>OX381617.1:16751680-18072377 GCA_947459985.1 Diloba caeruleocephala | reverse complement strand
CTCAAAGACGTGCTTTGTTGTATAACCAAGTTGTTTAAATAAGGACCACTTGCAGTGTTCTTAAAGCAAAACTTTAGAATAATTGTATGGGCATTAAGCGACTAAGGAAACATAATTAATGTATTAAGTACCTACCCGGTCGTTTGTATTATATCCACTAACAAAGATGACGTAGACCATAGAGTTTAAAGACCGCGAGTTAGCGCAGATGGAAATGTTCGCTATACTGGGCCAGGAATAGATCATGATATCATAATATCTAATAAGCAATTTGGCTATGATCCTATCACTAGCGTAGGATTCAATGTCTAGATACACTACACAATGATATAACTGCAACGATAATAATAACAAAAAACAACTTACGTATTAAAACAAGTGTGAAAACCTACAGTACATCGGCGATTAAAGAAAAGAGCTACGTTAATCAATTTCAAACATTAATCTAAGACTAGATAAAGGCCACTACACGCCTAGCGAGGTATTGTCGAAAGAAATCTCCATACAAAACATTACTCGGCTGTGTTGAGCGATTTATGCGACGGCCTGAGGCCTGCGTACCACTGTGCACTCCTTATTGTATATTATTGTAGTGACACCGACTAATTTGTTGGCCGACTGATGAGCCAACTGCGGGGAAAGAGATTGTTTATGTTTTTCTATATTAACTCTAAGCGTAGAGCAGATTATCCCACAGTAAGATATAAACTAGAACTCAAACTTAAGCGGTAGGTAAGGTTAAATTAGATCTGCAAGATAGGAAAACGTTAATTTGGAGTGTAATTTTAATTCATTACAACAGCTAAGCGATTGGAATTACCGCATAGCGATCAATATTAAACGTCTTCATAGGAAGTTATATTAATAACATGGTTTAATGGAGTAATAACCGTGGATCTTATCCAGTTTATGCGGGATTTTGATCTTAGCGAGTGGATTTATTTAATCCACGTTTCTGCGTAGAACCGGCGCAGACGCTGTCGGCTAGTGACAGCGCGGTGTGCGCACGCGCGCTTCTCTTCACATCGCCGGACAGTAGGCACGTGAAGATATGTTTAAGTTAACTTATTATTAAATTGGACATCGTCGTTCAGACTGAAATTTTGTAATGCGATTTCTAAAATATCTGTGATATTAGTAAATATTTTGTGTAGATCTACTATTATATTGATTGCAAAAACTAAATGAGAATAACCGCATATAGGTAGGTAGTAAAATGTTTCTGATAGTAGTTAAATTGTTGCACCACCAATTGTAACAAAAAGGTTCGCACCAAATAAAATCTAAGCCAGCAAAACTGTAGCTACATCTCTACCCAAATCCGAATACCACTGACAGCCAAAATTAATAATCTATCCAATCCAAAAACTTTGATTTAAGATTTTGAAAAATGATCCGTTTTCTGTTAGGGTCACAATTGACACAAAAAGCAGAATGGTTTTACGGCCATTAGTAGTATGAAAATATTTTAATTGCAAAATATGGACGTCTGATTATTTTGTAATATAAACAGAAACGTAGGTCGGGATATGAAGCGAGTGGCTTGGCATGGCTCACGACATTTCAAAACAAACTGATCTTTTTTGAGAGTATCCCGACAACGTCCGTATTCAGACGCATGTTCCTCACGCCATCTTGATACTGTTTGTACATATTTTGACTGGTTAAATCGACGAATGAACCACTGTGTACAGAAAATACTAATTTTAATTATCGTTAAGCACGCGTTTGTAATAGAACTTTGTTCTGAACGTCATTCGAATATTATGCCTAAAACGAGTCGAAATTTCTCAAAGATAATAAATATTTAGTTATCTGTCAGTGCAAGGTTTTTTAAGGTACATTCAGGTACGCAAATGTATGCTATTCGGAAATGTACGTTGTTTATATAATGTAGGCAAGATGTCGTCCATACAAAATGTTTACTTTTAGATTGCGTTTCTAATATGAATAGAAAACATGACTCTAATATTCCAGGTACATTGATTTATTTAAGTATGCTGTGCACTCTTCATTTTATTTTTGTTCATGGCATAATAAAAGCATTATATTCATATAAATTCACACTTAGTTATTTTGTCCGTAAAAAAGCAGACGGGAGGGTGGTTAACTCTATTACTTACGCTATAAAAAGCATAATTATGAATTGAAAGAACATTAACATTGACGCCTAGGCTCCCCTGGGACGTGAGCCATGCTTCATTAATCATATACCTAATGACGTGTTTAGACCTCGATGTGAGGTTATGAAAGCGTATCGTTTGTGGCGATTGTTTAATTTTTATTTATGTGTATTGACATGCTTGTTTCTGTTAAGAAATAAGCAGACTCACGGGTGGTCAGATAAAAAAACTCATACGGAATAAACGTAACGTGTGATAAAGAATCAATGGTACCATAGAACGATACTATACATTGTTAATAATAGCATATTTCTTAAGTACAATTTGCTCGTAACTGGGTTTGCCAGACTCACTCAAAGGGCGTGGGCTTTCAGATAGGGCAAGATCCCTCTGCTGTCAGAGCATGAAAATTGGAGTGCAGTGGTCTTTTTTTCTGAGAGTGTCATGCTCCAGAAGGAGACCGCATAGCAGGATCGGGACCGATCTCGCTCGGGAAAGAGGGAGAGGGCGCCGGGGTAACAACTGCCTCGGCGCCAATTTTTAACATGCCTTAGGGGCCTTATGGGTCCTGGGCGCATAGATTGGGAAATCTGCGTGCTCATACCGATTGACCACCAGGAAGGCGGTGGTGAGCATGTGCAAACCCCTCGAGATGTGCCTGGAGGCAGCGGCCTCTTAAAAGTCTCCTCCACTAGAGGGGGTGACCGCTTTGCAGTCCCTCCCTGCGACATGTACCATACTGTACTGACCTTGGGGAAGTCTATGAAATATTACCACAACGGTGAAAATAAAAGCTACAGTTTGAAAGTATCACACGAATATTGAACCTACATTTTGTATGGATGCAATGTTGTGCACGCGAAACCACGCCCAGCCACGCGGATAATAATTAACCAATTACAGAATGGCAACCAATCGCCGCCATTTTAATTGGTTCACGATTCCTATGCATTGGTTCATAAATCTGTTGGTTCTGGCCGATCGAGCCATATGTACCACTGTGCAGCGTCGTATCTTTTAAATTGAGTTCGTAACAAGTAGCTAAAGTCACTTTGTTTTCATTTTGCAATTTTATTGGACATTATTTAGGTAGACGTGTATGCAAAGGTATCTAAAATTCTGATAAAGAACCGGATTATCTGCTTTTCACTGTGGCTTGATTCGCATATGTGTTGTTCAAGTTTTGGGAATGGCCGGCACTGGCCAGGCAATGGCGGCTGGTGCCAGTTATATCCATTAAGGAGATAATGTTTATTTAGGATCCAGTCATCCGTATTTTATGTTAATGTAATATATAGCCTACGTAAACATTTATGTAAGTAAGTGAATAAAAATAACAATCATTAACAAATGCACAACAGTAAAACTTCTTAGAGAAAATAAGCGTACTCTATGAAGCTGTCGTCAACATTTCATAAGAAAAATAAATCATAATAATAAACTGAATTTTACTATCAATCCAATTAATCAATACATCAATCTGTTATTGGCGTTTTAATTGCACACTGTTTATTGTGCTTTTAAAGCTAGGGAAACGAAAACGCAACTATATTTTTCCATATAACCATTAATATCTGTCGGTTTTGTTTCCTCGGCGGACGCAACTCGCCCCACAGTGTGGTCGGGGCAGTTTTAGACTGACTAACAATTACAACATCGATTATTTTGTGAAAGTTATTCCCATTCGTTTATTAAATTATGTAGAATAATATATTATGCCATTTAAAAATAATGAAACTATTTTTATATAACTAACCACATATTCAGATCCTTCCATTTAAGGCTAGTTTTATTATGCAATAAAACATGTAAATGTTCCTAACAGTCGTAATTGTTGGTGGTTATTCTCTGTACTCCAGCCCCCTGACATTGACCGTTTTCTAAATATCAGGCTATAGGCCTTGGAGGTCATGCTCGATTATCGGCTTGAAAATCGGTATCATTTGGAGTTGTAATTTTGCACTTTACCCTTACAGGTGCAATCTTTGTGTATCAGTTCGCTTATATTACGTCACAAAACATGTCTTCCACGTCCATTGATCAGCGTTGTTCAAGAATTAATGAAGTGAGCACGTCGACCCCTGTCAGTTTCTGTCGGGACTCTGAACTACGGGACATATCGGAGACCCTCTGTCGGAATGTCGATACACTACGTGTCACAACTATTTATTGAATTAATACCATGTTTGGTCTTCAGTTGCGTGGATTCGGAGTTATTGGTGCTTTTTGCGTGCAACTTTACACTTTACCACTCTAGTCCGCCATGTTGAGACCCTGACGTCGCAACTTTCAGCAACTTATGTATCTATCATTTGATTTTAATTTTCAACGGCCTGCAGTAATACCTGATTATATAATTATGTGAAATGACATACAAGTATGGCTGGGCAAACTGAAACTGACTCTACTATTTCAGGTTGGTTTTATTATATGGTTTATTTTAGGTGCTCCTGGTGTTGCTTCTCATCGGTTCATTATGGCGAAGCTGTCGACTGCCTCGGACACCATGGCCTATCTTGTAGTAGGAGAGTGCAGACCGCATAGCATGGCACGCAAATATTAATGACATAATTCGACGAACTCTTGTCACCTCCAGCGTGCCAGTTGTAATAGAACCCAGTGTCTTGGCACGTGATGATGGGAAGAGTCCAGATGGTATGTCGCTATTGCCATGGAAGTTGGGCCTGGTGTGGGATGCAACTTGTGTCACCCTTGCTCCGTCTTTCATGTTCAGCGGGCTGTGTTGGTGTTGCCGCTGCCGCTGCAAAGCCTCTGTATAATAGGCGGCGCAAATATAACAACCTCGTTGGAAGTTATGTGTTTGAGCCGTTCGGGGTTGAAACGCTCGGGTCATGGGGCCCGAGTGCACATCTGCTTTTTAAATATATTGTTTGGTCGACTCTTCGCATGACCAGAGGGCTGGCCTATTTTTTGGACAAAGAATTAGCATTGTCATTCACCGTGGCAATGCTGCCAGTCTTACGGGAATTTTACCGGTTGACAGCGATGAGGAGGAGTACTTTGATGCCTAAGTGCCCCCTTTCTTATAGTTTTTATTTATATTATTTTTTTGTTGTAGTTAAGTTACATAGTAGTAGACTAGCCATGTTTATTTTTAATTGTGTATACGAGTATATATAATATATAGTTAGTTCATGTTATTATTATTTTATTATGACGTGTAGGTATTTCTCGCTAAACCATTGGCAGTGAGGTGTTGTTCTTAATAGTAATTGAAAATAATTGAATTGCAAAGACCCAGTTTTCCTACTAGTAAACTCTATAAGTACTGATTACAAGATTAATATTTCGCTTCAAACCAATATCTGTTAAGTAAAACGATTGTAGATGAGTCGTTAGATGTGGGTAGCATGTAACTGGTCGTTGTAATAAACGATGGGGGAGGCATGTTCAGCAGTGGCCTGCTCCAAACTATAACCAATCGGAGCGGCGAACGAGGTAAATGTGTAGTTTACTATTACGTTTCAATTATGAAAAGAAACTCGTACTAGGGGTACAGGTAATGGTATGACTGTAACGACTTCATAGCTTTACTTACAACCAAAAGTTACACAATAATGTAACGACTAGTTGTATAATTTCTGGATTATTTTGTAGTTTAGAGTTTAATTAATTAAATAACTATTTTGACAGTATTGTAGTTTATATTGTAGTCTGTTTTATTTAAAATGATGCCCGCTCTAGGATTTATATTGTGTCGTGGGGTTCGTTTACAGACATAAATCTCAGATGTACAAACATCCAGACACGAAACCACTATCTGCAGATCGTACAAATATTTGTTGCGTGCAGGAATCGAACCTACGACACTTAGCGCAGGAAGCCAATTGCTAAGTCACTGCGCCAACTGTGTGGTCTTACAAGGACATTTTTGAGCAGGTATGATATCAATCCTTAAGCAGCTAGATCCTGATAGCCTTAAAATTGCATAAGAAATTAAATTAATACAACAATCATTAATAATAATGATTCGTGTAATTAATCATCTAAGGCCAAAACATACCTCTGTAAATAGGCTTAAAAATCCTACCAAAAATCATTTTATTTGTTCACAAACAATAATACGAGTACATCCAAACTAGTTTAAGTTTATATAATCGAAAATAGACCAATGGCTTCTTAAATTTGCCTTCAACACATATAATATAGAAAGCATTTAAACTACAAAGGTCATAGTACTGTGGTGGCCAGACTAACCGACTAGTAAATTTATAATGCTTTCCGAGCACCAAGCGTTTTCAATAAAGGTTAGAAAATAGCTGCCAGGTCCTAAGAAAAAATGCCGTCTCTACGGGGGGGTCGTGCGGTCCGTGGCCCTATATGGGGCGCCTGTATGGTCAGCTCGACTATCAGGCGCCCAGCGCTGCAGAACCAAAATTCACGGTCTGCAGCGCAGAGTGGCTATCCGGATCGCACGAGGATACCGAACAGTGTCCTACGAGGCGGCAACTCTCCTGGCGCGTTTTCCGCCTTTCGACATCCTGGCGGAGATGGATGCGTGGGTCTACGATCAGACACGCTCCCTCCGCCAGAGCGGCCAAGGCGCGCCTCTAGGGGCGTTGGACAGGCTGAGGCGGCTAGCTTGGCGGCGCGCACTTGGCAAGTGGCGTCACCACCTGCGGATGCAGTTTGCGACCAAGTGCGTCGTAAAGGCCGTCCTGCCGCTCTTTGGAGCCTGGCTCAAAAGGAGCGAGCGCGTTACCTACCGCCTGACGCAGGTGCTCACTGGGCACGGCTGTTTCGGTGCGTAGCTACACAGGATAGGACGTGAGGCCACGGCACAATGCCACCATTGTGATAGCGACCAGGATACCGCACAGCACACGCTCGAGGCGTGCCCTGCGTGAGCCGCCGAGCGGTGGATCCTGGTCGATCGGATCGGGCAAGATCTCTCTCTGCCAGCAGTAGTGTCGGCTATGTTGGCAGAGCATGAAAACCGGAACGCAGTGGTCTCCTTCTGTGAGAGCGTCATGCTCCAGAAGGAGACCGCAGAGCGGGATCGGGAGAGGGCCGATCCCGCTCGAAGAAGGAGGACACGGCGCCGGGGTAACAACCGCCCTGGCGCCTAATTCCGATACGCCTGAAAACCCCTGCCATTGCTGTAAGGTGGGGTACCTCTGAGTTCGCGGGTGCGTAGATTGGGGAATCTGCGTGCCCACACCAAGCGACCCAAGAGAAGACGGTAGCACGCATATGGTCACGCGCTGCCGTGGGACGCTTTGGGGGATCCTTTACAATTCCCCCAAGGGGTGACCGCTTTACAGTCACCCTCTCCGCGGTGTGCCTTTAGGCGTGTCACCAGTGGGCGGCTCTAGTGTGATCATACGAGGTCCTGGAGCCCCTCTTAGGCGCCGAATGACCACCCCAGTGGTTTTAGCAGGTAAGAGTCCAGCATGCCCCTTTGTCCTTCCCCGGGGCGGAGGAAGGTCATGTAGAAGTCCAAAAAAAATAAGTTTATGGTTATATAAAAGTTCTATAATGTAAAATGGCTAGCCCAAGGCTTTTATCAGAAACGAATCAAATAACCGACCATATGCAAGTAGCCCATTTATTTTTAGTTTTTATTTTATTCGCAAAGTAGGTTTCATGTCAAATTATACGTTACAAAATTGATTTTCCATCAATCGGATCATAATCCCGTTATATTGTAGATCAAAAAATATAATTGATTGACACAAACGTCAAGCTAGTAAAATTGAAAAAGTGGTTCCCACTAAACTATTCCTTGACTTATTAGAATTTTAATAATAATTTTAGTAGACAGAGTTCGCTAAACTTGCTAATGATTTTTCTAGAGAAATATTGGAAAACTCTCGTCTAACATGGCCAGTCAAAACGAGACTTTATCTTCATAGTGTAAAGTTCGAAAATAGCAATGTATAATTATTGAGATAGATCATTCATGTATCGACAGATTCCTGGTGTTCGAGTCCGCGGTATTAAAGGCGTCTTTAGACTATTTAAATTCCGTTACGGTTCGTTGCGTCTCTGGTTTATACGGTGCCGTTAATTTTAGTGGAAATTGAACTAGGGGACAATATCGATCTCAAGTTAAGAACTTAGTTGTACTTTATTCACATTTGTGTATAAGTGACCAGTTAATGGCACGAGCCTAACAAGATCTTCATTCTGGAGTGAATAATTCCGGGTTGACAAAGAAAAAGTGAAGAAGAGTCAAACTGGGAATTTAAGGAAACATCAGCGCTCATACTTATCTACTACACAATAATACGTGATTTACACAATAGTACTTATTATTCGAAAAAATATGTAAGTGTGTGAGTGTAATTTAAGTAATGTTAATCATTTGTGCCAAGGTTGTCTCTGACGCTGTTGGGCCTGCCTGGATTTCTGACGCGGAACCTAGTTTATTTTTATATATCTAACAATAAGGTAGCGTAGCAATAAGAATTTAAACATAATGTTAACCCCAGAAAGGGCTGTAGTGTGGATTTAAGAAAAGTTCGACAGAATTAGGGCAGCACGCGGTCAGTTCCTTTTGGGATCTTTTACAAGACGCTCCATCAACTTTAATCCATAACTAATACCTACTCCATATAGACAAGGTTTTTTGTCTTCTGGCTCATTTGTGTGGTTTGTTGCATTCAGAAAATATTACTAATTACATGTAGAAATAATAATTAGAAGAATTTACTGGACATATCTAAAATTTTCATTGTAACTCTCCTAAAAGTATTTGCCCACAAACTAAGTAGGTGCAAAATACTCTACGAGCACATTTAATCAATTGCGAAGTCTATAATGAGGTCTACAGGCGTAAAGGCGTATTCTAAAGATCATGACCTTACGAGAGTACTGGACCTACACTACTGTAACCTGACCGGTTCTATGATTGCTATAGCTACTTTACGTTAAACAAAGGTAAGGAGGCGCGCTTATAGAATATCAAAGTTACTTAGAACAATGGATGACGGGAATCGATGTAAGCATAGATTTATAATATTTACTCGTACTTATACGACATAAATAAATAACATTGAGGTGTCTGTTAGTAATGTCAAAATAACAGCTATTTAATAAATGCAGAAGAATGTATATGCGGTGCATAAAACAAAAAAACATAATTTTATGTGTCTGTCTGTTTTTTCCAACTAAACTCCGAAACGGCTGGACCCATTTTGACGGGACTCTCAATGGCACATAACTTAGGCTACTTTTATTTTAGAAAAATAATTAGGATTACGCGCAAAACATATTAAACTCATGGAATCCAATATAGATACGCTACTTCAACTGTCTATGCCAAAGTACTCTAAATTATTTATAGCTAATCCGATTTCTTTTAAATTAAACGGCGGGTGAAACCGTAGGCCCCAACTAGTACATAATGTATTTCGAAATATAGTTTCGTTCAAAATGGATGACTAGAATCGCTGTAAGCATAGATTTATATCAAAAAAATCAAAATCAAAAATATATTTATTTTCTTCCACAAATAAAACCTAAAAGTATTAATTTTAAACAAACCTAAAAACAATAGTACAAGATAAACAATGCTTATTTGTGGGAGACTGGTGCCTAAACTAAGCCAAGGCCTGTATTTCAGGACACCAGGGCTCCCCCCTATAGGAAAGTGTGATAAATTTATACGTATAAACAAAGCACTAGGTACAATGAAAAGATATGATATATAAGATATGTACTCGTACTAACATTATACATAATGTTTATCAAAATACAGTTTGGTTCAAAGTTATGACCTATTTTGAATCTGAATCCTTATTTAAATTAATATAAGTTGCTTAAGAGACAATTGCACAAGAGCCGTGTGGTGCCGGCTCAGAATGCCACCACCCCATTTCATCCCGTGGGTGTCGTAAAAGTCGACTAAGGGATTAAACGGAGGATGGGCAGCAGCGTCCCTCGAGTACATTAACAACTCAACTGCGATCGCCAACCCGTCTGCCAAGCGTGGCGATTATGGCAAGACCCCCCAATGTGCAAACAACACACCCATATTGGTCGTTGTGGTGATCTTTGGGGGAGGCCTATGTCCAGCAGTGGACTTCATTCGGCCGAAATGATGATGATGAAGAGACAATTATATGCAGGGTATTTATCATTAACCAACAAGCCCCGTCTCCTTATTTAACCTGCTCAATAATCCACTATAATAGAAGTTAAATGATATTCTTCACAATGGCCGATATGCTAAGCAGTACAGGTGCAAAGGCTTGGCTTAGTACATTTTGCTATTTTACTACTAATATAAGTGTGAAAGTTTGAATATTTGAGACCCATTACGCTAAACGGCTGCACCGATTTTAATGAAATATGGCATACAGGTAGATTATGTCGTGGAGTATGTAGTGTACTTATTATTTGTGTTATCAAGTTCCCTTAAGGGTTTTAATTAGTTCCCTCGCAGTCGCGGTAGGTACTAGCTAGTTGTAGGAACGTATATCTTGGGTTTTGAATTAGTTATACGAGTCACCGTTGCAGCATACTTGCATTCAAAATAACTTCGTTCTTTGTGTCACGTCTGTTGATTAATGCTAACACTGCTCTCCTTTGTCTTACCTGATTTAACAATCTCTTGGAGAACCTTGAATCTCGCTGTTGGTGCTAAAATGTAATGGAACTTTTCTGTCCCAATACCTGGTTATAGTTCCGTCTGGATATTTGCCCTATACAAAATTATAAGTTCGCCCGTATTACATTGGATCTAATACCGCCAACGGCGAAGTTCGGATAAAGAAGATGGTATCTAAACTACCGGCAAATTCTGATGAATTAAAGATCGATAGTTAACTGCACTATATTCTATAATTCAGAGAACTTAACGATGCAAACAAGTTAGATGCAGCAGGCGACATCTCAACTTACTCGCACAGACATATGGTTTTAAATAAGTACCGATTTTTTCTTAATTTGTATGGTTACGTTTAAAAACACGGTAATAAACAATTCCGATGTTCAGTAATATGTCAAAATACTTTGTAATAATAAAAAATGAATCGTGGCATACAAACTGACACTGCAATGCAGAGAGAAAATTTATTTTTATTCTCCAAATACGGTCCAATAATAAAATTGGTCCGCGATGCTCGGATTATTTTTAGCAGCACAAGAACCAGACCATTTCATACTTTCAGATCGCGTTGAAGTATCTTCGACGTAGGTATTAATTGGAAAAAAATACCTTCCTATTTTATCAACGAAACCAATATTTTTACAGAAATCAGATCGTCATGTTCCATTTGTTGTATGTCTAGATATTATTAATAAATTAATTACGTCACAAAGTCACAAATGAATAGCAGACGTTTCGTGAGCGCCCGCTGACAGATGTTTTGACAGCACCAATATTATTAATTGTGACATTACACTGTCGTTAACGCATCGCCCAGAACGCTCTTCCGCTTCCAGGTCATTAATAAAATGAGCAATAGTCGAAATATTTATCAATGGCATAATCGATACAGAAACAATTATAACCACATCCATCAAAATTCTAAACTAAGCTTTGCATCAGAAGCGTTCAAATTCTTCTACTGTTATAATGAATAAGCAACCCTATCATCGTGCTTTAAAGAGTTCAAACTGTATCAACGCCCGCACAGTACTGGAAGAACAAGCATATGAATCCTATCAACGGGATGTTACAGTCGCTTTTTCTTTAGCACTGTATTACAAATGAAGTACAGTGGTATCGAGTAACATTAAAATTCTTATCTCTGGTCTGTCACACAGCGAGAACGTCAAAGTTCGAAGTGAGGAACGCATTATAATTAATAGTCGATGATACGCGTGGATCGTAAACAAAAGCGGTGATAAATGGATTAAAGTCTGATACTAGATAATAAGAACTGTGGGTTGTAAATCGTGGTTTCGTAAGCGCTGGTCACTTTTTAGATTTATACAGCGGACGTATGTCATACTGCTGCGTACCACTCACTGCGTTGTTTTCAGATGATAGGTAGAAATTCGCATGAAATACATCTATCTGATATTGGTGTAAACATCTCAAGCCTAACTGACAGAAGTAAAGATAGACTCGATAAAGTTTTAAAATAAGAATGATGTTAATGTTAAGATGCTTACAAACATTATTGGCTGGAACCATTCCTAATTCGTAAGCTACTGGGGCGTATATGACGTTGCAGACATACATCATATCGGCCCTTTATACGTTCACTGGTGAACAAAGGCCTAACCATAGATTTTCACAACTGTGTCATCATTTTAGGGGGTATTTGCCAATACTCACCACGATTGGCAGGCGGGTTAGCGAGCGCAGTATGGCTACCGTTTCACAGAAGGGACGCTGCTGCCCATCCCTCTGGTTTAGATTCCCTTAATCGCCTTTTACGACACCCACGGGAGGAGAAGGAGTGGTGCTATATTCTTAATCCGGACACCACACGGAAGGTTGCAGACATTAACAATTAATAAAAAAACAGTTGCTGGACCTATACCTGAAAGAAAATTAAAAAAATATAAATAGAACATCGAAATTCCTCAAATACCTTATAGCACTAACAATTTAACAGCTTAAACATGAAAGATCACTGACCACCACGACATACACAGCTTTTAGTTTCAACATTACGATACGGTGTAAGAGTCAGTTGGTCTTATATCATACCGTTTTGAATTCAATGACATATTGACTGTCAAATATACGTTGATACATTGAAGGCGTCACGCGTTTTGTTAAAACCTACCATTAGAAGTCGATTTACGTATTGCTGTTATTTATTACGTTTGACAATAATCACCGTATGGTTATGATTGTGGGAATTAGGACAAAGTATTAATATTCAGCGTTTACAGACAGTATTACTTTCACTAAGTGTATAAATCCGTTGTCTAAGAGACGATAGGGCTCTAAATTACACGTTGAAGCGACCAATAGATGTATTATTTAAATTGTAGAGATTTGCAATCAATAGGAAAATACAATTATTCTGAAAGGTAAATTTAAAAAAGGAAAAACTGAAAATATAAATATCAGACATCAAAAAGTGTAGGTAAAAGGGTAAAGCCTACATTCTTTTTTTCTAGGTATATATAATTTTTCCAAGATTTTGACGTATAATAACGCTGTGCGATATTATACGTCAGTTAGAAAAAATATTATATATTACAAAATTAGACTCAGGATTAAAGTAACTCTTAGAATTTCTCTGTAGATTATTCTACGATTTTTATAAATATACTTTTATATGCTCGTAACCTGTAGTAAAACAATTTTATATTTCCCAAAGATCAGAGAAACTAACTACAAACACGATGTCCACGACTATAATACACAACATATTAGTCGAAATATTATACCTAAGATCATAACTCGAGTTCAAACGACCACAACACGTGTGGCTCCGAAATCAAATTAAAATCATGTTTGATAAGATCGAGTGGCGGTTATGGAAATTTATGACTATATTACCTGCGCGAACGCATCGCGACCAACAAAAACCGGGGTCGGCCCGCGCAATTATTTATGTGGTCCGCGAATGATTATAGTTTACGAGCGTTTGATAGGTCAGCCTCTGGCGTACACAGTGGGCCATGATACGAGATACTTTGGACAAAATTAATCATTTAGTCTTTTAATATTCCCAATATTTTGGTTTGTGCAGTTCATTGAATTGCAAATGAACTTCGTTTTATTAACTTTGTTTTATTTGAGAATTTTTGCATGATAATGTCTCCAGGTAGGTGTTAGCTAAAATCATGAGACATACCTATACTTGATAGATGCTTGTCCAGAAGATAGACCGTTATTTATGATCAGCTAGTTTTGGTTAAGTTTAAAAAACGTTCAACAGAACAAAGAAGGTAATATTTATACATAATAATACGTACTAAAAATAACAATTATTTTGTTACGGATGCTTTTACTCATGCCATGAAATAATAATAATACAGTATCAGTAATGGTGATGTTAAAATGATTAAATAGATTTATTAATTTAGTGCGATTTTTTTACAGTAACAAATCACTATTTCTTGGTTTATTAGTCTTGGTATATAGATATGAGACTGGTAGCATTTGGTGGGACAGAGTAACTGTTCTACAAAACCATGTTTTCTTTCTTTTGTCCAATGTAACAGCCATCTTTTATAGTACTGTCTTTTGTTATAGGTAGCGAGTTTAAATGATAAAAGCACGCAACAATTAAGATTGATTAAAATAATTACAATATTACTTATAAATGTATTTAAAATTATTGATCTAGTGTATAATTAAAATACTGTGAAATGCGAACTCGCTGAATACCAGTGCCCTGTATCACAACTCAATTTTGACGTAAATATTCACACGACATTATTTTGATTACGCGATTCAGGAAATAAAACTTTCCAAATAGATGTAAAAATGTTATATCAAAATGAAACTGAGACAAAAATGTGTTGGCCGCAAAAGATACAGAAATAAATCAGACAGATGACAATTTAAAGTGGTTAACCCACTAACTGTGACCATTTTAGATACTTTGATCAGATCTTGTCGAAACCAAACTTGTATTAACAGCAACAAAGTCATTTAAACTTTATATACTGAGCAATAAAGCTGAAGTTTATTAATTTTATGATGTGTTAGTGGGTGTTTGTTCAACAGTTTTTAGAGTCAGTGTAAAGATTTATGTTTTTATTTAAGAATTAATGGTATAGTGTGAGTAATTGCCGTTATTTTAATTTTATGCATTAATGATATCTGATTATAAATAAAAAAAGTTTGTTTCGCATACATTATATAAGCACCATAAATATTCATAATCATTATAATGTTCTCACTTCCATAGTAATTTTCATTTCGTGCTTATCGTAAATCTAATATGATTTGATGACGAATCTATAGAAACAAATATGTAACCATAAGCTACATATTTGTAACCATAACTTATTATGGTATATATGGTATCGTTATGGTACTTTTCCAAATATTAGGATAAGTTTCATAAGCAATGGATCCTTAAAAATGGAGAGTATACTATCCATCCCATACTAAGTATCAGGTTTTTAAACATTTAACTGACGAATTTTATAAGTCCCCTACCAATTTTCCCCAAAATGCACCTGGCGCCACTTCTCGCTCCTTGCCTCATTCCATACTTTACGATCTGTTAAAAGACCGAATTCGCTGTCCAAATTAACACGAAGTAAAAACGGAATCGAACCTATAAAAAATAAGCGAAGGTACGAGATAAAAGTTAAAAAAGGCCCACGTCAAAACATTTGATTGTATTAATATTTATAGGCTTCGTACCGCCGCAGGAAAGACGGCTCGAGACGGAAGAAAAAAAATGTTTATCAGCCCGTTTAGCTTTTAAGGTAACCGCGAATCTTTTGTAAAAAGTTATTTATGATCACGAAAACAATTGCAGTGTTACCATTATATCACATTTGACAGCAATAACTGTATTTTTTGTTCCAAAAATGAAGATGTTTCGTTCACTGTGGACGATATAACAATAGTATATTATTGTGCGTGAAGTGACTCGATTTACTTATATTGACGTCAATGTCTTTATATCAAAGTTTGGGGGTTTTTTCTAATTTTAATAAAGTCCGTTATATTTTTTGCGATCGAACCACGATCAGTGATCTCAATTACAATTTTGGAAGAAGTTAATTATAGTTTAGACAGGGTTACATTATTTTATTATTTTTGTGCAATTTTGTGGTTTATAATAAGTAAATGTTAAGCAGCATTGTTTCTACTTGCTCGGTGAGTACCTGTTCGTAATTATGTATATTTTATACCATACCGAATAAGTTCTACTTTACAGGGTGCCTGACCGTCTCGTACTAAGTACCTACTTATCATACAAGCCTTTTTATCGAATCATATTGTTTAGGAAATGGAGGATTCAATTGAATCTCACCAAGAGTGCTGCCGTCCTCTTTATATATACCTCTTTTTAACTTTATATATACCCCTAAACAATAATTCCTATTCCAGCTTCCTAGTTTGTTCCCCTAGCAAAGCCCCAAGCCAAGGTGCCAGTCCAACTACTGCCAACTCTTGACTGTATTGCTTAGTTTATAAGTTTATTACACAGATCCTAGTTTTTATTAGTTTTTTTTTTACAATGAACACTAGGTTTCTCTTGTATCATGGGTACAGTTATGCATCTAACCCAGACAAACAACAATATGTAGATCATACAAATATTTGTTTTATGCGGGAATGAAACCCGCGACAGGAAGCGCAGAAAGCTAATCCGTTAGTCACTGCGCCAACCATGCCGTCATTAAATTTTAATACTGTAAATTATATAATAAGTGAAATTTTATTAATTTTATCTTGTAGGAATATTTCTCATTCCTAAACAGATACAATCCCTAACAAGTGACATTAAAAACATGTTTATATTTAAATATTAGTAGCATTTAAATCAATGATATACTGGTCAGATAATTACTGATTACATGATATAAGTACAGACCTCATATTTACATTCATCCTGTTTTACTAACGCCTCAAGATTCCTATGCTAATTTTGACTACAGAATATTGCGCAGGCGCATTTGCGGCTGACTGTACGTTGAAGTAAATGGCGTGAAAAATACATGTAAGATGTATGCAGTTAGTGTAATAGTAAAATATTATTTTCATATTATAGTTAATTTTTTTGAGTGTAAATGAAAGAATATTGCCGATATTGATCGAAAATTAACAAACGTGTTTGCGAGTAGGATATCTATTACATATAGTAGGGTACTAAAGGTACGATCTCAACAGAATTTTCCAACAGGTGTGCCTTACAATGAACATTGGCCAGACAAAAGTCATGCCCATCCCAATATCTGTTGGGGACTCTGTTCTTGCAGTCGCTGACGAGTATGTCTACCTGGGATAAACCGTCCAGTTAGGTAGGTCCAACTTCGAGAAAGAGGTCAATCGTTGAATCCGACTTGGCTAGCCAGCGTTCGGGAAACTTCGCAACGTCTTTTCATCAATAATACCGCTGTGCCTCAAGATGTAATTCGGTGACCAGTCTGTGCTACCAGTGATTACATATGACACGTGCTCACTATGGGTCCCATAAGAAATGAGGAGATCTGTAGAAGACCTAAAGTTGCTGACATAGCTGAAAAGATTAGTAAGCTGAAGTTGCAATGGTCGGGGCACATTGCTCTAGAAATGATGGCCGTTGGGGCAAAAGGGTTCTCGTGCATTCTGCGTTCAGCGTGGGACGGCCTCCAACGAGAAGGACGGACGACCTGGTGAAGGTGGCTGGTTGTGGATGGATGCCTTTGTTCAGCAGTGGACGTCCTTTGGCTGACATGATGATGATGATCAAAGGAATATTAAAATTATGGGCTCATATATAAACGACTACAAAAGTTAATTCAGTTATACTTACTCATCATATGTATGACCTGTACCATCTAGTCAACAGAAAGCTTACTATGCTAATTCTGAATACGCAATACTGCGCCGGCGCATTTGCGGGTGACTGTACTTCTCTTAAGGGAAGCTTAATCAGTGTCTTGAGCCGACACGGGTTATTGAAACGAAATTAAAACACTGGCTCCATGGTTATAATAGTCGTATTATGTATTTTAATTAAAATTAAATAAGTACACATATGAATATGCCACAGTCGTTTAACTAAAAGGAATTTAGCGATGAAATTTAATTGGGAAAGATTATGATGTACAAAAAAGGTAATCCGGGAAATATTTACTGGATATTTTTATATTAACAAAGTTTTCATAAAGTTGTCATATTTTTACTTACTTAACATAACATAATTTTTGGAACAGCTTGTGCTGTGGCAGTATCTTCCGTTTGCTACTGGTATATACCTACTGATAAAATAACGATGACGAAAATCTCTATGCGTGTAAATCTTCATTTTTATATAGGCCTCAACACAGACATAATTTTAAAAAAGCCACAAAATAGTACAATAAAGACAAATCGCATTGAAATCCACAAGTGTATGTATATTAATTAATAATTAAAGGAAGTAGGTAAAGGCTTAATAATAACAGGCATTGTGTCTGTCAGGGCAATTACTGCAGAAACTGACGTTAAAACCCAACAATATGGGGATAATGATAAACGTCATTAAATGATTACTTTTTGTTCTGATAAACACCGCTTAGAATTATCCACTTCGACTAATGCATTAGAAAATAGTTACACGCACCTCTGTAGGACATTTATTGGGGAAATTGGATCTACATCAACATGAAATACTTCTAGTGTGGTGTCGCGCACCTGCAAACGTAGCGTGGGGTGGCCTCCAACGAGATGGACAGACGACCTGGTAAATAGGTGGGCTGGGGGTTCTTGGTGGTTGTGGAAATCTATGGGGAGACCTTTGTTCAGAAGTGGATGTCATCGGCTGATATGATGGTGATGATAGTACTTAATCATCAACTTTTAATAATCCAAAAATTTAAGAGCATTAATTTTTTTGGAATGCCACCACCCCATCTCCTACCATGGGTGTCGTAAAAGTCGACTAAGGGATTAGTCGGAGGATGGGCAGCAGCGTCCTTCGAGTACATTAACAACTCAACTGCGATCGCCAACCCGCCTGCCAAGCGTGGCGATTATGGCAAAACCCCCCAATGAGCTCAAAACACATCCATATCGGTGGTTGTGATGATCTTTGGGGGAGGCCTGTGTCCAACAGTGGACTTCATTAGGCCGAAATGATGATAATGAAATTAATAATATTATGATGATGATTATTAATTATTACCGAATGTCAGTCATGAATAAAATCATATAACAGTTGAATTAAACGGTCAGAACTATTGATTATTATAGAGTTATTTTAGAATATCACAAGCCGATCTTGCTATTTTTTCGCCGATTTTTTTCACCAATTAGTTGATTAGTAATTCAATCAAACGGTGTGTGCAAGATCTAATTAACGTACAGCGCGGTTACCGATGTTCGCTCATTCATATGCTCATAATTATTATTTGGCATCTACCTTTGTTGTACTAATCATACATTTATACTTTGTTATGTTTTGGTTTCTTTAATGCATAGTCGATGATACTGATGTATGGTAAAACTCGAATGAGTTTATGTTTACATCTTAAGAATGTTATTGTAATTGTACAGTTAGACAAATAAATAAATAAATGTGAGATGTATTTTTAAAATACCTTTAAATAAAAGAAATGGTATCCTATCATGCATATTTCATTTTGGAATCAATTCCAACTGACTCCAACTTTCCGAGAAGTATCCGTGCCGACCATTCGAGCTTCTTGGCGTTACTCTCACCGGTCACGTCAGTCAACCCTCAACTTTGGCTCCTACATCAAGCCAAAAGTTCAACTGGTTGTAAAAAAGCTTAGCATCTTATTGAGGGTCAATTACCGTACGACGTTGCCTTATACTTGACATTGGCGAAATTGTGGAAGATATTCTACAGAAGCCATAATCTAAGAGAAGAAGAAGAGGGTCATTTTATACAAAGCGCAATTTCGATCGTCTGTGGAATACATGCTGTATGTATGTATTCCACAGACGAAGCTTGTTGTTGAAGCGCTCAATTGCGCTCAAAACAATGCGTGATTGAGAGATGCGCTAAGAGGCTTATTAACAACGATGCATTGGGAGAGGCAAGGTTCCGGGTATCAAACATACACACACAGTTGCAAGCTCGGTTACATTTCAGTGCACACTGCATTGGAATTCCATCATCGGACAACCTGAAGAACGTTAATGCACCAGCGTTATATGGCGCAAGGTCCACCTATAAGCATGAATCGTTTTGTTACCACGGTTTTCGTGCGTATTGCTAAGGAATGGAACTCATGGCCAGACAGTGCTACACAATCGGTATAACCTGGTAGTCTTCAAATCGCGAGATTGCACAAGTTTTTTCTAGGCAAGGTTTACCATCGAATCCTATCAACAGCCAATCTTAAGGAAAGTGACTCATATAGAAATCTAAATATATTTAACAAAATTAGCAACATGTTGAGAAACTTTGAACTTAGCAGAATTACTAGGACCGAAGGGCCTCGTACCGTAATTGGACTATTATTACCAAATATGGCGAGGTCCATACAAAGGCTGTCTAAACTAGTATGTTAGTTGTTTTCAATCACTAACTGCATGGAAACTGGTGTTGCCATGTTTAGTAGTGTCACAAATCAAGAGCAATATATTATTTCACAGTTTTTTAAAGCATCATTTATGACAAACCTAGCTGTTATAATAGCAATAAATACGACGAAAAAATTCAATTTTTTTTAAATGTAATATTTGACGACCCGGTTGGTGCAGTGGCTGATACAGTCGACTGCTGCGCTCCGGGTCGCGGGTTCGATTCCCGCACGGAACAAATATTTGTATGATCTGCAGGTAGTTGTGCCGGGTCTGGGTGTATTGTGTGTGACATGCATGTCTGTAAACGCACCCACGACACAGGAGAAATCTTAATGTGGGGCAACGTTTTTTTTTTAACAAAAATAAAAGAAATATAAAATAAAATAAAAAAAGAACTTTTCAAGTGATTTTTGTTCTTTTGCCTTTATTAAAACATTGTCCCACACTAGAATTTCTCCTATGCTGTGGGTTCAAACGTTCATCCCCGAGAAGTGCCTGGGGGGCGGCCTTGTTACAGCCGCCTGCCCTCCGCTAGAGGGGGTGACCACTTGACAGTCATCCCCTCCAAGATGTGCCTATAGGCGTGGCACCAATGGGCGGCTCTAGTGTGATCTTACTAGGACCTGGAGCCCCCCTTCGGTGCCGAAGATGACCGCTCCAGTGGTTTTAGCCGGTAGGAGTCCGGCACACCCCTTCACCCTTCCCCGGGGTGAAGGAAGTTCCATGTAGAATTTCCACTGCACATCAATAAAAAAAAAGAGTCCGGATTTAGGCGAAGATTTCCACAGCCGGTCACATTACGTGTGTAGTCAGTCGTTTCGGGGAGAATTTGCCAGTACTCACCATGCTTGGAAGAAGCCTCCAGCCAGGTTTAAGATTAATGTTATAATCTAAGCAACTTGCGCTAAGGGCGCCCTCTCTGGGTCACGGATCTCGGCTTAGGGCGTTACTGGGGATAACGAGCTATTGTTTTTGGGGACAGCTGGATCGGTATTATTTAATTTGTTGTTGTTGGGCGGAGAAGTATTTCCTACTTGAGCGGAGTGTTGTTGTCGCGGCGATGGGCCTCCGCGACGTCGGTGAGGCAGGCATCCTTGTCGGTGAGGGCGGTAAACCGGTCGGGTGTTAGGTGAACGAGACTGTGTGAGTCTCTTCATGTTATCTAACGTGGTTTTGTCATCCGGGTCAACCAGTGCATGCCTCGGGCGGCGACCGCTACTGATACGGGAGGGTCGGTAATCGGCGGCCGATAGGACCGCAAGGGAGTTCGGGTGGGACAGGGCAGAATCGAAAAAGCGTTTGGACGCTTCGGCAATTTTAGATCGAGGTGGAGTCGATCGTTACGTATGTACGATGGCGCTCTGGTGGCCTTGCGCATGAAACGGTTTTGGAGGATTTGGAATCTACGGAGTGAATAGGATGCAACGTATGCGAACACTACGCTGGCATGGGTAATTATTGGCCGAATGCACGTGGTGTAAATTCTCAACTTATTACTAAGGGATAATTTACTACGAGCATTAAGCAGGCCCCTTGATTAAACGTCATTTAGTTACCTTTTACGACATCCACAGGAGCACACCACACGTAATATATCATTAATGACCAGATTACCGGTGTCCACATAGGTACCAATGCAACTTGTTATCAGATTGGCCGTTGGTAGCTTCAGTGCCTTGTTTACTTTGACTGTCACACACTCAACACATAGATACTGTTGTTATAGTTTTCGTGACATCACAAAGTGACCTATTTAATTATTTTTCCGGAGCTGCATTCTTAAGGAAATGAAGAAGCACTAACAGGTCGCCTAGCGAATGGTGTCATCTTCGTCACTGTTGAAATGGTCACGCATTGCGTGTACCGACTAGCCTGCTAAGTCTTGTTATTCTGATGCCGTCCGATGTTCGCACGAACTGCGGAGCCCCAGCAATAGGGAGGTAAAAGGTACACCATGGGGTATTAGCCTTACCCCAGGGCGGAGGAAGTCCATGAGGATGTTCCAAAAAAAAAACTGTGTTCTTATTCTAAGCGGTGTGTAAACTTTAAAAGATAAGCAATTTATGCACTAGAGTACAATGAATAATGCGATGTAATTAAAAATTATAATGAGGTATTTGCATTAGTGATTGTAAATGTCTTCCAGTGAGTAAGCTTTGATATATTGCTTTTGACATTATGTTATGGTACGTAGATGCGCTCGGCAACTACTTACTTTATATTTATTTAAGTTACATCGGTTATTTATCTTGGCAATACATGTGTAGTCAACCTTATTGATTAGAATGTAGTGTAACTTTTAAATAAAGCACTAACCGATAACTTGTTGCCCGTCTGTCAGTTGGAGACTGTTCTGTTCGATTTAGATTACAAAAAAATTGTCAAAAAGAGACTTAGGGTGAGATTCAGAAACGAGTCTAAGCGTGAACTTACGCTTACTTCTGTCAAAATTATGAGCGTAAGTAGTGCATTTTGACAGATGGAAGCGTAAGTTCACGCTTAGACTCGTTTCTGAATCTTACCCTTAGGAGCTGCTAAAGTTTAATGCAAACAAGCATTAATGTAAAGAAAAAACCGAACAAGTGCGAGTTGAACTCGCGTGGTGAGGGTTTTGTACGATGAATATGTTATTTCTAGGTACGAGAAGTGACATATACACAACATACACATGCATACACAGTTGAAAACATGTTTTCTAATACATTCCAACTGCAAAAGTAAGTTTGTACGCACAATATTGAAAAATTTACCATGTTATTTTAAGACTTCTTATAGGTTTTCCTGTAGTCTATAAGTAAATAATTATGAACATTTCTTTTTAAATATTACAGATAAAGGGGCGGTAAATTTTGTCTTATTTTCTTAAATAAGTTTAAAACAAATTACTTAAAAATTATATAATAAATGTATTTGAGACCCTCACAACAAGCCCTTTCATTTAATATGTTACACGGTACAGTTTGTAAAACTTTTATTTTATTTTATGCATTACCCCCCAAAAGAGACCCCCATTTTACGTTACATGTCTGTGTTTGGGTCGCAAAAATCCATATGTGCACCAAATTACAACTTAATCTGTCCAGTAGATTTGGAGTAAATTGGCTGTGACAGACGGATAGACAAACACACGAGTGATGCTATAAGGGCCCCGTCGATTTTTCCTTCGGACGTTCGGAACCCTAAAAAAGAAACATACCTTATGACTCTTAATAAAATCCAACCCCTGACTGAACTGAGATTAAATAAATAATTGACAAAAAAAATGTATTTTGCTTCTTTTAAAGTTTAGTCCGCTTTCAGTATGATCTCAATCTAGTAATCAGACCGTAATTGTTGGGCAAAATAATTTATGATTTAAGTAGATACGTGTAGGTAAATTCATATGCTGTCAACATATATCAGTAAACAGCATATTAATTTAGCTACACGCTTAATAAGGTAAAGTAAACCTAACTAAGCTGGCACTTATTAGCAATTAACCTTTCAAGCATGGTAGCGAGTACTGGCAAATATCCCCCAACATGACGACACAATTTGGAAATCTATGGGAGGGGCCTTTGTTCAGTGGATATCCACGCATGTGAGGAAGATACACGTTTTCTATCAAATAGTTTGTGATTGTTACATAATGAACGGCTGAATATTGAAACGCCACTACATATATAATTCCTGCTTAACTACTTGTGACGACTGTTTTCTTCCTATATCATTAAGTGGGATTTAAATATTAAGTGGCATTTCATTATTCGGTCAATAGTGTTAAGTTTTTAAGAGTTGAGTTAATCATGCTTCATGTAGAATTATAAAATATTCATGTATTATGCGTCGATATATGCCGAAAATTAATTTGTTTTCTTTCTTTTCTATAAAGACTTTAAGAAAACTATTTACATATAAGATTAAAATATTTCTAGCGGGCAATTACTCTAAAAATATGAAAAAGTGGTAGGTACAGTTTCTACTTCGTTTACACACAGAACGTAAAACATGATAGCCATATAAATTATCGCAGATATTAAAACATTAACACATAAAACAGAAAAGATTGATTACAAGCATAGTATACACCTGCGGTAGAGCTGACATTCGTTCAGCGTACACTATTAATACGCTAACAAAATTACGTGTGAAACCCTATTTTAAAAACACAACACATAAATTACTCGCAAATGAAAAGTAAAATGAAACAAGAACATGCTACAAGTTATTTAAAGCTAAACCAGATGAAAAATAGTGGTACCTTCCCCTATATTTTATAGCGGCTAAAACTTGGCATCAATAATTGAAGTTGTGTCTCTAGGGAGAAGGGCTTACTAGTATTCCTGACGTGAGGGTACTTATAGTTGGCGGGTCAGTTAATATTGACTGTGTATACGTGGCTTTAGTTTGCAAGTTAGTGTGATCGTGAAAAAGCTGATTTGTAATTAAGTTTTTTCATTAGGTTTGTGGCATTTCATACGGTTATTTGTAAATATCTACGTTATTAATGAACACACAAATATTCTGTTTTATTATTTATTACGCACAATGGAAACAACAGTACACACACTGCTTATTTCTTTACAAATTTCATCCACATGTATTCATTGGCTGCATGTATGTTTTATTTTATGTTTGGGTATATAGAACCTACACATAGTACATAATTAATAACGCCACAAAATCCGTAATATTATTTCAGGTATCTCATAGGGTGTTGAATCTGTGGACGGCCAGTGGATATGCTGCAATTTCATTATTGCAAGTAAAGAATTCCGTTCGTGACGGGAATCCACAGTTTTTTTTTTTTTCATGGAAATATGGTGGATTATAATTTAAGTAAAAACGTATTATATTGTTGTGAATACTTTCCTTGACAATTTTGGGCTGTATCAAACATTTTAGGTAGTAGCTGTAGTATTTGTACTTATAGACATGACCAAGAATGTACGTGTGGTCTGTACCTATTACAGCTTTTGACTGCGAGTCCGACGAAGAGGATAATTTATCTACTACAGCATTTTCATATTGTGTATTCTGTTGCATTTGACCACTGTCTCGTCTATTGTTAAATGATGCTGCGGTCGACAATGGTGCACGCTTGTTTAGAAGAAACTTGTTTACTCTGAATGGAAGAACCCCAGGTTAAAGTCTTCCGGGAAGCCTCCAGGGTACCATAGACTCCGGTGTATGGAGTGCTACTTATTAGTATAAGAAATGCATAAAGAAAGCATAAGAAACGTGTTAGCAAACCGCTTGATGGATGGTGTTCGGAACAGAAGTGAGAGGGAGTCCCTTTTCAGTGAGTTAAACCTGAACAAGCTTAATGTGGGCTTAATTCAAAAAAAATTATCTCAACCATCTTCGGAAGATACTAAAAAGCTATGTCGTTTAATAACAGTACTTCATCGGTGACGTTCATCTATTTATTAGTCATATTTGTGAGAGAGTGTATATATTCTAGTATTAAAGTGTGTATGTTTAAGTAGTTTGTACCTATAGGCTATTTTATATTTCTTGTATCACAATTAACTACCTTAAAAGGCACGATGGGGTTGACGTATCTGCTTAGATAAAAACGGTAAACAATAAAATACTGTTACTTTAAAGGTAGCAGGGGCAGTTGACGCTGGCGACAGCATCCACACTCTGGCTTCGTGCATAATGAAGGTTGAGGAAAAGTACGCTGAGTACGACATATCGATAACAATCAAGTGCGGCTGGTCACTTGTAGTACATGTGAAAGTCCGATAGTAGAAAAGAGATCAGCAGTGCTATTTTAAAAGAACTCACCAGCAAACTCACTTCTGAATCAGCAGTGAAAAGTAAAAACAATACAAAATGAGAAATTTCACGGCGGATTCAGAAGTGAGTTTGCAAGTGTGTTCTTACAAAATAGCAATGCTGTTCATGTAACTCCGGCGCACACTCCCCGTAGTGAATATCCACTTTATATGGAATGGAATGAAGTTGGGGCTATTAAATTTTGCAATGCTAACTCGCCTAAATGCATCCGACAAATCATCGATTTGACGCCGTTATTTAAAGCCATTTGTGATTTCAGAATTAATTTTTCGTTAAAATGTGAGTTTTTTTTAATAAATATATAAGTTATTGGTAGCTATATTTATGGGTGGCTGTAGGTATATCCCACAAATAAAGTTGTGGACGGCTTTTTTTTTTCAATCTGACTTAGAATTATGACTAGATATAGTAAAAATATTTATAATTGTTATTGATCCATGTTGTTTGACTATTTACTAAGCTTTCCATATATTATAGACTACCACAACCATCAAATAACAGCTTAAAAAAACGTGATGCTGCAAAAGTCTATAGTTACAACTTTTTTTTATTTTGTTGGGCTTCTCGCATACATTTCTGGAAATTTTCTTTTCGTTTCCTCCAGCCAGTAGTTATAACTTGCCCCTAACATATTTTTAAAGCGCTTCCTTTCTTTTCAGCCAATAATACAAAGAGTCAACGATCGTTCAGCTCAGTCAATGATAAACTGTATGGTGATTGATTTTATGACATGAACGTACAGTTATGATGTTATTTACAATAAAACCCTGTAACCATTACAAGCCATGTATGGTGCAGGCTATGAATATTACCAACCCATCTCATCCCGTGGGTTTCGTAAAAGGCTACTATGGGATTAGCCGGAGTATGGGCAGCAGCGTCCTTCAAGTACATTTACAACTCTACTGCGATCGCCAACCCGCTTGCCAAGCGTAGCGATTATGGCTAAACCCCCCAATTGGCACACAACACACCTAGACCAGTCGTTGTGGCGATTTTTGGGGGAGGCTTGTGTCCAGCAGTGGACTTTACTCGGCTGAAATGATGATGATTACAATAAAACCTAAATAATGTAGTATGTATTAGTTTAAACATACAAATATCAAAACTATCTCACCACAAGCAATCCATATGTTTCTGTCACTAGCACTCAAAACCAAAGTGCAATTTCGTAGAACACGACAAATTTCATATACAAAACTTGCGTTATCGGTGGCGTTGATAATCCTTATTGGAATCGTAGTACTATACATACTAAAAATACATACATAATATAGCGCTTTAGTAATATTTTTGCCATATCATCGCACCGCCATTGCGACGCACCGACCAACCCGACGAATGCTAATCCCTTCACAAAACTTTATTTATTCCTTTTCGAACCATTCAAGTTTTAGAGCTTTATTTTTGTGTACCCTTTCTGCATATTTAACGTAGGTCGCAGGCGGGGACCGGGATGTGAGTGATGTTATCTGGTGATCTCGTTTCTTGTACTGGAAATAGTATATAAGGCTTTTGTAAGTAGTGTGTGCAGAGGAATTCTTTAAGTTGGTAACCGGTTCTTTCTTACTGTATTGGTCATGCTATATGTTTTTTATAGGATCACAGTTACGGTAAAATGATTTTTTTGCGCTGTTCCTAACCTTAATTGTGCGCACAGCTAAAGTGTGCCAGTGGAAGTTCTTTATGAACTTCCCATCCTGCCCCGGAGGGGCGAGGATATCCTACCGGCTAAAAGCACTGGAGTGATCATCATCGGCACCTAAGAGGGACTCCAGGACCTATTATGATCACACTAGAGCCGCCCACTGGCATCACGCCTATATCTCGGAGAGGGCAACTGTAAAGCGGTTACCTGCACCTGTGCGCTGTACTAGGATGCGCAAACGGCGGCGTGTGATCACATGCGAGCCACCGTCTTCTCGTGGGTTACTCGGTGGGGGCACGCATATTCCCTTATATGCGATTTCGCGACCATAACTCGTTAACCCATAAAGTAAAACTCAATAGGCTTCTTCTGGGTGCGCTCGTTGTATAATAGATATCATACATCGCTTTCCATCAGGTCAAGAAGGGACTCGTTCGTGATCCATTCGTAAAAAAAGCTAGTATCAGAATACAGATTATAAAATGTTTGCCACTGAAAATGGATATTTATTATTATATTTGGGCATATCGCCAAAAACACATTCAACGATGATTACGGTGAGTAGGTACGTATGATAGTGAATTATTTTGATACATGATACCTTTGGGTTCTTGGACACACACGCATCAGCCCTTAAACTTTTCCTGCTGAACATGGGCCTCCCAATGAACAATACAGGGAGCATTCAAAGGGCTTATATTGCCATAATGAGTTTCCCAACAGGTGGGCCTTAAAATGAACATGGGCAAGACAAAAGTCATGTCAAATGTCCATGTCGTGCCCACCCCAATATCCGTTGGGAGCTCTGTTCTCGAAGTTGTTGACGAGTATGTCTACCTAGGACAAACTGTCCAGTTAGGTAGGTCCAACTTCGAGAAAGAGGTCAATCGTCGAATCCGACTCGGCTGGGCAGCGTTCGGGAAACTTCGCAACGTCTTTTCGTCAACAATACCGAAATGCCTCAAGACGCAAGTCTTTAACCAGTGTGTGTTACCAGTGATGACATATGGAACAGAGACGTGGTCACTCACAATGGGCCTCATAAGAAAGCTCAAGGTCACTCAGCGAGCTATGGAGAGAGCTATGCTTGGTATTTCTCTACGAGATCGAATCAGAAATGAGGAGATCCGTAGAAGAACTAAAGTTGTCGACATAGCTGAAAGGATTAGTAAACTGAAGTGGCAATGGGCAAGGCACATTGCTCGTAGAACTGATGGCCGTTGGGGCACAAAGGTTCTCGAATGGAGACCGCGCACCGGAAAACGCAACGTGGGACGACCTCCAACGAGGTGGACAGACGATCTGGTGAAGGTCGCTGGGAGTCGTTGGATGAGAGCGGCATGTGACCGCTCGTTGTGGAAATCTAAGGGGGAGGCCTTTGTTCAGCAGTGGACGTCCTGTGGCTGATATGATGATATTGCCATAATCAACATGGCTGGCAGGCGGATTTGTGATTGCATTACGTTGTTATTAGTAAGTACGCGGGAGGATGCTGCTGACTATCCTCTAGATAAAATAACCTTTAGTCGCCCAAGGGTGGAGAGAGCTGGTCTATTCTTTGCCTGGAACCGCACGGACCACACACATACAGCTTTGGACACACATACCTTATGTAACGTACGTAAATACATATGTCGCGCACAAATATGATTTGTAATATTTATATTAATATGTAATACGAAATATGTAATAAAAAAGATTCCAGATTAAGAATATAGCACCACTCCATCTCCTCCCACGGATGTCGTAAAAGGCGACTAAGGGAATCTAAATTAGAGGGATGGGCAGCAGCGTCCCTTCTGTGAAACGGTAGCCATACTGCGCTCACCAACCCGCCTGCCAAGCGTGGTGAGTATTGGCAAATACCCCCCAAAATGATGACACAGTTGTGGAAATCTATGGGGGAGGTATTTGTTCAGCAGTGGACATATAAATGGCTGATATGATGATACAACTACTGGTCATACTGTACCTAATTTCTTAGAACAAAAAAAGGGGGTTGCAGTTTGTATGTGCGAATGTTTGAGGGTCCATCACGCTGAAATGGCTGAACACATTCTAATGCAATTCGGCAGGGTCAGTCTATAGATGGATGACCGCATAGTGGTATATAAACTGAGCATCTCCGTGCTTCGGAGGGTAAGTAAAACCGTCGGTTCCAGTTGTTGGCAGACGACAATCGTTACTCCAAGTCGGAGGCCTTTGGGAGGCTTGAACAACTCTGACACAAGTTTGGCGACTAACCACAAGAAAAGAAAAGAAATAAAGAACAAGAATTAAAAAAATTAAATGAAAAAGAATCACGCCCTGAGACCGGCTACTTTAAATATTCATTTCTTGACAATTTAGATAATTTTAACTATAATTTATAAATACTGAGGCGCTAATATTTGTTTTATTGCAAAAGCATATAGATTCCTGCTGCCTTTATAAAAGAAGAAAAGAATGCGTGTGCATTTTAGGTGCTGTTGAACTGCAACTTATTAATATTAATAAATTTCAAAATGTATTTCTGTTATGTACCTATTTATTTTTATTGTTAGTTCTTACTTATTTAAGCAAAGCGGTCGCCTTCCCTCCGCTAGTGGGGATGAGCGCTTTACAGTCGCCTTTCTTTCGCTAGTGGGGGTGAGCGCTTTAGAGTCATCTCTTCCGTGATGTGTCTAAAGGCGTGGCACCAATGGGCGGATCTAGTGGGATCTTACGAGGACCTGGAGCCCCCCTTCGGTGCCTAAGATTACCGCTCCAGTGGTTTTAGCCGGTAGTAGGCATACCCCTCCGTCCTTCCCCGGGGTCGAAGAAAGTTCATGTAGATTTTCCACTGGACACCAATAAAAAAAAGGTAGAAACTTATATCGTCAATATATATACATTGTACACGTTATAGCAATACGTACCTACACTATAATCTATATGTATGGAACAGCTAATTACAAAAACACAAAAAAGGCTTTATAAGCAGACCGATTTTAAGTGGCGACTACACTGGCATACCTTTAGCATAATATTATTTGAGTCATAATTTACCGTGGTCTCCGAGACCGAACGTTTGATTTATTTATGAGCGCATACTGACTCCGCCACTAATCTTTAGTGGAATTTAATTTGTTATTTATTTACTAATCGCTGCTAGTAACTGTGGAACAGGTAGGGTTATGCATGTCATTAAGGATGCTTGTTTAAGGGGAGGTTATTTTGGGTTTTGGAGAAACTGCGAAGGTACATAGACACGTATGTGTGATATATAAGCATCATGCATGATGATAACATGATGTGAATATCATTAAAATCTACAAATCAAGCCTTTTTTGGAAAAACATCAAAAGCGGCATTTGAAATAAATATTACAACAGCCTGAATTAGAGATTTCTGTGTGGGGCCGGCTACGAATAGCACCAACCCATCTCATCCCGTGGGTGTCGTAAACGGTGCTTATGCGATTAGCCGGAGGATGGGAAGTAGAGTTCTTCGAGTATATTAGCAACTCAACTGCGACTGTCAAACCATCTGTCAAAGGTGGCGATTTTGGCAAAACCCCTCAATGAGCACACAAATCACCTAGACTGGCCGTCATAGCGATCTTGGATGAGGCCTGTGTCCAGCAGTGGCCTTTATTTGGCAGAAATTATGAATGATGGTGAGCGAGGGCTCATCATAAATTTGAGAGGTCAACTGTAAAGGTTTCCTCACGATGTTTTCCTTCACCGTTAAAGCATGTGATAATCAAATTCTGATCCTCACTTGAAACCGAAAATTCAGAGTTGCGGGCGGGGATCAAACACACTTGAATATCACTGCTTTCAATTCAATTGTTAATGTTAAATTAGCTATCGATAATATTCAAGCACAAAATATTCTTTCAGCAAACTAAGTGAAAATTCGCTTGAGATGTTTTCCCCGAAACAGCTAAAAATATCATGAAGCCGTCATTCGTAAATGACATGCTCATAGGTTCTTCGGCAGTCTTACAATTCCTTATCAGGCTTATTTAGTTGAGACCATCCTACGCTAATGTCATAAAGCGTACATACCAAGAGAGACAATTTAAATGTCGGAATTATTACATATAGGAATAAACGACCCCTCGCCACCCATGGGTGTCGTAAAAGGCAACTAAGGGTTAATACCAAGAAGATGGGCAGCAGCATCCTTCCATGTACTTACTACTAACAATAAACTGCGATCACCGATCTACCTGCAAAGCTTGGTGTTATGGCAACATGCGGTATCACCCCTCATTGTAGTAATGATTAGGAGGTCTATGTTTAGCAGTGGAAGTTTACGAGCTGAAGTGCGCGCATGAGCAATAAAGAGTGATCAACAGGGTGTCACCCTTTTTGAAGAAGATCTCCACCTCACCTCTGTTCCATATTTTACGATGTGCGCTTGAGGTAGACGGCATTGAATAGCTTCTGAAGGACTTTAAGTACCGGTGTGTCACCTGCTTTCAGAAGCTCTATCGTTCGTCACCAACCGCCGCTGGCCTTGTTATTTTTAAGCCATTTCAAGGCCATTCCAATCTCGTACAGGCTGATGTCCGGGATATCTTCGGTATAGTATCTATAGTAGATACTCAATTTTCTAGGCACTCGAAGCGATTTTGGAGTTCGAGCTGAAAGTTCTCGGGGTTTTGAATTTGAGCGCAGGAGGGCCGGAGCGTCTACGACTTCATGAGATGAGACCTCTCAACTTTAGGTTAATATTCAATGTGCCTATTACCATTCGATGATCACAGTGGGTTTTCACCCTATGGATCACAATGATGTCTATCATTGAGTATTTGTCTTTTATTGGTCATGATGAACTCAATATCATTCAGAACCATCGGGACTCAGCCAGGTCCAATTCCTGTGAGGCGGCTTTTGGATAAAGAGCTATCATAGAGTTTTATTTATTTATTTCATAATGATTGGGATTTTAGAACGGAATACTAGAATTGCATCTTTTACAATGAGTTAATGGTAAATTTCCTTAATGCATATTTCATCATCATTATTATATCAGCCACGGGACGTCCACTGCTAAACAAAGGCATCCCCCGTAGTATGCATATTTACTTTCAGGGAAATACTACAACTGCTTTAAAGTAAACGTTAAAATACCGTTTAATACTTAAAATTAAATATTGTTTTAAATTAAATAAATAAATGAAACAACTGATATTTAGAATACTAATTCTAAATATCAGTTGTTTCATTTATTTACCGACGTCAAAAAGGAAGAGGTTTTCAATTCGAAGCGTATTTTTATGTATTTATACCGATTTCTCCTAGATTTGTAGACCGATTTGAGCGATTCTTTATTTAATTGGTGCAGAATGCTTTCGAATTTGTCCTATATAAATTTCATTACATTTGATTGGTAGTTTTTTAAGAATTCGGGTGGGGCCAGGTATGCCCCAACTATGGTTCATGCAGACCAACGAGTTATATTTATAGGCCCTACCCGACTTCATGAATAAAGTGTTTTTTTTTTCTTTTTAGTGGTTTTCATATCGTATTGAATTTTGAAGTCGGTATTTTTTTGTTAGAAAGTTTTATTTGCCTGTCGCTTTAATTTCTCCTGTCTCGCGGGTACTATTTTTAGACATACATCACACATGCACAAATGCCCAGACCCGAAACAACTATCTGTACATCATATTATATTATCTCTTAAGATACACGTCCGGACTAGTTTAAGGGATTAGTCTAATTGTGCTTAAAGTCTAATAAATGTATATACAGTGCACATGTTTTTATCTTAAGGAATTTATATTTGTATCTCTATCTCTTCACGGGTTTATATCCCTTTGTAAGGAGGAACCCGGTCTTTTGATAGGCTTATGCATGGGTCCAACACGCAAAGGCCTTTAGAGAATTTTAATCTAAAATGTAATGGGGCACTAACTGGGGACTCCCATAGCTGCACGCACTATAAAATGAATTTACGGATTGTCCCCGGTGGTGTAAGGCTATGTATGAGATGGAAACTATAAAACTATAACGATAAGGTTCATTGCAATGGGTGTTACATAGAATGAAAAATTTAAGAAATATGGGAACAACGGCTTCTGCCTTTCAACCTTTAAAGTGAAATTCTGTGGCATGCGGCGACACACAAGATGGGCCTCCTAAATAGCTACCACTACAGGCGACAGGGAGCAACACATATATTTTTATTATTATTATTATATAATGATGTTTCGTGCGGGGATTGAACTCGCAACATGTAGCGCAAAAAGCGAATCTCTTAGTTACTGCGCCAACCGTGCCATCCTTGAATTAGTTGGTATTAATTAATACTGAAGAAAAGCAAATCCGTGTTTTTTATTTTCCATGTGCTTTGTTAGCTGTTTCAAAGGAAGCAATAAATTTCATAATAAGATTATTTATGACACAGATCGTTATTTTATTTAAATAGGCTTTATCTAGGTTTACTTTTTCTATATTTGAATAATATTATTACTCTGTTATTTTTCTATTATCAATATTAGAACAGGGCGCCTTCTTGTGTAGACCAATAGAATTTATACCCATTTAATTCAATAAGCGGATATATTTAAATATCTATTACAATTAAGTGGAAAATTATAATTTAAAATGAACAACATTTTAATAATTACTCGAGATTAACCTGTTTGGTAGTTAAGTTTTTATCACCGATCGAAATTATTCGCGTGTGGTTTCCTTATCGGCTTTAGGAATTTTGGTTTAAACTTGTTAGGCGTACTACGAGCATATCAGGTAATAACCATTCGTTATACCTAATGACAAGTTTGGCGCAGTGGCTTAGCGATTGGCTTTCTGCGCTATTAATCTAGGGCTCAATTCCCGCACGGAACAAATAAACACACCTAAGTAAAGCTTTATCCTGGAAAGGGAATGCCAAATGTAGACTTAACTAGTGACATTGATTTTTAATTTCGGCCATAAATAAACCGCAAAACTGAGTTTCAATCGAGACTAGATTAAAATCCTATTGATATAGATTATTAATTTGGGCGTAAATAAACCGCAAAACTGAGTTTCAAATGAGACTAGATTAAAATCACACTGAAACCGGACTGAACTTTAAGGGGAGTCGAATACCAATGTTTTGTCATTTCATACATAATTTCAGTTCGGTCATCTTTCAGTAATAGCGTTAATTAATTACAAGAATTGGTCCTCAGATGTTTACTAGAGCTAGAACTTTTAAGTTATGTTATGTGATGGGTGTTGGTTTATTTTAAAATATAGAAGGTCCTACAAGTATAGTAAACTTTATTTTAACCATCTGGTTAATGTCGTTTATTGAAAAAAATGTAATTTCCAATTCGTCATATTAGCTAAAGAACGTCCACCGTTGAAAAAAGGCCTTCCTCATAAATTTCCACAGTTGTGTCGTCATTTTAAGGGAAATTTCTCAATAATCATCACGCTTAGCCCCGAGTTGGTCAACGCAGAATGACTAGTGTCGAACTAAGTAAAACTAACTAACTGTTACTGTACTAAGAAGAGGCGCTGCTACCCATCCCTTTGGTTTCGAGTCCCTTAGTTGCCTTATACGATATCCACGGGAGGAGATGAAGTATTGCTATATTCTTAATCCGGACACCACACGAAATTTCGAATTATTATTGTGCAATTATGTTGAATAATCAATGCAAAAAGTGGCTATTTGAACACTAAATAATTATTCTACTACAACGCATACAGATAAAGAACACTGTAATAAAATTGTGACACTTGAATTTTATTTTAGTAGATGTTCGAATAGCAACTATACTTATTAGTTATTGCAAAAAGTGGAAATTACAACTTGTTTTCTAATGAACGTGATCCCTACAAAGTACTGATTGTCCGCTTATGATAGTTTAATATTTTTGTAGGACCTTCATCATCATCATATCGGCGAAAAGATGTCCACGGCTGAACAAAAGCCTCCCCATATACGACCGGTTACACATTGTGGGGAATTTGCCAGTACTCACCACGCTTGGTAGGCAGGTTGGTGAGCGCTACTGCGCTGGCTGGCTGCTGTTATACAGAAGGGATGCTGCTGCTCATCCCTCTGGTTTAAAGTCCCTTAGTCACCTTTTACGACGTCCATAGGAGAAGATGGAGCGGTGCTATATTCTTAATCCAGACACCACATGGACATTGTAGGACCTTACATATAAACTAGCCATTACCCTTCACGCTAGGCGTAAATAATATTTATATTCATATCTTCTGAACCCTGCAAGATATTGAACAAAAATTTAAGATAAAACGCCCGTTTTTTTTTTATACATTGATATCCGATATCCCTTGACGCCGTGTGGTGCCGGCTCAAAATACCACCACCCCATCTCCTCCCGTGGGTGTCGTACAAGCCGACTAAGGGATTAGTCGGAGGATGGGCAGCAGCGTCCTTCGAGTACATTCACAACGCAACTGCGATCGCCAACCCGTCTGCCAAGCGTGGCGATTATGGCAAAACTCCCCAATGAGCCCACCACACACCCATATCGGTCGGTCGTGATCTTTCGGGGAGGCCTGTATCCAGCAGTGGACTTCATTTGGCCGAAATGATGATCCGTTGAGACGTTTCGGAGCCTGTTCGAGACGAACTTTCAGGCAGACAGACTTGAATTCTAATAATTGATATATTTATAAGTATTATTGTATCATCTTATCTAGTTCTATATTAGTGAGCCCTGACACCCATCACACAAGTTTAATCTTAGCTTGAGTGCCAGAGGTAAATAATTCTGTGATAATTTAATTTATAGGATGAAATGTATTGTAAACTACGTAGTGACTATACTCTTCTAAAAAAAAATTGTAAAATTGTAAAAGATTATTATTATCATTATCTCCTTTGTTTTAAATTAATACATATAAATTACATTTTTAAATACATATAAAAGAATACAATCGTATTCTGTGTGGTGTCCGGATTAAGAATATAGCACCACTCCATCTCCTCCCGTGGATGTCGAAAAAGGCGACTAAGGGAATCTAAACCAGAGGGATGGGCAGCAGCGTCCCTTCTGTGAAATGGTAGCCATACTGCGCTCACCAACCCCAAGTGTGGTGAGTATTGGCAAATACCCCCCAAAATGATTACACAGTTGTGCAAATCTATGGGGGAGGCCTTTATTCAGCAGTGGACTATAAATGGCCGATATGATGAAAAGAATACAATATATATAATAAAAATATAAAAAATAGTAGCCCACCGACATCAGGAACAAGATCCAAGCTACCGGTGGTCAGGGCTCCAGAGAGAGGAACCTCCTAACAATACGAGCCGTGTCTAGGAGTACCGCTTTCTGCATCAAGCCCTTGACCCAGCCGCAACGAGAGCCTTTTCAGGTGTTGGTCGAGGCTCTTGGCCATAAGGCCATTAGCCGTAACAACTATCGGCACAATTATCGCAGAGTCTACCTCCCACATGTCGACAACCTCGTGAGCCAAGTCAAGATACTTAAGTTGTTTATCTTTCTCAGCTTTCACGAGATTCTCGTCATGCGGGATAGTTATATGCACAATCATTGTGCGGCGCTCTACTCGGTCTATCACCACTATATCAGGCTTATTGGCTACAATAGTCCTATCAGTGATGATAGATCGATCCCAGTACAACGTGACATGGTCATTCTCGAGAACTGGGTGGGGCACATACTTGTAGTATGGTACTTCTGAACTCACAAGGTTGTATTGCAGTGCAAGTTGCTGGTGGATAATCCTGGCCACTTGGTTATGCCTGTACAAGTACTCGCCGTTAGCAAGACGAGAAAAACCGGAAATAATGTGACGGATAGATTCACCCGGATAGTGACATGCCCGACAGATGTCAACCATGCCGTCCTTCGCAATATATTTCCGGTAGTTATTCGTCATAATAACTTCATCCATAATTGCACAGATAAAACCCTCGGTTTCCCCAAAGAGGTCACCGAAGCGTAGCCACGGACACGGACGCTACAAAGTTCACGCCAGGTCCATGAAGGGCCCGGTAAAAGCGTCCGTGAAGCTCCTTGCTCTGCCATACCTCCTTACGGTCATTTGTGTCAAGCGCTACAGGTTTATGCCAGTTCTCTTTAGCCAAGGAGAGCGGGGTGAGTCCCTTGTCCATCGCAACCACATCTCGGTGCATACCCACTTCGGTATGGAGAAAATACTCTCTGAGGCTGCACACCTCACGATTGTGGAGGGTCTTAGTATTTAGAAAGCCCCGACCCCCACACTTTCGTGGGATGTATAGCCTCATTACTATTATTATTTTATGCTTAGGCATAGAATAAAGAGCAGCTCTTTTTTCAAATCAATCGAATCAAAAATTCTGGTGAATATTAAAATCAAGCTTGTTTAGTGTAGACTTTTTAAGAAGTTTAGACTCTTTCTTCCTGCATTGTCCTCACATTACCATCATTTCGAGAACATTGTACCAATATGATTTAAAAAGAGTAACCATGGAGTTTCTTGCCCGTTCTTCTCCATAGGAAATCTACACCTTGGAACGAGGCAACTAAAGTCTTGACTATTCATAAGTGCCTATAAATGGTTTTACATGAATAAAAATATTTTTATCTTTATCTTATCTTATGTTTAATATTTCACTTTGATTACAGTCGTCATTAATGCTTATCTAGTGTCTACACAAAAAATCAAAATAGCCGGCTACAACTTAGGCCTAGTACCCACAAATAAATTACGCAAAGCCTACTTTGACAAGATTAGGTCTAATCTAACAAGACTAGGTTCCCTTAATGTATTTTCAATGTCCATTTCAAGATAATTGAAAACCTTAGCTATGACTCAATCATTTATAACAGATTACTGTACAGTATGCTATATTTTACTGTCTTTGCCTTAAAGTTTACTAACCTAAATAATTCTCTGTATTATAGATGGGCAGTGGAATTACCGTAATTTGTATTATAGCTATTCAACTGATTTAACTGTTCCAAAATAAATAAGATTCTAAATTCCAGACAAGGTTAGCTTTTTTTTAAAAATTTGTTCCGTTGTAAGGCGCTCTTAGCCAGGTAAACTTACTGATCAGTAAACGATCGGTGAGGTTAAGCAACCCTCAGTGTAGTCAGTCTATGGATGGGTGAAGGGATAGTGATATTGACACCGAACATCTCTGTACTATAGAGGGCACGTAAGATGTCATTAGACGGCAGTCGTTAAGCCAGGTCGAAGGCCTTTGGGGGGCTTGAACAACTTTGTTGGTTGGTGGCCAACCTTGTGTAACAAGGTTGGCCACTAAACAAAAAGTAAAATAAAGAAGAATGATCCTTAAATTAAATAGCTTTCTTGGCGTTAAGACAATTAGCTTTTATAATATTGCAAAGCGATGTAAGGTTCGACATAAGACTTCCTAAGTAATTGTCTGTTTTGCTGCAAGAAAGTACAGAAACTTGCGGGGCTGAGTATTGTAGGCTGCCAACTGGTAGACCATCTGCTTTTACATTTGAATATGGTGGTTATTGTTTTCATTCGTATGGTGTTCGGATTAAGAATATAGCACCACTCCATCTCCTCCCGTGGATGTCGTAAAAGACGACTAAAGGACTCTAAACCAGAAGGGTGAGCAGCCGCGTCCCTTCTGTTAAACAATAGCCATTCTGCGCTCACCAACCCTGCCAAGCGTGGTGAGTACTGACAAAATGACAGCACACGGCATGTAACCGGTCGTCTCATGGGGGAGGTTTGTTCAGCGATGGTCGTTTTTTGGCTAATATGATGATGGTGATTTAATTACCTTACAATTTTCTGTCCACTTCTAATTGTATTGCAGCTTTCAGAAGTACTAATCACATGTTTTTTTTCCCACGGTGGAAATGATCATGCTTTGGACAACGCCTCTGGGAAGAGGAATGAAGGTTTTGCCGACTCTTATCGTGTAAAATCAACTGGTGGTGGTTTGGAATGAAGTAAACATTTTCAACACTGAAAAGAAGATCCAGGATCTCGAGGAAGAACGTTCCGAAGCTGCCTATTGCCGCCACAAATCACTTCCTAGCTTGTTTCACAAGATGTCGTAGTAACAATAAAATGTTATGTTTCAAAACCATAATTGTTGTAAGTAGTGCTAAATAACCGTGTATTGAATTCTTATAAGTCGTCAGACGGCACGCACGGAGGGTGGTGGCTTCCACCTCTTCTTGAGTTATTACCACCAGACATGTAACGCAAACTAGCTGCCTGCCAACTCTATTTACATATTACGGCTCGCTGCAGCGGGGCGACAAAATTCTAACTGTCCAAATATTTCATAATAGAAAAGACGAGCATTATGATTCATCAGCATCACATAAGCCAAAGAACGTCCACTGCTAAACCAAGATCTCCCCATAGATTACCACAATTTGAAGGGAATTTACCAATGCTCACCACGCTTGGCAGGTGGGTTGGTGAGCGCAGAATGGCTACTATTCCACAGAAGTGACGCTGCTGCCCATGCCTCTTTAGAGTCCCTTAGTCACCTTTTATGAAATCCATGGGAGGAGAGGGAGTGGTGCTATAATCTTATTTTGGACACCACACGGATTCCACATACCACATATGATTTTGATTAATATTAGTTTTATCATTATCTTTTGCAAAACGAGTAATTAACAGCCGTAGATTGAGAGGATGCTTAGTTCCAGCTGAACCCAAGTGTCTAAACATGTAGCACATAGTTCATAAGCTGGACAAATTGGTTATTGATTTCAGTATCTCCCTTTTCTCCTTTGTTACAGATCGAATCATAACTCATTGAGTATTTCAATATGTTAAACCTTTTAGTTGTGATAGGATCTCATTCTTGTTTGAAGTAGTTTCATCTATATCATAATTTATTTTTACGTTTAATGGCGGCCGTACTACCATTTTTTTTCCAAAACTACTTATGTAATCTGCTTGGTTCCCGGATCAAGAATATAGCACGAGTCCATCTTCTCCCAAGGATGTCGCAAAAGGCGACTAAGGAACTCTTAACCAGAAGAATGGGCATCTGCAGCGTCTCTGCTGTGTTAAATGTTGACTTAATTATGGAAACCGATGGGGGACACTTTTGCTCAGCAGTAGACGACTGACTGATGACTATCATGATGACTCTTAATGTAACCTACTGAAAAAATATAAAATACTAGTAGATGCATGAAGCAAAACCTCCTCAAAATACACATTTTCGAGTTTGCATGCTATGTAGCCATTGTAACGTCTCTCATCTGGTCAAAATTTTACTTTTGCTGGAAGTACCAGATACTCTCTGAATCAAAATAAACTCAATATACAATGACAAACATGTGTTCCTATCATGCATAATTTGTAATAAAGTATTAGTCTCTAATTGAGCCGTAAACATAATAATAAATCATTATCATACTGTGATCTTGCTCTAGCATTGTTTTATAAACGCACTAAATCAATTGATAGGCTATTCATGCGTCAGCAATTATATTCAAATAATAAAGACATCTGAAGCTGATCTAAAATCAGTGAAATACGCCATCATATGTAATTTAAAAAGTAAGAATATATAAAGTGTCTTTGTGTGCATATAATATATACTTATTTAAAAAATTGTAATTAATTTACGACAGAAGCCCGTGTATAATAAGCCTAACGGCAGAATTGTACATTTTAATAAGGCTGTCTCAAACTTACAGACTTGTGTGTAATAATAGGGTATTGGTGTATGACTGCAAGAGTACCATTTTTAAACATGTCTTTGGTAATTTATATTGAGTATCATGTACCCACTCGAAGTCTGTAATAATCCCTGATGACAGTGCAATGATTAATACGAAAGCATTAATTTCTTACATTTGTTTTGCAAGGTTTTCTTTATTTTAAATTATCTGACGTGCACATTGCCAATACGTACCTATGTAGTTTATTTACACTTTCATTAAATATTAAATCATGCGATTGTTATGTTGTTGTCAATATCAGAATAACAGATAGCCCCCAAAACCGGAAGTGTTTTCTTCCTACTGATATTTACGTAAATTACATAAATAAGTAAATTATAAGATAGTACAACTACCTAAACTACAATCAAAGTGGACTGGTTAGTAGTAAGCGAGTAAGTAAATTTTATAGGACATCATATACGATATATGAAGTTTTTGTTGAAAAGGGTCTATTTTAATAGAAAATAATCACCGGAGAACTTATAACAATTTACGTCGGTAGATTATGTCCCTAAAACCACTGAATAAAGTATTTAAAATTAAAAGCTTTCAAATAATAGAAAGCTGTGCCACTATCATGAGGATGACAAGTCTTGGTAACCACATGCCCAAGAATCTCAAAAATAGACCAATTAAAAGAACATCGTAAGCCTTGGCAAGGTCGAGGCAGATTTGTGCTACATACAACAATACGGAATTTGTATGATTTCACCGAAGCTGTGGGCTGCTGACATCTGCTCTTGTCTTTATATCGGGACATCTACGTGACAGGCGCTGTGGCATCCTGCGTATAGTTAGTTACGTAGTTTCTAATATATCGCATTTTGATTGTAGATTCTGTGTATTTCAAATTTTTACTAGACACTGTTCACACGAAGGCAATTAAGAGTTGACTTTTAAATCACTCTTTCCGATTTGAAGAAAAACATTCTCAAGCGATTACAAAATTGTTTCACAAAGCCAGAATTAGAAATAAAGTTCCGTGAAAAAAAAGGGAGAACAAATAGTTTACTCGATGCTCCCGAATTCTAATTTAAAGCAGATTAACCCTTGAATAACCCAATTCACGCTTAAAGGTGAGGATCCGTCAAATGAACGTCACGATGACTACGCTCTTTCCCCATCATTAGGATGCGAGAAGAAAAAAGGCTTCGGATGTTCAGTTGTAAACGCCCGCCAACAAAGCCATTATGCCTTATTATGAACACCATCCATCAGCTAGCCATATCGATCCAACATTAATGCATGCTAATGCTTTATAAATAGATATATAATTTGTTTTGTCTCCACCTCGGCATCCAATTGATGGATTGTTTTATTTCTATTACATCAAACTGTTGGTTTTTGATAGAGGCGTGGTAGTTGCTGCCGTTATTAGTTTAGCCGATGAAGCTAAATCATTTATGATTTCACGCTAGCGGTAAAAAAGTGTGAAGCGAGCCGTTCATAATGTTGATTATTCTCGCAGTGGAAAAATCATTAATATAGACGAAATATCCACCGTTATATTCGTAAATGATTAATAAATTATATTTGCACTTACTTTGTCCTAAATGTACTCGCTTCATCCATGGGTATATCTGCGGAGGATTTGCCGTGGAGTTCGAAGAGGAAGATTTAGAGTTTTTAGCGTTTGAGCTAGAGTTATTAGCTTCGTTGCTCTCGTTACTCGATGTGCTGGAGGCTGGACTTGATATATTCTGATTCACATTAGCCTTGTGTTCTACGGGAGAAGCGATAGGCGTAGTCAGGCCTAGCTTAGTGCTTGTAGTTCCACTTGAGTTTTGTCCGCCAACGCCCCCAAATCCGGGTGACGTTCGCCCCGGTCCCGAAGATGTAGACAGGTCTTGAGGCGATGCTACTCCAGTTGTAGATGTAGAATCAGCGAATTTACAACTAGCTGCAGCAGCTTGGCTTGCCGGTGTGGACATCAGATTCGGTGATAATGCTCCGGGGCTCGGATTCGAATGCTGATGCATATGACTCGCTGTGCTGCCAAGTCTCTGAGGGTGTAACTGTGTGTAGTCTATCATCGTTTGCGGTTGCATGTGCGCACCGGAAGCTGGCGTTCCGTAGGGGTGCTGGGGATAGTGATGTCCAACTTGCGGTGGAGAATAGCAGGTATTCGGATACGCAGAAGCCGCCGCATTTGGATTGTAATAATCAGCTCCTGGTGTGGGAAGACCGGGGTGACCAGCTTGTTCGACGGGCGTCCCCGTACGCCCAGGCACCTGGTTCCCATAGCAGGAGGCGAGCGAGTTGACAAACTGGTAGGAGCTCATCCCTGCGTTATAGTTTAATTCGTTCATTGATAACAGCGTGTTCTATCCTTCTTCTCAAGATCACTCGGCACTTGTCATCGTTTGGACGAGCACTGAATAGTCTAGTTGGACATGTTAAGTGCTACTGATGTTCGTGGTCCGTTTCAATTGTCCCCGTAGAGTGGAGCTTGATTGATGGACCTGTGATAAAATGAGACACATTAGTCGGTCAAGTGCGTCGTCTCGTTGTACGTGATAAATGTTGTAATACAGATGATATCTTGAATGTTTGATTTAAATATTTATTGTGATTTGTCGTATATGAAATATGGATTGGGTAGAAATATTGTATGATTTGACTGATGGCTAACATTTAATAGTGGAACAGTAAGTAAAGTTTATTTAAAATTCTCACACGTTTATTATGTTTGAGTATTAATATTAAAAACAAAATAAGATTTCCAGCATCAATAAAATTTAAAATTATAATTCAATGAATCTTTCTAAATAATCTCTCTTCTAGTATCTTAATTACATTAATCTTTTAGATTGCCATTAGTTTCTTCAAATAACGAATGGAATCGTTTATTACTTTTAGAATCCTTACAAAAAACCCGCCTTTTTAAGCCTACCTTTCAAGTATTCGTCAGGGTGGCCCATAATCATAGGCATAAAGTTCGCAACGTGGTTCGTTTTACGGTCACTTTCGTTTTTACGGTACTCAGTGGTAGTTGCATAAATCACAAGAACACGTGTAACACTTGCGTCACGCTGGGGGTCTATTCTAAAACAATAAATTAATATAGGGATGTGACTTCCTAAAGCGCAGTACACATGTCAAGTCAAGTGCGGAAAAAACTGCGTCTCAGCCACGTGGTCGGGCAATAAAAGTGTCCGCAGAGCTTTATGGGTGTAAGCGGTAGGCCGAATGTGACTTCTCCCGATTTATGTACTCCGGTCGGTGCATACATCTTTATGAGCAAATTAGCAGTCATTGTGCACCCGATTTATTTGTCGCATTTGCTCGCTGGATGACAAATGTGTGAATTTCGGTCGGACATTGCCGTAATCATAAATTTTATGTGCATAAATAACGGTTTTAGCGTAATGCGCCCTTTTATTAAGGAATTCTAAAATATTTTCAAGTTTATCAATTGTATTTTTTATATTAGCTTATTAAACTACTTTTCCTTTCGTTTGAAATTGTAAACTTTAATTTAACTACTACTACTAACTAACTACTTTTGTTGTATACTAGTGTTTTCAAGCAATTCTTGGTCACACTGCTAATTTAATTTGATTTATATATACTGTATACACCTACATGGTAATTATATTTTATATAAATATCACTGGTATTAAATATGTCATTGTGACAAGATATTCGTCATTAAACAAAATTTATAACACATTAAGTAGATTATTATCTCTGTAAAATATAATTAATCTTCTTAAATGCGATGCCACACTATCTATAAGAATATAAAACGGTGTAATCTGCGATAATTTATCTTGGATTTCGGTAAAACTAAAATAAAATGAAATCTTAAAATCCATATTATATATTCATTATTGTATTATGTTACATAAACATAATGAACATACATAGCAGCTTTCACATAAAATCTATAGGTAAAAGTCTAAAGTATATATAAATATGCTGCTTATGCTGTTCTTTTGTGAAACAGATCCTGGTTCAGAACATAGAATTAATAAAAAGACTTATCCAATAGTTTCGATCGCACACACTTTTTTGAGGGTCAATACGGTAACTTTTCGTGTATTTTAAATAAAATGATTTCTATTATATAATGCTTTTATCGATCCGTTTATTATTCTAATATGTTTGTGACCAATTCTGAAATCCCTTTTGATTTAAAAGTCCATTTATGCGACTGCTGAGTTTAGAAGCTATGCACCATTTTTTGACCAAGAAATGTGTAATTCTATTTTTTCTTATATCGTTCTACTGTATTCCATACGTCTTATTGTTGTTCTTTTCCTTCATCGTGTGACATACAGACACATGTGTTCAGTTTATTTCAGTTTAGAATTTTTGTCACTCCCGTCCGGTCCACATTAAATGGGCCGAACGATTTCATTGCTTTTTGTTTTTACTTTTTCCTCCCAGCACAGTTGTTTATTCCCAGACATCCTTTGATGAGCATGCTTTGGATGTCTGTTTTAATTTTAATTCGGCACTTTGATAGCTTTTATTGTGTCGTTTGGTACAGATGCTAACGTGCTTCTGTGTTTTATGTCATGGATATTTGATAGGGCAACAGAATATCAAGTACATTTATTATACTTAGGTACAGGTAAATTAAATTTATTTGTCTTCTTTGTCTTTATGTTCGTATCCTATCCATATAATTACGTACTCGTAACGTAATTATATGAACTATCACAATATAGACTTCATCTTAACCTTCTTTTTCAATTGCCTCAATATAACACAGTAAACAAATGAATTAATATTATGAATTACATTTGATTATTGCCCAAAAACGGTCCAGTATTTACAATTAAAGTTGAACCAACGGAGTTGCTCGAATAAATATAAATGTGCCTATACAATTATATTAATGACCACTAATGCCAAAAAGCTCTCGGGATATAACAACTTTTAATGTTCCGTGTCAAGTGGACAGTTTGAATCCACTACGTCCTGGGAGATTTACTGCGACACGCTTTGATTTCACAACGCGCGCCTTTACAATGTTAACTGTATCAATTGACAATAATTTTCTATAGGTACCAAATCAATGGATAAAAAAAAAAAACAATTTTATATACTTACTCCAATTCAAAGGTTTGGAGTGACCAACAGCGGCAATAACCAACTTTACGACATATCACAACCAATCGTTTCGTTGATAAAATCACAAAACATCCCACAAGTTAATTTGTAGACACTTTTCACACAAAAAACATACAATTATTTTTTAATCGTAGAACTACCAAATCTAGAATCAAATACGACCGTTACAGTCTGTTCAACAATCAAACTTCGAAATTCGGAAAACTTCGGGTGCGTGTCGTCGCGGCGAAAAACGACTCGTGTTTTCCCGGCGTTCGAGCGTCGAATGCAGCGCGCGTCTGACGACGAGGTGAGCGGCTGAGTTGACGCGGCGTCAAACTAGCGGCGGGCGGGGCGAGCGGGGCGGGGCGCACCTGAGCCCGCCACGTGCGAACCCGCTCCGCTCTCTCTCCGCTACCGCTCCCGCGCCCGCTCCTTCGATTAGCGTAATTAGGGTACACCGTCGCAACACCATCCGATCCGATTTCAATGGACCGATTGATGATTATGGATGGTAAATGGTAAACGATTGTCGGTAGCCGTGAACTGCAATCTTTTTACCATTTTTGTTGGCTTTTCTACGTTGGAAATTTTATTGAATGTAGCTCAAGGGCTCCTTGTCAATTTTTTATTTTTTATTAGGTTATTGGTGTTTCGTAGCATATTCGTAGCACTCAACCTAGAGCATTTGAATACTTAGAGATTATTTTTATGTTAATGATTTCTACTCTTTTTGTTGAAATCTGTCAGCCAATATGAAACTACAGGCTACATTATTTTTTGTTGACCATTAGACAATAATTTTATACTGCCTACAAGCGCTGTTACTTGTCTAAATCCTCAAAGTTACTAGTAACATATGTAATCAGCATAATAATCACAATAATATAAACACACACTCCAACAGCAGTAACATAAGTCGTCAAGCAAAGTGCTTAGTCTAAGTCTAGATGAGCGGACAACGGCTATGCATCACTCCTGACGCACGACGTCTTGGTGAGGAGGAAAAATTACCACACACCGCATAAATGTATCACTAGCCTATATTTTCATAATCACATGCAGATGTATGGCAGCAACCTAGCTGGGAGTTTAAAAATAGGGAAATTTTGTAAATGAATGCTTTCAGTCGTGTTAATAGTATGTTTATTAGACCACTTGGTAGTAAATTACCATCGAATTTTTACAGTGTGATTCGTTAGGAAAAATGTTCATTTTGAAAATTTATCGTAGTTGCTTTAGGCATATTTTTGTCACCCTGGATGAAGTTTTGGCCATTATTGTCATACCGTTAACTTTTCCAATGACAAGAAAATAATAATTCGTAAATCATAATTTTTGGCGTGTGGAATATGAAAGTTTTCCCAATACCATAATCGAATATTTATAATATTTAGGACATGGGTATTTACATACTTATTCTATAAATATGACGTTAATGATGCTTGATCCTGACACATTATATGTAACTAAAGTATTCTATATATCAGGAATGTATCTTAGACGTTATTTATAGTTACGTTTAGATAATTAACAAACAAATGTTGACTTTGTAATTTTCTGTTACAGCGGTGTTAAGTTACTAAGTACAAAGCGAAAAAGTATCTTCGACTCTTATAACTTGTAGGTATAGATACGTTGTTTTGCGAATTTCAACAAATCATATCACAATATTTTCACCAAAACCCTAAACCATTGCTAACTCACTTCAGGAAAAATTATGCCATCATATCAAGTTGCATTACACGAATTCAGTGTATCATTAACAGTTTATAAAGTCGCGGCCACGAATCACTAACGACGCACATTCGTCTTGTACAGTAGCTTAATTATAATTAAGTGCTAATTATGACGATAGTACGCCACTTGCTGACGACCCGCGTCGACTAATAGCGTAATGTTACCGTGGATTTATTGTTTTTTCACACGATTCTCAAAAGTGTACATGTTTTGGTTTGGTGGATAATGCAAATGAGGTTCATGGTTTAATGCAAGACTGATTACTAGCAAGTTCTTTTAGTAATTATATCGATGACTGTATTTTTCTAGAAAGTCGTTAGAAATATATTGTATTCGCAAGAACTAAATGTAAAATTATGTCTTAAACCTACTGTTCTATCAGTACCAACAAAACTGGTAGAAGTCTGTTCTTATTGTGTTTGGAGAAGCTAACATGAAAGAAAGAAATAAGAAGAATTATCTTTGTGACCTCAGTAACAGTAGAATTACTTTTTAAGAAGCAATACAGCTAACAAAACATAACATTGATCATTATGGACTGAACGTTCCACAAACTCAAGCAGTGCACCTTACAGTAGAGACCTCTCATTCTGATTTATATTTTCTGGCTTAAGTAATAGTATCGGTGTCATCATCTGAAGCTCCAACACTTTTAAACGGATTCTATCGCATATGTTTTTGGATTTCCTGACGTTTCGTTCGGTTGCCACTTTGTGATAGATAAAATATATAGCTAATACTTTACGCAGAAATTGCATCAAATAATTCTACGATTCATATTGCACCATCCGACATCGAAGAGAAGAGCATACTTCCTTCTTACATTGACATTTTCCAACGAAATGTATGAAGCTGAATATTATAATACTTGTCAATGATTGATTGTTTATATAATTATGTATTTGACAATTTTGGTGGGGTTACTAGCAAGAATTAATCTTGCTCTTTCTTAAATAAATATGTATACTTCTTTCTTCATTCTTTCTACTTGAATGTTATATGAAAGGCAGTTAAGAGAATCTCGATAAAATAATTATACTTCCTGGTGACGAGCACATCATTGCCCTGGTGGTAAGCGTCATGCTTGCCCATTACAATTGTAATGCTACCTACGACTAGTCCTGCACCATACTGCTGTGCACGCTCTTAGCCTCGAAAGTTTAGGTATTCAGTCTCTCATGTCCAGTAATTTCACAAAAAAAAAATTGTCTAATATTTTAACACTGCTGCTTGCTGCTACTGGGTCCGTGGTCCCTAACAGGAGATATAGGTATGATCTCGACTAGTAGTCCTGCACATAATAGGAAAACAAGTCAACTACAGACAACATTTGAATTATGCAGCGATATGAGAAAAATGTTAGCGGTATCAAAAATAAATGTAGTAGATTTTATCATAACCAGTTGCACTCACTGATCACTAATGGATAGGTGAGGTTAAGCACCGTTTAGCGCGGTCAGTCTATGGATGTGTGACCGCATAGTGGTATTTGAACTGAGTGCCTCCGTGATAGGAGGGTACTTAAAATCGTCGGTCCCGGTTGTTGTCATTCGACGAAAGTCGTAAAGTCAAGTCGGAATGGTTTGGGCAGCTTGAACAACACTGACACAAGGTTGGCCACTAACCATAGAAAAAAAAAGTTGTGACGTTTCAGTTCATTCGTGCAACTGGCTCGTCACTATTAAGTTGTTCGTTATTTCTTCGATTAGGGGACAAATTAACATAAAGTTGTATGTACGTCCGTAACTTTTACTGGCATTTCCATATCCACTTTGTTAATCACACAAAAAATTAGAAGGTCTGTCGGATGTCCCAAAAGACACCTACCCTATGTCCCGCGGGCCACAAAATTTATTACGACTTAATAATCGGCTAGTCACGCGACAAATGCACATGTGTGCCAACACAACCTCGAAATAATTTACGACTTAAGGGTGACTCTACCTATCTCTGTTCGTTTTGAAAAGAAAGAAAAGGAGGTGCAGCTAATATGTTTATTTAAAAATCGTTTATTGGCATTTAATAGGAATCTGGTTTTAAATAATTTATTTTGTTGGTGCAGGAATGTAGAGAACGTAAAGAGGTGAATCAGATTGGCTTTCTGACAGGACTCTACGTCTTACTGGATTAGGATTCAGCTTTGGAATTTTCTGAGTCATCTCAGGAAATTCCACGCTCTTAACTTCATAGTTAAGAGTAAATTATAATTGTATATATGATATTTTAACTATTCGAGTTATCCTAAACACAGCTTTTACAATGTAAATATGGTAGAGACAATGTTTTATTTAATTGCCCTTCAGTTATTTTTGATTAAGATATACCTATCAAGAGTTTTTGAGGTTTCTTTAATATTAATTCACCCTGGCACATATAAATAATACTCCTTCGTACTCCATAAAGGTCAGTTGAGTAGGTATTAATCATTCTTAAAAGGTATTTATCATTTACTTTAATTCTAGATGGCATTCAATGCGTGCTACACGTTACTGTAAAGTAAATATTACATTTCATTATTGTGTTTGCTCATGAAATAATGTTGGTTTTTCACGACTTTTATTAATATATTTTTATCTTCAAGATATTTATTTATTTTTGGCCACCCCTATAACATGATCGGTATAATTATAAACAAAGGTGATGTATATTTCTCGATTCTTTGGAGTTCTTTGTCTATAAATGAGAGCATAATAGCTGCAATTGCACAACCCTTGAGCATAACTAGAACGTCACGCGTTTCTTTGACTAAACGACCAACTTAAACCGTGATACCCACATAATAACACATAATTACTTAATGCAACACTTAATTTGCAAATGAATAAAAAATTTGCATGTAATCATAATGGCAAATATGTTGCTGTCTCTATCGCACCGGTTCGTATGATACGAGAGTGAGTGAGATGTTAGTTTGGTGAGCGTTCCTCAGTTGTGGAAGCATGCGTATTGCAGCGGCCGTGGGCGCGGCTTCCTGCGTGTTCCGACGGCTGCCGATTGGTTGCGACAGTTACTGAAGTGGGGTGTAAATGAAGAAACTTCAAACAGTTTAATAGTTGAAAACTTTATGAAATTATACAAAATTTTCCCACTTTCTATCGTTTTTTTGGCGACGTGATTGGAATGTGGAAGTTATTAGATGATAGTTTATCGAGTTCGGTGTAGGGTAAGTGAAGAAATTCTTTTTATGCTCGATATATAGATAATTGTGACTTGGATTCAAGTAAAAAATGCCATGTCTATAAAAAGAAAGCGATTCAGATAGACTTGTTAATGTTTAACTTTTTAATGGGCTGCTATTGGCGGATACATGTATAAATTTACCGTGCTTAGAAAAAAATAAGCAGATGGTAATTCCATCTGTGGTTTTTTTAAACTGTCTATTACCTATATTAGTTAGTACTGACATATTTTTAATAAAGTAAACAAAAAAAAATGGTGATTATACAATATTTTGGATGCCTACTCTAAAAGTATTCGTTATATCTTATGAGATGCCTGACTGAATAGTTCTTATTAGTTAGTTAAATTGACACTCGTGAGGTTTTCACAAAACACCCATTGGAGTTTGTTTAGAAGTAAGTACCAACTTTTAACTCATGGCATTTTGTAGCATATAATACCTATCTAGTGCTTTAGTACAAATCTTAGCCTCCCTGGAACCATTAAAACACCTATAGGTATATATAGGTACAAAAAGGTATAAATCTATATAGGTGTTTTACGTAGGTAGTTTATGTGTTAGGTACTTCGTGTTGGTCTGGCGGTTTACGGACTCGCTTCTTACGCACTGAGTTGCGGGTTCCAACCCTGGCATGCACCGATGTGATATTTTTAATGTATATGTATTTTATAGTTAATCTAACATGATGGTGACTTTATCGGTGAATGAAAACATCGTAAGAAAACAGGATGAAATGGTCTGACATTGCCAATACACAGTGAGCAGGCTTGGTACAGATTAATGCTAGTTTCTTCTGTCGATGAAAAGCGGTCTTTGCCATGCAGTGGGAAAGTTACAGGCTTATATTACAATAATTTAGGCAGCTTTGTAGCTGTGCTAATAAATATATCTATTCATATGATGTCTACTTGCCAAATCTTTCATTGCAATATGCCCTAATCAGAGTGTTTGCATCAGTAAATTGCGGAACTCCAGCACTACCTACTTACATCCCACATCAGTTTCAGCATCCTTATTGATCGACGCTGGAGTTTAATGCTAATGTGTCATCATCATCATCATTTCAGCCGAATGAAGTCCACTGCTGGACACAGGCCTCCCCCAAAGATCACCACAACTACCGATATGGATGTGTTGTGGGCTCATTGGGGGGTTTTGCCATAATCGCCACGCTTGGCAGGCGGGTTGGCGATCGCAGTTGAGTTGTTAATGTACTCGAAGAACGCTGCTGCCCATCCTCCGGCTAATACCTTAGTCGACTTTTACGACACCCATAGGAGGAGATGGGGTGGTGGCATTCTGAGCCGGCACCACACGGCATATGCTAATGCTAATGTGTACGTTGGGGGTAAAGAGCGTGTTTTTTGTTCAAATTATGTGTGAATGTTTTTTGTTTTATTCGAATACAATTTAACGTATAAAAAACACCGATAATTATATTAAGTACCTGTCTAGGTATTTTGAATTGGTATATGGCATTCTTGAGTGAAGACCGCAGCTCGGCAAACGTAGTGTAGGATGCCCTCAGGCTCGGTGGAGTGACGATCTTCGCAAGGTGCCTGGCATGAGCTAAATGAGAAAAGCCGGGGATCATGCTTAGTGACGTGATATTAGACTAATAGTATTAGACAGTAGACTGTTAGGGCTGATGATGATGATATGTAGTACATAGGTAAGGGATGTTGACTCCGCAATCACTGTACTGATAGTTGTCAGCAGCCTCGAGATCTTGACTGCGTGCTAAGAGGTTTAGTGAGTGCCTACCTACGTCAAGGACGTGTTACAGAAACTCATAAGTACGCCTAGATATAGCACGCATGGGAGAAGGCTCAGGAGAAGTTATTATTTCCTGTTTTTATGTGGTAGGTACAAATAGGTTTTGAAAAAGAAGAGTTTAGTTCATTCAAGAAATTAAAATCAATTCCAATTTCCATTAAAACATTTTATAACGTTTAAACGTTAATTTGATTTTAATTTTAATGTAATTGCAAATCAGAGTCCGCAATTGGCCGATGTCAATCTCAATCAGAGTCAGTATCTGCTAATTTCACAAATCCTGCAGCAAAGACACTGCACCTATATTCTTGGGTGGGATTTTATGTATCGATTTTTTTTATGTATTCATTGTGACGAAAAGAAGAAGTCATTCGCCTGGTGGTGAGCGACATGCCTTTATTTTTATTTTTTTTATTGATGTCCATTGGAAATTCTACATGGAACTTCCTTCACCCCGGGGAAGGGCGAAGGGGTATGCCGGACTCCTACCGGCTAAAACCACTGGAGCGGTCATCTTCGGCACCGAAGGGAGGCTCCAGGTCCTCGTAAGATCACACTAGGCCCATAACAATTGTAATGCTACCCAGAACTAGTCCTGCATGGCACCACACTGTTCTGTCACCTCCAGACATTATTATTAGTTATTTGACTAAATATAACTGGCCATAATAGACTTCTTATGGCCAGTTATTTCACTACCAACATTGCCCTTCAAACTGGAACACAATAATGTTTAAAAACAATACTGTTTGGCAGCAGAATATCTGGCATTGCTACCTTTTTATTGTTGTCCAGTGGAAATTATTCAAGAACTTCCTTCGCCCCGGGGAAGGGCGAAGGGCATGCCGGACTCCTGCCGGCTAAAACCACTGGAGCGGTCATCTTCGGCACCCAAGGGAAGCTCTAGGCCCTCGTATGATCACACTAGAGCCGCCCACTGGTGCCACGCCTATAGGCACATCTCGAAGAGGGTAACTGTAAAGCGGTCACCCCCCTGCGGTGGCATTGCTACCTAGCTTGACTTGCACTAACTACACCAGTAAAAAGTACCAACTTGGCGACGACTAAAAAGTACAAAGTAAATTATGATTTCGTAATCAGAAGATTCTACAAGAAATATGGGGAAAATAGCTTCTACATAACCGGTCAACTAAGCAAGTGTGAAATGCCCTAAGTAAGTTTAATAAGGAATATTATTATTAGACCAGACCTGCCAATACAAAATCTTATAAGACTTTTTAAAATTCTCTTGTTCGAATCGGTCCATAAATTTTGACATTCGGAACATATGATGATATCCATAGAGTCCATGCGGTGTCCAGATTAAGAATACTGCACCTCTCCATCTCTTCCCGTGGATGTTGCAAAAGGCGACTAAGTGATTCTTAGGGATAGGCAGCAGCGTCCTTTCTGCGGAACCATTGCCATACTGCGCTCACCAACTCGCCTGCCAAGCGTGGTGAGTACTTACCTACTGATAAATTTCCCCCCAAAATGACAACGCAATTGTCAGAATCTATGAGGAAAGCCTTTGTTCAGTAGTGGACGTCTTTTGGCTTATATAATAATACCTACCTCTAGATAGCGAGCGAATTTTAGTCTTTTACATTTATTATTATTTGCGGTAGATAATAAATACTTCTTTGCCGTGTGGTTCCGGCTACGAATAGCACCAATCCATCTCATCCCGTGGGTGTCATAAAAGGCGACTAAGGGATTAGGCGGAGGATGGGCAGCAGCGTCCTTCGAATACATTAACATCTCAACTGCGATCGCCAACCCGCCTGCCAAGCGTGGCGATTATGGCAAACCCCGCAATGGGCACACAACACACCGATATCGGTTGTTGTGATGATCTTGTCGAAGGACGACGAGGGAGGCCTTGTGTCCAGCAGTGGACTTTATTTGGCCGAAATGATGATGATGATAAGTATTCTATATTCAAATCCTTCGGTATGAGTAATTTTTATTTTGAATAATTGAGTTTTTTTTTTGTGAAGATTTAAAGATTTACTCATCTAAATACCGTACGACGTTGCCTTATACTTGGTATTGGCGAAATTGTGGAAGATACTCTACATAAGCTATAATCTAAGAGAAGAAAGAGAAGAACTTTTTTGAAAAGAATATCTATTTCTACAAAAATGAAAACGAGAAGAAAGAAATCTAATTACGTTTCGCCTGATCTAGCCATAGCGTTTGGAGTTTAAGATGAAAACTGTGTTAGATGCCTCGGTGACTTTACTTATCTAATACGAAGTCTAAAGCTACGTGTTGTAGATTTAGAACAAATATTTGTACGATCTACAAATTATTTTTCTCGAGTATCATGATTTTCTATTTCAAGATCGTATAAATAGAAACCTAACACATCTTATAGGATCCTCTTTATACTTACATTACTCGTAAATATCATCAGCAAGTACGTAAACGTAGTTACCTACGTTATTTCGTCACGTAAAGCACCCATTGCCTAGGAAAATGAACATGAATTATCCTGTACCTATGTATGAATTAAAGGTCAGTTTTATATATGCGTTATATAGATCATACAAATAATTGTTTCTTGCGGGGATTGAACCCACGTCATGTAGCGAGGAAAACGAGAGCTTAGTCACTGCACCAACCATGCCATCAAATACATATCAATATGAACTTATAAACCATATTACTATATAAACCCTAAGTCACCCAATAACATCCTTCGGGACAGTCAGCATTAACAGTGAGTGATCATTAACAAAAGTATTTTATTAAATCAAAACACGATAATTTCGCGAGAAAGTAAAAAAAACAACTTGCTTTTATGGTTACAAATATCAATATAATAAAAATAATCACATAAAACACAGACTCTACCTAACAAGTTCACTACGCTACTATCATTATAACCTGTCTGTTAGCTAAGTACGATTGTTATTATGAAATTATTCTTCCAAGATCAATCATTAGCCAGTAGTCATGTATTATATGATATGTATCACATAGATTTTTCAGCCAAGATTATAAACTGTCATTTCTATTTTTGGCTGAAATTTACATCTGGTATAGTTAACTCTATAAATCATATTTATAAGGAGTTATATTAAGATAAGTACTCACATGCAGCTATTATGTGAAATTATTTAAGTTGTCGGGTGAATGTTCCTGAAACAAACATCCGACAGAGGCGACACGTTCAATGGTTCAGCAGCAAATAATTTGTTTTGTCCGGCATCATAGATGGCGTTATCGTTGCCGTATCTAATATTTAACTGTATTATCTAATTACTCATTGGAGGGTGACAAATTAAAGAACTGTTGTTTTAGTCGTAGTCGTATTTCTTGTATCTATAAATGTATAATACCGGTGCATCAATGTATCATGTAAAAGTATTACGAATAAGTTGCAGTTCATGCATCCACACTTATCCTTGAAATACCCACTAAATAGAAACGTTACAAAACTTTTCATCGCGATTAACTAAAGATATTAATATAGCTAATTGTCTAGTTTTAAAACTTGAACTTAAGTAAAAGGAAATTGCACTACGCCTGTATAATTCGTTAATACCTCGTTACAAGTCTACTATTTTGTTTTCATTGCCTCAATTACCAGCACTGAAACTTCAGAATTTTGGTTGTAGGTATAGCTTGAATAGTACTATAGAGAAGTACTATAGAGAAGAGAAGCCAAGAAAAAAGATGAATACTCATTTGAAATGATTTTTTAATAATTGTTTTATTTCCTTTTTTTCTTTTATTTTATAAAAACGTTGCCCCAGTTTAGGATTTCTCCTGTGTCGTGGGTGCGTTTACAGACATAAATTCCAAACACAATACACCCAGACCCGGAACAAAGACCTGCAGATCATACAAATATTTGTTCCGTGCGGGAATCGAACCCGCGACCTGGAGCGCAGCAGCCGACTGTATCAGCCACTGCACCGAACGTGCCGTGGTGCACGATTACATGGTTGTTCGTTATAATGAGAAGAAACTAAGTTTTTATTTTAATCTTTGGCCCACTTTAGGATTTGTCATATGTCGTGGGTGCTTTAACAGACACAAATTCTACACACAATATACCCAAACCCAGAACGACTATCTGCAGATCTTACAAATATTTGTGCCGTGCGGGAATCGAACTCGCGACCCGGAGCGCAGCAGTCGGCTGATTAGCCACTGCACCAACCGTGACGTCGTTGGTGTGTAAAGAAGGAACATACTAGTACAGTAATAATTATTTATTTATATTATTTACAAACATTTCAGAAAGACAAACAGTACAATAGGTAGCCTTTTCGCTATCCGCAATCTCTTCCAGGTAACCTTTCAATTAATTTTCTTTAGACAAAATTGCCATAGCAGAGCGAGAACATACCAATCTCACAAATGGCACACGTTCAAGAGTATGATGCATACGTCATTCAGCTCAGTTATATTGTAGGGAACCCAACGAGACAATGTACACCGTCGCTGACGCCGCTGACTTTAGCGAAAACATCGTAGGAGAAAACCGGGATCTAAAGGTCTGAAATCACCAATACACTGTGATCATGGTGATGTAAGCATATTCCGTTACTGTCTAAGAAGAGGTCTTTTCCGTGCAGTGAGACGGTTATAGCCTGATATTATTATTCTCTCTATTCACGGGTTAATTGACTCTGCAAAGAGAAGCATGTGCGTAGATTACGTATGTCGCAGACGGTTTACGACAGGTGTATATCGCGCAGACGCCGCTGTCAAGCGTCATTTTGGTATTACGTATTTTCTGATAGCGATTAAACAGGCGAAGATCTCTGCACACTCCGTCGGACGATCAATGAAAAAAACCTGCATCCTCATCTTTAAATTTCCGGCGATTTGCCACAAGAGGATCCTTGGCTGCGTGATAGCTGCTGTTGGGTCTGCTGTGGCTGTTATAGCTAATCAGGGTGCCGGTCTTTTGAAAGGCTTACGCGGGGACAGGGGTCCAACCAGAGGCCCTTTGGAGAATTTTATTCTAAAATGTAATGGGACACTGACAGGATATATGTGGCCATACCATTCCCAAATAGGTCTCTCTCTCTCTCTCTCACTCTTACCCGTGGATATCGCAAAATACAGACAAGGGATCCAGAGATACGAGCGGCCTTCTCTGTGATATCAAAATTCACCTCCCAAATATGGTGATTATGGCAATGTGCCAATGATCATTGAGCAGCCAAGATAAGGCCCATATTAATTTGTCCATTTACAGGTTAACAAATGATTTATGTTTCCGATATGGACATTAAAAGATAGCTTTCACGAAGCAAATTATTTATACAAATTCTACTCTAAATGTCAGTGACCAGGTAAATATGATGTAATTATTCATAATTATGTTGTAATCAATAAAAGCAGCCGTACACAACATATCTTAATTAAATCATTTTTAATTGTACTAACAAGTTTTAAATTTATTATAATGATAATGAAGACGTAGTCGTTTTCAGTTTGTATGTAAATAAATTTTATTTGGATATAAATAATATTTCCTTGCTGATGACAAGACAACCATAGATAGTATCAGTAGCTTCCTGTTCCATTTGTAATAAAAAATATGTAGTTAGTACTTTCTAATTTCTGCCAAAGAAATACAGTGCAGTCTCATGAGTTTAGAAATTGGAATTGATTAAAAAGCAAACGTTTTTTATTTTGTTATTAACCAAAATGACAATTAGTGACTGCCTTCTTGACAGTAACAATCGTATCTGTGGATGTCAGCAACTTATTAATTACTGATTCACTGAAGACCTACGGCTTAAGCTAGAATGTCCATTGTTCTAGTAATTTCACTGGTCTTTCGGCCTTCTTTTGGTAATCTTGATCCTGTGGAAAAACTTCATGTACTTCTTTCACCCCGGAAAGCGCCCGGAGGGGCACGCTGAACTCCTTCCGGCTAAAACCAATAATAATAATTCATCATCATTTTCCTCCGTAAATGGCCATTATCATCATTCATTTCAGCCGAAAGACATCCGCTGTTGAACATAGGCCTCCCCTAAAGATTGCCATAACGACAGGTCCTGCGCTACTCGCATCCAAGGATTCCTGCATCCTTTACCAAGTCGTTCTTCCCCGTAAATAGCCACTGCTGATTATGAGTCTCCCAAATATCCACTACTATGATTATGACCGATCGGGGGAAATCTTTATAATCAACGTTATTGGCAGGCGGTGTGATAATCACACTATATTGTTTTCAGCACCCAGAAGGACGCTGCTACCCGTCCACTTTTTTCTACAACTTGGTGACGAGACGACCATGTCATTCGCAGGATGGTAAGCGTCATGCCTGCCCATGACAATTATAATGCTACCCAAACCCCCTGCCGTCATTATAACCCCGCCTTACCCCTGCCTTTGGGTTCACGGGTGCGTAGATTGGGGAATCTGCATGCCAACACCGAGCGATCCACGAGAAGATGGTTGCGCGCATGTGGTCATGCACTGTCATGTGCGCATAGCACGGTGCACAGGGATGCTTCGGGGGATCCTTTATAATCACCTCGGGAGGGTGACTGTAAAGCAGAGATGTGCCTATAGGCGTGGCAACATTGGGCGGCTCTAATTTGATCAGACGAGGACCTGGAGGCCTTAGGTGCCGAAGGTGACCACCCCAGTGGTTTTAGCCTGTCAGTGGTTTTAGCCGATAGGAGTCCGGCATACCCCTTCGCCCTTCCCCGGGGCGAAGGAAGTTCCATGTAGAATTTCCACTGGACATCAATAAGAAAAAAAAAGGAGTCCGGCATGCCCCTCCGTCTTTCGCCGCGGTGGAGGAAGTTCAGGTAGAATTTCGGCTTGGCCCAATAAAAAAATATCTAGTCCTGCAGGGCATCACACTGCGCTATCATGTCGAGTCTTGAGTCGATGCCCAGTAATTTCACTAGCTATAGTGCCCTTCTAATCGTAGCACAGTAATGTCTAAAGTTTAAACCTACTGGTTAGCGGTGAATATCGAATGTCCTATGATCCTATGCAAATTTTATATTTGTTAACATAAGCCATTTAGTTTTGACGTGGATGTTTTTATCGAGCATTCAATAACTCTCTTCTTTTTAAATATTTAGATTTGTCATTATAATACATTATGCAAAACCAAGGAGCTCAAAAACAATAGCGTTCACTCACGTTCGGTTCAGTCCAATAAATGTGTTCTGCTACCCGACTGCCGCCGCCAAAAGAAGTCAGCGCAACAGTATTCCAGGAAAACTGTGGACTTGGGGCATTTTCTGTGGCGCGGTGTTACTTGCTTGATATAGTTTGTTTATTTATTTTCGTTTGTTTACATTCAATAAAGCGTTTCTCTGGTACTGTATAGTCACGTGACTGAAATGTATTCGTTGTCCTATTTTCATAGTTATTCAACTATCTTAGTTACTACAAAGTTATGTAATTTAGCAAATATAAACCGATATGTCGTAAATGTTAACAGTAACATGTTATACCAAAAATTCTTCGAATAAAATATATAAACCTTAACGTCGTTATAATGTAACCAAATATTTAAAAAATGTTTATATGTTTTTGGGTAAAAGATAGAATCTCATGTACTATTTTTAGAAGGATAAGCTAAATAGTATTCATTTCAAATAATCTTATTTAGAAAATTGGCGTTATTAGTCTACTCGGCTGTGACCAAGGGCATCTATCTATTTTGTTGAAGAAGTTTCGTGATTTGACTAGTTATTATTTTTACCGTTTTAGTGCTTGAATTTACTAAATTGACAGATTGCAACTTAGATTCTGACGTTTCATAAGTGCCAATATTTGGTTTATTTGAAATAAAAAACTTTGACTCTGACTTTCGACATTTTGATTATTTGGTTTGGTCGGTAAAATTAATTGGTGGCAACTCTACCACGCGGACAAATTTTTCACAATAGAGTTGACCAATATCCTGAAAATTGAATAACAAGATAGAGCCTAGCTGAAGCCAGTAGTTGACATTAGCTGGAAAATGCACCGGCTCGACCAGGGAAGTATCACGCTCTCAGAATATCGGCGTGACGTGCCAATGTTGCCGCGTTTCGTCCAGTGAGTGACCAGATCAAGATGAACAGAATATCTAACAGAATATGATAGTGGCATGCAGTGTGTAATACGCCAGGAGGGTGTCTGCGTCACTGGTGTAGGGGAAGCCTTCCGTGAGCTCCAACGAATACGACCTACGCTCAGGTTGCTCTACGTATTCTGGCAATTATTCCACTTAATTATTTGGCACTTAATTATAGTCATTACTAAGCATTTGGATTTCTGCGGTAAATGTTGCGTGTTCGATTACCGCACTGGGTCTGGGTATTTGTGTATATGAGATTTGTATCTGTAAACTGCATCCACAACACAGGAGAAATGCCAGTGTGGAAAAACATCTGTAATATATACATATATATTCTGTTACTGGCAAACAACAACACAATGTCTGTAGACATTTGCAATATCAGGGGATTTAATTCCAACCTTGATGCTGTACACCTGCACCTATTTTCGTTTTTTATTTATCCAGGTGGAAATTCATCATGAAATTCCTCCGCCCCGGGGAAGGGCGAAGGGGCATGCTGGACTCCTACCGGCTAAAACTACTGGGGCCGTCATCTCCGGCACCTAAGGGGGCTCCAGGTCCTCGTACGATCACACTAGAGCCATCCAAGATTCGGCAATACCAGCTTTGCTTTTTGAAAGAGAGACACAGATATCCTCACCGGCTGACATACATCATGCCTATGCTTCCCAGGCCATCATGCCTATGCTTGTTACGGAGGATATTTGTTACTGCCACCTTGACAGCCTTGAAGGGTCAGATCTGTCCATCCTTTGGGCACATGCAAATTTTGGTGATCATACTTGCATCTATGCGTCCTTCTATAGATCCCACAGTGACAATGCCGAAACAGAGCGTCTCATTGAACGTGTCAAACGATGGCTGATACCGTGCTAGAACAAGGCCTCTGTGGAGCTTGTAATTCTGGTTGATTTTAATACCTATTACGTTGAGTAGCTTGAATCACGCACAACTGACCATACAGGGACATCTGTACACGAATTCGCTTTAGCCTATGGTTTGACGCAACAGGTATCCTTGCCAACAAGAATGCAACCACAAGTAATATGTAATTTACAAGATGATACCCATTTCTTACTTGATCTTCTGCTAACCACACATCCGAGATTTTTCTCATATTGTCGTGGTCGGTACGCTGCTTGGGTAGTCAGACCTTTGCCTGATACAAGTATGTTGCCTCTTACGTACCCATTGCGATTGCAAACTGCAGGCAGCCGCCGTGTATGGTACAATAGATTTTGTCGCCGAAGTGTATAAGCGGGAAATGAAACTCGACTCCGAATTCTGCAGAGCCTGGTCCTTGAGATCTTGGTTTGGAATCCTGGCAATTTAGCATCTCGCTGAAAGCAGGAATCTTAAGCCGGGCTTGAGCCGAGGCCATAGGCAACTGGAGACCCAAGCATGGCGTGTTTCAAAAACAATATAACTTTGCTTCGAGATCCTATAACGAGCAAATTGCTGGTGATGAAGTCATATAATAAACTTATTATTGGCAGATAATTTGCAAGAGATTAATAAGCCATCCTTTGGGGTCAAGTGCGTTTTAGTCTTTTGTTGTTTTGTTTTGTTGTGTGGCTCCAGAGTTAGCTCCAGTTCTAACGCATCTATCCTGGTATTCATACTCTGCCAGCGCGACATATTTCCATGTTTATGGTTAACGGCATCAGTGTACCCGATCCCTAAGAAAGGTGCCTTTTCCGTGGGTGTCCGTCCAACTACCGGCCTTGTTTCCATCACCTCCTTGTATTCCATGTGAAGGAAAACATCGTAAGGAAATCTGCACGCCTGAGTGGGCTCCAAAATGTTCTCAACGGTGTGTGTAGTCTGCCTACCCACAATAGGCCAGCGTGGTGGACTAAGGTCTAACCTTTCTCATACTTAAAAAATCCCGTGTCCAGCAGTGGGTCTGTAATGGGCTGATTATGTATGTATGAATGCATTTTATTACATAAACGACTTTTACGTACATACGTACGGATACACATCAAGCTCTACAAATCTTCTTTAAACTTGTCACATCGAAAGCCTATATAATGCGAGATTAGCTTATACTGGAAATTATATACATTAAATTTTATCCAGGTTTTTGTGTTTATATAATTCATAGAAATATTATATATTATGTATAAATATTTTCTAAAATCATCGTTCATAATAAAATACAACTGCGCTGTCAACAGATGTTAGAATTACTCATAAATATGTATTTACTCTACATACTTTCTTCTGAATATGACGTGTTTACATTGATTGATTGTGTTTATTTTGATGAAAATGTGTAACTACACAACTGTGGTCAACTGACCATGACAAATGTTGCCATCACAATATCAGCCGAAGGACGTCCACTGCTGAACAAAAGCCTCCCCAATAGATTTCCACAACGATGTCGCAAGTTTGAGCGGAATTTTCCAGAAGTCAATATGCTTGATAGGCGGGCTGGTTGCGCAGAATGACTATAGTTCCACTGAAGGGACGTTGCTGCCCATCCCTCTAAAGGTCTAAAGTCACCTTTTACGAAATCGACGGGAAGAGGTAGAGAGATAATTGTATGGGTAGTACATAATGTTAAATATTAATGTTAACTTAGTGCACATACTAGTGGAATAGTGAATATAATTACTTAAAGAACCAGGGCAGGATGTGTACACAAAAATTTAGATTTTTAGAGAATTGCAATATACGAATTAAAGAATGCAATGTAAAAACATAAGTACAGAAAACAAAAATGAAGCTCTGGGCGACAAAGCGATCCCAGCAGTGGCGACAGCAAGCAGTGGTTGAGAGACGGATCAGTGCACTCACGCCGTCGCCCTCCTTATGAGCTGAAGGGTTATAAGGGGGAAGAAGGATAAGAATCTTAAAAAAACTCATTTTATTATCTTGGCAATCATAAAAAAATATTATACACTGTTTGCAGCTTGCGCGTACTCACAGATACAGACACACAAGCAACGTTTTTTAAATAATAAAACAATTTTAAATGGATTATATCACGTATATTATAGACTTTTGTTTTGTTTCTTGACGTTTCGAATTCTTTGCGTGTGGTCACAGGATGTCAGCATTCGAAACGTCAGGAAAAACAAAAAATCTTATAATATACGCTATATAATCCGTTTAAAATTGTTTTATCACAATGAGTATGTAATGTAATGAATAATCGCGAAAACCTAAAACATTACTAACTTTATTTTTATCTCCAATTTAGTTATTTTTATTTACCATAGGTCCAAGTGTCGAGATATTATATTTGAAGAAAATCCTGGTGACCTTTTTTTATTGGTCCCCTTCATTATAAACTTCCTCTATCCCGGGGAAGGGTGAAAGGGCATGCCGGACTCCTACCGGCTAAAACTACTGGAGCGGTCATCTTCGGTACCAAAGGGGAGCTGTCCATTAAATGCCACGCCTTTAGGCACATCTCGGAAGGGATGACTATAAAACGGTCACCCCTCTAGTGCATGGAAGGCAGCTCCAGAAAAAATAAAATGCTGCCCTCCAGGCACTTCTCGGGGATCTTTGTAAAGGATCCCCCGCATACATTACTATGCGCCGTGCTGCGCCCACGGTGGCACGTGACCACGAGCACGCCACCGTCTTATCGCGGGTCGCGTGGTATGAGCACGCAGACCTGGCAATCTGCGCGCCCGGAGCCCCGAGGCCCTCCACCATGTAGCGATGCCAGGGGGAAATCCTGCTGACCTGCAACACATTTTTCTGCTTGGTTTAGGTACCTGTCTCCCACAATATAATTGTGTACAAATGTAAGCACCGTATTTATAATAATGTATATCATATTGTGTCGAGAAATAAATAATTGAAATTGCGACATGAATATCCAGTAAAATTTTATCTTAACTCCATACTATTTGCATTTACCGTCTCGGCGAAAGTAAGAGAGTGACGTGAAACACCATTAGTCAAAGTGTCGCCCCTTGTCAAACGTTCGAACTCGGGCTCGACGCCGACCTTACTAATACCGCCGCTAAACACCCAGTGACAGCGTGTGATGTTATTAAGTGCTCATGTTTAATGACATTCTTTCTGTTACACTATGCCATAAAGGGGTATGAAGATAGGTACATATGGGCATGCACCGCTGGCAAAATAGCAGCAGCCGTAGGTCACAATGCGAAAAAGGACGAACTTACTGTCAGTTTCTGTAAATAATCGCCTTAGAAATAAAGCAGAAAGCCGTCCAGAAGTCCAAAATATTGAGCTACGTAGTTAATATATTGAGTACTTTATTAAGACTTGTTTAGTTACTCAGATTGCTCATTTTTCTGGAGGTATCGCTCAAGTGAGGGTAGGCACGCAGTGTCGGCTAAAATATAAACGTGGCTTAGACATAGTCGATTAAGGTGCGGCTAGGGTGATCTTCGGGTCACCACAATATGTAAACAAGTTAAGGTAACGTCGAGACATTGAAGCGTCTATATAATGATGTTTCAGCGAACCGAGTCGTCGAAGTAACACGTTTAGAAGTAACGGGTTCGGAACTTACGTATGTATTTGCTAAAAAGGTAGATAAAAATATAAAAATAGGTCAACCATGTAGAATTCTTCTGAAGCCAGTATACTGTTGGGTCTCAATGTTAAAGTTACATTTTCTATCTTCGCGTTAAGAACCCTAAACACTTTTTCACCGAATTGAACATTGAAGTCCTGGGGAATTCAAGGAATAGCAGGCCAAATAAGTAAATACGAATTAATTGACCTTCGTATTATCGAGTGTATAGATTTCAATCTCCATTCATGAATAGGGACTAAGGTTGTATACAGGGAATAGGCAGCAATGTTCTTCTGTGTATTTAAAACATACTACGATCGTTAATCCTTCACCCAAGTGCGATGGTTACACAAATGTGACCAACAACCAATTAGCGATTATTACGAGTACCTATAAGCAGTGATGCATACAGTGTAGTGGGAGTTCGTGCTCAGCTCGTGCACGTTTAAGGGCTGATGCAAAATGATTTCAACTTTCTATAAGGCTTGTTTCGGTTTTCGTGTGCTGTTTTTTGTTGTTAACGCAGTTAGAAAATATCGTAAAGGGGGAAGCCAGCCAGCCAGCCGTAGTCATATCAGCCACAGGACGTCCACTGCTGAAGAAAGGCCTCCCCAATAGATTTCCACAACGACCGGTCACATGCCGCTCTCATCCAACGACTCCCAGCGACCTTCACCAGGTCGTCTGTCCACCTCGTTGGAGGTCGTCCCACTCTGCGTTTTCCGGTGCGCGGTCTACATTCGAGACGCTTTGTGCCCCAACGGTCATCAGCTCTACGAGCAATGTGCCCTCCCCATTGCCACTTCAGTTTACTAATCCTTTCAGCTATGTAGACAACTTTAGCTCTTCTACGGATCTCCTCATTTCTGACTCGATCTCGTAGAGAAATATCAAGCAAAGTTCTCTCCGTAGCTCGCTGAGTGACCTTGAGCTTTCTTATGAAGCCCATTGTGAGTGACCACGTCTCTGTTCCATACGTCATCCATCACTGGTAACACACACTGGTTAAAGACTTTCGTCTTGAGGCATTGCGGTATTGTTGACGAAAAGACCTTGCGAAGTTTCTCAAACGCTGCCCAGCCGAGTCGGATTCGACGATTGACCTCTTTATCGAAGTTGGACCTACCTAACTGGACAGTTTGTCCCAGGTAGAGATATCTACTTGTCAACAACTTCGAGAACAGAGCTCCCAACGGATATTGGGATGGGCACACATGGGCATTCGACATGACTTTTGTCTTGCCCATGTTCATTTTAAGGCCCACCTCTTGGGAAACTCTGTTGAGATCATCGAGCATTGTGCTGAGCTCTTGCAGTGATTCTGCCATGACAGTGATGTCATTGGCAAGTTGAAGGTAAGTGATATAGTCACCGTTGATGTAATGCCGAATCCTTTCCACTCCAGTAGCTTGAAGGCATCTTCCATAGCAGCGGTCAATAGTTTCGAGGATATAGTGCCTCCTGTGTCACACCTCTCTGCAACAGGATTTCCCCCTTGCTCTGTTCATGTATTCGGACCGACATGGTGGCCTTTCAGTATAAACACAATAGATAGTTGTGGAATGTGGAACCGCTGCAGAGACTGCAGCACCGCCAAGGTTTCGATCATACCGAAGGCTTTCTCATAGTCCACAAACGCTAAGCGTGGTAGCTGATTATACTCCTCGGTCTTCTGTATAATCTGCCGCAGCGTATGAATGTGGTCTATGGTAGTAAAGCCTTTTCGGCATATTTGCGTGGCTGAAAATCATCAAACCTGCGCTCGAGACGATTCGTGATGACCCTTACAAACAACTTATAAACATGGCTAAGAAGCGAGATGGGTCTAAAATTCTTCAACAGGGTGTTATCTATCTTTTTGAAAAAGAGGCGAGGCGGCAACTCTCCTGGCACGTTTTCCGTCTTTCGATATCCTGGCGGAGATGGATGCATGGGTCTACGATCAAACACGCTTCCTCCGACAGAGCGGCGAAGGCACGCCTCCAGGGGCGTTGGACAGGCTGAGGCGGCTAACTCGGATGCTACGGATGCAGTTTGCGACCAAGCACGTCGTGGATGCCGTCCTGCCGCTTTTTTGAGCCTGGCTCATCTCATCTGATCGCTCCCTGCCAGCAATAGTGTCTATATAATAGGCTATGTTGGCAGAGCACGAAAACTGAAACGCAGTGGTCTCCTTCGGTGAGAGCGTCATGCTCCAGAAGGCGACCGCAGTGCGGGGTCGAGAGAGGGCCGATCCTGCTCGAAGAAGGAGGAGATGGAGCCGGGGTAACAATCGACCTGGCGGCTAATTCCCATACGCCTGAAACCCCCTGCCATTACTATAAGGCGGGGGACCTCTGGGTTCGCGGGTGCGTAGATTGTGGAATCTGCGTACCCACACCGAGCGACCCAAGAGAAGACGGTAGCACGCATGTGGTAATGCGCTGCCGTGGGACGCTTTGGGGGATTCTTTACAGTCAACCTCTCAGAGATGTGCCTATAGGCGTGGCACCAGTGGGCGGCTCTAGTGTGATCATACGAGGAGCTGGAGCCTCCCTTAGGTGCCGTAGATGACCGCTCCAGTAGTTTTAGCCGGTAGGAGTCCGGCGTACCCCTTGACCCTTCCCCAGGGCGAGGAATAATTTCACTGGGCACAAAAAAAAATGCACCTCTGGCGAAGGATCACCGGTGCGGTTTTAGCCGTTAAAGTCCAGCACGCCACTCAGCCTTCTTCATGGTGGAGGATATCTATGCGGATATACCCACGACAAAAAAAAACACATAAATAATAAAAATAAAAAAAATTACATATATACTTATTCAATTCTAAACAGGAAGACAAAAGGAAGTATTAGCAGTTCTATACTGCTGCTAAAATGTGGCATAGTTCCAATCGTCGCTACTATCCTGGTAACTTAATTTCCATCCAACTCCACCAATATTGCACCGCTGAAAAGAAGTAATAACAGCGTATTTTGACGTTTGGTCGCTGCTGTATCAAGTTTGGTGATTGAGGCTGTTATGTCAAAATTATGATAAACATATACCTACTACTTGTTCTCATCGACTCTAAATCGCGAATCGATTCAGAAATACTTGAGCGTCGTGTTAATTGAGCTCTACAAAAAAGTGAAATAATAATCGATTTATTGCCCCTATTAATAATAACTGAGCGACTAAAACATTCAAGCGGGCGACTTTTTTTGCTGATACTAAAATAGCTGTGACGACGAACGCACTCCTGTTTAATAGTGCAATTAAAAATAGTCGCTCATCTAGTTATTATAATGTTAAAAATACCAGGTAATTGTTATTCCTGTCAATATTAACCATTATGAATAAATATATTTTCAAAACTATATAACGTCAACTATATAGTAGACAGATGTTTTAGGTTAAAAGAGAATAGGTCAGCCACCCCGTGGCAGACATTGCTGGTCCAAATAGGTGGTCTATTTAAAATGATGACTTGATTATGAAATACGTCAAAATGATCTCATTACTTCAGCTAAAAAGTCCACTGCTGGACACAGGCTTTCCTAAGCATTACCGCAACGTCCGGTTTGAGTTTATGTTGTGGAGGTGTTTTGCCATAATCACCACACTTGCAGACGGGTTGGTGATCGCAGTTGAATATAACCGAAGGGAAGAGATGGGTTGGTGCTATTCGTAGCCGGCACCACACAGCTACATAGTTACATAATACCAGCGTGGCGTGAAAGATCAGAATTGTTGGTTATAAATTGTTCATGTGGTGCCGGGTAGGAATACCGCCACCCCATTCCATCCCGGGGGTGTCGTAAAAGACGACTAAGAGATTAGCCGGAGGATGAGCAGCGGCGCCCTTCGAGTATACTTATAACTCAACTGCAATCACCAACCCGTCTGCCAAGCGTAGCGATTAACGCAAAACCCCAATATTGGAACTTGGAAGCTCAGACTCCAAAATTACGTAATGGCAGATACGACATGACGGTCTTTTAAGAAAAAAATTATGTCAGTACTAATGTTTGGCAACACATCAACGACTCTCTCTCGTCTCTTGCACTGTTTATGGGCGGCAGTAATCCCTTATGGCCAAAATTAAAAATCGATCTAATCCAAAATCTTTGGATTTCTGATTACGGATATGTTTGTTTTTCGTGTTAAATGTGATCGCAATACAACAACGAATGAATTCCAAAGTCTTACATATGAAGATTTTGGATAAGATTATTTGCCGTTAGGCAACTCGCATGCTCGTTTGTCATCCAATATAAAGGACTACATAATTTAATATTTGAATCCCAATTAATCTTAATTAATTTACATACATAGCATAGTTAATTATAAATAATAATTGAAATAAAAAGACCGGTATTTATACATTATGTTTTATTTTTTTAATTCCAGTTTTCGCTGTACCTGTAACAGAAAACAACCGATTAATTATACTTATTTAGATATAACTGTAATATTTTATTTTTTTAACGATATCAAATCAGTCTGCTCGTTGCCATGAACGCTACAAAGTGATCGTAACGTCGACCCAATTAGGAGTAGTATTGTATTAGAGCCCGAACAGTTCTATTAAATATTTATCGTACATGCGTATTGTATATTGCACGTATTGCATGCATTTATTTATATGGAGTAGAACATAAAAAAATGTTTTATTTTATATTTTGTATATTTGTACAATAACGACATAATATTCAACTTTATTCAATTTATTCAAAGTTTATTTTATTTTATAAAAATATATGTGTTCGGGTTGCACGCTGCACGTATGTAGGTACTGACGCCACAGTTGGCGCAATGGGCAAGCGATTGGTTTTCTGCGCAACGTGGCGCGGGTTCGATCCCTGCATGAAACGAATATTTCTTCACACGGCTACACAGCAAGCTACATGAACCAGTTTATGCTGATCTCTCATCATACCGAAAGCCTATACAATGCGAGATCAGCTTATACTGGCTTTGGGTAGCTTGATGTGTAGCCTACGATCTAACAGATAGTTGTTCGGGGTCTGGGTGTTTGTTCATGTCAAATGTATGTCTGTAAACTGTATATCCACGGAACATTAACGATTTAATAATAATTGTATATTCTCGGGTTGCACGTTGCACTTATGTGTACCCATAGCAATATTTCCCTGTGTTTACGGCACGTATAGATACTGAACATAAATAGAATACATACATGATACTGCACGTAGATAGAATGAATGAAATAAACAGGATATATTTACCATAAGCTATTTCATTTCAATAGATATAACTAATTAACATTTAAGTGTACATAAAAAATTATTAAATTAAATAAGATTAAACAGACATTTTTAAGAACACAAAAATAATGCGCGACCGTATACCAAAATTTCGCTTCATAATTTTTGACATTTGAATCCCGTAACCTTCACCAGGTCGTCGGTCCACCTTCGTCTGGTTAATTGCCCTAAAATCAAAACAATAGTAATTAATTATTTGGTTACTCGCTTTTAAGCAAGTGAGTGAAAATACAATAGCGCATTAACAGCCTATTATTTTCTCATGTACTGTATTTACAGCTAGTCATTCTAGTAAGAAAAGATACCGTAACCTGTCGTAGAGCTTTTGATTCGGAAAAGATTTACACATACGTATGTAATATACATATTTTGGAATGTTTTATAAATTTTAGTTTCATATGATTATGTAATAAACTAGCTGGGACCAGCGGTTTTACCCGCTGTTTAATTTAAAAGAAATTGGTCTGTTTATAAATAATTTAGATTACTTCGTCATAAACACTTGACATAGAGTATGTATACATGTTGGATGTCATGGGTTTTAATTTTTTGCGTGGAACCCTAATTATTTTTCAAAATAAAAGTAGCCTAAGTTATTCCTTATAGCATCAGATATCTGCCAGTGAAGTCCCGTAGAAATTATACCAGCCGTTTCGGAGATTAGCGGGAACAAACAGAAAGACAGACCGACAGACGAAATTATTATTGTCATCAACTTGGTCTGCAGCGCAGAGTGGCTACACGGATCGTTCATGGATAAAGAACTGTCTCCTACGGCGGAATCTGACCCGGCGCGCTTTTCGCATTTACACATCCTCCATTTACACAGACCCGGAACAACTACCTGCAGATCGTACAAATATTTACATGCGGGAATCGAACCCACGACCCAGAGCGCAGTAGCTGACAGTCATCATTGTGATCATTGGGAGGCCGGTATTCAGCAGCAGGCTGATGTGTTTCATAGATTCGAAGAAAGCATTAGTAAAGCAGAAAAAACTATGCTGTATTTCCAGAATAAAAACAGATCAAGTGTTCACTTTAATGAGATTTCTTGGGTAAATAAAAATGGCTGGAAAGTTCGAGAATTTCCGTTAAGAGTTTTGTTTGTTTGCCCGTCAATCCTTCGCAGCACGGCGAGTTTTGTTCAAGAATTCGGAGAGTGGACTTTTACTTAATTAATTTTAGCTTTTAGCTTAGTCATTTATTAGTTGGCTATTATTGGTTGGTATGTCTATAAATCTGCTTGTGATTCTGCTCGTGTATTTAATATTTTAGGATAATCATAAAAAACATGTCATCATCATCATCATATCAGCTAAAAGACGTCGCTGAACAGAGGTCTCCATCTCCAAGGCCATAGATTACCGTAACACAGTAAATTGTGTCGTCATTTTGGGGGCAATTTGCCAATACTCACCACGCTTGGCAGGCGGGTTGGTGAGTGCAGTATGGCTACTGCCTCACAGAAGGGACGCTGCTGCCAATCTTTTGGTTTAAAATCCCTTAATCGCCTTTTACGATAGAGGAGAAGTGGTGCTATATTCTTAATCCGTACACAACGAAAAACAATAAAGAACATGTAAAAAGCTACAATTAAGAAATATATATTTTTTTATGTACCTTAAAGGACCTTTGCTTATTAATCATCTATAAAGTATATATGCCATCAAATAAATTACAACAATATTTTACGTGTAGTTCCCGAAAAAAAAGACCACTTGTCTCCACCCATGGATGTTGTAAAAGGCGACTTAAGCTTTGTATCACGAGGATAGGCAGCAGCATCACCTAGCGTGATAATAATAACCACCAATCCGCCTAGTAAGCTCGGTGATTATGGCAATATCCCGGTTGATTATGGCAATATTCCGGTAATATGGCCGCTCATTGTAGTTGATCAAGCCCATGTTCAGCAGTCGACGTTTACGCCTGATGTGATTCTGTTTATGTGTGTATACTATTCTATACTTTTTTTTCTTTTTTTTAATAAATAGGGAGACACATAAATTCATTGGAGCAGGCTGGAGGCCTCTTTTGGCTTCGCCAGAAATGACCGGTAAAGCAACCACATTTCCCAGAAATGTATGCGAGAAGCCCAACAAAAAGAAAAAAAACATTGGAGACTGCTGATCAAACTTAAAACGATGTGTCTTAATAGAATCGTAAGCTTTTACAAAACGGTGTGTGTACATATCTACGCACGTTAGAGGTTATAATGCTTTGCAGTACCTTAAAAACCTCATGCCAGTAATATAATTTTTGTTAGTAGGAAAAATGATCGAAGAAAGATATTAAATACTTTAGTAAAGGTTTGATTAAAGAACATAATTCATTTAATATAACATTTATTTTTATATAGTTTATAGCTATTCAAATATTTATTGCCATATCAAGGAATCTTATGCAATTTTAAATAAATTATGCAATTTTAATATATTTGGAGGACAACTTCATACTGTAAAGTATACGCACGCAGCTCCCAATTTTACTTTTATCAAACACGCCCAAAAGAAGTAAAACTTAAAAATCTATAACGAACCCTCTCGTAATCTCAAGACGTCTAAAACTTGCAACAAACAGTGTTATAACGATCGGCAGAAGAGAAATAATTAGAGAAAGAGCTGGGTTCGCAATGCGGTGCGTCGCTCAAACAATGCTAACTTACATTTAGCTGTCAGTCAAAAACAATTTGGAATTTGTGCGCGCGGAGGGTCCGTGCGACTTGATGGTAAAATTGTATTCTCACGAGTAACAGAGCTGTTAATACCCTAGAAATACTGATTTAGCAAAAACATTAAATGTGCTACAACTTTAAGACATATATAAATTGCGTTACGTTATCAAATCAATCAACCAAACACAAAAAAATACACGTAAAAAAGCTCGCAAATATACAGAATTAATCATTTTACACTTATTCTAAGAAGATAAGTATTTGTTTATAAAGATATCTGTTTGTCATAGCTTTGAGTACACTGTTTCATCAAGAAATTATCCTATTTTAATAAATTTACCCTAGACGAAAAACATTACCATCATCATTTCAGCCGCATAACGTCCACCGCTGGACATTGGCCTCCCCCAAAGATCACCACAACGACCGGTCCGGGTTTGTGTTGTGTGCGCTTGGGTTTTGCTATTATCGCCACGCTGGCAGGCGGATTACCGATCGCAGTTGAGTTTTTTATGTACTCGAAGGACGCTGCTGCCCATTCTACGGCTAATCCCAAAGTCGCCTTTTACAACAATTTTTTGAGATAGGTCGGTGCTTTTCGTAGCCGGCACCACATAGCCTTAAAACATATTGTGTGGAATTTGTCTCTGTAATCGCACCCACGACACAGGCGAAATCGAAAAGTGGGGCCTTTGAATATTAAAACGTCAATTATTGTTAATAACTAATTTTGAATGCTTACTAATATAAATTTATGGAAGATATAAATTGCATCTTAAAAAACATCTAATTTTAAGGTACTGAAAAAATGTCGTATTAGCAACTCTTTAGAAATCCAAATAGTTGACGTTACAGCAACGGCTGGGTTGCTACCATCGATCATTTCCTCCATCCACTCGCCGGGTTAAGCACATAAGTGACATTGACACCGACAAAACCAGCCACCTGAGCTCTTACCTCGAACTAAAATCAAGTTTTGTCTTGCAACAGCAGGGACCTAGTAACACTGGTCGGGCAATGGACATTTTTGCGAGCACGTCATGCTATGTTACGGTCAGGTAAATGACGTTACGATATTTATTTGAACTATGATTGACACTTCTAGTTTAGATAAGTATAAAAGTAGGTAAAACAAAAGCCCAGTATAGAAATAGATTTTTTATGCTATGACTCGGATAGCACAGCTGACTGTCAGTTCGCCTAAGATCGGGTTGTGTCCAATTTGATTAGAACAGAAAGAATATTGTATGATTTTTCAGGGCTTGTGGTTTGTGTTTTGGAAGATATAGTAGACCTCACTCATTCCATGTGGAATGATAGTGTAAAATTCTAGAACTTTCCAAAAGAAACATGTAGATGTGTAGTGCTTCTTTTTTATTAATAATTTAGAACATGATCTTATTATTTTAATGCATTTTATTGAAAGGCATGAAGTTGGTAAGTGTCATATAATAATACCTTCTTTGCATCTGTTTCTTTTTAATTCAACTTGTTGACTAGACTAGCCGGTCATTCGCCTTGTGGTAAGCTCCATGCCTGTCCATAACAATTGTAATGCTATCTAGGAACGCGTCACCTTGAGACGTGAAGATTTTGTTGTAATTGTTGCTGAATTTCACTTGATACAGTGCCCTTTTAACCGTAGCACAGTAATGTCTAAAGTTTAAACACTACAGCTTGCCGGCTAATATCTGGCACTGGGGTAGTAGCTGGCCACTTCCAAGAAGAGACCCAAAGTTATGCTCGTTACTTCGCAACACATAAATATTACTGCCGTTATTTTATGCAAAACATACCTAACAAATTGTCAAAAGGATCGTCACAATATTTTCTCGGACATTTTAGAAACAACAAGCAGATGTCTACGCAGAACTATTAAAAGCATCTTATAATAGGGACCTTTTTCTCGACTCTATTTCATTTAAAAGTATGAAGAAATAAAAACAAATGCTGATTCGATGTTCAAAATCAAATTTATATAATGAGCCAATCAACGAGAGTCTATCGCTGTTTTGTTGGGAAGGAAAAATGCAGTGTTCATAAATTAAGTCATTATACTCATCATGTTATGAATTTCGCAAAGGCGTTAAATTGCAGAATTATAATAATGGCTATTATACGGTGGCGGGGCAAACGATCGAAGTACCTTGTTCATGTAAGAGTTGATTACTCCTGACTATAAATATCCTCTTTAAATATTAATAGATTATAAGTAAATTAAAATATTGATTATGGTTTGAATCGTATTTCAAAATATATAGACTGTTATAGTTATAGTTTTTTATATTCATATTGCTAGATTTTTACCCAAAATCATAAATTTTTCGACTCTATGCCATATAAACAACAAGAAATTACTTACGTAGAAAATTCAACAACATTTTGCTTGCAAAATTATTCTACGGTGTAGATTGGATAAAGTTTAAAATTCACAAAAACAAAAACACAAAAATATGTATGTAATAATTATTTGTTTTATCTCTACATAGGCGAATGTACTAAATTCTACATAGAAGATAACCTAAAAGTAAACGAACCAGTTCTCATGTACATACAAAAATTTTAATCGCGGTCTATGTTGGTTTTCATTGATCTAGCGATCTGCTCTCGAACGACGTCAGTGGAGCGTTGTTGATAAATGATCCGAACGGCTGGGACAATGCGCCCTGCAGATTCTTTTGTTAATCCCACACTTTTTGTGTCCACTGATGTTTCTGTGATGTGACCAAACGTGATGTTTACGTGTTATGCTGTATCGATTTGTCCTGTGTTAGATGTTAAAAATATTATTACAAGCTTATATAAGCCACATATGTTCAATATACCCTTCATAGTATCAACGAAAATCTCAACGTGGCAACGCAATCCAGGTTGCTACATACCATTGCAGAATCATGTGATAAAATTTATTATTTTGTTAAAGTTAGTTAGTTATAGATATGACGGAAGAAGAAGAAGATCATGGTTTCGAATGACATAATTGAATGGCGTTTGTACGAGCAGACCCGACGACAGACAGATAGACATTTTACTAAACTTGTTACATTTTATGCTGACGCTTGTAACTCATGCAATGCCACGTGTTTTACTGTTTTAACATAATAATTTGAGTACCAATAAATCGTCCATTAAGAACGCACATATTTTATTATCATTCTTCCCGGTTCGCGGTACTCATATCAAACACAATTAACAATTAAAGGTGTCACACACCGTACAGCGTTAGTTTAAAATAGAGAACGGATATAACAAGAAAAAATAGTAACTAGAGAATAAATAAAATCGAATTGAAAATTTGAAACATAATGCATAAAATAGAAACAATAAAGAGAAACATCAAAGAGAAACAATTAGATTGGCAGAAGTTACACTTATACAATTTTTACTTAGCTTTACTATTATGCCAGAGATCGGACTGAAAGTCTTGAATCAGAAAATGCGAAGGACGAAAACAATCCAAAAGAAAATTGAAATGAGAATGACACTTCAGGAACAAGAAACAAAATGATACGAAATTATAGTAATTTTAATACTACAATTTTGAATTACTGCTGGGTTTACTATGTTGAGGACATAACAAGTTTAGGTTCCATGTCGGAACGATTCTTACTATTATAATAATAACTCTAAATACGTATTTGGAAACAGTGGTTGCAGCTGATTCCGAACTACAATGATAGTTAAAGGAGCCCTAAAATAAACAAACCATGTCGGATTATCTTGTTCTACTACCAACTTTGTTGTAAAAATTATATTAACAGTATAAGATTAGCAAAGTTGTTATTAAATTTGAAAATAGCAATATCGTTGACGTAATTTTATACATTTCTAATAATGTAATAAAAAATCTACTGACTTAAGTTTTAAGGCACCATAAATATAGCAGAATATTACTTATAATATTATCCCGAAAGTTACATGAAATGTACTTTTATCAGGTTTCGCGAAGCTATTGGTTCCCGAGTTTCTACCGTGGGACGCTTTGGGGGATCCTTTACAATCCACCCGGCGGGGTAACCGCTTTATAGTAACCTTCTCCGACATGTGTCCATAGGGTGGCTCTAGTGAGATCATATGAGGACCTGGGAGGGAGGCTCCCTTAGGTGCCGAAGATGACCGCTCCAGAGGTTTTAGCCGGTAGGAGGCCGGCATACCCCTTGCATCGCCCTTCCCCGGGGCGAAGGAAGTTCATGAAGAATTTCCACAGGGCACCAATAAAAAAAGTGTTCCTGAGTTTACATTATTAACTTACATTTAATATATCTATCTTTTGAAATGATAAAAGTACAGCTGATTTTATCATAAGACTTAAATAAGTTGACAACCATAAAATCTGACTTTGTTCTAAAGGCGTTTCAAAACTAATAAAACATTATCTACAGAGAACATACAGTAACATCAAATGAAATTATTATCAGAGTGATTTGTCATGAGCAATATTTCAATTTCCTCTTTAATACTAATTGGTCGTAATGTTTAATTATATTGTAATTTATGTGTGTTGATAACCACTCACTTTGATCGTTCATAGTGATCAAAGCATTAAAGTACACGTGTAAGTGAGTGTTGATAAGACTGCTTTTGGACGTAGATAATTTGGGAAATAAAATGTTATGTATTAGTATCAATAATATACGAGCGGAATTCAAGACTATTAGAAATAGTGCAAGAAGATAATACAAATTGTGTTGTGCATATATGTATATAATAGAACTATCAACTAGTGTGTTTTATAATATTTTCATCTTTACCAAAGTTTCTTTTTTGATTCGTTATTATTCAATCATTCACGATGTAGCTGAATAAAATATAACATACTCTTTTATATGGCTGTACAAATACATTATTCCTTTACCTAGTTTGTGACAGACAGTTGTTTTGAATGATTTTGACAGAACCCTAATGTGGTGCAGACTGCACCCGACTTCAGTTACATACTTTTTTGTATATGACTCACTATTTTCTAAACCATACTGACTATTCGTTCTAAAGTTAAATACTATAGTGGCATTCAAATATCCATTAGAAGGTTTCTTTTGATCCACCTTCAATGAGAGCTGGCTCGTTCAACGTTAGGATTAATTAGAGCCGTCATTCAAGTAACGTATTCAATGCATGGACAGACCAACTTAAATTTGCCGTTCACGTAACGAAATTTGGAGTTTAGGGATAATTAAGGCACTAATATGAATGATCATTTCGAACAACGATCAGTTTTCCAACTGCATATACATTTTGGTTTATAAAGCAAGGTGTGCTTGTTACAGAGTCGAAATATTTTAGTTTTCATTTGATTGGTAACAAAAGGTTGATTGGTATTGATCAAAACTGGAATAAAACAGGATTTTTTTTCAATAGTACAAGAATTGTTATCTAATTAATATGAAACGTTATTATTTCATATTTGGTCCGTGAAATTGCGATGTGTGCATAAGTATAAAGTAATATTTGATAAATTTATACAACGTATTTTTTTACTTAACCTCTCTATAGCAGGTATCACAAAGAATACTCAAAAATTATCCCTTACATTACTGTGTACTATTTCATGTAATATTTTCGATAATAAGTTCTTAATAAATAATCAAAAATACTTTATTAGCAATCCCCAAAAGATCATTACAACGACAGATGGGGGTGTTGTATGCTCATTGGGGGTTATGTCATACTCGCCACGCTTGGCAGGCGGGTGGGCGCTCATAGTTGAGTCGTAAATGTAGTCGAAGGACGCTGCTGCCCATCCTCCGGCTAATCCCATAGTCACCTTTTACGACACCCACTGTATGAGATGCGTTGGTGCTATTCGTAGCCGGCACCACACGGCGAACACAATTATTACATTTATTTATACAATTTTTTACTTGATAAGGTGTGTCAAGTAGAGTAGAGTAAAGACTTACCTGTGTTTTTGTTTTTCTTATTACCACAATCTTATAAGCCAAACACCTCGCATATTTTATGAAATTTGTGATAGTTCATAATTTTATTAAGTTTTTCATATTATTCTATTTATAAAACTGCCATTTTAAAGTTACAACAAACGAAATATCAACTAAACACAGGCAGCCATCTTGGTTGAATGTCCGCCGCGCATGCGTAACATACCCCTGTGTACAGGGATGATTGTGTGCACTTCTCTTTCTCGCACACAGTTTAGATGTATGTTGTTGGCTCTTTCGCTAACGGTCTATTGTTATTCTTTATTCAATAGACAGGAGGGACGACTTTCTAATGTAGGGGCGCTAAACGTAGTGAAGTTAGCCACGAATGAGAGTTGATTGAAAAATAAAAATATTCGAATTTGTACTTACATTTCTACATTATTATTTGTACTTTTTGTTAAGCAAAAATTCTAAATCTTAGCTCCTTAAAATCTGGCTTTATCGGCCGCGATCTCTTTTTTTGAGAGAATTGATTATGTGTTCCCTGTCATGCGCATGATCAGCTCTAGCTAGTTGGAGAAACTTCTAAGTCTATGGAGTGGCGGTTTTGGAACCCGTGAATAGAGAAACATAAAATATAATTATTCTGTACAGTGTACAGACATAAATCTAACTTGCATAAATGCTCAAACCCAGAAATCTCCACAAATATTTGTTACGTGTGGGAATCGAACTCGACTCGTACCGCAGAAATCCAATCGCTTAGTCATTGCACCAATCGCGCCTTCTATTTTTTTCTTCCTTATAATATTTTACTTCTTGTATAGAGTGAACCAACATACTATGAATTTAAGGAAGACGTTGCTTCCCTTCTAATTTATGTATGTTTTTATCAGAAATGGTTGCAAATTATTAGTATGAAATATAATCATCCGGATTAAGAAATATTGCTATTAAAAAGCAATTAAGGGACTAAACCAGAGGAATGGGCAGCAGCATCCCTTCCGTAGAACAACAGCTATACGACACAATTGTGAAAATCTAAGGAGGAACCTTTGTTCAGCAGTGGACGTCCTTTGGCTGATATGATGAATCAAAACTTATCAATATTTATTGCCGGGGAAAGGTCTATGTTACTTCGTACTAAGCGCGGCTATATCTAGGTTTATACAAAAGGAAATTGGCAAACAATTCTAGGGCAGCACACGTACATATGAGGACTACCGGATAAGTAAAAGTATGGAAACCTTCAGGAATGATAAACTTAATCCGGATTAAGCATATAGCACCACTCCATCTCCTCCCATGGTTGTCGTAAAACGGGACTCTTGTCCAGAAGGATACTGAGCAGCGTCCCTCTGTGGAACAGTAGCTATTCTGCGCTCACCAACCCGCCTGACATGTGACCGGTCATTAATGGGGAAAGCCTTTGGTCAGCAGTGTATGTCTTTTAGCTGATATGATGATGATGGCGATGACCTCGGAGGGGGAATGTTTTTTATAGTAGATATGCTAGTAGTATAGCTAGTGCAAAGTTGTAATTTTATTCCAATATTAACATCAAATCCTATAAAAGGCAACTCATAAAAAATAAACAATTTCATTCATTTACCAAAAGTCTTAACCACAGGAGCCCTTTAGTTAAAGCCATCAACACAGGTAGCGAAACTTAACAGGATTACTCGGCACAATTTTCTAAAACCTTGTCCAAATCCGATAGTCTGTCAAAACATGTCAAAATTACCGACAACATTTGCACACTGAACTGGTCCCTAGAGGGCTATGTTTACGCTGCGGGCTCTTTAAGCTATGTGAAAGGGTTCCGTACATTGTTAACAATTATCCCATTGTTATATGGCTGTAATTTTAAGCGGATTTGTTCTTGGTTTGATGTTTGACGCCAATATTGATGTTTTTTTTAAAATCTATTTTCTACCGAGTTTAGAAGTAAAGTTATCCATTCCCTCCGTATGTTTGGTAAGTACGCGATTTTTTTCAGAAACAACATGATCCATTCTTTCGCTCAAGTTATATGTATATAGTATATACTTATGGGAACGTTCTAGTATATAAAATATTAAGTTAATTAATTCTTAAGTACAGACTTACAGATATATTAATTGTGTTTATAAGAAGCCGGTTTTATAAAAAGTATTTATTGTTAAATAAATATAAATCATCAGATAAAAGTCTAAACATCAATAGCAGAAAAGTTTTAAATAGTTTGATATCACCCGTACTATTTAAAGAGGCGAAACTCTACACTTTGGCCGACTAATGGCCATACTATCGAAAACGGGCGCCTCAAATAGTTAAGCGGGATTTAATTTTTATTTAATAAATAAATTTAATTAACTGACATTGCAGTATTCGCCGTAATTGTTCCGAAATACCAAGAGCTGCTTCCATTTTTAATTTGATTAACAAACGTTTCACTAGACAGAAAGGTTCAGGATAGTTAGTAATGTGCAATGAACGCGGTTTGTTGGAAATAAGTAAACCGCTTATCAAAGTTGAAAATTGTTTAAAGATTTTGCATACGATCATAGAATAGCTTTTTACGATATACATAGAATAGAGATATATACAAATACTGCTAACAATTTAATATTAGCAGGTAATAAAATTCAGTCATAATACAGTACAATTTTAATTAATCAGGAATCCTCACTCCTCTTTACTTATAGCGCCTTTACAATTGACTAGAGAAGTACAAAATAATTAAATAATTAAATAAGCTACATTAAAATATTATATCTTATCTAAATAGGAACATTTTTGTTACAGAAGAGATATACTATATACATTTTAATTATACCTATGAATAAAATACTACATGAAAGGTTAAAACATAGGTTTGTACAAATTTTTGCAATTTACAATGTACGAGTATAACGTGTTATTTCAGTTTACAAATAGCCAGTCATCGATTCAGTGTCGATGTAATTGATTTTTTAATTTCCGAAATTCAAACTAATCTGACGTTAAAAAGACATTATTAATATTTATAGAGCTTATAATGTTCTACCCATCATTTGACAATGATATAACAAGATACAATATCATTTTACCCATACCCTTAAATTGCCTGCAGCAAATAATTGATCTGAATTTATGCCAGTACCACGATAGTATCGGTCAAATTGCGAACTGCCGTGACATGCAATTACAATTAACCAATTTATATAATGATACTTTTCAAGTTTTTATTATTATGGCAAATGAAGACATCAAAACATCATGAATAATGTAAACTTGGGATACTAAGGATCTTTAATTAGATAACATTACAAATTTATAAATTTAAACTAAGCAATTTACCCGGTCACATTTTGATACCTTCATATGGAGGCATCATATAATTCTGTGGTACAGTCCCTGCATCATGGGATGTCATATTTGTCGGTGCAACATTCATATGATAGTTTGAGTAGTCCCCTAGACTAGGCATTCGCTGCCTTGTATCCATATATTCTGGCATGGTACCTAACTTAGTCGCACTTACATCATCGACGCCATAAGGATCTGGTGAAGTAGTTAATTTTCCATCTTTTTTAGCTTTCATTCTTCTGTTCTGGAACCATATTTTGATTTGCCGTTCCGTTAGCCCCAAGGCATGAGAAACTTCTATTCGTCGTCTTCTGGATAGGTATTTGTTAAAATGGAATTCTTTTTCCAATTCTAGAGTTTGGAATCTTGTGTAAGTTTGCCTCGTCCGTTTAGAGCCCTCCTTTTTATCGTCACCGCCTAAAAATGAAAAATATATAAATAAGAAAGAAATTGTTAGATGGACCGGACGTAAATGGATCGGAATTATAAAAAAAAATACTACATATAATATACTTTATAAAACTAGTTAATCTTACCACTAACACTCTTCATCCACGGATAAAATGCTTGCACATCTTGTGTAGTCGCCATTTTGTTATCTGTGTAATCCGCACTGTTCCCGCCTGCTTCGACCCTCGTCACATCCTGACAGGGTTCCGCGGACTCCTGTGATGACTGTGCGCGTTCCGCTGGTGCCCCACCCACTGCATCTTTTTTGATTGAAGTTTGTCCCTCCACATTTTCGTATCCACCATGAAATTGCGACAAATTGCATTCCTTCTCCACACTCTCATTATTTTTTTCCCAATCACTAACCTCCTCCGTGTTAAACATCATTCGCTGTAACATTTCTTGGGTATAAGGCTTGTCACATTTCACGAAGTAAGGTGACGAGCCTTTGCTCTTTGGTTTGGTTAGTAAAGCTCTTAAGTTTGGTGAATCTTCTACTTCAGGTGTAGGCGATTTAAAATTGCTTGTTACACTTTGTGGTGATCCGTAACTAGTTTCAGGAATACTACACTGGCCGGGTGAATTGATTAATCTTACATCTTCAGGATTTTCTACACTATTCTGATTCATTGTATTCACTCTCTGTTCATACCCATAGTTTTCTCGTTGTTGCTGTGCATAGTAGCTCATTTCTCTCCATCGGGTGATCATTTGCATATTAGAATGGTTACCATTCATGTAATCTGGATGATAACCTTGCCAAGGAATAGGTTCTGATTTCACAACTCCATCACTTTGATTAGGTCCGTACATTTTATTGTAACCAGCCGTTAGTACACTAGAATAATCACAATTTTGAGAGTAATAATTGTTTTGATAGTTATAGTACTCAGACGACATTGTTGGGTATTGTTTAAATCCGTTATGTTTAGGCTGTTTACCGCTGAGCGTTCACAACTGCACGATTATTCCACATCTCACTTGTACGATCCGCTAAGACATAATGTTGTTAAAATCTCTAACACTATCACTGATATAATTAACACTGTCACTGGACTGCGTAGGAGACGGCGACCCGTCTCCGAAGTTGACTGCGAAACGAATGGTGTAAGTGCATACAGGCGGCACGACCCTAACAAATGTAATACTTTTATATGACCTAAAAAAAGTTTAGGGTACTTTCAACAATAGCGTCACCATTGTCCCTCTGCGAAGTTGTAAAACTGGGTGCGTTGTCTCACTCTTTTGTTAGTGTGTCTATTCAAAATGAAAGAGAGGGATGTAGAAGGTCCGATTGGCAGAACATTTTGCAAAAATCCTGTTAATGTTTACAAAGCCAATATTTCCAATATTTATTGTGTGTGTGCGCGTAGGCATAGGCAGATCATTGATTGCACCGTACCTGTGTGAGTGTGTGAGGGTGTATGGATTGATTTTATTCTATTATATTGGTTTAGTGTAAAGCCGCGTATGTGTGTCACTGTGTTGCATTTTATATAGGGTGTTACTTTATGTTACTTTTAGATTAACGCTGAGTCATATAAATATTATTTAAGAACGACCATATATTAAGACTAAGTATTTTTTGCCATGTGGTGCCGGCTATGCCGTGTGGTGCCGGCTATGCCGTGTGGTGCCGGCTATGCCGTGTGGTGCCGGCCCAGAATGCCACCACCCCATTTCATCCCGTGGGTGTCGTAAAAGTCGACAAAGGGATTAGCCAGAGGATGGGCAGCAGCGTCCTTCGAGTACATTAACAACTCAACTGCGATCGCCAACCCGTCTGCCAAGCGTGGCGATTATGGTAAGACCCCCCAATGAGCACACAACACACCCATATGGGTCGTTGTGGTGATCTTTGAGGGAGGCCTGTGTCCAGCAGTGGACTTAATTCGGCCGAAATGAAGTATTTTTTGTGATAAGTAAATCTTGTTTAACAATATTACTTTCATAGTTTATTTAAATTGACTTTAAGTAAAAATCAACCTCAAGAACTATACATATTCTACGTACTCTACGTATAGATGGTTAAGTGAGGGGTGCCAAACCATAACGTTGTAAGTGCCACACGAACTCAAATACGTTTTATTGCAGCAACGCGTTGTAAGCGCCGGCGTTTACTTGCAATTTCGAAGTACAGGCTCGGTGACCCCCCACTATTAATATTGCGAAACAGAAAGTCATAACGTTGTAAGTGCCTTGTGAGCTGCAAACTACAGTTTATTCAAAATGTCCGATGAAGGAGGTGCGTCAATGTCGGGATTGTCCAAAAAACGGGTTTTAAATAAAGCTAAATGGAAAAAAACTATAAGAAAAATTAATAAAAACAGCGGTTTAAAGTATGTGAATACGAAAAATCAAGATGTACGCGAAAAAAGCGAGCCACGGGAGGTATGTTTGACGAAAATATTATTACGAGAGTATAGTAATAGGTATTTACATTACGATGTTTTGTTGTTACCTGCTATACTACTCAAGTTTATATTGATAATGACTAATGCAGTGAACAATATTTCGTGCTTATTATGATTATTTTTACTTCGTTCTAGGTATCCTGTAAATGCCAGTTTTCTTGTGCTTGTTTAACCTTGGATTGCCGTAAAAAGCTATTTCGTGACTTCTGGAATCTGGGCAATTATAATGAACAGCAGATTTACCTAAAAAATCTGATCCGTATTTGCTTAATAAACCGAAGAAGACACGGCAGTTATGACGAGGCAATCAAGAGCCGGCGACAACGCACATTAAAATACGTTCTTGTAATCAGAGGCATGTCAGAAGTTCAGGTAAGCGCCAGTATATTACTTGTATTGTATTCATAATGAGTGTAATAATGATGTTCTGTAAGTAGTCTGAAGTACCTTTTAATTTAATTACAGGTTTGTAAAAAAACGTTCTGTGAAACGTTTGGTGTCAGTCAACGCCGTGTGCAGCTATTGTCCGAGAAAATTGACAGCAATGACGAATCTGTGAAAGATAAACGAGGTGGAAAAAGGCAAAGACGGGAGTATCAATGGAAAAATAATATTGTAGAATACATATCGTCAATTCCAGCTCAAGAAAGCCATTACAGTCGAAATGACGCACCCAATAGGAAATACCTCCCAACAGAGCTTAGTGTGGTCAAGTTGTACAAAGGTTTCTTGGCAAAACACCGTGATGGATCTACTCAGCCACCGGTATCTCGGCAGTGGTTTAATGAAGTATTTTTGACTGAATTTAATCTTTCTTTCAAGCCTCCACGTGTTGACACATGTCCAACGTGTGACTCTTTTAAAGTCGAAATTGATAGTGCCCCAACTGAAGAATTAAAAACCTTTGCTAAGCAAAGATTGGATATTCATCACAAACAAGCTGACATGGCCAGGGACAAAATGAGTAAGGATGGAATAAAATCCAGAAGCCACGATTCAGACATACGCGTGGTACAATTTGATCTCCAGCAGCAGATGTACCTTCCAACATTAACCCATACACAAATGTACTATAGTCGTCAGCTTGCCTGCGTCAATATGGGAATTCATTTGGAAGATGAAGGAAAGGGCATCATGTTTCTCTGGAATGAAACTGTCGGGCAAAGAGGATCCAATGAAATAGCGTCTTGTCTCTACAAATTTTTCACAGATAGTGAAATAGGACACACTACAAGTAAACAAAAACTAATCCTATGGTCAGATAATTGTGGTGGGCAAAACAAGAACCAGGCTGTACTTGTTATGTTCCTCGTTTTGATTGCGAAAGGGTTCTTTACGAAAGTTACTCATAAATTTCCCATAAAGGGACATACCTTTCTCGCGTGTGATCGTGATTTTGCTATTATAGAAAAATCAAAAAGGCGTGCAAAGCCACAGATTCCTAAAGACCTCATTGAGCTTGTTGCGAATGCTGCAAAGAAAAATCCATTCTTAGTAGTGGAAACTAAAACTTTTTTTAACTGGATGAATCTTGCTAGAACGATGATTAACACTAAAAATCTGCAGATATCTTCGGCTACTATGATTCGAGTAACATCTGAAAACTTTGGCGTAATTTATACAAAGAAAAGTTACGGCGAATACGCTCCATGGATCGCAACCTCTGTGCTTAAGCCTGGAATCACTAAGGCGAGTTTTGAGGGCTTGGAAATCGAGATGAAGGAAACACCAGTTCCTTTATCTGCCGAGAAAAAAAAAGACATTAGTGCCATTGTAGAGAATTCAGGCGCAGGGTTGTATGGAACTTTGAATTGAAACACAAAGCGGCTGGCAAAACACAATCACTATATTTTCTCTCTTACAGGATAGCTGCGATGCAACACATAAACACAATATAAAACAATAAAACTGGATGACTGAATTTAACTTTAACACAACACAAACTGAATACTAAAAGATGCTTCTTGACAGGGCGAAGGCTTATCTGGTTCCGTACGGGTATTTCACTGTATCTTGCTCACGTAGGACTAATTTAGTACTGCCGACCATTTGGCCGGGCGGTCATATTTATACTCAAAATTAGGTCGTACAAGTAGTGGGTACTATCATGTGCCATATATTTCGTTATTGTCCAATGACAATGTAGGTTTATTTTGTCTAATATTACTCGGTAGCCACTACTTGTGGGTTATAACTGATTTCAACGTTTAATAATTATAACTTATATACATTATATAGATTGCTGTGCCTGCTACCTAGGCTAAAAGGCTGTGATTCCGTAACATTTCCACCCCCCGTAAGAGGTTTCAGCCGATTACAGAGCCATCGGTAGGAAGCACAACAACCTTCACCGTGGGCCGACGCAGGACCCCATTATTCGTTTGTACATCGACTACACGGACTATATAATCATTTCCGTGGTACACCGCTTTGATCACACCTTTAATCCACTTATTACGTTCTTTATTATTGTCAACTATCACTACCACATCACCCACTTTAACGTTTGGCGCACTGTCAGTCCATTTGCTTCTCCGTTGAAGCGTTGGGAGGTACTCGCGTAGCCAGCGCCGCCAGAACATATCGGCGAGCGCGTTGACTTTTCTCCATTGGCGACGCGAGTCGACGTCTTCAGCGGTTTGCTCCGTCCAAGATGAGCAACCCGACGCAGTGCCCAGAAGTAGGTGGTTCGGTGTTAAGACCACTGGCTGATCGGGATCGTTCGTGACGTATGCCAGAGGTCTGCTGTTAATTATTAACTCTGCCTCCGTGAGAAGGGTGTAAAGGACCTCCTCACGTGGGGCACGCTCTCTCAACGTAGACTTTAGCGCGTTCTTCACTGATCGCACTAATCTTTCCCAGCACCCACCCATGTGTGGAGAGGCGGGGGGATTGAAGTGCCATGATATTCCTTTGTTAATGGCTTCGTTTTCTACGAGCCCCTGGTCCATTTCTCGCAGCGCTGCGCGTAGCTCGTGGTTTGCTCCGACAAAATTGGTCCCTCGGTCGGAGAAAATATCGGTGGGTTGCCCGCGACGCGCTATTAGGCGTCGCAGAGCCAGGATCGCAGAATCGGCGCTCATTGAGGCGGCCAATTCAAGGTGGACAGCGCGGGTGGCGAGGCACGTAAACAGAACGCCCCATCTTTTCTCTCGGCGCCGTCCAATTGTTATCTCCATGGGCCCGAAATAGTCTAGGCCACATCTTATGAAAGCTCTTCTGGTGCTTTCTATTCTTGCTGGTGGGAGGTCGCCCATTTTAGGTGTGGCAGCTTTAGCCTTCTTTATTCGGCAGAGTAAGCATCTGGCTACCACTGCTTTCACTGTGGTTCGCAGGTTCGTTATCCAATATTTCTCACGGATATTATTGACTACGGTCTCCTGATTAGCGTGGAGCGCCGTGGTATGGTACTTGTATACTAATAATCGGGACAGTGGGTGATGTCCATTCAATATAATCGGGTGTCTTTCGCCAAAGGTTAATTCTTCACAGGCTCCTAGTCTGCCTCGTACTCGCAATAACCCATCGTCGTACAACATGGGGTCGAGGGGGCGCAGCTTTGCTGACGCCGGTGAGCCTTTCCGCAAGGCTAACAGATCTTCGGTGAAACTCTCTGCCTGTATCGCTTTCAGCAGACAGAGTTCCGCGTCGCGCAGATCATCGGCGCGAAGCTCCGTGGTCAGCCGGCGTTTGCGACACCGGTTTATGAAAGCGAGCACATGCGCCATGGTGCGCAGTGCCCGCGTCCATGAAGAGAAGCGAGAGCCGTCGAGTAGTCGCGGTGTAGATGCTGCGATCACGTTGACTCGATGGACTCGCTCGAGATTCTCAGGCTCCGTCGCTCTTATCTCTTCGTAGGTTGGCCATTGTTCCTGCGGATCAAGAAGAAAAGAGGGACCAGATAACCATTCTCTACAACCACTCGGCCAGTTCAATCTGGTCGCTTTGTCAGCGGGGTTGTCCGCCGAGGGGACCCAGTGCCAGTCACTTCGCTTTGATTTGCTATCTATCTCAGCTAACCTATGCGATACAAATTTCTGAAACTCTTGCGCTTCTGAGTTTATCCACTTTAGGACCGTTTTACTATCGGTCCACAGAAATCTACTTGTGATGTCAAGTCCTAATTCTATCTCAATAGTACGGGCTAATCTCGTGGCTAACACTGCCGCCTGTAACTCTAATCTGGGTATAGATACTACTTTCTGGGGAGCTACTCTTGCCTTACCCATTACTATGGCCGTTTCCCTTTCACCGTTAGCGTTTATTCCTACTAAATAAGCTACCGCGGCGTAGGCTAATTCACTCGCATCCCCGAATACATGCAATTCTAACCCTTCAGGTCGTAGTCCGTACCATCTTGGGATCTCAATTTCGTGTAAGGCTTGTAGGCTTTTAAGCCATTTAAACCACATATCGGCCTCCGAAATTGTCAGTTGTTCGTCCCACTGTATTCCTGATTTCCAGACTCTTTGCATGAGTATTCGCGATTCTATTATACATGGATAAAGGAATCCCAGTGGGTCGAATATCGACATTATAAAGCTCAAAAATTCTCGCTTAGTCGGGATAATATTACCGGTTACTATCTCGCCTGGTAAACGCTTGAAAGACAGATCGAAAGCCAACTTGTCAGTGCGCGGCGACCATATCATGCCTAGGGTTCTAGCTGTGGGGGACTCACCTTTTTCAAGCGCCACGTGCTCTGGTATCTCGGCTCGCAGCTTGTCGCGTAGCTCTGGTGAGTTAGTCACCCACCCCCGTATGTTGAAGCCGCCAGAACTATGTACCTGGGTTACCTCATCGATGAGTTTGTTGGCCTGCTCCGCTGTCCATGCGCTATCCAAATAATCATCCATGTAATGTTTAACTTTTACTGCCTCGACCGCAACTGGATATTTGTCTATGAACTCATCAGCATTTTTGTTTAATATATATATCGCTGTAGTGGGTGACGATACGGCACCAAAGATCATAGAGTTCATAGCGTACGTGTCAGGTTCCCTGTCGCGGTCTTTGCCTCTCCATAGGAAAAGTTGTGCCCCTTGATCTTCCTTTCTAATTTTAATTCTCAGGAACATATCTGCGATATCACCCGAAAAAGCAACTGGTCCTATGCGGAACTTACACAATACTCCGAGTAGGGAGTTCAAAAGGTCAGGTCCTGCTAACAAATTATCATTTAAAGACGTACCTTTATGATTTGCGGCGGCGTCGAATACCAGCCTCAGCTTCTCTGGTTTGTTAGGATTCCTTACACCGAAATGAGGTAAGTACCATACCTGCTTTGCTGTAATACCGGCGTTCACCTTTCGAGCGTATCCTTCGCTTACTAGCTTGTCTATCTGCTCAGTGTATGCTTTCGCGTAAGCGGGATCTCGGTCGATCCTTCTTTCAATGCCTACCAGGCGTTGTCGCGCCTGCTTATAATTACATGGCAGTTCTACGTTATCATGTTTCCATAGTAAGCCTACCTCCCATTGTATTCCGTCAGGGGTGCGCTTACTAGTTTTGTCTAGAGTAGACATGGCTCGTTCGACATCACCGTGCTTGCGAGTCTGCTCTGTGATGCCTATTGCCTCTAACTCGAACTGAGCCTTAACAGTTTCGTGTAGATCAGGAAGGGAGATTGCAACACAATTTACAGAACTATTGCTACTATTTCCTACGGGTCCGTGGATTACCCAACCTAATCTAGTTAAGGAAGCAACTGGCTTACCGGATTTCCCTCGACGGATGTCCTGGCCGACAAGCAGGTCCCAGTTGTCCTGTCCGAGCAGGAGCAGCGGCTTGGCTCCCCTCATCTCCTCACATCCCAAATCTCGGAGGTGAGCGTTATCGCCTAATACGTTGGCAGATACCGTCTGCGTGGGTAAGTCCATGTTCACTAATGTGCGGCACTTCACTATATGGCCTTGTCCGTTCGGGCCTCGCACATTCACTGTCACTCTTTTCGACGTATAGTCCGTCACTTTATGTCCGCGCGCACTTCTTATTGTTAACGGCACTACCGGCCCCTCGAGGTCATTCGCGAGAGCACTATCTAATAGTGACACTGTAGCACCATCGTCTAGAAGCGCGTAACAGTTGTGACTTCTACCGGAATCACTACTCACTGTGACAGGCATTATTTTCAGTAGAGCCCTTGACTGGCTCTCACCAACATTTGTGACACTCTCCGTGCTATTGTTCACTGTCTGCGTTCTTGTCTGGTGTAACGACACATGGTGTGAGAAATTACACTTCTCACAACGCACAGCACGGCAGAGGTTTCTTGAATGTCTTCTTCCAAGGCATTTAAAGCATAGCTTGTTTTCTTTCGCTATTTCCCAGCGCTGATCTACAGTAGAGTCTATGTATCTCTTGCACTTCACTAACACGTGTTCACCTTTACATAACGCGCATTCTAACTGTTTGTTAGTTGTCTCTTGCGTCGTTTGTACCGTTTCGCATGTATCACATTGTACATTAACACGTTGCGTCTGACGTGTGTTGTGGAATGGCCGTGTAGTTGGCTGTGCGTTCTTATTAGATCTGGCTGCGGTAGAGATTGGTCCGGAAACACTCGTGTTCATATGCACATAGTAAGAGGAGGCTCGAGATAGATGAGATAGGAAGTTCGCCAATATCTCTAAGTTTGGGGACACACGTAGATCGACTCCTTGCGTGTTATTCAGTCCCATGGCGAAATCTCCATACTGTGCGCGCTGTATTGGTGTTAACTTAGTTAACAGCTCTCCGACTAACTGAGGATTGTTAAGGTATCCCTCAGCGTGGATATTCTTTAACAGGGACACGCAATTCCTTACTGTCGTAGAAAACTTCCTTATCTCTCGGCCATTTTCACTTATTTTAGGCAAACTTCTTACCTTTTGTAATGCACATTCCAATATCAGGTTTGGGTGTCCGAACTCCTCTTCTAACACCTTCATGATGTCCGTAGGATTCGTGGACGTTCTGAGAAGATCTTCTACCGCACTTTTGGCTTCTCCTTGTAGTGATGTCTTCAATCGCGCTAAATTTTCATACGGTTTGAACTCATACGTGGTTGTCGTATCCCAGTACATGTTCTTATACGATATCCAGTCCGACGGGTTGCCATTAAAATAAGGCAGTTCATAAGCTTGTCGGGGGATTGGTCTTGGTCGCGCTAAGTTTGCGATTGCTTCCGCTAGCTGATCCACTTTCTTATCTTTCCGCTCACACGAAGTATCTCTGTGCCCGCCTTCAAATCTCCGGTGCTCTGGCTCTCCAGCATACGCCGATCGCTGCGGGTTATCCCATTCGACGGTGTCACATGTCGGGTTCGCGTACACTGACACTCGAGGGACACTAGCTAACACGGCCGGTGTATTTAGCACTGCGGGTTGTTCGCGTTCGCGGTGTGGTATCGCGGCTACCATAGGCGCGCCAAGGGGCGTTTTCGACGCCATTATTATACGGGGTACGGCCGCGGCGGGCGGCACGCGGTACACGGGTGACTCGCGATGCGCTTGGGCGGCGCTTGTCGGGTTCGCGGCACTCGCGGACTGTTCCATTTGCGATGGATATGGCACTTTGCTGGCTGCTTCCTCCTGTATTACTACTTGCTGAGGTGTAGTGTCAATCCATTGCTCTACTCGTCGCGTTGTATCTTCGGTGACACTATCTTCTTCGGCCGCATCTATCTCGGCTAAGTCAACTTCCAGTTTTTTCTTCACAAGACTCTCGCGTAAACGCACTATTTCTCGCTCTGCCTCATATTCCTTGCGTTTCCTCATATAGTCGGTGCTTCTACGACTAGCTCTCGAGGACGCGTGGCTCGAGCGTGAGTCTATCGTGGCGACTCGTTCCTTTCTAGGGTTCACTGGCGGGTCCATTATTCTGTGGTCAATAACGCGACCACCCGTCAGCGGAATCCTTGTTGTAGGCGCCAATCTCAATACGGGTGCGGTTGACGGAGATCCTGGGGCTGTTTCTGATCGTAAACCCGAATCGGTTCTTGCTTCTAACTGACGTGCACTTTCTTCGGCAGCTATCTTGCGGGCTCGTCCTCTTGTAGTCACTGTACTTCGCTCGCTCATGTTTGCGGCTATTCGTAGATCCGGCTCGAAGGACCAATAAATGTAGAGAATTCAGGCGCAGGGTTGTATGGAACTTTGAATTGAAACACAAAGCGGCTGGCAAAACACAATCACTATATTTTCTCTCTTACAGGATAGCTGCGATGCAACACATAAACACAATATAAAACAATAAAACTGGATGACTGAATTTAACTTTAACACAACACAAACTGAATACTAAAAGATGCTTCTTGACAGGGCGAAGGCTTATCTGGTTCCGTACGGGTATTTCACTGTATCTTGCTCACGTAGGACTAATTTAGTACTGCCGACCATTTGGCCGGGCGGTCATATTTATACTCAAAATTAGGTCGTACAAGTAGTGGGTACTATCATGTGCCATATATTTCGTTATTGTCCAATGACAATGTAGGTTTATTTTGTCTAATATTACTCGGTAGCCACTACTTGTGGGTTATAACTGATTTCAACGTTTAATAATTATAACTTATATACATTATATAGATTGCTGTGCCTGCTACCTAGGCTAAAAGGCTGTGATTCCGTAACAGCCATGTTGCCGTATTTAGCAGGAGAAAAAAAAATGTTTTATGAAAACCTTATAAAATAAGTAATCTAAAAAGTTTAAGTTAAGTTTAGTAAGTGCAAGTAAAATACGCTTACAACGTTATGACTTGCACAAATAATGGCACTTAGAACGTTTTGTAGTTTTCAATTTTTCAAAAAATAAAAACAACTTATTTCTGTGTTTCGGAAGATTACAAATTCATATGGTAATTACGTGTATCGAATGCCAGTTTATTAATAAAACTTGTAATAATTAATTCGTTTTTTATTTAACAATTAAAACAGTTTTTTATGTCTACTGAAAACTTATTTTTTTGGCACTTATAACGTTATGGTTTGGCACCCCTCAAGTATTAAATTTGATCCCCAACTATGAACCATTTACACTCTAATAATTATGTATAAATACAGCAACATGATATATAGATGGATAGGGAGACCGACAAACGAATATTTGATCCGTTTTGGTCGTTTTGCAACGTTTACTCTAGATCTAGGTAATAACTATAAATTGTTATAAGACTCAAAACAAACTTATCTATTTAGTAAGAAGATAGAATTTGATTTTATATTCTATGCAACAAATTGAGATCCAAAACTCACCCACACATCCTGTATAGTGTGGGTTTGGCTACGAACATAACTCATCTCGACGTGTAACAGTTCAATCGGGGGTTGCGACAATGGCGCAGCATGCGACTATATGCGCGTGCGACGCGACGCGAACCAACTTTGCGATTTTAATACCATCTATGTTTCAACTAATTAATTTATTGAACTGTTAAATACATTTTATTAATCACTGAAACGTCTGTTACAGAAACCAGTTCAGTGCTAACGAGACAGAGAGACAACGGTTTAGTGTGCTGGGGCGTCCAAAGTGTTATTAATAACAATAATAATCAGCTCATTACTGACCCTCTGCTGGGCACGAGCCTTTTCTCAAAATGAGAAAGGTTAGGCCTTAGTCCACCACGCTGGCTTAAATGCGAGTTGTCGGACTACACACACCATGGAGAGCATTTTGGAGCCCTCTCAGGTGTGCAGGTTTCCTTACAATATTTTCCTACACCGTTATCCAAAGTGCTAATGAGACTAATAATAATAATAAAATATTATCGAATAATCTTGAAATAAATTACGATTACATATAAATTGTACTTTTATTTTATATAGGTCTACCATAGAGATTTCATTTCTTGCTCTATGTTCATGTTAAACTTATAAAATTAAACAGGAGTACCTACAGATATTTGTATTTACATACAAGATATGCATACATAAACATGGTTCGAATTTAATAAACATTATAACTTGAGAATAAACTGCCTGTCAATGCTATCTAAATCTTATAGACATCAGAATAGAATACACATTCAAAATGATGACCAAAAAATCTTTAGAAAATGGAATAGGCCAGGAATATTCAAACACTAGTTTTATCAAAGCTTTCGTTTAAAAAAAAACACATTTAAAATGGTTGCAATACCTACAAAATGTGAATTGCAAAGTCATGCAACGTTCGCGTTATTGAGCGCCCAATAGCATTGGTACACACTTTTCGGCAGTGAGAGCGACATATGCATTCTTTGTCACAGCACACACCTCCTGGCCCGACCGATTCACATCTGTTACATGCGCACACCCACCAACTGAGTGCATTGTGTTCGCTGCCTTACATTTACTGTGTATTTCGAAATATTTAAATTTAGATAACTGGAGATTATGTTTCGTAATTAATTGAAGTAGAGAGTATTATCCATAAATTTGTCTTGGTCTGGACATAGTGATTAAAAAAAAAAATCTTAACTACAGTAAATAATTTATCATCATCAATTACACTGCAAATACCTAATGCGGTCCACTGCTTAGCATAGATTTCTTTCAATACGGAAGGTTGTAATTTTACTAAACTAAAACATATTTTTACACAAGTATAATCACATTTGTAATTATTATTTTTATTGCAACAATTTTTATTCTAATATTACGTTTTTTATAGTTCCACGTAAAAGTAACTTAGGCGCCAGACGGACTAAAATATCATTAATCATAAAATATTATGTTCAACCCATTACACTCTAATGTGGTCGAACATTTAAATCAGAGCAAATACAATTATTGGTTTTAAAATCCAAACAAATAAATATTTAATCGTCAGATTAACCGTAGAGCCAATCTTACTTTGTGTCGACTGTGCGTTCAAATAAAAAACTTTTATTTCAATTTCACACTGAATTCCAAAATCAATTTCTATCGAACCCCAAGCTTCATACTTCAATGGCAAAAGGACTTAAAATAGGAATATTTGAGAACGCATGTTTGGATTTTAAGGTTGAAGCAATAAGGTTGATTTTTATTTACGTTTAAAATAAAAACAGTGAACACCATTCATTGCTCAGTCAACTCAAAAAGATTTCAAAAATGAAACTTGTTAGCCCTTATACATAAGGTTATAAAACACATTTTGGTTGCGCAAATTCGGCTAGCGTTCTCGTCATACTGTGGCGCTGACAATGTGCAACCATTAATCTTGCGAAATCAATCGATGGCTTATTCAGAATATTGTATTTGGTTTTGCCGCGGGGCTTTTCGGTTGATATTTACTTTGGATCTTTTTCTCTAATTTATGGTTTGCACGAAAAATGTTAGACATCTGTCGCTTTACTGATATTTGTACAGTATCGATAAAAAAAACAATAGTAGCTTCAGGCAGACACCTTAAAGTGAGTTAAAGTTAGACAGTGTATTTTACAAGAGACTTACACTGACTCCTTAAGTTTTTATTCTTAATTCGAGATAGATGATTTGTGTTAATTCGTGACTAAAATCATAATTTACTTGCCTTGACTTAATAACACTCGCCAGGTGTGTGTGTTCCAGTACTTTATGCCTACAATGTAGAAAACAAAAGAGCGGTTTGGGAATGGAAATACGAAATGAACTTTTTTATATAATACTAGCTTGACCCTGCCACGCGTTGCTGTAGCTAGATGGACATAATTACAAAATTAATTTAATTATGAATAAATAAATAAAATATGTGTCCACCTGATTTTATCAAAACATGCGCGTGAATACAACGATGTGTAAAAATTTCAAAACGATCGGTAAAGAACTTTAGCAAATTTGAGATTTTGAACAAACGAACATTTCATTTTTACATATGTAGATTAAGCCCAGCTTATCCTTAACTAGATACGAAACCCTGCTCCCATTCTGAAACACCAACCTACAAACAAAAGCAGAACATCTAAATTCGTCTTTGAACTAAACACACCTACCTAAGTGGTGTACCTTCAAGCATTGTTTTTCGCCGGCACGTCGAAACAGGAGGCGGCTCCTTGAATACAAACATATAACTTTTATTAGAGCCTTAAAACAATAAAATACTTTCTAGTTCTAACTCATTGTCCTTTGATAAAACACGCCGGCTGTCATAAAACTGGAAATTTACCTGCTTCCATGTTTTGCGATTTTTTTTCCGGTTTGTAAAGTCCAATGTTTAGGGTGTTTTGAAGTTTGTTTCGCGGAAACCATGTACGTATTTGAAATATATTGTTGAAGATTTATTGTCAGTTATTTAATATATCCAAACTATAATTACTTGTGTTATAGATATATAAATTCCTTGGAAGTATTGCTGTTTCCAACATTTCGAAAATCAACTGCTAGGTTTTTTAAATACATTATCATACTAGATTAATCCAACGTTTCACTTCGTTTAAACATTCTTCCAAATCGTGATGTTTTTATTTTAGATCGAGAACAAATCTTTCTATTCTTATTACAAAGTGATGTGCAAACAAAGATGGGTTTAGTCTCGCTTCAAGCTGACAATTGGACAATTATCAGGGCATTGTCTTGCACCATTATTTTGTCAACTCGCAGACTAAACAGTTAAAGTGGTAAATTTGAAGATTTATGGGCTATGTACGGGGAACGGGACTCATTGACGTACCGTTCGGAAGTACTATTGTTAAGGTCTAGTACAGATGGACTGTGAAAGAATAACCCATTTTAAACGGAAGGTTTCAGTTTCAATACTATCAAAGAAACAGTATAAGATATACCTGTTACACTTCGACTCCCAAGAACATTTTTTTACCGAAATAGTATTGCGGGAATTTACATATATTGTTTTATATATTACTTTATATATATTTTTTTTATATATTTATTTATTTCCCAAAATTAGTACATGGTTTACAAAATGAATGCTTTAGAAACAGATTATATGTACACAAAAGTCTTAGCATCTGAAGCCGAACTAGGAGGAACCTGTATTTCGGCCTTCAGCGCCAATTCCCTCGAGTTACGTTAAACATAAATTCTTAAGCGCTAGCATTATAGATTTTATTTCTAGGTACATGGTATTGGTACTGTTATAAAGGTTTATACGATTTCTATACGGATTTATTCAGTTAGTTATATCCCCTTCATAGTAATTGGACTTTATTTATTAAAGGTGTCTAGAGTCTCTATAAAATATAAAAGCTTGGATTTTCTAGCGCAACTTTTAAGAGGCTGAATTGCGGTAGGTTGAATTGATTGATTGATTTAAAGCGACAAGCTTTGTACACACGGCTACGCATCAAGCTAACATAACCAGTTTACACTGATCTCTTATCATAAGGAAAGCCTATAAAACGCGAGATCAGCTTATACTGGCGTTGTATAGCTTGATGTGTACGATTTATGCTGCATAAAATAATTCTTTACATCTTTCGTAGTGAGATATTTTTTAAATACTTCACTAGAACAAGTGAGTTGACGACAGTCATCTGTTGCCAAAAGTCGAAACCCATTTTTACGACACGCTTCTTTTTTGCAAAACTTTGCGACGCCATTGTTTTATGTATCGTTGACCAATTTAACAACAAACATTTTAAAAACGCTACAATGCTATCTATAAACACAATTATGACTTCTTAAGCAAGGACAAAATACTGAAAAAGCATCGGCGACGATCAAAGTTGGTAAATGAAAAGGTGTTCTGAGAGACAAAAAGAGAAAATGAGATATTTCTTTATCTTTTTGTGTTATTGTGTTGTTTTTAAAGGCATTTGTTACGGAGCTACACGCACGATTGGGAAGTCCGTCACATAATGTGCGCAGTGTTTGGTATTAAAATAGCTTTGAGATTGAAGCGAAACGAAGTGTTTGAACCGGGTGTATGCGATGATGGCTTTGTTGTTACATTTTTGAAGTAATTAATAAGGATTATCTCCAGCAATGGATACCTTCTTAATAGATAATGACGATATAAGGTTATGTTTTATCATGAACGGTTTTCTAATTTTCGGTGAACAGGGATTGCTTTTTCGTAATCTGGTGATGGCCCGAAGGATCTGCTTTTTCAGGGCTAGGGTGTGCATGGCATGTACCAATATGATTTTTTCTGTGTCTTTTCTTCCTAATCTAAGACACCACTGACTTTAAGTAAAAGGGAAGAACTTAAACTTAAGGAAAAACAGCGAGAGGAAATCTGGATCGAATGGTCTGAAATGGCCAACCTGCAGTGAGCCAGTTGGCGGTCAATGATCGCTTGTCCCTGCAGTGTGACAGTTACAGGCTGATGTTATGCATATATTTTCTTTTTACTATATGTATAAACTGTATTGAGGGCACGGTTGGTGCAGTGGCTGATACACTGCTGCGGGTGTGGGTCGTGGGTTCGATTCCCGCACGGAACAAATATTTGTACGATCTGCAGGTAGTTGTTCCGGGTTTGGGTGTATTGTGTGTGGAATTCATGTCTGTAAACGCACAACGACACAGGAGAAATCCTAGTGTCATATCCTAAATACTAAAGGGCAAAGTTTAAAAAAAAACCAAAGAAATATATAAAATTATTCAATTTGGATAAAAATATTTGTCTTCCCGCATATATTGCTTAAATAACTGTGTAAACACAAAATCAATGGTTATCTGGCCCTGGCATTCCCATCGGCTCTACCATGGGTGACGGTGCCCCGTGCTTGTCGATTTCAGCAAACAAACACCGTTCGGTCAACTGTATGGCATAATCTCTCGCTGTGGCATTATGCCCCGATACCATCGTTAGGGTATCGCACAGTGGGCATTGTCATGTCAAACTTGCTTTTACAATAGCTTTGGCTCTATGTTATAAATTGTTGACCAGGCTTTGATTTTTAAATTTAGATTTAGATGTTATAGGAATACTGAAACTTGCATTGAACACTTTTAGGATAATGTACTGATGATTATTGTGAGCATACTTAAATGGACACATCATGAGATTAAGAATGGTGTGCATACGGAAAGTATTGTTAAATACTTAATTTTTACTTATTTTAGACGCTGAATGTAAACCTGACGGAAAAGATGGAACATATCTTTTTTAATAATCCGTGATGTATTATTTGGAAGTAGATACGTTATTATTACCAAACATCTTTACACTATAGTTAACTTTTATTGGATAAAGATAGCAATATCAAGTTAATTTATTCAGCCAAAAGACGTCCACTGTTGAACAAACGCCTCCCCATAAACAACTAGTTACATGCCGTTTTTGTCATTTTAGGGTGAATTCCCAGTACTCACCACGCTTTGTAGGCGGGGTGGTGAGCAGAGAAGGAACGCAGCTGCCCATCCCCCTGGCCCTTAGTCTTTTACGAAATCTACGGGAGGAGATGGAGTGGTGGTATATTCTTAACCCGGACACGACACGGTTAATTTTAAAACGTCTCCTGAAAATTTAATTAAAATAATTACTATGATGTATTATTTCTTATTAATGTGGGCATTAGGGTATAATGATGGGCAGAATTGTGATATATTAACAATGGAATGTGACACTAAATTACTGTAGGACACGCATTATAGCAAGTTTTTTTAACAATGCATGTGTAACACTAAAAAATATGCAATCATTATCCTTATATGCACAAACCTAGTAATATGCCACCATTTTATTTATCAACAAATGTGGATTATAAAACACAACTTATTTCAACATTTCGCACTACGAGTCGCCCCTAAGTCGTCCCTCGCTGCACAATCATTAATCAGAGCTTCGATCCTGGACTCCTTACAATAGGGAATGTTCAGAATGCCCGTACGATCCATTAGAATAACAATAATTACTCTTCTACCGGCTCGGCTACGTCATAGCTGGCCGAAAACGAATCAAAAGTTTTAAGTGACCGGTTATTTGATATGTTAGCCTGTTTCATTTGGTGACTCATGCTGGGAAAAGTATAGACCGAGAATATGTTTAGCTTACGTTACAATCATCGTTCAAAATCGAAACGTTCTAATTTTAAAATAACACTATATGAAAGGAGCACTCAGGTGTTAAAGTATTCCTTGTCATCGCAATCTACCGGTAACGTTCCCAGAAGAAGGAGAGGCAACATTGCCACGAGGAATAGATTTGCTTTTTATTCGGCACAAGAAAAGTCCAGCCCTCTAATCATGCAGGTCTGGCAGTATTTTTGAAAAATAGATATAAACTAAGAACACGTAATCCAAGCCTCCCAAAAAAGCACCTGTTAACTAAAAGTAAACAATAGCTACTATAACATTATATTATGGTAACAAAATATGTCCATATAAACATAAATTGTTATGTCGGTATGAAAATTAGTTTTACATATTTGTATACTTCAGAAAAGCTGAATAAACAACATTTCGAGTCTTGTTTATTGATTTCGTGATTAACCTTGCTAAAAAGACATAGTGTATAATGCTCGAAATACTAATAAAGCACTTATATCTGATACTAGCAGCACCCATGGTTTCACCTTCTATACCACAGGAATTGTTTTTTTTTTTTGTTGGGCTTCTCGCATACATTTCTGGGAAATGTGGTTGCTTAACCGGTCATTTTCTGGCGAAGCCAAAAGAGGCCTCCAGCCAGGCTTAAATTTAGTATTAAAAACTAAGCAACGTTCGCTAAGGGCGCCCCCTGCGGGACACGGACCTCGGCTTAGGGCGTTGCTGGGGATAACAAGCTATTGTTTTGGGGACAGCTGGAACGGTATTATAAACCACAGGAATTGTACATATTTCCGAGATATATAGTAGCCTAATATAGTATGTCGACCTAAGCAATATCTATACAAAAAATCACGTCAATCCGTTACTCCTATGGTTGCTCCGTTGTAGCTGCTTGAAAGGACGAATCAACAAATACACCATCGCATTTATAATATTAGTAGGTATATCATAAAAATTTTTTTGGAAAACCTTGCCCCACTCTAGGATTTCTCCTGTGTCGTAGGTGCGTTTACATACATAAATTCCACACACTATACACCCAGACCCGGAACAACTACCTGCAGATCATACAAATATTTGTTCCGTGTGGGAATCGAACCCGCGACCTGGAGCGCAGCAGCCAACTGTGTCAGCCACTGCACCTACCGACAATTCAATTAAGTCTCTTGTTTCTTTCGCCGTCATGTTAGTGTACGCACGAAGCAGAACCTAAGTTTGCAGCCAGTTGTATTTTAAACGACAATAATTCCAATTTTATTTAAAAACACATTCAAATTACGTGTAAAACTAGTGATAAAACAATTCAGGAGTTATAAATCACAATCGCAGAAGCAACCCAGACGGGGTGTGCGTGATTCTAAACAAAACATGGTGGCTCGGCCGCTCCAAGAAAAACACCCGACGACTGATTTACGAGACAATATCATTCGAGAAATGTGGCCAGAAATAAAATTAAACGTGAAAATGCCAGATTAACATAGATTTGCATAAGAAAACACGTTAGTGGAACTTCGGAAAATAGTTTATGTAAATAAATTTTAAGCCACTCAGAAACGTGTAATATTTTTTTCTTATTGTTAAAAACGATAATGTAAAAACTAAAACATCCTAAAATAAACTCTTGTGGCCATTATTATATTGGTAACCAAATTGGTTAAGTTTCATAAGTCGCTGTAGTGTGATTGATCTCAAGATCCTGGAGCCCACTTCGATGCCAAAGATGAGAGCTCAGGTGGTTTTAGGCGGTAGGAGTCCGGCATACCCCTCCGCCTTTCCCCGGGGTAGACGAAGTAAGCGACCTATTTCCAGCGAGTGAATTTTTTTCTATAGATCAGATTCTACTGTCAATATTTGATGTAACTGGACACCAACTACAACCTGGTATGGAAGCTACTAGAAGGAGAGGAAAAAAGGTTATTCACCTATTATGGGTAGCAGATTTTGTATCACCAACATTAACAGATTATTCACCATTTGATTTGATTTTATTTGGATGATTGCTGGACTAGAATATCGTACCTCCACAGATCGCTACAATGACAGTTTATTATAATATCTACCTGTAACTGTCCCACTAATGAACAAAGCCCTCTTCTCATACGGAGAAGGACCGAGTATTGATAATGTATCGTATGCTCACTGCTCGTTGGCGATGTCAGATAAATTAGATTCGAGTTTCCTCACAACTTTTTCCTTCACTTTCAAAGTTAGTGGTGGCTTAGATTTACATATGCCAGGATTTGAACCCCAGTACTTAAGAAGCGAATGCGTTAACTTTTAAGCTACTATGACACTAATACATCAAATTTATCGAGGCAGATTCAAGTCATCTAAAACCGCCAAATTTTCATAGTTTTGACTATAAATCGATAGTCGACTAACACACGAAACAGTGACGAAGACTGATTGAGATTCGAGAGTGGCCGATTGAATCATCCAGCTTTTTCCCGACGCCTTACTATTCAGTTGCTCTTTTGCAAGACTAGAATAAGGAATCAGTAGAGTCGTATAACTTGTTTTATTTTTTTCCTTGTAACTTTGTTCTGATTATAGTATATAGGTATTTTAGCTTTAATCCCAATAATAGGTACTTAATTTAATTTCTACGTAGAGTAATGTTTAAATACGGTTGGTGCAGTGGTTGACACAGTCGACTGCTGCGCTTCGGGTCGCGGGTTCGATTCCCGCACGGAACAAATATTTGTATCTGATATCGAAAGTGAAGCACGATATCGAGCATGTGTGCGTGATTTTTGGGGATACCAGATGGAACTAAATTTTCCCACATTTTTTAATAATAATAGTTATATTGCATATAGTAGCAATACTTTCATCTAAGATAAGATAGTAAGTAAATTGTCCAACAGTTGGTAACTAATTAATTTTTTTTGTGAAATGAGACGTGCGTATCAAGGTGTGGTGTGGAAAAGAATTAGATAGCTGTCAACTAAAATAAAGATAAAAACACAAATATTTATTCGAAATATTTAATCATATTCTTCGTTATTTCTTATTAACATAAGTAGTGTATGAAGATATCCAGACGAATACTTCAAAAAATTATAGGCTAAAATCCTTTGAGTTATTTTTTTATATACCTGCCTTTTACTATTTACTGATCTTGCAATACCTTCTAATTTGGAGATATGGTGAAATCTAATAGTCATATAAAACTGATTTTGTGTTCTATCCCGGCGACGATATGTTCGACTTAAAATCGAAAATATTGTCATTTGCAATAAATTTGTCTAATATTTTGGTTAACATGTACGAATGTTGTCTTTCGTTATATATTATATTTTTTTCTTTTATATGCTTCCTGACTACCATTTCGCAAATGCAACATATTTGATACAAGTCTTCAGATGGGAAACGAAGATTATAGGACTATAACATTATAGGATTATAACACTGTATACTAGTATTCGATCTCATTCTCTCGCAGGCTAAATCCTATATATGAATATGTTTGTCACTTTTTCGTTTCACCTAATTTTCTAATCACAACGTTGCTAAAGAAGTTTCACTTCAATAAAAAACATATTACCCATTTTTTCGGGAAAATTACGCATTTATTTTTGAACAACACAGGCACGTGTAGTTGAGGTTTTGTGTTCCGAATAGTACCGATAATTTAAATCTCCAAAAATATCAAAAATTATGTTTAAATTAGTGTCTTACCTGTGATAAGTTATTCCTTGACACTTTTTTTGCGATGTAGAGTTATTTTTACACCATTTCACGACACAAGACGGCATTATTAGTTTTTTGTTTCAATTATCGTAAATAGTAACTACACGGGCGCTGTCGTGCCGCGTAATGGCGCTCGACCGGCATACTATGATGCAAGTGTGTGCGTAAGGCACGTACGTACAAGCGAATCGGCATACTTAGGGTGCTTCATTTTCGATATGAGTTGCGCGGAGTCCATCTTTTTTTTCTAGTCCATGGTTATGTTATAACAAAAAAAAATGGTACACACAGTGTCTTCTCCAACACAAAAAATATAAAAGTATAAAAAAGGGGCACTTAGGGGTCAAATATGTTTAAGTCGATTATTAGAGTCAGAAGTAATGACTAATCTTCAGTTATAGCCTAGGGTTGCTTTGCTCTTCTCTGCCACATTGGAATAGGGCAAAGCTTTACCAGGAAGATGGGGGAGCTTGAAGCACAAATCCAGACTGCTATGCCTGCCAAGGATACTGTAGCTAAGGTGGCTGAAGAGTTTCGGTCCTTCAGGGAACTCATATTTAACATGCTCCAGCTGCTCCGGAAGCAAATCAGTGAGTGTGCCCGGCAAGTTGACAGTTTGGAGACCAGGCATCGTCGCAAAGCATTGATCATCCAGGGCCTGGCTGAGGTTGAGGGCGAGGATTGCGGAGCAGTCATGCTGGATGTGTTCAATAATAAGATGTCCCTTAAAAACCTCACATCGTCTGACTTAAAGGTTTGCCACAGAATTGGTGCCCCCAATAAGGAACATCACAGGCCCATGCTCGTCAGGTTTTCTAGCGTAGACATCAAATCTATAGTCTGGCGAGCGAAGAAAGGGTTAAAGGGTTCTGCCATCTCAGTCAAGGAATTCCTAACTAAATCCAGGCAATCCATTTTCAGCAAGGCGCGGTTACATTTTGGTATGCGATCGTGTTGGACGCAGGACGGTGCCATAGTGATTAAAGCCCCTGACGGAAACCGGCATAAGATAACCACTGTCGACGAACTGAGTCCCTTGCTGCTGAAGTACTCCAAAGTGCAGTCCCCACCAACGAGCAGGAGAGATGCGAAGCCGTAGGAGAGAAGCTGAAGGCTACACGCAAGTGAATCTGGGACTCTGTTTGTAAATCTCTTGTAAGGTATCATACTTATTTTAAACCCAAACTTTACAATACATAACAAGTACTGCTGGTATGTAAACATACTTGTATTTTTCAAACTTATCTCATTACTATGCGGTACATTATCAACACTTATTAATGAGACTGTATTTCTGTTAATCATAATGGATACCCGCAATTTTTTCCACTGTTTCTAATAGATTGTCTTGTTTTGTTTCTAAATTATTTCACTAGGGTTAACGTCAATGTCATGTCATTGTCAAAAATCGCTCGAAATCTATAAAAATGCATTGACACTTTCCGATTCGTTTGGAAATAAGGTAAAAATATCATTCTTGTTTTTTCTTATGTTTTTTTTGAGCATTTTGTTATTTTTAATGTTTTTATAGTGATGTAAGCTGGCGGGTGGTGCGGAGATGCAAATACACGTCGCACCAGTGAGCTGTTTTTATCTGTTTATTCTTGTTTTGAACTATTATTGAGTATTTATTTATATTTATTATATTTAAAATCTATGCTATTCGATGATGATTCTTTTTATTCTGCCAATGAATCTGTCACTACTTCTGGAGATGAAAGTTTCAGTTCTTTAACTGACTCCCTGGGCGACTTTTTGCGCATTAAGTTTGACCGTCAACAGACCAGTAGGCTGTTAAATGTATGCCACATTAATGCCCAAAGCATTGCCAGCCACTATAGTGAATTTTATGATAGTTTTATTAATTGCAATGTTCATGCTATCCTCATATCCGAGACTTGGCTCAAACCCAATCTTCTATCAACCATGTACCCTCTTCCTGGATTCATTCTTATCCGAAATGATCGGATTGGTAAGAGGGGTGGTGGAGTGGGCATATATCTTCGAAGTGATTTTCCATTTAAAATTCTAGCTACTTCTTCTAACTCTAGTTCAGCAGAGTTTATTTTTATTGAAGTAAATGTCTCAGGAGTTAAAACTATTATTGGCGTCATTTATTGTCCCCCCAATATTGATTATTTCACTGAATTCGAATCGGTATTAGAGTCTTTGGGTTCTGAGTATGCACATCATATCATCATGGGTGATTTTAATACGAACCTCCTGGTTCACAACTCTCCTAGATCCCGTAAACTCCGTCATCTAATTGAGTCAACTAGCCTTCACCTTCTACCCCTTCAAGCTACTCACCACAGCACTATCGGTGATGACACTTGGCTTGATTTAATCCTTACTTCAAATCCTTCCGTCGTTTCCTCCCATGGTCAACATGTTGCTCCTGGCTTCTCTCACCACGACCTTATTTTCCTATCCTATATCCTAAAACCTCCCAAACCTAATCCTAGAGTTTTGTACAGGCGATGTTTTGCACATTTGGATGTGGAAGCACTGCGTAAAGATGCCTCTAAACTAAATTGGGACCTCTTGGATAAGGCTACTACAGTGGATGATAAAGTTTGTATTTTTAATAACGCTGTGATCACACTTTATGATATTCATGCCCCGGTCAAGAAAATCAAATTCAAAATCAACGTCCACCCGCACCGTGGATGACTAGAGGCATTCGCATGGCTATGAGGTATAGGGACCGTGCGTTCCACAAATTCAAAAGGGGTAGTACACCTGAAAATTGGATTATTTTTAAGTCTGCTAGGAATCGGTGTAATCAGATGATACGCAATGCCAAACGCCACCACATTCAAGATAACATCGCTTCTTCTTCTTCTGCCGATATTTGGAAATTCCTTGGAACTCTAGGTGTCGGCAAACCGCGACATTTAGATCTGCCAAGCTCAATTGGGTTAAACGATCTCAACCTCCATTTCTCCACTGTGCCTATAATGGATCGTTTAACCCAAGATCAAACTCTCATGCACTTATCTGGTCTTTCGCGTCCTAATATTAATTCATTTCGCTTCTTCCCAGTTGACCTCGGAGAGATCAAAAAGATCATCCTATCCATAAAATCTAATGCAATGGGGTGCGACTGCATCACCCGTCGCATGATTGTAACAATCCTTGACCAACTCCTTCCTACGATCTCCCACATCATAAACTTCTCCCTCGAGTGCGGAGTTTTCCCTTCTTTGTGGCGTAAAGCTTACGTCCGTGCCTTACCTAAAATTCCTAACCCCTCTCTTCTCAGCCACTTCCGCCCAATTTCTATCCTTCCTTTCCTATCAAAAGTGATAGAGGCTTGTGTTCATAAACAGTTATCACTTTTCATTCATGGGAATACCCTCATAAGCCCCCTTCAATCTGGGTTTAGGCCAGGGCACAGTACCACTTCCGCTCTCCTGAAAGTGACTGGCGATATTAGGGCAGGTATGGAAGATACCAAAGTCACCGCTCTAGTGCTGGTCGATTTCTCCAATGCCTTTAATACCGTCAGTCATGATATCCTTCTATCCATTCTTTCTTATCTTATGGTCTCTCGTGAGGCACTGGATTGGTTCTCCTCTTATCTTCGTGAGCGTCAGCAATCAGTTCAAGCTGGTGAGTCTCTATCTAGCTGGTGCGATCTGAAAACTGGCGTTCCACAAGGTGGTATTCTTTCTCCTCTGTTGTTCGCAATTTTTATTAACTTCATAACTCCTGAACTTCAGTGTGCGTATCACCTCTATGCCGATGACCTACAATTATATTGCCAAGCAAAAATCGAAGGTATACCTGATGCAATCGAAAAATTGAACCGTGACTTGGTAACTGTAAAAAATTGGTCCGATAGATTCGGAGTGGCAGTGAACCCTGTTAAGTGCCAAGCTATACTTTTTGGAAGCAACCGTACTATTAGCAAAGTGGAGACTTCAACTTTGCCATCGATTGCGTTTAATGGTATGAACATCCCTCTCAGCTCTTATATTAAAAACTTAGGCTTGCACATGGACACCACTCTAAAATGGCAAACACAGGTTACTAAGGTAAGCCAAAAAGTAACAGGAACGTTACGGTCTCTGTATCGCTTAAAAAATTTACTCCCATCCAATGTGAAGGCAATGCTTGTGCAGGCTTTAATTTTACCCATGATTGACTATGGTGATGTGTGTTATTATGACCTGAATGCAGATCTGCTCAATAAACTTGACCGCCTTCTGAATAACTGCATTCGATTCGTTTTCAATCTGCGTAAGTTTGACCATGTGTCGACCTACCGAACCCTTCTGAAATGGTTACCTATCCGGAAACGTAGAGAGCAAAGAGCATTGACTACCTTGTTCTCCTTTCTTGATTCTCCGACTTCTCCTACTTACCTTACTTCTCAATTTCCTTATATATGCTCAAATCATGACAGAAATCTTCGTTCTTCATATAATTGTCTCCTGCAATGTCCCTCTCACCGCTCTGACTTTATGCACTCTTCTTTCTTTGTGCAATCTATTCTTCTGTGGAATGCACTACCTCTGGAAATTAGGATGGCCACCAGTCGCTACTCCTTTAAAAGTAAATTGCGAAAGTACTTTCTCAATTCTTTGGCAGAATCATCTCAACGTTGATCTTTCTTATTATATGAATGTATGTATTATTATTGTGTATGTATTTATTATTGTATATTTATTGTATGTAGTTATATTTTAGTATCTCCTTTTATTATGTTATAGTTTAAAAAGCTTTGCGATTACTCATATAATTATCCTTTTTGTTAATAACTGACTACAGTCACAGTTTATGCCCTACCATGTTTTGTCTCTGCATCACCCTAAGGTCGACTGGTAGAGAATGCCTAATGGCATTAAGTCCGCCTCTGTACAAAATTTGTGCATAAAGTATTAAATAAATAAATAAATAATATTGTAATCAGTGCATCGTTTTTTTACCATGAGTTTGTAGGTAGTGATTTATTTTCCCTGAACTTCGTTTCCATCGTAATGTCTTAGGTCTTTGCGATTATTAATCATTATTATAAAATACTTTTAAACGGATTACATCGGGTATATTATAGATTTTTGTTTTCCTGCCATTCTTGTCCATCCTAAGCTTGTCTATAAAATACCGCTATTAGCGATAAGACCGCCCATTAAACCATTATATTCAGAAATTTGTTATTATATTACGTTTCCATATGGTGTACAACAAAGCATATTCTATTCTAATTCGTCTAACCCCTCTAGGATAAATATGTTTGTGTACGTTTCTTTTTGTAACAAGACTTATTCTTGTCTTCTTTTCTTCAGTTATGTGAATTCAATTTTGTTTTAACAATCTGGTGACAAGACAGTCATGTCATTGGCCTGGTGGTAAGCGTCACGTCTATCCATAACAATTGTAATTTTACCCAGGAGCAGGTCTGACTATATTGACTGACCTGCGTGGCACCACACTGCGTTCGTCACCTTGAGATATTAGTAAGTCTCTTACGTCCAGTAATTCCACTAGCTACAGTGCCCTTCAAACTAGAACACAGTAATGTTTAACAATGTCCTCTTCAAATGTAAATCCTTGATTTAGTTTTAATATGTATGTATGTTGATACATTTTTGTAACTGACTAGACTGTGTACACTTCCAATGATGTCGATACATTAATCGTTTAATCTTTTAATGTACCGTAAAATGGATGCAGGCAATTAGTACAAATCCAGTATAAGTATGTTTTTCAAACTTGTACGCAGCTTACATTTATCATTGGTTATAGTCAATTTACAATACTGATTAGCTCATAGCATTGCCTCACGGTGGCACTGGCGCTACAGGAGTAAAACGCAATCTAGGTGAACTGGTTTAGAAGAAATAGTTATTGAACTATAAACGACTATACGTGTCCAGTGACTGGAATGACTAAATTGGATCTATACGATTTTCTTGTATTTATATAGGTACTTCTTTGATCACACGGGAAGACGGTGGCATGCACGTGGTCACGTGTCGCTCTATTGAGATCTTATGAGGACCCTTTGGTGCCGAAGATGACCGCTCTAGTGGTATTAGCCGGTAGGAGTCTGGCATGCCACCTCGCCCTTCTCCGGGGCGGAGGAAGTTCATGATGAATTTTCACTGGGGACCAATAAAAAAGGCAATTCTTTAATGGGCCTTTGTTGTTTCATAATAAATTAACTATTTGGAGTATCGGGCAGCTGAAGTTTTCGAGTTGGCTGGCATCGTAGCGAGGGACAATAAGAAGATCAGGATTATACCTCGTTATCTTCAATTGGCCATCCACAACGACGAAGAGTTGAGCAAACTGCTCTCCGGTATGACTATCGCTCAAGGTGATAATATAATAATAATTCAAACATTAAACTAAATTTATTAAAAAAATATCCTGCGAGAATACATATATCTTCTTTAATACCTAAAAATAGTGTCAAAAATTGTATATCATAACATTAATGATACACACAGCTATTTTCTGAGGTATTAGTCAAAGATGTGATGTTGCATATGCAATTCACCAGTGACTGTATTAATATCATCATCATATCCGTTGAAGGACTTCCACTGCTGAACAATGCCAAACATGAGTCTTGGAACTGTCTCACCCACAACCATAGAGGAAGTAAATTATACTCCCTCAGTACCCTTCTGAATTTTGACATCATCGCCTCGATGTATCCCACCCACTACCCCAGGAATGTTAACCATCGCCCGGATATACTCGACATAGCACTTCTAAAGAATGTCAACCTTAAGTTGCATTCCATTAAAGTACTACAAGAACTCCGACCACCGTCCTGTGATCTTTCACCTCACCTCTCGCTTTGGCCCCACGGACACAGGACAACCCCCTCAGACCATTGTGACGATGGACTGGAGGAAAGTTAGGAAACGCCTCAACGACCCCTTGTCCGTCCAGTTAGATAGAATTCCCGATTGGATAACGACAGTCGCAGACACGCTAGGCGCGATCGACTCCCTCACCGGTCATGTACAGTCCGTCGTGAACGATTGTTCACGGCGAGTTCCTGCGATTGAAGAACCATCGTATGAAACTTCCTGACGATGTACGTGCACTGATGACGGAGAAGAACGCAGCCCTTAGAGCGTACTCATCTTTTCCCAGCGAACCCAATCGCCTCTTTATGCGCCACTTACAGCGTGCTGTTAGGGAACGTATTAAGGAGTGCCGAGAGGCTAGCTGGGACAAGATGTTGGATGACTTAGAGCCAACCCACCTTGCGTTCTGGCATATGTAACGGAAACTCAAATCCGAAACATCCAATGTTGTCCCCCCCCTCAACCGTCCCAACCAAAGCAAAGATCAAAGGCCTTTGATGACGACGAAAAATCCGAATGCCTAGCCGACAGTCTAGAAGCGAAATGTTCCCCAAGCACTCTACCTGTTGACCAAGCTCACCTCAAAAAGGTCGACACTGAAGTCGAACGTAGAGCAGCTATTCCGCCTGCCGAGGACCCTGACGATCCCCTCCCTCCGGTCACGGCAGACGAGGTCAGAAATCTCGTGAAAAATATTCACCCTCGCAAAGCCCCCGGCTCTGACGGTATCACCAACCAGGTGATTAAACTCTTCCCCGACCGTCTTATCACCTTAATGACCCTCATCTTCAATGCGGCATTAAACAACAACCTCTTTCCGCATATGTGGAAACAGGCCACAGTTATCGGTATCCATAAACCCGGTAAGCCCAAGTGTGAGCCCTCTAGCTATCGCCCCATAAGCCTTCTCAATTCTCTTGCGAAGATTTATGATCGGATCGTCTATTCCCGACTAACTATGGATTTTGCCGAATCCATAAAACTCGTTCCCTATGAGCAGTTTGGTTTTAGAACCAAACACTCGTATTTACAACAAGTCAACCGACTAGTTGAACACATCACGTTCGTATTCACACGCGGCATGATGACGGGAGTCCTCTTTTTCGATGTTGCGAAAGCATTTGACAAAGTCTGGCACAACGGCTTATTATATTAGTTGCATCAACTCAGAGTGCCCGACCGTCTCGTTCTCATCATACGAGACTTCTTGTACAATCGCAGTTTCCGATATCGAATCACGGGCGCTCTCTCGTCTCCCCACCCCATTAGAGCCGGGGTCCCACAAGGATCCGTGTTAGCCCCATTATTATTCTCACTGTACACCAGTGACATCCCCAAACGACCTGCTAATACGACCCATTTAGCACTCTTCGCCGATGACACGGCCATTTTCTACTCTGGTTACGTACCCGATAGTATAACTAAGATCCTCCAAACCATAGCCAACGCCTACAGGAAATGGTTTAGTAAATGGCGGATCGAAGTTAACCCCATCAATAGTAAAGCCGTCCTCTTTTGCAAATTAGGCAACGACCACCCACGCTTCAGGGAAATCTCGATGCTAGGCCAATCGGTTCCTTGGGAACCGCATGCCAAGTATCTTGGGGTCACCCTAGACAAAAAACTGACCATCATACCCAACACAAAGACGGTGCGCGCCCGCTCGGTCACCTTCACTATATCCTGAACGCTCGTAGTAAATTATCCCTTAGAAATAAGGTGAGAATTTACACCACATGCATTCGACCCATCATGACCTATGCCAGCCCAGTGTTCGCACACGCTGAATCACGCCCACTCCGTAGATTCGAAACCCTCCAAACCCGTTTCATACGCAAGGCCACCGGAGCGCCTCGGTACATGCGAAATGATCAACTCCATTTCGATCTTAACTTGCCGACCATCAGGCAATTTATAAAACAAGCGTCTGACCGCTATCTCGATTCTGCCCTGTCCCACCCCAATCCCCTTGTGGTATCAGCCGCCGATTACCAACCCTCCCGTATCAGCAGAGTACGCCACCCGAGGCACGTTCTGGTCGATGCAGACGATGATATCACGTTAGATCACATAAAGAGCGACTCTCGTTGTCTCATTCACTTAACAGGATGCCCGCCTCACCGACGTCGCGGACGCCTATCGCCGCGTCACCTTCCCGTTCAAGTTAGCACTTCTCCCTTCCGTCTTTTGCTCGCGTCGGCCCGTGCCGAGCATATAGTTTTAAATGTCCCCTAATACATAATAAATAATACTGATCCAGCTGTCCCCAAAACAATAGCTTGTTGTCCCCAGCAACGTCCTGAGCCGAGGTCCGTGTCCCACAGGGGGCGCTCTTAGCGAAAGTTGCTTAGTTTTTAATATTAATTTTAAGCCTGGCTGGAGGCCTCTTTTGACTCCGCCAGAAATGACCAGTTAAGCAACCACATTTCCCAGAAATGAATGCGAGAAGCCCAAAAAAAAAATTGGGCCTCCCCCCAATGACATTTTACGAATAGACGCCCCATACTCGCCCCAGACGCCCCAGACGCCCTGTACTGTACTGTAGTACTGTGTAGTAGTACTGAATGGGGTAAATTTTACTATATCTACTACAGTCAGCCAAGTGTCACGTGACCGCTGACTGGATGGTAGTCATAGTACGGAATTGCAAGGCAGTTCAGTTCACGGTGTAAATTGCCTGGCGATAAGAGTTCGTGATAAGGCCCCAGTACAGCTGTCAAACAGTGCGCGAAGAAAGGGAGAGAAAATGAAAAGCCACCATGCCGCGGCATACCTGTTGTTAGAAAGAGATGAGTATATACACCTTTAGTTACGTGGTCTGAACCCGTGTGGCGTAGCAATCACAAAATACTGTAATTTTATTTAAAATATAGATTTTACGCATGAAATTATGTTTTATCTCACAGGTGCGTTTTTATTCGTGCATAAACGTTCTATAGAGACAGGAAGACGTTTTCCCGCAATATGTTGCAAGAATTACGTTTAAGATTGACGTCTAGCCGCGTCAGTGGTCGGTACGTGACAAGTGAATTCCGGGTAATTACCTTACTTTTATGTGACTATTATAGAGCGCGGGCAACGCATCTACACATTTTAAAATATTTTTGTCTCTACCATAGATTTTCACGGCGACCGGTTACCTACATGCCGTATGTCGTCATTTTGGGGGGAATTTGCTAGTACCCACCAAGCTTAGCAGGCGGGTTGACGAGCGCAGAAAGGCTGCTGTTCCACAGAAGGGACGGTGCCGCCCATCCCTCTGGTCTGGCTCTGGTTGAGAGGACATGGAGTGCTGCTGTATCCTTAATACGGACATCACGCGGAAAATAAAGGCAGATATAAATTTAAAAGGTTTGTTATGGGTTCAGTTGAGATTAAAGGTAAATAACAGTTTAGGAATCTATTGTCAATTCAACCAGATTACTAAAATTATATAGCCTTTGGGTATCCACACATCTCCTGTGCGCAGACATTCAAAGGGGCTTCGGAACCTCGACGGCCTATGAAAATGATATCAGTGTCGACATAGGAATACACTTAATGTTTCTTTCCCTCCGATATCTACACTTTTCGTACATACCAGTCAATCGATCATGTTTATACGGAGACAGTCGACGATAATTAACGACTGTGTAGCGACGTGTGGTTTGGCTTTTCTTCGTAGTGAAAGAAAATTCAAATCATGAGGTGGTCTGTAAAAGAACGAACTAACTAAAACATTGTCATCATTGACTTTTATGCATAGAGATCATGTGGGTATTTTATTCTAAGTAAAGATATAGTTTTTTGAACTCACTACCATTGCTAAGTTAATTGCTTAGTCACTGCACCAACCAGCATTTCTAAATGCCCGATCTATCTTTATTCAGCTCGGGACTTAAAACTTATTCAGCTATCTAATTTCAAATGTAGTTGCGACTTTAAAATATTTAGTAAGATCAGTCACATAGTTATAAACCAGGTACGAAGCTAGTTTGAAGGAGGCTTTGACAGTTGCAGGCAATACGATGGGCTATTTTGTACTGTGAAAAGAAACAGTTGGCAGCTGTGTGATACTCTGCCCAATGTAGTGAATTTTCAAAACATACAACATTTTATGCTTTATGAGACAGGTGCTTTTATTGCTGAAAGTCAACCCCTATAGCTGGGAACAAACTTTAGACAAAGCTGATACAAAAGACAGGTGTATCAAGATTATACAGCATATTGTATATTGATCAAGATGTAGTCTCAAAGGGATGAGAATCCACTTAACTTCTCAATTAATATTGCGTTGATGAAATTATATTCCGACATTTTAAAACTAGAATTAAACTTTCGCGTTGCATGATAATATGTAAAAAAGAAACAGGAAATAACGTGAAATAACCTTTGAAATTGAACTCTGGTTAGTTTATTTTCGTATGGTTAGTGGCCAACCTAGTGTCAGAGTTGTTCGAGCCGCGCAAACCTCCAACTTGGCTTTACGACTGCCGTCTAAATGACAACAATCGGGACCGACAATTTTACGTGCCCTCCTACGGGGACGCTCAGTTAAAATACCACTATGCGGTCACCCATCCATAGACTGACCGCGCCAAGCGTTATTTAACCTCGCCGATCGTTAACCTATCAGTGAGTGTAACTGGCTATATTAGGTAACTGACAGGATGGTATTTAAAAATAACGGGTCGAATGCGAGTCTGTCTCGCCCAAAAAGGGTTTCGTATCTTATTATGACTCATATCTTACTATCTTTAGGATTTGTACTTTGTTTACAGTCAGCAATCACGAGCTCTGTTATTTTATCATTCATAATATTTATCAACGGTCACCGACCCCACCGTGCATCGGTAGTGTAAAGCATCCCTATGTATAACGGGGAATAATTTTGGTTTTAATTATTGTTTGGTTTTGGAACTAAAGTCCTTTGAGAAACTGACGTACAAGTGGACAGCAGCAGCGTGGCTACAGTAGTAGGGACGGGATATTCGAAGTTTGGAACCCTGAAAATTGCTAATAACTTTGTTTTTAATGTAGTAACCTTTTCACGTTTACTAAGTTGCATTCTTAAAAAGCGTGCTCATATAGCTTCGTGCTAAGTATGACAGTAAATAATTGCCCTAATTTATTTAATAGTACTAAATAACATGTTAATAGTTCATTTTAAATAAAGGTTCATTCGTGTGTCAGAATTTCAGCAAGACAGAACGTTTGGCGCAGTGGCTAAGCTGTTGGCTTTCTGCTGCTAGTCGCAGGTTCGGTCCCCGCACAGGAAAAATATTTGTACGCTCTATCAAAGTCAAAGTCATCGTTTTTTATTTCAAATAAACTAAATATTGGCACTTATGAAACGTCAGAATTTAAGTTGCACGGTTCCAAATAGTTGATCTCATGGAGAAGAGCCGGCATGAAACTCCATGGATACTCTTTTAAAATAGTCGGGGATTACAATGATTGATACATATGATTGTAAAACATATACAGAGAAAAATGTAGGTTAATGTGTAAAGATGGAACATACTACAATAATATTATAACAATGAATTTGCCGTGGCAGTTAACGGCTGGCCAGTCCCAATAGACGGCAACCGTTCACGAGCATGACGCATGCGTCAGCATCGCTTAGCTCAACCATATTGTAGGGAACTGAACGACCCGATACACAACGCCACCGTCAGCAAGACATTTTAGTGAGCATGACAGACCAATACAGCCAGGCAAAAGACAATCAAAATAAGTACTAAACATACTCGTATAACATAATGGCTACATGATGCTCACACATTTACAGTTTTGTATAAATACTAAAAAGTTAATGTCACAAGAACATTATTAATAATAACTAATAGCCAATCAATGCCTATATAAATATTAAATTGATGTAAATAACATAAAATTTTATGAAATTTTAAATGAGTCATCATTTCGGCCGAATGAAGTCCACTGCTGGACACAGGCCTCCCCCAAAGATCACCACAACGACCGATATGGATGTGTTGTGGGCTCATTGGGGGGTTTTGCCATAATCGCCATTCTTGGCAGGCGGGTTGGCGATCGCAGTTGAGTTGTTAATGTACTCGAAGGACGCTGCTGCCCATCCTCCGGCTAATCCCTTAGTCGACTTTTACGACACCCATGGGAGGAGATGGGGTGGTGGCATTCTGGGCCGGCACCACACGGAAAAAAAAATGAGTCAACTCAATCAAATCTATCTACAGATAATTGTATCGGCTCTGGGTAATTGGGCCCTGAGGGAAACCGTAATAAAAAAATTAGGAACCACTAAGTCTTAAAGTGCCGGAATGCCACCACCCCATCTCCTCCCGTGGGTGTCGTAAAAGTCCACCCCGCTCAATCGTTCCAACCAAATATCGGCCATTGATGACGACGAAAAATCCGAACGCCTAGGCGACAGCCTAGAAACCCAATGCACCTCTAGCACTCTGCCTCATAAATCTTCTCAATATCCTTGCAAAGATCTCAAAGGCTCATCTTCATAAGACTAAAGGATTTTGCTGAATCCATAAGTCTCCTTCCCAACGAGCAGTTTGGTTTCAAACCAAACACTAGCGTCCAACAAGTTCACTGCTTAGTTGAACACATTAGCGTTGGATTGGAACGTAGTCTGATGATGAGGCTTTCTCTACATTAAAGAAGAGCAGGCCCGTCACCCGGTTATCTTTGATGTGGTGAAAGCCATCGATGAAGTCTGGCACAAAGACTTTTTATTTAAGCTGTATAAACTCCGCGTACTTAACCGTGCTCATAATCCGAGACGATACAGATCTAGCGATGGACAGCACCATTCTGCCGCTTACTGCCCTCTTGATAGTCACCTTCTCGAGACCGATGCCGAGGTTCAAGAGCTTTATGCTCTTCCTAGCCTCGGCCATAACCTTACCCAACCGACTATTGGGTGAGCCCTCTGTAACACTGGCCGTAATAACGGTCTTCTTATTATTCCTTTATGGGAAATAATCTATATCCATTTTTCCACCTTCTTCTTTTCCCTCCACGGGGGGAGGGGTGGGTGGAAAATAGCACAGCCTGCGCATCAGTAGCCTGGAGGGCCTGAGAGGATCTCTTTCAATTCCTTCCAATCACAGTGGACCACGACTCAGTGGTTTTTATTGTCTGCGGGTGTAGTCGCTGCGAACTTCAGCCACCAACAGCAACCCGCCGGCCAACCCTTGCGAGTAATAGTCAACTTCCCCCAAAATGAAACAAACTAATATGATGATAGTGATAAATGTATGTGTCTGAACAACCTGTGCTAGTTATTAGTATAACTAGTTGCTACTCAACGTTACAGCCACCGATACATATTTATCTTGACAACTAATGCTCTCATGGCCAGAAAAGTTTGAGTCCTTCAGCTGAGCATCTCTTTTAAGCTTTATTTTATCCGTGTGGTGCCGGCTCAGAATGCCACCACCCCATCTCCTCCCATGGGTGTCGTAAAAGTCGACTAAGGGATTAGCCGGAGGATGGGCAGCAGCGTCCTTCGAGTACATTAACAACTCAACTGCGATCGCCAACCCGCCTGCCAAGCGTGGCGATTATGGCAAAACCCCCCAATGAGCCCACAACACATCCATATCGGTGGTTGTGGTGATCTTTGGGGGAGGCCTGTGTCCAGCAGTGGACTTCATTCGGCCGAAATGATGAACACTCTTGGGAATATGAAGTAATTTCGACTATTCTTGTCAAATATTGAAAAAGAGTTGTGTTAATTGCTGTAAACTACCAACATTATCATGAACTGGTTTCAAATGGAATTTATTTGATAAAAACCTTTCAAGTAAGCAATAGTAACATTTATTTCTCAGGCTCAACTAAAAATAATCATCGTTGAATCAGCAAGAAAACTAACCACAGAGACGACCAACTTATATGGCGTAGTTGCCTTCCGTGCTAAGGGTTGACTTCAGGTCGGGTTCGACTCCGGCACCCTACGTGTGGGATTTATAAAAACGCACTACGATACCGAATACCTATAGGTTAATTTTTTTTAATAAGGAATATTTAAACACTTAGATTTATGTGTTACTGCGTAGGCTTAGCCGAATGGGCTATGGGTTTATATTTTGTAGCATATACAAAATCTATTACATCGGGAAAAATTGTGTTAGGTCGAAAGTAACAAACCTTCCTCTTAATTTTAGAAAGCAAAAATATATGTAATTATAAGATTTGCAATATATCGATATTACTTAATAAAACATAGCCCTCGTTTTTAAGCTAAATACGTCTTGTTGTATATCAGCTATCAATAATTACGAAACATCGCGGGCCCGGCCGAGACGTGCGCCCACATTCACGCTGCAGCGTTGACTAACGACCTGCCAATCAGGCCCTTACTTAATTGGAAATCCGTGTTTGTGGAGCCACTCCCCGTCAGCCTTTGTTGCTAAAAATTAAACGTTCTATGGTTATTTGAATAATACTAATAATATGTTTACTGCTGAAGTTAGGTATCGAGAATTACTGGTTGCATAAAGAGCCTTTAAAACGATATTATCAGTACCTAAACCGTGGTTCTAATTTTAACTTAGTTCTTATATTCCAACTTGTTAATACCGGACGGTCATAGACTTAAAACTGCATGGTACAGGGACTCGAAAGTATGATTTGCAATGATTTAGTAACAAGGCAGTTAAGGATATCCTTACTCGATTTTATTTGCCTTAAGGATGACTGACGTTAAGTGGATCATTGCCACTTTTACTCTTTGTAATATGTTGTACTTTGACTAAACCAACACTTTTACCTACATAGTATCTGACACTTCATAAATCACTAACCTGTTGCGCTACCTTATTGACCATAACAACTCTCACAAGCTAAGCTAATTGCCATATATTTAATATACAATGCGTATTCCATCACGAAGGTGTTAGCAATACATACTTACTATGTAACATAAATGTCTTACACGGCAGCTACCACACTCGATCTCTCCATCACCCTCGTACTAACGCAAATGAAAGTAAAAGAATGAAAGAGGAATAGTCAGGGTCGCCAAGTGCACGCGACAAGTGTGTATGCTAATTCCGACCACGACACGTATTGTCGCTGTCAAGCTCGCTGGCGAACTGTTAATATCCCTTTCGTGCTGTCTTAGTATAGACACGACAATTTACTGGGAATTGCAGAACAGATTTGAATTGCTGTTGCGTGGATTATATTCATGCAATGTAGGTAGGTAGGTGTAGTACATATAGTTCAGCAAACGGGGTCATATGGAGCATAAACGCATATGAAATCAAGTATAGATAGAGATGTACAGTACCTACTGTTAGGACCGGGGTTTTAGGGCAGCAGGAAGCGTAGAAATATCTTTTTATACTTTAAGAAACTTATATTATAATTGTCACAATGAAAGTATGACTTTAACCCTGACAGTTCAAGCGAATCTGCGCAGCCTTAGTGGTCTGACTTTGCATATGGTATGATACCTCATCATTTCGGCCGAATGAAGTCCACTGCTGGACACAGGCCTCCCCCAAAGATCACCACAACCACCGATATGGATGTGTTGTGAGCACATTGGGGGGTTTTGCTTGGCTTGGCAGGCGGGTTGGCGATCGCAGTTGAGTTGTTAATGTACTCGAAGGACGCCGCTGCCCATCCTCCGGCTAATCCCTTAGTCGACTTTTACGACACCCATGGGAGGAAATGGGGTGGTGGCATTCTGAGCCGGCACCACACGGCAATATGATACCTATTCATACCATATGCAAAATAATTCACGATTGTCTCTTTTCTGTTTCCTATTGTAGTCTACAGTACTTACCTAATACCGGTAGTTTCAATGAACGATGTGCACATTCTTTGGTAAATTAAATAAATCTTTCTAATTGAAGTAACTTTAACTATTATATTAGAAACATATACAAAATCGTTAGGACCAATTACGCAATTTTTATGAGGCCAAGTTGTTTTTTTTTTCTAGTAAATGAGAACTTTTTTGTTAAAGTTTGTGTCCTGTATGCTTCATTAGTGTAACAAAAAATGACCGATTAGCTACTGCAACTGACCGCAGTCCGCAACCATATGCACATATTTATTTGATATACTTTTTATCGTACATCAGTAAAGATACAATCCAAAGTAGCGCTTAATATATGTATAGTGCACACGGCGACTTTTTCCAGCCAACTATAAACTACACTAAATACATAAATATTAAAAACTATATATTTATACATAGATAAAATATATACCAATACACATCTACACCCAGTTCCTGACTGCGACTTAGACTAAATGGTTTCTAGAATATCGACTGACTACTCAAGACGAAGTTGATTACACACAGTTCGAGATGCAAAGGTTTAGCAAACCATAGATATGAACTCATGTTTAGATTGGAAAAGTGGCTCTTTACAGCCTGTAGACTTAGAATGCCAAACGGAGGCGTTCTTATGGATCTACTATACGAGTAGATATTAAGTACTGCAAACGATCTTGGAAGGATCTCCGTGTGATGTTAATAATGTACAAGTAGTCGTTGCCTATTGATTTGCTGTGCACCTCTATACTACTATTGCAACATCTATAGATAGAGGATTAAATGGTTGAGATTTTGTTTTATACATTCTTTTAACATTTGAATTTCCCTAAACGAAACTAGTTGTAAGTTGAACATCTCATCCACACATTTCAAATACCTGATAGACTTGCCTTCCTTGTTTGGGGATATTAAAAAATTGTTCCGGCTAGCGTGTCTAATCGACGACAGCCGTCGGGCATACGGCTGCCCGAACCTCGTACGTATTTAGAATTAGAATAAAGAACACTTGAAAATGATACGAATGTAATTTCGTTTTTGGTAATAATATCGCTCTCGCTCTCTTTATGCATTTTTGTACATTTAATCCTAATAAAGTTGGTAAATTAACTCTATAAAAATATGTAGATATTGATATTTAGGAAAAAAAATACCATATCGAACGTTTGCAAGTGAACGTTTACAAAATTAAGATCTATTTACGTTTGCACAGTGTCAGACCTTATTTTAAATTAATTATTATCAGTCGTCCTGTCAACGCCATCTGTAATAGTTTGCATGTAATATGATTCACCATGCGCCATCTGTGTTAGGTATAGCGAACGATAATCATCCCTTCCTTGCTAGGGGTTGCGAATGAAAATCTGCAAAATGGCGCCACTTGCAGATATTAGTGTGGTGGAAAATGGCGGGAAATATGAAAGTGGTTTCCCGTAAGGGCATTTTGTTTTTGAAAATATGTTAACAAACATGTCTACATATAACTATGTACATACGCAATATAAAGTGACAGTAAATTTATTTTTTACAAGTTTTCCTTTTAGGTACTTTATTAGTTTATCTTTTGTAACCAAAACTGTTTTAATTTTTTATGTAAAACATGTGATAAAAGCACCGGTTTTCTTCCCAGCTTACGTATATGTGTGCTGTCTTATACTGACATTCAACTATAATTGATATATTTTATATATATGTAAAAGATGTTTCTAGTTCCATAAATTAATTATAAATAGATATTACTTCACTTCTAAGTGATAGCTTTATAGGTACAAGTTTTATATTCAAGACTGAGGTTTATCTTTGATTGAAAAATAAGACTCGTTATCTACTATTTCCGACCAGCATTAGAAGACGAAATATAAATTAGAATTACAATCAATCAATCTCATCTACATAGTTTTATCTTATACGAGTAATGAGATCTAGCTAGATTTGATTACAAGTCATACTTGCAATATCGAGTTAAACAAGAGTTTAATCCTCAAAGACCACGCTGATGAGTTTCAAAACCAGCTTTATGATGAATCAAAGAGCGAACTATAATCTTTCGTGAGCCAGACAACCTTGCGCAAAATATTTTCATGACTCCGCGCGCTTCGAGACTTGAATTTAAATCTTGTGATGTAAGAAAGTTTTTGTTGAAGCCAAATGGCGAGCCGAGTAAAGTTTTAGAGTTTTAATACGTTGTAATGTTGGAGATTTGTGGCGGTAACGACGTGTCATTAGCTGAAGACATGACCGCCCCGGTACAACAGAGCCGACAAAACCGACAAGTTATAATTGACTAATTTAAAAATCGAGAGTTGCATTGTTTGATTCTAACAAAAGATTTATTTTTGTTACCCATGTTTGTTCATTACCTATGTTACTAGAAACACCTATTTGTGGAGTACCGAGTTACGGAATTCTTTGCTCCGGTAAACGTCTAAGAAAATCACTTGAAATTATTACAGCTCCCACAGTTTCAGAAAAAAAAAAAACTTTCTGCTGCAAACTTTTTACAAGATCGTGCTTTAACTTATCCTCTGTCGGTCTGGGAGTAAGTTCAAATCTGTCTACTAAAACGCGCGCATATTTTGCAAAACGAATCTGTCTTTTATTATTTGCATGGTGAGCAAGATTTATAAAGGTCACAATATATCTTAAGGAGACTAATTAAAAGTGCTAAAACCTCTTAAGATCAAGTTTGTTATGGATGTGATCGGTTATACAATTAAGACTATGTTGTGTAACATCCGTGCTGTATGTACACATGTATTAGTACAACCCTAGAACTCAACAACATAACCACTAAACAAATCATCAATTTCAAACCCAGCCCGGATAAGAGTGTATTTATTTGAACTTTCTGCATTTTCTTATACTAGCGTCTAAATTATTTATTGACTGTCGAGTGTTTGCTTCCCACTGACTTCGACATCAAGATTTCCACTACAATAACAGCTGTGTGCCGTATCTAAGGAGCTCGTAATCTGAATCCAGAATACGTAATAAACAATCCCCCACAAGAGGTGAGAGAGAAATTAAAACCTCGAGAGAGAGGGCCGGTACACCACAAATCGCTTAGTGCTGCCGCCCGTCCTAATGGCACGCCAATTAAAAGTTTGCGCGGCTGCTCCCTCGGAGGATTGTTACGCGGGTTGAGCTGTAAAACTGAACAGCTGAACATCCCAGCATAATGTAGTTTATTCGAGTGCGCCCGTAGTTTTGGTATTAGCATTTTGATGTCGCACCAAGCTGATCGTCTGGGATTTGTTTATCGATGTTTTATTGATGGTGGAGTTGAGTTTTGAAATGGGGTAGCGTGATTATGTGTATGGAAATCTAAAATGTACCTAAGTATTCAGGATGGATTTAGGCGGAAATTATTATTAAAGTTTAGTATATTAATATTTATATGGTATGTAGCATCATCAATTGCCACATACACAAGAAGCGACTTACTTAACTTTATTGTTTTGTATTATAAGTAAATTTAATAGTTTTATAATTTTTTGCTATACATAGTACTTTTTATGAATAGAAATAAGAAGGTAAAGGATAACTCCTTAGAACTAAAAGGGAAATTATTTCAACCACTGTCATAGTTTCAAGTCTTGATAAAGTCCACTGTAATCCAAACAAGTGTCATTTGGCATACAACTTAGCACTCTGTTAAGGCACCTGACTTAAATATAAAGTTTTAATAACCGTGTCATTATACAAGGAACAACATTTGGAACGTGTTCTCGTTAAATGTAATTAGACGTTGCGGAGTCCGCTTAGATTCTGTGCTGCTGCTGGAATATTACCTTACCACAACTATGCTCGCATTTGAGGGTTGGTCGTATTCTTATGCAGAAAATTGTACAGTTTCCCCAAACATCTTTAATTAGGATTTCGTGGTGTCCGGTATCCGTGTGGTGTCCGGAGTAAGAATGTAGCCCACTCAATCTCCTCCCGCGGATGACGTAAACGGCGGTTAAGGGACCCTAAACCAGAGGTATAGGCAGCAGCGTACCTTTTCTGAAACAGCAGCCATTCTGTGCTCAGCAACCCACCCACCAAGCGTGGTGAGTACTGGCATATTCGTCCGCAATATGACAACACATGGCATGTAACCATCGTATATGGGGGAGGCCTTTATTCAGCAGTGGATGATATTTGGTTGATATGATGAGAAGAACAGGAAAGGAAAAGAATACTTATTTCTTCTTAATCACAAAATAGCCCTCGTTCCCTACTAAAGATATGGCGTACCAAGTTATCAGTCACTTCAGTTTCTACATAATTGGTCGAGTTTTTTTCCGTTCTAGATTTTTACGGCTACGAAAGGCGATATGGTATTCAGACCCGAGATTCGTGGGTTATTATAATAAGAGCAGAAGTCATAACTTTTGATCCGAAAGAGAAAGTTTTCATGCAGCTACATATTTAATAATTTAAAGTTAATAACTGTCCTCCGCGTGGTGTTTCCCCAAACATCTTTAATTAGGATTTCGTGGTGTCCGGTATCCGTGTGGTGTCCGGAGTAAGAATGTAGCCCACTCAATCTCCTCCCGCGGATGTCGTAAACGGCGGTTAAGGGACCCTAAACCAGAGGTATAGGCAGCAGCGTACCTTTTCTGAAACAGCAGCCATTCTGTGCTCAGCAACCCACCCACCAAGCGTGGTGAGTACTGGCATATTCGTCCGCAATATGACAACACATGGCATGTAACCATCGTATACGGGGGAGGCCTTTATTCAGCAGTGGATGATATTTGGTTGATATGATGAGAAGAACAGGAAAGGAAAAGAATACTTATTTCTTCTTAATCACAAAATAGCCCTCGTTCCCTACTAAAGATATGGCGTACCAAGTTATCAGTCACTTCAGTTTCTACATAATTGGTCGAGTTTTTTTCCGTTCTAGATTTTTACGGCTACGAAAGGCGATATGGTATTCAGACCCGAGATTCGTGGGTTATTATAATAAGAGCAGAAGTCATAACTTTTGATCCGAAAGAGAAAGTTTTCATGCAGCTACATATTTAATAATTTAAAGTTAATAACTGTCCTCCGCGTGGTGTCCGGATTAAGAATATAGCACCATTCCATCTCCTCCCGTGGATGTCGTAAAAGGCGACTAAGGGACTAAACCAGAGAGATGGGCAGCAGCGTCCCTTCTGAGGAACAGCAGCCTTTCTGCGCTGACCAACCCACCTTCCAAGCGTGTTGAGCACTGGCCAATTCTCTCCAAAATGACGTCACAGATTTGGTCACAAGTCTATGAGGGAGGTCTCTGTAAAGCAGTGGACGTCCTTTGGCTGACATGATGAATAACTCTTGTCAAATGTAAATAAACATACAAATTATGTGGTGTGGTTTACTTGGAAATTATGTGGTTGGCGGAAAGAATATACCACCTCTCACCTCTCCAATAACAACGTATTGCGATTACCAATCCACCTGCCAAGCGTGGTGATTATGGCAATATGACCGCTTACTGTAGTGATCCAATGCTCAGCCTCGCAATAGAGCCTCATGTATAGCAGTGGACTTTTCCGGCTGATGTTTATGTGTGAAATGTATGAATCTATAGATTAGTATATTTATGATAGATTTTGACTGTATCAGCCATTGCGTGGTGCAATGGCTGATACAGTCAATATTTGTACGATCTGCAGGTAGTTGTTCCGGCTCTGGGTAACATAATAATGGTTTGAAATTGTCTTTGTAAACACACCACGATGGAGGAGAAATCCTCGGGCGGGCAACGTGTAAATAAAAATAAATATAAATAAAACAATATCAAAATAATAACAAGGCAGAAGATTTTGTTTGTTTGAATGCGCTAATCTCTGGAACTACCTGTTGGATTTGAAAAAACTTTCTGTTTTTGATAGCTTCTTAGATTCTTGAGGAAGGTTATAGGCTATTTAATATCATGCTACAGCACTCAGGAGCCGAGCAATAACAAACATTCTACAAGAAGGGGAAGGGCAATGCAGCGCGGTGAGACGAGAACCGAGCATTGCTGATACAAGCCGACCCTTTTGACCTCTTTTTGACGAAGAAAAAAACAGTATATACTAATACTCCACGAAAATATTACTATTATTATTGTCTATGCCGAAGTACTCTGAATTATTTATGTATAATCCGATTTCTTTAGAGTTAAGCGGCGGGTGTAACCGCGGGTCAGCTCAGCCAGTCTTTAATAAAGTTGTTTCATCATGTTAATAAATTAAAATAAGGATAAGTTTTTGTTCCAAGCCAAGTTTCAGGTGGCTTACGTTAAAGTGACATATATAAATGCATCATTCCCTACGGACACATGCTAATCCTAATCCCGATCAATTTTCAGTGACTATGATTTTATCGCCAGTACGACAAAATTAATTTAATAAACACCCCTTGTTCTAAGCTCTTACTTGCAACCCTTTCGCAAGTTTTCCTCGCAGGCTAAGTGGATTTTCGGGTCATTCCCCATTTGGATAACGGCCGTGCACTTTCAAACCGTTAGCACCGCTTGCCATTTGCAGGGTTGAAACAACAAAAAAATTCAGATAAAAATATTAATTATATATAGCTTTTTTTCATTCTATAATTATATTAAACACACAATATCAGCCCGTAATAGTCCACTGCTGAACATGGGCTTCCCAATGATTACTACAATGAGCGATCACGGGGGATCTTGCCATAACCATCATGCTTGGCAGGCGTATTGGTGATTGCAGTATGTTGTTATTAGCACATGAAATTATACTGCTACCCATGCTCTTAATATCAACTCTCAGTCACATTTTACGACACCCATGAGCGGAGATAGGTGATCTATTCTTTGCTGGGAACCACACGGAACACAACCCAATACATTCTAGATCCACGTCTCTGCGTTAGCCTTTCAAAATACTTTAAAATACTCGTTTTGTTTCATCGTATTTTTCAGCCTTTGGCTTAAAAAACGGCCATAGCAAGCGTGCACAATGCTATTTTGAATTTTTATTCTAAAAGGCGACTACAGTATTACTTTTACAGCGGTTAAGAAAGTAGCTATCTTATTTACTAAGTGTTAAAACAGACCCTGTTAGCTATAATGTGGAAGCTCAGCCTGTCACTCACTCTATCTCTCAAGTCTTAGTAAATTTGTCTTTGTGTTAGACTCTTCAGTCACTTTTCATTATATACATGGAAAGTGTTACGATATTACTAGAACATTCTAGTATATCTATACAAGGACAAGTTTACCTTTTTATTTTGCTCAGCTAAGTAGAATTTCATTCAAGTCACCCTGAATTTAAATATGTCCGAGCACTGTCGACTTCTTAGTGACGTCACTAAATAACTAGAAAGGGTTGCTTTACGGTGAAAAACTATTTTTCATAGTACAAAATAAGTCTAGAATCTTTCTTGACGTGTCCTCATTCCTATCTAGAAATAAACTAACTGTATTAGGGAGCTTTTAATTAGAACATTTGTATCACTATTGTTAGTCGTAGACGATGGTACATCTTTGGTAAATTATGCAAATATTTTCAAATACTCGTATTATTACAAATTATATGTCAAACATACAACATTATTTACAGAACTACTACTTTGAGAGAAATACAAAACTGAGGCGCTATGGTTCCACAAACTGCCGCGGACCAGGGGGTCTCGCAGTTCGTGGATACGTGTTGGTGACGCTCCAGTCAAGGTGGGCCGGTACATGAAGTACCAGGGGCTCACCCTGGACAGTCGCTGGGGCTTCGAGGCGCAGTTTGAGTGTCTTGTTCCCCAGGTCGAAAGGATAGTGGGTGCGCTATAGCGGCTGCTGTCCAATCTGGGAGGACCATGTGAGGAAGTGCATCATCTCTGTGAAGGGTGGTGCAGCCCGTGGTCCTCAACAGAGCAGCTGTATGGTCAGCTCGACTGCCTGGTGCCCAGCGCTGCAAAACCAAAGTTCACAGTCGTTCAAAGCGGCTATACGGATCGCACAGGCATACCTATCTACCATGCCTACGAAGCAGCAACTCTTCTGGCGCGTTTTTCGCCTTTCGATTTCCTGGCGGAGACAAATCCGTGGGTCTACGATCGGACACGCTCCCTCCGCCAGAGCGGTGAAGACGCCTCCAGGGGCTTTTGATAGACTGAGGTGGCTAGCTCAATAGCGCGGATTTGGAAAGTGGCGTCAAGAATAATAATAAGAATATGCCCGACCACTTTCAAGAACTGGAAAATGGTTATATCACTTTGTACTGGGACCGTTCTATCATCAATGACAGGGTGATTGTTGCCATTAAGCCTGATATAGTGGTGATAGACCGATTAGAGCGCCGCGCAATGATTGTCAATGTCACCGTTCCACATGATGAGAATCTCGTAAAAGCTGAAACAGATAAAGATATAAAATATCTTGACTTAGCACACGAGATTGTTGACATGTGGAACGTAGACACAGCAATCATTGTGCCGATAGTTGTTTCTACCCATGGCCTCAAGGCAAAGAGCCTCGACCATCATCTCAAGATTTAGGCGGCTGGGTCAAGTGCTTAATATTTAATACTTGTTGATACGGCACATATTGTGAGGAGGTTCCTCTCTCTGGGGCCCTAACCACCGGTATCTTGGACCCTGTGCCAGCTGAAATTCGTTGCGCAGATCTGAATAGCAGACACCTCATCCATCACATCCAGTTTCTACTGCAAGAACACCAACAGCACATTCATCACAAGTTCATTACTCATGGCGAGTCATTACGAGCGACAGCTTGCGCCGGGCTAATCGGTTTAAATAATGCGTCCGCATCGGAACGTGGCACAAGGTAGACTTCAATGCCTGCCTACCTGCGGATGCAGTTTGCGACCAAGCGCATCACAGAGGCCTTCCTGCCGCTCTCAGGAGCCTGGCTCAGAAGCGAGCACATCACCTACCACCTGTGTTCACCGGGCATGATTGTATACGTGCGTACCTGCACACTATAGGACGCGAGGCTACTGCACAATGCCACCATTGCCATAGCGACTAGGATACCGCACAGCGAGGCTTGGGGGGATCCTTTACAATCCTCCCCGAGAAGTGCCTGAGGGGGCGACCTTTTTACAGTCGCTTCCCTCCGCTGGAGGGGGTGACCGCTTTACAGTCATCCCTTCCGTGATGTGCCTAAAGGCGTGGCACCAATGGGCGGCTCTAGTGTGATCTTACGAGGACCTGGAGCCTCCCTTCGGTGCCGAAGATGACCGCTCCAGTGGTTTTAGCCGGTAGGAGTCCGGCATACCCCTTCGCCCTTCCCCGGGGTGAAGGAAGTTCCATGTAGAATTTCCACTGGACATCAATAAAAAAAAAAAAAAAAGGATACCGCACAGCACACGCTCGAGAGTGCGCTGCGTGGGCGGCCGTATGGTGAATCTTAGTTGATTGAATCGGGAAAGGTCTCTCTCTGCCAGCTGTAGTGTCAGTTATGTTGGCAGAACACGATAACTGGAATGCAGTGGTCACCTTCTGTGATAGCGTCATGCTCCAGAAGGAGACCGCAGAGCGGGATCGGGAGAGGGCCGATTCTGCTCGAAGAAGGATGAGACGGCGCCAGGTTAACAACCACCCTGCCACCTAATTCCCATACGCCTGAAACCCCCTGCTGTTGATATAAGTTAGGGGGTCTCTGGGTTTGTGGATGCGCAGATTGAGTAATCTGCGTGCCCATAGCGAGCAACCTACGAGAAGACGGTAGCACGCATGTGGTCACGCACTGCCGTGTGCGCAGCATAGCAAAGCACACAGTGAGGCTTCGGGGGGATTCTTTATAATCTCCCGTGGGAGGGTGACCGCTTTACAGTCACCCTCTACGAGATGTGCTTATATGCGACGCACCAGTAAGTAGCTCTAGTGTGATAATACGAGGACCCTTAGGTGCCGAAGATGACGCCCCGGAGGTTTTAGCCGGTAGGAGTCCGGCATACCCCTTCGCCCTTCCCCGGGGCGAAGGAAGTTCATGAAGAATTTCCACCGGAACCAATATAAAAAAGGTAGGTGCCATCCCAGAGTCAGATATTCGCCGTGAAGCAGTAGTGTTTAAACTTAAGACATTACTGTGTTCCTATTTGAAGGGCACTGTTACCATTTAAATGACTGGGCACAAGAAGTTTCGAAGTGTGGAGCGATGTTTGGTTTTAGGCAGGACAAGTCCTGGGTAGCATTATAATTGTTACCCCATTTTCCTCCCATGGGTGTCGTAAAAGTCGACTAAGGGATTAGCTGGAGGATCAACAACTCAACTGCGATCGCCAACCCGCCTGCCAAGCGTGGCGATTATGGCAAAACCCCCCAATGTGCTCACAACACATCCATATCGGTGGTTGTGGTGATCTTTGGGGGAGGCCTGTATCCAGCAGTGGACTTCATTCGGCCGAAATGATGATGACCCTTACCACCAGGCTCGTCTCGTGACCGTGTCGCATAAAATCAAAACTTTAACTGCAATATGGTAGTACTGCTACATCGAATGTTTCCAATAGCCTACATAATACATATATGGCACCGCATACAGATTTATTGATGCCTTCCACACATATTTAAAATAACTCCTATTCCTGATTGAATGGTGCTATATTTATTCATGCGTTAATCACTACCCTAGACTAGAACTCTCGAGGGGACTTCCAAGCCCCTGCTACATGTCCTCAATTAACATAAAAGGTGCAAGATTAACGTGTCAAGAATTAGCATTTAGCATCAAGATGTTTAAATGAATAATGCTGTATTGTTTCGTTTGTGACGTCAGTTTTTTATTAATGGTTTGACTAATGAATGTTACCTAGAGTGACATAAGATACAGTGTGATATGCTGTCCCTTTAGAAAATCATAAAATGTGGTAAGTCATTGTACGTCATGTTTTTTTGAAGTGATACTACTTTAGCGTCTTTTATGGGAGTAAAATCGGGAGTTACGCGGGCATACCATCACAAAAATGTAACAGTTTTGCTGCCTCTCCGTGGATGTCGTAAAAGGCGACTAAGGGACTAAACCAGATAGATGGGCAGCAGCGTCCCTTCTGTGGTATAGCAGCCATTCTGCGCTCACCAACCCGCCTCCCAAGCTTTTTATCTAATAATCATTTTAAATCAAACCTTTATTATTTGTATTCAATATCTTTATTCGATCATGTTATGGGTTTTTCTACATTTTCTCTTTTCTAGTTTACATAATTTTTGAGATGTGGACCAAAAAATGTTAGTAACCCCAAATAAGTATAATTTATATTGTGTGTGAAGAAGTAAAACTAAAATCGTTTCTTTACCACTGGTTTCCCGACGAACATTATCTTCGTCTTCGGGTGTCAAAAAGATAGTTAAGGGTGATCATAGCAAGATGACTATTGGTTGCCGTCATGATGCTACTGCGGGTAATACTTTGGGTAATATTTTATCATGACCCTTGATTTTACCTATCTATTGAGCATCCTATTTTGAGCAATAGATATTTAAGGTGCTGTGTACCTAACGTATTTTTTAAGCGTATGGTCTCCATTCTAAATACTTCTTTACATTTTTAATCCTGAAAGACGATTTTATTCGACTTCGTTTTGAATTTTGTGACAGCCCTGGTCGTGACCCGTTTGTCTTCTGACTAATTATTATATGTGACGAGTGAACGTCTTACTGCCAACAACCGACACTATTTCAGGTCTCACTTCACACTCGTGTGTTTTTTGGCAATATGTTTGTTTTATAAATGATCCAGATATGAAAATGAAATGTAAACTTTGGTCTGAAACAGTTGCTACAGTTCTAATATCTATACGTTTGTAACCCGACACGGGTGTGTTAAAAGCCCTATGCATAATTCATTATAGTTGTTTTTAGTTGATTGTAAATAATAACCGCTTTCGGATACTATTGGAGCACTTCACCTTTTTTTGTATTTGTCTCAGTGGAAATTCTTCAAGAACTTCTTCCACCCTGGGGAAGGGTTAAGGGGCATGCCGCACTCCTACCGGCTAAAACCACTGGGGCGATCATCTTCTGCACCTAAGGGGGCTCTACTAAAATATAGAACAATACACAGAATCTTCATTTATTTATTTACTCAAACATATGTACGTATACAAAAATAAACTGCATACAAGATAACATAATTTGGACTCAACTAAACGTTCAAAACATGTTTCCCACAGGCTATGGCATGCAAATTTTATGCGATTAGCTACGATAACAATATTAATTATTTACTCAATTAATACAACTAATCATAACCACAAATACTAATAAAATTACAATTAACAATGTCAAACTTAAAATGTTGAAACAAAAAAAGAAATGTCATATTAAAAATGTACAATTTAAACTCAAAACGATTCAAAATTCAACAATACTATAATAGGCTTTTTCTGTGAGAAGTAATTTTAATTTGTGTTCAAAGGCTTCATTACCTAGCTCTTTCCAAATTTTAGGCAATTTATTATAAATTACTGGAGCAATGCAGAAAATACTTGTGCGCATAAGTGCAGTCCTAGAAGTATGAAGACAGAGCTTGTTACTATCCCGTCTATTTCGTGGAACAATATCTGCCATACGCGGAAATAAGTTCGGATTAGGTTTGACAAATATTGCAGTGTCTAAAATATAAAGGGACGGTAATGTTAATATTTTATAAAGTACGGTTTGCAGCTATCGGTAGTCCTCAGTTTAAAGATGGATCGAAGGCATTTCTCTTGTGCTTTAAAAACGATATCCTTATCAGTTGAGTTACCCCGAAAGATAATACCGGATCTAAAAACTGACTCAGCTAAATCGTAATAAGCTGTTAATAAGGCATCTATATTAAGAAACCTCGACAACGTGTACAACGCATACGCACTATTACTAATTATTTACCTATGTTCTCTATGTGGGCCTTCAAATTTAAATTCTGGTCAATTGTCAATCCTAAAAATTTTGTAGTATTCATGGCGTCAATATTAGTGTTATTATATTTAATGTCAAGTTTAGAAAATGTCAACGAACGCTCATTCATCAATTCATTTCAAAATTTGTGGTACATTAAGCACGTTATTAAACTAGATATCAATTACTAGGAGCTCAGTAACAGGAAATGTATTAAATTAATGAATAGCTGAATCGATTTCTAAACCGCACGGCTACTGGCCATCAGCCATCGACAGTGTTACAGTAATGCAGCGGACCTGTGTGATACAAGTTTAAAGAGTTGAGCTGACTCAACAGCCAGATGGCATACAAAATAAATATCTTGTAATGAATATAATAAAAAACCGGACAAGTTCGCGTTGGACTTGCGTGGAGAGGGTTTTGAAATTGTTGAATATATTGTCTATTGTTGAATTCGGTCTTGTACCAATAACTTATCCCAAGAACAAACTTAACATCGTAGTTGAAAAACATGTTTTCCTATACATTCCAACCACAAACGTAAGTTTGTACACACAATATTGAAAGATTTACCATGTTATTTTAAGACCATAGACTTTTTATAGTCTATAGTAGTTTTCCTGTAATCTATAGGTAAAGAGCTATTATCTTTTTTTCAGTAGTTTCGGAGATAAGGGGGGAATGATCAATTTTCGTCTATTTTCTTAAATAGTTTTAATACTATATATTTTTAAATTATAAAATAAGTACATTCTTTTTTTTCACAGTTCTTCCATTTCATACGTTACACTTTACAGTTTACAAAACTTAATTCTTAAATTTTTTATATAGTGCCCAAAAAGGACCCCATTTTTAAAATTCATTTGTTTACGTTACACGTACGTGTTTGGGTTGCTGAAATCCATATGTGTACTAATTTTAACTTAATTAGTCTAGTAGATTCGAATCAAATTAGCTGTGACCGACGGACAGACAGACAGACACACGAGTGATCCTATAAGGGTACCGGCGTTTTTTCCCTCGGACGTTCGGAACCCTAATTACCAATTATCATATAAATAAACAATACTCTTATCTAGCTATATAGGCCCTGTGATGCTTGCTACAAATATCACCAACTAACCTCATTTTGTGGGTGTCGTAAAGGATGACTGTGAGATTAGCTGGAGGATGGACAGCAGCGTCCTTCGAGTATATTAACAACTGAACTCCGATTATCAACCCGCCTGCCAAGCGTTGCGGTTATGGGGGAGGCTTGTGTCAAGCAGATGACTTTATTGGGCTGAAATTATGATGATATCTAGATAGATCCAGCTGCCTAACGAGAGCCCCTTAAGGTTATTATTATCTACATGTCATGTCTCTTCATGGACTTATATCCCCTGTAAGGGTGAACCCGGTCTTTTGATAGGCTTACGCCGGGACATGGTTCCAACACGCAGAGGCCCCCTTTAGAGAATTTTAATCTAAAATGTAATGGGACACTAACCGGGGACTCTCCATAGCTGCACTATTAAACGACGTCACAGATTGCCCCCGGTGGTGTGAGGTTATTGTATGAGATGGAAACTATAACGATAAGGTCTATTGCAATGGGTGTTACACGGAATGATAGTTTAAGAAATACGGGAACAATGGCGTCAGCCTTCGAGCCTTTAAAGAGAAATTCTGTGGAAGACGGTGACTTGCTACTCACAAGAGGTGCCCCCTAAATGGCCACCACTACGGGCGACAGGGAGCAACACCAGTGTGAGCGTCTCGGGGTGTAGAAAGATGCGGCATCGGTTTCACCATCGTGCGTCTCAAAGACTCGGAGAGGGTTTCCTCGTTATTACGCCATTAGACCACACTTCCACCCCCGAGCATATAGCTCTGGCGGCCTCCCTCTGATCGACGAACTCAGGCAAGCCAGAGTCGAAAACCCCTCGGGTACTCATGAGGTTCCACTCCAATCGATCAATAAAGGTAAGCTGGAGACGAGGTCCTGAATGACTCTCTGGAGCATTCAGGTACTCAGTGTCACCACTCACATTCAGTTTACCACAAGCTGATGATTATGATATACTTTTTATATGAAAAGGGAGCAAGAATTCTAGCAGCTGGGTTACTTTATGCCATGGTGAGATAACGATTGACCAAAGGGGTTTTATTATTTCTTATTATTATTATAAATCCGCTCCCTCTACCTCTTTTACCTACTCCACACCTGCTCCACTGAAAGCGCGCACCGCAAAATGGTCCGTTTCCACACCTCATTGCAGCCCGACGCGGCGTTTACAAATAGCCCTGTGATTATAAGACATTATTGTAATGGAACCGCGCAATTAGAACAATCGACTGCACTGGCTCGCGCAAAAACTTATGCCACTGTAAAAGTTGGACGACAAATTGATGGAGACGAAGCTGCGTTTTTGTTTTGATTGATTTCTCAAGGCGGTTGTAGAAAATCTGTCTACTCATTCCATACAATTGCACTGCGAGGGTTAGGCATTATTTTTATCACACCATTCTTCGGCTATCCTCATGAAGTTGTCTGATCATCGAGCCAGAGATCCACCTACAGTCATCGTGCTTCTTAAAACCAACTCTCGGTAGCCTTGCTCCTCACTTTCTGCCTAACTAAGACTGTCCCAATCCTACTTCAATCTCATGATTTGCCAACTTCGTACTCGATCGTCGATCTGAGATTAATTTCTATGTTCAGTATGCGATCCAAAGTAAGAATCTTTTCGCATGCTTCATGGTACGTGGTGTTACACTTTTATGCTATTTCTTTTTTGCACCTGGTAACAGTAGTTATCTCCATAATTGAAAGTAAGTAATGTCAAAGTTCTATGCAAATATCTAACTAATTACATATAGATAGGTTTATTGGTTTACCGAGCCAGAGAATATACATAATTGTCGTCATAATCATCATCAGCGTATCAATCAAACGACGTCACTGCTGAAGAAAGGTCACTATAGATTTGCACAATTGTGTCATAATTTTAAGGATAAATTTTCCAGTACTCACCACGCTTGGCAAGCTGGTTGGTGAGCGCAGTATGGCTACTGTTTCACAGAAAGGACGCTGCTATGCATCACTCTGGTTAAGAGTCCCTTAGTTGCTTTTTATGGCGTCCACAGTAGGGGATGGGGTGGTGCTATATTCTTCAACCGGGCACCACACGGGTATACGTAATTATAGCATCACTATAATGCAAACCTTTTAAAATCACATAGCTTGAAAATTGTGTAACTGGCTAAACCTTGTCATCAGGAATTTATGAACTTATGACACATATCTATAATTAATACGTGAAGAGAAAATTTGTGCCCCTTTTAAAGCATAATTGCGCAAACGAAGGAGTGTGAGATGTGGTATAGTTAAAAGTATATATGGAGAAGGAGTGCAGGAATCTAAATTAAACTTAAGAAAATAATGAACTGTGGTCGAATTTTGACCACTCGGTGACTACTAGTCTTTAAAAATAAGGCTAATGCGTTACGTAACGCGTAACTTAAATGCAGTTATTACAGGTAAAAGCAAACAGCTTCAATTAAAACCTCGATGAACAAAACAAAATGCAAAGCCATTTAACGAAAGACACAAAACATGCTTAGTAAAATTTCGCAATCAAGATCACCCCATCAAGTCATCATCGAAAGTCGTAACTAATAATACAAAATTGGTTTCTTTTACATAAATTATGATAATGAAAAACCATCACATAGCTATATTTACACTTATGTAGGTGGGTATACAACCTCAAATTACAGTAAAAGTTGATGCTAATGACTTTTAGGTAACGACCATTGGCTCTTACTAATGATCTGACGGCCAACCCACTTTTTTACCGGTGATCCGTTTTGGTAATTTACGTTTTTACACGACTACCGCTTGATGCGTAAAAACTATTAGGTGTGGGTGGACGTTAATAAAATAGGGAAATTTATGCTCTTTCCCAGGGTCGGGTGGAAACGAAATTTGCCTTGAATGTTTTTATAAATATCCGGAACGGATGAAGTTCAATTTTATGCTTAATTTTCATAATTCACTCCTTAGGGCACATATTGGACACGCTTCGTCTGCCATTATACCATTATTATGTGATCAACTTCCTTTACTCGACTTAACACTTGATCAAATTGGTACATTGCCATCAGTTAGGTTGGTCTCTTATTGCAAGAGGCCGGCTAGGTAGGTACCAGTCCTACTCGGGGGTTGCGGCGCGCAGATTGGGGAGTCCGCGTGCTCATACCGAGCGACCCCCGGGAAGACGGTGGTGCGCATGTGGTCACGTGCCACCGTCTGCGCAGCACAGGGCACAGCGAGCCAAGTCTCGCTGTGCCCTGTGCTGCTGAGATCCTTTACAATCCTCCCCGAGATGTGTCTGGAGGGCGGCCTTTTTGTAGCCACCTGCCCACCGCTAGAGGGGGTGACCGTTTTATAGTCATCCCCTCCAAGATATACCTAAAGGCGTGGCACTAATGGGCAGCTCTAGTGTGATCTTACGAAGACCTTGAGCCCCCCTTCGGTGCCGAAGATGACCGCTCCAGTGGTTTAAGCCGGTAGGAGTCCCTAAGCTTCTCCCTTCGAAACTTCGCCCTTCCCCGGGGCTAAGGAAGTTCATGTAGAATTTCCATAAGGCCAGTGCCAGATATTCGTCGCTAAGCAGTATTGTTTAAACTTTATACATTACTGAGCTCCGGTTAGAAGGGCACTGTAGCTAGTGAAATTACCTATATCATTTCGTGAACAACAAAATTCTTTGCTTTTGAGGCTATACTTGTAATTTTAGCAAACCTGTATCATTTTATGAACAACTAAGTGTTGATAATCTGCTTCGTTGTACATAGAAATATGCGAAAGAACTATTATCTATGTGATGATAAATGTAGCTACAATCGGCATTGCTACGACACCAACAGCATAATGACGTGCTCACAGTTAGTAGCACTCACTGACCAGTAATCGATCGGCGATGTTAAGCAACGCTTGGTGCTGCTTGTCTATGGATAGGTAATCGCATGGTGGTATTTGAACTGAGCGTCTCCGGGCTTCTAGGGTTCCTAAAATGGTCGGTCCCAGTTGTTCTCATTAGGCGGCAGTCGTTGAGCCTGTTGTTGGAAGCCATTCGGTGGCTTGAACAACTTTTGTCAAAAGGTTGGTTGGTTGGTTTTGACGAAAGAAGAAGAAGAACCACGAGCATGATAGGTAAGGAGGATTACTGTTCTCAAAACAGAGTATGGGTTCCTAATTTTAACAGTTTCTTTTTTAAATAACTCATCATCTGCTATATAAATCCATTGCTTGACACAGCCTCCCCCCAAAAATTGCAACAACTCCAGTCCGGGTCTGTGTTGTATGCTCATCAGGGTTTTTGTCATAACCATGCTTGTCAGGTGGGCTTCCGGATGCAGTTGAGTTGTTAATGTACTCGAAGGACGCTGCTGCCTATCCTCCGGTTAATCCTATAGTCGCCTTTTATGACAGGATGAGAATGTTTGGTGCTATTCTCGCACTACACGGCTATACAAGTTATGTAGTCCATTTTCCCACATCAACTCTGGCACCCATGGCTACCTTAAAGCTTTACCAGCAATTGTTTCACAGTAATTCCGATTAGCCACGCATGCCCGACGATTAGTTACCGTCGTACGCTCACTACTGCCTTTCTAATACCTTCAGTTGAAATATTATATCGTAATGCTTGTCTGGCTTTCTGTTTTCAATTTGGATAAATGAGCTGTGTATGATGGCATTAGGAAGCGAGTTTAACCTAGAAAGGATAATTATGTAATGTCAAATATTAATGTAAATGTGCCGTGTGGTGCCGGCTCAGAATACCACCACCCCATCTCCTCCCGTGGGTGTCGTAAAAGTCGACTAAGGGATTACCCGAAGGATGGGCAGCAGCGTCCTTCGATTACATTAACAACTCAACTACGATCGCCAACCCGTCTGCCAAGCGTGGCGATTATGGCAAAACCCCCCAATGAGCCCACAACACAGCCATATCAGGCGTTGTGATAATCTTTGGGGGAGGCCTGTGTCCAGCAGTGGACTTCATTCGGCCGAAATGATGAAAATATTAAATTTTCCAAGGCCCACTTATATGATTAGGCGAATATTAGACGAAACGTGCCTTTTTCTGACGCCGGCAAATCCTAATGAACTTGGGAAGGGCGGAGGGGCATGCGGGCTCAAGCCGGCTAAAACTCCACGGTGTCCTTCTTCTTAACTCTAGCCAGGGGTGAGGTATAGGAAATCAGAAATTCCTATTGTATTTACGTGCCAAGAAGAACTGCGTTGTGTAAACAATCAATATCTATCTTTATATATAAAGCAGCATTTAGTACGGACAGGTTGCAATATATGCCGCATAAGGTAATGTAACGGGATATTACCGCAGTGATTTCGTTTCCTCATAATTTGTTTCTTGTGAGGCACCAACTTTAGTTTAAAACCTAATGCTGAACGCCCATTTACTCTTTAAGCCAACTCTCTCAGATGTTGAAGTGCTCATATTTACACCAAAGAATAAGAAATTTGACTAGATCTGGCATGGATTTATTATGAACAACATCTGGTGCCTACTTACCATAATTATCATATCAGCCAAAGAACATCCACTGCTGAACACCCCCACTGTATCTGCATTTAATCGGTCGTTGTGGACTTCCACGTGTGTCATCAATTGGGGGGAATTTTCCAGTACTAACCACGCTTGGTATGTGGGATGGTAAGCGTAGAATGGCTGCTGTTCCACAAAAGGGACACTGCTGTCCATCACTCTGGCTAAGAGTTCCTCAGTCGCCTTTTACGACATCCACAGGAGGAGATTGAGTGGTGCTATTTTGTTAATCTGAATGCCAAACGGAAACATTTCCTAGGAAGTTTATAAGAAATTTCTCTCTATTCAAAACTGACTAGGTTACTTTTTTTTCCGCGCAGGGAGACGAACACGTACATTGATAAAAAATATATGTAGATAATTATTCACGTGGAACTAAAGAGCAACCTAGAATAATATATTCTGGAAAAAAATGTTTATAGATATGTATTTCTATGTGATCCTTTTCAAATTCTATACCTTCTCCATATACCTACTCTATAAGTACGCTTGGGTACCCCTCAGTACCCACCAGCCCAACTGCTATACATCAACGCGTACCCACGCCACTGATGAGAAGATGATGACCGTAATTTGCGACGCACCAAGACGTCTATGTCTCGTGTTTTTTCACTGAGCTCAGGTATCACCCGAGTACGAAATTACAAGTAATTTATCGTTCGTACACGAGGATAACACCGCTGGAGACTGTAAATATTTTCTTTTAAAAAGTACTCATGTAAATGGTCCAAATATTTTGGTGTATTTTGAGCCTAAAATGACGATCGACTAAACAAATGTTATGCGTATGAAATGACTTAGATGAGTTAAAATTTGTGCCCAGAACTGGAAACTTCTAGTTAGATGTTGTCTTTCCACTACTGAATAAGGATCGGTTGCTTATAACGGTGTTCAACATACGACATTTTTAACATTCGACCACTGCACGATGCACGAAAGACTAAAATGATGATGTTAATTTAGGTGTAAAGTTCTAATTCAGTCAATTTATTAATTAGAGACTGCCGTGTGGTGCCGGCTAAGAATACCACCACCTCATCTCATTCCGTGGGTTTAATAAAATGTGACTATGGGATTAGCCAGAGGATAGGCAGCAGTGTCCTTCGAGTACTTTAACAACTTAACTGCGATCGTCAACCTGCCAGCCAAGCGTGGCCAAGATTATGGCAAACCTCTCCAATGAGCACACAACATAAAGCATTTAGGTCGATGTGGCGATCTATGAGGGAGGCATGGGTCCAGCAGTGGCCTTTAGAAGAACTACCGTATTTGAAGTACGTACTAGTCGGATTGCTATTACTGATTCAGCAGAAATTGTTTACCTAATTGATTTGTTATAAGCTAAAGTTGCTTCATATCAACACTTAAGTATCCTACGGTGATGTCATGATAGAGTATACAGATATAGAATATAGTAACTTACGCGATATTTGTTTATTTAAGTAAACACTTTGATAAATTACAGCCCCGCTTATGTTGATTATGAAAAATAGATATCTCTACATAATTCCAGTTCTGTAATGTTCTGGAGAGATAATTTGATAGAGTACCGTGATACAAATTAGATAGATATGGATTTTGAACATGCAAATTGTAGTAATTTCGTTTTGATTAGTAATATACAATATAAAATTATGAATGTTTTAAGTAAAATGAATTTATAAATCATGGTTTTCATTGACTTTAATAAATAACTACGCGAGTGATTTTTGCAGTACAAACTTTCGAAACTAGTCTAAGCGCTACCATGCTACGAAATCATTACTTGTTATCTTTTTATCCACTTGCGAAGTCTCAAAAACTTCGGTTAGGGATGTGCTTGCGTAACAGTAACTGTAAATATATTATAATAAATTATTGTTCTAATTATATTTCAAAATTATCGTCATCAATTCCGTCAGTATCAATCCTTAATTTGTATAAAACTGTATATAAAATATAGTGTATGACTTCTGTTTGTGTAACTAATGTACAAACTGTATAAACATCGACCCAGTGATCTTCAAGAGTTAATATTTTTATAATGACCGCCTTTATGGGTATTATTTAAAAGTTACAACCTCGTGTCCAGCGCGGCTTTACCAATTGTTTATTTTGCCTTTATTTCGATTCCGACACGCCGATTTCGTGGTTTTATAGTATACTACATTTACCATAATGACCATTGCAAGGTAAGAATATTGACAATGTAAAAAACAACTCAAAGTCAAACAACATAGGGTTTATTTTTGTTTAGTTATAACACATTAACGATATTTTAATTGAGTCGATCCTGACGTAGAGTAATGATTGGATGTAACATCGATTTATTTCGACTTCTCGTTTGTGATTGGCGGTCGCGATAAGTTTATATCTATCGCATAATGTTTTTATAATCGTCGTACACAGATTTACATCGTATATAGTAAATTATAGCTGGGTTAACTGAAGTTTTCTGGGGACTGAGTTTTTTGCTTGACATGGCGATTAGTGTAATGGTACCTAATGTACTTGTATGACAGATCTGATATGATTGCTAATAATCGCTACTGTACAAAAACAAATAACAAGGTAATATTTTAACCTCATATGTTGTGCTACGTGCAATTATGGGTACCCACAGTTTTGTATAATTTTATGGTAGCTATAAGATAATATGATCAATTTAGGCAGTCATTAACGCTGTTTTCATTATGAATGCAGATGTACACAAACCTATTACTTCATTAATTGTTCATTTTTAAGGTGAATAAATCCTCAATATTTTTGAATAAGGAAAGAGACAACTTTGCCTTCGGTAGAAAGTCATGTACAAAAATACATCTGCATGTAATTTTCAAAGAGTTGTCTACGGTACAGAATATAATTCCTAAAGAATTTAATTCAAAACATTATTCTAAGACATTATAAGCATAGGTATTCGTATTTCTTTTAACTAATACTATACTCAATCATCTTTACATTAAAAATATTATTTATAATATTATAATTCTATAATAATAACATATAAGTATATTATTATTTATAATTTCTCAAACCTATGTATTCGTATGTACGGTTGCGTATTCGAATTTATCACAACATATTTTAATGCTAGTTACATCAAATCTAGATTAAAACCTTAGGCGATTTCGCATTTAATAAGATAATTATAGAATCGGTAATACCTATTACTATTACTACATATTAAAGATGCTTAGGGCCTACCCGAATAAAGGATCTTCCATTCAATATATCGATCATTAAATGGTCGTATCCACTGCTACAAGGATTCCCCTTATATATCTGAAGAGGTATATGTCCAGTAATTAATATGCACGGTCTGATATGATACGCCAAACAGATCGCAACTAATATTATAAATGTCGAAGAGGTCTTATGTTTGTTTAAGTCCTGACAAATTCTAAGATCCCTACTGCCTATAAGACGTAAACCTTTAAAATAATTTATGTTCTGGGTACGCTCGTTTCATCATAGACCTCATCCATCGCTTTCCATCAGGCGATATATAAACATCTGATATCAACTCAGGTCTTGAACCATAGATTTTTCTTCAATATCCATTAGTATACTCGTGACGACCAGGGTCGTATTGAGACCCTTAATCCCTCGAGATTCAACCAGATTCGACCCTAATGAGCCTCTCGCTGACAAATGGGTGTTCGGGCCCGCCCTCTATCGGTGATCAGCGAACTATCTCGACTATGTCTTGATACACTTTGCACTTGCAGTAGTGTTTTTAGATGTAATGATTCAATTACAATCCCGTACAATCAAACAGATTTTATGTATGAGATCGATCTAAAGAAACATTTTATAAATTTTTGGATTGCTGTATTTATAAACTTTTTTGGAAGATAAAACGGTGACTTAAATATAAAGTTTGACATACAATTCCTGGACTTCGCTTTTAAGCGCCTTGTTGAGTACGTACTGTTGCAACTGGCCTTAGTTTTGACTATATATTCACATAGGTACTATACTTCACTTGGATTCGACTTGTTCAAATATTGGGCACCGATTTGGCGCAACTGTGAGACATACAAATATTACTGTATTACTAGGTTTATTGTTTATTTTTTATGTTTTAGATTAACCCTGATTTATTTTGTTATCTTTTAGTTTTGTATTATGTTTTTGTCTTTACTACAAAAACATCACTTATTTCTTCTTTCTTCATATTCCACAAGATCAATTATCTCGTCCAACTTCAATAATCACTATCTTAATCAATTTTTCGTCATTCCACTCTCGCCAACAAATTCTAAGTTAAATTACCGACATCCGTCTACACGTGAGAGCCGCGAAAATCTTAATTAACAGATAGGCGCGAGTCATTTATCATGTCGCTATGTGATAAGGTAGGGGGCGCCACCTCACTCAGGTAAAGATATCGCTAAGCGATGACGGAACATGATTGATATATCACTCTGTTAATGATTTTGTTGCCACTGTTATAGATGAAGTGTATGTTCATCTCCTGGAGACATGTATTACGTTTATAGATATATATAGCTAGTTCCCGTTGGCCACGTCATTTCCGAAACATATAGATGAGACTATAACTGACAATGTTATGACAAAACACTTTCAGACGGATTACAATGCATGTATTATAGTTTTTGTTTTTTCTTCCGTTTCGAATACTTTGCAGAGTTCGTGGTCGCAGGACGACTAGACTAGTAGTAGACTAGGGAGTTATCCTGCGACAACGAATGCTGAAGTGTTCGAAACCTACATATAATGAAAATATGAAATAATCCCGTAAACCTAAGAATATGTGACAATGTTTGTGGTATGTTTCTATATTATAAATTGTCCAATTGTATTGACGGAAATATCTTGACGCTGAGTCAAAAAGTAGGGAGTTTAATTCGGGACGTAACGATATTGCTGAGCACTGATAAGGAATAATTTATGTAAAATTTCGATTATGTAAGTTATTTCAATTCTAAGGTTGGTGAGTTTTCTTTGTTTGTGTTTGAAATGTAGATTGGAACTCTGATTATCCATAAAACATATCGACTAACACCGATGTCTTAAAATAATACTGGAGATGATGATAATCTTAAGCATGCTCTTGAACTATCAATCTACCGATTTATTAAAAAAAAATTTATATAAGTGTTGATATCTAGAGGATGGGCATCAGCATCCTAACAACATACTGCGGTCACCAATCCTGCTAAGTGTGGTGATTATGGCAACATCCCCTGTGACTGCGCACTGTAGTGGTCATTGGGAAGTCCATGTTCAGCAGTGATCGTTTACTAGCTTTTATGATTGATTGATCAAAATTTCCGTCTGGCGAGAATAGCATAATGCAGGATTTATTAACACACAGGCAGGGCGCGCAACTCTTGAGGTTACTGAAAAATTACTTTCTTTTAAAAGTTATATTTCATTGCGTGATCTACGAGTACAAGAAAATTTTGCGTTTACCTTCTGCGAAATAGTGTATACTTCAGCACTTAGGTCTACAATTTAGTCATTTCAGGAATATTATATGGTACATGTCGGCTATGAGTGAAATTAAAATATATACTGAAGGATTAACAAAAAAATGCACACCATGTCACATCACAAAGTTAGTACTTGTAAGTACTAACTTCTAAGTAGTAATTGTTGCACGATACTATATGTCAGAGTATAAAAGATGTATTAATTTTTTTCAATTAAATTTGTATATATGTATATATAAATGTTTGTGTATTTATATATCTATATTGTGTATAATCTTCCATTATTTATATATTTAGTATAGTTTACGTAATTTAGTTATTTCATTATATATCTGTGTGCACCATCAACTGCCGCATATATTCTCCAGTTAAGTATTTCTCCATCCTAAGGTTGCCTGGAAGAAATCGCTGAGCGCGATAAGGCCGCCCATTGTACTCTAAAATATACTTATAAGTACTACTGTTTTTATTACCTTTAACGATTGGTGTACAATAAAGAGTATAATAAATAAATAAAAGAAACAGACTGAAGTGATATGTATGAGAGCAATCATTGACAGTAGATAGCGACCATAGACGTAAAAAAAAGCCATAACTGTGTGATGGTAGTGAGAGAAGTATATTTAGGATAAGCTCTCTCCGCCTTTGAGAAAACATTATAAAAGCAAGTAGTTAGTATCTACTCACTCTAAACGCTTCTACATTCGCCGAAGAATTATCGACTGCAGACAGAAAATCGCTTGAAAACAGCACTCAACAAACGACATAGCACTAACAAAATATATTCGTGATGTAATGAAATATTACAAGCAAAACATGAGCCGTCAAAATTAGGCGAGTTACATTAGGGTGCTCTATAATTAAACATCAATAGCGTTACAAAAAGTAAATAAACAGGGTATGTGCGGGGTTGTCGGGGGTACGGGAGGGGTGGACGGGAGGTCTCGACTATGACTAATGTCTCGCGATCCGTCAGTGTCACTCGCGGGCTGAAGGGGGCGCCACTCTCGACAGGGCCGGAGTACGGTATCCTTTCCGAACAATATTTACCCTACAATTTCTGATATACATCTGTATGTTAATATGGATTTTACGTGCTTGTAAAGGGTCGAAGGTTTGGGTTTATGATCGATATCTAAAATATTTTCTAAACAAATAGACTCGGAATTTAAAAAGGAATCCTTACATTCTTCGAACATACTCGAACCACAACCGAATCAACCATATTCTATCCAACTCTGTCTTGAACGATTTTCCATTTGTATCCGTCACATGACACAAATCTTAGATAGGTATAGCAAGTCATAAAAAGTGCATTGATATTGTTCTCTGAAGGCGACGTTACCCTAATTACGTTCCCCCATCATTGCTATTACAAAAAATTACACAACTAACATTTATTATATTCTTTTTCGCAAATCCATCCGACTCTGTACAGTTTCTGGGTCTTTTGAAATTGGTTTCCGCGCAGGGCAGCGGAGCAGATACTCCGCGACACATCGCCCCATCTCTGGGGCATACCGCGGGCACAATTAGATAAAATAAAAAAAGAAACGAGTAATCCTGAGCCCAACTAGATTGCTTTCGGGACTAGGGTGGTGGATCAAAAAAGCGAGATAAAATCAAATTCGCGGGTATACATTCTGCTTTGCTGCTACCTTTGGTTAAGGATTAAATTCTTTGAAATTGAAAGTCCTACTTTGAAGTAGTGTATAATGTTATTATATCAGTTAGTAATTGTCCCACTGCTGGGCACAGGCCTCTCCTTGATACCGAGCAACCACGGTGTTCAAATCTCGTTCCTTCTTTGTATAAAAAGGAACGAGATTTGAACACCACGGTTGCTCGGTATCAGATCCTTCAGGGTTTCAGGGCAAGTGGTGCCGGTTAAGAATATCACCACCCCATCTCATTCCGTGGGTGTCGTAAAAGGTGACTATACATATAGCTGGAGGATGCTCAGCAGCATCCTTAGTCTGCCATACGTGGCGATTATGGCGAAACCCCCCAATGAGCACATAACACAAACCCATACTGGTCGTTATGAAATTTTTGGGGGACGCTTTTGTCCAGCAGTAGATGTTTTTCGGCTGAAATTGTGACGATGAGATCCAGGTTTCCACGCGATGTTTTCCTTCACCTAACGTCAGCGGTGTTTTAGAGTAACTAAAAATATACCTATAACGTTGAAATGTCACATTAGCAAGTTGAGCCCGCAACTTAGTGACTTCAAGCATATTTAAAGATAATTTAGATCTAGAGAAGGGTTCGTAGCAAATGACTACAACGCCGATCGACTTATCTGCAAGGTCATTCACGCTTGCCACATCCCATGGATGGGTGGGAAGATTAGTCTCATCACATTTCTGTATGTGTGTAAGCACTTACTTAAGTTTTTATACACACTTAATGTAGTTGCTTTTAATAATTTTCGGGAGAAGATTCACAAGGAAATGGCAGAACACTAATGAGCCGCCAATTTCTATTGGTGTCGTATCCGTCACTGTTCGAATAGTTACGCATTGCGTGGGCCAACTATCCTAGCAGTTATTGTTCAGGTACAAATGAGTAGCCATCATAAGACTTTTGTGAGGTTTTCAGGCATAAGTGACAAGGCTATACGATAACCGCAGCAAAGATAAAAGAAAGGACAATGAATGAAAATTTTAGATACTTACAGAATTTAAAAACTGCCTAAACATGCCCTGCATTTTCTGTACGTTGTGTCATGTATGAATCTTTATCATAATCATTGATATAACAATCGAAATTCGTTATTTAATGTAAGTTTGAACGATACACAGTTAATTAATTACAACAACAAAAACCCTATCCGTCTTATTACAAAACATGGTTTATCGATAGTCTCAGACTAAAACTGTGGTTTAATACAATTTCTTATTACAAAAAGTGGTTTAAGTCTTAGTCTTGGACTATCTATGGTACTAAAGATAAACCTGATGGGGACCTAGTTTAACTCTATAAACCTTTGGTCTAAGTCACAAATATACGTCAAATTCATTGTTTTGAGGTTAGATTTGGTTTCTTTTTGTGTGTTATATTGTAATATTTCCTAAAATAGTTTAAATTTGCGTTGTCCTAAAGATAGTAATGTGCCGTAATTACAATAATTGTAGGCAAGTACTAACTTATTCTTCAGAATTCTAGTTTTCACTTCTTCGTTTTTTCTGTTGTTCTATTTTATTAATATTATTCCCTAACTTCTTATCAATAATCAGTACGAAAAAATGTCCAAATCTCAGAATAGTTGTACCTATGTTTAAAGATTTCCGCGCGATATAGACATTCCGTTACGCATTAGTGTTGTTTGAAAGTACATATTTCGGACATGAAATTTATTTATAATAATATATATGTATAATAAAAGTATTCCTCAGAAAGAAAAATAAATGGCATTTATTGAAACAATAACAACCATTAGTTTCTAATAGTTAAATCGTCATTAAATACCCTATTATATATGTTAAAATATCAACACCATTAATATAAAAAAATTACAGAAATATTCAGCATTTGGGTAAACGGAACGATGTAACCGAATGCTATCTGATTGAATGAATGTTTCCAAGGAAATCCGTGTATAATCTGTGGAAATAATTTAAGCCAGAACTAAAGTCAGGTACTATCTAGTCCTGACTTAATTTGTTATTTGTAATACGGACGGGTTTAAACCACGGTACTAACGTTAGTTCCGTACTAAGTCCAGACTTCATAGTTCTGGTTTAAACCTGAGTCTAACAAGATTTTTGTAATAAGACTGTATCTGACTTAACATAGACTAAACTCTATCGCCTTAATGGCCGAGTTCTGCGCTAAAATTCTTTTCACATAAAACCTACGCGGAATTTAATAATAGAAGACGAACATACAAAAAGCGAACAGCAATTATTCATACTGATTTTTTTCCTTTTAATTTCATCAAATTTATTTCACTCCGACAAATGGACGATCATTAATATAACATTTACGGCATCCGATTATTTTACACTGACTGCCTACCCCAATACAAATGAGCTTCTGCAATGAATGTATATATATATAGGTATATAGTTATTTATGTACTACGTAAAAACATGATTACCTGTATGTACTACATTAAGGCTTTCCGAGGAAATGGATGCCTTTCATTTCCTACTTGTAGCCTACAGAGCCAAAAGTTTTAGGAATTAATGTTATACGAAATACGGGAGGGTATTGGGAGTTGGTTACGAACTAAATGGCTGAATGGCCTATAGATATTAATTCCGATTCAGAATGTTGATCACAATGGCATTGATGGATTTTGAGCTAAAAACTTTTTGAATTGAGAATAGTCTCTAGGACACAGGGAATCCTATTGTCTCCACAATAGGATTCCCTGTGTCCTGGAGACTTGTGTATTTGTACCAAGCATGTAGAAGCACTCATAGCTAGTTGCACCACCTGATCGGTGAGGTTGAACAACGCTCGGTGCGGTCATTCTATAGATGGGTGACCACATAGTGGTATTTGTACTGAGCCTCTCCGTACTTCGGAGGGCATGTAAAATCGTCGGTCCCGGTTGTTGTCATAAGCGGCACTTCTTAAGCCATATCGCAGTGTCGGAGGCCTTTGGGTGGCTTGAACAACTCTGACACAAGGTTGGCCACTAACCACATGAAAATAATCTAAGAAGAAAAAGACCAAGCATGCATGTAGACTCGAGCAATAAATATTGATTATTTCCTTTATTAAGATACTTACATATTATTTTTTTATACATACATACTTGCCGTGTGGTGCCGGCTACGAATAGCACCAACCCATCTCATCCCGTGGGTGTCGTAAAAGGCGACTAAGGGATTAGCCAGAGGATGGGCAGCGGGGTCCTTCGAATACATTGACAACTTAACTGCGATCGCCAACCCGCCTGCCAAGCGTGGCGATTATGGCAAAACCCCCCAATGAGTACACAACACAACAATATCGGTCGTTGGAACTTATTCGGCCGAAATGATGAATGATAATGAATGATACATACCTACATACAAAACACAATATATATATAATATAATATATATAAATATATAATATAATATATATAAATATATAATATAATATATATAAATATATAATATAATATATATAAATATATAATACAACAAAATATAAGCCCACCAGTGTCAGCAACAGGGTATACACCGGTGGACTGGGCTCCAGAGAGAGGAACTAACTAACAATGCGATTCCGTGTCAAGGAGTCCTTTCTGTATAAAGCCCTTGTCCCAGTCGCCTAACGAGGGCCTCTTCAGATGTTGGTCAAGGTTCTTGGCCATTGGGCCTTTGACCGTGAGGACTATCGGACAACTATTGCAGAGTCAACCTCCCACACGTCTAAAATATCTTGTGCCAAGTCAAGATACACAATTTGCTTATCTTTCTCAGCTTTTAAAAGTATCTCGTCATGTGGGATAATTATATTCTCAGTAATTGTGCGGCGCTCTACTCGATCTGGCATCAACTCACTACTGTATCAGGCTTAGCTACAATAGTCCTGCCAGTGATGATAGATCGATCCCAGTACAAATATGATATGATTATTCTCGAGAACAAGGTCAGGCATATACCTGTAGTACGACACTTCGGATATCATAAGGTTGTATTATAGTACAAGTTGCTAGTGGATAATAACTCTGTGATTCAGCGATGTCAATATTTCTCAGCAATTATAAAACATTCGGAACTGATATTTTTATATTTCATTTATGATATCTTTGTCTTCATTTTTGTTATTGCGTTACATGATTGGTTTTAAAAACAAAGATAATAATAATAGTTAATTCTACAGGCAAACCAGACCGATAATTTTCTGTATAGATTATTCTAAACACACACTTCAAAATTGTAATAGTATTGTATAAAATTAGTGATAGTCTTTATTTTAAACGAAAAATACTGTTTTGATGCATACGACCTTAAGACACAAGCAAGTTAGTGTGGATTTTTGTATGAGGCAAGTCCAACCCAGTATGATACTAACCATAGTCGCCGATGGGTCTGTTTCAGCCGAACTCCTACGCACCATCGATAGCCGTAGCATTAAAATATGTTGCGAGTAACATTTTGTTATTAAAATTGCGGGAAAAAAGCTGTAAACGAATGAAAAGAAAGAAGAAAAAAGCTTGTTTAATTGAAACATGTAAAATATTGTTATGAAAAAATAAGTACCTAGACGCTAATATAATTTTATTATTGTTAAAGCTAGCCGTGCAAGAATACCTGGATGAGGGGGCGGGGGCGTGCGGGGCAGTGCTCGATTTGAGATTATTAGTTCGCCTCGTTAAGCCTCGCCTTAAATTTAATGGTATACTAACCGGGGACTTTCCATGGCTGCACTATAAAAATGCAGTCATGAATTATCCCCGGAGGTGTATGTCTATTTTATGCAATGGAAATTATCTGTAAGGTCTATTATAAATTATAATGGGTGTTACATGGACTGAAAACTTAAAGTAGTAAATGGGAAAAAACGTCATTATTATCGTCTCACCACGGAGAAAAACGGATAAAACTTTTTTTTTTTTACTCTCTATGCAATATAGTAAATGTTAGGTTATAAGGTTATCCTGCAAGGTACAGCGATAACGCAAGGCTGCCTAAAATATTACTTTAGGCACCTAGTTACATCACTTTGACATGGGGATTATAAGTAGATCATATAAGCAGATAGATGGAGATTATTCGAGTTCCTGGAGCCTCCCTTCGGTGCCGAAGATGACCACTCCGGTGGTTTTCGCCGGTAGGAGTCGGGCATACCCCTCAGACTTTCCCCGTGGCGGAGGAAGTATTATGACGTATTTCCAATCATCAATATTCAGATCAATGAAAACGGTCATATAAGGAAGACCACCATTTCAAGATCCACATGAGACAGCTCTATTCAAACCAGTAAGTAAGTAGCATGTAGAAATTAAGTTCTTATACCTTCCGAAGAAATATTTAATGTTAATTTATTCTAATGCTGTTTCTACCTTTAAATAAGTATCTCATCATATCAGACAAAGAATGTCCACTGCTGAACATAGGTCTCCTCCATAGTCCACAACTGTGTTGTTATTTTTGGGGAAAGTTGCAAAGTACACACGCTTGGCAGGCGGGTTGGTGAGCGCAGAATGGCTGCTGTTCCACAGAAGAGCCGCTGCTGCCCTTCTCTCTGGTGTGGTGTAGAGTCCCTTAGTCGCTTTTTGCGACGTCCACGGAAGGAGACGGGGTGGTGCTATATTCTTGATCCGGACACCATTCGGAATAAAATAAGTATCTAGGATATTTGGTCGATTCATTAGGTACTTACTGACCATATGATTTGGTACCAAATTTGATACATCTTATTTTTATAAATCATACAGCGTAATCGATTATGTAGTTACAGAAGCTCCCTATATAAGTACCTATTCATTAAAATTATGTGTATTGAATAAACATGCGCACAATGAGATAAATAATTAAATTAATTAGTAACGTAGCACAAATACGGTAAGTTTTAATTCAATACCCATTGAATGGAAAGTTTGCCGATGAAAAACCAACCAACGAACATTCTTTATAAGTTTCATTTTTCGTTGGGAAAATGTTTTCGGAAGCTTAAAATGAGATTCAGGTGGCGCGAACCCGAATGAACTCTATATTTTTGCGAGTAAACATCAATTTTCCGTAGCTTTACATCAACAGAAGATTTCGGAATCTGATCAGTTCGGGTTATTGCAAAGCTAACATTAGCGATTGGTATATAAGGTTGATTTTCGTATTTTTCTGACTTGGTTTCCCCCTCCCGCACCTCGGTGTACTCCCTTAGACAAATGACGCAGCATTTGTCCAAATGATGGCGCGGGCGGCGGAGAGAATGAATTTAAATTATCATTCAGTGGTACCAACATACAGTGCAAAAGTCCAAATTCGGTTCCGTGTGGGTGCACCACTACGTTTTCCTTAGAATCCGAATATTCATGTACAAATCTGACAATCTATTCTATTTCCGATGAGGTGTTTGTTAATTAATTACGATTGGTCCATAGTTGGTATATCTCAAATATAAACATGAATTTTGACACTAACTTTCGGAAATTACTTGATCCTGTTAAGATTTAACTACCTAATAGATTTTTTTATTATTACTTTATGAACACGGGTGAATGATTGCGAAAAATGCGTAGCTTATTCCTTAAAGAATTATCTTAAATATTTTCTTGTGTCTTTTGAACCGAAATCCGTATCCGCTGTAAAATACATAGTAACATAAATATAGGTAAATATAAGACATATATAGATACAGACCATGTAGTTACGGATTAGTGTCTACAATTTTGGGTTATAATAGAAATTCATTTCGTAATTCTACTACAGCTAATCCCTTAAAAACACTCTGATATACTTCCTACTTCAAATTGATAGTTTTCTAGATTAGGCTTTGGACCACGACCCGGTCTGCATGGAATTTGCGTAAGATGAATAATTATGGCAATAATGTAATAAAAAAGATATCACAACAGTCTTATCGAAATCCGTTGGTCCGTTCTCATGGAATGTGTGAATAATCAGACAGGCAAACACACCAATAATCAAAAAACTGTAGTTTTAGCTTAAAAATAGGTTCAATTTTGTTTAAAAAAACCGGTCTTGTTTGACCCTCGAATGGCTTTGTAATCTGAGCACGCTTAGTTCCTATCCCACGCAACTCAGCATATTGCAGTCAGCTTCTAGACAGAGGACTCTCGAAAGATGCGCCATGAATAATTTTATAATAATAACTGTATATAATTACTGCCCCACTGTTGGGCAAAGGCCTCTTGTCATACAAAGAAGGAACGAGCATTGAACAGCACGCTTTCGTGTTGGCAATTTCAGATAATTATACCAAGGTTTCATTACGATGTATTCCTTCACCATTGAACTAGTGGTGGTGACTTAAATGAACTATGTAAGTACACCACCATCATCATAATATCAGCCAAAAGGCGTCCACTGCTGAAAAAAGCCTTCCTTTGTAAATTTCCACAACGACCGCTTACATGCGGCCCGCATTTAACGACTCCCAGCTACCTTTTTTTGGAAAGTACATCATCTTCTTATTGTCCTGGCTTCAATCATAATGTAAAGCTTTTGCCAAAAGTGATTAATGGTACGCACTGGGTTCCAGAACTTCCTTAATCACCTTCTACGACACCCACGGGATGAGATGGGTTGGCCCTATTCCTGACAGTAGTGCGTAGCGTACTCGTGTACAATGCTAGAAAGTCGCTTACATTATGATATAGAAAATATCAAATTGTTATAAATGACAGGTTTTGAACCCATAGCTAAATGCTCAAGAAGCGAGGCCAGAATACCTCCGGGCCACCGTGACATAAAACTCTTTATTTCCTCAGTTATACCAAAGCAGGTATATTCAAAACTTAGACTCGGATGCTCCGAAACATATTCCAATACCTATTTATTCAGCCATAAATCAAATCGTAACATCAAAACCCTCGACAGCGTAGCGTCGCGTCTCTATTCCGCGTTTCTGAACGGTTGTTTGAATTCTTTCTTTGAATTCTTTTTACGCGTTCTTTTTTGGCGGGAACGGAAATTGAGTAATGGCGGCGTCACAGATGGCATCATGGTAGATTGATAACGGGGAATGAAGAGCACCGTTCTATTGTGGCTTTGTCGCTATATCTACAGGTACCTATGTGGCATGAACTTATTTCCTTGCCATATGTTGGATTGGTATTGGAAATGTGCAAAGGCGTGTCTGATAAATCACTTTTGTTTAATTAATTATTATACTTCAATTCAATTTTATACGGTTTTTTGTCCTTATATTATGGACCGGTTGCTACTCTCACTTCACTTACCTGGTAAACATAGCTTATGACCATCGTCGTAGGTACGTATCGATTTCTAAGAGAGACCGATTTTTCAGAGCAATTTTAAATATTATCTTATGTATGTTAACAAACCCAAAGTTTATTTTACAGTTTTAGTGTAGAGTAGGTATAAATGTCTAGATTTTACAAATTATTCCTTGAGACCGCGTGATTATTTTTGATGCATAAAGTACTACCTACCCATATCTGGGTTACAAGTACCCTAAACTAAAATGACAGGTCAAAAAGATGAAATCAAACAAATTATAGTCCATAATACCGTAGACCTTAAGGCCACTATCGGCGGGTCACCGTCCATAAATATTATTAACAAGTATGTAGGAATTTTATATTTAAGTACAGAGATATTTTTATCTCGGCAAGCTAAGCCGTCGATGTGCCTAGCCCCTGATAAATGGACGCAGAGACAGGAGAACACGTTTCCCAACTCTATAGCTGTAACAGAAAACAATCCCGCGTGTGGTGCCCAAAGAAAAAAAACAATAGGGTCGTGATGAAGACGTAGCCATTGTGAACAACGAGCGAGCAATATTTCACGGCTTTGTATGCCTTCAGAGCCCGATTAATTCTAGATATCTCCATTGGCCTATACGTAATAGTGTGATGAAACCTTTTTGATTCAGCTGATGTTAACAACGATAGCGTAGGATGAAATAAACAAGAATGTCGAACTTTTTATGATGAATTATAATTTCTACGTTTTCTACTAAATGCACTTAGTCTTGCTTTCAATTAAAACATCGAACAGGAAATCAACATAATTTATCTATTAATACACTTCAAATGACAAACGAATTCCATTCCTATTCAGGAAGATTTCCATACTCACGTACTTTAGAAAGCAGGCAACATTATGCAAATAAAGTAAATTGAATTACCGGAGTTAAATGTCGTATAAGATAAAAACGACGACGCAATCTACAACCCAATGAGGAGACGTTGTATTAACATATTCAAACCCCTATTGAATATTTATATTATGTAGGATACTCCCCGACAACTGGTGTCGGCTCTTTACTCAGCCTTGTAGCACTAATGGATGCCACTATCTTTCCCCTGTACGCGTCAAAACAAAAACAAAAAATTGGATTAGCGGCCTACCTTTGTGGCTCTCTACCTATCTAATTACAATAAGAAAAACAACTGGCGATCTAAAGAAAACAGGCTATAAAGATATGTTCCATTTTCAAAATTCTACATGAAGTCACTCGGAGTTCTATTTACATAAGGAATAGGTGCCTGTATAACTATCAAATAAGTTAAAGCCATCGCTTTTACTTTGCAGAAGATAAAATAAAACAAGTGACAGTCGAGTAAAAGAAGGTTTATCATAAACATATAAAATGCTGAATTATGTTATACTAGACATCATCAGCCTGCTTTGTTGGGCATTACGTATATTTTTTAAAGACTCCATGCCATAATCTACAGCTTTGCCAAATTTCACTTGGAATTATTCAGCAGTTTGAGCGATATGGAACCTCAAACATTCAAAAATATAAACTTAATAAAGCAAAAAAATAAATTGCTGTCCACGAAGTGCTACTGCTTATTTTGCTTAATATGTTAACTTTGACAAATATTTGTATGATTTACAGACAGTTATTTTGGGTCTTGATGTTTGTGAATGTGAGATTTATGTCTGTAAACTGTACCCACGATACAGGCGAAACACTAGTAGGGTGCAAAGTTAAAAAGACAATATCTTTGATTTAGAGTTGGGGTTGGATCTAGGCATAATTTACTCAATTAATAGATAGCAGTTGCGAAAATTATCCTTTATTGTAAAATATTTCATTAATTTCATCATCATTTCAGCCAATAGACGTTCACTGATGTACATAGGGCGCTTCCTTAGACGACCGTTTACATGCCGTGTGTCATAATTTCTAGGGGAATTTGTCAGTAGGTACTCACTGCCGCCTTCAATGCCATCCATCCCATGGGGTACTATTAGGGCGGCACGGACGGTATCATGGGCGCCCTTCTACCCGCAGGGCATCATAGGGGCCTATCTGCGCAATATTCATATTCGCTACGTGGGCAGTGACGGTAGCATGAAGCGGAGGGAAATGATGTGCGGGGTTCTACAGGGGTCAGCTCTCGGCCCCCTCTTGGAACCTCGCCTATAACGTGGTCCTGCGAGTCGTTCTCCCTGCTGGTGTGAGCTTAGTCTGTTACACTGACGACATTCTGGTGTTGAGCAGAGAACCACCCGGTTCGTGGATACGTGTTGGTGACGTGCGAATCGGGGTGGGCCGGTACATAAAATACCCCGGGTATTTTATGTACCGGCCCGGTCACCGGTCACCGGCTCAGCCTGGACAGACGTTGGGGCTTTGAAAAGCACTTCCAGCGCCTCGTCCCCCGAGTAGAGAGGCGAGTGAGTGCACAACACCAGTGCTGCTGCTCAGTCTCAGGGAACCATGTGAGGAAGATGATCGTCTCTACTGGGTCGTGCGGTCCGTGGCCTTCTATGGGGCGCCTGTATGATCAGCTCGACTGTCAGGCGTCCAGCGCTGCAGAACCAAACTTCACGGTCTGCAGCGCAGAGAGGCTAGAAGGATCGCACGAGGATGCATGGGTCTACGATCAGTCGCGCTCCCTCCACCAGAGGAGCAAAGGCACGCCTCCAGGAGCGTTCGACAAGCTAACGCGTCTAGCTCAGCGGCGCGCACTTGGAAAGTGGCGTCACCACCTGCGGATGCAAGTTGAGACAAAGCGCGTCATTGAGGCCTTCCTGGGACTTAGAAGGAGCGAGCGCGACACCTACCACCTGACGCAGGTGTTCAGCAGGCATGGTGGTGACCGCTTTATCGTCACCCTCTCCGAGATGATGAGAGTGCCTATATGCGGGGCACTAGTGGGCGGCTCTAGTGTGATCATACGAGGACCTGAAGCCCCGCTTGGGTGCCGTAGATGACCGCCCCAGTGGTTTAACCGGGAGGTCCGGCATGCCTCTTCATCCTTCCTCGGGGTGGAGGAAGTTCATGTAGAATCTCCAGTGGATCTGGCCAGCCCAGCCCTCTGGTTATATCATTTACGACATCCATGGGAGGAGATGGAGTGGTGCTATATTCTTAATCTGGACACCACACGGAATATTTATTTAATTTACATAATATCATATTATAATAACATTATAATATCATAATAATTTTGTTTTTCCTGATTTGTTGGCTATAACTATCACGTTATAGTCATTCAATTAAATTTCAAGCCAGCCGCGTAAGGCAATGTATTAAAAACCCATCAAATCGTTTACAGCCTAAAGGTTTCTTGACCCGCTAAGGCCTTTTAAAGTATATTCCAGTTGGAGTCATTTATAAAATTCTGATCGGAATAAATGTTTCGTTAAAATACTAATAGGGTTGACGGTAACTTATTGGAGATATCGTAATTAAAATTCTTTAGAGATTTATAAACGATTATAATTTTATTGGACTAATTAAATAATTTATTTTATTTACCGTTATTATTAAGCATGAAGATCCCATACATGCTCATAGATTGTTATACAAATTTGCCTCAAAGAAAGCAATAGATAGATAATTGATTATATTGCTAGTGATTACGCGCAATAATACAATAATGACTAAATTCGACAATATGAAGAAAATCATTAACATGCGACCAGGGTCACTATGGCAATGAGAAGAAGAAGATACAAGCTTTGGGCATAAACATGTGACTGTTACAGCTCAACATTAATCCTATCAACGGGTTATGTTTATGACTTGGTGCTGACAATATTGGAGATATTATTGATTGTAGCATCCCAATGTATAAAGAGATGCTTTACATCGCTTTAGTACTCAACTGAGATAAAAGACGTGATACGGGAGTGATGCTATGTACTACGTTGTGTAAAGTTGCAGTCATAGTGCTTATCATCACAATATCTTAACTTCTAAATTGAGACTGGTCTCAGGGTTGGACTTTGGATTCAGCTGGTTTTAGTCAACCACTAATGTTGAAGGGAAACTTATAAATGATTGTCAAAAGATGTGTTTGGTTTGAACTGGATTTTAAATATCTTTATTTGTTTTGGAAATGCTCATGCGTCATCCAACGTACCTGGAGCAAGGGGAGGTTTCTTAAATTATTTAGTAAAACTATTTAGTTTTTTTTAGCAATTGTAGCCAAAGCCATTTTTCCAAAAAAACTATTTAGCTACCGTAACATTTATGTCACGTTAAGGTTCAATAAATATCAACCACTTTTTTCATCCACCACCATACACAATATTGTGTCAGCAAAATCAATATAAAAAAATAATTGCACACTTTTTTATGAATTTACTTACCATATTTTTTATTTCTTTTGAGTTCCCGATATTTTCAGTTTATCCGTGAACATTATCCGCAGTCTATCCGCTTGCAACAGTGCCGAAATAACGGGAACTCAAAAGAAATAAAAAACATGGTAAATATCCCGTTTTCACTTCCAATAATAGTGTCAGTGACCATGTCATTTTAAAAACTTATAAAATAAACATGTTAAAAAAAAGGATTCACAAACCTGACAAACGCAGCAATTGTGCCGCACTGAAGAAGTGCACGTATCGCGCCTTACTCGGGGCTGGAGGCGAAATTTCGTAATCAGCACGCTCGACTCGTGTAACCTTTTATTTTAACAAAAAAAATATAAGGGGCATTGATTTTTTATACTTTATAATTATTATGGTGTTGTTACATGTTCATTTGTAGTAAATATATTGTCCAGAGCAAATTTGGTTGCTCTCTAGTTCTTTGGTCTAAATGAACCTATGTTTATATAGCAAGACCTTATATAACTGTATTTGTGCCCATTTGTTAAGTGCAAATGGGATGTGCTTCGCCTCTTATCGTTATCCCACCATGGGATAAATAGTAATAATGGGTAATCCTGGAGGGCAGACTAATGCAGCTGCTTGATTTCTTCCTCGCTTTTGATATTAAAAAAGTATATCATAAGGAGATCTATTAAGAAGCTTACAGGGCAGCTTGTGGCGAGCTAAATGTGAGTGGTGACACTGCGTACTCGAATTCTCAAGAGAATCGGTCAGGGCCTCGTCTCCAGCTTACCTTATCAGAGGGGGGCCGCCAGAGCTATATGCTCGGGGGTGGAAGTGTCTAATGGCGTGATAACGGGGAAACCCTTTCCGAGTCTTCGAGACGCGCGATGGTGAACCCAGTGCCGCACGTCTCGACACCTCAAGCCACTCACACTGGTGTTGCTCCCTGTCGCCTGTAGTGGTGGCCATTTAGGGGGCTCATCTTGTGAGTGGTGAATCACTGTCTGCTACAGAATTTCACTTTAAAGGTTGAAAGGCTGACGCCGTTGTTCCCGTATTCCTTAAACTTTTCATTCCATGTAACACCTATTGCAATAAACCTTATCGTTATAGTTTCCATCTCATACAATAGGTAGCCTAACACCGGGGATAATCCGTGAATTCATTTTATAGTGCAGCTATGGAGAGTCCCCGGTTAGTATCCCATACATTTTAGGTTAAAATTCTCTAAAGGGCCTCTGCGTGTTGGATCTGGTTGAAAGAGGGATAAATAATAATAATAATTGTTTATTTCAGGTAATAAGCCCACAGTTAATCCTTCACAAATTAATTTACCTACACACACAAATTAATCCTCTCAAATGTGAATACGTACTGATTACCTACAATTTAAAATGAAAGCGATTTATGAAATAATCGGTGTCGCATATTTTACTATGAAAACCAACAATTTCTGGAGGAGGAGGAGGAGTTAAGGACAGACGATCTAATGAAAATAGCTGGAAGTCCTTAGATGAGGGTGGCATGAGACTGATCCTTGTGGAAATCTTTGCGAGGTCTTTATTCAGCAGCGGACGTCCTTTGGCTGATATGATATGGAAATCAAACAGTTACTGTATAACAAGATACTGAACTGATTCCGGCTACACGAGCAAATGAAAATTCCAGTTTGTTTTGTTACTGTATTCTCTTTCTTCTATTTTTAGGCTTGTACTTGGGAAACTCAGAAAATGTCCCAATGAGTGGTGGTCCCAGTGTCTTAAAGTAATATGGGTAAGTTGTACGTAATTTTTAGGGTGCCAAACGTCCTAAGGAAAAAACGGCGGAACCCTTATAGGATCACTCGTGTGTCTGTCTGTCTGTTCGTCTGTCACAGCCAATTTGCTCCGAATTTCTGCGACCCAAATACGTACGTGTAATGAAAATAAATTAATTTTGTAACGCGTGACACTAGTTGCGCGCCTTCATCGCCAAATTCCCACGTAATAGCTGATTTTGAAAATCCCGCGACGTCGACGAGCGCCGCCTATCGGGACGCTCGCCTAAATATACGGCGGCCGGCGCGTTACCGGAACTGATCGGATCGGACGCGATAATTTTTATATTAAGTAACTAAGTGCATTGCAAACTAAAAAAAACGTGTGTCAATAAAAGTTATATCACTGTACAACAGTTTTTAGTCAGAACTGAGCTAGTCGAGGCATACGTTAAAGTTTTGAATATGGGGGTCAGTTTTGGGTGGCAACATAGGAAGTTTAATAATAAAGTTTTGCAAACTGTACCGTGTAACATATGAAATGGAAGAACTTGATATATTTATGACGCTACCTCCCAATTATCTCCGAAACTACTGAGCGTATAATGTTGAAAATATATAGAATAGCTCTTTACCTATAGACCGGCACCGTGTGATGCCGGCTACGAATAGATCACAGAAATACCTATAAGAAGTCTATGGTCTTAAAATAACATGGTAAATCGTTAAATGTTGTGCGTACAAACTTACGCGCTTAACAACGCTTTGCAGTTGGAATAAATGGAAGAAGTGTTTTTCAACTACAATGTTAAGTCTAATAGTAGTAATATAAATTACATCTCTTGTATTTTTTTATTAAATAAGCTATTGACTCTGTAAACAATGTTTTATGTTCTACCTGAAACATCATGCGTGCAATAACATATGTATTACGTAAATGTATGCACGATAAATATTATAAACAAAATACTTCTCTTAATACGCTCGACGTTTATCACCGCAGCGTCCGTGACCACAAGCAGAATCGAGTCTCGATGGAATAAATGAAACAAACGCGATATATTTCTGTAAGCTATTTCGATTCAATGGATGCTATTCGCGTAAACATTAGAAAATATTATTAAACTTTTCCAAATTATACAAAAGGTAAACTAGCTAATTCAAAGGTAAAGCTGAAAATAAAATTAAAGCGATAGGGAAATTTACTAACTCAGAAAATGGAAACCCAAAACAACGGGTTGTGAATTGTTGAATCTGGTGATTTGTTCTGAGATCTTTCCAAGGCTTTTGATTGCGTGGATCACTGTACACTCACTTGTTAGTGAAGGCACTACAAAATGCGAGTAGTATTATCTTTAGACGACACGGTTGGTGCAGTGGCTGATACAGTCGGCTGCCGTGCACCGGGTTCGATTCCCGCACGGACCAAACATTTGTACGATCTGCATGTAGTTGTTCCGGGTCTGGGTGTATTGTGTGTGGAATTTGTGTTTGTAAACGCACCCACGACACAGGAGAAATCCTAGTGTGGGGCAACGTTATTATAAAAAAAAAAAACAGAAATAATGCAAAAAGTATTTATTTATTTATTTATTTATGCTTAATGTACAAAAAAATGTACAAAGGCGGTCTTAATGCCAGAGGCATTTTCTACCAGACGACCTTTGGGTGATGCAGAGACAACAAGGTAGATGCACCAACAAGATAAGAGTGAAAGGTATAGATGCGAAGACATTTATTTACAGGTATAGAAATAGTATAAACTTACATAAACATACAACATATACTATAAAATGTATATACACAAAATAAACATACATACATATTAAATAGATATATATATATAACTTAGGAAAACAGAGATTCAGAGCCGCAATGAATCTGGTAAAATCTTGTCAAGTAAATATTTGCGTACTTTTATTTTAAAATTGAGACGACTATTAACCATTCTGATTTCGAGGGGGAGCGCATTCCACAGTAGAATGGATTGAACAAAGAAGGTAGAATGAACAAAGTCGGAGTGATGAGTGGGACATTGAAGAAGACGATTATTAGTAGAGCGAAGATTTTTATTGTGGTTGGAACAAAGATACTGGAAATGGGAAGATAAATAAGAAGGGGAATTAGGGGCATGGAGTATTGAGAACAGAGTAGTCAGTGCCCTCATGTTTCTGCGCTGGCGAATGGGCAACCAATTTAAAAGAGATCGATACGCAGAAACATGGTCATATTTTCGGAGATTGAAGACGAATCGAATGCAACTATTGAGAAGCCGGTCAAGTTTGTTGAGTAGATCTGCATTCAGGTCAAAGTAGCACACATCACCATAGTCGATTATGGGAACAATTAAGGTCTGCACAAGCATTGCTTTTGTATGTGACGGCAGAAAATTTTTGAGGCGATAGAGGGATCGCAAGAGTCCCGTAACTTTTTGGCTCACATTTGTGACTTGGGACCGCCAATTGAGAGTAGGGTCGATATGTAATCCAAGATCTTTGACGCTGGAGCTAATAGCTATGTTTATGCCGTTGTAGATAATAGGTGGGACAGTAACACTACACACTTTGCTAATACTTCTGTGGCTTCCTACAATGATGGCTTGGCACTTAGTGGGGTTTACTACTACACCAAACCTCTCAGCCCAGTTCTTTATGGTATCGAGATCGTGGTTTACGGCTTCGACTGCATTGTTTAAGTCTTCCACTCGAGCTTGAGAGTATAACTGTAGGTCATCGGCATAAAGATGATACGCACACTGAAGCTTTTGGGTAATTAGATTTATAAAAACGGAAAAAAGAAGAGGAGATAGTATCCCGCCTTGTGGAACGCCAGTTTCCAGGTTGCACCAAGATGAGGAAGACTCCTCAACGTGGACTGATTGCTGACGCTCCCGAAGATATGTTGAAAACCATTCCAGCGCTTCGGGGGAGATCACAAAATGGGAAAGGATAGACAGAAGGATGTCATGACTGACGGTATTAAATGCATTGGAGAAGTCAACCAATACCAGTATAGTAACCTTGGTGTCCTCCATGCCAGACCTAATATCGCCAGTCACTTTAAGGAGGGCAGAGACAGTGCTATGGCCTGGTCTAAACCCAGACTGGAGAGGACTCAAAAGATTGTTGAGGTAAATGAAGCGGGAGAATTGTTTGTGAACACAGGCCTCTAGCACTTTAGACAGGAAAGGAAGGATGGAAATTGGACGGAAGTGACTAGGAATAGAGGGGCTAGGAATCTTAGGCAAGGGTAAAATATAGGCTTTACGCCATAAGGATGGAAAAGTACTGGATTCTAGTGAAACATTTATAATATGGGAAATTGCTGGAAGGAGGTGATCTAAAATTGTGGTGATCATGTAACGGCTTATGGTATCACAGCCCACAGCTTTTGATTTGATGGATAGGATAACTTTTTTAACCTCTCCCAAGTCGACTGGAGAAAAGTGAAAGGGATTTAAATAACACCGAGAATGGCTTTAGCTCCCTTGACGCAAACCTCTAGAAAAAGGAACTCTGTGGAAGCAGAATAATTTGAAGAAGAAGAACACAAGATTTTGTAAGGAAATTCACTACGGAGGTATATGGCAACCCCACCCCCTCCCTTACCTATACGATCATTCCGGATAAGTACAAAACCTGGGAGAGAGTAAGAGGTAGACAATAGATGAGGTTTGAGCCATGTCTCAGAAATCAGAATGGCGTGAACGTTAGCTTCGCTAAACGCTTCGTGTAAGTCGCTATAGTGACTGGGAACACTTTGAGCGTTAATATGACTAACATTCAATAACAGCCGGCCTTGTTGTTGTTTAAAGTTGTAACGCAATCTATCACCAAGAGTGTCAGTAGCGGAACAAAAACTTTCATTGTCAGACGACTTAGCAGATTCGTTGGCAGAATGAAAAGATTCACTATCAGATACCATAAATATGAATATAATAATATAAATATAATAAATAAAATGAAAATATAAGAAGTGCTATAATGTGCAAAATGCAATGTATAAGTTTGCATCTCTGCACCACCCGCCAGCTAACACCAACACACAAGCAGAAAAGAAAAGTATTACAAAATAAACAATACATTTATATAAATGCAAACTGTTCCAAGCGGCAACATTTCGGAACGCACCCGAAGAAAAATGAACGAAAAAAATTCGAGAGAAATCCGGAACGCAACTTATGACTGCCAACACATAATAGAAATGTCACTATGACAACTGAAATTAAATTTGCTAATTGGAGTGGAGGGTGGAATGTTTTTGATAAATGTATACAAATATTATTGTGATAAACCAACACATACTAGTGAGGAAAAATGATGTTGATTTAATTATATCGCTAGGTAGCCACGGTAAATAACATTATACGAATGATGTAAGAAAAAAAAAATGAATTGACAATGCAATGAAATAACTAATAAACAGAAGCCATAATTTAAGACAAGAAGAAGATAACTATTATTTACGTGGTTTTTGTTTGTCTCCTCCAGCCTCGACGCCACTCCCAATCGCTGCCGAAGATGCGCCTTGAACCACGGGATACTTCGCGACTAGGGAATTCAGGCCGTCTTCATAAGAAATCTTGTGTCGGCTGTTGTCGGGAGTTTTTATGATAATAACACCATCCTGGGTCCAACATGCGCGCATTCCAAAATGCAGACGTGCTTTGGCGAAGATGGACTGCCTGGCTTTGGTCAAGAATTCTTTGACAGTGATGGAAGATCCTTTCAGGCCTGACTTTGCCCTCCACACTGCAAATTTGTCCTCAACACTGCAAAATTTTAACAGAATAGGCCGTTGGTGTTCCTTGGTGGAGGTCCCAAGTCTATGACAGACTTTAATTGAGGATGCTGTTATGTTTGTGAGAGCAAGCTTATTGGTGATGATATCTAGAGCGACGGCTTTGCTGTCCTCCTTGTCGGCTTCATCCACTCCCAAGAATATAAGCGCCTTTCGACGGTGCCTGGTTTCTAGGGTATCAAGCTGCCTAGAGCACTCGCCTATCTGTTGCCGGAGTAGCCCCAGCATGGAGAATACAAGCTCTCTAAACGTGCGGAACTCCTCAGCCACCCTAGCCACCGTGTCCTTGGCTGGTACAGCACCCTGTATTTGTGCCTCAAGATCACCCATCTTCTTGATGAAACACTCTTCGAGGGTCTTCTGTGCCGTCAATATATCCGCAAGTTGAGACATCATAAAGTGGTGTATTTGGATATGTTCTTTAGTGTAGTAGTGGTGTAGATGATGAGCTGGCAGGTGGTGTAAAATTTATGCTTCTTATCACATTTAAGCACTACAAACGTGAGTACTGCTAAATATAAACTAAAAGATTAACTATTGCTACTTAGTTTTTTAAAAACTTTATTAAATATATTTTTAATATAATTTAATTGTCAGAGATACGTCTTTACTTTTACACATCTACCGCCGAAAAATGTATGTAGTATGTTTTAACGGTGTAATCATTGAATCGGTCTTTAGTGAAAACAGGCGTGTCTGTAGGCTTAATTCTGGGCCTTTTTTGTTTCTTGCTTATATGAATGATCTTCCATTCATGATGACTAAATTATGGTAACCGAGCATGCTTACATTTTTTTATAAAACGATTTTTTTTATTTTCGTAAACGGTAGAAATTTCACGTTCCAGATGTTGTTTTATACATATAATTGTTAACAGCTGTATCATATGCCAGAAACACTGGCTGTCAGAAACACTCGATCTTCGGAGCCTGGCGCCAAAGGAGCGATCGCGTCACATTCCGCCTGACGCAGGTATTCACCGGACACGGTTGTTCCAGTGAGTACTTGCACAGGATAGGACGCGAGGTTACGGCACAGTGCCACCACTGTGGAAACGGTCAGGATACCGCACAGCACACGCTCGGAGAGTGCCCTGCGTGGGCTGCCGAGCGGCAGATCCTAGTCGATCGGATCGGGCAAGATCTCTCTCTGCCAGTAGTAGTGTCAGCTATGCTGGCAGAGCATGAAAATTGGAGTGCGGTGGTCTTCTTCTGTGAGAGCGTCATGCTCCAGAAGGTGGTCGCTGAGCTGGATCGGGAGAGGGCCGATCCCGCTCGGAGAAGGAGAACGCGGAGCCTCTAACAACCGCCGCGGCGCCCGTGTCCTACACGCCTGAGCCCCCTGTCGTCTTAATATGGCGGGGGGCCTTGGGGGTCGCGAGTGCACCTATTGGGAAACCCGCGTACTCATACCGAGTGACCCCCGGGATGACGTTGGTGCGCATGTGGTCACACGCCGCCGGGTGCGCAGCACAGCGCATAGCCAGGTTTCGGGGAATCCTTTACATACCTCCCGAGAAGTGCCTCTTTACAGTCGCCTTCCCTCCGCTAGAGGGGGGAACCACTTTACAGTCATCCCCTCCAAGATGTGCCTAAAGGCGTGGCACCAGTGGGTGGCTCTAGATGGAGATTTTCGAGTTACTGGAGCCTCCATACGGTGCCGAAGATGACCACTCCGGTGATTTTAGCTGGTAGGAGACCCCTCCTCTCTTTCCCAGAGTGGAGGAAGTACATGATGTAACTCCACCGGATCAATAAAAAAAAAAGATGGGCTTGACTTTTATGTTATTTTTTAATTACTTGAAAATAAAAAAGGACTACTATAAATCTTACCTTGTGAAATTTGTGTTTTCTGTATCTTCAATACAATGAAACGATTTTTAAAACGTTGGTTTATAACTTTCTGATACGATTTCGGCTACCCTAAATTATCTAATATTATTTGATTTACAAAATCCTAAATTATCTAACATTGTTTTATGTACACATACAGATGTGTCATCCCTTATTTATTTAATGAAATAGAATGGATAAGGAACTTTTGTATATGAATCAAAGCTTATGCTCGCTATCTAAATGGTTTGCTGCAAACAGTATCTTTGCTATATAGTAATAAAACATGTTTTTTTATTATTCGACCAAGTGGAAATTCTCAAATTCTACATGAAATTCCTCCGCCCCGGGGAAGGACGAAGGGTATGCAGGACTCCTACCGGCTAAAACCAATGGGGTGGTCATCTTCGACACCTAAGGGGGGATCCAGGTTCTCGTATGATCACACTAGAGTCGCCCACTGGTGCCAAGCCTATAGGCACATCTAGGAGAGAGTGAATGTAAAGCGGTCACCCCCCTGGAAGGAATTGTAAAGGATCCCCCGAAGCATCGCTGTGCGCTGTGCTGTACTGCGCACATGGTGACGCGTAACCACATGCGCGTCACCGTAAATAATAATTAAACCTAGTAAGTATAATTTGATTTTGAAATTATGTCTAAAAATGAAGAATTAGAAGAAATAATCAGCAAAATACAATTGAGAAATTAGAAAGACAAGTGCGCATGAAGAATATTGTTCTGTTTCGCCTAGAAGAAAATGAAAGAAACTACGAATATTTAGAAAAAAGTATTGTTTTAGTGTTTAATGAACGCCTCAAAGTGGAATGTACTATATATGATATCGAGTCTGCCATAAGATTGGGAAAGAAAAGTGAAAAGCCACGTCCCATAAAAATAACATTCTGTAAGCTAAGCTATAAAGTAGGAATTCTAAAAGCTAAAAACAAACTAGAACAAACCAACTACTACATAAAAGAGTATTTCACACCACAGGTTGTACAGAGACGGAAAGAACTACAAAAAGAAGTAGATATGGCAAGAAGTCAGGGTAAAAATGCCGTACTGAGACGCGATAAAATTGTTTACTTAGAGCAAGGGAAAAATTATCATAATATCCAGAAAAGAAAATTCTCCAAATCACCTGAAACTTCAAACGCTCTTGCACAGCAGCAAGGAAGCAGAGTAACATTCTCACAACGAACTTTCAAAAAAAGTAAAGTAGACATGAGAAACTTCCTATTGCCAAAAGTAACAGAAACAAGCTTATCTCCTACTCTTATTCAAAACGGTACTCAAATTGAACAGTAGCAACCAACCCCTCCTCCCAAATCACCAAAATCATATAACAACACTAGCAACCTTCACTCTACCGGCACGGTTGGTCTCCGTGGGAGCAGTACACCACAACCCTCCATCAAAAATAAAGCTAATCTAAAAAATAGAAATAACAAATATCTCTATATTGGAACTTTGAACGTGAGATCTCTGATAGACTTGTCAAGATTTATAGAACTAAAACACGCTATTAGGAAACTTAACTGGCACATTATAGGCCTCTCTGAGGTAAAACTCGAAGGCAAAGAAATAATAGAAAACGAAGATTACATATATATGTACTATGGACAAAAACGTAACAGAAATGGTGTTGGTTTTTAGGTTAAAAAAGAATTGAAGTACCATATTAAAGATTTCATACCGATCTCTGACCGAGTCGTGAAATTAATTATCCAAACCAAGGGCAAAACTATAGACATTATACAAGCATACGCGCCCACTGAACAATCACCTCAGGAAGAAATCGAACTTTTTTACAAAGACCTCCGACAGGCGTTAATTTCTAGCAACAGAGACACGTTGATTATTGGCGACTTCAACGCACAAGTGGGTATGAAAACTACCGATGATATATACGTTATGGGACCATGGGGACATGGCAAAAGAAGTCCAAGAGGTCAGACCCTAATCGATTTCTGTTTTGAACACCAATTACATATTTCGAACACCTATTTCAAAAATAAACTTAGCCATAAATGGACTTGGGCACACCCAAACGGAATGACACAAAACGAAATAGACTTTATTATAACAAGGAACAATAGAAGTATCCATAACGTCGAAATAATATCAACCTCATTTCCCACTGATCATAGACTGGTACGAGCAGCGCTACTATTCAACTATAAGCGCATAACATCTAGAAAAGGTTTTGGAGAGCAATTTACCACCGACATTGCACCTTTAGATAAAGAGTATTTAAAAACAACGTTTTCACAAGAGGTAAAGAACATCGAATATACAAATATAGAGCACACTTACTTTACTTTGATAACAAAAATTAGAGACAGCAAAGACAAAACGATTAAAATCTAAACCCTCGATACAAGAAAGCATCGAACGACTCATAAAAGAAAGAACTTTACTTAAAGAAAAGAAAAACAAAACCACTATAGAAAAGAAACAATTATCGGCATTATATAAATTAATTAAAAATCAAATACAACGAAGAATAAAAGAACATAGATATAGAGTTATCGAGGAAGAACTTAAAAATAATGCGTCAGTTAAAAGAGCATACAAAAGACTAGACTCTAGCAACAAATGGATTACAAGTATGTCAAAAAATGGACAGCGAATAACTAACCGAAACAAAATATTAAAAATAGCTAAAGAATTCTACACAGAACTATACGACTTTCCCGCTTCAAGACAACAACTTGCAGATGAGCTAAAGTTACTAAACTCAGAACCCGTACCTCAATTCTTAGAATGTGAAATAAGCCACTCTATACAACAACTGAAATCCTTAAAAAGCCCTGGAGAAGATCGTGTAACAAATGATATATTAAAAGTAATTGTAGAGCCAATCACGCCTATTCTAACAACAATATTTAACGATATTTTGACACAGGAATTGATACCATCTGACTGGAAAACTGCAATAATAACACTGTTATACAAAAAAGGAGATCCAGGAGATCTAGGCAACTATAGACCACTGAGTATACTACAAACACTCTACAAAGTATTTACCAGCTTAATACTGAAAATAATTTCAAAGACTTTGGATGAAAATCAACCAAGAGAACAAGCAGGTTTCAGAGCGGGCATCTCTTCCAACGACCACATATTCACCGTCACACAGATAATAGAGAAGTACAATGAACATAATAAGGAGCTCTACATAGCATTCGTAGACTACTCCAAGGCATTTGATTCTATCTCCCACGACTCTCTATGGCATTCGCTTCAAGAACAAGATGTTCCAAGAAAATACATCACCGTCATAAAAAAAAATTACAAGCATAGTAAAGCAGTGGTCAAGTTAGAGAAAAAAGGAGAACAATTTAATATTCGGAAAGGAGTACGTCAAGGTCTCACCAAATTTATTTAACGCAGTCATTGAATACATCTTCAGACAGCTAAATTGGCACAATATTGGCATCAAAATAAATGGCGAATTTTTAAACCATCTCCGATTCGCTGATGACATAATCCTGATTACAGAAAGACATGCGGACCTTGAATACATGATGAATTCCTTAGACAAAGAGAGTCGAAAATGTGGCCTTCACATGAATGCTGAAAAAACATGTTTACTTACTAACAGCATGAGAGTGCCAACGAAGTTACAAGACGCACAAGTCGAGTATGTAGACAGCTATATATATCTTGGGCAGAACATTTGCTTTACCAACCTAACAGAAAATGAAGTTGACCGCAGGATAAAAAGCGCTTGGAAAAGGTACTGGTCGTTAAAAGAAATATTTAAATCACGCATACCTTACACGCCTGAAAAAGAAAGCTATGGATACCATAATACTCCCTACATTGCTATATGGATGCCAGAGCTGCATTTACAAAAGCAGTGATATACAAACTTCAAGCTTTTCAACGAGCTATGGAGAGGAGCATGCTAGGATTTAAGCTTAGAGACAGAAAACGAAGCAAAGATATAAGAAAACATACAAAAATATTAGATGCTGCGGAACTGGCGTGCAGGTTAAAATGGAGATGGGCAGGCCATGTAGCAAGAGCCACAGATGGACGCTGGAGTGAAAGGATCTTGCACTGGTACCCTCGTGATACACCGCGCCCCCGAGGCAGACCCAGACGCCGGTGGTGCGATGATATCGTAGCCACGGCTAGCCACACTTGGACGAGACTTGCTCAGGACAGAGAGAAATGGCGAGTGATGGAGGAGGCCTTCACCCGTAAATGGGTACCCAATACTACACCAGAGCATGAATTATGATGATTTAAAATTAAAATATGTAATTTTAATTACTTTTATACTAGCTAAGTTATTAAAAATATTTAATTATGATTATGTATGTACCTATGGAAATAAAATCTTATTATATTTTTAAATTTTACGACTGTTATTAAATCAATTATGAATGTTTGTAAATTATGCTTTATCTTTATCAAGTTTTAAATGTTGCATGTTATTTTTTGGGAAATAAAGGCTATATTATTATTATTATAAGTATAATTTAAAGTTATCGTTGCCAAACGTATCGATATCAAGACAAATTAAAAAAAAAGCGCTCTATGGTCATAAACTTCATGCTTCATGTATCATACAATCTATAAAGGAGCATGTTGACGATAGATAAGTATTCCTGTGGCGTAATTCTTTCTGAACATCCGCAGAAACTACCCTGGATACCGATCGTACCTGAATTGTTTGTATTGTAGAGCAGAAAATTATTTATCAATGCATAAAGAGCTGGTATGAAATTATTTTTGGAAACCCAGATTTGTAACAATGTAGGACGTGTCTGTTAGGACTAATTTAGTGAATAAATGCTTGATTGATTGAATTTACTTGCTGGATCACCACCCTCGAATCTGGAAGAAAGGCGCTTCACTTTATCAATGGCGTTGGGATCCGCTAAGTCTGGACGAATGGCCTGTACCTTGAGAGTCTGAAGTGTAATGGTACGAGCTCTAGCGGATTCTAGTGGTAGAATGGAACAGCGAACTGTGCACCTCAAGATAAAGGCGACAAGGTCCGTCGTGGAGGAGCCACTGGAGAGGTGACATGGCATGCTCACCTTTCAACTACGCATATACACTCGGGACTTGAATATTTCGAGAGGTATCTATATCACATAGGCTACCTAAAGCGACTACCCAGAGGAGACTTAGAGAAGTGCTCAGATTGGGTGATAAAGCGTCTTGATCACGTTATGGTGATTGAAACTATTGATATCTCATTCAGGCCGTGGCTCTGTCCATTGTTCGGAGAGAGAACACGTAGCCATCGGTAGCCAACGCCTTTCTCGTGCTTGCCTCACTTGACTAAAGAAAGCGGTGAAACGAGAGAGAGAGGTGACCACCACTCTCCCTGCCCGCAGCAGATGCATTGGGCACTGGGGGTACTTGCATGCATGCATGCATTAGTTGTGGCCTGCGCACGGTGGCTTGAGGTAGTCCGTCGCCTGATCAGAGACATGCTCAATATGGTGGCGCGCAGCGTTCCGGCTTCACGAGGGGATTGAGTCTCCCGCACTCCTAACTTGAGGTAAGTCGTAGGAACACCGTGGTAGTTTTAGCCAGTAAAAGTCTGGCACGGCCCTTTGCCTTCCCCAGGGTAAAGAACTTCTATAAGGTTTTCCACGCGGAAATAAAGGTATATTTGGCCTACAAAATTGTGTTACATCAAATTCCCCTATTATTAACCTAAATGATCCGTTTCGGATATTTAAATCAGGTACCTATAAAGAGTGTTTATTGCCAGTAATGACCTTCGGCTGGGTGTTGAATACAAGCAGCTCGAAAACACATTAAATTTAAGTATTTTGGTGTAGCTCATGTCCAGCAGAAGATATTTTGCGGTCGACATAATTATACCTAATAATATGTAAGTTTCATTAATATAGAAGACAATAAAATATATGAGTAGTACTCACAGAAAGAAGTCTTGAAAGGAGAAGGGCACCCCGCTGCAAGTCGTTTTATGCTGCGCCTGACATGAAGCGTGTGTCGAAATGTGGCGACCTGTGGGTAATTTATTGCTTGCGTATTAAAATTATTGATCCTTTGAAAATAACATTTTAAAAAAATAAGATGCTCCCAAAGATGGCATAAAAAGGCTATTGTGGTAAATAGTTTGTATATAATAAAACAAAACAAAGTATCTAATAAAACGTTTGATGAAGAAATTTTATAATTTGGAAATATTCAATGTTAAGAAGTTCAACTATTTTCAGATCTACAAAACAAATGGATAAATTATGAAAAATATTTTGTGTTGTACCTGCGTGTTATAAAACTAAGTTTTAATATTTAATATAGATAATAAATGTGGCTTTTTTCTTTTTAATCGTATATTTACTAAAGTATCCCGATTAATCCAAATTCACTAGAAAATATGCGAAGCAGTGCACTGGTAGGCTCATGAATAAATAAAGTGGTGTTTATGTAACGTTTGGCCGTGATTAAAATTCAAATATTCTGACAAGTCAATCTACGAAGCTCCCGGGCGGTCCCGCCAGCGGACAGTGTAGCGTCATGCACATAGTATAGTATACGCAAAACCTGGAGAGCTTCAAAATTCTGAACAATTGTTTTTGTTACATTTTGTACTTGTTATTTTACCGCAGATTTTATACGGTATCAGTAGAAAACTGGCGTAAGTCAAACTTGTGTGATTAGTTTTAATAATTTGATAACCCACTTAAGTGTTTTTTACCTTCCTCTCAACCGACTTAGTTGACGCTAAACATTTTGATTTGAAACTTCACATCTGTACCTAATAGAGCTATCATATTCTATGCTTTGCCAAAAATCAACTTTCTATGTAGTTTTGGAGGAAATCACTAGTGACGGACTAACATACACAAAAGTGATTCTACTACAGTTTTGTTTATGTTATTTTACATGTGGAAAACTGAGGGCAAAAATTGAGCTTCTATACTAATTTTATCTATACAAATAAATAAAACTGAAGTGTCTGTTTGTAATGTCTAAATAACAGCTTTTTACTAAATGCATATGAAAATATATACGGTAAATATTTTTTTTTTTTTAATATTTTGTCTGTCTGCCTGTCTATTTGTTCGGGGTAATCTCCGGAACAACTAGACCGATTTTGACGGGACTTCACTTTCTTCCCCCACACAAGGATTCCTCCTGTAAATTGGGTACAGTGTCCCTGTCCGTGTGGTGTCCGGGTTAAGAATATAGCATCACTTCATCTCCTTCCGTGGATGTCGTAAAAGGCGAGTAAGGGACTCCAAGAGGGGTGAGCAGCAGCGTCTCTTCTGTGGAATGGCTACTCTAACCCTCCTGTTGCTGGATGGTGAGTACTGGTAAATTACCTTAAAAATGACGACACTATTGTGGAAATCTATGGGGAAGGTCCTTTGTTCAGCAGTGGACATATTTTGGGTGATATGATGATATTGGGTACAGTTAGAAATAAATTATAAATGATCCGCCTGTAGGCCATACAAATATTAACCTCCTGGTTAACCGCACAGCACACGCTCGAAAAGTGCCCTGCGTGGGTGGCCGAGCGGCGGATCCTGGTCGATCGGATCGGGCAAGATCTCTCTCTGCCGGCAGTAGTGTCGGCTATGTTGGCAGAGCATGAAAATTGGAGTGCAGTGGCGAGAGCGTCATGCTTCAGAAGGAGACTGCAGAGCGGGATTGGGAGAGGGCCGATCCCGCACGGAGAAGGACGAGACGGCGCCGGGGCAACAACCGTCCTGGCTCCCAAGTCCAACACGCCTGAGCCCCCTGCCGTCACTACATGGTGGGGGGGCTCGGGGGTCGCGGGTGCGCAGATTGGGGAGTCTGCGTGATCACACCGAGTGACCCCCGGGAAGACGGTGGCGCGCACTTGGTCACGTGCCGCCGTGTGCAGCAGCACAGCGCAAAGCGAGTCTTGGGGGGATCCTTCACAATCCTCTCCGAGAAGTACCTGGGGGGGCGACCTTTTTACAGTCGCCTTCCCTCCGCTAGAGGGGGTGACCGCTTTACAGTCATCCCTTCCGTGATGTGCCTAAAGACGTGGCACCAATGGGCGGCTCTAGTGTGATTTTACGAGGACCTGGAGCCCCCCTTCAGTGCCGAAGATGACCGCTCCAGTGGTTTCAGCCGGTAGGAGTATACCCCTTCGCCCTACCCCGGGGTGAAGGAAGTTAGATGTAGAATTTCCACTGGACACACTTTTTTTTAACAACGTTGCCCCACACTGGGATTTCTCCTGTGTCGTAGGTGCGTTTACATACTTAAATTCCACACACAATACACCCAGACCCGGAACAACTACCTGTAGATCATACAAATGATTGTTCCGTGCGGGAATCGAACCCGCGACCCGGAGCGCAGCAGCCGACTGTGTTAGCCACTGCACCAACCATGCCGTCAATCAATCATTCATCGTCATTGTCAATCATGCCGTCCGTCGTTCGCGATCCGTAGCGCATAAAGTCACGTGCCAACTATGTAGTTTGAACTTTTTTTGTATATCTTTCTATTAAGTATATTCGTCGCGCGGCATGTAAATCAATTAGTTGTATGTAATATGTAGCCCATGAAAGTTTAATAAATAAGAAAATATATATATTTTATGTCCACATTTTGCATACTCTACACCCATTAAACACATTCAGTGCATTTGCATACGTTTCTGTACTGAGTACTATGACTGCTGGATTAATACTCTGTTATTTGGATCTTAACAATAAGCTACTGTTAGATATTAATTAAACATTTGTACTAAGAGCAACGATATAATTTTGTGATTATTTAATATGTGTATTATAAATTAACGATACCTACCTATTAAATGCCGTATGAATACGGTACATTTTTAATGAAGTCAAATAAAAAGCTTATGTTTTGCTTACCCAACCCTTCTTCTACAGTAATTCTAATAAAAATATACAACAAACGGAAAGTAATTAAAAAACGGACTACTTTATTAACAAAAATTAAAACGTCAAAATCAAACACAAAAGACGCCATATTTGGTCGGCGGGCACGTAGTGGAACACGCACCGCTAACAGAAAATAAGGGACACACAGAAAGACAGGAAGGGCCCGTGTGAATGAGAGAGAGATAGTACAGGGCCTCGGATGAAAGGGAAGGCGATAGTGACGCGATGATTGAACGCGCCACAAGAAAAATGATCACCCGTCAAGCGGCGACTGAGAGAAACTACCCCTAGCGGGCGAGACAAGAAAAGACATACTTTCCGATAACGTGGGCGAGCGGGATAGCAAGCACCAAAATAGGGGTGACGTACAGTGATGGATTATGCTTTTCTCTCTAAAGAAGGGAGGGGCTCACAGGTCGTTATGGAAAAAGCTGAGGGAAGTGGGGACCGACATGTGTGGGAGACGTACACCAAACCGATGGCGGACTTAATTGATTTCTGGATTAATCAAAAAATGTTGTTATCAATTATATATGAATACATAAGTATGTTTTAAATAATCATTACCATTTGTTTGATAATAAACAACACAAAACTTATTTTAATAATGAAATTGGTACCCTTGACCTTGAAGAATTTGACTATGAAGGGTTTGAAACCTATATTCTGTAAGAAGTTATATACCTACTTATTTACCCAATTCTAAATGCACAAATTTAAAATATACCAATTATTCTCAAGAATAGAGCCGTGGGCAGAAGTTGTAGAATAAAGCTTACCATTACCATTCGATCTTCTTGTTCGCAAAATTACAATTTTATCTTTACAGAACTCAAACTATGGTATGTTACTGATTGTGGTTACTAACTACATGCTAATATATTAAAGTTAGTGCTGAACAATCAACTGACCACCCCACACATTACGATTTTTACGAGGGGCATCTAAAATGCCACTCACAGAAATGCCTTTGTCCACTTTGAAGGGCGTTTATTGTTTTATGCCTTTGTTGTGTTAAAATTTAAATCCTTAATTATTCATAGGATTGTTTGGGCGACAATATTTTCACAATAGGCCCCGGTTTTGCAGGGGAGGTAATCGGTTTGATTAATAAATTGTCAAGTTGAATCCAGCGTTAGAATATAAATTGTTACCACAGATATTTCATCCCATTATTATGGCGAGATCCTGCTCATTGTTTTACGAAATGTCATATCTCATTCTGTCACCTGATTGTTTCGGTTCAGGTTTCAATGGGAGGTGTCTTCTAGTTTATGCCTGGAATTGAATGGATTTCGTGGTTTGCAAAGTCGGATTTATCATATAGGGGAAGTTTTGTGACTTTCACTTAAGCTAATAATGGGTAGATTGTGGAAAGCGCACAAGAAAACTAGGTTGCGTAAGAATCTAAAGGTGGTTTAAAATTCTTTAGATGGTAGGATAGTCTAACTAAAGCCACTAAGTGGCTTTAGTTAGACTAGTGACTCCTACCGAAAACGGGTTTCATGAACCTTGGCCGGCCGGACTTAATTAATATTAAAAGAATACTGAAACGCTACTATTAAGTAGCGTTTCAGTATTCGGCCGTTAGACTTACAATGTGTAAATAGATCCTAAGCATGAGCGTTATGATTTTCAAATAAAAGAGCGAAAGGACATACATAAAAACCAACGTTTATGATAGATTCTGTAGATTTTGCTACCTTACATAAGTAAAAGAGAACTAAAACATTAAAAACATTATTCGACCTTCAAAGGTCATCTTACTATGTCATGAAGGTCGAATTAAAATTCAAAAAAATGTTTTCGTTGGCATTTTTACAGGCTGTTAAACAATGTTAAATTCTGCCACCGTTCTGTTGAAACAAATTAATTTAGACAAGAGGAAGATGTAAAAACTTCCAAACAGCAATTACGTTTTATTGTAAGCCATTATATTAATCATCGGCAAAATTAATTTTTCATTTGGACAAATCACCGAGCGGTTTGTACGAATGCTGTTTGTTTTTGATTGATAACTTAAAAGTGTTTGATAAGAAATCGTACAAAAAAAAGACATGATACCGCGCGTACTTGTCAGATTTGATAGAAAAAAATAACGATATATAATGCAACAGCAAACATCGACAGCAAACAGCCGTGTGGTGCCGGCTCAGAATACCATCACCCCATCTCCTTCCGTGGGTACCCCGTAAAGTCGACTAAGGGATTAGCCGGAGGATGGGCAGCAGCGTCATTCGGGTACATTAAAAACTCAACTGAGATCGCCAACCCGTCTGCCAAGCGTGGTGATTATGGTAAAACCCCCCAATGAGCCCACAACACACCCATATCAGTCGTTGTGGTGATCTTTGGGGGAGGCCTGTGTACAGCAGTGGACTTAATTCGGCCGAAATGATGAAATATCGATAGGTTTTTATTTATCTACCGGTGTTAACAAGATGTTATTGCTATTATATAAAGTTGAGTAGGCAGACGAGTAAAATTAATTCTGAATAAAAAAAGTTTATGGACTCAAGTTGTATTTTTTATAAATTCGTAATCTGTATAAGTCGTTTTATTGAATTTAATATTTTGTATTTGAAAATATATTTTACGAATTAAACTATTTACAAAACATTAAATAAAATAAAACTGTATTGGTAAACAATAAAATTACCATGGAATTAAAGCCGCATGCTTGAAAAAATAAAATAGTTGGAATACCTGCTCAATATGAACCTCATCTTGAAACTCATTAGCCTCCCAAACGTTTCATATTCATAAAGTACAACTGTCAAAAGCGTAAAAATCAGTGAACGCATTGTGTAATTGATTTACCGCGTATTGTCCACAAGTCTCGCGCACAACTGTCTCATTAACGATTCAACAGAGCAAATTGTGCTACCTAATTACAACTGAATAGGCAAAGACAAAACAGTATTTATGTTCACTAATTTATCACACAATGAGCCAATGTTTCGGCCGACCGACGTACATTGAACGTACAATAACGCAGAGAACCTTAAAATCAAGTTTAGAAATACTATTAGCATTTAACAAATGTTAGAACGTCAAAAATATGACAGTGCCAGTGCACGCCGTTCATAAAAACAAAAGACAGCGTTTAAAAAGTATAAAGAAACAATTGCCTTTTATGTGCTTGCTAATGAGAGCGTTATGAAGCACGCGCGTACTTGTATGCTACGGTCTGGGGTTCGACTCCGTTTCAATTAAAGGCAGTTGAAATTAAAGACTCTTGCTTCCTGATTAGTTGTGTCTTGATGTTTGAGTAATTGAGAGGCAGGTCATGACTGTATAGTTTATGCGTACAATATAATAAAATTACCTACACGTCGATTCAAATGATTTTTAGATTACATTTACATGAATTTACAGTAGCTAGTTATGCAAAAAACTCCTGAATAATTATGCCATTTGTTCTGAAGTTTCTAAATTTTTAAGTCTCTTCAAGAACTATTATTTTGTCCTTGATACGCATAAGCAACCAATATATCAAATCTTTCCAATACGACAGCAGTTAATCATAGGAAACTTTGTTGACATCACGAATCCATTATACATGAGTATGCGATTATTTTGATGGATTCCATGAGAATACAAGCATCAGCACTCCCCTAAAATCTCGAAATCGAACAAAGGGAACACGTGAGACTCCCTTCGCATCCGAGGCTAATGCTCACCCCACGGAGGAAGGAGATGTAGAGAAAAATGCGTATTTATAGCAAATACTCGTACTCAAACAGTCCTACATTGTGTACGAGTCAAATAAATGAGTCTCATTTCTCGTGCTGTCAAAAAAATCTGAATGGAAAAGAAAACGCGGCGGCGAAAAAACGGCAGGCTGCGGGCTTTTTATTTCGTTTTTAATGTAATACTGATTTGGGATGTTTCAGATTAATTGCGCCTTACCTGAGGCGCGGCAAGGGTGATGCCACTGAAAGAGTTCCACGACGCTGATCGATCGACGAGCGCAGATTGAAAGGAGAGACGTGAAAGGTAATTATTCATTTGGCGACTAGAATAGAAGACTTTTGTACCTTTATCTTGGGGTTTTTTCGATACTTTTGCACGAAATTTGCAAGTAAATGGATCGAATGACACGGTGATTTGTTTTGTCCGACGCCTAAGACTTCCCACGAATTCTTTGCTCGCGCCTTGCGTGTACGTACGTTATAGAAATGGTAATGCGACTTCACTGAACCTGCGAAACACGTGATATTATCATATAAGTGCCTAAAATTGCCTGTACTGTGAATCTAGGCACTACCAATATAAATAGATATCAGACATGCAACCCAAACATTCTTACATTATGCCACACGTAGTTAAGTTATTTTTTGTTTTTGACGTAATTTTATACAACACAGCAACAAAAACTCAACAATACAAAAATGAAAAAGCGAAAACTTTCGAAAACAAAATAAAAAATTTGCATGCCGATAGCCGACAATGGAGCGCCGCAGAACCCGGAAGATTGCACAATACAGAACAATGAACTAGAAGCACATGTTATCCTGACCTGATTTTACGAATTTTAGGGACTACTGGAGACGCCAGGAGCTTTTGTCTTTCCAACCTTTTATGATTTATGTGACGTTTCTTTGATGTTTATGGCACATGCCTCATTTAAATACGTCGACTTGTGCATTGCACATTTTAACGCTCGCCCATAGTGATTTTTTCCAATAGAACTGCGCAATACGTTCTAGAGTCCTTAGCATTTGAATGAACATTTGGTTACCAGATTAGTTTTCTATGAAGCGAGACTATACGTGTGTAAACACCAAGTCACATTGACTCATTAACTTATATTTCTAATGTGTTATTCTTGAACAAAACAACGGTCACTTTGCATCTCAATAAGCGAGGATACTGGCTCATTTGTATGATATAATGATGTTCGACCCTGTGGAATTATGGCAGACTTTCTCCGTCGTTACGTAACTGAAAGCCAATGATTACGAGCCTATTCGCAGCAAAAAAGATAAAGTTTAAAATATCAAAATGAAGTCTTCGAGTTGTTCGACGATGTTATAAAATTGCAGGCAGCTAGGCGGCGAAAACCGGCAAATTATAGTCTGGGACCGCAGACATTGGCCGTGGTCATGGGTGCGGGACGATAGAGATCACGGTGATTGCGCGCTCAACTGTTGTGATCGGACCATTATGGTGACCTAACTAAACGCTCCGCTAGAATATAAGTATTCATAGAAATGTTGGCTTGGCTCTTCCTTATCTATACCAATAATTATGGTTTAAGACATTTATTTTCTCAAAAGATTTACTCAATCACTCACAGAGAAAATACAATATTTAATATAATAAAATCGAAGTGTTTGTGTGTTAGAAATAAATACAAAAATTCAAGCGAAAACTGCTATTCAAACGATACCTAATCATAAATTACCGTTTTTAGCTTTTTGCTGTGTGTCTGAAAGTTAATGTCGAATAGGCTCCGAAACGGCTCAATTGATTTGAATGAAAATTTTAGGAATTAAACAGGAATTTTAACTTAAGTTTTCATGTATGTTCCATACCGATATCTTGCAAGGTTCAAAAGATATGAATATATATATAATTTACACCTTTTTTTTTTTATTGGTGCCCAGTGGAAATTCTTCATGAACTTCCTTCGCCCCGGGGAAGAACGACTCCTACCGGCAAAAACCACTGGAGCGGTCATCTTCGGCACGTAAGGGAGGCTCCAGGTCCTCGTATGATCACACTAGAGCCGCCCACTGGTGCCACGCCTATTGGCATATCTCGGAGAGGGTGACTATAAATCGGTCACCCCCCTCGGGATATAATTTACACCTAACAAAGCTGGCGGGTAACGGCTGGTTTAAAATATATAATGACGATACTGTAATTAGTATATCATATACTAAGATAAAAATAAAGAAAAACTATCCATATAAAACCGTGTACAGGCCCTCATGAATGGTCAGACTTTAGTTGTCGCGTTCTATGATGTAGATTGCAGAAGAACGGGCAAGAAACTCCATGGTTACTCTTTTTTTTTAATTATAATGTATGTTACAATATTTGACTACATTACTCTTGAAATTAAGGTTACGTGAGGACAATATAGGAGAAAAGAGTCTAAATTGCATCAAGTCTACACTAAACAACCCAGATTGTAATACGAATGAAACTTAATGATTAAATTTCCATGGCAGTATTAAGCTGACCAGTCCCAACAGACAGCACTCGTTCACGCTGACGCATGCATCAGCTTTGCTTGGCTCAACCATTTTGTCGGGCACTCAGTGACCTCATACACGACGCCACCGTAAGCAGGACACTTGAGTGAGCATGACATCCCTAATCTGCCAGACAACAATCACGTCCGTTAAACAAAACTACTTATACTGGTACGTGTCTTATTGCAAGAGCCCGGCTGGGTAGGAATATCTGGCCTTGCACCACCGCAAGGCCAGATATTCCATCGCCTAGGAACAGTGTTTAAACTTTAAGCATTACTAGGTACTACTACTGCCTGTGTCAATCAAACGTGCCCGTGCTATGTCATTGGTTACTTTAAAAAAACTAGTAATAGAACATCACTTGTCTGTTAAATGTTTGTTGTACTTACCAATGTAGTCATCATTTCGGCCGAATGAAGTCCACTGCTGGACACAGGCTTCCCCCAAAGATCACCACAACGACCGATATGGGTGTGTTGTGGGCTCATGGGAGAGTATTGTCAAAATCGCCACGCTTGGCAGACGGGTAGGCGATCGCAGTTGAGTTGTTAATATACTCGAAGGACGCTGCTGCCCATCCTCCGGCCAATCCCTTAATAGACTTTTACGACACCCGCGGCAGGAGATGGGGTGGTGGCATTCTGAGCCGGCACCACACGTTAGTACTCTACTACAATGTAGTACTTACTTCTTATTGTGTATTTTCCATATATTTACTATATTTATGTACGATATCCTATATTCTTGTGGGTTATTTATATTGTATTGTATAAAGTATAGTATATAATTGTATATATGCATTATTTATATTGTACTGTATTAAGTATTTTATATGGTTGTATGTATGTGCATATTATTTAAGTAACTTATGGAATATTCGTATTACATTTAATTGTCTATATACGCTATTGGATTATTTTAACATAATAAGTTCACCACGGATTTGACCCTTTTATCTTTTTCCATCTTTTTCTTGTCTCGACAAAGGTTGTAAGAAATCATTAATAGCGATAAGATCGGCCTTTGTACAATTACTGTTCATAAAATGATTCCTAATAGTTAGTTGTTATTTATTTACTTATTATATTCTTTATTGTACACCAGTTATTAAAAAGTAACACTTTGAATATAGAGTACAATGGGCGGCCTTATCGCACACGGTGATTTCTTCCAGGCAACCTTAGGATGGAAAAAAAAATACTAGACAAGATATGGGGTAGTCTATGGTGCACACAAATAAATATCCTTAAACTTAAATAATACTATAGTAAATATGTAAATAATGAAGATTATTATTATGATATTAGTAATAATTAGTTCATAATAAAGAATAAGTATTCTATTCTATTAGTTTGCTCCGATTTGATACAGTGTGCTAATTAAATTAATGGGACCAAATAACGAATGTTTCGACATGACTAATGCCGTGTAGTGGCATGCAGGAGTAGGTAGTCCTGGGTAGCACTGCAACTGCTATGAGAAGGAATGACGCTTACCACCGCACGAATTACTTTCTCATCTCCTCACGGGATTGTAGAAAATTATGTAACAAAAGTAGGTAAGTAAGTAAGTAAGAGAGTTATAGATGCACAAAATTACAAATCTGTATATGTATGTATTTTAATAACAATGTCCTTGTAAAAGTACATGATTTAATATAGTTATTTATGAGTTCATGATCAGAATCGTTTCAAACCATCACAATATTTTAATTTTCTTAATTTTATTCTTAATAATGGCATCCTGTTTGTCCACGGTGTCAAGCACAAGTACAGTCGATCAAAATCCTTTAACACTGTTTCGAAAAGGCCTCTATACTTAACCAGAATTTGTTCAGGAAAATATCATCATCATATCAGCCACAGGATGTCCACTGCTGAACATAGGCCTCCCCCTTAGATTTTCACAATGAGCGGTCACATGCCGCTTTCATCCAACGACTCCCAGCTACTTTCACCAGGTCGTCTGTCCACCTCGTTGGAGGTCGTCCCACGCTGCGTTTTCTGGTGCGCGGTCTCCATTCGAGAACCTCTTTGCTCCAACGGCCATCTGTTTTACGAGCAATGTGCCCCGTCCATTGCCACTTCACAACACAACTTTAGTTCTTCTACGGATCTCCTCAAGACGAAAGTCAAATGCCCATGTCATGACCATCCCAATATCCATTGGGAGCTCTGTTCTCAAAGTTGTTGATGAGTATGGCTACCTGGAACAAACTGTCCAATTAGGTAGGTCAAACTTCGAGCAAGAGGTCAATCGTCGAATCCGACTCGGCTGGGCAGCGTTTTGGAAACTTCGCAACGTCTTTTCGTCAACAATACCGCAATGCCTCAAGACGAACATGTTTAACCAGTGTGTGTTACCAGTGATGACATATGGAACAGAGTCGAACGTGGTCACTCACAATGGGACTTATAAGAAAGCTCAAGGTCACTCAGACGAGAGTTATGCTTGGTATTTCTCTACGAGATCGAATCAGTGAAATATAGTATAAAACATTCAGTTATTTTACAATAAATAAAACCAGTGATTACTTCAGAAGCGTTATGCAGAATTAGTGGAAAGTGAAATCAGGATGTAGATAAGGGAAATCATTTAATTTGGCCTTCGTACTCAACTATATTTAGTTCTAGATTGACGTCATGACGTACCATATCCGATTTAAATATATTTATTGAAATCGGATATGGTACTATGCATTATATAATGCATAAATTAATAATCTAAAATATAAACTTACTAAACTTGTACAACACCCAAAATAGTAATCATTTTTGCCTCTGTGGATATTCCCATGGACTATCTTCGCCTCTCAAGGCGGTGGGCCTTCTGGATTCTTACTGACTCAAAATCCATGGTGCTCCTTCGACTTACCTATTGCCGGCGGTGCGGGGTTCACTGACACATTCGCCGCACCGACATTGTATCCCATGTAAGCCGCGGAGTGGACGATATAAACTGTCGTTGTCTGCTGTTATACGAATACCTTTTTTTTATTGGTCCTAGTGAAAATTTATCATGAACTTTTGGCAAAGGAGCATCCCGGAATCCTAACGGCCAAAACCACTGGGGAGGTCATCTTCGGAACCTAAGGTGGGCTCCAGGACCTCGTATGATCACACTACAGTGCCCACTTGTGCCACGGCTATAGACATCTTGGGGAGGGAGACTGTAAACATAACACCAACAAAACACCTCCCTGGGAAGTTTGAAAAGATCCCCCCGAAGCCTCACTACGCGCTGCGTAATGTTGCGCACACGGCGGTGCGTGACCAAATGCGCGCGCGCGTCTTCTCGTAGGTCGCTCGGTGTGGGCATGTTATACAAAGACCTGTGATAGTCGTTGCAGGAAGACAGAAATCCAATAGTTTGCCTGGTCTACTAGTCTTACTGTACGATATCAATATCCCCAGGAATACCAGATATAATATATCAGATGTGTAGAATACTTATATTCAACCGAATGAAAAGACATATCGTTTAATCAAAATAGATTAAGAATACTTCTTTTTGAACGTCAACATAGGATAGCGCCCATACATAACCGCTTCCTAGTATTTAAACTGGGAAGAAGAAAAGGTGCTCCAATCTACCCCAAAATTAGTCTGTCATATAATACAATCACCATCATATCAGCTAAAGGACTTACACTGCTGTACAAAGTCCTCCACATAGAACCATTCGCCATAATAACGATTGACTCTGATGATACTTATGGCGAAAACAGTAAACCCAGAGCCCAGTCTGTTAAATAAAATGAACGAACATGTTTATTTTTTCAAAAGTTCGATGCCTTTCAAAATCATCAGAGTTAGTGATCCGAAACGTCTCAATACCCAAGTAACGAGTTGCCCATTAATACGGGGATGTATCGCGAGATAACTTTATTCTGGTAGCCGGCTGCTTTGTATGCGGCCGTCCATGCGTCCGTCATTACCCAAAAACCACCTTATATTTCGACTGGCACACCCAATTTTCACCTTTATGTATAAAGGTGTAGAGTTCTCGAGATGTGTCTGATAACTTTTGCAAGCGCAGCCCTCTCGCTTTTATCTTATTGGTCAACCATTACTCCTAAATTTAAACTCTTCATTATAATGCCGCAGTGAGAAAACTCGCGATAACAGTCGACCACGTGAATAAAATATAGGTAATGAATTTTGATAAAGGAAGGCTCGTGGATAGATAATGTGGTGTGTTAAGTTGTTTACGGGAAATGCAATTGAGATATCGACAGATAATCTAACTAGCTTTCTTATTGAATGCCCTGAGTAGGTATACTTTAAGCAAAGTATGTTTCAGCACTGCAATATCACACAGATCACACCTTCCATGTGAGCAAAAGATAGAAGAGAGAAGATCGTTTTAATTTTCAGTCACTTAATGTTGAAATTACTATTTCCGGAAAAGCTAAGTTAGAAATATTGTCTACATTTCCGAAATTTATTTGTGAAAGGTTAAATATGACAGATGATTATTTTACCCGTAAAAATTGCGAAATAATGACGTCAATATATCAAGGAAACATCACTCTTTTCTAGCTTTACTGTGTGGAATTTTGTTTAAAATATCTAAATCATAAATAAATAAATAAAATACACTCATAACATTACCTAAATATACGTCAAAACATTTTGAAACTCATTTCATGGCCTCACCTTTCATAATAATGCACGGGTAGAGTCAATAACAGTAATTTGTCGAAAGGCTTTCTGGAGGCTGGCAAGTCTTTGATTAGGGCACGACTTCGATGATGCCATTTACCCCTTTCTGATGCAGAGAACGTTTAGGTTATAGCTACAGTTGACGTGACCTGTGCTCACGCGGTGGTTGGTCCTTAATAGCGTGTACTTATCTATGTGTACAGAATCTAGAGAGAATTTGAGCCGGGCTTAGAGAAGACGGAAGTACGGCACTGTGGATCAAGACTATTCAGTATTTTCTGTGTAATTTTATAAAAATGCAGCGTATTTGTAATGACCAGTCAAGTGACTAATAGATTTATTGAAAAGGCATTAGCTATATTTTCTTCTAACAAGAGATTGATGTTATTTAAAATCAATTTCTGTAAATTAACACTACCCATACATCAAAACTGTCAAACGATCAACTTAGCTTCTCTATATCTGGAATCCCACTTCATTTATTCCTGCACCTTCCGTATCCAGTTCATACGAGCAATATTACATATGTATTGTTACACAAAAAATATTCAATTAAAGCATCAAAACAATCGATACACGCCCAAATCAAAATCGATTACCAACAATCGATATTCGCGTCCCGAGAGGAGGTCGGGGAAAGGGAACGGTTGTCTCTGCACCAGGCGTTGACTAATCGCGGCGCGTCCGCGTGGAATAAGACTGATTGCACCGGGGCTTGCCTATGCCTGCCTGCTATGTGGTTCGCCAGCCCTCTACCTACACAAACCGACATTATTTAAGAAATCAGCTCGCTGGAGCGGCAACAAAGGGAGTTTTACCGCCCACGCTACGTGTTTTTGAAAGACTTATTACGTAAACTAAGTAGTGTGATTATAGAAAGTCGGCTAAAGTTGGCGAAAGAAAAAAGAAAGAATTCCACAAAGTTAAAGCATGTTTAATGTTGTAAATACAGTTGATTATTAGTATTTACATATAAAGCCAACATGGCTGAAAAGATTAGTAAGCCGAAATCGCAATGGGTGGGGCACATAGCTTGTAGAACTGATGGCCGTTGGAGCAGAAAAGTTCTCGAGTGGAGACCATGTACCGGAAAACTCAAATTGGTTCGCCTCCAACGAAATGGATGGATGACCTGGACGATCGTTGTGGAAATCTTTGGGAAAGCCTTTATACAGCAGTGGACGTCCTTCGGCTGATATAAAGATGATGATCATGAAAAATAAACTTAAAAGTTCTGTACTCAAAATGTCAAATAATTTATATAAATTACAGAATGTACTAAAAGCATCCGGATTATCCGTGTGTTTTCAGGATTAAGAATATAGCACCACTCCATCTTCTCCCGTGGAAGTCGTAAAATGCGACTGAGGGACTCTAAACCAGAGGGATGGGCAGCAGCGTCCTCTCCGTGGAACAGTAACCATTCTGCGCTCACCAACCCGCCTGCCAAGCGTGGTGAGTACTGGAAAATTCCCCCCAATATTGTTGTGGAAATCTACGGGGGAAGCGTTTGTTCAGTAGTGGATGTTGTACGGTCGATATGATGGTGACCAAAATGAGTAAACAAATAAGATTCACCTTCACACTTACCAGCGACCATATACGGTGCATTGTCGCTTGTAACATGCTGTAATAAACATGATAACCTTCTTATTTAACACAAGTCGATGTTGTAATGTGAGTACCAGCACAAAATAAGGTCAAGAACTACGTGTATGCTGGCTGTATCTTTTGATTAGAACTGAAGTACACATAGGTGTTGCAAGTACCTACTTATATATATATATATATATATATATATATATTACATATATTTTTATATATTTTTATATATTTTTCTGACAACCCGGTGACGAGACAAGCAAGTCATTCGCCTGATGCTAAGGGTCACCGGATAAGTAGCCACATTTCTCGTAAAAGCCTGCGAGAATCTGTAAAAAAAGTGTCTTCTTTTTTTTAGTTAGTGGCCAAGCTTGTGTCAGAGCTTTTCAAGCCACCCAAGGGCGACTTGGCTAGCAACTGCCGTCTAATGACAACAACCGGGACCGATTTACGTGCCCTCTGAAGCACGGTGACGCATTGTTCAAATACCACTATTTGGTCACACATCCATAGACGGACCGCGCTGGGCGTTGCTTAACCTCACCATTTACAGATCTTGAGTGCAAATTTTGTTGATGTTTATTTTTACTTCACTAATTGACATACCTACACTAGACACTTTGTTTTAGTTTATTGAGCTCTTAATACTGAAACAATTGTTAAATTATTGTTTAAAACAGCTGGATGTAATTTACTTAGACCACAACTGAATAAAAAGGAATGTTAATTGATCGCTAAATTAAGTGTTTTCAATTGATGTACATCGCGAATCAGTAGTGTAATGGTGTTGTAAATAATTGGGGTTATTAATCTATCGTTTCCACTTAATAAATGCGCCAAACATGCCCAGTTTCCTCAATCACGTACGATGTACCGTACGTGTTATTGCCCTCTCTTTTTATTTTATTATGAAAGCAAGAGAAACAAAATAATTCCTGACGATGAAGGCAATCAAGATATTACGTTATAATTTTCGATTCAAACTGGTTATGCTAAACAATCCACGGACAAGGGGCATTTAAACACACTCGTCAGAGCAAAAACATAAATTAAATAAACTGTTAGACGCGCTAAGATACGCTTTTTTCCAATAACTGTCATCTGACTTTAATCACAGATTAATTAAAACCATTCCTGATGCAACTCATTACCGTCTACAGAAAAATGAGATATGTTAAATCTATTTTATTTAGTTTCTTACTATTTTTTCTAATAATATTAAGTTGCTTTTTTATTTTAATATTTCTTTCTTGTTTAGTTTAGTAACATAGTAGTAGTAGTATAGACTCTATAGAAAAAGGATAGTACTTATTAACGAGTGAGTGTAAATTCAAATTACGAAGTGTCAGGAATACTGGAAACGGGTAACAAAAATACTAAGACCTCTATTACAGATAGAGAATCAAAACTCATGTAGAACTTGAGTCGAGATTGCGTTAATCAAATATGAACCCTATGTAATAATAGGTCCAGCATTTATATTCAATTGACGCAATCTCGACTCAAGTTCTACTTGAGTTTTGATTCTTGATCTGTATATGATACGTGCCTAAAAGCGACTGACTATGAGCGAATACAATAATTATTAATTATTTCGTATATGTACACATGTTTTCACACCATAACTTACTGTGACAATATTTCTTATTTAAGATTAGTTTATTATAAGCATGGTATTTAAGCGAATGACTATAAATATACTCACACGGTATTTCTAATCGCCCACTTAGTATTTTAGCGGGCAGAATATTTTTGTAGTCGTTCGATTAATTCGTTTCCTAAAACAAACTCATAAGATACACTCTATAATAACTATAGTCTATAGAGTGTCTTTTTAGTTTAAATTGTGTATATTTCTAAGTTTACGTTTTTATGTGTGAAATCAAGGAATAATTTATATGTACAAAATTTATAGGTGGAATATGTATATCTGTTAATAAGTTTCGAAATGCAGAAAAATAACAAATGACTGCTTTGAATACACCTACCTATTGTGTGATTTTTACGGATTTTGACGGAAACTGAAACTCTGAAACAGTATGGAAATTGCTACACCCGGCAATAACACGAACTGTTATAATTATTTTCCATGTAGCTCTATAAAATCCCAAGGTAAAGAAAATCTACTACACAAGTTAATCCTACAAACACATTCCGAAACCACAAAATCTCTTAATCCGATCCAACAACATAATTTCCCGATGTTTACAATTCATCCAACGTTAATGGGCTATTAAATATCCGTACCGTTTCTATAATAGTCCTCTATTGGCGATAAATCAAACTTTCGCCGGTACAAATAAAACAATTACCCAATACACATAGTAAACGCAATCGGCGTGTCTGGGAGGTAGAGTGATGGCGAATGCGATCGATGGTGACAAATAGACGTCGACACACGAGGATACGGCCGTGCGCATGTTTCAGACAAAAATGTCTTGATAGATAAAAATAGGTGCGCTAATGGGATTCGGGCGGCGATTGATCGGATAGTCGATGGTAGTTTTGTTATTGTGGGCCGACAGAAACAGTTACAAGGTAATTATTAGTAATGAAAACAGTATCTGAAAATCAAATGAGACCAAATTGTTTTATTACTAAGTATATGTTTCACAAACCAATGATATAGATAATTGTATGAATCAGTAGTAGTTGTTTTTCATGTGGTGTAAGAATCAAGAATATAGTACCACTCCATCTCTTCCAGTGGATATCGTAAAATGCGGCTAACGGCCAAAATTAATAATTGATCTAATCCAAAATATTTGAATTTAGGATTACGGTAATATCTGTTTTTTGTTGTGAAATGAGTTCGTCACACAATAACGGATCAATTGGAAAGATTTTGGATTAGATCGATTATTAATTTTGGCCGTATCATCTAAACGAGATGCGCAGCAGCGTCCCTTCTGTGGAACAGTAGCCATTGCCATGTGATAAATCAGTAAGTTTTGTGGATTTGTGAATAGAGTCTACTCTAGCTCAAAATGTCATCCACGAAAGATTTTGATATTAATGCGACAACTATTAGGTAATTTGTGGTATAAGGCTAAGGGTGCTAGAGCTGTAGATATATTTGTATTCATTCAAAATTACCACGAATAAACTAGAATCATACACAACATGACACACAGTTTGTAAAATATTCGTAATTACACAGAATATAGTTCAAAATCATTTTAACTGCGATGATAAGGTAGGTGTCGCAAAAGCCGTCGATGTACGTAAGGCCTGTTGTACACGCGATCGGTATGCGGCATGCAGTAGTAACGAAACGCGATACGATGGCGTGCCATAGTACATGAGTCAAATGCCCGCATGCCGTAGGGTGGAGTCCCCTATTATTGGACGGAATTATTCAAGTCATGACGCTCAGTGACGCCCGATTTTAATCTAACTTCCTGCCTATGATTTGGACATTGTACTTTTGTTTTGCCGTAGAAGATTTATATGGCTACTGTTTGAATCGCCGGTCTCAATGCATTTTTAATGAACTAGCTAGCAGTTGTAATGTTATATAATTTGTTTAATTCCTAATTGATCATTAATTGAGTCAATAAATTAACTTCTGTTAACCTCTGACTCTATAAATCACATAGAAATCCTCTACACACCGCGCCTACATCTCCTTTCTTCAAACTCTTCTCTCGCAGGTCTGCTGGAAGAGATTTCTTAAAGAAATAAGCTGCGCCTTTATACTCTGGTTTCCTATGTAGTTACTTATTAATTATTTATGTGTGTACATAAACCAATAAATAAATAGAAAGTATGCTTTATGAAATATTTGCACCCCATGAATGTCAATATTAACCATCTTCGTTATATACACGATAATCTTTGCTGCAATAATAGTGAATAGCACTAAAGAATGACCGTAAGCTTAGAAGAGAACAAAGGGACCGCACTCGATGCTCTTTTTTTCGATACTAAATATCGAGATGCTATTCGAATCAGGCCCAGATTGATGGCCGCTCGGATATATCGCATACCTATCAGTTTTATGTTCAGGCACTTACAGTTAATGCCTTCAGAAATGCACGGCATTAGTTAGCATGTCGATTTAGTCATTGCACGTTCGCTTAGTGATGAGCAAATTGTTATTCGATTAGGCCGTTAACTGATCATTTAAACTGACTCAAATCGATTAATTAATCATTACTTATTGACCTTGTTACAAATCGTCGCGTGTTAATGTACCACAGATTTATAGTTGCGATTATATCTTTCTATACATTTTCTTACTTTATGATATCAATACTAGTTTTAATATGGATGCATCAACTAGTAACTTCTTTATTGGAAATCGCTGTCTTTATGGTTAGAAATACATTTGTACTGCGATTTCATGATTTCTTTAGTTTAGACTAGCTAGTATAGGTTTCACCCTCTGGTTAATTTAAAATAAATTGGATTATTTATAAATAATTTAGAGTACTTCGGCAGAAATCCAATATACATACCCTATGTCAAGTGTCACTTGACATAGGGTATGTACATTGGATTTCACGGGTTTAAATTTTATGCCGCGGCACCCTATTTTTTTTTCTAAAATAAATGTAGTCTAAGTTGTTCCTTATAACATCAGCTATCTGCCCCCGATAAATCTGTCCAGTCGTTTCGAAGATTAGCGGGAACAATCAGACAGACAGACTGACAGATAGACAACAAAAATTTCAAAGTAGTGTTTTTTTTGCTGTAGATACCGTATGTACTTTCATATGCCTTTAGTATTAGGCTGTTATTTTGACATTACAAACAGACACTTCTATTTTATTTATTTGTATAGATTTCACACTTTAAGTTCAGACCGTAACGCCATTTTTATATGAAGCCCTAACGAACAAAACAAACTTTCCCTACAATGTTATCTCGTACGATAACTTTCTATTCAAAGAACCCTACATGCAACTGCATAATTAAAGTACGAAACACACCCAACTAACGCATACATATCACATTCTAATAAACCGCCACGCCATAGCGGGAATCAGCCCTAAAAACCAAAAATTCGATACACAAGTGTCGGCGTAACATTTATAGATACTGATTAATGATATGGAAGTGAAGAGGGGACGTTTCTCGCCATGATGATCGATGGTTCACAAACTTATTAGATAATGGTGTTTCCATAGAATTAGAAGCTTTGTTCTTCCTGCCCTTGCTTCGGGTCAAGCTCAAGATACATCTTTCGTTTGTCTGGATCTAACGGTACCAAGACCGTGCCGACGTTTGTATTTATAAAACGGTGTGGAATTTACGTGTAAAGTTAAGATGAACATGCTTTCAAAAATAAATGTTTAAGTTGGTATGGACTTCACGATTTCATTGGTTGTGTCAATGTTGGAAGGCTATAATATATGACTAAGCTTGTGGGCTCTCGTTCCTTTTGATTAAGTTTTTGTTATAGAAACGAATTCCTATCAAAACCATAAAATTGTAACGCATCTGTATTCGAGTAAGACTGATCGTACCAATGGGCAAAGGAGAACACTAAATTGAACATTTGAAAGTAAACCGGAAGCTTGACGGAATCAAGACAGGTCCAAGAAGGTTGGACGGTGTCGAAAACCTATATAACATCGGTTTAACAGGTTGGGAGAATACAGAAAAACAATTGAAGAATCATTGATCAGAAGGTCTGGCCTGGTGGAGAGGACCAGGCCAGACCACCCTGGTGAAAACTTAGATGATGACAAACCTATTGATATTTGAAAGGTATTATCAGTAACGTCAATCGAGTTTTACAATCAACTACGAGTACATGGTTCCTACTATTTTCTCAAACTTAATTCCATTCTACAGTGCGGCCACCGAGATCATTTGTTCCTGACATCTGTTAATTGGCCTAGTGTCTGTTACATTAAGGATTTAATATAGCGCTAAACTATTTAAGTTTATGTTTATTGACGTTACTACATTAAAATCATATTATATAAGAAATTTAATATAAAAGAAACTAGACCAATTAACAGATGTCAGGGACGCGGCGGCCTCGGTCTCGGCGGCCGGACTTTAGTAACTACAACACAGACCACCGCTGCAAATTTTCATTTTCTTAAAGAACAAACTTATGTGATAAAATAAAATACTCATGTTAACAAATAGTTAATTCGTACGGTATTAATAACAGTGAAACATCTGTTATTGCAGGCGGCGATAATGAGTTGGGGAAGGCGAGCGACTCACGCCAAGCTTTGATGTGCGATACTATAAATTTAATTTACATAATTATATGAAACTTCTTGTGGAAACAAGAGGTACTCGTGGAGGTCATATGAAAAACGGAAACGCTTACCTACCTAGTTGTTATATAATCATCAAATAAATACGTATTTAAGTTTTGGCAACCCTTCATAAGTTTACATAAACATACGCCTAAAATTTTATCATCGTCATCATAAACATCATATCAGCTGAAGGGCATCCACTGCTGAATAAAAACCTCCCCGATAGATTTCCACAACGACCGGTTAAATGCCAAGTTATTTAGCATATAATTTTTTACATAAAGGTAAGACATTTTCTATGCCGTGTGGTGGTTACAAATAGCACCAACCCATCTCATGCTGTGGGTGTCGTAAAAGGTGACCATGGGATTAGACGGAGGATAGGCAGCAGCGTCCTTCGAGTACATTAACAACTCAACTGCGATCATCAACCCGCCTACCAAGCATAGCAATTATGGAAAAACCCCCAATGAGCACACAAAACACTTAGACCGGTGGTTGCGGCTATCTTTTGAGGAGGCCTGTGTTCATCAATGTACTTTATCTGGCTGAAATGATGATGATGATGATGACGTAACTTTCATTATCAAAATTATTAGTTTGTTTTTTACAAAAAACGCTTAATATCGCCTCGCTTTATATTACGACAGCAGCACAATTAACAGATGTCACTAATATGAAAGAGATATTGTAGTAAAGCGGAAGGAGAATTTTATTGCTGCTAAACAGTGATCTCGTTGAGTAAAAGCCATCATTAGAATAAACGCTTTTATTATTATTATTATTTATATTATAAAAAAGAATATTGAACGAGAACGCAAACCTTCTACTGGTCATTGCAATCGTCCGGTTAGGTATCACCGCAGTGCTAGATATTCTGCTGGCAAGCAGTAGTGTTAAAAATTACTGTGTTCCTATTTGAAGAGCACTGTAGCTAGTTTAATTACTGGGCATAAGAGACTATTAATTAGTTTGCTTGCTGTCCGATCGTAAGGATATTATAAAATTACTGTGTATTATTACATCCTTTATATTAGCTTGACCTTTATGTAAATATGTAACTATGTACGAAAGTAATGGAATCTTGCAATTCAATTTTCACCCATTTCTAGATGTCCGTATAATTTAATATTTTGCAAACGTATCAAGAACCAATGATACTATTATAGTTGACATGGCCTGATCATAAACTGGTGCTATATTATACAACCAGTATCAGCAGTATGATTTTAAAAACCTAATAACAGAATAATATTTTATAAACGTGTTTTATAGTCTTTAAGCGATATGTTTTTATCTAGAGATTCATCTTACAGGTAATCTAAGCGTGTTTCGTATTCCCTTATAGTACATAATTGGTAATATGCACTTTCATGGCGATTACTTTTACAAAGTCTTTTCTTGGAGTCTAAATTGCAAAATGACAAAGAGTTTGCTTTCCGCTTTACTTACAATAATTAATTGCAATATCACTTATAGCGACAAAGGGTGCCAACACAAAAAAAAACTTTGCCATTATTTATAGCAACAGAACTGTGCAAAATTGTAACAGGTACTCTCTTTTCCAGTTTTAGTAAAAGAAAGTGTTTACTGATTTACAACCACATTACGGGCAATGCGGCTGCAAACATTAAACAAAATCTACAAAACATTAGTTAAGAAAAATTATTGAAAGTAAAGGTGTAACAAAATTCGCAAGAATGCAAGCGAAAGTGATCTTGTTTTGTTGAAAAGAATAAGGTATTAGACAAAAGAGTTTTGTCACAACGACCACCTGCCGATCGAGACAATTTGCATATTATTCGCACATGAAAAAATGCACGGTTTCGATTTCACTTGACCAGCTCAGTTTATCTTTATGCTCCGGGTAAATCAGTTCATATTTTGTGTTGACACATTTAATATTAGATTTAATTTAGTGATAAAAAAGTTGTAGGTAAATGTGAAACTGTAAGGTGCTGAATTATTTTATTATGTAAATAAAAAAGTAAGTATATATCGCTTTGAAGTATGTTTTAAAAGTTTTATATGTGTAATCAATTAATCATTTGGTAACCAAAACGTATGTAGTAAACCACAGACTATATAAATTTTAAAACTGTTCGAATTAAACGGCCGGTTAAAGATTAAAATATACCGCACTACATGCGTGTTTGTACGTTACTAATGTCAACACGGTATTCCTACTTACTTTATGTTTTTCTGAAAGTAGCTTCGGCAGGTAGGCTCATATAAGCGCTTTATTTATAAGGTGGTGTTGGTAATGTGGAATGCTGTGGTCGCCGACCGACGGTTGGTCGTTGCGGGAGGGGGCCGGCACTCTATAGGGTGTTCTGTAGGGGACATATGTGATGATACGAGACATGAGTATAGTTATTAATACCTAGCGGTGTAGACAGCAATTGAATGGTGGTTAGTAGCTAATGTATTTATTCTAAAAGTTATATGACATGTGAAAATGTATGATTATATTTAGCTTCATCTATTTATTTTGCAAATAAGTCATAGGAAAATGTAGTTTCTTAACTTTATATACATTTTTACGCGATTCGCAAATATGTAATCCTTCTAAATGTGATAAATACCAGCCTATACCTAATCCATAAAAACATGTTTGACGATAATATAGAGCAATAGATTATAAAAAGCGCGAGATGAAATCGACATTGGACACCCCGTACAGTGGAGAGTATGATATCAAGGTTAGGCTTAGCGGAACACTCCACATGTGGTCAACCTTAATAAAGTGTGATAGCCATACACGAGGTCGCCGCGTGCGACAAAGACAGATATAGGGGCTTAGCGGCCATGTTGTATTATGGATGCCTATCATATTTTGGACCCGCTCCGGACCGGATTATTCTTTTTTCTTTTGCGCCTCCATCTCGAAACCGGTCTCAGAGCGACGACCACCATTTATTGTAGATTAAAGAGGCTTGTTGTCTTAATTTTAAGCCACGCTTTAATTTATGACCACGTATTAATGTATAGTCTCCGCCATTTTTTCCGAAGATAGATACGTCATTGATTTCTTTATTTGTACTGTCGAGTTTATTAATTCCGTCGCACTAGTGCCGACTAATATTTTCGTGCTTAACTTAATGATTTGGCAATTAAATTAAATTGTTCTCGTTGTGGTAGCTAAATTAAAATTTACAGCGATGAGAGATTTTAAGCGGTGCGCCATCGCCCCCGCTGTCGACTGTATATATTTGTCATGTCGGCGCTAAGGGAATTTGCTTCGCTGTGTTTATGTTTATCGATAATTAACCGTTTTAATTAACGCCCACGTTATTTTCACAACCTATAACATGATTTATTTACGCACATGTAAAAACTACGGATTCAATGTCTAGGTCATTCAACTGTGCGTCATCGGCGGTACAAATTAATCATGAATTCTCTGTACAAAACAGAAGCGAAATGAGCAAGTGCAAACTCCCATGTCCGAGTGAAAAAAATGACAGTACGCTCGGGCAAACCGAAAGGACGCCAGCGCAAAAAGCGCTACCGGTGAAAAAATATGATTTATAGCGTGAAAAATGTGGAAACACACGCAAAAAGGGAGAACGGTGAAAGCGTGGCATTTCCACTAGACAAATTTATTAATCCTATCGGCCGACCGTTTTTATTTGTGTGTTGTACCTATCGGCTTTTCATTTCTGTACCTTTTAGTTTGTTGTACACACTAGCTGATTTCTATTTTACTATCAAGGTAATGGACGTTTAATGAGGTGGTGAGAACAAGAGTGGCAAATTTTCGAGACACAAATTATTTTAATTGTGTCTAGAAAATATAGGCCTCTTGTTATCACCGCCCCAATTATCCCTTGTTGAATTAATCTCTACTTACGTAATCGCACAAAATGACTGCGTATACCAGGTACTTATTATCTTCACCTAATGAGCAACAAATCTGTTGCAAATATATGAATCAAATCAAACCAGTAAGAGAAGCAGTAAGCTTAGCTTAGTAGCTAAACGAACTTAATCACATAATTTGCGGCGCGTAAACATTACATCAAAACAAATCACCTATCATTGCCCCAACGTCTATATTCACGCATCTTGTTATTCCAGAAGGTATCATTTATATGATAAAGCCCTTCTTCGAGTCCGAAGATCGCTATCCGAGCACCGCGTATTAACACATACACATTATTTGTTCACGTATCTCGTATTCGATCTGCAGTAGTATAAAATCAACATCGCCTCAGCCAGTGGCGTTCCTCCGTACTCTGTAATTACGCTACCATTCAATAACAAACTGGTATCTTAATAGAGTGCTAAGAACGTTGCTGATGTCTGATATAATGCTACAATATTGTTAAGGAGACTTGGTTTGTGCAACGTTTGTGATGTATGGGAATTTATACCACATAAACTGTCGTTTAATGATGTTTACACATTGATAAAGTAGCGCCAGACATAATTGCTATTTATACAATTAACTTAATAAATTGTGAACAAAACACTACATATTTTTTGATAATCCAATCACATAATAACTTAGATGAACTTGATATTCCAAATAAACATAGATTCCCTCACTGACTGACCTCATATCTTGCTAAATCCGCAAACAAAAACCTTCCGCAGACCATGTAAATTAAATTATAATTGCGAAATGATCACAAATATAATAATCCACACATCATTAAATTCATCGCTTCATAGCCCACATGTAAGGCGTAGTTCACACAAACATAATATATCCGCGGATTGTATATGTCCGCTGACAGATACGGGGACGCGCGGCGGATCTTAGGCGGAAATTAAAACTAATAATTCAAAAAGTTTCCGCGCGACCGAGCCGCCGAGCCAGATTTATGTTTCAACCAGTCTTGTGAACGCTTCCTACGTTGTTCTAGTTGCTCTATGGGCTGCCTGGAAGGGACAGGATTACCTTTTTGTGGTATAGGTTAAGGACCTTCAGTTGAGATTTCAGTTGGAAATAATATGATTTCTGAAGCCTTGAATAAAATAAAATAGGTAACTACCTACACGTATAAGAGCTATGATAAGGGAGCCTTGACGTCATCAACCATCAGGCGTGATAGAGCTTAAACCACAATAATCACAAACCCATTAATTACTTTTTTAAACTAGAAATTGTATATTTTGGAATGTTGTGATTTAGACATCAACAGGCAGACATCAGGTTTATATAAGTTACTTATATATATATAATAATAAATATAAATATATCAATGCCACCTGTACATGTTTGGCCTGTGTCTAGATAAATCTCATGGTTTTCGCGTTATATACCACTTTAAACCTTCCAAACGATTACAGTGTGGCGCGATTGTGAAGTGGCAATATCGATTTACTTATATGCTTTACAAGTATGGAGATAGGACACTTTGAATTGACGAGTTTATTCGAAGAAATAATTCTCGCGTCAATGTTATTCATTTCAGTTTCGTTTTATAGGATTTCTTACGGTAACGGCTTATCTGATTAATGTGAGTTTTGCCTAGCAGGTAGCTAAAAGTTGGTTCATTAAATTAACAGCTTATCGAAGTCCACTGCTGGAATATATCCATCTCCTAAGTTACACCACAAAGACCGCTACGTGATTAGTTATCAAACAGCGACAGCAGTGGTCGCGCGATCGGTCGAGTAACGTCAAATAAATCGTATTAGGTATGGTATTCACCCACCTGACGCTGTTTGTCATTCGTCATAGTAATTAGCCCCAATAGCAGTAAAATATGTGAAACTAAAAATAATGAACTGTTCATCTTTTTAGACAGTCTGTGTTGTTTAGCAGCAGTAACCTTTTTTTTCACCACTGCTGAAATGCTCTTGCCTCGTCCAACGCCCTTGGGCCGAGGGGCGAAAGGTATCCCGGAGTCTTACCACCTTAAACCAACTGTGCGGTCATCTTTGGCACCAGGATTTCGAGAACGAACACTCCGCAGCCGAGCAGTGACTACTTACGTCTGTCGTAAACCATCTGCAAGATACGTTATCAGCCCGCTGGTTATTGGCCTTCGTTGGAGGTAAGTATATCGTTTAGGCAATGACTATCTATCAGAATGGTTATATCAAAATATTAATGTGGGCCAAATTATTTATTCATTTGCTAGTAATTTTTTACATGTAATCATACATTTTGTAAACCAATGAGATCTTGTACGACATGGGAATATATAGCATACCTACCGTATGTCGTAGGTATTATTTTATCAGAAATAACGATTACAGGTCGCCTCAATCTTTTTGGCCATTCTCAAACGCGTTCAACAAGCTGTAAATCGATGTTAAAATCACCTTTTTGCTGTGTGGTAGACCTGCGCCAACTCACACTCATCATCTAGTTTACAGCGCCGCCATGCCGCCAAGTGTGGCGCGTTCCATTCTCAATATAATTAAACTTTAACTAAAAATATATTTCAGCCTATTAGTATATTGTATGGATTTAATTCTTCGCTCTCAGTTTTATATTACTCGGTTACCTACGACAACTTTACTTTTTGTGTCAAGCTGCCTAAACGAACAACTTGTTGGCCGCTGTACGCTTTTCGCTTGGTTTGCTAACAGTTTTAGATAGCTTTTCTGTAATTGAGTTTTAAAACAATAAATCAGCTTTTGAAATCAATATTTCTTTGTTTCTTGTGTTTGAGTAATTTGCATCATCATATCATCCAAAGGATGTCCACAGCTGAATTAATGAAGGTCTATCCCATACAATTTCACTACAATTGTGTTGTCATTTTGGGGGAAATTTTCCATTAACAACTCAACTGCGATCGCCAACCCGTCTGCCAAGCGTGGCGATTATGGCAAAACCCCCCCAATGAGCCCACAACACATCCATATCAGTCGTTGTGGACATCTTTGGGGGAGGCCTGTGTCCAGCAGTGGACTTCATTCGGCCGAAATGATGAAATTGAATTAACTCGGGTCATAATATAATGCTATTCACTTTTTAAATGCTTGAAATTTTACTTCACCTAATTCGGTAGGATTGGCCGACTAAAATATTCGAAGTATAAGTTTATTGTAAAAATTATATTTTGTATCATAATTAAATTAAATTATAACGGTGACGAAATCATGATGAAAAATACTTGTTATGGTTTACATATATCAAACATCATGTAATAAGTTTTTACTTATGTTTATAAAGTTACCCTAGAGCTACTTGTAGAGATTATACATATTATGTAGGTAAGCTAAGACGTTTCGGAAATAAGAGTAACAAAGGGAACTTTTTGGTCATCAAATACCGGTAGATATTCCCTTGTTTGCAGACATACCATTACGACTATCTAACACTAAAATAAAACTCCTTAAACACGGACAGAGACTAACAGTAGTCGAACAGGATCGCATTGACATTAGGTACATAACGATTGCAATACGTCCACCGTCGGCGGTGCATCAATCGAATACACAGCGGCCCTGAGGAAATGCATCAATGGACTACTGTAGCTGCACTGCGTATTCTGCCATGTGTTCTCAAATCGGCATATCACATTGTTCATCGTTCATTGCCATTTTTGTTAGTTATTTTAAATCTTGTGAACCATGCAAATCGGTAATGGAAATAAAAGTGCTGATGTTTTCGCAGACGCGCATATGTAGGGGATATTTGTTACCTAAGGTCAACGAAAGAAGTGTAGTTTGCTGTCCTTCTTCGACCATTTATATCTGACGGCGATTCTTGACTGAGAAAAATTTCACAGTTTTATTATTAATGTGAAGTCAAAGTTATTCTATGTTTACCGTAATGGATTTGTCGGTCTTTTGTTCTGAGCCAAGGTAGCATAGGTGAAAGGTGTTAACATAGATTACAAAGATTTTCAGCACAGATAGACTATACATTTAAATACATGAATTACTCATGTACAATTCAATGACTTCTTGCTGAATAAAAATATGCGGTCTATGTAATAAAATCAATAGTACGTACTTTTCAGTCAACTTCATAACCCTTTTCTTCTTTTTTGTATTAATTCACGGAATATCAACAATCTTCCTATCAGTGCGCAAATATAGATACTAGCTATATCTTCATAGAAATTACTTGTTTAGTACAACAATTTACTTGTTATGTTACTAAGGCTTAAGCATTATCTCAGGGTCAAAATGACCGTACCGCAGCGGACGGGTTAAACCGCAGAATGTCTTGGAGCACTTAAACTATGTACTTATGTAGCTATAGTACTAATGTATACTTAAAACTATACTTACTACTCATCTCTATGATAGAGAGATAGATCATAGAGTTTTCGTTGTCATACAAAGTACATAAGTAGGCGCGTATACATTAATTTAAAGTACACAGTTTTATATAGGTTTTATGAGCCTATGTAGACCTTTCATGAAATGTTTATTCAACTACTAGTTTTCGAAAGAATTTTAGTTAGAGTTTAGCTTAGCTTTAGTGTTAGCTTAGCATTTTACCTAGTGGCAGTCGAAGTCAGAACTGATATTATCAATAAGAAGCTGACTAAGATTTTATGTACACAATATTATTTGTTATGACATTAAATTGGGAATATACTGTACACCACGACACAGGGAATCCTAGTGTGAGGTCCAGTGCAATTGCAAAACTTTTATGTAATACTACTTTTCTAACTGTTGTACAAATATTTAGTTTACTTACTATAAGCAATGAACAGAACCGAGTGGAAAACAAGAAACGGTAGGCCTTTGCTTAGTTGCGGTGCTACAGTGCAGTTTGTGAATAACTAAATGCACCAGTTCCATCTAAATATGATTCAAAATATCAGTAAGGACTCAAATGTTCCCAAGTACGATTTCATAGAGCAAAGTAACAAAAGCGGATTTATAAACAAAGTGACAAGACTAAACGTCATCTCTACATGATCCCAATCACACAAACTATGAAAGACTCGCGCGTGTAATTCAATCATTGTTGTTTTATTTTTCATGTCAATACTACGAGTAGTAGATATTTTCACATATAACATATGTAGAGTCTGGTAGAGCATAGGTAGAGAAACTGTTTATTATTTAGACTGTGTAGCGGTGGGGGACGCGACTTGATGCTCGCTCCAAGTGGAAATCTTTTGGGATTACGCTGCCGTCAACCGGGCTCGGGTGTAGGTGTACTGAGCGATTTAATACGTAATAACGGATTTTTTTTTAAACTCTGAAATCTAAGTAGTCCCTCTTACTCATAAAAATATAAAACTTTAGTTAAAAAAAAATCTTTTTATTATTTTTCGAAACCTTATTATTTCCGAACCAAGCGTCCTCATAGGGACCTTGACCATTTTTATATCATATATTTACCATACCATATATATTTATATCTGTAGGTATATAAAATACAGAGTTTAAAAATGTAAGCTACTAGGTGTTTAGACAATAAACTTAGCTAAGTTAGTGAGTACCTATAGGGTTTTCGGATTGTTTATGAATAGTGACTCGAAACGGGTCCTACCTAATGAAAGCTTTCGATTTCCTCATTACTTTTATAATAAAATACGAACTGCTTAGCAAGGAGATTGTATCATAACTTCATATGTTTTGATATTTAAATTATACATTTAAACATTGACATTTGTGTTCTAATTTCGCTGGAACCTACAGCTCTGTACTGCCACAAATCTAATGTATCCATTTACAACGTAACGCAACTAAAATATTTTCACATGGAATAGGTAACTAAAAAAATATGTATCTCTCAGTGTGTCCCCGTCTCTACCATCTGAAGCGTAGCGCTATGATGTACGAGAAGACGACGCCTGGCGAAACCTAAACCGAAGTAAAGCCTCCATCACGTCAAATGAATACTAAATCACGGACGGCCATTTGAATTTCAATATCTATCCGCTCTCGGTGTGCCCGTTGCCCTAATGTTTGTGGGTTTTTGATTTAGATCTATTTCGTATGTTAGCAAATATTATATTAGTAAAAATATAGTTTCGGTTTCAATTATGAAAATTTAGGGGGATATTTTGAACCCATTTATTTCCGAGGTAGAAATAGGTTAGCAGATACATAAACGTTAGAATTAGGTTTGAACGTCAGGTTTAATATGTCATTATGTGACGATAAAGGAGATACTTAAATAAAACATCTGTAATGATAAACTTTTCCATTATAATAATTTTCAGTAAGTAACTAGTCTTACATACCTACACGCTATGTTCTTATTTGTAACACTTACATAGGCACTAAAATCTAGGAATGTATGTACTCTCAATCCACAACACCTGCTTACATACACAAACCTTACGAGACAAATGTTTCAGTTTCTTACCGCATGTCGTCATGTGGCAGATTTCCCAGGGAGAACAAAAAAACTTCACCACTAAAGCACTTAATGAAACAAAAGGATCCGAACTACACCCAAATTGCCAGATACATATTCCGAGCACATTTATCAGTGGAAAAAGAACCGGAGCTGAATCGGCAAATATTTTTTCTAGACGATTAGCGGAAACTCTCTCGAAATACCTACACCGCGACAAACTTATGTTTGCACTTGGCGAACATTTCTTTCCAACATGTTCAACTTTCTTTCTGGCGTTTTAAGGATTATTTCTAGATAAAGTCGGAGTTAAGAAAGTGAAAATAGGACTTGGCATTTAGTCGTAGGTTCAGCGTGGGAACGGCCGCGTCGCATTGACCCCTCGATGCTTAGACAAATGATTTCCAACCAAGTATTTTCTTCAAATGTTTTTGCGTTTGAATGTTATTCGAGAATTCTTGAAGTCCGCAGGCCCATCAGCTTAGTTGGTTTAAATCTATTTACTTAAACTATTTTCATCTCAATGTTCAAGTTAATTCCTTATTTATCTATATTTTGTAGATGTATTTTTATAACATTTTTGTTTTAAATAATATGTTATCCTATCTAAAGTAGAATATTAGGTTTCTCTATATCAGACCCAACCTAAACTGAGTTTTCTAAATTCTAAATTCTTTACTGTACACAAACACAAAATACAGTGAAAACAAAATTGGAAATTACATGTACAAAGGCGAGCTAACTCCAAATTGAGTTTTCATATATAAGCTTGGAAAAATCCATGATTGGTTATTCTGAATGCAAAAAGGATGCAATATTTTTTCATCAACCCAATCTAAATATTGAATATCAGTACATTATTTATTTAGCATGCCAATACCCTTTATATAAACCAACAGTTTACTAAAGGGGGAGGGAGATCTTCGGACGCATCCTAACAATTTTTCTCATAAACCGAACATGACAGATTCGTCAGAGATTGATCGGGCGCGCGCAGTTCATTTGATGGGGTGCCGAATTATAATGCGAAGGGTGTTTTGGTTCCCTGAGACGTTTGTGTATCGTCGATGGATTTTGAAGTTGGAATAACATTAGGGTTTTAAATCTTGGTAATACCATCAAGTAGCAGTAATGCGAGTTATACTTACTTTTTTGTGGTCTATATATCCAAAGTTAGCGACATAATGAAAGTTGTTCACTTCGTTTCTGAAAAGTATTGTTCATATTGGATCTTCTTGTCTATGAATCTGGAATATGAACGAATTCCTGTTGATTAAAGACACATCTATGAGATGTTGCCACTACCTGTGTAGTATTAAGGGTTAGGTGCCTACATACCACCTAAAATTTCCTAGTAATTAATTATAAGTCATATTAATGAAAAGTTCTAACATAACCTGAATAAATGATATTAAGTAATAATATCCATTTTTTTCCGTATAAATATACCTATCTAAACTCTTAAATGTTTAGAAACCTCACCGGAAATGTGGTTTATCAAATCCAACCTTCCGAAATATTGGCTCAGTTTTATTTCTAATTAAAGCGGCATTAAAGAGTTCAAACAAACAAATTGCATTGTAAGCTTCTTAATTTTTTCCCCGAACGTCCAGATGAAAATCTTCATTCGATGGAGGGCGAACTACCCTTGAAAAAATATAAAAGTATTATTAAAGAAGGAGACAGTTCGGGCCGCATTTATAACTGTCGCGAGCCCTATGATGAAAAATTAGTTCAGTCCTCGTGACAAAGGCGAGCTAAGCCCGCTGTACATGGTTATCTCGCTTTAACTTACGTGGTGTATGGAGGAGAAAATAGACGGATAGAAGCTGCGTTTCCAATAGCAAATGACACAGATAGCTTAGGGATGACCGTAGGAGCGAACAGCAAGTTTTTGACAGCGCCCATTTATTGTGTATTGAATATCAATATAATTTCCGTGAGAGTCGATTTTTGTCCCATAGTGTGTGTGTCCCTCGAGTAAGGAGTTTGGGCACACAGATTACGGCCAATAGCAAATATTGTACGTGATTGATAGAGGCGAGACGCCTCCGTGGATCTGCCATTTCTTTGCTTTGTTCTTTTGTTTTTCTTGTACGCAAATTCCAATGTGTTTGATGGATGGAATGAAGGTGACAAAGCATCAGACGAGCTCAACAAAATTAATATTTTGTATTTGCTGTTTTATTTTTGAACAAATAGGTCTCTCTGGATTAAATAACTTACAATAAAAACGTACCGCTTTGATTCGTTGTACTCAAGATATTATTACACTCTGAAAATATATATTGTAAATAATAATAATCTGGGCTTATAATTACAAACTCTAATCTTAGTGATTTTGAGTGTGGTATTTTACAAATAACTAAAATATTATAATTTTCGACTGCAGGGATATAGGTATTAAGTGAATGCCTCGTCGAACTATCCAGTAATAAATAGTGCGTGCAATGCTGTACACCGTACATAATAAAAATCTATGACAACTAGTATAATTTAGATATACAGGGTGTCCAGTAAATAGCACGACATACTGCAGGGGGTGAGAGCTTGGGTCAATAATGGGTCAGCAAAATCTTACGGATTTACAAAATTTTATGATAAGAAAATTGTACTGTGAAAATTTAATTAAAAATTGTATTTCTTGAAAACATTTTAGTTTTAATAGAATAAAGACTTATCAATGAGTAAAGTAACTATTCACAAATAATTTGAGGTAAAAAAAAACTAGAAAAGGAATTTTTCATTACGAGATGCTTAAAAATCTGTGTTAAGGTAGAGATTTTTCGATCCGTAATCCGTAAGATTTTGCTGAACATATATTGTTTTTTTTTGGTAGGTATTGACCCAAGCTCTCACCCCCTGCAGTATGTCGTGCTATTTACTGGACACCATGTACAGACACCTCTTGCTGTGCTCAAGGCTACGATACTTTTGACTCCTGTTAAAATCACTAATCAGTTATACTATCTTAATTACTGACTATAAACCTTGACTGTCATTGGAATGCTCACTTAAATATCTCGTACTCACACGCAAATGGACGGAATTATTAAGTAATGCGCGACCATCCTGTCTTAGTGCAGCGCAGCTACACTAGTTACCGTACGGTGCCCACCTAATTAATGAATAATTACCGAGAAAACTAAGAACAATAGTATAGATAAAGCTATTTCGTTCTCTATCTTTACGGCATCTTCAACTACTTTTAAAATCACATATCCGTCAAATTTAATCTCAATTACTTCCCACAAACCTTGACCCTCAGTGGAATGCTCACGTGAATGTCTCGTACTCGCACGCAAATGGACGGGATTATCCAGTAATGGTGCGACCATTCCATCTAAGTGCGGCGTAGCTACGCCAGCCACCGTACATAATCGATTGTCTTGCTGCCGTAATACAACAACCGCTTATAGCGAGTAGATTTAGAAAATAAGACTGAAGATTTAATTTGTAAATTGCGTAATGTTTTTTCGGTAGCTGATTGATTCGTTAGTATACGAGTACATTTCCATTCCTGAAGTCTCTCAAGTACGATCGATACGATTAGCTAGCTTTATTTTGTAAGTGCCAGTACTATTAGTACTAGAAGTTCTCCTGTCAATGTCCTTCCATGTTTTTTTTTTGTTGGGCTTCTCGCATACATTTCTGGGAAATGTGGTTGCTTGAGTGGTCATTTCTGGCGAAGCCAAAAGAGGCCACCAGCCAGGCTTAAAATTAATATTAAAAACTAAGCAACTTTCGCTAAGGGCGCCCCCTGCGGGACACGGACCTCGGCTTAGGGCGTTGCTGGGGACAACAAGCTATTGTTTTAGGGACAGCTGGATCGGTATTACTTATAATGTATTAGGGGACATTTAAAACTATAGGCTCGGCACGGGCCGGCGCAAGCAAGAGACGGGAGGGAGAAGTGGTAACTTGAACGGGAAGGTGACGCGGCGATAGGCCTCCGCGACGTCGGTGAGGCACTTCCATGATCGGTGGATACTGCCCTTTATCGATTTGCATTGTTTTCGAAGACGTAATCACCGAAAGCTGTAGGAAGACTCACTCTGTTATTTTTTTGCTGATTATATTGGTGATTTGTGCTCATTTGCGATTTGATGCGACATTTTGATACATGTGCCATTGAGCAAGGTCGAAATATTCGTGTCTGAATAATATAAAATTGATTTGAGGCTGTCGTTGGCCACTTCAAGGACCCATCCCACATACTCTTAAAACAAGTCTTAACTTATTTCCTGCACGCATTTCCGCCTTGATGTAGTTCAATAAAATAAAGATATTATAGATCTAATCTAATTCTTAATATTGGGTACTTATAAAAATATATATTAAACCTTTTAAGCTTTACTAATAATCATTTATTCACCGATTCATTAAATGTTGAAATTAAATTATATTGATATAGGGTTTTATTTAAATGAATCTTAATTTTAAAGTTTTTTTTTCATAATTACAACATGAATTAATTTATATTTACTAACTGGATCTTGCTATTTATACTTCAATTTCCTTCAACACATCATATATAAAATATGTTGTCGTTTAATCGTGTCCAATAACAAAGTTCGCTCAAATTGATAAAGTACCAGAAACTACTTAGCTTAATGTGTTAATTCAGATGCATGCTATTACTGATTGTTTTACTTCAATGCAATGCATACCCATATCAGTCATGATAATTATCATCATCGGTCGATTACAATCCCCTGATAGATAATGTTCTCTCCCAAGTAGCACAACAACTCTTGGTCCTTTTACTTCTGCATTCGGTCTACCCCAGCTAAAAACTTAGTACAACTTGTACGACCAGACAAAAATGTTTTCCTTAAAGGCCCCCAGGTTGTATTATATTCCCATTGCCATTGCCATATTTTTGGGGTTGGGCTTACGTTATTCATTTCTCAACGTACGAAACGCAGGAGTGTTTTTGACGGCACGGTTGGTGCAGTGGCTGATACAGTCGGGTGCTGCGCTCCGGGTTGTGGGTTCGATTCCCGCACGGAACAAACATTTGTACGATCTGCATGTAGTTGTTCCGGGTCTGGGTGTATTGTGTGTGGAATTTGTCTGTAAAACGCACCAGGAGAAATCCTAGTGTGGGGCAACATATTATATTTAAAAAAAAGAAAACCGCTACTTGGCACCAGTATTCTATGACTGTGTGGTACTTTCCCGGTTCGAGCCAGCCTATTTACGAGCTCTAGGCAACCGATGACTAAAGCTAGACTCTTCCACACAATGCCTTCAGTATTCAAATCCATAACAGCTATGAAAACCTGGAAATATTCCACAAAACTACAAACATTACATAAACAACCTTCAGCAGCCGTATACAAGTCATCAAAGTAAAATCACAGTACATAGCTAGTACACAATCGGTTGACCGTCGCGCGGCGCCGGCCGCAGGCAAATGACAAGGAATTAGTTGGTAATGGCGAGACCATTGTGCCTAACTGCCTGGTGGCTCACCTAGACATACATAATTGATTATCCCACTGAACCCTTCTGTGGAAGTTTGGTTCACAATTTTAGACAGTTTGGAACAGTTTTTGAAAGTTTTCCGTATGAAACGACATGGCAAAGTTCGACCTTATTCATTTGCCTCTTTTGTACAGTATAACAGTAATTACACCTGCACCTATAAAAATGTTTTAATATAATTACCTCGTGTTGTCCGTAAGAGGAAACTTACTTTGATCACTCTTCTCCGGAGTCCCTAAGGATGTTTCGTTGACTTTGCTGCAACCACGCGTTGCAAAAGGGGGTTGAGATAAAAACCTAAACATTTTAATGTTAATGGTATAACAATGTTTATTAACAATTTAATTTAAATTAATGACTATACTGTAATATTGTATGAAAAAATTAAGTGTAAATAAGTAATGAAACTCAGAGATGGCAGCTTGGAAGATTGGACTTATCAAATTTCTATGTCAATGTCGCACACACAGACACACACATCAGCCCGTAAACGTCCGCTTCTGAAAATGGGCCTCTCGATGATTACTGCAATGTGCGAATAAATCACCAATCACGAATCACCAATGTGATCTCAGTACCTACCAGTTATTTGTGTACTTTGTGCTGTCATTTTTATTATTTTTCAATATTAAGGTCAGTCAGTAAGAAACCTTCAATAAGCACCAGAATTTTTAGTAGTAAAATGTTGCCTCGTATATCAAACAAAACATTCTGGTATTACGGCTAAACTCTACCCACTTTATTCTGCTGCCTATCTGAACAATATTTAGGTATTTATAATTTATTTATTTATTTATACTTTTATGCGCAATGATGGTACACAAGACGGACTTAATGCCATATGGCATTCTCTACCAGTCAACCTTCGGGTTAATAAAAAGAAATGCATCGAAAAGAGGTACAAAAAAAGTAATATTACAAAAAATTAATAATAAGATACACATAAATTAAAATCTAAATACTATAGATACGGTCAAATACACAGGTTTAAAATATAATACGCACTTTTTATCATTTTAACCATGCCCGTAATAGTAAATTAGGATTCCAGCGAATTCAAAAACTGTTCCCGAAGTTTGCGTCTGAAAAAATATTATACTAAGCAATATAAAGACAAATGTTCACCAAAATTATCACATTATACAACTGATTCCAAAAAAATAAACAAAGCTATGACACACATTGTGAGAATCCAGGTAATTAAAGCAGGAACAAAATCCAAGGTTGGAATATGGCTGAATAATCTTATTTATCTGCGTCAAACGCCGGCTTTTTTAGTAAGACGGATCTGTCACAGATTATCTCAAGCTATTATTCATTCCTTTGGTAGAGGACCAATCTGACAGCTGTCTTAACCCTTTTTAACCAATGAGAATGTCATAGGCGCACGATTTACATTGAGACGTTTTTTCTGTCCCAGCTTAGTATATTAAGTGTTTTTTATGGCGTTTTAATATCCTTGGATTTTTTGTTTATGTTTAGGTGGGAAAGGATTTAATTATTACGTTAGGTGAATTGGATTTTTGGATAGTATTTGACTCAGGTTAGCTTCTTTATAAAACCAACACTAAAATTAAATACCCATCAAGTTCATACTTACAATCTTCTTATATTATTAATAATTTATTACTACTTATTTCGAATGTCTCGACCCGTGCTATTGATTTGTTTGCTAAAAAGTTTCCTTAGCTTAAGCAAAAATCAAAACCCTGCAATGGGCCCACGACAAAAAACCTTACTGTAGGCGTAGCATGAACACCAAAGACAACGGTCTTGTCGACGGAAGAGTAGACAAAAATGACATTCCGAGCATGGCGATCTCGAGAATAAACGGAAAGTGTTGTTTCTACTCTTCCCTAGACAACAGTCTTCATCGTCGAGCATGACCAACGTATTTTGTCTATCTTTGACGTTTAGGGATAGAGATGTTTCTTCTCAAATAGTCTACATCACAAGAGACGTAGACAAGAGTTTCTTCGTATCTATATCGTAAGATTTTGCGTTGCGTTAAAGGATTACGGAAACTTAGCTAACACAAAATAGTAAATACGCAATTGCGGGGTCATAACGCAACTGTTTAATAAGTTTTGTGCCGAAAAGAACTCGAGGAAGGCGGAGAGGAACTCTGTGAGAGAGCTCACTGGGTCCTCGACCTGCCGGAGAATGAATTCCTCGAAAATTTAAAGTTAGCAAGGAAATGGTCTTCAAAAGTCTCAACTGCACTCTGCCTTAGACCGATAGCGGAGGAACTTTTTTTTCTGATAAGATGAGATATTACGTAGTAAGTAAGCTAGCTAGCTAGGTTGTAAGTAATATGAGATACTTATTTTTGTTGCCATTATTCACTTTCACTTCACAAGAATCACAATAGCAATTGCAAAATTATCCCGGTTCTAATGAAATTTTAAACTTTAATCTAATACCACAGATAAAATTGACGTGAAGCGTTTCGTTTTTGTATTTACTTCTATTTAAAAAGTGTAGCAACCATTTTCCATCCTAAGGTTGTCTGGAAAAGATCGCAGATAGCGATAAGGCCGCCTATTGTGCTTTTACTTAATTCAAAACTTTTGTGACTATTTTTCGTGTACAACAAAGAGTATATTTAATAAATAAATAAATTGTTCGACGTATTTTATTGGTAACGAAACTCAAAGAATGATTAGAATTGAATGGAATTTCTACGTAACTAGCGGCATTCCGTTGCTATGGAAAGGATTTACCATGTCTATGTCTACGAAGACAGCCGAGTCTTCATGTCGGCTCATGCTCGGGAAGAAGAGATATCGAGAGGTGTAGAGAGCGCGTTGTCTATCTCCCGAAGACTTTTTTCGGCTGAACTGACGAAGCAAAAATCGCCTAAAGAGACTCGCTAATATTGGTTTGAATTAATATGTAGCGTACCGTAAGTCAAAGCTCTTATTCTTTTTTTCGAAAATTTTGACGCATGTTCAACTGTTTTTGCGCCAAAATATGCAAGTGTTTTTAGCAAGTAACTTTAATTGTGTCAAAGCAACCCAGCTGGCGATCTAGCCATTCTGCTTTTGAATTGATGCATCTAGTATAAGTGTCGTGGTGGCCTGGATGTTTAGAGGCTTGCTTTTCAGTACTGCGTGCGGGTCCAAAACCTGGCTTGTACCAATGTAAGATTTTCAGTGGCATATGTACTTTATTGGTTAAATGAAGGCTTTAACGGTAAAGGAAAACGTCGTGAGGAAAACTGTAAGGCTTGACCAGATAGTCTAAAATCGCCAACCCACAGTGACCAACCATGATCATCAATTTTTGTTTTTTCCATTTATAAGATCAGGCATTTAATTTTGTACTGGGAGTTTTACAGGCTGCCATGATTATTCCCTTATAAATAATAAAATACACATATAAAAACATTATCAATATAAAAACAACAAAAAATTACATACCTATATGTAATAAAAATAAAAAATATTGTGACCCACCGGTATCAGAAGCCGGGTCCAAGCTGCTAGTGGTTAGAGCTCCAGAGAGAGAGAGATACCTCCTTAAAATATGTGCCGTGTCAAGGAGAACTAGTTCCTGTATCAGATCCTAGACACAGCCGTTTTATGAGAGCCTCACAAGATGGTGCTCGAGGCTCTTGGCCATTAGGCCGTTGGCCGTAACGGCTATCGGCACAATAATTGCCGAGTCAACCTCATGTCGACTATCTCATGTGTCAAGTCGAGATACTTTATTTTGGCGAGATTCTCATCATGCGGGATAGTAAGATCAATAATAACATATTATTATTAAAATTATTATATCTAAACTACTTTCAATTTAAGTAATATTAAAATGTCCTATCATCGAATGAATCGTATCTGGATCTGAATAATAAATTGAATAGCAAATTTCTACTACCGAGCAAGGGGACTCCAATGAATGGCCATGAGCCATCTTGACATTATCACCTCGTTGGCGGATTAACCATCATTATCACATAATTTGATATAAACATGTGTAAATACTTATACTTTTTATGGAACACACATTAATTAAATAACAGCAAATATAAAATACATCCATTACCTAATAAAAAAGCAAGCAATAATATTATTTATTACTACAGTATACACTTTTTAATTAACGTTATCTATTCACAATCACGTAATTAATAGCAGTAATAAAATTAAGCCGCCATGTTTCAAATAAAACGGTCGAAACAAAAGTTCCTAACAAAATAAACGATACTCATAATACATCATTTGTGTAGCTATCAATAAAGCGGCCAAATCTTAACATCTCACTAACATCTCAATTTCTTGTATTGGAAACAACAATAATATTTCCTGAAACAGGATATTTATTTAAAACAAGGCGTTGATAAAGTAATTTTCTTTTAACCTTAACCATGTCTTTATGGAGTGGTCATTACTTAGCAATGGTACACAGCCCGCTCTGAGCAATGGCTACGTATTAATCAAAATGCCATATTTTTGTCTCGCTCATTTAGTACTTCCGTTCCTCTCTCACTAGTCACGGAAATCTCGTTTTTATTTGTTGCCAAGTATCTTTCTAAAACGTTAATCTACTCAAAGGAAAATAATCTCTAATTGTTTGATTATTAGTCCTAATTTTAAGTGTGTTATAGTGTTCCTTGTTACTTTTATCGTTGGATGGTCCTACTCAGGTTCTGCAGCCTTACTCTCCTGAGACGAAATTCGGTCTTTTTTCGTCTCTCCATCACAGATCCTTTTTTCGCTTTTTCAGACTAGACGTAGAAAACCATTCTTGCTCTCGTCCATTTCTTACGCATTATCTCGTAATCATTAGTTTCACCATTTCCTTGATAGTAAGATGTTTTTAGACAACTCAATTAAGGGGATAAATTACTTTTACACTTTCGTTTTACGATGGTTAATATTGTTCCTATGTGATATATATACTTCTATTTGTTCACATGAAAAAAACCTTAAGGAACTGTATTGGTTCCGCGTGGTGTCTGGTTTAAGAATATAGCAAAACTCCATCTCATCTTGTGGAAGTCGTAAAAGGTGAAATTCTGCCCAAAATGACAATACAATTCTGCCAGGCTTATGATAATCACAGTAAGTCGCAGTTTTTCGATATTGAGTTAAGTACATATTTGGAATGTAGAGATTAAATACTTTTTTATTGCAGAATTGTGGAAATCTATGGGGGAGGCCTTTGTTCAGCTGTGGACGTCCTTTGGCTGATATGACGATAAACTGCATTCGGAAAGCTGGTGCTCTAGTCATGCATCTTAATTAGTATTAAGTTTAAAACAATAAAGCACTTCTTTGCATAATACTGATGATAAAATGTTACACCAAAACTCATTATCAGATCAGGCAAAGGACGTCCACTGCTGAACAAAGGCCTCCCCATAGATTTCCACAACGAGCGGTTACATACCGCCTGCATCCAAGGACTCCCAGTGATCTTCACCAGGTCATCTGTCCACCTCGTTGGAGGTCGTCCCACGCTGTGTTTTCCGGTGCGCGGTCTCCACTCGAGAACCTTTTTGCCTCAGCAACCATCAGTTCTACGTGTAATGTAACCCACCCATTGTCACTTCAGTTTACTAATCCTTTCAGCTGTGTCGGTAACTTTTGTTCTTCTACGGATTCCCTCATTTCTGATTCGATTTCGTAGAGAAATACCAAACAGCTCTCTCCATGACTCGCTGAGTGACCTTGAGCTTTATGAAGCCAATAGTGAGTTAAGATGTTTCTGTCTCACGTGTCATCAGTGATAACACACACTAGGTAAAGACTTTTATCTTGAGGTATAGCGGTATTATTGACGAAAAGACGTTGTGAAGTTTTACGAAACTCATAAGGCTCAATTATGTAATCGATACTCAGAAACATGAAATGTGTCTTAAGACTAGGTTAACTTTGACATACCTGTGATCTTTACATAATCGAAATTAATTTTAAATTATTCTAGAATATACATAAGCATCACCTCATCTGATTACTTAATTTTGAAGCAAATCTCAACTCCACTTTTCTAGTTACGTAATTTTGTTGACTGTTACGTAATAATAAACAAACTGATCGTTTATCAACACTGCGCCTGCAGCTTCCTCTAACCCTGCTCCATATGTGACGTGTCGCCGCTCCACTCCGCGCCCTTGCTGAAGTGTGTATGTCATCGCCCATCGGCCATGACACATACCTGTTTCTTCTTAGAGCTCGCGGGAAGTTGGTATTTCTGGTTATCATGATAATTATAAAGTTGATATTTTGGTGTGTAATTGTGGCAAATGTTGCAAGGTTTTAAACTATAAGTTGAAGTTGTATTGTTAATTGTCAGGTATTATTAATTGACTTTCGTGTACCCGTGTGGTGTCCGGATTAAGAATGTAGCACCACTCCATCTACTACCATCGATGTCGTGAAAGACGACTAAGGGCCTCTAAACTAGAGGGAGGGGTGGCAGCGTTCCTTTTGTCGAACAGTAACTATTCTGTGCTCACCAACCCGCCTTCCAAGCGTGGTAAGTACTGGCAGTTTCCCCCTATAAAATGATGGCACTGCATGTAAACGGTCGTCTTATGGAGGCGGCCTTACTCAGCAGTGGACGATTTTGACTGACATGATTTAAAGACTAATGAGAGATTCAAATTATAGAAGTTATAAAAAAAACCAAGGAATTCCACTCTACATTACCTACTCTTGTATTGTGGCCATACTTTACAAACATAAATCTCACATTTACAAAACCCCAGCCACAAAACAACTATGTGTAGATTATATAATTACTTGTTTCGTGCGGGCATCGAACCCGTGACACAAAAGCGCATATAGCAAACACTTAACCAGTGCGCCAGCCGTGTCGTCTAAAAAGTTAAAGACATCAAACTAGCTACCATACTATATGGTACTCGTAATCTACTCGAAACATACTAAGTATATTCTACTTATTTCCACTTGGAAATGAGTAGAATATACTTAGTATGTTTCGAGTACGAGGTAGATTACGAGTACGAGGTTGATTGGTCTCAGGAAATGAGAATAATATAGAAAAGTCGGAGCGTGGCCTCTCACAAGGTGGATAACCAGTCTGGTCAACTTTAAAACTTGGCTAAAATGATAATAGACCATACTGGATGACATTGCACTGACATAATTAAAAGTATTCAAGTAAGCTCTCAAATTTCGCAAGTTGTGAGAGCTAGGAAACAGGTTACGATGGTTGTAGGCGTTGGGTGTCACTATCTAAGTATTGATGTGATCTTTAACCCAGCGCTCACTCCTAATCTTGACTTAGAATGACACCTACGCAAGAAATGACAGAATCGCGTTTGTTTTTGTCACACATTTCAAATAATTCAGCAGTTAGCTAAACAAGGATTTTCCAAAAGGAGTTAATAACTGTAATCGCCACGATAGACAAGGATTGGACAGAGGAAGACTGCAGCGATATAGTTTATGAAGTTATATACCTATGTATAAAAATACCTACAGTCAACTGCTGTTGTGTTTGCCTAAAATAATGGCAAAAAAGCAAATGCAGGAGGCTTACAAGGCCTTTCTTAAGAAAAAAACATCGATGTTTCACGCAAGTGTCACGTAATTCATCATCAAAACCAGTGGCATGCTATTTAGATGGTGATCAGCGTTTTATCGCGATCGCGTTGCCAGTGTTGGTACACGATGGTGAACATTTGCATATAATGGTACGACGCGATGCCATTCGTCAAACTGTGTGAGTGACACCACCTAAATATGTACGGGGTGCTCGAAAATAAAAAATAAAAGTCCTGTTTTTTATTTTTATTTATTTGTATATTATTTATTGTAAATAAAAATAAACATTTACAAAGATAAGTGAACATGGGTGGTCCTATCGCTGAAGGCGGTCTCTTCCAGACAACCTTTGGACTGTAAGAAAGGAGAGAGATATTGGAGATATTGTGAAATGTACAAAATATCCTACACAATATTTATAAGTAATACATAATAATATAAAATACATAACAAAACATACAATAAATATTTTATATATAAAACGATACATAAAATATACTAATAAATATCAACTGGGAAAGGAGAAGAAATAAAAAATACCACAAGATCTATAATTATTTTATTTATTTATTATTTTATTATTTATGCACACACAGAAACACAAACATAAAGAAAGATGAAATAGGACTAACAGGTACAAAGGTACTGCTTATTTCTTGAGAAATCTTTTCAACAGAACTGCGAGAGGAGAGTTTGAACAAGAAATGTAGACACAGTGTGTTAATAAATGAAATACATAAATAAATATTTATATAAATAAATATAAATACACACATGCATAAAAACACATATCTAAAATTGAAAATAAAATACATATGCAACTATGTCGCTGCGGAGAAATAGTGATATTTAAGGTGTTTTTAAAATATAGAGACGGTTGTGCAGTTCCTTACAACATCGCAACACTGATTTTAAACTAGTCCACAAAAATTTCACAAGCCCTTTACAATATCGATTTGTTCTTTCGGAAGCTTTTTGATTTTCTGGAGGTACAGTTTTTCTGCTGTTAGTATGCAATATGGAAAGACTGGTATATTTTTGCAGCAGGATGTTACCAGTTTTCTAGATAATGTTGTTGACCTAGGTCATATTTATAATTCCTAAAACGCATTATGGCTATGTTGTATTCATAGTCAACTCTACCATCACAGAAAGATTTTGTCACGGTGCACAGGTTCATAATTTCAGCCGAAAATCGTCCACCTAGCCCGGTATGGTATTGTGTTGTGCTCATTTGGTGGTTTTGCAATAATCGCCACGCTTGGCAGACGGGTTGGCGATCGCAGTTAAGTTATAAATGTGCTCAAATTATGCTGCTGCCTATCATCCGGCTAATGCCCTACCTAGTCGCCTTATACGACACCCACCGGATGAGATGGAGTGGTGGTATTCTCAGCCGGCACTACACGGCAAAGTGCACAAATTCATTAGAAGTATATAATATATTAGCTGGAACACGAGGTTTCACCCGCCGTTTAGTTTAAAAATTGGATTATTTATAAATCATTTAGAGAACTTCGGCAACTTAAAGTATATAAACACATAAAGTATATATATATTGGGTTTCATGGGTTTTAATTTTGTTGCGCGGAACCCTAATTATTTTTCTAAAATAATAAGTAGCCTAAGTTATTTCTTACAAAATTAGCTATCTGCCAGTGAAAGTTCCATAGAAATCGGTTCAGCAATTTCAGAGATTAGCGGAAACAAACAGACAGACAGACCGACAGACAAAAAAATATGTTTTTTTTTGTTGTTGGAACCGTATATACTTTCATACGCATTAAGCAAAAAGCTGTTATTTTGACATTACATGACATTTGTATAGATTATTATTTAGTAAGTGACCGGATTCCGCGTGGTGTCCGGATTAAGAATATAGCACCACTCCATCTCCTCCCGTGGATGTCGTAAAAGGCGACTGAGGGAATCTAAACTAGAGGGATGGGCAGCAGCGTCCCTTCTGTGAAACGGTACCCATACTGCGCTCACCAACCCGCCTGCCAAGCGTGGTGAGTATTGGCAAATATCCCCCAAAATGATGACACAGTTGTGAAAATCTATGGGGGAGGCCTTTGTTCAGCAGTGGACGTATAAATGGCCGATATGAATGAATGAATTATATAGTACTAGAAATATAGTAAGTATAGTATAGGTAATGATGAGATGATGATGTACAGTCTTTTGCACAACAATTAAATTTACTATATACGCGAATAGCAATAAATAAATTAACTATGATGATTATAAATTTATTGTTGAGTATAAGTAATTCACATGATCCATTCTTTTTTCAGGGTTCAGAGCAAACTTCACAGCATCGCCTGTAAGAAAAAACATACATCAATTTTCAATGCAATAATAAAACACCATTTAGACAAAAACAAGGGAAGGGTAAATAAAACCAATAGGCAGAACGCATTAAGGTATTCGGGCAAGACGCTATTGTTGCCATATCGTGGATAAACTATGACATTAATCAATGGAGGACAACAATGGTACCGCTCACCTCAAACCGAACTCATCTCGCCAGTATGCCTTGACTCCCTTCTCCTTCTATGAAGTACTACACGTTAAAACTCTAGTGGTTCGAGTTATATTGGTTATTTATATTGAGTGAATATATCTACATAATGTGAGCAACAGCACGACACTAGATAACGGTTATTGTGACGACAATTTAATTCTACCCACGTGGTTATTGGAAACTAAAAACTTAAGAACTTATGTGCCAGATGTTAATTTTATGTAAATAAAATATGTTGTATGTTTATTTGGCATATATAAATATTACAATGTATAGTTTTATGTTTATATACCTATTTTTATTGTGCGTAAATAAATGTATTCGCATCTTTACCTCTCACTCATATCTTGTTGCTGCATTTACCTTGTTGTGTCTGCATCACCCTAAGGTCGTCTGGTAGAAAATGCCTATGGCACCGCCAATGTACACTGTTGTACAATAAGCATAAATAAATAAACTTCTGATTTCGAAATGATATTTATTTCATAAATATAAAACACGTATCCTAACGAAATCCTACCAACATGAAATTTTGACAAATTCTTTACAAACATAGGCAAAAAATATATACTTAAAACAAATAATTATGATTAAATAAGTTAAAATACCAGTATTTGAAAGTAAAACAGCTCGCGTGAATGTAGTGGGTTAAATACTCGTAGATATGATATGATGGGTTGCCGACCGGTCGTCTATGTAAGTATCACTATCAATCAGAATTAAATACTTTACTTCATACGTCTTCAACGTCTTGTCCTTAATGATGAGAATCAAATACATTCCATTACCTATGTACTTTTTCAGTTACGATACATGAAAGTATCACCTTTTAAAGCATACAAGTAAAGGTTGTAAAATTTGCATTTTTAGAGACATCCCACTTACAGAAACTATAAAACACAGTTCTAACTAAACCCAAAATTAATTTGTGATATGCAAAATCAAATCCCTAACGACATTCACATTCATTCCCCACCATTTCACACAACCCGTTAATCACGAGGGTTCCTTCAGCGAGGACAGATAATTTCATTAGTAGATACGTGGTACATAGGTATTGGTGGCAGGATTCACGGAAAGTTAGCATTCATCATATATCAGACCCCTTTGTGTGAGCCTTTCTCTTCCGTACATTGCCAACAAAGTAACATTGGTTTCTCGAACATGTTGAGTGAAAACGCTTAGACACTTGTGAAAATTCCAAATTAAGATATTGAGCAAGAGTTTAAAATTCTACGTTGATACAGAAATAAAGAATCGAAATTACATAATAAGTAAGCTTTTTAGTACAGGAATGATTTATTATGATTATGAGATTATGATCCGGGGTTATAATGTCAGCTTTTTTACAGGATACTTCTCTTTGGGATTCTTAAATGACGACACGAAATTTCGTAAGCGACAACGTGGTGATGCTGTTATCGGTACTATTGTAATTCACAAAAAGTTTGCATAACATAAAATACTAGCTGTCCACCCCAGCTTTGCACATGCAAACTCGATTGCAGCGCTCCAAAACTTCATCAAAATCGGTCCAGCCGTTTAGGAGTTCAGTGACATACACGCACAGTAGAATTATACATACATTATACTCAATGAGAGGTGACAAGTTCGACGTAAGGGCTGGGCAGGGGTTACCTTATACCGGGTGTCCAGTAAATAGCACGACATATTGCAGGGGGTGAGAGCTTGGGTCAATACCTACCTATCGAAAAATCTCTACCTTGACACAGATTTTTATGCATCTCGTAATGAAAAATCCCTTTTCTAGTTTTTTTTTACCTCAAATTATTTGTGAATAGTTACTTTACTCATTGATGAGTCTTTACTCTATTAAAAACTAAAATGTTTTCAAGAAATACAATTTTAATTCAAATTTTCACAGTAAAATTTTCTTATCGCTTAACTTTAACCTACAGTGGTGAATTGAACTGTAACTGTAAATCCGTAAGATTTTGCTGAACATATATTGTGTTTTTTTTGGTAGGTATTGACCCAAGCTCTCACCCCCTGCAGTATGTCGTGCTATTTACGGGACACCCTGTATAAGATAAACCCTGCCCAGCCCTTACGTCGAACTTGTCACCTCTCATTGAGTAAAAATGCTTGAGAGATTCACAAAATAGAAACGTTGTATATTAGAAAATTAAACGTTTTAATTTACAATCTAGTGTTGTTTTCGTAATTCTGTTCCCCTTCTAATGTTGCTGCAGCAAAATAAATAAACATTATCGTTCACCAAGTTCGTTCACCACAAACTGCAATGAGGTTGAATCATTACCTCTCAATCGCTAGTCAACGCCTTCGGCCTTGGGCGATCTTCGCTCTTTAATAATTTAACGGTGGTTAAAGGTGAATACTTACACAAGATTTATAAATTTGTTGAAGTAGTTGCTAATAAAAAAATATTTAGTCTATTATTTCAGCACTTCGGAACTTTATCATCATCATCATATCGGTGAATGAACGTCCACTGGTGAACAAAGTTCTATACCATAGATTGCCACAATTGTGTCGTAATTTTGAAGAGAACTTGCCAATAATCATCGCGCTTGGCAGGTGGGTTGGTGAGCGCAGTATGACTATTGTTCCACAGAAGGGACGCTGCTGCCCATCCCTCTGATTTAGAGTCCCTTAGTGGCCTATTACGACATCCACGGGAGGAGATGGAGTAGTGCTATATTCTTAATCCGGACACCGCGCGGAATATTTCTTCATTAAATAATTAAATAAGAAACATATATTTTTTAAACTCGCATCGAGAATCATTGGTAGCACCGAACTTCGACTTTCTTTGGAAGGACTAGGAAATAAGCGACACACGAAAATCTTGCCATTGTGTCACAGAGCAACAAGATTGGTTCCCGCGACACTTTGATAGAGGCCTTTATATGACTGCATCTGTGTTGTATATCGTAACCATATGGAGGTAGTTAGTGATGTGACCTACCACCTTTTTTTTTGGTCGGAGAAAGTGCCTAAAGTATACGACGCCGTCCAGGGAGACTGCGTGTTTATGTGGGGTTTGCACCCACTAAAAACTCCGCCGTTTCACCTGCGTCCGCCTTTTGATGGACCGCAAGTACTGCGTATGTATTACTTTCGCGGCCCATCGGCTGTTGGCCCATGTGTGTGCCTACCTAAACCTATGGCGATGTTTTAAGACATGGCCGCAACTCCAAGAGCCGTGCAAAGCGGACGGCAGACTCCTTGATCTGCCGCCCGCTGGCTATTGTTGTACACCTGCACAAGACGGAAGGGCAACGTCCCATGCTGGCGTTATGCCGCCTTTTTTTTTTTTTTTTTTAAGGTGATAAAATGCCTAGCGCATACCACACCGTCCGGGGAGACTGCGTGGTTATGTCCCCGCTTGCACCCACTAAAAACTCCGCCGTGTTTCCTGCATCCGCCATTTGATGGACCGCGAGAACTGCGTAAATACTACTTTCGCGGCCCATCGACTGTTGGCTCACGTATGCGCCTACCTGCACATACGGCGATGTCTAAAGCATCGCCGCAACTCCAGAGCCGTGCAATGCGGGTGGCAGACTCCCCGATCTGCCGCCCGCTGGCTACTTGTTAGGGCGGCATCAAGCGAGCGTTATGCCGCCTACGCCGACCTGTCCGCCTGCGGCGGATTGGGTCAGCCAGGGCGTCTTCCTCCCTGACCCGCTCCGCCGCCTCATTCCGCAATATGACGTCCTCGCAGAAGGATGCGACCGCCCCCCATGCCCTTTCACTGCTAACCATAGCTTTTAACAAAGCTGGCAACCTTGTTCTGGGCAGTCAGGGATTCCACCCACACTGGAGCACCGTAAAGCGCCATTGAACGGACCACCCCCGTGTAAAGTCGTCGGCAGCCCGCGCTGGGTCCACCCAGATTTGGTAGCAGCCGGCTAAGGGCAGACGCCGTGCCAGTAAGCTTCGGGGCAAGCTGGCGGAAGTGCTCGCTGAAGTCCCACCTCCGGTCAAGGACCAGTCCCAAGTAGCGCATTTGTGCCCGGACCATTACTCACATTACTGATTGTAATGTGAGCACCCGCTGGTGGTCGGCGACGAGGGCCATAGAAGACCAAGGCCTCCGTCTTTTCCAGCGCTACCTGGAGCCCGAGTTCTTCAATGCGGCTGACAACCAGGGACGCGCTTTCTGTAGCTGAGCGTGCCGCCTCTTCAAAGGTCACTCCGCGGGCGGTGACAAGGGTGTCATCAGCGTAGCAGATAACACTCTGCCCGTGCTGGAGAGAACCGCGCAGAGCCCAGTCGTAGCCCACGTTCCACAAGAGTGGCCCCAAAATTGACCCCTGTGGCACACCGCACATGGTAGGCTTCCTTACGATCCGGCCGTCACGTCCCTGGTAGCTGACGCACCGCCCTCTTAAATAATCTGCCATTAGCTGTCTCAGGTACAAGGGCACCCTGTGGAAACGGAGAGCCTCCCCAATGCAGCCAAATGGTAGGGTGTTAAAGGCGTTGGCGATGTCTAATGACACCGCCATCAGTACACCCCTATGTGCAACTGTATAGTTTGCCTTGGCCTTAAGGCACACAATGGCGTCCACGGTTGTTCGCCCTACCGGGAAACCGTATTGGGCGTCCGATAAATTGGGTCCAACCATGTCTAGATGCCGGATGATGCAGGTAGCGAGAATCTTCTAAAGCAACTTCTCCACCTCGTCCAGCAGCACAATCAGTCTGTACGCCGAAAGGGAGTCCTGGGGACGTCCTGCCTTTTGTAGCAGCACTAAACGTCCCTCTTTCCAAGGGCTAGGGAATCGTCTCGATGTCAGACAGGCGTCAAACAGTTGCCTAAGCCTATCACCCACCTCATGCAACCCCAGGGATAATACATTGGCAGGCACGCCGTCCGGTCCAGGAGCAGTGTTTTTGCAGCGCCACCGCAGGATTGCCGCACTCATCTCCGCCTCAGTGATTGGAGGAGGAGCACTAACCCCAATTTTATCGTTCTGATCTCCTTCTGGTGAGGTCATGGTTGGTGGAGTGCCCTCCACCCGGTTAGGGAACAAGGCCTCCATTGTTACGGCAAGGAACCGAGGCTGGCCGAACCACCTGACGCAAGGTGTTCACCGGTCACGGTTGTTGCGCAAGGGGCACCTGACGTTGCTACCATTGTAAAAGTGACCAGGATACCACAGAGCACATGCTCGAAGAGTTCCTGGTCCATCGGATCGGGTAAGATCTCTCTCAACTTGTAATATCGTGGGCTATGTTGGCAGAGCATGAAAATTTAAGTGCAGTGGTCTTCTTCTCTTCTCATAAGGAAAATGCAGAGCAGAATCGGGAGGGGGGGGGGGGGTCTCGCACGGAAAAGGACAAGACTTTGGTCCAACACGCCTGAGCCCCCTGCCATAGCTATAAGGCGGTGGACCTCGGGGGGTCGCGAACACATAGATTGGGAAGTCTGCGTGCTCATACCGAGTGACCCCTGGGAAGACGGTGACGTTCATGTGGTCACCCGGTCGGCCACCTTACAGTCATCCTCGCCGAGATGTGCGAATAATGGGCAGCTCTAGTGTGATCTTACGGGGATCTGAAGACCCCCTTAGGTGCCAAAGATGACCGCTCCAGTGGGTTTAGCCGGTAGAAATCCAGCATGCCCTAACACCCTTCTCCGGAGTGGAGGAAGTTCAAGATGAATATCCACTAGGGATCGATAAAAAAAATATCTCTATTTACGAGTAGTATCTCAACAGTATAGCTGACACCACTGCTAGAAAATCCCGCAACTCCTCTACATCTGCTGAAGATGACCAATGAGTTACTTTTAGTTGATAAGAATCTCACTCACCCTGGGTGATGGAAGCGCTTTAAAGAAATTCAAACTCCCGTGCAAAAAAGTTAAAGCGTTGTACCTAATATTATGACCAAAACCTTTTATTAAATGTTGCTTACAGATGTAAGCAGGAGGCCTTAAACTCAATTATAATTATTTAAATTCTCGTTTCATTTTGTTTTGCTCTCGCGCCAAAGTTTCAAAATATGGGCAAAGGAAATAAACAAAAAGTGGGGCAACAAAAATATGAAGAAACCCCGCTGAGCTCATCCGTAGACACGAAGTGATATTAGAGAAATCGGAACACCGTATTTATTGTACACGATGTAAGCGGTAGGCGGCGGAGCTGAGCGAAGCTATGCGGATGAATGCAGGGATGAGCGGTTAAGGTAAGAAGAAATAAGAAAACGTACGGCTTGTCGTCAAGATACATAAATATACGATCCTTTACTAATAACTATGTAGTGTCTTTTCTTACTTGTTCTTTCTTCTTCTGTCTAACTATTAGTCCCAAGCCTAAAATTGTGTTGAGTAAGCGGCAAGAGGTCCCCTTTCTCATCACCAAATTGCTGTGAAACTGTACATAGCTTTTAGTAATCATTATTATTTTCATTCTTCTGGTGTACAATTAAGAGTGCCTATGCTATTCTATTGTTGTTTCGTTACCTAAGGCTTCAGGTATAAGAGACGTGATGATAGTTCTTTACAGCATGTTTTATATTTCGAATTTCATTTCATTCCTACAAAATCTTTAATAATCCTTATTAGTATATTTTCAATACCTTCCAAAAGCACCTAAAATAATTAAGATGACACCTACAGTTGAGCGTGCATTAGTAACTTGTAGTGAAGTTCATACTAACGCTACAATCATAATCTCTCTCATTAATCTTTTAAACACCTACTTCAATAGTGACGTAAGTAACATTGGTAAATTTATCATAAGATATTCTGTCATATAATTAATAACAGGTGGCACAGGTGCCTGGGAACAGACTCTATGCTCACCAACATGCTTACCCATGTGCAGTATGAAGATGACCTCTCTTTGGGAGTAGCTTGTGTACTTTTTGCTGCATTAAAGTTGTGTACGGTGATAACCACAAAGGTGTTTAGGTTTTTCTAATGGAATTTGAATTCAGCTATACATTCGTATAGCATGCTCTCGATAACCAAGGTGCAATTATAAGGGCACTTAGTACTAAATGAAAAACGTCGCTGTATTTATCAATCGATAATCCAATAAATTCTTTTTTTTTTCTATCCGTGTGGTATCCGGGTTATGAATATAACATCTTATAGATGTCGTAAAAGGCGACTATGGGACTCTAAGCTAGAAAGATGGGCAGCAGGGTCCCGTCTCAGGAACAGTAGCCATACTGCGCTCATCAACCCACTCGCCAATCTTGGTGAGTACTGGCGAATTCCCCCCAAAATAACGACACATTTATGGAAATCCATGGGGGAGGTCTTGTTCAACGGTGGAGATTCTTTGGCTGATATATATGATGATGAACTCAATATGGTGGCCCATGTCTGTTTGAAAAAATCCAACTCAATTTATCTAATTACGATTGTCAGGTTTTGTCTACCTCTATTATCAATTGCTTTCATATTTGGTGCTTATTAGCATATTTATTAGTATTAACCCCGATAACTCAACGACCCTAAATACCTACCAAACTATGTAGATATTACTAGATTATATCTATACTATGATTACACGCTTGCCAGCTGGTATCTGAGGATTATCTTTATTGAATGCCACACGCTGCTCACAGCACGCCGCCTAACATAACTTACTGCAGACTACGGACCGTGCAACAAGGATTTTATGTCGTTATTTTTGTGTAACATACTTTTACGTACCTAGGTAAGTTTTTGAAAAGCGAAGGAAATTGGCAACGGCTTGGTGATATTTTAAAAGAGATAGATAAGAAAATGAAATAGGTATTTTTGTATGTTAAGCGCTTTTATTGAAAAGAACAATATTAATGATGCAGGGAATGTATGCAAAGCTAAAAAAATAATTAGGTTCTAGGTACTACCCCACTCATCTCAACAATCTATGGCATTGATATGGAATTGATTGGTGCCTGCTCAGAATACCAACACCCCATTTCCTCCCGTGGGTGTCGTAAAAGTCGACTAAGGGATTAGCCGGAGGATGGGCAGCAGCGTCCTTCGAGTACATTAACAACTCGACTGCGATCGCCAACCCGTCTGCCAAGCGTGGCGATTATGGCAAAACCCCCCAATGAGCCCACAACACAACCATGTCGGTCATTGTGGTGATCTTTGGGGGAGGCCTGTGTCCAGCAGTGGACTTCATTCGGCCGAAATTATGATCAGGCTCATAAATAAAATCTTGGGGCGTAGCGTAAATAGCAATTACAATGATATAAGCGGTTGACTGTTGATAGAAATTTCACGCAATTATTATCTTTCCATTCAATGAAATGGTTTAACTTAAACAAAATACCTATTTTATTTTCAAGTTTTTAGTTTTTTTTCTACTAGTCAAGACCTTCATTGGATTCAATCAGAGGATGGGCAGCAGCGTCCTTGAGTACCTACATTAACAACTTTACTGCGATCACCAACCCACCTGCCAAGCGTGGCGATTATGGAAAAACCCCCAATTTTTTTTTTATAATGTACTGTTTTCTACTTGTCAAGCCCTATCATTTGACACCCATATTGAGGGGGTTGTTATATTGGCCTATTCTAAAGTTACTTGTATGTATTGTTAAAGTATAAGTAACATACAAGAGTACTTTTGTGCACCTTTACATAATTGGAAAGTGGAGGTAATTTCAAATTTTGTGCGATCAGCAATTCATCAAGTAATTAGAAATTTTTCTACCAACTCAAGTTCCTGATATTTTTAGGAAGCAAATCCAAACTCAGAACATAAATGCTTTACCAGTCTTTTTCATTGAGAACAAACATGAAGATGGATGACCTATGTTATCACGTATAGATGAGCTCAATTTCTTAATTATATTTGCCCATCCTATACTTATTTTATACATGTGTATAGTGTAACTAGTGATGTGCCGGATATCCGTTTCCGTATCCGCGGATATTCGATGGAGAAATGAGATCTGTATCCGTATCCGTTAGTTTTTTGGCGGATCTTGAACGGATCTTTTATATTAATAAATTGCATGCCGTATATGAAATTTTAAAAACACGTACAATGAATGCAAGCTATGAAATACTATTAACATCAATTCCAATTATTTTATATCTCAAATTCATATATTCGCATATTAGGTTATAGCTTACGGCCGATATGATGATAATGATAATCACCGAAGTCCTACGCTGTCTGATAATTCAAGAGCAATCAGATCTAGACAAATAAAACATTTGCCATCATTACACAAACAATATAATAATTACAAAATCAGGCAGTTAGTATCTGTATATGTAAACTGTGGTGTCGCTGATTGCTAGTGTATTTAATCTGTGAACAGAGCGTAGGTAGGTCTAGATGAATCAAGGAACGCAATGAAAGGATCCGGAGCGGATATTAACGTCGGAGGATGTTCGACAGACTGGCGGAGTACTGTAATGTTTTGTCAGTTACGAATATAACAATTTTAGAGAGAGAGCGGAATGTTACACAGGTTTTATAATTTGTAGTATAACATGAGATGCCTTTGCCTAGTTATTGAAATTGAATGATTAGAAAGTGTTTTTACTGCTAATTGAGGAACGTGTTTGTGTTTTCAATTTGGATTCACATAAAATTACGAATTCATTGAGTTTCAATAACAATTTCAAAGTCCGGATTAAGAATGTAGCACCACTCCAGCTCCTCTCGTGGATGTCGTAAAAGGTGACTAAAGGACTCTTAAGCAGAGGGATGGGCAGCAGCATGCCTTCTGTGGAACAGCAGCCATTTTGCGCTCATCAACCCGCGCCAAGCATGTGAGTATTGGAAAATTCCCTCCAAAATTATGCCACTATTGCCGAAATCGCAGCAGTAGACATCCATTGGTTGCTATGATTAAAATGACGGCGTTCTATAACCTCATTATCATCATCATCAGCCCATAGTAGTCCATTGTCACAGGCCTCTCCAATTAATGAAGATCATCACCTCACCGAACCTGAGAGCGTCCTACATCTACTTTGATATAAATACTGGAAATACTTTAGAAATATATTTTTTAATAAAGATTCTACCAATTCGAGTAAATTTTAGAAGGGTGTTAAATTAAGGCACCACGCCCATCTATGGGAAACTTGCTACCTAACAGTGAAAGAATTATCTTTTTTAAAGGCAAAAAACACCTTCAGGATATGCACGACACATTGTAGATATAAAACACAATGTACCCTTTATCAATGCTATCGGTAATACTGCAGGATATATTACGTTTGCTGAATAAGGCTAAATAAATAATTTATTTAATGAATTACTTATTTGAATTCTGTATTTCGGATTCGTTGTATACAAAAAATATTCAAACAGCATTAGCTCCTGGTCTTGGAGCCATCTCCTGTGACGCGAAACTATAGTCTTATATTGCAGTAAAATTTCCAAACCAGCACCGTATCAAGCAACTGAACTTAACTAATCGTAATTGCAGTGCTTGTGCTGTATAAATGTATAGATGACTAGCTAATTGCATAGCAATGCCTTGTTCATTTTGTCCTTAAGTCCTGGTTTTGGAGCCATTTCTTGTGAAGTGAGTCTATAACCTTATGTCGCATAGCAGTGCATTTATGCAACATAAGCGGGTAACGCATGTCGCTTATGTCGCATAAAAGTGTTTTATTATATTAAGTAATAATCGCGAAAACCTAATATCGCAGTTGGGTTTCAACACTTCTGCGGCATATCAAGCAACTGGATTTAACCTATCGTAATTACTGGCCGTGTGGTGCCGGCTCAGAATACCACCACCCCATTTCCTCCCGTGGGTGTCGTAAAAGTCGACTAAGGGATTAGCCGGGGGATGGGCAGCAGCGTCCTTCGAGTACATTAACAACTCAACTGCGATCGCCAACCCGTCTGCTAAGCTTGGCGATTATGGCAAAACCCCCAATGAGCCCACAACACACCATATCGGTCGTTGTGGTGATCTTTGGGGGAGGCCTGTGTCCAGCAGTGGACTTCATTCGGCCGAAATGATGATGATGAATTAACTTAAAAAGCATGGATGTGCCTGTGCGCGCAACAACCCACTAAAGATTCATCGCAATCGGATAAACCGTATTGGAATGCATACGGGACAAACAAACAAAGAAACATATTTTTTTATAGAAATAGCAGATTCGGTATGGCTGACATTATTTTACGGGTTTACGTCACAAAATAATCAAAACTAGATTAAGCCAGTCGCAAAAACTGAACATCGAAAATTAGAAAGTGCAATATTTTGCTCAACATAAAAATGGTATCAAGAGATCGTGACTACGCACTTTGCATCACAAGATGCCTATGCAAATGATGTGAACCAACCTTGGGCTGACAAAGACGCTTCATCCAACACCAACCATTGTTTTCCAACAACACTACACAGCGACACTCTTTAGTAACTCACATACAAAATAGAAGTAAAGTTTACTCAGAGTAATACTGTGTCGTTTCACGGCTAGCGATCATCAATCATTAAATTAATACCGTTAAATAACATCACATTACATTTAAAAATTGTGTTTATAAAACGGCAACGAATGACATATGGTGCTATTGTACAGTTTATTTTCTGTCTCTGTGTGTGTATTTTTGCAATAATATCGCCAAACCCAGTTTTTTATTAACCTATATAGAACAAGTTCCGTGTGGTGCCGGCTAAGAGTACCACCGGACGGTGATCTTATCCTGTGTGTAGTAAAATATGACTATAGAATCCCATAGTCACCTTCCATAGTCGGCTAATTAGCTGAAGGATAGGCAGCAGCATCCCCACCCTTCTGCTAAACGTGGCGATTATGGTAAATCCCCCCTAATAAGCACACAACACAAACCAGTATGGTCGTTGTGGCAATCTTTAGGTGAGGCTTCTGTCCAGCCGTGGACGTCTTTCGCCTGAAATGGTCATTATGATACAGGGCAACGTGGATTATTTATATGCAAATGATATTTTATCACCTTATGAAATTATACAATTTTCGCGTTTCTTTTACTCTTTAACACTGAGTTAAAGTTTAGTTAGGTGAAGGAAAAATGCTTTAATAAATATATTTTTTAATTTTAGGCTTTTCTAGGCTAATAAGTAATTCAATTATCCTAGAAAGCTTTTACCAATTATGTGTTAATACACAGTTATTAGGTATAAATTGGGAAAACATTGAAATAATGTTATAGTCAATTTTTATTATCCTCGTATGTACTCGATATCAACCGTGCTTAAAAATATGAAGATGTTAATATTCTGCTAACAACCATTTCCTGCACTTGATGTTGTACTTAAAAATATATGAATTATTTTTCTTATTGCTTTGAGAAATTATGTTTATTATTTAACTGTTCTGGATAGAATACGTTACTTTATCTGCCATTTTTATAAATGGCAAACCAGGGGTTGTCCCCTTGAGTTACAGTAAGGTTTTCATCACCTAAACAATATTATTTTTACACTTATAAATCTAGGAAAATATGTAATGATAGGAGCCTATTTTTACTATAAAAGTCTATGGGGTCAAAAACCAAGTTTAACATTTTCAGCTACTGAAACACGTAATTCATCGGTATTTATAAGTATTCATAATAAATAATCAATCTACAAATTATTTCAGTAAAGAGAAAGGTCCAGGTCTCTTGTTCGACCGTCGGCTGATCTCTATTTTGGTAATATCCGTCGGCTATATATACCACTACCTGCCCTGTGCACCAAAATGGTTGCTTTTTCTTTGGACGTATAGATTTTTGAACAAATTTATACCGAGAAGCCGTTTGGTGTTTTATAATATCAAAGAGGTGATAAAACATGAAAACTTGGCACACTGACAGACAAATTGACACGTACATCGGAACTGACATTAACAATCCTATATAAATACCAACACATTGGAGTCAGATAAAAATAATCTAATTACTAATCAATTTAATAAGGTCAAAGCTTTCATTAGGGTTTAATTATCTTTCAGTGTTTGTACATAATGTTATGGTTAGCATAATACGCGTTGATTCATAAATAATTCATGTAATGAGTAACGGTGAAATTAATTACATGATGTCGATCACTTTAGGGCTTAAAAACATTTATTATCTTTAATGGAATTTATTATTACATTGTACGTGTTACTTGTTCCGTTTAACTTTTCCTTAGTAAGTTATAGTAATTGTACATTGCGTGAACGGCTTTATGTATAGAACCCGTAACATTAGGATTTTATTCAACTATTTAATGCATAAATGTATATTTCAATTCCACGATTACCTATCCTATGAATTTTCTTTGCAGATAACTAAGGGATTATATGCTTACCGATAAAATGGCGAAGTCTTGAATCTACTCTTACGAAATCTTGTTATTTATTTATTATTATTGATGTTTCTCTTTTACACGGGTTTATGTCCCCTGTAAGGGGGAACCCGGTCTTTTGATAGGCATACGCGGGGACATGGGTCCAACACGCAGAGGCCCTTTAGAGAATTTTAATCTAAAATGTAATGGGACACTAACCGGGGACTCTCTATGGCTGCACTATAAAATGCAGTCTCGGATTGTCCCCGGAGGTATACAACTATTGTATGAAATGGAAACTACAAGTATAAGGTCTATTGCAATGGGTGCTAAATGGATTTATTACTAAGAAAAACGGAAAATACGGCGTCTGCCTTTCAACCTTTAAAGTGAAATTCTGTGGCAGACGGTGACTTGCCACTCACAAGATGGGCCCCCTAAATGGCCACCACTACAGGCGACAAGGAGCAACACCGGTGTGAGCGGTTATTATTATATTATAATTGATTTACAATATCGCATTAAATTTGCTCATCCAGCTGACTAAAATATTTACTAATACAAAATATTTATTAGTTATATTGATTGTAAATCGTGTGGGTTTTCAAGTGCCTTGGTTTAAGTTTAACAAAGCAGTTGTCCATCAGTGATTGATGTATGGAACAAAGTAGGTAGGTCATTTGCCTCCATTAATTTAGATCGTGCATACCACATTGACAACAAATAATTCTTTTTTGAATTCCCAGGTTGAACTATTTATTGGCTCATACAATTAAGTAATTATATTACACTGTAAGAGGCTGAGAATAGCCGACGACTCTGCCAACAGTCATAATGATCGTTTGTGTGAGAGCTGGGTGATAAGATAAATGACTCGCATGTGATGTGGATAATGATATGCGTGTCAAGTTGAAAACGTCCTCTCTTTAGAGTTCTGTGGAGCTTCGTGAAATTGAGGTGCATGCAAGAATTTTGGAGAGGACTAATATGATATGTCTAGAAGTGTAGGTACCTACTGCATTAGACTGAATTGATGATGATGATATGGCCATTTTAAATTTTTTAACCGACTTCAAAAAGCAGGAGGTTCTCAATTCGATGCGATTTTTTTTAAATGTATGTTACACCGATTAGAATAGCTGAAATATAACTGAAAAGGAAAACTTTATTTATGAAGTCGGGCGGAGCCAGGTATGCCCCAACCATGGTTCATGCAGATCAACGAGAAGTTAGCTAACGCCAAGCTAGCAACGCGAAGCGTGGTGAGTATTGGCAAATACCCCCCAAAATTATGAAACAGTTTTGAAAATGTATGGGGGAGTCCTTTGTTCAGCAGTGGACATATAAATGGCCGATATGATGAAATGCCATCAGATTATAACTTTATTTAATGGCAACATCTAAAGAAGGACCAATTAGAAGATGCAATGGAATACTATATATCCATAATATGTTGCAGAATTTGTCATTGATACTGACGGCTATGTAGCGGTTGTAATTATCAGTAATATTAAAGAGTAATCTAGTCCTATTAACTAATAGGTAGTAATAATGAATGAGGTACAATATAAACGTTTTGATATATTCAAATTTAAGGTTTACGTCTGTTCTAAATTCCTTTAGTAAGTACCTTTATTTATCTAAATAATCAGTTTTTTTTATGTTGGTGGTGTTTGATTGCCGTGTATTAGACCTTAGTTTACCTTAGTTATACTTAGATATGTACAACTTTAAGGTTTACAGGCGTCCGTTGGAGCGATTATACATGTATTTTTATTTTCTAGTAATTATCTGACTAGAGTCAAGAAGGTAAATATTATATTCATTATTATTTTAGCAACCTATCCTTTAAAGCTAGTATAACTATTCCATTTGTGTTTCAGTTAAAAATTCAAGAGATCGCAACACAATATAGTCAGATATACATGTCTACCCGTATACCTACGTATAGTAGATACGTGCTTCCCTTAAGTGACGTAACTGCTCCCCCGCTACAGTTGTGCTTAAAGATGAACTGAGAAAAATTCTGATCATAAAAGATAGAAATATATAACTTACCATATATGGGAATAGGACGGTAGTACTGCTATCGGTGTCATCTTCGAACGCTACGCCTGATGCGTATCTAGCGGCCACAAGTTTCGCTGCTAACGTAGTAAGAATAAAATAAATGTTTTATGGTACAAATAGTGCAACCCGCCATTAATTAGGTAGGTAAGCACAGTCTTGTTAATTTGGTATCTATACGAAACACTGTGCATACTTGCTACTTTTTATACCTGTCTTACTTTATTTTAAGTAAATAACTTCATTAAAATCTTTTTCAACTAGCTCTGACAGTATATCTTTATATAGTTCAATCTATACTGACGTAGCTTATAATTATAGAAATGTTTAGATACAACAAAATTTCAATATATTTAAGGATTTTTCAATTCAATATATACCTACCTTATTATATTGTTTAAATGAGAATTATGTACTCATCTGTAATATATTGTGTAAACTTTAATTATTAAAGTTTATTTTAAATTTAAAAGTATCTTGAAATTATTTACCCTTTGCCTAAGCGTGTAATTTGCATATCAAGTTGGCAATTTAATATAAAAATCCTCAATTTTATATAAAATAGGTATATAGTTTCGTTATTTGTCTAATATTTTCTGAAAATGCAATTTTTCATAAGACACTTGTACTTGTACCTAAACCAGATCATTCATAAAGTATTTAACAAAAAAAAACAGTTATTTAAATTATCAATCTAAATTATTGTATAATGATGCAGAAACTTGTTGGGTGTACTGTACACTATAACAAATGAGTTGGGCTGCGTCCGAGTGGATGACGCGTGGGAGTGGCATTGCTGGGCGGGACGGACGGGGGCACCGCCCTAAACAAAATGGCGTACTAGCGCGCCAATTTTTGAATTTAAATTTTGTGTTTTAAAATATTTTGTCATTACGGATTTTACGTATCTAATGTAATAATATATAGGTACCGAATAAAATCTGCATCATATAATAAAGATGAATATGTATGTAGCTTTAGAAGGTATTGATTATTATTTGACTAATGACGTAGTAAATGGATAAATAACATATATACTTACATTCCTAATATTAATAATATTTAAAGAAAAATACATACCTACTCATATAGGATTTTACTATGCGGCTGTTTATTAGTAAACAGAATTCTAGCAACATGACCAAATTTTAAGCTTTAAAGCTCAACGGGGCTCAAAGACCTGATCTCTGACATATGACATTTATATTACGTTCACAAATTTCAACATAAACTATTAAAACGACGAATCAATTAAGTACTAATATAATGTCACACAAGTTATCAAACGTGTCAAAACGCCAATAAAATCAATTACCAAGTTGACTTGTATCTTAACATGAGACCATAAATTTAACTTATTCCTTCAAAGAATTGCCGACAACACGAGTAGGTATCTATAAACAAATCGTTATTGCGATTTAAGGACCCATTTAAAAGCTATAAATCTTACAACACAATAAAATATCAACCATATATCATAACCAATAAAGTCTACAATAATTTGCTAAGGTACGACACCTTAGCTCTCATAAACTATTTTCAGTAACAGCTAAATGAAGAGGAGACTTTTCTGTCTCGCTCATACATGACAAAGGTCCTATAAGTGTGAAAGGAACGGGAAATATTTACGAGGTGTTTATATCGATACAGCCGCGTTGATTTAACCATTGCTTTGGTTTATTACAGTCAATAAAATTGAACGTTATGAGGCAAGGTCGCAAGTGAAAAATCGTCAATGATTAATGTCTTTATCTTTGGACAGTAAGTTTAAAGTCGAAGTTATTTAGCTTTTTGTAAGGGATATAACTAATAAATATATGTTTAAAAATGTTTGACATGACGTATGAATGTAAGTCAATGAGCCATTTGTAATTGGGTCCATCTGCTGCCAAACAAACTAGGCATACATTTAGACAAAATAATAAAGCGAGTTGGACAGCCTATTACAAAAACATAATCAACGAGAAGAATAATCAATTTCAAAAATAGGACTGTCAATAGTTAATTCATGCCATGCAAATATTTTTCTAATATGACCAGCAAGCTTATAATGATTGGATTTCTGGTTGCAATAAGAATATATAACAAGACACACCATGACCTGTTTGAAGGATTAATAGATAATAAGTTAGAAACTTATTCGATATTGGAAGTCACCAGATAGGGCTTATCAGATATTTTGCAGAAACGAATCAACACTGGCATTTTAAAAATATAGATATTTTATTGCGTAAATACGACAAGAGTTGCCTTTAAAAAATGAACTTTCTATTTTAAACGCTAAGTATGTGAATCGCCGTGATTGCTCCACTTGCTGGCAATATGTAGATGATTGTGTTATCTGAGCATGACCATGAACCCAATCTGTGGCAAGTGCAATGGCACATTGACGAAGCTCATAAATAACACTTATCATCGCTCTGTGAGAGGAGACACTTACCATTTTACTATGACCTGTATCATAATACAAATTGAATCTGGATTTCTTCATTATGAAAGATCTAGTTACGTTGGAAGTGGAATTGAAAGAAATTGGATTGTTTACATCCGTTGAAGAATGATAATAAGAATAAACACATTGGAGCCAATTTTCAACGTTTTTTAAGCAAATAAGATCTTGCCAAATGTCACATATAATAAACAAATAACTCAAGAATTATATAGAGACTATTTATATAAGTCGATGTTATAAAAACAGAAATTATAGTTAGACAAAAATATACAAATTAATGTTGAATCCACGCAATTTGATACAGAACACATGACTTTTGTGTTATTGGAAAATGAGATCAACCACTCAAAACAACGGATAGAAATAAAAATGCACTAATAATAACTTCCGGCGATCGCTGAAATCACCCAGACAAATATGTGCCATTTAAATCCCTGCAACATTATAATTGCTTCAATTTCAACTTGTCAAAATCGCATTAGTTCAGATCGCGAACGAGAATAATGTTTCGCCTTCAGCGCTCATTGGGTGTAAGGATTATTAAAAACGCATTAGAGAAGCCACACCTAGTCGTATAAATAGCATTCGTAAAACAGAAAAAAACGTGATTCCGAGATTTGTGAGGGGGAAGGTACCAATCAGCCGTGACTGACACGGAAGGTACGGTTGTATCACGCAAATCATTATTTTGTCGTTAGGCCAACGTATTATAATGACGGTATCTAGATATATACGATCTGGAAGAAAGCTTTTATTTTATAGCTCATGTTGAGATATGTCCAGCGTTAGGCACAGCTGTTCGAAACCTATTAACATGATGACAGTGCCTTGTCAATATATTTATGAAAATATAATGTACGTTAGAAAAACATAAATCTTTTTACAAAAAAATGTGATCGGCATAACTATAATACAAGATATAATTCTAAACTAGTGCAGCCATAATTTCGCTTAGCTAAAGCCCATACTTCTTTTATGGGATATAGCATAAAATTTTATAATAAAATACCGGATACCGTGCCGCATTAACCGCAAAATAAATTTAAAATATTTGTAAAAAATACTCTATTCAAACAAGCATATTACAGGTTAGAGGGTTACATTAGTGATATAAATGTTTGGCAAAATGCTCGTCCAGCTCCGCAAGACCACTATAAGAAATGATTAAAAATTTTCATTGTTGACTTATTGACATGCCATCGTGTTGTTGCATGTTTTGTGACATCAATTTATTCAGACTTACTTTTCTGACATTTCAATTACTGTATTTTTTGACATTTCAATTATTTGTTATTATACAACTACATACATTAAAATCTTGTTTTTTTTTTCAATTATTGCATTTTTTGACATTTCAATTATTTGACATTAAAATATTGTTTTTTTTTTACATTTATATTATTAATTATTTGCATCTGAATTTATTATTATACAAATTATTTTTATAGTCAACTTGTTTGTGATTAGATATTGACACTTTTAGGAGGTTTAGATTTTACTATGTTGAATGTAGGAACATTGTCTTCACATAACCTGAATTTTTGAGAACATTATACTCATAAATATTGTAAGATGATTTTAAAAGAGTAACCATGGAGTTTCTTGCCTGTTCTTCTCCATAGGAAATCTACATCTTGGAACGTGGCAAATAAAGTCTTGACTATTCATAAGTGGCAATAATGGTTTAAATGAATAAAAATCTTTTTATCTTATCTTGACCTGTCGGCGTTTTACCAGGAGGTTTTGTGAATGTTGAACTTGGGAGGTAAGGGACTACCTTTATGATAAATTTTATCTAAAGAATGTAAATATATTACAAATAGGTACTCTATTTTCAATCATTTTAACATTCTAAATTCCGACTCTTTTTCAAAATAACTAAATTAATCAAAAAGGCCCAAATTGAGGAGCAGTAGAAATAACTATTGGAATAAGCTTATTTTTCTATATGTATCTCGTATACTTCTTGCAAGATCTAGATGTTGTGTAAAACTATCCTATAGCTAGTTACTTAAATTAACAAATATTTCGGCGTCTTAATTAAATTTTAAGGTACAATAAAAATCTCAAAGTACAATCATTATGCTTTATTAATTTCATGTATTTATATATTTATGACAATACCGTCTCGCCTAACCTTATTATGTTGCTAATTATAGTTATATTTCATAAATTTTAAATCGATAGGACATAAATGGTAAATAAAATCGTTCAAATTAGGTTCCAATGCCTCTCTACACACCTATTTTTTAGATTCGAGGATAAGTAGTTCTCGACGGACTTAAAATCAGAACTTAATTTTATAAGTAAAACTATGTTTTAAATTTTACTGTTTAAACTCATAGGTATCCATCTGGCACGGGATTTAAAAGTTTTGTGGAACATTGCACTGAAAATATATTACCATCTAAGAGGATTTATTACTGACAGTAAAGTTAATAGATCATACACATTGCGGTACACTTTTTAAAAGTTACAACAAATAAAAACTGCTTAATTCTATCCATAAAATTACAACACAAACATGTGAATTGAGCAATTAAAAATAATTCAACAAAATGCATCCCAGCCAGACAGTAATCAAATATTCCACCCAATTGCAATAGAATAAAACGTAAGCGAACCTAATTAGCGAATCAATAAATAAATATTGAATATAATCGACAATATACAATTATTACAATTTACATACTTAACGAACACAGCACAAAATTAAAAAAAGAAAAATAAAACATAGAACCGGCTCACTGAGTTCTTATTAATAAAAACATTTACTAATTACAATCTATGTGAAAAATAATTTACAAATAGTACTTTTTATACATTATTACGAAAAACGTATAACTTGAATCCTGACAAGTTCGACCATTCTATCACTCGCCAATTTTTTATAATAATATTCGTAAAACTAACGTGTTACGAGTATATATATTAGATATTTTTTTACGTATATCGGGTTTCTTAATCAATGATTTTATAAAAATACCTTTTCAAAATGATGTAATACGGCTATACCTGAAACGTCAAGCGCCCCCGTATGTACGTATATTCGTTCGTATAAACACCAGTTTATTTTCTAACTTTGGTATACTGTGAACATGTAACCTCATACCTACATTCCACAAAAGATTTATAAATCAAAGTATTAAGTTCTGCACCTACGATATTGAAGGTAACTTTGTTTCATTATAAATAAAGGGTTTTTTTCCATTCATTTTAATATCTTTCAACGTGTCCAAGATGACATCACATGGCACACACCTTTCCACAAAAGAAGTTCAAAGAATATCTTTTTTAAGTTCTCATTAAGTATTTTATAAATTATAAAGTTCAATCTCGTAACATTTTACAATAATAATAGATTTCCTATGACGTTTATTATCAGTATTAATTACGTATATGTGTCATCAAAAATCGTATACATTGCACTTGTAAACTGGCCTTCCCGCACTAAGAGTTACGCGTATCGAAAAAAGAGACGATCCACAAACCAAAACACGCATACCGCAAAAAAACTCAAAACACGAATAATCGTTGTTTCCCAAAATTAATCTCAGTAATTAATTATTCACACTAAAACAATTGTACATCATATAATCTAAAAATTATCGTGTATGTATGTACAGAGTAGTATTTAGATAGCTTAATTAAGAAATAAAACATCAAATATATTAAATAATAACAATATGGATACTAATTGCCTTCTTATCAATGGTTAATTATAAGAGGTCCTTATGGTTTTGTGATTCAAAATTATTAGAGACATTTTTAATCTTTTAATTAATTTCTGGCACAGTGCTTGACACAGTATCGAACAATAAATTATGGACGTTAAGGTTTTTATCTATTTAGCAATTACTAAAATGTAAATACCTACTATTGATGCCAACTTATAGTAGCTATGAAATAAATATTATGAAACATGTAGTATCAAGCACTTTGTCAAAAACTTATACAAACGTAATGACCGATTGCAAATCAGTAGTTCATACCGAGAAAATGATAATTAATCAACTATATAATCACATAAATGATGCAGTTTACTAATCATATACACTGCGTTTTTGGTAATTATTGGTATTGAGATTGTTTCTATAAATTAATTTATACTTAACAACTGTAAAAATCTCTTCATCACACTATCATTACTCTTTATTCGAAATCACTAGGTTACGTATTAGTTATAATGTAATATTATTATGAAAAGTCCAACATACAATTTATACAAATTAAACTGTTCTAGTAATTTCGGTCTCGGGGCATATTGTTTCAGATTTTTGTTCTAAGCAATTGAATGTAATTCGTATACACAAAATAAAACGCTGAGAACGGAGTTTGTGATTCGGGCGAGGAAATCTGAAACAAGCCACCCTTAGCTTGGACCGCGTAAACTAAGCTAGAGGCCTTTACTGTGGCGAGGTGGGCGGACTCATATTGTCCGGCTCGTCCCCGGAGCCGGGCTCGCCTTTGGTCTTGTTCTCCTTCTTCCACTTCATGCGGCGATTCTGGAACCAGATCTTAATCTGGCGCTCGGTGAGGCAGAGCGCGTGCGCGATCTCGATCCGTCTCCTTCGCGTCAGGTACCGATTGAAGTGGAACTCCTTCTCTAGCTCGAGCGTCTGATACCGGGTGTAGGTCTGCCGTCCCCGCTTCCTTTCTGAAATTAGATAACACTCAATGTTAATATGGACACAAAAACATAACAGCAGATAATTTTTTGCCAAGGGGCAGCCCTGACTGACGGCAGACGTTAAAAACTGCATAGGCATTTCTGATAAATGTTGGTTATTTGTAAACGGCGAACACTCCCGCGCCGAGTTAATTGAAAATTGTTTTGAGCTTATCAATTCGTTAATTGTTTTTGCTTGTTGGGCATCTCTCCCGTCTGCCGGGAATTATGGAGTTACACAAAAATCTGTGCACAGGGATGGATAGAATGGTTCTATATATATCTAATCTATTTTAAGGAACATTCATTTGCAATCGCGATCTTATTTTCAAAATCCCTTAAACGTAGATATTACTCGTTGCTTCTTATTTACTACTGACATTTAGACATTTTTTATCGACGTATCAGTTTAGTTATCTTTTAAAACAGGTTCGTTTAAATGCAAGTGATTCCGTAAGTTGCTTAAGTTATTACAACGTTTAATTACTAATAAATTATGTTCCAGTAATGTAATGCAAGATGAACAATGGACTTATCTGGAAAATGTATCTATGTACAGTATATTCTCATTTGAAATCAAATTGTATTTTTAGCAAAACAAACTTAGCATCAATCAAAGTGGACCTAAGACTTCTTACTACCGACAACGATGGTGCAGTGGTCTTAGTTCTATAATTATATACGGCTATTAGTGAGACATAAGTAGACGCTTGTAATAAATTTACAGATATTTAATAATACTGATATATTACCAACTATGTGTTTGTGTGCGTGATATTAAGTGTGTATGACAAGGAAAAGGATGTATGTGTGTTTGTGAGTGAACACTCGGTCCGAACCGCTACCGAAGCCAATTAAAATAATTTAAGATGCTGCAGGGCTTTTTCATTTTGTAATAATTATTCTTCGAGGAAGATGCGAAGCCTATTATACACGGTTTAGATGATGCACTGAACTGTAATTTATTTGAACCGAAAAACAAATCTGTGGATGAAATACGAAAAGGAACGGCTCAAACAAACGGGTTTCTACTTTGATTTTTTATTCATACGAATTGCAGTTACACTTTAGTTTGTTCGTTTAAGTCAAATAAAACCAATTATGCTATTACGCCTAAACCCGAATATACAAAATAAACGCAAACCATAACTTCATTTAAACTTGAAATAGAAACGATGCAAAAGTTAGATGATCATTTTCGGTTTAAATGTATCACGCGAAAAGCTTGCCACACAGGATAAACACGCTAACTTCGAAGAATACGCAGACACGAATTGCAAGTTACATTGCAAATCACACTACCGAAGATTTCCGAGAACGACAATATTCATAACGTTGAAAAAACAAAGAAGCTGATGACAAACACGACAGTTCGTTACGGGTTGACAAACGAGGTACTGGAGACTATAACATCATCAATATAGATAACCTCTGACCGGCTAACATAAATCTTCAGATTTCTAGAGGAATTTAACAGAATGATGTAAAAGAGTCAGGAATTGGTAGGGTTGGTGCAACGGATTCAAAATTATCGCCCACTTGTTGCTCGAGAAATTGATAACAACCTCATCGTCCTGGCTGGGTTTTGGGACGTATTCAAGTACGCGTTATCGTTAGATTAAGGCTATGAATTGGAGTTGTTTGAAACCATATTTTACATATAATGTTTGTTAGTTTTAATATAATTTGTATTAATAGAATCATTTATTTATTTATGCTTTATGTAATACAATTTTGGTACATAAGACGGATATTAATCATCATTTCGGCCGAATGAAATCCACTGCTGGACACAGGCCTCCCCCAAGGATCACCACAACGACCGATATGGTGTGTTGTGTGCTCATCGGGGGGTCTTGCCATAATCGCCACGCTTGGCAGACGGGTTGGCGATCGCAGTTGAGTTGTTAATGTACTCGAAGGACGCTGCTGCCCATCCTCCGGTTAATCCCTTAGTCGACTTTTACGAAACCCACGGGATGAAATGGGGTGGTGGCATTCTGAGCCGGCACCACACGGCAAATGCAAATATTAATGCCATAACGCAATCTCTACAAGTCAAAACAGGTTATTTTCTTTATAAATATATAAAATAATATTCGGTGTGGTGGTGTGAGAATATGGCACCACTCCATACCCTCCCGAGGATATCGTAAAAGGTGATTACTCTAAATCAACGGGTATCAGCGTCCCTTCTGTGGAACAACAGCCTTCCAAGCTCACCAACCCGCATGCCGAGAGTAGTGAGTACTTGCAAATTCCCCCAAAATAACGAAATACCATTGCGGAAACCTGGGCAGTGCTGCAATCTCTGCAGCGGTGCCACATTGACTATCGCTACATTGAAATGTTGAAGTGCTTATACAGAAACGCCGCCATGTCGGTCCGAGTACATAATTAGAGCACGGGGGTAATTTCATTGCAGAGAGGTATGAGACCGGGGGACGTCATTTCCCCGAAACTGTTCATCGCTGCAATGGAGGATGCCTTCAAGCTACTGGAGTGGAAAGGACTTGGCATTAACATCAATGGCGAGTATATCTCTCACCTTCAATTTGCCGACGATATCGTAGTCATGGCAGAATCGCTGCAACTAAGCTCTTGCATTGCACAATACTCGATGATCTCAACAGAGTTTCCCAACAGGTGGGCCTTAAATGATCATAGGCAAAATGAAAGTAATGTCAATTGCCCATGTCCATGTCGTGCCCATCCCAATATCCGTTAGGAGCTCTGTTATCGAAGTTGTTGACGAGTATGTCTACCTGTCTAAACTGTCCAGTTAGGTAGGTCCAACTTTGAGAAAGAGATCAATCGTCGAATCCGACTCGGCTCGGCAGCGTTTGGGAAACTTCGCAACATCTTTTCGTCAACAATACCGCAATGCCCCAAGACGCAAGTCTTTAACCAGTGTGTGTTACCAGTGATGACATATGGAACAGAGTCGTGGTCACTCACAAGAAAGCTCAAGGTCACTCAGCGAGCTATGGAGGGAGCTATGCTTGGTATTTCTCTACGAGATCGAATCAGAAATGAGGAGATCCGTAGAAGAACTTAAGTTGTCGAAATAGCTGAAAAGATTAGTAAACTGAAGTGGCAATGGGCGGGGCACATTGCTCGTAGAACTGATGACCGTTGGGGCAAAACGGTTCTCGAATGGAGACCGTGCACCGGAAAACGTAGCGTGCGACGACCTCCAAAGAGGTGGACAGACGACCTGGTGAAGGTCGCTGGGAGTTGTTGGATGAGAGCGGCATGTGACCGCTCGTTGTGGAAATCTAATAGGGAGGCATTTGTTCAGCAGTGGACATCCTGTGGCTGTTATGATTACGGAAATCTATGGGGAGGCTTTTGTCCAACAGTGGATGTCCATTGGCTGATATGATGATGACATCCAATGAAAAAGGCCTAGGCCATAATTTTCTATAACGACCAGTTACATACTGTGTGTTATACAAAATAGGCAAAAAACATTTTTGAACGTCAACATTCAACAGCACCCATATAAGCCCACCCTTCACCGTTTCCTAGTGTCCGCCTCACCGACGTCGCGGAGGCCTATCGCCGCGTCACCTTCCCGTTCAAGTTAGCACTTCTCCCTCCCGTCTCTTGCTCGCGCCGGCCCGTGCCGAGCCTGTAGCTTTAAATGTCCCCTAATACAATTTAAATAATACCGATCCAGCTGTCCCCAAAACAATAGCTTTATATCCCCAGCAACGCCATAAGCCGAGGTCCGTGTCCCGCAGGGGGCGCCCTTAGCGAAAGTTGCGATATGTCTTTCGCGAACACTTTGGAGCCCTTGCTCCGGTCAATCGTTTCTTTAATACCACTGGTATTAAAGAAAGTATGAGGAATTTCCAGTGAGAAAAAAAATCATTCACCGTTACCGTGACCGCTACCATAACCAGGAACCGAGGCTGGTTTTCTATTTGTGTCGTCATTTTGAGCGGAATTTGCCAGTATTCACCATGATTGGTAGGCGGGTTGATGAGTGCAGAAAGGCTACTTTTGTACAGAAGGGCGTTGCTGCTGCTCTGGTTTTGAGTCCCTTAGTCACTTTTACGAATTCCATGGGAGGAGTAGGAGTGGTACTATATTCTTAATTCAGACACCACACGGAATGTCTACGGCCTCTATCGTAGTCTACGGCCGGACAAAGACCATAGTCATTGGTCATAGTCACTGAGCTGTAGTAAATGACTGTAGATACAACATTCTATTCTTCTTCTTCAATTGGTAATTTGCCTGCACGGTTGGTGTAGTGGCTAAGCGATTGGCTTTCTGCACTGCGTAGCATAGGTTCGGTCCCTGCACGGAACAAATATTTGTATGATCTACATATAGTTGTTCTGGGTCTCGTTACTTGTGCATGTTAGATTTGTCTATAAACTGTACCCCTACACAGGAGAAATCCAAGTGTGGGACAACGTTTTCGTAATTACTTATACATATATACTATAGACTAGCATAAAGACGCTTTTGTATTAAACTAAGCATAATCTCACTATGACTAGTTTTCACCACGTCACTAGTCCTTACATTTCATCAAGACAACACACGATCTCATCGGTCATGTCACGCCGAAAACTCCAAAACAATGTCGTATAGTGATATAGCTCATGAAATCCCCTTCCTAGCGGGCTTTATATATTACAGCAGCGGTTTCATCGCACACTCAGATGCATAAAACATGATCCCCCCGTCAGATTTAAACCGTCCGTAATAAGAGCATTAAAGAGGGCACGAGGCAAGCGAGATGCTAGCAGCTAGACGATAGAGGTTCTTAATTTAAACTGATTCTAGAGAATATTTGGAACTGAAGTGAATTATTTTCAATTATGGGGTTATGTTCTAAAGGTCTGATATGGAACGTTATAAACTGTAGAAAATATGAGTTTACGGCTGACAAAGACAAATAAAACATAAAAAAATATATTGACGTCTATTAATATGCAAACAAATTAACGGCATTTTGATTGCATTTTCTTATAAAACTTTGAATACGATAAGGAAATTAGTAGCTTGAGGTAATTCATAAGGAAATGCAGCGGTGGTATATTGAACATAAATAAGCTATTATTAGATCAATGCTTCATCTAGATCAGATTCTCTCTCTCTCTATAACTCAACAACCATTATACAATCCAAAATATGGATTGAAATTTCGCTACAAACGGGCGTCCGAACCGCAGCGTTTCGTCCGCCCGTGTAACCGTCCCAAACGAAATCGCAGCTTTAGGAGCGTCGGGCGCAGCGCTGCATGTGTCGTCGGGCGACTATAAATCATCTCGGGCAGGGGAAGGGGCTTACTTTCACGACGATGTGGACAAACACCGGGCATTGTTGAAAATTGGCTACGATGGACCGGGGAAAGTGATTGGTAATGATGTAAGAGATTTTGAATAGAAATATGATTTTGGCATCTGTATTTATGTTTCCGTGTATTTACACTACCTTACGAGTATGAGTATAAAGTGTTGACCATTATGCCTTGTTGTTTGTTGATTGTTAATGTAAAACATGCCCTTAGGCAGACACCTACGTATGCAGATACTACTTGCGCGAACGAAGTGTACTAGATTATAACAATTACGATGAAGAACATGATAATGATGTTTTCATACATATTTGAGTTTTACAGCATCATCATGATTCCAGGCAAATAAAGTCCACTGTTGGACACAGGGCTCCCCTAAAGATCGCCACATCGACCGCTCTGGGTATGTTGTGTGCTCATTGGGGAGTTTTGCCATAATTGCCACGCTTGGCAGGTGGATTGGCGATCGCAGTTGAGTTATTAATGTACTCGAAGGACGCTGCTGCCCATCCTCCGGCTAATCCCAAAGACGTTTTGTTTAATATGTTTTTTTTCCTTTAAAACTCTTTCCATATCGTAGGAAACCAATCGTACCATCGCGATGTAACACTGAAATAGATATATAAAATGAGTATCAAACGAGTCGATACAGATGTATTGAACCGAAGAGATTATCGTTAGTTCACGAATGCGTTTTCCAGGACGATTGTAACAGAATCCATACGCCACTAATCCCCTGAGAAGTAAAGGTTGGTTCGCATTTATCTGGATAAAGTGCGTGCTAAAATATTGAAAGGCGTGCGCTATCTCACATCGCATTTGAGCTGATTACTGCCTTGCGTGTACAAAGGTAAAGGGTCAAAAAATGCGGTCAGCTGCCGCGAACCGGTTGTAACGGGCCCGAACTGAATTGAGATGTGTATTTTATTGTATAGAGAACTTGTGGTACACTCCTTTATAATGAAGTATATGAAATCGTTATAATAACATTTATTTTTATAAGAAGAGTGAGCTTTATTGGCTTTAGTAGAGAAATGTATAAACGTAGGTTAGTCAAATTACTGAAGCTTATTTTTTCTATTGAACGACAATTTCACTCTAGTGTGTGACATCGTATTCATCATTTCGGCCAAATGAAGTCCACTGCTGGATACAGGCCTCCCCAAAGATCACCATGGGTGTGTTGTGGGCTCATTAGGGGGTTTTGCCATAATCGCCACGCTTGGCAGACGGGTTGGCGATCGCAGTTGAGTTGTTAATGTACTCGAAGGACGCTGCTGCCCATCCTCCGGCTAATCCCTTACTCGACTTTTACAACACCCACGGGAGGAAATAGGGTGGTGGTATTCTGAGCCGTCATCACACGGCTGTGACATCGTGTTAGTCGCAGTGAATTTCTCCTGTGGTGTAGGCACAGTTTACAAAGATAAAACTCACGTGCACAAATACGCAAACCCGAGACAGCTATCTGTAGATCATAAAAATATTCGTTCCGTGCCTCGGAAGCCTCTTGCTTACCAGCAGTGCCACCCAACATTGTTAACATCCAAAAAGCAAAATATATAACATTGGCAGCAATTAAGTACAATATATTCTATTATTAAGGTGTTTCCACAACTATGAAAACCAAATTAAACTTGTAAACATTGTCATTTCGATACAAGGAATATAGTTGAGGAAAAATCCTCTCAAAATGTTATACGCTATCTTGATCGTAACTTCGCAGAAATTTTGGTATATAAAGATTAAGTTTGCCTGAGGGCAGCTGGACGTGCTTTCAAGGCAGGTCTATAAATTGATTATAGAGGATTAACAGATTTCCTTTAAGATTTTGTCGGCAAGACAAAACTATTAAGATACATAGCAGGTGAAATATTTACAAAACAGTGTATCGTATATGGAATGAAATAAAGTTATAAAATATAACTTACACGTACAATATTAATGAAATAAAAAAAGGATGAAATACTTTCCACAACAGCGAGTTAAAAAATAATGACAGCCAAAGCGCGAACCTAAATACCAAATTCATCAAGGGATGACAAGTGAAAAGAGCTTTTAATTTAATTCGTTGCGGTATCGCCACAGGAACACGAAAAAAATACAGCAACAGCTTGAAGCGATATCGACAATCCATAATTCATGTCCTACAATTTCATACATTTCGACTCCACACCAACGCGCATTTGAGCTTATAAAGCAATCAAATGTTGGCTTTATTTTCTACACAACTGAACTCAAAATGTATTGAAAGCATTTGTTTGTTATGACCTATGGCTGTGTTGATATCACTCAGTATATTGCAACATCGTACATGATATCAAACGGGTATTCAGATTAATGCAATTTCTCTTAAACGCTTACACGTCGTAAATAAAATTGCTGGTTTCCAACGACTCGATACTGAAGGTCGATCCATGTTTATAGTGTTTAATTGATATTGCAATCGTGTAAAAATAAATAAATGACGATTATTGCAAGTCTCTAGGCTTTAAAGTCGCCGAGGAATTGTGTAATAATATGGGGATATTTTTCTTAGCCCATAATGGAAGCCTGAAGACTATGTTACATCAAATTTGTGTAAGGTCTCACTCATTTTATAAAATATAATTCTGTTTCGATACTGTAATTCATTTAAGGTTCAAGATTTTTCCATAAAACTGTTTGGCTTTATAAGGGTAAAAATACATTACCATTCATTTTAGTTCGGAATGACTCAGTTGAATGACACTTGAAATCTTAAACAGATTATTATTGATACTAAGTAAAACCAAGATTAATTATTTCGTGTACCTAAATATTAAGTTATATATTGTGGTATTATGAAGGGGCTACAAATAAGCCGTGCTGTTTCGTACCACTAAGGATAGCAGCACCCCATGTCATTCAGTGGATGACGTAAAACGCGACTATACGATTAGCCGAAGAATGGGCACCAGCGTCCTTGTAGTACCTACACTAATAGCGCTTGATTGCGGATCTACTATCGCCCACCCGCCTGTCAAGCGTGGTGACTATGGCATGACCCTCCAGTGAACACACAACGCAAACCCAAACCTGTCGTTGTTTGCAATTTGTGGAGGAGGCCAAAACGTTTTGGCTGAAGTGATAATGATGATGACAAACAAGCTATCTGCCAAACGTGGTTATTATGGCAATATCTCCTATCGCATTTTATTGTAGCGGATATTGCGAGACTCAATATTTAGCAATGTGTGTACGGTGAAAATGATCATACCTTCACTAATTCAAAATAAATCTACTCGTTGCTGTTGTTCAAGTCACGGCTTTACGTCGCTTTCATAACACAAAGTGGTATTTCCAACGCTTGAATTCCATTACTTTTTCATGTAAATTTTCAGAAAGGTCTCAAAGCCTACAGATACAGATCTACATAGAAAACAATAAGGTCAAGAACTAAACAGGCGGTAAAAAAGTATCTTTTAGTACACACAGCAATGGCATTGTGAAGCCGACATTGGTGTACTAATGACATGAACACAATTTGTTGTACATTGATAAAATCCAGGGCTTAAATGCGATGGATGACAAAACACGCCACATAATAATTACGAGTACCTCATGCATGATTCATGTGTCGTGTAAGGACATATTTAACCCTAAATATTACTAAAATGTACCTATATACAATTTATTCGCGTCTCTATGTATGTTTTTTTTACTGGTTGTAGATTTCTTATTGCTAGATAGGTACTGGTGGTATGTTACCAGATATTTGTCGCTCAGCAGTAGTGTTTAAAGCTTAGACATTACTATGCTCCGGTTAAAAGGGCAGCTGAAGCTAGTGAAATTATATATAACTTCACGTCTCGAGGTGTCCAGCGCAATGTGATACCACGCAGGACTAGCCCTTGGTAGCATTACAATTGTTATGCGTTAGGCATGACGCTTACATAGGCTGCACTAAAAGTATCGGGAATGGAATATTTCCACTGTTCCTGTCATATTAAAATCTTTTTAATTGAAAACTCCTTGGTTTTACAAATCGAATACCATTTATTTATTTAAAAAAAGATTCAGGGTCTTGTCACAAGGTTTTGTCAAACTTGTTTAGTCGTTGAGAAAATGGAAGGACAAAGAATTGAAAACCGTACGACGTTGCCCACATATTTTATAGATTTTTTTCATTTTTGTGAAATATTTAAGAATATGTAAAGATTAATGAATCTAAACACCGTACGACGTTGCCTTATACTTGACATTGGCGAAATTGTGGAAGATAGTCTACAGAAGCCATAATCTGAGAAGAAGAAGAGAAAATGGAATTGACTCGAGACAATTCAAGAGCGATGATTTATTATGACTTTCGAAGTGGTTTAACACAAAAACAGTGTGTTGACCGGATGATTTCTGCATTTGGTGATGAAGCCCCATCCAAAACCACAATTTATCGCTGGTTTGCTGAATTTTAACGTGGACGTGTCAAGCTCAGTGATGATCCTCGTCAAGGTCGTCCAAAAACTGTAGTCACCCAAGAAAACGTTGATGCTGTGCGTAAGCTGATTGAGGAAGATCGACATGTGACATACCGCGAAATTCAGGCAACTTTAGACATTGGCATGATCAAATACAAAGAATCTTTCATGAACAATTAGGTGTAAAAAAGTTGTTTTCCCGATGGATACCGCATTTGCTATGTGAAGAGCAAAAAGTGGCTCGCGTTACTTGGTGCGTCAGAACTCTCGAAAGATTCCACGCAGGATCCTCAAATGCTGTATACAACATCGTATCAGATGACGAATCCTGGATATATGCGTACGAACCCGAAACAAAAAACCAGTCACGAGTTTGGGTGTTCGAAAATGAGTTAAAGCCAACAAAAATTGTTCGTTCACGGAGTGTTGCAAAAAAAATGGTGGCCACGTTTGTCTCCAAAACCGGCCATGTTACGACTATTCCTCTTGAGGGACAAAAAACGGTTAATGCAGAATGGTATGCTAGCATTTGTTTGCCACAGGTCGTTTCTGAACTCCGTAGAGAGAACTGCAACCGCCGCATCATCCTCCATCACGACAATGCGAGTTCTCACACCGCGCACAGAACAAAAGAGTTTTTAGAGCAAGAAAACATAGAATTATTAGACCATCCGCCGTACAGCCCCGACCTAAGCCCTAATGATTTCTATACTTTCCCTAAAATAAAGAATAAATTGCATGGACAGAGATTTTCATCACCTAAAGAAGCTGTGGACGCCTACAAAACGGCCATTTTGGAGACCCCAACTTCCGAATGGAATGGTTGCTTCAATGATTGGTTCCATCGTATGGAAAAATGTGTCAAATTTCGCGGAGAATACTTCGAAAAGCAATAAATACATTTTTAAATTGTTGTGTCACTTCCTTGATTCCCGAAATTTTCAGTGCCGCCCTCATACCACCAGGCGAATGACTTGGTCAAATTTTCACTAAGTTATATACTACAAAAATGTTTTTCGAATCTTGATGAGATATTTCGTATTTTCTGAGAGCGAATGGATGCCGTGTGGTGCCGGCTCAGTATACCACCACCCCATCTCCTCCCGTGGGTATCGTGAAAGTCGACTAAGGGATTAGCCGGATGATGGGCAGCAGCGTCCTTCGAGTACACTCAACTGCGATCGCCAACCCGTCTGCCAAGCGTGGCGATTATGGCAAAACACCCCAATGAACTCATAACGCACCCATATCAGTCATTGTGGTGATCTTTGGGGGAGGCCTATGTCCAGCAGTGGACTTCATTCGGCCAAAATGATGAATGGATGTCTAAGTAGAGTTATTACAATATTCTATTTATTTTCCAATACATTTGTTTAATTGGAGCCAGATAACATTTATTTTGAAAACTGGGTAACTTTTGTTAGGTACATCTAGTGCGACGCATTCTACTTTCTTTGATTTGAAAAGTATTTATTCTTTTGTGATTCTAGTATTTCTTGCAAAACCTTTTCCAATTAAAATAATAGGTAAAAATAGGGAAATCTTTCATTAATCTTACACAAAGAAAAGCGACGTATGGCATTAAAAAGAACAAAAAAGAAACATGGCGGTCTCACAAGTTCTGATAATCATTAATCATAGGCGAGGTTTGGGAGGGCGTTTAGATTATGTACCGAAGATTACTATAGTACTATATATACTAGCCTAATGACTTTTGTTTTGAACTATTTATGTACACATTTACGTACACGATATTAGTATATATATATGTACTGATATAGTTTGTACAATATTCAGTAGCTTGAGATAATTACGTAGTGTGAGAATTATACGCTCCAAGTTTTAATTTATCGTGAAAGGAACAAGTTGTGGAAAATCAAGCAGCTGAGCAACGTAGGTAAACCCGCGGTCTAGTGTCTAGCTGAAAATACTAAAAGGTTACTTATGTACGAATTAATAATAACCATAAACGAATGTAAATCTAGCAGAAAGGCTTCATCACAAATCCGAGCGGATCTCAAAAAGAATTTATAACGTGAGCACACAGCCATCAGTCAGCGTTGTGTTGACGCTGATACCCGTCGTGTTTCGCATCAGAAATGGAATGTTATTCACCGAAAATTTTGCTTTGGTGTATGCTAAAAATTACGCGAACCCCGCCCGGGATTGAACGAAATACCGCCCGCAAAAAAGGTGTCAAATGAAATATTCAAATATATTTTAATATAATTCATGCGGCGGGCGTTTCATTTCTCTCCCTCGTAATGGAATGCTAAATTTTCGGGCGAACAAAAAATATATATTAATGCGCGTACCTAATAGCTTATACAAACTCGTTTGTTGGGTATTGTTGCGCACAATGGGTGCCATAACTCCGCGTCGCAGCCACGGCCGGTGACGTCTTTGTTAGGCTCGCACAGCTTTGTTCCCTGCCCGGCTCCGCCTGTCGACGCTACATCCTACCCCGACTTCTGTGTCGATACACACCTACATATACTGTATCTAAACCTAATCATACACGCAAAACAATCAAACTACATCAACATATTGGCAACAACATAGGATCAAAATATTAGTCTTCCCATTACCAAAATTAAACCTATCCATTAGGTATTAGACTGTCATATTTTGAGAAACATGAAAATGTCAAATGACCTGGAGCTTTTATAAAAATTACTGACCCCCGCTATACGTAGGGGGCTAATTACCAGTTTTGTTCGGGCCATTACTATAATTTGCAGCAGGAAAAGCACGAATGAATATTTGAGAAGGCGATAGAAAGTGAGTAATTGCGTTGGATCACGAAGTGAAAAGTTATGAAAGGTGCTGGGGGTGGGCGATTTTTCAACGCCCACCCTGTGAAAGCGAAAATCTTAATGAAAAAGAAAATATTCAATCATGTTACTCCCGCATCGATATTAAACCTTCTTATGGTGTTAGTTGCTGAATAGCAAGGCTCAAGATATATATTATATGCGAACGCAACAAAAACAACCAGTGGTCTGCAAATGCCTAAAAATTCATCTCAATATAATGCCGAGCGCGGAACGCATTAGGGCTCCAAGATGAGCTTCGCCGCGGGACAGCGTGCCCCAGGGGGCTTCCCCTGCCCCCGCAAGCTGGGTGGGGGGCGATCTCCGCTCCAGAGAATATTTGACACGGGTCTGGCAGATAGACAGGCCGGTCATGTGTGATCCCCGGCCAGGAAACAGGGGGGCTTTTTTCCGCTCCTCCATCGACGTGGCTACTCCCTACCTACAAGTACAAAGATACGGTTTATGATTTATGTGGCACCGTCGACTCGCACATGTGCACGCATCATGTGACAGCGGTTTTTTTATCCAAGTAATGATACGAACAGACTTTTATATCGTATTAATGAGTATCGACCGATGATAGAATTTAATTTCGATATCTAAAGAACCACCTATTAGTTCCGTAATTTGCTGTATCGGTAATTACGACCGGAAAGAAGTCATAATTCATACTTTTTAAACATTTAATGGCCTGTACATTAGCATTTATTGAATTAGTGGCTATTATTCTGTAATGTTATGGATTCATTTCAATTTAGAGCGGTTAGGGATCGAAAATGGAATTTTAATACCACATAATAAGTTCGGCTTCATCGGCTTAGCGGCGGTCATAGTTTGATTGGCGTTCTATCCCGACGTTTAATTAATGTGGGCCAAGCTATCCTAACCTCGAGTAAGACAAAGACAAGAAAAGCGGGCTAAAGAGAGAAAGACGATATCCGAAAATGTTGCCACCAAATTGGAAGCAACTTACTTCTGGGGTAAAAGGACGTAGTTCAAGGAAACAATGGGTCTTAACTTAGAACCTGTAACCTTAGACCCCCTGGTCTAAGACATACTACCTTGTTGATTTTAGACATGTTATTTATTGCCTTGCGAGAAGTATGTATTAAATAAATAGAGCTGTTTTTCTCCACTTAAAATTCAAATTAAATGTATCTTGAAGTCACAATCTTTTTTCCAGAAGCTAAATTGAGTTATAAAAGAAAAAGAAGGTAACTATAAACAGTTACGATTCATATTTTATTTCACAAATGCAAATGATGGGAACTTTTTTTACAATACTGTGAGTTTATACACTATTGTAAATGTATTTCAAAAGATTTACGTATGTAATTATGCTGTAATTACGAATTATGTAATGTGTTAGCTACGCCTTCGTTTAGTCACCATAATTTTAGATATTAAATTAATAGCCAAGCCCAATCTTAAATCTTAAATCTTGCAAGTGAGACACAATTATGTTTTAATTAGGTATGTTATAAAATGCATATGATCTCAAAATGTCTACTCATCATAGTGCAAAATCTGTTGCTTAGGCCTACTGTAACTTAAGAACGGCATATATGATTTCTTTTAATATATGAGATAGTGTTTTTGGGTATCAGATTTTGGCCCTTACTCACTATTATGGTATGTGAAATAATTATTCCACGTATGGAATGGGATGGTGACGTAATAACTGTATATAAAAATGAGAATATCGAGTTCTTCTGTTCTGTTGATAAGGTACAAAAGGCCAACCATGGTAAGTAGAACAGTTAGCGCATCTAGAATAATTAACAGTTGAAATAAGATAGATAAAAGATAGAATATTAGATAGAAGTAAATACGGATGTCGTGTGGTGCCGGCTCAGAATGCCACCACCCCAATTCATCCCGTGGGTGTCGTAAAAGTCGACTAAGGGATTAACCGGAGGATGGGCAGCAGCGTCCTTCGAGTACATTATCAACGCAACTGCTATCGCCAACCCGTCTGCCAAGCGTGGCGATTATGGCAAGACCCCCCAATGAGCATACAACACACCCATATCGGTTGTTGTGGAGATCTTTGGGGGAGGCCTGTGTCCAGCAGTGGACTTCATTTGGCCGAAATGATGAAATACGGATATCTCTACCATTACTCGTAATATAACATGAGCTTTTCCAGCAACAAAATGTACAATATAATTACCTTTAATCTGGCACACCAGTTTTTACCAACGTTTAACGGTAACAAAAATAACTGGCAACTCAGACACACACATTAAAACATCACGTCTTACAACGTTCGACACGTGAATGTGTGAGCGCCATCCTATTCGTGAGAAGGTAATCGTGAGTCTTCTTTCTATGTGTGTGTTAGACGTATATTAATGGGATTGGTGTGTTTCGATGTGGGTGTATGTAATTATAGGACCGTAATGGTTTTTTAATAAGCTCCCAACTTTTTGCCTTTTTATATTTTGTTTTGTATAGTAATCATATTCATATTTCATTTCAGTATACACATATACATCTATGAATCTATCTGGTTATGAATGGAATGGAAATTGGTTTTAAGAGCGGTTACACACGGTGTCTTTTTGCAGCAATATAAATGCGCGACTACATCACGACACTAGCCTGGCTAGGTAGATGGTTAGCGGGGTAATCGCTCTAAGATGTATATATATATAGACAACGCTTAAAATGAGGACATGGCAATAATATAATATAATACATGTATAACGTCAAGTTATACATGTATTATATTATATTTATTACATGTATAACTTAAGTTAAATGTTTACTGAAAAGAACTTATATTTATTTATTATTTATGTACACACAATAATAGAAAAATACAGAATATTCAGAAAAACTTAAGTACAAAGGTACTGCTTATTTCTAAAGAAATTTCTGCCAGCAGACCTGCGACAGGATAGTGTAATTTTAAATGAAGACACAGTGTGTAACAGCACTAAAAATAAAGAAGAAACCGATAAAAAACGAAAAGTAATAATAATTACAAACAACAAATATACATAATAATGGTAAAATACAAAAATAAAATGACTACAAATAGACTAATACATATACTTTGATAATATTATAAAGAGAGGTAATGCTCTTTAACGCGTTTTTTTAAAACAGATATAGATTTGGATTCACGTATGTTAGGAACTTATGCTTCTTAAGTAGCTATGGATAAAATTTCGAAATTCAGAAGTAATATAATTGATTCCAACGCCATCTTACAGGTAAGTAAGAACTAACAAGCACACCCATCGGCATGCCGAAAGTCTATGTCTATAAGTCTATCTATCTATATACTTTAAATTCAATACAAACTTTTAACATTGTATATATGCTGACATACACTTGTCGAGGTGTTAGAGTCAAGTTGAAAAACACGTTACACGTAATTAAGCAAGAGGAATGACTGAACTTTGTTCTATTTATATTTTCAGCTCATAATATTATGCTAAACTAAATGATCTCATCATCCTTGTCATCAGCCTGTAAACTGCTGAACATAGGCGTCCCTATCACCACTATAATAAACGGACAAGTCCCCACATTGCCGTAATCACCATGCTTTGCAGACGGATCTGTGATCGCAGTATGTTGTTATCTAATAACAATATACTGTGATTCTACCGCTTAATTTCTTGATATCAATAAGAGTCCGACCGAATTTCGTATTCGTTTTCGGGTATAATATTAATTTATGGCAACTTTAGACAATCGAATCATTGATTGCTTTTATTAACAATCGCCCAAGGATTGTGGAGAGGGTCAAGGGAAAAATCACACAGTACGTACTAAATCATTCTTATGTGTAGCTCTGCAAATAACAAGAAAATTGTTAAGAAAGCTTACAAATAAATCCTATTATAGGATACACCAAAAATCTAAATATACTGTCTAATAAACTTAAAAAGTATGTACAAGTGATTCCTCTATTAATAATTTTTGTACTCCTAAACTAACCAACATCCCAAGCCAACACTGAAAAAATAATATTGAAAAACAGTATTATAAACGCCATTCGTCAACGTCGCACTACCGGCCCGAACCGGAAAGTCACCACCGAACAGAATTAGAAATATATTTTTATCCCTCTACCCCACTCTACCCTGCCGTATAAAAAAATCTTTATGCAAATAATAGCACGTGTAAATACAAGGGGAAGTCAGGGAAACGTGGACCATCTCCTTTGTTAAATAAATAAAAACATTTGGCGGAAATTTTTACTTCATCATTTTAGTTCGGAGGGTAGGTAATGGTGCAGAATATTGACGACAGGTTAAGGTTTAATTCGAAATTACGTTTATCTTCTACGATGTTACTATTTTTAAACCGATTTAATTTAATTGAATGTTGCTCGAAATGAGAGGAGTTAAGGTTGACTTTGAGACAATTGTGGGATAAGTAATGGAATAACTAATGAAACTACTTATGACAAGAAAATTCGCTGACTGAACCCACTGAAATGTAGAAAATGTTATATGTGAAGCTTGATATTAGGCTTTTTTTTTATTTGAAAAAACGTTGCCCCACACTAGAATTTCTCCTGTGCCGTGGGTGCGTTGACATACACAAATTTCACACACACAATACACCCAGACCCGTAACAACTACCTGCAGATCAACCAAATATTTGTTCCGTGCGGGAATCGACCTGGAGCGCAGCAGTCAACTGTGTCAACCACTGCACCAACCGTGCCATCGGTATACGTTATCACTTCTGGTATAATCAGTAGAACTTAGTAGCATAATAAATAGAAAATTGTGTTTGTCGGTCTGACTGCTAGTTTGTTGCGTCTAATGGCTAAAATGATATTAAATAATAATTGTTAAATTAATATTAAAAGAAAAGGCCTATTATTTTCGGAAAATAATATCTTTTATAGGGGTTAGACGCGCGGGTGCCTATGAGACTTAATATGACTTTAGACTGAATGTTTCTATATACAAGAAAAGGCCATCATACTGTCTGAAGAAGTTTTTAAAAGTACAGAAATCAAAAGAAAGTCGTAAGCTTAGTACAAAAAGAAACTGAACTCCAATCTAGTGAGGCATTTATCGTCATTGTTACTGCACGACAATCGGCAATCGATCAAGTAGAACGTACCGACAATGGGACTTATCGCTAACTTTACTTTGAAAATCACTAGGTTTTGTCAGAGACGACGACAAAGTTACTGGAAAATGTTAAATTATGAAGTGAAAATTCGATTTGCGTGTGTGAAGAACATACCTCTTAATGTCAGTTGTGATTTCATTTCCATCAAGATGTAAGTATTTATAAAGTACCTGAGTGTAGGCTGTAGTTTTTTTTTACAACCATATCAGTATGATGAATATTGTATTGAATGTAGGTTTTTTTCATAATATCGTAGGCATTACTCAGTTCTGAAACAGAACCTTGTCTTCTCAGTCGATATTTCGTGTTCCCTTTTCATTTAGAACCTGCCGGCAATCGAATGGCTGTTGGATATGTGCAAGAAAAAACAAACACCGACCGTAACACATTTGTAATTGTATTATACGTTTCTATGTTTAATACGAAACGATTCGAGCTTTCAGTGGCAAGCGGGGAAAATCAGAAGCAGGCACGAGAACAAATACTTGTATTCAATCATCTGGCTTTCACAAAGGCCTCGGGGCTGATAACTGAACAATGAAATGTAACAAGTCGTCTATCCGGCATTGTATGCGAAGGGGGGGGGGGGTGAGGTGGCGCGTAGGGGGGATTTCCATTATATTTCCATTTCCACCTCGATTCTCCGCGACTTATCGCGGCCTACCTCTTGGACTAGGTAAGTCTATCTTTCTATGTCGTTAGTCAGTATGGCTATACGTCAAATCATGGCAAAATAAAGATGTTTTTGTTGAATTCTGAAGAAAATAAGTCCAGTGACATCGATAAAGGGACTTTATGAAACGAAACGTTCAATTGCCAAGGAGGTTAGTAGGCTTCCTACAATTATTTTGTTGAAGTATGCATTATTCCTTTTCTTACTAGAATTATAGGAAACCTGCATATAAATAGAAATTAATTATGGAAATACTCTGCACCATCGTAGGCTACTAGTTAAGCCATAGTACTAGTAGGTACTTACCTAAACTAAAAAAAGTATACAGGACGCGATAATAAGAAGTGAATTTCGTAAGAAGCATTTATTGAAATCTTAATATATTGGACCGCTTTACAGTCATCCCCTCCGAGATGTGCCTAAAGCCGTAGCAACAGTGGGGGGCTCTAGTGTGATCTTACGAAGACCTGAAGCCCCCTTTGGGTGCCAAAGATGACCGCCCCTGTAGTTTTACCCGGTAGGAGTCCGGCATGCTCCTTCACCCTTCCCTGGGGCGGAGGAAGTTCATATAGAATGTCCACTGGAGACCAATAAAAAAAGTGTAGGTAGTGTGTACCAGGTATAGATATAGACTACTCCTGCAAGGGTCCGACTGCTTTGATCTAGTTGTACTAACTAAAAGAAAAAACTAAACCACGGGTAGCGCAATCTACTAGGTATAAAGTGTTCCATCATTACCAACAACTAGCAGTTCTCGGACCGGATGTTTCATGAGTACAGTTGATTGTTGTGCAGTTTAGGTGCTATAATAGTAGGTATCTACAAATATTCATGAATACATTGGATTTTAAAAGTATTCTTCATTTTTATTCGCAACTTCAAAAGAAAATTAACGGGATACTATAGTTCCTCATAAATGTTATTCCCGTGCTCCGATTAATTTAGTTCACAATAACTGACCACCTTTTGACGTCAACCGAATTCCCCATTTCACATCTTCATCAGCTTCCTCTTTATGTGAAATAAAAATTGGAGAAGATTTATCATTTGTCCTTTAAAACTAATGAGTCACATAATTCTATCAGTGGTGCTTCTGGATATGTTTTAGGAGAAAATCTCATTAGAGAACAGATAAATAATCAAAAGTTTGTCTTTGTCAGGCAACACTGATATCTTCCTGCAAATTTACTTGTGTAAAACAAGAAACACAAGAAAATTTGCTTCTTATTATATCTGAAATCTATAAAAAAATCCCGCATTAATTTTTTTAATTTTTTGGTGTGCTTCATTATGTGCAGACGTATAACCGGATTTCATAAGTATATAATCATTGCGTACGCGTTGCTACAGTTGGTAAATGATTAATGAAACGTAAGCTCCAAACGGAATGGCGTTCTATTTTCAAACAAACACAAACGGGTGCTCCTATTGGTCGGTTTTTTATTTCAAAATGGCAGCCCGATATTTGAAGATAATTAATGAAGGAGCGTTCTCAAGTAGATAACATAAGAGATATAACGAGATTTTGGTTTAAGTGCGACTATTTGCTACCGGTTGCTTTAAGCACCGAGTATTTTTCATGTGCTAAATAGGCACATCTGGTGTTTAAGATATAATAACCGAGTTTGGTTTTGGTAGTCGTCCCTTTTTGCTTCGTATCTACAACTATGCAATTAATATTCCTGGCGTTGTCACAACTATATAGGTTTCTATTGCAACTCTGTGTGGTGCCGGCTACGAGTAGCACCAACCCATCTTATCCCTTGGGTGTCGTAAAAAGCGACTACGGAATTAGCCGGAGGATGGGCAGCAGCGTCCTTCGAGTACATAACAACTCAACTGCGATTGCCAACCCGCCTGCCAAGCGTGACGATTATGGCAAAACCCCCCAATGAGCACACGACACACCCGTATCGGTTGTTATAGTGATCTTTGGAGGAGGCCTGTGTCCAGCAGTGGACTTTGTTCGGCCGAAATGATGATGAGGAGGCCTTTGTTCAGCAGTAGACATATTTTGGCTGATATGATGATGATGATATAAATTACACGTATAAGGATCTTGATAAGCCATCTAATTGACTTCCGAAGAATACACGCTAAACGCGGGAAATATACCTCAGAAACATGATATCATTATTTTTCAATCAAAGGATACGATACGTTGACCGACTACAAGATTAGCCATCATCATACAAGAGGCGTAACCACTTGCATCACTTATCCCACTTTGTAACTACAATTTATCTCTGTCTCATCAAATGCTATCGAAGTTGGGTATTAATTAACTACGACGGCCAACTCAGACCAGTCTGGCAACAGAAACTAAGTCAAAATTGGCACAGCTTATCTGGCATCTAGCCGCCAGAACTCAGCTATGACATGGGTTAGAAACACTTAGTGCTAATTGTGTAGAGATGCCCAATAGGCGAGTAACCCGGAGCTGATAAGCTGACTAATAAATAGTTTACAAAAACGGCGTAATACCTACATTATCGTCAATAGTATATGGAAAAAGTAGGGATTTTTAAAATATTTTATTTTTCAATCATCATTTCGGCCAAATGAAGTCCACTGCTGGACACAGGCCTCTCCCAAAGATCACCACAACGACCGATATGGGTGTGGTGTGGGCTCATTGGGGGGTTTTGCCATAATCGCCACGCTTGGCAGACGGGTTGGCGATCGCAGTTGAGTTGTTAATGTACGCGAAAGAACGCTGCTGCCCATCCTCCGGCTAATACCTTAGTCGACTTTTACGACGCCCACGGGAGGAAATGGGGTGGTGGTATTCTGAGCTGGCACCACACGACAAATTATTATTTTTAAATAATTAGAAAGGAATATTATTTCCAGTTACCAGTGATGACATATGGAACAGAGACGTGGTCACTCACAATAGGCCTCATAAGAAAGCTCAAGGTCACTCAGCGAGCTATGGAGAGAGCTATGCTTGGTATTTCTCTACGAGATCGAATCAGAAATGAGGAGATCCGTAGAAGAACTAAAGTTGTCGACATAGCTGAAAGGATTAGTAAACTGAAGTGGCAATGTGCAGGGCATATTGCTCGTAGAACTATGGCCGCTGGGGCACAAAGGTTCTAAAATGGAGACTGCGCACCGGAAAACGCAGTGTGGGACGACCTCCAACGAGGTGGACAGACGACCTGGTAAAGGTCGCTGGGAGTCGTTGGATGAGGGCGGCATGTAACCGCTCGTTGTGGAAATCTAAGGGGGAGGCCTTTGTTCAGCAGTGGACGTCCTGTGGCTGATATGATGATGATTATTTCCTCATCATATCGTCCATACAACGTCCACTACTGAACACTACTGAATAAAGGCCCCCCCCCCACAGAGTTCCACAATTGTGTCATCATACAAGGGGGAATTTGCCAGTACTCACCTCGCTTGGCAGGCGGGTTGGCAAGCGCAGAATGAGTACTGTTCTACAGAAGAGTCGCTGCTGCTCATCCCTCTGGTTTAGAGTGCCTTAGTCGCCTTTTACGACATCCACGGGAGGAGTTGTAGTGGTGCTATATTCTTAATCCGGACACCGGTACATTTGTTCAAATAAACGTAATAATTACTTAAGGGTAAACATTCTAACTTAAACTACCAGCCTAGTTAAATTCAACATCATCATATTAGCCGAAGGTCGTCCATTGCAGAAAAAAAGGAAAAAAAATATATAAGTTACAATTATTATACCTTGTGTAACTATGGTAACTACTCTTCATGAGCTTTATTAAAATATTAACCGATTGAAGTACGGTTTAGTCAATCTTTCTAATTAGTTAACTATTCAAATAATTGACTATCTATCTCCGCATCACTAGCGAGTACGTAGTCGGACATACGGATCTGTCCATCCTACGCCCTACATAGGGATAGTAAAAGTTGGCAAACACACATATACCATCAGATTTAATTTATGATTACTTGATTTATACGATTTAAAATGTTTTGTGAGCTGTGTTGTTAATTGTTGCGCTGTGGAAAAGACCTACCATTTTACATATACTTAGATTTTATAAATACATATATCTACTAGAAAGTATTTGGTGATTAAAGCAATGTCCCAATGATCATTAAGAAACCCATATTCAGTGGGCTCGAACAAAGATTAATTAATTTGGAGACTGACTTTTTCGAATTAGATAAAATCACAATTATTCCATACATATTTATTATGACTTGTTAAATTAATGAATTGTAACTCGACGTGGAGCGATTGCCTCCTGATTGTAACTACAAATACTTGATATTTTGACATAAGTAACAAGTTTTTCCATGTGGTATCCAGATTAAGAATATTAAGATTAAGCACCACTCCATCTCCTCCCGTGGATGTCGTATATTGCGACTTAGGGAATCTAACCAGAGGAATGGGCAGCAACGTCCCTAGAACTGTAGTCATGCTGCGCTTGCGCCCCGTCTGCCAAGCGTGGGGAGTACTGACAAATTCCCCTCAAAACGATGACACAATAAATTGTAGAAATCTATGGGGGAGGCTTTTGTTCAGCAGTGGACGTCCTTTGACTAATATGATGATGATGATGAATAAATTGTTGTAAATATGATACTCTTTGTATGTAATATGAGCCTTCAACTATGCAACGCTTGAAAAGGCAATGAAGTTCAAAGCACTCAGTATTTTAAGCTAAGAAATTTTAATCAATCACTCAGTACACAAATAAATGTTTGAGGTTGAGTTTGAATAAAATAATAAAAGTCATAGATTTATCTTACAGCTACGGATTTTTTTTTACTAAGAACACATGCATATTGCATACTCTAATCATGTGAACTAGTCTCAATCACATAAAAGCGATCTGTAAATGTTTTATTTATTCTATAGTTTTAGGGACGTTATACTGTATAGGGGCAGGAATATCTCACGGAAGCATGCAGCTGAAGTAGCAGTGACCAGAAACGTCTGTCGAAGGATTGATAGCCGTTCATGGATCAGACAGGCCCTTGAGGGGGCTACGAATCGGAAAACGTGGCGTGGCCAGATTGACCTTCGACATCAAGAAGGCAGCAAGTGTAGATTGGATTCAAAATTGGAAAGTCCGAGTTTTATGCTGTAATAATGGAGAAATCTTTGTCTATGTCTGACTGCTATAGTTCAATTTGATGATACTGATAAGAGTAAGTAAAACAAAAATAAGAGTAATAAAAAGAGTATTGTATTGTTAATGGTATAGACTGCACTGCTTGTCACGATATTGCAATTTTCGTTATCTGTGAGTATAGTTAATGACAATAAGACAGGGAGCTTACCTATCCTCAGACACGGTCTGACAGTTGATTACACATTAAAAAGAACAAAGCTTCTCGAAATTGCATGTTAAGTTCATATTATATGGGTATTAAATACATTATGTGCACTCACTATATCACTAGAGGTTGAATTTAAACCGACACTTAAACATTCACGAATAATTATAACTTCGACGCTTAGAGTAGCCAAACTATCCAGCTCAAATATGCCTGCAGAACTAAACTCGGAACAGCGTCATTGCGAATGATATAGCCAATTACAATGGAGACCCTAAATCAGGCGTAGAAACCATAAATTAGATTTCAGGCAAATTCAAAAACAGTAGGAGATGGTAGCACAACTTGAGGGTCTTTGTTCGGGATCGGCGTCAGCTAAACAGAAGGTGAGCGCTTTTGTGTCGGCAGTTGTAAATTTTATGAAAAGTGAAATTCCTTTTGAATTCCTCTTCGACTCATAAATAATCCCCGAACAGTAGGCAGGGTATTGTTTTTGGCACTTATTGTTTCTCATCAATGCGCACGTGGAGCGAAAGTGTTTTTGCAAATTGTCGAATCTATTTTCGCTACCTGAGTTTACGTACTGTATCATATTGTGCAAATTCTACGTTGACACTGGAATTTGCTCTTGCTTTCAACGCGATATAAATCAATAATAATTCTGAGTACTCTGGGTCTATTGTTTCTCATATTAAATGAGAGGCGAAGGAAGTTAAATCCTCTATGGTATTATCTACTATGGTGTCTGACGATGAGGAGCGTTAGGTGCTGAGTTCAACGTCAGTATGAAAAGTTGTTTTCAGTCTTGTAAGAATTTGTGATTTGCAAGGGGCATGACCGTGTGTCGTAAAAGGCGACTATGGCACAACTCAAATGTGATCTCCAAACTGCCTGCCAGGCGATTACGGCAAAACCCCTCCATTCAGCATACAACACAAGATACAAACCGGTCCATACCGGACATTGTGGTGCTCTTTGAAGGAGGCCTGTGTCCAGCAGTGGACGATTTTCAGCTGAAATGATGATATGAACTAGCGTCTGACAAGTAAAAGTAGTAGGAACTTTTACTAGCCCTTTAGTCATCATAGGTTGACAGACTGATATGATAATTATGTTAATTACGAAGTAACACTTACCAAATTGACTTCGCATCCAGGGGTATAGTGGACTGGGCAGTGAGGCGTTGGTGTTTGGCGGGGGCTGTTGCGGGGGCGGTTGTTGCGCATGCATGGATTGCTGATGCATGGGCGGCATCTGCGTCTGGTGCTGCATGTCGTCCACTGGATACATGAGGTGCTGCTGATGTGGCACGCCATGCTGCACCATGTGCTGTTGCGGATGCATGTGGTGTGGCATCTGCTGCGCTTGCTCCAGCGGCGGGCTGCCCGGCACCCCACCTGCTGTCGCCGCTGCTGCCTGCAGCTTACACGACGTGTACACCGCTGGCGCTGGTGGCTGGTGACCGTTCGGCCCGTACCCGTCCGTCTTAGGGCCCATGTGACCCATCTGAGACGGACTGTCCGGCCGGTAGCCGTTCTGCTCCATCTGTTGGTAGTACCCCAGTCTGTCGTAAGGTGGAAACCTGGGGTAGGGCATGCCAGGTGCTGGTTGCGCGGGGTAGTGGTGTTGCGCCGGCCTGAGCTGCTGCTCGCAGCCCTCCAGCTCGTGCCCCTGCTGCGGCACGGCCCCGTAGTGCGCGTGCGCTTGTTGGTGTTCATGGCCTCCGCCGTTCCGCATGTCAGGCATGTAAGCGTTAGAGAAGTAGGTCATGCTATCGCAGTTGTTAGCGCTCATCGCGGGCCCGCAGCCCGCGCGGCTCGCGTCCGTATCTTCCGTCGCAGATTCTCGGCCCCTCGGGCCGACACTACCTATCACAGTTTAGTCACTACACAAACACTTCGGATTCCATTCACTACACGATGGCGATCAGTCTCACTGACGGGCTGCTTGTTGTTGAAGGACGGTGTCTCCTCATCTGATTCTTCCTCGAATCTGAAAAGAGAGGTTGATGCATTAGTCAATCTATAATTAAATTCCAATGGTCAGCTGCAAGACAGCGGCTATCGATTGAGCGTGTGTTTATATTGGCGAGCACGCGGGTAGCTGTGCCAGAGTCATGGCGACCGCCGCCGACCTGCCTGACAGACTGACACGTGTCCTAAAGCTGGGACACACACGAAGTCATAACCTCATGTTCCGAGTAAAACGCCTATTAGCGACAACCTGTCTGCGATACGGGCCCCCGTTCGCTGGAGATAACTAAGCGGCACATTCTTAAATGCGATTCATATTTGAAGTCTGTCTTTGTCTGGCTGCTGGAAGTGGTTCTTGAGAAGCGAGACGGCAGATGAAATAGTGTCACGTCTCGAGATCGACATGTGGCTGACCCGCCGTCATACCCTCGACATTTCCCAGCAGTTGATGGAGCATGAGTGACAACCGCGCCGCCGCCCGACGATATAACTTTACACGGACGTTAATTTGTGTGCCGAGGGACAAGTGTTACAGAAACCACCATGTTATCACCGAATCTCGCTCTACTGGTTTAATGTAGAGAATTTATTACGTACTTAATACGACAGCTACTAGAATTTACCAAGTAGCGAACATGATATAACAAAAAATTCAATTAAGCTAATAAAAACAAGAATATTTTTAAGAGTTAAACGACTTGAACGTGAATTTGCGTCATATTTTTCACAGTTTATATAGCTAGCTAATGTAAGTAGCGAATGTAAGACTACTACCTACGATTTTAAATTCAGAGCAAAATTCTACATCGTTTCAAAGTCACGTTGGAAAATTTTCGATATGCTTTGTTAACATCATATACCTACTGAGTAAAAAATCCTTGCAGTAGAGGTGCCGCCCCTGAGGGCTGCCGCAAGTTATTTAAAACCAAAAGCTCAAGCCTCATTAGCGACAGTTAATGATGGCGGCGACTCCCGAGACAATATGCTACTCGCAGATGCTACTGTTTTGTTATGTAACAACATTGGCATAGAAACATGTTACATTCTTATGTTGTACTATAATTATATAAAATGTTACAACGAAATTTACTAAAATAATTCTCATACCTACTTAACGAGCACCATTGGTTCAAAATAACTCGCATTCAATTCCATGTTTTGGTTCAATCTCTCTGTTACTGACATATGAAATCGTAGAAGTCTAAGGACAAATACATAACAGCGTTAATTAATTTTGAAACGAGCGTGAACTGAGCCTTCGTACAACAATTGAAAGGCATGCCTACTCGGAAAATTTGCATGTAGAGGGCTGGACAATTTAAATTTACGATTTCGCCGCCCCCAAGCGGCGCGACCCTCGCTTTTTTTAATTTTCAATTTCCATTTGCATTCCTACAACTAACTCTCATCCTATAGAAGTTACATGTAGACGAGAAGTGATTTATAAGGTTTTATTCGTAATGATCTTATTGCGTATATTCTCAAGTTAGCCATTTATTACCTCGCCTGATATCGATAGCCAATAATTACATTTGCAGACGACAACTAAGTCACTCTAAACGGGAAATTTCCACATTGCATTACTTAACATAATAACATAATAATCGAACGAACAGTATTTTTTTGCATACTTCAAGAATATCACTTAAATAGCTCTTAACGACGAAAACCCTGAAACAACACGCGTAAAAATTATAACAGAATATCATAGTCGTGGCTCGATCTGCAGTGCTCTTACGGCTAATGTTCTAGCCGACAATTATGAACGAGATAAAATCTTCAACCCTGAATGTTCAAGGAATATGTCTTTAAACTGACCGACGTCGAAATTAAGTCTCACGTGCTTTTGATAATTTGATAACGGACGTCTACGTTTTGATTTATTTCTCAAATAACTGGTTTGTGAGTCAGCCGAGGTTCGTTCTCATGCCCCCTGCTTCTGAGTAAAGCTGGCTATGTAATTAGGTGTGTGTCAAAATGTTTATTTCAAATTTCAAATTATTTTATTTCGGATAACAAGATCCATTGTGTTAGTAAACAGTACCTTATGACTAATGTTAGTAGACAATATTAAGGAGTACATACACAAAAAGATGATTACATTATATAGATTATACATTATTAAATAAACTAAAAAAAAAAAAAAAATCAGTAGATCATCTTCCCCACAAAATGCCTCAAAATAGGAGAATTAAACCTCTCAGCTACTGTTTCAAGGATGCTGTTGTTACTGGCCCGCACTCTGGTCACTAGTGATGCGATTTTTTTCCGAATTAGGGCATGGTTTATGCGTCGTTTCTTAGTAGAATGCTTGGACATTTCTATTGAAGATGAACGGGGCATAGACAAGAGGGTATATAGTCTCAAAGATTATTTAGTACGATTATTAAGTAATTTTGGAACCGGCTGTCTTCCGACAGAGATCTTTAGTAAAAACAGAAATCATGTGTCTATTTGGAAGGTCATTTAAGAACGGCTAGCTTTGTGACGACATACATTGCTTATGGACAATATATCAAAAGTCATATTTGTGTACATATTACATATTTACATGGTTTTGAACCCGCATCTCATTAGAAGCGTCTCCGCAAACCTCGAAAAGTCGTACCTAAGTCATAGCAGCCCCCGGACGTTTACTAGGATATATGCCATTTATTTTTACAGTCCAATGATCTCTAGTAGCACATTATTAGCAGTGGATATTTACGCGCTGACATGATGATGACGAAAAATAAGGGGGTAGAAATGAGAAACGCCGCCCACTGCGACGGGGATCTTAGACCAAAGTTTTTTTTTTCTTTTTCTTATTTTAAAAACGTTGCCCCACAGTAGGATTTCTCCTGTGTCGTGGGTGCGCTTACAGACATGAATCCTTATTATGTACGCTTTAAACATGATTTACCGGAACACAATGCATTCCATCTTAAGCCTCAGATCGGCAACCCATAACTAATCGAAGATCTCCATAGGTACGTTTGCTACTTATTACTAGGTAGGCAGCTAGCCACCCTCTCCGAGATGTGCCTATGGGCGTGGCACCAGTGGGCGGCTCTAGTCTGATCATACGAGGACCTGGAGGCTCCTTTAGGTGCCGAAGATGACCGCTCCAGTGGTTTTAGCTGGTAGGAGTCAGGCATATCCCTTCGCCCTTCCCCAGGGCGAAGGAAGTTCATGAAGAATATCCACTGGGTAACCACAAAAAAAAAATTAGGCAGCTAGCAGTGAACTGTTACACACCTTTAATTAAATATCATAAAATATTATAAATGTAAAATTAAAGTGTGGGTTACTCTCTACTTATATTCTCATTTAATCTACCTTTGATATGGAGCACTCGAAGTATATATATTTTTTTTTTTTAAATTGTGCTTTTGTATTCATATTTAAATACCCCCCAAAATGATGACACAGTTGTGAAAATCTATGGGGGAGGCCTTTGTTCAGCAGTGGACGTATAAATGGCCGATATGATCTGATGATGACCCGAAACATTGGCAACAACAACTATATTAATATACGAGTAGACTTCTAGTAATTCAAACGTTTAAAATGTTCTGCGAAATGTTTGGGGATATCACGTTTGTATTCAATTAATATCCGAAATGCGTACATATTTATTTTTTAAGAATTTCATTGAAGAGCGAGCGAGTAAATCATTTGGAAATGAATGTTTTAATCAGACGTAAAAACTGCGAAATATTCTATTGCGTCTTGTGTTTTGTTTTATAGCAGTCATACAATAAATCATATAAAAATACATTGTCTAATAGACTAGAGACCAAATTAAAAATAAAATTAATAACATTTCGCGACCACAAGTCGGCAGCTGTTAATCAAAGCGCGATCAAAGGATGTATATTTTGGGAAAATTCCCAAAGCATGTATTTATCATTTCAACTATTTGTCAATTAGAGAGCTATTGTGGGAACAACGTACTTTGATTTATTCACACAGTATCGGTTTAAAGCGTCAGTATGTAAAAAGAGTTGCTCTACCTTGTTTTATTACACTGTTTTCAGTTCCGGGAAAACTCTTCATCTATCTCAATAAAATCTCATTGTTGACGTAGATTAACATAGAATCGTTCGTGCATAGCCTTTTTTTACGTGTTTATGGTACTTTTAATTTAAAATATAACTGCGTTAGATGACATGACCAATGGCATTAGTCGTCGTTAGTTAATTAAAGTGATTTATACAGAATATATGTCATCGTGTACACTGATACTCACAAATAATGCAAGAGAATATTTAGAGGTGTGTGATAAATTTTGGTAAAACAGCGCTGAAACTAACGTTTTGTATTGCGGTAGCTAATGTTGAAACTATAAGTTTCGTAAAGTTATGCACTTTTTACATTTCAACATTTAAAAATGTACACATTTCAATTTGTACTTTCGGGGAATGTAACAAGGTAGAGCATATTTCAAAGCGAGAGCAGTTGTGTATGATCAAATTAGGAGACTACGCCTCGGGAAGGAAATTTTTCATAACCCGTTATTTTGTGTTATTATGGATGTCAGATTAATTTCTGCATCAAAAGCTTCTCTTTTTAATGTCAATCTAGTGCAAGAAACTTTTGAAGTTAATTTTGGTTTAGAAATACAAAATCAGCGAGCGTTTGTTCATGAAAGCTTATAATTTAGCACTGAGATTGTATAGGTATACCTATTAATATTAACGATTGCAGATAATCCCACTGTCTTGATACATTGTTTGCTTGTTATGCTCACGCCTCTGTCAGGTTTGCGACGCCAGACGATACCAATTCGAGATATCAGTACCGTTTGAGTCCCGTGATTGCATTTTTTTAAGATTAATGTCTCAATAATATTGGCGGTATTGTTAGATATGTCAATTGTTTTTTTTTTTTTTTTTGGAAACGAACGGTTAACTCAAAAGGTAGGCGGCGGTGGCTGCTTACCACCGCCACCTATGAACATCCGCGACACCAAAGGAGTTACTGATGCGTTGCTGACCTTATAGGTAGACGTACACCCTGTTCTTGAAGGTTCCCATAACGTATGTGTTCAGGGAAACCGCTGATAATAAGTTAGTTTTATAATAGTAATGTCTTAAGTTTTCGCGATTATTACTCATTATAATAGAACTCTTTTAAACGGATTGCATCGCGTATGTTATAGATTTTTGTTTTTCCTGAAGTTTCGACCAGTTTGCAGCAAAAAAGGGCGTAATAAAATCCCAAAGAACTTACCACACTAAAAAACGTCAAGATACTGTGAGTTGTGTGCATCCAAATAACTTTTGATTACAATTGTAAGGTAGATAAAAATAAATAACTTTTTTTAAATCTGTAACGAAGCCTGTCACCTTAGTCATCCTGCGACCACGAATGCTGCAGTGTTCGAAACGTCAGGAAAAACAAAAATCTATAAAATACGCAATGTAATCCATTTAAAAGTGTTTTATTTTAATTTTATAGATTACCACAACATTTTTAACCATTTCATGCACCACGACAAAAGAATTCGCACTTTTCTCATTATTGTGCTATAATGCTTACACAAATATAAATTGTCTACTGGACTATTAAAAAATGAAAAAAATATTTGTTTTATATATAGCATCCTACAATAATAATGAACCGATAATTAATAGTCACTAGGGATCGCGTTTATTAAAAAATAAGTTGTAATTCCCATATTTTTGTTGCTGAGTAAAGTTAGTATTATTCGAGTATTTTAAAAAATTGACTAATTTATTACAGTGGCGCGTGTTTTTTAAATGTGTGCATTTTTATAACAAAATGGTGAAAGGAATATTGGTGCACACATAGCTTTATTTTATTTATTTAATTATTCATACTAACTACAAAATTAAAATTGGATATTTCAACTTCCTTTTTTAATAACACGATCCCTATATCCTACTACTTCCTGCTGATTGTCCCGTTAACACAATCAGGACCCTATATTATGTTATAATAATAAAAACGATCTAATTTTTTATCTAGTTCTTTTTTGTATCTTAGTTAATTTATCTTTTTGGACTAGTCATTCAATCAAATTATAAATAAATGTCCATATTAGTTTGGCCACGCTTACTAAGGAGCACTATGGTGGGAACATTCATTAAACATGGCCGACAATTAATCTACGGGTGGTTCCTTCTGATGTCGTTATTATCGTTTTGTGTTGAATAAATCCTTTAATTAGACGGACACCTCATTTGCAATCGAAATCGTAGAAAAAGTCAGACAAGATGTAGATAGTCGCTTTTTAGTTATGTTCATTAAATGATTAAAACTGGAATTCCTAAAGAGATGATTTTTATGTTTTTATGGAGTTGTAAAGTGACACCCTGTCCTTTATGTTTTAGTAGTAGTAGAGATTTACTTGTTCTGGTGGTAGGGTTCTTATTGCAAGAGTCCGGTTAGGTACCGCAGTGCCTGCGAGGCTTGGAGGGATCTTTTACAATCCCCCCCGAGAAGTGCCTGGGGTAAAAAGGTCGCCCTTTTTACAGTCGCCTTCCCTCCGCTAGACGTGGTGACCGCTTTACGGTCATCCCCTCCGTGATGTGCCTAAAGGCGTGTCACCAATGGGCGGCTCTAGTGTGATCTTATGAGGACCTGGAGCCCGCTTCGGTGCCGAAGATGACCGCTCCAGTGGTTTTAGCCGGTAGGAGACTGGCATACCCCTTCGCCCTTCCCCGGGGTAAAGGAAGCTCCAGTAGAATTTCCATTGGACACCAAAAAAAAGGTACCGCAGTGCCTAGTGTTGAACCGTAGTACGGCCTCTTTACAGTCGGCTACCCTCTGTTGGAGACAGTGACTGCTTTACAGTCATCCCCTTTGAGATATGCCTAAAGATGTATCAATTGGATCGAGATTTTTCGAGATCCTGGTTTTAGCCAGTAGGAGCCCGGCATGCCCCGCCGCCCTTCCCTGGGGCGGAGGAAGTACATGATGTATTTAAAATGGGTTAAATAAAAAACTTATCTTTAGTATTGCAAGTTTGCCTAGGTACTACCGTAGTACCAGTTACTTACTGTAAAACAGTAGTGTTTAAACTTCAAACATTATTGTGTTCCGATTTAAAGGGCAGTGCAGCTGATGAAGTTACTGGACATCAGAGACTAAATACGACGAAATAAGACGGCACGGTTGGTGCAGTGGCTGATACAGTCGACTGCTACGCCGGAGGTCGTGGGTTCGATTCCCGCTTGGAAAAAATATTTGTATGATCTGCAGGTAGTTGTTCCGGGTCTGGGTGTATTTTATGTGGAATTCATGTCTGTAAACGCACCCACGACACGGGAGAAATCCCAGTGTGGGGTCACGTTTAAAAAAAAAAAACCAAAAAAAATAGACTAAATAAATGTCTCTAGCTGGCGACTGCAGTGTGGTGCCACATAGGACTCGTACTACGTACAGGAGTTGTATACAACTTTTACAGTACAAAGACTAATTAAATGACTATTTTCTAATGAATTTTCATCAAAAATCTAATTTACTCCCATTATTAACACTCAACCCGTCATATTCCCTGACGTGGCATTATGAGTCCTCTCTGTATTGAAAAACGGGCGCATTTTTACGCCAAAACTCCTCTCAACAGGCCCCTCTGGCGTAAATCCGAGCCACTAAGCGTGCCCTGAGTGAATAGCTATGTTCCCGCTAATTACACCAACGAACTTCTAAATTTAATCAGACAACTTGTGTAATTTTCGCGCTGGGTCCATAATTTTTCATGACGCCGCCGGGATGGGAGGTACAGTGATTACCACGTTAGTATGTCACTGTTTGCGTTGACGTATACGCATGTGGAGGGTGAAATAACAGGAACAGTGACTTAATTGTGCCTTATTAATATTGTATGAAACTGTGAAGGTGTCCCACATTCTAAGGGCCTCCACAGTTAATCATACGTTGCTAGGGACTCTACATTACCCCGGAAAGACGGCGGCGTGCATTGGTTACGTGCCGCTGTGTGCGCAAAACAGCGCATAGCGAGGTTTCGGAGTAATCCTTTACAATCCCCCCGAGAAGTGCCTCTTTACAGTCGCCTTCCCTTCGCTTTACAGTCATCCTATCTAAAATGTGCCTAAAGGCGTGGCACCAATGGGTGGTTCTAGATAGAGATTAATTGAGTTCCTAAAGCCACCTTCGGTGCCGAAGATGACCGACCACTCCGGTGGTTTTAGCCGGTAGGAATTGGCATAACCCTCCGCCCTTTCCCGGGGCGGAGGAAGTATTTGATGTATTTCCACTGAACCAATAAAAAAGCCGTGTGGTGCCGGCTCAGAATGCCACCACCCCATCTCCTCCCATGGGTGTCGTAAAAGTCGACTAAGGGATTAGCCAGAGGATGGGCAGCAGCGTCCTTCGAGTACATTAACAACTCAACTGCGATCGCCAACCCGTCTGCCAAGCGTGGCGATTATGGCAAAACCCCCCAATGAGCCCACAACACATCCATATCGGTCGTTGTGGATCTTTGGGGGAGGCCTGTGTCCAGCAGTGGACTTCATTCGGCCGAAATGAAATGATGATGAATAAAAAAGGGTTCTACATTAAAATCGATAAACAATTTTGCGTTTACTCTTTCCAAGATGAACTAGAGATCAAACTTCGAATACCTATTCTTATAATCTATGTTCCTTTTACCTCCGTGTTGTATACGGATTAAGAATATGGCACCACTCCATCTTCATCTTGTGGATGTCAGAAAAGACGGCTAAAGGACTCTAAACCGGAGGGATGGACAACAGTGTCGCTTCTGTGGAGCAGAAGCCATACTGCTTTCACCAACCCACCTACCAATCGTGGTGAGTACCTTTTTCTTTTTTGGTGCCCAGTGGAAATTCTTCATGAACTTCCTTCGCCCCGGGGAAGGGCGAAGGGGTATGCCGTCATCTTCGGCACCTAAGGGAGGCTCCAGGTCCTCGTATGATCACACTAGAGCCGCCCGCTGGTGCCACGCCTATAGGCACATCTCGGAGAGAGTGACTGTAAAGTGGTCACCCTCCCGGGGGGATTGTAAAGGATCCCCTAAAGCATCCCACGGCAGCGCGTGACCACGTGCCTGCTACCGTCTTCTCTTGGGTCGCTTGGTATGAGCACGCAGATTCGCACCCGCGAACCCAGAGGTCCCCCGCCTTATAGCTACGGCAGGGGGTTTCAGGCATATGGGAATTAGGCGCCAGGGCGGTTGTTACCCCGGCGCCGTCTCCTCCTTCTTCGAGCGGGATCGGCCCTCTCCCGATCCCGCTCTGCGGCCTCGTTCTCGAGCATGACGCTCTCGCAGAAGGAGACCACTGCATTCCAATTTTCGTGCTCTGCCAACATAGCCGACACTACTGCTGGCAGAGAGAGATCTTGCCCGATCCGATCGACCAGGATCCGCCGTTCGGCGTCCCATGCAGGGCACACCTCGAGCGTATGCTGTGCGGTGTCCTGGTTGCTATCACAATGGTGGCATTGTGTCGTGGCCTCGCGTCCTATCCTGTGCAAGTACGCACCGAAACAACCGTGCCCGGTGAGCACCTGCGTCAGGCGGTAGGTGATGCGCTCTCTCCTTCTGAGCCAGGCTCCAAAGAGCGGCAGGACGGCTTCCACGACGCGCTTGGTCGCGAACTGCATCCGCAGGCGGCGGCGCCACTTTCCAAGTGCGCGCCGCCGAGCTAGCCGCCGCAGCCTGTCCAACGCCCCTGGAGGCGCGCCTTCGCCGCTCTGGCGGAGGGTGCGTGTCTGATCGTAGACCCACGCATCCATCTCCGCCAGGATGTGGTGAGTACCTACTGGCAAATTCCTCCTAAAATAACGACAAAATTCTGAAAAGCTATGGGAAAGGCCTGTGTCCATCATCATGCGTCAGCATGCATCAGCATCGCTTCATCATCATGATCATATCAGCCAAAGGACGTCCACTACTGAACAAAGATTTCAATAGATTTCAACGATAATAGTGTTGTCATTTTGGGGGGAATTTGCCAGTACTCACTAAGCTTGGCAGGCGGGTTGATGAGCACAGTATAGAGTTTTGTAGGAATATTAAAATTAAAATTGTATAACAACAATATTTACGTACCTAATCTTAATTAATCTTATTATTATTTTTTTACTTTTCCCACACTTTTTTGCTCCCGTGTCGTGGATGCGTTTACAGACATGAATTCCACATACAATACACCCAGAACGGGAACAACTAGCGCAGCAGCCGACTGTATCAGCCACTGCACCAACCGTGCCGCCAAATAATGAAGTAATAATCACCTTCATAGTCATATGAACTCATAATCATACGTTTTATGTTTTTTACCAAGATTGTTCAGTTAGAAACGCCTTGCTTACTTGCACACAAAGCATTAATGCAAGTATCTGACTACAAAATCTCTACCCTGTTAACTGTAGATTGCTATCTGTGGCTACTGTTTCGTACTAGTTGTATCGTGTCATTAAATTTATGTCACGTCGTGTCGTGGCCACGCATAAAAGCTCTGTTTTGCGTCAGCATCAGTGCAACACAGTTTTTGCATAGAGTTGATATATTACTTGTCTAGCAATATAGCGTGAGTTAACTACATGAAAAAATATTTTTGGTCCCCGTTAACATATGTTTACATACATATACCGTGTTGTATTTGATGTGTGGTGCCGGCTCAGAATACCACCACCCCATCTCCTCCCGTGGGTGTCGTAAAAGGCGACTCAGGGCGTAAAAGCCGGAGGATGGGCAGCAGCGTCCTTCGAGTACATTAACAACTCAACTACGATTGCCAACCCGTCTGCCAAGCGTGGCGATTATGGCAAATCCCCCCAATATCGGTCGTTGTGGTGATCTTTGGGGGAGGCCTGTGTCCAGCAGTGGACTTCATTCGGCCGAAATGATGACATACATATACACAATCAGCCCATTACTGTCCTACTGTTGGGAACGGACCTTGTCTTACGATGAGAAAGGTTAGGCATAGTCCACTACGCTGGCCTAGTGCGGGTTGGCGGACTACGCGGCATTGAAAACATTGTGAAGCCCTCTCAGGTGTGTAGGTTTCCTCATGATGTTTTCCTTCACCGTTAACGCAATCGATAATCAAATTCGGTATGTTTACAACTTAAATTAATCGAAAAGTGACTATGTATGTTCGAAATTGATAACAACAAAAAATGCAGTAAATGCAATGAAGTAATATTACATAATAACTTGCAAGTATCAAAGTTTCCTAGCCATTACGTACATAATATTATATTGCACACAGACCCAAAAGTGTTTGTTAAAATACGAATACTTACAAGTTGCTAAGCATTTTATAATGTGCTGGTACCTACTGATATAGATTTTCAATGAGCTCCATTATCGTAACTTGTTACTTGGTCAGCAGACCGGTCAAAGGAATCCACATTAAAATGCTTACCGATATGATACCAAATATGTGGTTTAAGGCATTTATTCCTCTAAAAGCATAATGGTGTAGTTCGTTAAAAATTAAATTATATTTCAACCGTTACGATAGGGAATGTTATTCGTTCTTCGAAATTACATTATAAGATGTATTTCAACCATTTTCAGTTTTCAAAACAATATTTAACTTATTATTATAATATCTGAAGTTACTAAACAAACTTTAACATTCGCCAAATAATTGTTCCGACTGAAACAAAAATCTTATTAAGCGTAGATTCAACATAATCAGAGTCAGACTTCGCTCCTCAAGCTTAAGACAATAAATTCATCTTTCACAACTAATGGAAATTATATTTCTTCATACTTTGTTTAACAACGGAAGTTTTGATTTGCGATGAATTAAAAATAAATAACGAAACATAACTTAACCTTTGTAATGTGACTACGTAATAAACTGAATAGATATTAATCTTGCGTATTGCTATAAAATGTCGCAAATGTAATTCGTTAATAATTACGTCATTTTTGACGTTCAGAAATCGTGAATCGTCAGTAAGATGCTATTTTCTGGTATGAGCAATCTTTTTTGTAAATTAGGATAAAAAGTCTATATTTATTGATATTTTATGCTAATTTATGATAAAAGAAAAACTTTGTGCATTTTCGACATTCGAAGGATCACCTCGAAGAAAATGAATTAATGTAGAGTTAATATTATAACTTAAAGCCTTAACTGTGGTTTCCGAATGAATTGGAGCGAGGGGTGCAAGGCAACTGCAGAATAATGCAGTTGTATAACGGGATTTATGCGTGTTTTCATTGCTCGGTGGGTATGTTATGCGTGTTTCTTATACTAATATCTACGAGTATTTTTTGTAGTTAATTTTAGAATATAATATAGAAATATTTACTCAGTAATTAGATCCTAACATTTGCCAGTACTCACCACGCTTGGCGGGCGGGTTGGTGAGCGCGGTATGGCTACTGTAGGGACGCTACTGCCTATCCCTCTGCTTAAGAGTCCCTTAGTCGCCTTTTACGACATCCACGATAGATGTAGTGGTGCTATATTTTAAATCCGGACACGACACAGAATATATATAAAGAATGTCTTAGGTTTTCGCGAGTATTACACATTACAATAAAACACTTTTAAACGGATTCTATCGCGTATATTTTAGGTTTTTGTTTTTCCTGGCGTTTCGAATGCTTTGCAGCATTCGTGGTCGCAGGATGACTGTAGATGAAGTTATAAATGAAGGTAGGTAATTCTCCGCTTTATTTTTAATATGATTCAATGGTTCTCGGAAAAAGAACACAGTAATTAATTAATATAACTAATAATATTGACAGCCCCTACTACCCCGGGGTAGGAGTGTCTCTACCCATTGGTGTCGTCGTAAAGGCAACGAAGGATTGATATCAAGAAGATGGGCAGCAGCATCCTCTCCTAGCTAGTAATAACATGTTGCGATCACCAATTCGCCTGCCCGGTCGCCTCAACTACTGAATATGCCTGCACATATTCAGTAGTTGAGGCGACCGGGCTGATGTGTGTGTGTGTGCCAATAATAATGAAAATAGCTTTCTATATTTCTAAGTGAGCATAACAGACACATATTGCTAGACATCAGTCTTGTGGGAAAATCCACCGGTTCCGGAACCCAAAGCTTCCAGATTAACCTCGCCAGTGCTATAGTGAGATTTGGGCTAAAATTGTATTGACCACCCACCTTATACCTACATCCAATTACAACATATACATATCGGTATATAGTGCCTATAAATGATGCAAATGGTCCCACATCACCGATTAAGGCGAGGTACAGTAAGCTGGAATCTGTTAATCAAAGCGAACGCAATCAATTACGGGCATCGCAATCAAAATGGTTGGCATTCCGCGGGGTATGTGGCAGCATTAAACGTCTGGACGTCAAATGAACGGTACGATAACGCAGTGGCTAGTCGCCTGGCTCTCTGCGTAACATGTCGCGGGTTCGAAACCCGAACGGAACAAATATTGGTACGGTGTATAGGTTGTATTGCTAGGTGGTATAGGTAGGTTGGTGGTTTTGCCGTGTGGTGCCAGCTACGAATAGCACCAACCCATCTCATCCCGTGGGTGTCGTAAAAACCGACTAAGGGATTAGACTGAGGATGGGCAGCATCGTCCTTCGAATACACATACACATTAACAACTCAACTGCGATCGCCAACCCGCCTGCCAAGCGTGGCGATTATGGCAAAACCCCCCAATGAGCACACAATTCACCGATATCGGTCGTTGTGGTGATCTTTGAGGGAGGCCTGTGTCCAGCAGTGGACTTTATTCGGCCGAAATGATGATAGGTTGCTCCGGGTTTTGATGTAAGATTTAGGTCTGTAAACTGTAGGTACCCACGTCACTGAAGAAATGTTTTGTTTTTTTGTTTTTAAAAAACATTGCCCCACACTAGGATTTCTCCTGTGTCGTGGGTGCGTTTACAGACATGAATTCCACATACAATACACCCAGACCCGGAACAACTATCTGCAGATCATACAAATATTTGTTCCGTGTGGGAATCGAACCCACGACCCGGAGCGCAGCAGTCGACTGTATCAGCCACTGCACCAACCGTGCCGTAAAATCTCAGTGTCCCCCCTCTTAAAAGAAAAGAAGAAATACTTTCTTGGTGCCGGTGAAGTACTGGAGTTAATACCGAAAGTACCTACATAATGCGTCGATAGCGTTAGTTATAGGTAGGGTACTCCATTTTTACTAACTCAACTTAGTTTAACTAACTATTTTGCCTCCTTCCTAAAAAACCATTAATCTTCGATTTTCATAAACATTAACTCTGTTTCTCCTAAACACAGAATGCTCTACAACCTAGCTGGGAGAACAGCCCGTCACCCACCAAGTTATAGTTAAAACTTGTAAAAATACCTATTTTTGAAACAGTTATTTTAAACATTATTACTTAATTGCGTATTTATGTACGTTTCAAGGAATATTTCTGATTTTCATTCTTTATTGTACATTGTGAAATTTATAAATCGGACAGTCAATAAAATTTTTATGTACAAAGGCGAGCATAACTCACACAGAGTTTTCTGCCAGCAAAACCTTTTAGTGCTAGAGAGCGGTGGTAAAGAAGAGGGAAAAAATCGCTCGAGCTATATAGTACTGAAACAGTTAGGTATATAAAAAAATATGAATAAAGAGAACTGAATATAAAAAAAATTATTATTTCTTGAAATAGTTATTTCACGACTTGCAAGTTTAAACATTAAACAACAACAACATTCAACACTCAAGTCGGAAATCATCAGTTTAGGTTTCTGGATGTAATTTCCAGTTAACTAGGTAGGTACCTACATATAATTAATTTCCTAATAGTCGCGTGATGCCTACGCGTAAACTATCTAAGTAAGTAAGTTCAAATAAAGATATTTATTTCTGATATAATAATTTTAGCAATAATTAATAGTTTAATAAGTATTACCATAGTCGAAGTCATAATTTGTAAGATACAGCACGGCGTTCTAAATTCGTGCACATTGTAGTTCCGAGTTCGCGGTGGCGCTGTGGTCGCCGAGTTATACCCGTTTAATTAACATTGTTATCATACCGGCTAATTGTTATATCGCGCAAAGCTGATTTATGGCGAGATACAAACGCCGACACCTTTGTAATTGCCACACGTGATTCGAACATTGCATGCATACGTTCGAACAATAGAAGCGGGGGTGAGATGTTATGGTAATAGGTAGGCGGTAAATACTGATTTTCAATAATCACATTCAGTGTAATTATACCTTGCAGCTAGTTTTACATGTGTTAAACAATAATACTCGTATCAAATGCATTTATTAAGTCATTTAATGAACATTTAGTTACAACACCATCTATGAATCGATTTATGCGCTTTTATTTAGTCGCCATCTATATTTTTTGTAATGAACTTCTATAACTGATAGCAAACTAATGTACACATCAGCAGAATCATTTTTAATAATATAAAATAAGCTTTACAAAAATATTTAACTATGTGTAAACTACAAAAAGAATAATTGAATAGAGCAACAGCAAAGGTTATAATGGGAAAGCGAATGTCTATAAACTGTATTAAAATTCCTATCACAATTGTTTTCCCGCTACAGTGAATAATTCGAGACGCATTCTGAATAATCAGCGTTTCCCTTTCTCTGTGTTTACCTATTGGAAGAAACTGTCTGAAAAGGTTTGCACACTCTTAGAAAGCATCATAATAATTATTAGGTATTGTAAAAATTGTTTATTATTTTACTTATTACTGTGATATACCTAGATTAATATATAACATATAACAATAGTTTAGTCATTTGTTCAATTAGGTAAATGAGTTTTTATTACTTTTTATTTGAATTAGGGTATCTTTATCATATTTATGTTCTTTTTTACTACAAAATAAGATTATTCCGTAAGCAGGAGACATGCACAATTTTATAGTGTTTACAGTGGATTTTCATTATTTAATCAACTTTTGGCAATATAAAGATGTTGATGGGTGTCTGAGCAAAAGAAAATAGCAATTCTAAAAGGCAATGTATCATAACCATGTCATCGAAACAGTAAATCGCAGCTTTATATTAAATGTAACAGAAATGTAAACGGAAACGCAGCATGGCGGGCGGGTTAATTTACGCGCAGTCGCTGCCCTGAGCGGGCGGTATCTGAGAGCTTCCGCTCCGGCGCCGGTAGCGATGAAAATCATTCATCAAGCTTCGGTCGCAGTACGCTCCTCTCAATAAACGTTCCTTTATTAGATCTATGGGATAATACCGTTTTAGGATTAAGTTTTGATTGTTTATTTGTTTAACTATATACTAATAAAAAAAGCTTTAATAAAAAGTAATATAAAAACATTTAAAAACTGTGTTAGGGTACCTTTTATATCCCAAATTGTCACATAAAATTTAAATTCGGTTTTATTTTCTATTGTTTACAAATACTTATCCTAAACATTTACGTTAAAACACCAGCTGCTGCAAGAGCTTTTTGCGCTACAGATCAAGAGTTCAATATACAGAGTGTCCAGTAAATAGCACGACATACTGCAGGGGGTGAGAGCTTGGGTCAATACCTACCAAAAAAACACAATATATGTTCAGCAAAATCTTACGGATTTACAGTAGTACAAATGAATATTAACCAGAGTTTTTGATTCAACTGTCACGATTATGTAATTTAAATTCTCCCCATGCCAACCTGAATATCCTTCCAATATTACAGAAATCCTCGCTGTTCGCGTTTTATGTCAATCTAGGATAGGAACTTATAATATACAATATTTCAAATGAGTGTCATTCTACTATCTACTACGTTCATTTCTAATCTTGATGTGTCATAAGTGTCTTTAAAAGCCTAATTGAAATAATAAAGTTTGAATTTGACACGTTCTACATTTTACCAATCAAATTTTCACACAATGGTTTCCATTACCTAGTGATTGTACCAAATATTTAAACATCCATATTTTTGCATATAAATCATAAATATTATCAGTAGTGGACCTAGATCATTTTACAGAGGGTGCAAAATTTCCTGTTTGCGCTTCTATACTGGTGTGAACTATGGAAATTAGACCGCTTTCTATGCAGATGACTATATGTGGCTACCCCACATTCAGACAGACCAACCAGAGACACACCGTGTGGTGCCGGCTCAGAATGCCACCACCCCATCTCTTCCCATGGGTGTCGTAAAAGTCGACTAAGGGATTAGCCGGAGGATGGGCAGCAGCGTCCTTCGAGTACATTAACAACTCAACTGCGATCGCCAACCCGCCTGCCAAGCGTGGCGATTATGGCAAAACCCCCCAATGAGCCCACAACACATCCATATCGGTGGTTGTGGTGATCCTTGAGGGAGGCCTGTGTCCAGCAGTGGACTTCATTCGGCCGAAATGATGATGAATGATGAACCAGAGACAATTATTTTTTCCATTGCATATAGTATTTGATAGAAGAAACGACAATTAAATATTCTAGTCAAGGATCAAATATATTTGTTCGGTAAGGTTTATTTACAATATAGGCGCCGCCGCCACCGACTTCGCGATTTGCGAACGATCGAATATTTGCCCCAATTTTTTGTTGGTCAAACTCGTAGCGCCCCTTGTGGCGGCGCCCGGTGTGGTCGCACCGCTCGCAGCGCCCTAGGGCCGCTGCTGAATATTATTTTGATTAGAATTTTGCACTTCAGCCATCTTGTCAGAATGCATACACACGTAGCGTCCTCTGCTAAACATGGGCCTCCCAGTGATCACTACAACGAGCGGTCATATTGCAAGCACCACGCTTCGTAGCCGGATTGGTGAATGCAGTATGTTGTTATTAGCACACGAGAGGATGCTGATGCCCATCCTCTTGATATCAACCCTTAGTCGTATTTACGACACCCATGGTTGCAGAGTAGTGGTATATTCTTTGCTATTATGGAAGTTTAGCCCGTCTTAATACCTCATTCTCTCCCTAGAGGGACAGCCGGCAGCGTCCCTTCTGCGGAACAGTAGCCATATTGCGCTCACTAACCCACCTGCTAAGCCTGGTGAGTACTGCCAAATTCCCCCCAAAATGACAACACAATTGTATCTATCTATGGTGGAGGCCTTTGTTTAGCAGTGGACGACTTCTGGCTGAAATTATGAATACCTCATTAATGTAATTGAGATATTAAGGCCTTTCACAAGAGTTAGTGGTAGTGGACTTTTATGTAAAAGACTCAAATGGGGCGGAACTACAGTCCTATCAATTTCACCCACCATGACAGCTATGCGTAAACGTATAGTTATGATCCGGATGAAGGGTAAGAACAGTCCGTGATTTACCGGAGCACAAGGTGGAATCTTAAGCCTTACGTCAGCAACTCACCAGTGATCTCTAGTTTGCTGTTACCTATGGCTACTGTTGCTACTTACTATCAGGTAAGCCGAGGCTCGACTGCAGTGTCAGTCACATAAAACAAAACATCGGTGTCGTTTGTGTACGCCTATTAAATCAGACTTTTACACAACAACTTATTTGTTTGACAACGTTGCCTGTTTTACTGTGTCATATATATCATATCTGATTAAAGGTCTCTTCACATATCACTAAAATGAACTGTTTTGCCATAATCACCTTGCTTGATAAATATATCGGTGATTGCACTGTGCTTTTAATACTACAAAGAAATCCTACCGCCCAACCCTTTGGAAAATCTTTAAGTTGCCACCGTTATATCAGTCAAATGACGTCTACTGCTGAACAATGGCCTCCCCATGGATTTTCAAAATGTTGTCGTCATTTTGGGGTCTAGATACTGTTCCACAGAAGGGACGCTGCTGCCCTTCCCTCTATTTTAGAGTCCCTTAGTCTCCTTGTACGACATCCACGGAAGGAGAATAGATGGAGTGGTGCTACATTCTTAATCCGGGCACCACATAGAAAAATTTAGAATAGGTATAGCATAAGAACAAAGTTGTTATAGATCAGTATATTCCCAGCAAGGTAAATAAAAACACGTCAGATAAAGTATAGTTGGAAATATTGTAAATCATAATTAATCTTTTTATACATAAATTAAGTTTATATTTTGCTAAATACCTTCACGCACTATTAATTTAGACGCTGTCGCAATTGACAAGGGTTAAGCCTTACGATTATGGAATTTAAATTCTCCCCATGCCATTCTAACCTGAATATCCTTCCAATATTACAGAAATCCTCGCTGTTGGCGTTTCTTGTCAATCTAGGATATAATTATAATAGATATAATAAAAGGGTGTCGTGCTACTTCTTTCATTTCTATTCTAGACGTAGGTTCAGTGCCTCTAATAAGCCTAATTGAAACAAAAAAGGATGAATCTGACACGTTCAACATTATGCCTACAAAATTTTCACACAACAATATTTAGCCCTTTCTTAGTGGCTGATCCAAATATTTAAACATCCACATTTTAAGCAAATAAATCAAAAATATTATTATTTTGATTAGAATTCTGTACTTCAGTCATTTTGCCAAAATCAATAAAAAATACAACGCTAATTTTAAAATCAACACCATCTGTGAAACTTTACTCGAACTAAATAAAAAGATGGTTAACTACTTTTAAAAACTTGCCCACTACCGACCTCTGTCGGTGAGTAGCCAAATTAAGTGGAGTCCTTGACTTCAACTTTGACATACGATTTCGTTTGATGACAGATGGCATTATTAAAATTACGTAGTTTGATATTTTTTATTTTATAGGACATTCAAAATAATAAACTTACAAGAAATAGTCAATCTAGTAAAAAGGACTTGAGTACACTACATTCTATTTAAAAGTCCACGTTGTTTTGAATTCCAATAAGAAAATTCTTGTACTAACAAGAGCAGAAAATGATTATTAGGTCGCCCAGTGTACATTTGTCTAAATAAGTGGGTAATAATATAATCCAATAAGACTATTTACTTTACTTTTATAAAGGAACACCTGTGACCACTGTCATGACCTTCTGTTATTGTTAATTTGTAAGAACTGTTTAAGCATTTATACACAATACCTTATTAACTTGTAAATAATTATCTAGAAGATAGAGACATTTCTCTCAAACATTCTTGAAATAGCATTTGATTCTGTAAAATCTAATTGGGTACTCCTGCAAATATAGAGTTGCAATACAATTTATATATAAACAATCTAAACTCATTCCTATACTTAAACAGTGACAAAATTTATGTTGTTAATTTCAATCATTCGTTTTATAGATCTAATCTATTATTTCTAAATAATTGTGTTTTTCTTGATTCATATACCTAATTCAATAATCATTACTCACTAGTATACTCGTAGAGCATAACATCTCGTTTCTACGACGATGTTGTAGTCAGCCTAGTCACCACCTAAATCTATAGATACCTAATTATCAAAATTAAACAAAAGATTCCACTCTATCTAAATTCAAAATTGGAATTCCAAAACTCGATTTGGAAAAGGACGGCGGCGATAGGGATGGGATGAGCAACGCCGCGTCTGTCGAGATTTTTTGTGCGATTTTTTCGACGTTATTATTATGAGAAAAAATGCGGAGTCAGTAAAGCGGAACGTGGGGTGGGGGCATGACGAGGGTTCCCCGGTTTGATTGAAGCGAGGAGGTGGGGGGCGGGGCGGTGACGTCATGCTCTCATAATAGGCCGTGGCGTGCAGTGATGGCCGCCGTTTATCAAGAACGAGTGTTAGTTCCCTGCACTTGGACTATTTCATTGTGAATATTGGTTCCGTCATGATATTTATGATTGATGCTAGTATTGTAAGAAGTTAGTTTGTTTTGATTTACACTGAAATGTGATTTTGGAATGAACTGTAATAATCATTTTCATTTTATCGAATCATACCTACATATAAACCAGCTTAATGTTTAATGTATGTAGGTACTTATTTCTCTTCTTTCAGCTGCATGCAGTGTAATGTGTGTGTGTGTGCTCAGCATTTAGCTATAAATAAGAAGACAGAAAGCAGAATGCATCGTTGCGTACAAATAATACTAATTTCAAACCGTATCTACTTTCCAAAAATAGAACAAATAACAAACATTATTTGTTGCACGTGGAAGTCGGGTTGTTGAATATCAAAACTTGACCTGAAACTTTCGTAAGTTGCTTTGATTTCGTCGGATCGGTGTAGAAACTGAATTACAGGCATAATTAACACGGTAAAAAATGGAGTTCGCGTTTAAAAATCAGGCATTAGCGTGCGTGAGGATGGGCGGAGCGGTTTTCGCGTGACGGTGCGCAGTTAGCGCAGGAACACCTCGCGCGTGGCACTTCACTAGCAACGCCTATTGCCCGCCAGTTGCTGGCGGTTGGTTTCAAAACGTTACCAACGTTGAGTTTGTAACGTACATTTTTATGTAAAAAGGAATGAGTGAGACTACTATAAATACATCCATCCAAGTCAAAATATATGTTAAATACACGTGGTTTCCACAAAGGCAGAGACAAGACAGAGGGAGAGACAAATCCAACTGGACAAGAATTCCTTGGATAGTGGATTCTAGCAACAAGTCAGCGTTGCGTTGGAAAGACGCAACGGTGACTTGTTCAACAGAGTTATGGTACCTAAGGAAACTGCAATACGACAGGGACAAAAAATATGCGTGACAATGAGATGTGTTAAATTAAACAAATATACATCCAACAAGATACCCATGAAATTCGCATAAAATTGAAATATAATTAGTTTTAAGCACAAACAAACTTGCGTAGGTAGCCATCTAATGTAAAGCTGGTTTATCATGCACCCAACTGCCAATAAAAAAACAAGAATCAACCAAAAACTAGAATCCAACAGAAATTTAGGTATGGCCTTCCAGTTCCTTCAAACTTAACATGAATAAAACACACTGTTCATTGATAAAAACCAACCAAACAATCATTTGGAGATTCCCAAACGTATAGACACATAATTTACAGGCATTACCATCAAATTATCTATAGTAAATAAGTAGGTAATAAAGACACGTAGTTGCTATTCGAAATCACCTAATCGATTCGAAACAGATGTAGTTTATATTGAACTGTGTAAACAAAATTATAAATGTATGAGACTTATTATGTATCTGTTCTTTGTACAGTTGTGATGCGACATTGACGGTTAGAACGAAAAAGGTACTCACTGTAAAAGTGACCTATAAATTATAAGGTATTAAGTTGTGAAAAATGTTGGTTTAGTTGAGAGAAATCAATTCTTTTTGTAAGCATCTATACTTATTTTTATACCAAAAAATGTTCAATATTCAAAAACAACTTTATTTATGACTCATTTATTAAAAGTAAACGCATCGTGGCTTGTCTAGTAACATTTTAAATGTTTGCATTAATAATGACATTGATTATGTGTTTCCTTCATCAAATACGAATTAAGTGCTAACGGGCAATACACAATCTAAATAGCTATAATAACAAAATTATATTTCATACACTAACCGATAGGAGCAGATAACAAAAAGTAAAAAAGACCACAAATGCAACAAGTTCTATGTTTTAATTAAAGAACAAAGTAACAAACCTGATTTTTAATTTAATGTTCGGTTATAAATCATCGCATCACTGGTTGGAAAGAATTCCAAGGATCCACACGTCGAAAATGCCGCAATCAGAGATCGGGCCGATAAAAAAAAGGCAAAGGCCGAAATTATAGAGACGAGAGCAATGATCGTAGCCGGCGGGGATCGTGCCTAGCTTGTACGTAACTTGATGTACCTATACTATATGTTATGTTGTGTATACTTCTTATGTAGTCTTTGCTCTATTCTATGTATTCCAACTATTCATATTATAAGTATGTACTTACCTATGTCTTTAAATATCTAAGATCACTATTTGTGATTCGTGCGTATTGTATTCGTTTCAATATATGATTAAGTTAGTAAAAAAAGTAAGTAGCTTTTGCGGCGTGTGATTTCCTTAACGATTTCCTTGTTTTGTTGATTTGAATCGAAAATGAAATGTTAGTTAAGTATAATGAGCTTATCTCTATTTTAGGTCGTTAACTGACTTTTGAACATAAATCGATAGAAATAAATAAACAAATAAACTTCAATGAAAAAGTATTAAAACGTACTAAAGTGGTTGCCGGCAAAGGATAGACTCCCAGACTAAGGGTTAATGTTAAGAGAATGGGCAGCAGCCTCTTGTGTGCTAATAACAACATACTGCGATCAACAATTCATCTGCCAGGCGTGGTGATTATGGCAATATACCTATGACTGCTTATTCGGAGGCCTATGTTCAGCCGTAGACAGTTACTGGCGGATGTGTGGGATTCCCTCATCGTAAGTAGGATTTAATATTGTATGGTGCCGGCTACGAATGTCACCACCAATCTCATCCCGTGGGTGTCGGATTAGCCGGAGGATGGGCAGCAGCGTCCTTTGAATACATTAACAACTCAACTGCGATCGCCAACCCGCCTGCCAAGCGTGATGATTATGGCAAAACCCCCCAATGAGCACACGACACACCGATATCGGTCGTTGTGGTGATCATTGAGGGAGGCCTATGTCCATTAGTGGACTATATTCGGCCGAAATTATGGTTTTATTTTGTCATACATGAATTCTGGGTTTATTGTCATTGGCCTGAAATACAGGCGCTGGATTATTATATACACCAATTTCACACAATACTTATTACTGTAACCAGGCAATTTTACTTCTTACTTTTATATGTATATTGTGCAAAAATAAGTAAATTATAATTATGAAAATGATGTCGTGTGGTGCCAGCTATGTCGTGTGGTGCCGGCTAAGAATACCACCACCCCATCTCCTCCCGTGGGTGTCGTAAAAGTCGACTAAGGGATTAGCCGGAGGATGGGCAGCAGCGTCCTTCGAATACATTAACAAGTCAACTGCGATCGCCGTCCCGTCTGCCAGGCGTGGCGATTATGGCAAAACCCCCCACTGAGCCCACAGCACAGCCCTATCGGTCGTTGTGGTGATCTTTGGGGGAGGCCTGTGTCCGGCAGTGGACTTCATTCGGCCGAAATGAATTATGAAAATATTAATATTGAGGATCACGTTTATTTTTTAAATTTAGTCTTGGTACAACATAAATCTCACATGCACATCATCATCATCATCATCATATGAGACAAAAACTTCCACGGCTGAACAAAAGCCTCCCCATAAGACGAACGGTTTCATGTCGTCACTTTGTGGGGAATTTGCCAGTACTCACTACACTTGACAGCCGTTGGTGAGTGCAGAATAGCTACTGTTTCATAGAAGGGACGCTGCTGCCCATCCCTCTGGTTTTGAGTCCCTTAATTGCCTTTTACGACATCCACGGAAAGAGATGGAGCGGTGCTATGTTTTTTAGTCCGGAAACCACACGGCACACACCCAAGCTAGGATAAACTACATGTAGCAAGTACAAATATTTGTTCAGTGCGGGAACCGAATTCGCTACTCGTAACGAAGAAAGCCGAGGGAACAGCCACTACGCCAAACGTCCCATCATACATTATCACAAACAGTACTACATTTTTACGGTTATTATCGTTTTATTCACACTAAAACTGGTGTTATTTTGAACACTCTAGTCCAACATGATCCAAACACCCAAAGTATAACCGCCGTTAGGTGATAAAATGTACGAGGTGCAAATTACATTCGCAAAATACATTAGTCTCATAAATATGTTTGGTGATTAATAAAACCGGTAAAGTATGAGATGGATTTATTTAAAAGGATAAATAAAGATAAACTGGCGTTTGCCCGGAGATCTGTCCGCGGCGTATAACTAACGTATAGTGTTATTTGCTTTGTATGGCACCAAACCCTGTAGTATAAAGCAGTTAAAATTGTATCTTAGATTCTCTTCCAGCCCGACCCTTGCTCGACCCGGCCCATACTGAGTCAGAAGCTTTTAAACTCCCCTAAAAACGAATAAATTTCGATCCAGCTCTCCCAAGCTTGATCCCTCAGCAACTATGCTATGCTGGCAGAGCACGAAAATTGAAGTGCTGTGGTTTTCTTCTGTGAGAACGTTAGCGCCACAAGGAGAGCAGGATCGGGATAGGGCCGATACCTCACGAAGAAGACGAGATGGTGCCGGGGTAACAACCGCCCCGGCACACAGGTTCAACACGCGTGAGCCCCCTGTCATCGCTATATGGCGGGGGGCCTCGGGGCTTGCAGGCGCGCACTTTGGGGAATCTGCATGCCCTTACTTGGCAAACCTACGAAAAGACTGGCGATGGCGTGAAGATGGCGCGCATGCGGCCACGCGCCATCGTGTGCGCAACATCGCACAGTAAAGCTTCGGGAGGATCCTTTACAATCTCTCCACGGGGTGACCGCTTTACAGTCACCCTCTCCGAGATGTGCCTATAGGTGTGGCGTCAGTGGGCGGCTCTAGTGTGATCATACGAGGTCCTGGAACCGTTGGAGCCTCGGAGCTCTTTAGGTGCCGAAGATAACGGCCCCAGTGGTTTTAGCCGGTAGTAGTCTGCCATGCCTTTCCGCGGGGTGGAGGAAGTTCATGATAAATTCCATTGGGATGTTTAGAAATAAAAACGACGGGGGCACGCCCTAACTGTTTTGCTTAGTCTGTAAGTTATTGCCTGTCTGGAGGCTCTATCAGCTTCACTTGGGTACACGTGCAGTTAAACAGCAACAGTTCCCTGAGTAGCATGCGAGAAGCCCTTCGTAAAAAACTCAGAATCTCGATAACATATTGAAATGAAACTTACTTCAAATAGAGAGGTTAATCCTTAAACAAGCGCCATCATTAGACTGTTATTGGTGTATAGAAATTATACTACCGTCTTATGATTGAAAATTTAGTAATGTCAGCGAGAAAAATGAGCTTAATCACTAAATTTATAAGGAAGTGACACTCCGCAATAGGTGGCTGTACCCAGGTACACCGTGTTTAAAATTTATTAGGTGTCGGGGCGATTACCTCGCAATGTTTTCTATGGCCATTTAAAGATCGGAATGGAATGAAACTGCACATGTTTTAAAATAGACTCAGCTTGAAATGATTCGACTCTAGCTTCTGGTAAAAATATAATGGGTTTCTGTTCGGTAGAGTTTTGCCATATCCTGAAGTGTTTTTATAATATCTTAAATGAGACATTTCTAGCGGATTACTAATGTAATTTAATTAACCACTCAAATTAGGAACTATTTTAGGTATGTAGGTACTAATTTATTTCTTACGGTACTCTAAAACATGAAATTCGGATCGGATACATAACACGTTCTTAAATCAATTAACAGATTCAAATGTTAATTAAGCTGGTTTCTTATTAGGTACTAAAACGCGAGATACTTCACCGATGTCAAATGTAGCCTTACCTACGATAACATTTAACATTTCACTAGAGAAAGTTTTAAAACAAGATTTGAGGCGATTCTTGAACTGCATAAATATTTAGCGAGTTTTACGAAATAATGAAAGGTGGCCGATAGACAACAGATGGATTATGAAAAGAAAAATATTTGTGTTATCATATTTGTGTATACTATGCGCGTAAATCCATCAATCCTCGTTCAATCAATCAATCATTTATCTTAGAAATACGGAGATATCAGTAATTTAGATGAGTGGGACTGAATTTTATTCAAATCATCCAGTCGGTGTCGTTCGGCGGTCAGATTCAAACAATCGTGTAGCGCTTTTCGAATCGCTTCGCTGTTTCCAAGGCCGAATCATTCAAAAGAAACCACATTTAACTTACGACCACTTCTGCGGTTTTAAAGTGGTCAATTGGTGTAGATTTTAGGGTGATTTGTACATAGCATAACATTCATCTCCGTAGATTTAGACAGGTGGCTCGTGGACCAATTTTTTGTACCTTTTTTTTTATATTGAAGCTGAATATATAAACGAGATTCAGACCAGACCCGGAACATTTACCTACAGATCATACAAATATTTATATATAAACCTATGCTATTCATTCATTATATAGCATAAACAATAAATTATACCAGAAGTTACCTATTTCATTCCCAACCCGAACGATATAGTCGATGCGGCCCGTGCTATTTTTAAAATGCTCCTAAAACTTAAAGTAATCGTTTGGATCTAGCTCTCCCAAGTTTGACCCCCAGTAACGCCGTAATCCGAGGCCGGGGTCCCACTAGGGTGCGACCTTAGCTGTGTTGCTTAGTATGACAGTTATCACTTGGCTGGAGGATTCGCCAGTTTGTATGGTTAAGCAACAATATCTCCCTGAGAAGAATGCGAGAAACTCTATACAAAAAAGATAGTATAAGTACAAGTATATATAAATCCTGTAATGAACGATAAGAATTTCATTCTAACAATATCTAGTCAAATCTACCAGCGCATTCTATTAATATCTGTTTTTATTGGTATCCAGTGGAAATTCTACATGAACTTTCTCCACTCCGGGGAAGGGTGAAGGGTCATGCCGGACTCCTAACGGCTTAAACTACTGGAGTGGTCAGCTTCGGCACCGAAGGGGGGCTCCAAGTCCTCGTAAGATCACGCTAGATCCCCCCATTGATGCCACGCCTTTACGCACATTTCGGAGGGGATGAAAAGTAAAAAATTAAAAAGGTCACCCCCTTCTTCTTCTCGGGGAGGTCAGCCTGTCAACGCTCCTTGAGGCACGCTTTCGCCGCTCTGGCGGATGGAACGCGTCTCATCGTAGATCCACGCCAGAGGAAAGTAACTACTGCGTAGAACACTGTCCTATGTGATCCGTATAGCCACTTTGCGCTGCAGACCGCGAAGTTAGTTTCTGGAGCGCTGGGCGCCTGACAGCCGGGATGACCATACAGGCGACCCGCTGAGGGCCACGGACCGTACGACGCCCCTGTAGAGACGGCAAACTTCCTCGCTCGGTCCCCCGCAATTGGGCAGCACCCGTTATATGCACCAACTACCCTCTCGATTCGAGGGATGAGCCGCGAGAAGTGCTCTTCGAAGCCCCAACGACTGTCAAGGGTGAGCCCCAGGTACTTCATGTACTGGTCCAACCTGATTTGCACGTCAGCAACGCGTATCAACGAACTGGGTGGTTCTCTGCTCCGCGGCAGTTTGTCCCTCAGTTTTGTGAGGCGCTATCCGCAGACCCAGAGCGTGGGTTTTAGCCACGACAATTGCTACCGCTTGCTTGGCAAGCCGGATGGTTCCCTCGAAGGACTCCCCGCTGGCCCACACGAGAGTGTCGTCAGCGTAATAGACCAAGCTGACGCCATTCTATTAATATCTAGTCAAATCTACCAGCGCATTCTAACAATATCTATATAAATCTACCAGCGAAACCCGAAACCACATTAGATTAACTTATTAACAATATAAACTATTGTCACCTAAACGCATACATAAAAATAAATATCCTAAAAGCAATTGTTTTTAATAGATGTGATAGTGAATTTAAACAATGTGCTCACTGGGAATGTTTAACAATTATGTCTATTTTTGAATAGCAATAAATCAGCCCTGTTTTAGGTACTGTTGGTTACTTAATACGTGGGTTTTATCTCGCTGATAATAATATTCGAATTTAACGTTTTATTGTATTTAAGTAGGTAAACGTTAATTAGTATAAGTACCAGAAGGTACACCAGGATTGCAAACTGTTGTGCAAGATGTGATAGGTATGATATTTTACGGTTATGAATTTGTTATTTGTTTTAATATGTATTATATTATATCGTATTAGTAATCTGTTTTGTATTTAATACGTATTATATTATATCGTATTAGTTGTGTGGTGCAGGCTAAGAATAACACCAACCTATATCATCCCGTGGGTGCCCACTATCAGATCAGCCGTAGTATGGCAGTAGCGTTCTTCGAGTACATAAATAAGTCAACTACGATCGCTAACCCGGTGATCTTTGGGGGAGGCTGTGCCCAGTAGTGGGCTTTATTCGCCTGAATTGGTGAAATAGTCCATAAGAGTAAGAGTTTTTCAAAAAGCCAGTACGTGAATTTTACTCTATAAATAAAAAAAAACTCGAGTCAGCATTCTGTCAGGTATACTAATCCTTCTTATGATTTATAAAAGATTAAATAAAAGCTTTAAAATTATCAAAGATTTAATTCGACACACTACTTAAATTAGTAACCAAAACTCTACCAAGATACCTTTGTAGTGACGTGGTAAGTAAGAAGATTTCCATGTTTAATGAATTATTGCCATAGCAATACAGAAATCACAAACAACTTCGTTTGGCTAAAAGTGAAATATGCTTAATCAAAGTTTTTTTATTATTTAATTGTTCTATCTGATTCATCCAGACATGATATGATGCCTGATTAACTGATATTAGTTATAATTCCTACTTTGGCATTTCTCCTACATTTCTACGCTTTACGCCCAGCATCAGTATCATTCAAAGCTCTTAACCACATCCACAGCAGGACATTAGCCTCCTAGTTATGGGATAACACCATTTTCGCGTAGTTCGTGCCCATATTGTTAACTCTATCGTTTTTTTTTATCCGCCGGAAACACAACATGTACGTTGTTCGCCCTGGGGAAGGGCGCAGGGGCATGTCGGATTCTTTGCGGCTAAAACCACTGGTGGTAAGTCTCTTATTACAAGAGGCCGGCTAGGTAGGTACCACCCCAGCGCTAGATATTCGCCGCTAAGCAGTGTTTAAACTTGACATTACTGTGTTCCGGATTTAAGGGCACTGTAACCAGTGAAATCACTGAGCATGACAGACTAAATAACTTCACGTTTCGAGGTGACGAGCGCAGTGCGATGCCTCGCAGGTCTAGTTCTGGGTAGCATTCTAATCGTTATGGGCAGGCATATCGCTTACCACCAGGCGAATGACTAACTCATCTAAAAAAAAACCATCGGTGCGATCATCTTTGATACCGAAGGGGGCTCTAGGAACAAGGTAACAATCACACTAGAGCCACCCATTGCTGCCACATCTTTAGCTACAACTCAGAGGGGATGACTGTAAAGCGTTTACCCTCTCTAGCGGAGGGGACTGTAGAAACACCGCCCCCCAGGCCCATCTCGGGAGAATTATAAAGGATCCCGCTTCTGCATCGCTTTGCGCTGTGCCACGCACACTACTGCACTTGACCACGTGCGTGCTGCTGTCTTCAAGAGGTTTTTTAACTTTGTCTGGCTGATCCTGCCATCTCTTTCGCAGTTTACCATAGTGATTTAGGCCCACACTAATTAAGGAAACCAAGTTAACACACTATATATGTGTAGGTATTATAGCAATTACGCAAAATGAGGTTTTTCACTAATGAAGCTAGCCGCCTTCTTAATCTGATCTCGTGAGAAGGAATAAAAATTTAAATATTTAAGAGATTAAGTGAGTTATATTGTTTTATAGTTGAATTCTCAAATAGATGATTCTATTAGATTTAAAATAGAACTTATTCATATAAAACCATTTACAGGCACTTATGAATAGTCAGACTTTGGTTGCGCGTTCCAGGATGTAGATTTCCTATGCGGAAGAACGGGCAAGAAACTCCATGGTTACTCTTTTTAAATATTAATTTATATTACAATATTGGGCTACATTGTTCTTGAAATGAAGGTTATGTGAGGACAATGTAGGAGATAAAAGTCTGAATTACATCAAGTCTACACTAACCAAGCCAAATTTTATTATTTATTAAAGCTTATGATTATATAGCTACATTAATACTGCCCTGGGCAAGCAGTATTAAGCTGACCAGTCCCAACAAACAGCACTCGTTCACGAGCATGACGCATGCATCAGCGTCGCTTATCTCTAACCATTGCTTGCTTGACACACCTAATCTTTCAGACAGCTATCACGTCAGTTAAACAAAATAAATTACTTACCCACATGATACTCGCACATACAGTATCAAATCTAAGTAAATATAAAAATAAATAGAATATAAATAATGAATGGCATAGCAAATATAGAAATACTCAAATGTCATTAGGTACATGAAAATATAATCTATTGTAAGAAATGATGACGCAGTTAATTGAATGTGAAGATAAGAATAAAGGTACATATATCTACATCAAAACCATCAATATAAGCCTATGAACATTAGAACAGCTCAATCCTAAGCATTTTTGTCACCATACAGTCTGTAGCGTTATAGAAACGTTTTCTACACGGCTTCTGTTTTATAATGCTATTAAATTTATTTGGTTTGAATTCATGTTTGAGTATGACATGGTATTTTACTTGTTTTCTGGAGCCTAGTGGCAGGAACAACCAGTTTGTGTATATCAGGAACATAATGGATGCCACTGTTCTTAAAAAAAAAGCTAATATTTAATTATGTAATATTTAACATTTTCATGAATGTACTGAGATGGAATGGTCATTATATTATTATCTTAAAATTTCTCTCTTAGTGAATATTTCAAGCTTGACTTATAAATTGAACGAAAAGCTCGTTTTTGCAGCACAAACAGAGCTTGAACGTAAGCAGCATTCCCCCACAGTAAAATGTCGTACGATATTATATGTACTATGAAAATAACTAAAGTATAATAATCAGGCTGTTTCTATATTTGTTAATTTAGTAGTTCAGATAACTTGAATATATATACTTCCACATTCTTTTTATGTGTAAATGGAGTGGAAATCTATACGACGAAAGAAAAAACACGTATTCAGCTCATAAAAAAATTGATACCACAAAAGTAGTGCAATGCAGTGCAATACGGGCGGAGCAAACGCATTACTAAAATAAATAAAATTAATAAATACAATGCAGTGGCAAATTGCATGACAATAATATTTAATAAATTAAAATGGATTATTTGGTAGAAGCGACCCCATATAAGCGAAATCAACATCTTTTTGAATGAATGAGTTCGACCGAATAAAGTCCACTACTGGACACAGGCCTCTCCCAAAGATCACCACAACGACCGATATGGGTGTGCTCATTGGGGTGTGTTGCCATAATCGCCACGCTTGGCAGGCGAGTTGGCAATCGCAGTTGAGTTGTTAATGTATTGGAAGGACGCTGCTGCCCATCCTCCAGCTATTCCCATAGTCGCCTTTTACGACACCCACGGGATGAGATGGGTTGGTGCAATTCGTAGCCGGCACCAAACGGGATAAATATTTGCACTCCCCCTGATAAAAATAAATTATTATTACAATAAAACACTTTTAAACGGCTTACATCTCGTATATTATAGATTTTTCGAACACTTTGCAGGGTTCGTGGCCGCAGGATGACTAAGAATTGCACGGTAGATAAAATAACCTGTCAGGCTTAGTCTTCTGCGACCACGAATGCTGGAAAGTGACCGAAACGTCAGGAAAAACCAAAATCTATAATGAGAGGAGAGATCTATAATCTACGAGATGTACTCCGTATAAAAGTGTTTTATTACAATGAGTAATAATCTCGAAAACCTAAGACATACAATAATACCATAACGTAGTCAGTTAGTAGCGCATCCTTGGAAATGGCACCAGTTTTATTGACCTCTAAACTCTACTGCTACAATGCTTTGTAAGGGAATATTGAAATAACTACGATTATATATGTATATATACACAGATCTGCAATAGTGTCCGGTCACCCTCAAAACGGTCTTGTCTAACCCAACTCAAGCGTTTGAGACGCAGACGTTGTATCTAATTAGGCAGTGCTTACATAAGTATAATTAGTTTTGTTAGACGTCTCTGTAGTCATGCACTTTGATAATGGGTAGTTAAAATTTACGCTTGAAGAATGAGTTTTGTATACTATGTAGTATGAAAGTTGTACTTAAATAATAGTAGCTTTTATTCTATAGACCTTTTAATAATCAACCAGCACATGCTAGTCGGGTTTATACAGATGAACCAAGTGAACTTTATATTACTGACCAATTCTGAGTATATTCGTATCTAGTACTTATCTACATCATATTTGTATATTATAATATATTGATGACATTGTTTCCTTCATCATCATCGTCATCATTTACAGCTTTTATCCTCCTGCTGCAGCGGTGCCGCCTTCCCTATTATGCCTTTCTTCCCTGTCTTGTGCCATTCTTGTACGGGTAACGTATTATCAACGATCCATCTTGAGAATGCTCATCGGTATGTTTTATTTGTATTGTGTGATTGTCAATATTAATTATAAAATGTTGATTATTTTAAATGGCTAATCAATCGCTTTGCATGGATAATAATAGGTATATGACATGGGATTTACTGCACAAAGAATAAATAAAATGTGATTAATATAAGGATAATTATCATTATATCCTTAATATTATTTATTCTTATCATAATAATGGGTAATATGTCGTTTACAGAATTCAGATACTATAATCTCGTACGTTTCGTCAAAACAACAATATATTGAATGTATACTTTATGGTGTTATTAATGTAGGTAGGTATAGTTGGGCGCGCAGGTTGGGGAGTCTGCGTGCTCACGCCAAGCGACCCCTGGGAAGAGGCGGCGCACACGTGGTCACGTTACACCATGTGCGCAGCACAGCGCACAGTGAGGCTTGGGGGGATCCTTTACAATCCTTCCCGAGAAGTGCCTGAGAGTCGACCTTTTTACAGTCGCCTTCCCGCCGCTAGAGGAGGTCACCGCTATTACAGTGCCGTCGTAATGGCGTTGCACCAATGGGCGGCTCTAGTATGATCTAACGAGGACCTCGAGCCCCCTTCGGTGCCGAAGATGACCTTTCCAGTAGTTTTAGCTGGTAGGAGTCCAGCTTACCCCTTCGCCCTTTCCCAGGGCGAAGGAAGTTCTTATAGAATTTCCACTGGAGACCGATAAAGAAAAGGCAGGTATAGTTAACTTCTCAGTAAAACAACGAAGTTTTAATTCATCATCATAATCATCATCTCAGCCAAAGTACGTCCACCGCTGAATAACGGCCTTCCCTATAGATTTGCACTATTGTGTCATCGTTTAGGAGGAATTTTACCTCACCACGCTTGACAGGCGGGTTGGTGTGCGCAGTATGGCTACTGTTCCACAGACGGGAGGGCAGCACGCTGCTGCCGATCCCCCTGGTTTAGAGTCCCTTAGTCGCCTATTACGACATCCATGGGAGGAGATGGAGTTATGCTATATTCTTAAATCCGGACATCACACGGAAAGCTTTTTCATATGTATTTATTTTTTCTGAGAATATGGTGTTGGCCAAGTATTAAATAATATAAATAAGTTAGCATAAAATTACATTATAATATTCTTACATATACTGATAATATATAACGCTCATTTTAGGTAACTTTTAACGTACAATACTGATAAATAATGTTATCACTTCATTAACGCAAATAACGATTATAAATCGATTAGACTTTTTAAATATGGTAATCATACGATTTTAAATTGCCCAAAACATTTAACACATTAAGTGTTACTACCGGGGTTTTGTTTTTAAAACAATTATTTATCAGGATAAACAACTCGCGATAAAAAGAGATAACTGCAACAAGCGCTTGTTTTATTTAGTTTTCAGCTATGCACCATATTATCTTTCTTGTTCTTCATAACAGCCAAAGGAAGTCCACTGCTGAACAAATGCCTCTCTCATTTTGGGGAGATTTTGCCAGTACTCACCACGCTTGGCAGGCGCTTGGTGAGCGCAGTATGGCTACTGTCCCATAGAAGGTGCTCTACCATCCAGGGGGGGGGGGGGGGGGGATGGCGTGGTGCTACTTTCTTATTACGGACAACACGAAATATACTTATCTTTAACGTCAGTTTAAGACGTATCAAGTTTCGTAAAGATCTATGGGTAGGTATTTGTATCCATATTTATTGATCGATCTTGTAAGCTATCAGAAACTTTATGCTGTTCAAAAAAGTTCGTAATCTAACGAGCTCGATCGGAGCGGCGCGAGCGCTTCACAAGATTAATATTCAAATCGTTCAGCCGATAATTTTACAAATTCGCTTCAACGACCGGGTGTGGGCCTATAATACACATTAATATTACCAACTTCACATGTCAAAACGCCAATTCACTTGTTATTATCTTTATTTAGTACTAATTTATAAACAAAAAGTGGTTTTCAGAAAATATTTCAACGTCGAATTTCCGTCGTGTCGTTTGTTTGCGTCGGGTTTAATTAGCTGCGTCCTCAAGTAATTGCGTTTGAAAATAATATATGCAATCAATATAAAACTAACTTTGAGTTAAAGAACTTATTTGAAGATATATAGATAGATTATAGAACTTATACTTTAACTTTACTTTTAACTTTATTATTATATATCTAAGCTTGTTTCAATTTGAACGAAGCCGTTATATTTTTCACTTGCATAGTTGAACAGGTTAAATGCTTTTATTTCTTTTTTTTAATATGGTACCCACACTGGAGTCTTTATTGTGACGAATGTGTACAGATATAATTAATTTCATATCCACAAACACTTTTTCTGCAATTCCTAAAACAGAAACAGCTGTCTGTAGGTCTACTGCTTCTTCTTTTTTCGTATGGTTAGTGGCCATCCTTGTTTCAGAGTTATTCAAGCCACCCAAAGACCTCTTAACGACTGCCCTCTAAACATTTAGGACTGTCGACTTTACGTGCACTCTCCGCTCCCTCCGAAGCACGAAGACGCATTTCAAATACCACTATTCGGTCACCCATCCATAGACTGACCGCGCCGTTGCTTAACCTCTCCGATAATTTACCGATCAGTGAGTGCAACTGGCTATGACCATGATGTAGGTGGGTCATACAAATACTTATTCTTTGCGGGAATCGAGTCCGCGACCCATAGTGCAGTAAGTCAGTCGCTTAGCCACTGCGCCAGCCAAAACATTTCACGGCACGTCAAATATTTTAGTAGCTCGAAACAAAATCATGATCTATTTCTTTCCGTTAAAATTTAACTTAATACGGCTGTAAACTAATTACAGCAGACGATTAGAAACCTGTCCTGCTATGATAATGGTAATCTCCATTTATATTTAATTTATAAGGTAGTCGTAAGTAATTTTCTAAACTAAAGGTCGTCTATAAAGCCTATGTCAAAATATTACTCATGTGACCACACATCCGACGGGACATTTATATAATTTTGACATTTACATGACCGCCGAAAGTTAATTAAAATATTTAATGAGAAGCTCGCTCTGTTAGTGGGAGCCGATGACATAAACGAATGATATTAAATTAACGACACACAAAGGTGGGCGTAATCATTTTCTTTTTTCGTTCAAATGTAATGGTGATGGCGAATTTTTTTTATAATTTGTAATATGTTTTAGAGGATTAGTAGATAGGTATGCCAACATTGGCTACTGTGACAATATATCAGAGGCATAAATAAATTCGTATGTCCGGCATAACAGGCCGATGTTTGGGCGAGATAAAATCACGTGAGCAACTTTAAAATTAATGAAACCCAAAAGGGCACAACTATTTTAAATAAAAAATACAGCGCGATCTCTAAAAGTCCACTCATAGAAAGTCGTGAGCGCATAGTCACGGTCTATTATCACACCGACCAAATCTACGGGTCCACTGAATATTATAATCTTACATGCTGCTCGCTCTATTAAGGCAGTTGAAAAAAGCAGTACATCAGATGGTCAGAAGATAGCGGTGAAAGGGACCGTTAGAGTAATAGACGCTACAAAATCTCCGCCTAGTTTCATTGCGACCATGTATCTGGATCAATTTATGGAGCCAGTTTTGGCGGTAACATTTTTTGCCATTGACCTTTCAATTGATTTATTGCATTGCAGTGTACATGTTTAATTGGCTCGATGATTAATTATTTGAATACATTTGTAAGAAATGTAGCAATTGATTTGCGTAACGAATTTTTGGAACTAAAGATTGATTTAGTGATGCGGGTTATGTTAGCAATATTTATACTATGAAATTGAGATACCTAGCAACCGTTCATTAAATAGATTAAAACATGTGGAAAACATTATTCGCATTCGCTTAATGAGACAATTACACATACATTAGAGCCGAATTTGGGCGTGATGTCACGTTTTATGCGCAAAGATTTTAGTACTGTTTTTTAATGTATCATATTAATAGTATTAGTCCAAGAGAAATAATCTGATACAATTGAGAACTATATAGTAAAGCATAACATTTACAACATGTGGGCAAATCGAAGTATTTGTGCCTGTGAGGTGAACCTATGATACAAAAGAAATCATACCTAGTTGGTAGACATGAAAGGACAGAGAATCATGTTATTAAAAAATAATTACAATAAATAAACGTCCACTGCTGCACATGAGCCTCCAAATAATGTCAAGTACAATGAACGGTCATAGGGGATATTGGGGATATTGACATAATCACTACGCTTTGCAGGTGGACTGGTGACCGCAGTATGTTGTTATGGATGGAGGATGCTGCTGCCTATCCTCTTGATATGAACCCCTAGTCACCTTTTACGACGCCCTGAGGTGACATATGGAACAGAGACGTGGTCACTCACAATGGGCCTCATAAGAAAGCTCAAGGTCACTCAGCGAGCTATGGAGAGAGCTATGCTTGGTATTTCTCTACGAGATCGAATCAGAAATGAGGAGATCCGTAGAAGAACTAAAGTTGTCGTCATAGCTAAAAGGATTAGTAAACTGAAGTGGCAATGGGCAGGGCACATTGCTCGTAGAACTGATGGCCGTTGGGGCACAAAGGTTCTCGAATGGAGACCGCGCACCGGAAAACGCAGCGTGGGACGACCTCCAACGAGGTGGACAGACGATCTGGTGAAGGTCGCTGGGAGTCGTTGGATGAGAGCGGCATGTGACCGCTCGTTGTGGAAATCTAAGGGGGAGGCCTTTGTTCAGCAGTGGACGTCCTGTGGCTGATATGATGATGATGATGGTGAGGTGGAAAGGGTTAGTCTTCTTTACCAACACGAAAGTTTTAACATAAAATGTTGGCTTCTAACATTGAGTCTGGTATACACAAATTATTTGATAATTAACATTAATAATTTATAGCAGATAATAAGATGCGTAAATCATTTAAATCATAATATTTTATTGGGTGCAATATTGTAAGGACATAAAATTTTAATATACGACCATGTAAATTGACATTTATGCAAAATATCACTTAATTTCATGTCAATCAATTGATTCACATAACTAATTTATTTAAAAATAACTAAAAATGCTGACAAAGGTATATAAATAATTATGGTGTCGTCAAATAACAATAAGTGGATAAGTATCTCAATAATGTTGTAGATACATAGATAAAGAAAATAACACTGATTAATGGCCGTTCTTAGGGCGGTGCACACTTCTTCCCCCGACCACGTCTACATCTCTATTTCGCCGTTCGTCGACTCATTTAAAAGGATAACACAACGATTTTGATTAATGAACGCCAAACCTTTTTGGTACCTGCTTGTCGGCGACTCCTACAAAAAGGTGACCAGGTTCAACATTGTTACATAAAAGAAAACAATAAAATTTATGCTTATTTACGTTAATGTCTCTATTAATCTTAGTGACATATGCACCTTATTCTTTTTAATAATATTCATTTTCGATTTACCGCCACAGCTGTTTTGTTTCATTTGCATTTTTATATTTCCGTTTGATACATATTTCTTAATGTAATTTTATAGCACGATTTTTCATCGCTTTTATGATAATATAGTTTTTATGAAATTAAATTGCGTGGCATATATTAGAAGTTACCTACAAATTTTTTGATAATAATACTTAAGCGTTTGCAAGATGAGTATTATAAAAAACACTATAATTCTGTTTCGGTTTCAAAGATGTCAGTTGATATATCTTTATAAATTATTATGTTATTAATTTTGTTCCCAACTCTAAATATTTGTTAATTTTATGCTGAAATACTTTGAATTTAAACACTGATTTGAATGTAATCAATTTCAGCTATTAGAAGAATTCAACCTTCATAAAATAGGTGGCTAAGCTTTGTGTAAATGGGCATTTATTAATCTACCTATGAAATAAGAGTTAAATATCAAAACTCACCGGTAATATTTGCGCGGCAGAAATGTTTCCAGAAGCTGTTCCCAAACAATCCATAAATTATTCACATAATCCGGTTGCTAACTGCTATTCATATTCACTGTTTATCAAAATATTCAAAAAACACTACTCACGTACCAATATAAATGCGATAGTAATAAAAATATCACCTCTCTATTAACATATTTAATTATTTTATTGTCTTCTAGGCACTTCTGTTTAATTTATTTTAGTTTATTTGTATTTTCCAGTCATGGAATGTATTTTCGTTCCGTCTAGTTTGAACTGCAAAACGTCCAATGATTTTTTATTCATTCCGTTACCCCTCGAACTGATTTTCAACGAGCCGTATCTAATTGTGACCATCATAAACGCTCCTTGAGACCGGGCATGTCACAAATCAATCGTCAAATTGGGCTGACTCCAATTCCGAGGAGAAACACTGAAGTTCAAGTTCGCGCAAAAATTAAGTTCAACGTTAAACACTGTCACATGGAGGTGGCGTCACAACACTAATGACTTTATCGTACATAAATAAAACTGTCAAGTATTTCACGAAAATTACATCGGTCGGCGTATAATGAACGTCTGAACCCGCATTGAGCTAGCTGTCAAATCTACGAGCCGTCATAGTCCGCTGCCATGAGTGGGCTTGCACACATAGACACGTGCACGTGTGCCGATGGACACCAACACACTGACAGACTCCAGCGAAGCGCGAACGTACGGGCGCTCACACATACACAGTTCGTGATTCATACATGAGTCGTGTTTGTGTTGTGGCGGGTGGGAGAGTGCGAACATGCAGCGTGCTTTTAACGCGGCCAGACGAAATGATGCCTAACTGCAAAACGGAGTCGGGAGTGTATCGGTTTTATAAAATGGTTGGTTGTGCGCGCCTATGTAGCCGATCACATGTGAGATTAGCCGAATGCGTGCGAATGCATGTAGCGCAGCGCTACGTATGGGCGGGAAACGCTATGAAGAGATGCTCCACTGTCGCTATGATCGGAATCTAGCAAATTATTCCTGTTTGACCCTTAAACTGTATTCAATTCTGATCAATTTCAAACATCGGGCGTCTAACATATTTCGTTTTACATAGAGTTTTGATGATTTAAAAATCATGGAAATATGAATTGGGCTCATTTACAAGTAAATAACGTAGGTATCTACGGTCATTCTAATTAGTACATTCGAGAACAGTTGCAATTTCCATTATGCAAAGCTTTAGACACTACATTTCAGTTGCAAACAAATTGTTGGATTTGACGTTTAATGCCTACCAGTCTGAAAAATTGACAGTAGTCGATAACATTACAACGGCTATAGTACTGAAACTCATACTGAAATTATTCTCTATCAAACTTTTAAGCTTTTATTGAAGCGTTTTATTTCATTCGATAATAACTGGTCCTAAAATGTGTTTTAAAGAGTTAGATAAGTTAGGTAAATCAATTTAAATGATTTTATATATTGTAAAGATACCTCAGACCAGGCGCGATAGAAAACTTCCCTTTGATTTCAGCTGTCGTTAACCACACACGTGCGAAGTATTAGCAGTCCACTTTTTCGCGCGAAATTGAGTTACAACATTATGTTAATATCAATTAAATTGATAATCGTATGGCAAAGCCGTGACAAAACAAACGATCACTTCACACACACGCGCACACAATTTGCGATTTGAAATTTGTACATATATCCTTAGGTTCCATGCAGCCAGGAATTCTTTCTTACCTGCAACAAAAAAAAAACGGTTAGTTAAAAATGGAACTCATTTGTTTATCTTGTGCTGTCTTTGAGCAATTTGACTTAATGCATTTCAAACCGACGTCGTCAATTTTGTTTAAAGCCGCATCCTTAAATGATTAAACCCAAAAATAATTTCAATACGAATTAAAACTATTTCTTATCACTCGTATACAGTCAAGTTTTACAATTTCAGCTCTCGTAGAGTTATAAACATGCTATGCAGTGGTAGGAATGAGTAAAGAACAACCGAACTATCACAAAATTTGTTTGAACGGCCAATCAATAAGTCTCACGACAAGGTCACTGCGAAAATAGGTATATCATCAAAATAATATTATGTTTGCAAACATGATTAGTGTAATTAATGCAAATTACAATAGTTTAATATCCAATTCATTATGTCGTCCAAAACCATATATTATGTAGATACAGTTTATAACGCCATTAAATCAAACAGATTACATTTGCATGTTAAAATTATAAAATATATCATTAAACACTTAAAAATGCAAATATGTTTTACTCAAAAACTAACAAAATTTTCCAGACTAATTAAATAGGTTATTAAAGTAATCATACTAAACGATTATGATTACTAATAATTAAATTATAACTAATCCATTAAACGTACAAGCTTCTATTGAAAAAGAAATAGTGCATCGAAAAGAGAATATTATATAAATATAAAACAACAGCATCGTTCGTGCATTCTTATCATGAATCAAGGAAAAATATTTTCAAAAAGTCGTTGGCTCCTTATATCTTTGACCTGTGTCAATATTATCTTTGCGCCGGAGATATGACCACAGGGTCAGGAGTATAGTAGGCAGATAAGTAGGTCAGTGCAACAGTGTGGAGTATAAAGATTTAGTATTGTGGTCAAGTTCAATTTATTCTAATTAATAATATGATTATAAACAAAAATGTTGGGTATGGTTGTGGTTTTATCTTGGTTTATATTTTTTGTTTATAATTATTGAAAATATATGTTTATTATTAGTTTTATTTTTAGATATAATTTTTTGAGTAAGCAATTATCACTCTCGTTATCTGGGTGACCTATTTCATATTGGTAATGCGTATTTTGAGGTATTCATTTGTAATCTTTTATATTACTTGGTAATATAACACGGTAAAATTTTAATGGTTTTGTAACACATTGCAACGCATTACTCTAATTAAAGTTGTCCGTGTTTTATGAAGGGCTTTTATTTGTATTCATAGCTAGGGTTATTTGTAAAACCTTGTGGTGATTAGCGCTCAAAAAGTAAGGCGCTGTTGCTACAAACAAACATAACACGCTATTTATTTCACTTACATTTTATTGCATGGTAAAAAATAATTAATTACACAGAATCTAAATTGCAAACCTTTAACACTAACTAAGATATTATACGCAATAAATTATTGAAAAAATAAATACGTATTGAATTATTATGCTATAGTTAATTAAAACGATAGATATATAAAATGAATTAGTTGAGCGGGTATCGTAAACAAAAGTTGAATACAATATAATGAATTAATTAAAAGTATTTTGCTGCGTTTCCTCTGTGTGTGAGTGAGTTAAAAATAAACACTTAGATAAAAATCCGTAAACAATGAGGTGAACGATTTGAGCGGAATTTATGGGAAACGAAATTGTTTACCTGATGAAATTACGCAGCTATATATTTTACGTAGCTTTTTCAATAGCCTAGTGACGTTGTTTAAGATTAAGCGGGCTGCCTGTAGAAACTTTGAATTTTCGTGTACATAAATAAAGCTCTCTTCGAGAAATAATATTATTTTCGAATGTTTGTGTAGGGATCACGATGAAGATACAATTAATAAGACAGATGTACTCAAGCTATAAATACCGTACCCAATGTTATAATTATGTACATTGTCACTTACATGAAGGAATAGAACTGGTTAAACCTCATTTACTTTCTTTGATAAAGGTAATTTGCTTTCACAGCACCACTATTGTCACACAAATCGTGGAAACAGACATAAAGTGCTTACAAAATATAACTACTCAAACTAATGAAGATGTTAACAATTTTCCACGATCCCTACATGATGTATCTACCGTGAAATTTTAGAAAAATAACACTGACAACTTTAGGAACGCCCTTAGAGAATTATTACATTAATATATTTACCAAACACACTCCTATTATTACGTTTTCATGTACTCGTTTGGGCATAAATTAAAAAAGTTGTCACTTTTTCTTTTGTCCCAACCCTTATTTGGTATTCATATTTGATACTTTGATAATACAAAGGGACCACGCATTTTGATACGAAAACACACGAGAAAAACCTGTTTTACCAACAGACTATGCTAAAGATACAAATTGTGAAAGAGGCGATCGTTCATATGATGTTTCTTTACAGAAACATCACCGGACCACTGTAGACTCTCATGCTGAAGGAATAAGCCTCCTATTCAAATGAAGTCCTAGCGATCACTTCAATTATGGTCATATTGAATGAAATATGAGTTAAGTGAGGGATATCAAAGGGCGACGCGAGGCTGTTTATGAAATGTGAACTTTGAAATATGTACTGCAATATTGCACCCTTTTTAATTTGTACTAAACTATGAACCGTAGCGAAATGGGGTCTCAAAAATATGTAGGGCCGGGTTTTTGTCCATCGATCGATATTTCGCTCACAACTATGTATTATTGGATAATTTGTGACTATTTCGTTCGGAATTTTCGTGTTTCTTATTGCTTCCGCAACGAATTTCGTGCGACCCAAAAGTCGAAATGATTGAACCTATCGGGCATTCGCCGGCAGCGGCCGACTCCAATTTAGTTTTTCGGATTAGATACGGCGAACATAATAACATAATTGGTCTAATAACAGACCGTGCGGCGGTGCTCGCCGTGCCTTACAATTCACTTTCCAAATTGGTTTATTTTTTTACCTCTGCTCTGTCTAAAACTATTATGATTTATTATCAAATTTTCGTGCAGGCAAATTACGGTCTCGTTTTTCGTGAAAGACTCTATCTCCTTCTAACAGTACGGTTTTTGAGTACCAGACAGGGACACCATACAGCTATTGTGTTTCCTTGAAAGCCTTGCGGCGTTACATGGCTTAGACCTGTGGATGGAATGATTTACGATGCCTTTTCTAATTTACTTTGTACAATAATTAGTTGGATTAACATGTTCAGCACGGATATTTTTCAACGTCACCGAGCTTATTAAACTTTGAAATATTAATTAAAAATCTTCCTATCCCGGAAGCTGAATCAAAATGAAAAAAAGATTGTGTCTTCATTAAAAGCTCGTCGGTAATATTGCGTTGGGCAATACTATTGTTATTAGGATTGGACAATTTTACTTGTATGAAATAGGAAACTAAACACGAAATATTAACGATGAATTATTTCGAAATTTAATTCAACAGTTTGTGCAAATATTTAGTAGAAACTAAGCTAACAGGAGTGCCTACAGCCGTCTGAAATGGTGCAACCGACAAATGTTCATGACACAGCGGTTGCATTAAACATGAGACCTGCCACCGAGCTATATTTACATATAAAAAACTTACTTTCTACATTTCTACAGCGACTGCTATAAATTTAAAACATTCAATAACCGGTTCTACGACCGTTAACTCATTAGAAACAATTATGAGTCTCAATGTCACATGAAATTGATCACTACTTTTTTTACAAACGAAAAAGTATTTAGAATAAAGTTACAAATAAATAGTTTCAAAAAAGTTTGGGCTTGTCCTAGACTTTTAAATAAGAAATACTATTTGTAAATGGCTTAATGTCCTCATTTATAAATAAAAAGCACACAAGAAAGAGAAGAAAATTTGCAAGTGTATAATGTAAAATAAATTGAGTTTTTTCAAGAGCTGGAAATTCATCATGATTTTCCTCCACCCCGGGGTAAGGGCGAAGGGCGGAAGCGGTCATCTCCGAAGGGGGGATCCAGGTCCTCGTAAGATCACACTAGAGCCGCTCATTGGTGCCACGCCTTTGGGCACATCTCGGAGGTGATGACTGTAAAGCGGTGCGCGCCGCCGTCTTCCCGGGGTATGATGTCAACACTTAGTCGCCTTTACGGTGGACAAGAGCGGTCCCCATTGCCGGGAACCACACGGAATTATGTTGTAGTACCAAGTTATTATAGCTATTCAACTATGCTATTTATTTTTACAATTTAGATCATATCGGTCACAACTTTTACATTTAAATAATTTAATGCATTTTTTTTCAATTTCCACAAAAAGACATGTGTTTATCTTTATAAAACATACTCACTTTAATATGATGTTCATTGATATGCAAACTAAAGCTACCGATATAATTTACATACTCAACATAAAGTTTCCTAAGGAATCATTTGCCTCACACATCGAGACAGCTATGAACTCTATGTACTGTTTATATATTAGACAGTTGTGTTTATATAAATAAAACTTATCCCACAACTCGGTGTGTTCATGAATATTCGGATGGAGGGCGCCACCTCTGCGAGATATCGCGCGTGGTGAAGCGGAAGAGACCTCCGACAAAGGACTGTGACAATGAGCCCGAGTCCGCTATAGGGCTGATAGTACACAATAATGCTAATATTTGAATTCGGCCTTTGTTCTATTCAATAGGCGGCAAAAATATGTGACACGGGCTTAGTGGTGTCTTTTTATTAATAATACGAATCCGAATGAGCATATTTTTTTGGGTGTGAATATTTATGGTGATATTAATAATGTTATATAAAAAACGTGTAGCAAAAATTAAGATGCATAATTAATGCTATTTAATTTACAATTAAAACGTGCAGGACTGTTGGCAAATAAAACAGCTCCGTTCATTTGTTCAACCCTGCGCTTGGTTGGCGCGGGCGTCCAACACAGCGGCCCGGACACGTTTCAGGATCATGAATTATGGCGCGAGCCGATGTGACTTTTCAATTTGAAATCATCAACCTGGAATTAATTTCATTTTTGAACCCCATTATTTCTGTTATCTACGCGAGAATCGCGCAATATGCGAGTTTCGCATTATTGCCGTTTCAACAAAAATGTTTTGTGGCAACGCGCTCCACGGATATTGGTAATTTAATTTTGTATAAACCTTTTGTTTTAATGTGTACCGATTAAAGTCAAACTGCACTGTGTAAACCGCAGACGATCGGTTAACAAAGTTTGTGCTAAATAAATAAAGACTACATTGTGCGTTTCGACGGTGGAGACATATGTTATTGTTTGATTTAGTTTAAAGGCAATATTCTGAGGCACAGTTATACTACAACGACATTCACTGATATAAATAAACATGCTTTCGGAGTATAAGGCGGACAAACTAATAGTCATATGAATAAATTACGTAGAAAACAAAACTAAATCTATCATTATACCAAAAAATATTGTTCCGGACCCGCTCAGAATTCATTTGTAAAACACAAATCTGTCACTGGAGTCAACGGTTAGTTGGTTTCTGTAGGCGCGACTATTCATAGTCGACACTAGTCACTTCCCAGCGGGCTGTTGACGAAAACCGAACCGAAATAGACGTTACACCAATAAATTAGAAAATAAAGCTTCATTTTTATTTCAGTGAAGCCCGCGACGACTTTTTATTGTGATTATCGGGGGTGTTCAAAAATTTTCTCTCAACTGTGAAGGTCGACGACCCGAATTTTTTCCTACATTTCAGTCTATGGTTAATTTATATTACTGAAGTGAGTCAACATTACGAATTAGATTTTTTATCCGACACTCTTATATTACAGAGTTTTTGTCGCGTATTTATACCAACGCATGAAGATGACTACCCACACGATAAATTCGTTTTAATGAGAACGAGTAGCTGTAGCGTAAGTTGGCGTTAATTGATAACTAAATTATCACAAACGTTAACAGTCGTTTTTTCTTTTTATAACATTGTGAACTTCTTCGAAATACGTATTCATGTTGATACACATATGCGTAAACAAGTTTTTAATGTTGAATCCTTCTTTATTTGAAATTTTACTAGAACTAGAATCGTTACGAGCCGAAGAAATAGTTAAACGGCTAAGACAACAAGCTTTACGAAGATACATCCAAACTGTTACTCCAAAAACTCGCGCTCAAATCCCAAAAGAGGGACCTTATAACAAAGCTAATATTAGACAATCATTTCCTGTCAAAAGGGAGGTAAAACCCCACCCCACTACAGACGGGAGGGGACGGGGAGGGAAAATACCTCCTCGTCTCACCAGATTTCACAGTCGCCGTGTTCCAGTGTGAATCTGAATTCTTATTTTTTGCTGTTACAGTGATGAATGGAGTTTTAATATCCACTTGCAGCTGTCCCGACTCAGTGGTTCCTTTGATGAAAAATGTTAGTAAATGGAACTTTTTGTTATCTATCACTGTTTTACATCGAGTGCTGAGCTAACATGTGTTTGTCTCGGACGTTTTAAAAAACATCGGAAAAATAAATGTCGTCGTCGTGTGTCATGTCGAAAGTATAGTATGGACAGGCAACAAGACATCAGCATCCAGACGTCTCAATACTCGACGAGGCTTACAGTCGGCAAAAAACTTGGCGGTGGCTCTCACGGCACGACTCTATTACGAGTCGGCCGCGAATAAATAAAACATGACGGGCCCTTCTCACGTACACATATGTACATATTGTTTATGTATGTGTTGCGGATGTTAACTGATCTTGATTCGGCGTATGTGATTTGAGACGCTTTCACCGTGAGCTTTGGAAACCTTCGGTAACTGGCGCAATTATTTTCTGTATAGAAACCGTAACATCAACTACACTTGGTAACTCGCGATGCAATACAGTTTTAACGATCGGTGACGTTGAGATCTGAATTTATGTGCTTCCATCATCATATCGGCCAAATGACGTCCACTGCTGAACAGAGGCCTCCCCCATAAAGTCCCACGATTATGTCGGAATTTTATAGGGACCTTGCCAGGGTACTGGGTACAAGTTGGCAAGCAAGTCGGTGAGCGCAGAATATCTGCTGTTCCACTTCAGAGTCCCTTAGTCTCTTTATGTTCTTTAACGAACAGAACAATCTATCACGAATGTAGAGACAGACGTCTGATTTTCAACAGGGTCTTTCTACCATATCTAGATTCTAATCACGTTTAATTGAAACAGTTGAAGTCATCGCAATGTCAGACGAATGTAAGCTTTATTTATTTTCAAATTACATTTATTTAAATTTAGGTTGTCTCATCAGTTGTAAATGCAATCCTCGCTATTACGAATAAAAATTAAATAACAATGGCTCTATGCACTGAGAGTTGCCTTTTTACGACCATATAATAATTTGAAATTTAGTGAAAACACGATATGAGAATAGAGCTCAACAGAAGCAAAGAGTAAATGTATTTATTTTGTAAAATGTTGGAACGGAAAAGATAGTACCATGATCAAAGAATCTCAATCGTCAGTCGATTAATGATGAATAATAACAGGTTCTGAACTACGAAGTCCTGTGGTTTTTCCTACAACACCGTGTGTGGCATTAACACGTAGGTCGACTAATAGCTAGAAGACTCTTGCGCAGACGACAACAAAAACATGCGTACGCATCGCCGCTACATTAACGCGCTCGCCATAGTTGGCACTATGCAAACTCCGCCCGCTGGCAACCAGAGCGCATCACAAAGTAACAATAGTGACGGATAGCACACGTTAATCTAATCGATAAAACCTAAAAACCTTATTCACAGCCTTTAAACAATATTGTTAATTACATCATTGTCAATAAAATCGACATTGTTGCAATTAGTACATAATTACTTTCTTGTTACAAACTAATATATTAAATGAAAAATCAATCATTGTCATGACAAGTGCTGAAATGATTAACAACCCAATTCGTTAAATGTACTATGACACGCTACAAACCGGCACAAATCAAAAAGTTCCAGGCTAGTAAACCAAGGTGTTTGTTGCTCAATAACAGTGGGGAATGATTCAAAAAGTACATTACAGTCGATCGAAGAATCAGATTAATTGTCGTCGCGGCTTAAGAATGTACCCGACGATTAATGGTGGCTGATGCAGTGAAAGAATGCTATTAAACAGAAGCATGCATTGATAATTCGCTGCAGGTGCAAATCATCTATAAATTAAGTTAGTAACATAGCAATGTATTCTTACGGTAACGTATGATAAATACATGACAGCTTTCTATCGACCAATGCCTGCGCTAACCAGAATATCGACATAGGTGTGATACTTCATCAAGTCACTATGTACCTCAGATACATTTTCATCATAGTACCGGAGTTCTCCTACTATTATTGTTTTCGAATTTCGGCTACAAGACAGATGGTAACAGCGGCGGGGAATTTGTTTTATAATGGCCGCCAGAATCCCACCAATGATCGCTGGCACAGAGCTCACCCGGCTGTTCCTTTGCTTCAGTCTGCTTGGCACTCAATAACTCTCGGTAGGTACCTGCTTCGCGAGTGGCAGAATAATTTGTATGTTTCTCACTACAAAGTTGGTAATTGATTAGGTCTTGATGCTGAAAGACATAATGTAAAACAGCGAAAGTGATTATGTTTCCTTCAAAGCTGCTCAATTATCAATTACTGTAAAGCACCCGATGAAAAATAAGATTAGGTACTTGTAACATTTGTTAAGAAAGTACACTATACAATAGAGAAAAAATTGTGATAAATAATATTACTTATCTCAGAATAGCCAAAACTGATTATCGTATTCTTCATGAAAACAAAGCACCACCAAACCCTATGCACTCAGATACAAGGAGTTTCATAACAGCAGCCGAAGTGATCCATTAACCGTGCAACGAGGGATCTGTTATGACAGCACCATCCATGTGGTGGCACAATATGTCAGGAGTGGATGTGGCGTTCTACGACGATTATTTATTTATTTATTTATAACATTGAGGGGCTGTAAATTAGCAGTAAATTTACGACGGAGTAGTGATCGCGCGCAGTTTATTTTCGGCGCATGTGCGTGATTTAAACAGTTCCCGGTGTTCTGCCGTTAGAAATTGGAGCCGAACGAAGAAGTATGATATAGGAAGTGAAACCGTATTCTTTAGTGTCATTCATTAAGCCAATTAGAATATGATAATCATATCGGCTCAAAATCGGTGGCCCCCGAATTTGCATTTGAAATATTTATCACAGTTCTCGGTGCTCATTTGTCATCTGATGTAATTGATTTCGAGATATAAAATGCTCCAGTTTTAATTTATGTTGTTAGTTTTTAAATTTCTAGAATTTTATATTTCCTCATTTCATTAGCCTGGTCCATTAACCTAACCGCAGGAAGTAACATATCAGTTGGATTTACAGCAATTACTTATTCTGCAACTACTTGTCAAGCTGGTTGACCAAGGTTTACCCAAAATATTAGATCTACAGACACTTAGTCATCGCTTGGATTCCGTAGTTTATAATCTTCCACAAACATGTTACTCCTTCTACGGATACTTGTTTCCCTTGAATATGTCGATAATATTTATAAGTTCTTCCATTCTATATAATTAAATATATCTTACATATATTGTTGATGACAAAGTTGTTGAGATTTTATTCTTGGTAAGATTAAATATGTATGTATAATTTTTTTTCTTGACTAGACTCGTGGGCTTGGTTCCTTCTGAGCAATTATAATAAATAATAATACATGTCTGCAAATCCAAAATCCCTGATCAAATTATCCGTGTGGTATCCGGATTAAGAATATAGCACCACTTCACCCGGATGTCGTAAAAGGCGACTAAGGGACTTTAAACCAGAGGGATGGGCAGCAGCGTTCTGCCCTTCTGTGAAACAGTAGCCATTCTGCGCTCACCAACCCGCTTGCCAAGTAAATACTCACCGTATTGGAAAATTCCTCCCAAAATGATGACACAATTGTAGAAATCTATGGGGAGCATTTTGTTCAGCAGTGGACGTCCTTTGACCTGTAATGATGAACTATGATTTCTTTTGCCACTCTAACATCTATATTAATGAGAGTTGCAAATTACCTATATATTAATCGTATTAAACGTACAAATCAACGATAACCGATCAGTAAATGACTCCATCGTATCGAAGTCACGAAAACAACATATCTGAGACCACTTAATGTTATCTGCAGAACGTGACCTCAATCCTCTAGTTTCGGACCTTTCGCAACGTAAGTCACTCTGCTACTACGAAATGATTTAATGATCCGATAAGACGAATATTTTAATTATGAACATAATGCTACTTTCGCCCATCACACGTCTCGCTATCGGCGAGTAGCGTATTTGCATACCTCAGAGACGAAATTGTCTCGTACTGTATGGTTTCAGAGGAAATTCCTGCCGCGCACACTCCGGTTCATCATCAGCTCATCATCAGGATCAGCTCCCTACAGATATTTTCCCAATAGAATACAGCATGGGTCTCATCAAAAAGGGTGTGAAAAGATTTTTACAGGGTCGGTGAGTAAGACCTCTGATGTTGCAAGCGTTCATATCTTACGATAACCGCTTACCATCAGGCGGGCCGTATGCTTGTTTGCCACCGTAGTGGTATAAAAAAAACACCACATTACTGCATATAAACTCTTCCTCCTAATTCTCATGATAATTTATGTTACATAATCCACATATAAATTCACTATTGAATATAAAGAGAATTCCAAAAGGTGTCAAGTTCATCTAGTCTAATAATTTCTAGCTTCAGTTGGATCCTCACACACCTGCACGGAAGGTGTTTGGTTGATCAACTTAATGTATCAATGTAAATCATCATTTCGGCCGAATGAAGTCCACTGCTGGACACAGGCCTCCCCCAAAGATTATCACAACGCCTGATATGGCTGTGTTGTGGGCTCATTGGGGGGTTTTGCCATAATCGCCACGCTTGGCAGACGGGTTGGCGATCGCAGTTGAGTTGTTAATGTAATCGAAGGACGCTGCTGCCCATCCTCCGGGTAATCCCTTAGTCGACTTTTACGACACCCACGGGAAGAGATGGGGTGGTGGTATTCTGAGCCGGCACCACACGGCATAGCCGGCACCACACGGCATGTAAATAATGCGTGCTATTCCGTGTGGTATCCGGATTAAGAATATAGCACCACTCCATCTCCTCCCGTGGATGTCGTAAAAGGCGAATAAGGGAATCTAAACCAGAGGGATAGGCAGCAGCGTCCCTTTTGTGAAACGGTAGCTTTACTGCGCTCACCAAACCGCCTGCCAAGCGTGGTGAGTCAATTTTATTATATAATAATTTAATAATAATAATATTTAATTGAGGGGGCAAATACCCCCCAGAATGATGACACAGTTGTGAAAATCTATGGGGGAGGCCTTTCTTTAGCAGTGGACGTATAAATGGATATGAAATAATGCGTCGTAATATTCCTATAAGTGGTTGTCTTATAGGTTCCAGCAGAACCTATAAGACTGCTGCCTTCAGTTACACGTAGTACATAACTTTCATAGGTAGCACCATTATGTACCATGACAGTAATTTAAGGTGTATACTAAAAAATAAACTGTGCCAATTAGTGGAACAGGGCTAACCGATAATATAGTGGTTCAATCTTGAAATATAACCCACTAACATATCTCCTTATATGTTAAATTAACTACAAGAAGTAGTTAAACGTTACTCTAACCTTTGCAAACAGCCCCATTACTCCTTCTTTACGATAACGATCGAAAAGAAGGTATAATCATAAACGTACATCATTGGGCGAGCAAAAACAAGATATATGGGGGACGCGCAATGTAAATAGAACTATTAAAGAATATCGCTGGACGGTGGCCACCATGTTGCGAATGACAGTTTAATGTTTTCTAAAACCATTCTAAACAATAAGCACTTAATTTTAACTTATGCGGCACTAGTTGTAAATGACAAATGATTAAAAGACTCTTAGTAATTGATGGGTAAACGTGCGAATTAATAGTAACAGCATTCGATAATGATATATAGCTCGCAAACAAATGTTTGTCGGGTAGATCAGCGCCTATAGTCGGTTTGTGGTATTGCCAAACAATAATGTAAGCACCTGCTTATTAGTAACTGGCTTTTGTTCGTGGATTTTATCGTGTTTGTGTACTTGATCAATAAAAAAAGGATTAATCGTCGTTTTGCTATTGTAAGAACTAGAAACAAAACTACCCCATTAAAAAATTGATCCATCATTTCAATGTTAGTTATTGACTTAGAGACGACTCAAATGGATCAAAAAGCAAATGTTATAAAAACTCTAGATCGTGCGCATATGCGCAATTAAAGTATATTACTAACAGACAACTTTATTTTGAATTTGTTTTAAAGCATATATAGCACAATTTTGGTGTTCAATAGATTAATAAACTGGTAAAGATTGTTTGTCTACTACATTTCTGTTTACAATTGCTTCGATTCTAATCGGGACACCTAGCATAAAGATCAATACGTGTCTTTGTGTTAAATTTCTCACGATTAGGATGGAACCTTCATATGAAATGTCGACGAATCTAAATGCATACATAACTGGGTGATACGTTCACTTTATCCAATCAACTTATTTTCACGGTAATATGCTAATATTATTTAGATAATGTTCATTAATAAATTACTTGTTTTAATAGATACTTTTCCTGCTCTTTGATTAGATCGACCATAGATTTGTAATTTAAACGTCTGGTATTTTTTGCTAAATCTTTCAACATAAGCGTTGCCTTTAAACATGTTCCTAAGAAATAATCTCTGTCTATAAATGGTATGTATGATAAAATTCGATTCACCAAAAATTCATTGTACGTAGACACAAAAGAATATTCTAGCAAATTCTAGAGCCAGGCGCGAACACGCTGGGCTGGTGACATGCTATCGGCCACGTTCGTACGACATAAATCACCGACGCCGCTTGTTTTACCAATAAAATTGATTCTTTCGCGAATTGCGAGCCGAACAAACGTAAACTTTTAGAATTTTATATTTACGAATTTAGAATATATTTTAGTGTTCATTTCTTTATTTTTTCGTTGATGACATTGATAGATAGTAGGCGTAATATTAGTTTCTTAAAAAACGTATTTTTATAAGCTCAGGTTTCGTTAATTTGATGGTGATTATAATTTTATTTTTGTTCCAAAGCTAAAAGCTTGAACTTATAGAAGAGCTTTCTAAAAATACTTAATCCAATTTAAGTTTTACGCTAGTCTAGTTTGAAGTTTATGTTGGCTCAGTCTGTTACCATCAATATAATATTAAAACAATTTCTGGCAACCTTTACCTTCGATATTAAAACTTACTCAATCAAGTACAAATTGTTCCAAATTAAATTTGGTTCTGCTATACAGTTAAAATATATTGTGACACAGACTAGCTATATTTCATCAACGGCTCATCAATACCACACAGAAAAATATAACTAAAAAAACTTGTTTTTGTAATTGCGAATTATACGCCAAAACAATAAATCAGCGCGTTCACAATCGATATCAATGGTGTCGCCCCATAAAACGGGTGCTATTTATCAGCGGTACATAAAAGTGCGCGCGTGCCCACCATTGATCAACGGAAAATCGTATCATTGACAATATATCCCTTATTTTCAATAATGATATATTATCTACTATCAGATATAAATAATGCATCGATGCTAATAAACGATTGAATATCGGTTAATAGAATATTAAAGCGCCATAGATCAAATCATGACTTTGTCTGTATTACATCTGCATACACAATGATGGTGGTTATCGGTTTAACGCTCGTTTTAAGATTCGATGAAATAATTTATTACATTTGGATGTTCTTTTCACTTAATATACTTAGCATTTGGTTTAAACAAACATTGAGAATATTATTCAGTTTTCTTTCACTATCCGTTTTCTATGGTGATATCAATCTGAATTCAAAAAATAAGATATCGGAACCAATTTTAAGATTAAGATTCTTCGTTAACATACTGAGAAGGTCAATATATTTTGTCTTTTAAACATCTTACATAAATACATCAACCTCTAGACGAAATGTGCAGGCGATACCCATAAAGTTTTACATTCCTAACCTTCTAAGTGCGACAGGACTACTTGCCCCTAACGATTCCAGAGTCAAGACACAGTTAGCAAGCAAATGGTTTCTACATAGTCTAGCGGTATGGGCTTTATTATTTATTATACGGAAAACAGAACAAACTAACCAAAAGTGTCCACGGTACGGAAGCAGCGGGACGCAACAAAACAGAGTGGAATAAAGAAAATAGAATGACGCGTGTTGTAACAGCGAAACAGTGGAGTTGCTTTCATGTGAATACGTTTTTTATTTTATACCAAAACCAGTTAGGTGACTTTGTTGATGTAATAGAAACTAATTAGTTCAAACTAATCAAATAATGTTAGTTTATTATATGACGTTATTGTTGAGGATTTTAGTATCTTAATTTTTATTTTCAGTATCTCAAGGTTCAAAGTTTCTTCAAAAGGTGTAAGCGGCGCGTCGTCGCAAAAAGGAAAGCAAAATGACATGTACTCGCTTCGGCTCACAGTGTGGAACCTCTGGGGACTTGGCAGAACTCGCGCTCTACGTAGCAAATACGAACAATTATCACTGCAAATCCAGTTATCCTCGTATGCATCTAAATAATACTTAGATGTCTTTTTCATTAAATATTCGTATAATATAGCAAGCGATAAAGGTTTGCAGCGTGTAGGCGGACACGTAATAATTAGGTATAAGACATATTATTTTAAACCAATCAATAATAAATAATATGCAAGCGTTATAAATATTGTTTTATCACCTGTTTTATTATTCAACATTATTAAATTATTAGACGAACTGTTTGTGTAAACTGATACCTTTACCATATGTAAGTATGTCATAATACATTATTGATTAAATGTTAAAAAGTTAGTTCAAATTGAGTTTTACTTTTTGACCACCTGTCTTATGGCCAAACTGACTAACCTTAGGAGGAAATTTTAAAAGAAAGTTAATTGAAACCCAACTAATAAATACTATTTTAAGGGCACAGCTTGTCTTACCCATATATTTTGATATTAAGAGTAGACATTAAAATATATATTAAAAAATTAGGACATAAATTAATCCTCATATGCTGTGGCAGGTCCACTCGACCGGCTATCGTAGAGCCAAAGTTTCTCGCTCGCAGCACATATGCGGCCGTTTCTTTTATTTTTCCTCCATTTTCCATTTACCATTTCCACTAAAACGAAAGCGACTTTCCACAGTGACTTTTTCCACTGAAAAGCTGCGAGGTATTGTGGCAAAATAATAATAAAAAAACAATGAACGAAGAGAAATGGAAATAAAAATTTGCTTTGTCATAAATCATGAAATGCTTCCGGTTGGTTGCTTTATTACAAAGAAAGTTTGTATCAATGTTACGAAGCTTTTATTGTCCACGAGGAAATGAAAACGGCTCTAATTGTATATATGCCTGTTATGTTGTTTGTTTACAACATTTTACATATACATTTTCTCCTTGAGTATGGCAAAGCTTTCATGTAATGGTGTCAATTAAACGAACGAAAGCCATTCAGCGAAAATATTCAAAAACATAGGCTTATACAAATCTGCCACTATAGGGTATTGTGAGTAAACGGGATAGCTTAAAGCATCGCTCGACACAAATCCCAAGCGGAAAGATTCCATTAAGAAAATCAAAAAAGGTCTGTTCAGTTCACGAGACTATTTTCATTTAGCAAAAACAACCCATAAATTGTCATCTTAACGAGATTTCTGTTTTTGCAGTATTCGCACCCTCGAGTGTTCGGATACCAGCAGTTTGGTTACGTCCTTGTTCTGTATTGCACGGATTGTTACGTCAGCGGCTTTTGTCAAACGAAGCTGGAACATAATGTGCGCTGTATCATAGTGATCGAATACACAAACAATTCATCGTTTAGTTTCTGACGTCATTCCGTGTTAATAAAGCAGTATATAACTCATCTCATCTTGTGGGTGTCGTAAAAGGCGACTAAGGGATTAGGCGAAGGATTGGCAGCAGCGTCCTTCGAATATATTAACAACTCAATTGCGATTCCCGCCTGCCAAGCGTGGTGATTATGGCAAAACCCCCCATTGAGGACACAACATACCGATGTCGGTCATTGTGGTGATCTTTGAGGGGGCCTGTGTCCAGCAGTGAACTTTATTCGGCCGAAATGATGATGATGATATATATCACTAATGTTTGAAAATGTATAGGTACAACAGTTCCGCCTGAGATTTATTAAAACATATGCTCTCAATTATTTTCTTCGTCTATTCGAGTTCTTAGATATAGTGCGGGTATGTGCTTTGGCACGCCAAACGGCGCATGCGTGTCAGGACATCAGACGGTGCGCGCGAGTGCGTGCAACCGCTTCGGCTTATTTATTGCCTTACTGATGAATTAGTTTTGTTTGTATAGCACCTTTTCATTTAAGGGTTGACTTTTAAAACGCCAATGAATATCTTATTGACTTTTTATTGTTTTAATTTACATTTTATTACAGGCATTCGAAGTCGCATCGGTCAGTAATATTTTATATTTTTCTAACCCGAGTGATAAAATCTTGGTTGACATCGTTAAGTAAACCATTATGCGACAAACTTATTTTTTTTAATGGAATATACATACACAATGTATTTGTAAATTACGATAACTTTCTAACATACTTAATATTAATTAAACAAATACCATCAATATAATCTCACAGTATTGACACTACTACATAATACAAGTTAAGTATATCACTGTACTAAACATTCGCAAACTCAAAGTGGAATAAACTCGAGAATATCATAATTAAAGTGCCGTTTCAGAGTTCGGGTCCTGTCACGTGATACCGTTGCCCAAATTATCCGGGCCTCGTGTCATCTTGTCCCAATCCAATATGGCGCCGTAAATCCTCGCTGGGGGAGATGGGGCGGTGGAGGGGGTACGTCACTCAAACTTTCTCTGTACTCCGTCTTACGCTCTCTCGTCTCGGTCTAGGGGTGGGTACGGACAGACCCTTACACGTATTTTTTTATTTTACGCGGTCTCGTCGCGCTGACGGGTTGAATTGTATTGCTCTAAGTCGGTATTCAGCATTTTTGAGTTTTTGAAACGATTGCGTATGAAAAAACAAAAGGATAAATTTACGCTATCATGATTTACGATGAGGTTATTCAACGTGAGCTTTATTAAAATTGCATGTACATATTATTATATTGCATTTTATTGAGTGTGTTTATATGTGGGTATTTTATTGTCCAATGTTGGTGCTGACGCTACAGGGCTCAGCTCGGTGGTGCGCTTCGAAGAATTCTCAGATAGAGTTCGAGCATCAGGATGAGTAATCTCTTTTGTTTTTCTAAGAACATCGCAAGCCGCCACCGCCACGCGATTATCGGCATGTTTTCCACACTCAAGCTTTTAAATAAAATTGGTTTTATTAAACATTTGCTCACTTTGTTGGGATATTGGTAATTGAGAACGTGTTACCTCAGTAAAAAGCTTTTTGTTTTCTCTACCGACTTTTATAAACTTTCGAGTAATTTTTCAAAAGATATAGCCAATGTTATTCTGAAGTCTTTAGTTAGAATGCTCATATAACGATCAATTGTACATTACGTTTATTAAAAACATTATGCATCTATCAGTATTCGTTTACAACACCTATTATACCACTATTTGAATATCAAATGAAATATATGAGTTAAATAAAATTTATGATGGCGGCAGTCTGTCTCAGTTGTCACTACAACTAGTATAAATTAACTCACGGAATATATTTTAATATCTACCTTAACCATTTGTTTCATATCTGCCTTCAAGGGTTTACTTATTTCACTGTTAACGTCTATTATGTTTACATTCTCAATACGTGAGTGCTCGCAGCTATGTTTTTTCCCTTGAACAGGAAGTGTTCATAGGAGACATGGTGATCTAGAAGCGAAGAATAACATTGCATGGTATAAAGAAAAGTTTATTGTTGTCGTCAATACAAAGTCTCTGTTTAATAACCTTCGTGTTAATCCCCATTTACGCGTATTCAGTTTTTTAAACTTTGCCGCGCACTTGGATTTCTCCTGTGTCGTGGGTACACAGGGTTTACAGTGCCGTATTTGGAAGTGTTTATCTTTCTGGTTGCAAAAAAATGTGGCACGACCCGTGTAAACAATAATTTTAGTATTTTGTAGTTAATCTTATTAAGTTAGGCGGTTCGAAACTTAAGACTCGGAGTCTACTGAAGTCTAGACGAATGGTACATAAGGAGTCGATGACCTCAGAAAATGTTCTTGAGCCATATATACAAATACAGCTTTTGGTCTCACGGCAACTTTAGATCGGTTTATTTAATTAATTTCATCATTTCGGCCGAATGAAGTCCACTGCTGGACACAGGCCTCCCCCAAGGACCACCACAACCACCGATATGGATGCGTTGTGGGCTCATTGGGGGGTTTTGCCATAATCGCCACGCTTGGCAGGCGGGTTGGCGATCGCAGTTGAGTTGTTAATGTACTCGAAGGACGCTGCTGCCCATCCTCTGGCTAATCCCTTAGTCGACTTTTACGACACCCATGGGAAGAGATGGGGTGGTGGCATTCTGAGCCGGCACCACACGGCATGCCGGCACCACACCAATTTAATTAATTTATATACTATTTATTTTACATTATAAAATATGATATAAAGGTATATTTGCGTGGACTAGTTCTTTGTTCTGTTTCTTCCTTGGCTTCCTTGATTGATTTTTAATTTATTTTAAGATCAGATAAGATAAAATATTTTTATTCATGTAAAACCATTTATAAGCACTTATAATAGATAATATATAAATTATAATAGAATAGTCAAGACTTTAGTTGCCTCGTTCCAAGGTGTAGATTTCCTATGGAGAAGAACGGGCAAGAAACTCCATGGTTACTCTTTTTAAATCATATTGGTACAATGTTCTCGAAATGATGGTAATGTGAGGACAATGCAGGAGAAAAGAGTGTAAACTTCTTAGAAAGTCTACACTAAACAAGCTTGATTTTAATGTTTACCAGATTTTTTTATTCAATTGTCATGACAGCATTAAGATGACCAATCCCTACAGACGGCACTCGTTCACGAGCATGACGCATGCATCAGCGTCGCTCAGCTCAACCATATTGTAGGGAAACTTAGCGACCCGACACACAACGCCACCAGAAGCAGGACACTTGAGTGAGCATGACATACCTAAACTGCCAGACAAATATCACGTCAATAAAACAAAATAATTGAATAGCCCACATTTTGTTTTGTTACCTACTCGACTGACGTTATATTTAATTATTTACGACACAATCACACAGTACACAACACTCAATTAACAACTCACAATGCAACATTCGCTATACGAGTATACACAGTAAGGCTGTATGCACTGTCCGATGTCCATGTGTCACCTTCAAGGTGGGATTCAGTTGAAAACCAGGGCCAGACATCAGGTGCCTGGCACATGCTGAACCGGACAGTAGTTTGATGGAGCCGTAAGGTACATAATATTGTATAGCTTTGCTATTACTATACTAGCTATACTAGCAGTCATCATTTCAGTCAAAAAACCTCAAAGATTGCGATATAACCAGTCTGGGTTGGTGTTGTGGTTCCGCCGAGATCGCAGTTGAGTTTTCAACTTACTCAAAGGACGCTACTGCCAATCCTTCGGCTAATCCCATAGTTGCCTTTTACGACACCCACGGGATGAGATGGGGTGGTGCTATTCTTAGCACGCTCTGCACATTATTAGTAGTACCTAACCTAATAAATGGTCTTTAATGTTCTGTAACCAATAAACGACGTATCTTTCTTTCTATATTAATATATAATAACAGTACAATAGGTGGCCTTATCGCTATGCGTGATCTTTTCCAGGCAACCATTGGTTGGAAAAGAGACAATAGAATCAGTTATGAGGCGGTCGGAGGTGTATATTATATCTATATCATCATATCAGCCAAAGGACGTCCACTGCTGAACAAAGGCCTCCCCATAGATTTCCACAACGATTGTATCGTCATTTGCCAGTACTCACCACGCTTGACAGACGGGTTGGTGAGCGCAGAATACTGCTGTTCTATATAAAGGACACCGCTGTGCTTACATGCCTATAGTTTAGAGTCCCTTCGTCGCTTTTTAGGACATCCACGGGAGGAGATGGAGTGGCGGTTTAGTCTTAATTCGGACACCACACGAAATATAAATTATATACTTACAATTAAAATAATAGATAATATTATATGTTTAGTGCTGTTTCGATTAAGGCCGATAACATTGATAGCATAAATGGCATGCCACACAGAAGCTTTTCAATAACCCTAATCTAATATTATTAATCAAATTGGAACCCTATAGTAATTTCGCTAATACTTGCGTGACCAGCCCCTATGTGTAAGACTCAAATGAAGCTGCTAGGTATTGGTTTTCAATAAACTGACCATCCATCAAGCCGTCTTAACGCCACGGGGGGCGACTATATTAGAAAACCTTCGTCAGGTCCGATATGTCTACACCTTGCTGAACAGTACATGTATATACACATATATATATATATACAGATGCTACGGAAGCATTAGACAACTGGCCATTTTCGTTAGTGACCGGTCAACGACCGCATTACACGTAAGATGTGCCCATTTTCATTTCATAAAAAATGGCAAAGAAATTACGGCAGCCGCATACATATTAATCTTTTTTCCAGCGATTACAGTTACGTTAATTAAGTTATGAAAATTATAAATTAGAATGTTAATTTAGACATTCTATAATCCGTGTGGCGGACACGCGCATCGTATTAAGAATGTAAGACAATTCATTTCCTCCCGTTGATGACGTAAAAGGCGAATAAGGGACTCGAAACCAGAGGGATGGGCAGCAGGCGTCCCTTTTGTGGAACATTAGCCATACTGCGCTCACCAACCCGCCTGCCAAGCGTGGTGTGTACTGGCTAATTCCCCCAAAAAAACGACACGATATCTAACCGATCGTCTTTTGTTCAGCTGTGGTTGTCTTATGTCTGACATGATGACAAATGATAAATTGCGAAATATTGTTTTTATTATCATTTCACTGTCACATTTACGGTCGTCATTGCCCGGTTACTTCGGATTACCTAATGTTATTCAGTTACAGCATGTTGCTTCACAAGATAGTAACAATGGTAATTGTTTAATTAACCAACTAAGCTGGTAAAAACCTTTTTATTGGTGCTATAAAAGATGAGTGTGGCTATTATGATGGCCAACTAGCGCATTGCCCGTTGCGCAAAGGTTCTTTATTTACTGCTTATTCAGGTACTTCGTTTTATAGCGTGATGATATTTTATGATCCTTGTTGGTTATAAAAATGGAGCTAATTGATGACATTTATTGATTTAGAGAATGTTGATGCATTTTACGTTACTATATGTGTCTTATTTCAATAGTGCGTATGTTTGAAATTAAAATCAATTTAAAGAATTGAGACGATTGAAAAATCTATAATTTCGAAATAATATAAATATACATATACAGGGTGAAGACGTGAAAATAATGAACTCAAGTCCTATTGGACGCGTTTCGTACTTGAGTTCATTATTTTCATTATTAAATATGAAATATAACAAAAATCAACATTCAATGTTTACACACATTTATTTATGTTAAGTGGTTCGCATGTTCGTACGGCAGGCCAAAATAATCCTCATTCAAGGTGGGCATCTCAAATGGTTAAGCAGTATTTAAAGATTAAGTGGCGTTTCAGTATTCGACCGTCAGTGTCGCATTGTAATCTCGGCTTGCGTATAGGTAGTAATCAAGTATAAACTAGTTGTTTGTAATAATGCAAGATGGCACCGCATCGCTGTGTATAGGTACAGATTAAATACAACTGCGAACATTTGGCTGGAACCAAAATTTAGTACGCACTAGGTAACGTAGGCCGTTCACTTTGTCTCGATTTAGAATTAGTGTGAATTGTGCTTTACAGTGTATTTAAAAATACAGCGTCTTGTCTTTATCAAAATACCATCTCGCTGGCATTGCCATTAATAATATTAATGTTACAAATTAATTTTGTGAACAAAACGCAATCGGAATAATGGCGGACTAGTAATTATACTTATAATTTTATTCATTATAATCATTGTTTTGTGTATCCGGAAAAAATATGTTAGAATTAGAATGCATGAAACAAAGATCTTTATTTGGCCAAACATTGATTATGCGTTTTCGATTATAGAAAATAGACTTTATCGGATTGTAATAAAGGTTACGTTACGTGTGTGTTTAAGTTTGTGGAGCTGTATTCCGTAGCCTGCTGCGTTTACGAGTATAACGGTATGGGATCGCGGTCGAGCCGAGTTTTGGACGAAGAATTAATTATGCAAACAAAAGCTTGGGTTATTGTTTCTTCTCACAAAGCTCGACATGTTTGGACGTTTTGCGTAATTTGCGGACAAAACAGCTATGTCATGTGCTAGCTTTTTTTTTCATTTAAGGCCATAATAGGTCTTCATTTCTGTATTGTTGCCAGCCATAAATATCGTACGCTACACGTGACTTTATCTTTCAAACTAAAGTTCAGTATTGTGATATTTTTGGAAGAGAAAATTAATATCCTCAAGTGCTGCGTTAAAGTTTGAGGTAAAGCCGTATTGGAGCTCTTCCAGCTGCGTAATAAGAAAAGTCACGGGATACGCCAATTGACAGAACCCGAATGAAAATTCGATTAGTTTTACACTATTTTATGGAAAACGCTGGATTCTAGCAGAATAAAGTAGACAACTAGGAGATTAAAAAATAAACAATATCTTGATTAAATAATACATAGGCGATATATGGACGGTGTGGTGCCGGCTATACCACCACCCCATCTCATCCTATGGGTGTCGTAAAAGTCGACTAAGGGATTAGCCGGAGAATGGGCAGCAGCGTCCTTCGAGTACATTAACAACTGAACTGCGATCTGTGTGTCAGCCAAGCGTGGCGATTACGGCAAAACCCCCCAATGAGCACACAACACACCCATATCGGTCGTTGTGGTGATCTTTGGGGGAGGCCTGTGTCCAGCAGTGGACTTCATTCGGCCGAAATGATGAAAATGGTGATATGGTCTTACGCCTTAACTTAACGCGATTTTTAAATATTCAAAAGCAGATACGTAGCTGGCTATATCTTAATTAAGTAGGCTTATTTTATAAGAGAATTTCTACAAATTGTGCCGCGGTCAGCTGTGCGTGCAGTCCAGTTAACTGTTGTGGCGGCTTTTGTTACATCGACTAATTTATGTGGGCAGTAAAAATATGATTAGCGAGACTGAACACGGCTTGTATTGAGTCGTCACTCAGCGGGACTTTTATTGCCTCATTTGGACTATTTGAGGGCGCTTCCTTGAACCATGACTGACCGACTTATGTCAGACCTCTGCAAACCTTCGAACTCAGTAGTATCTCTAAAGAGCAAAGAGACCAAAATAAATTGGAAGAAAACTTTTTTAACATTGTACCACTAAAAGACCGTGCCTACTTTGTTCCGTGCCGTTGTGTTCAAATTTTAAAACTGGAATGACTACGAGGTCGTAAACTTTATGGCGGTTCTGATGAGCCGTGTGAATGTTTAATGATCACTTACTAGAATTTACAAACCGCATCAATGTGTATTACAGTGTACACTGTAATGTATTTACAGATTAATAATTTATTTAAATATACATTGTCGCAATTCTGCGTTAATTATACGTATTGTCAATGTATACCTAAAAGCTCACGGAGATATAAGAGATGGCGGTGTTATAGAAAAAAAGACCTAATATCTCAAATGTCAAAATGTGACATTGAGTGATTTGTAGCTAAGCTCCGCCTGTCCCGTGTTTCAAACATCACCGCTCGGGGCAGACAGCTGAGCTCTAAGCTTTGCAGGGACGCAACGGAGTTGCATATGGCCGTCACTCTCGCACTCGCTTTATTTGCGTATTTCTATTTCACACGGCAGATAAGACTATCCTATTCTATAAACGGCACTACCTATCGCTATACTTACCTGAGTGCTTTTGTAAAAGTTCAACGCTTCTCTATGCAGTTTGTATGTAAAAAGATTTTGTGAGAAGCGTTTGTACGGGGATTTCGCGATCACGTATTATGATTTTTTCTATTATTTTCTGTACGGGAATCTCACGGTGCGTTCAGATTGTCGTGTTTATAGAATGAATATTTTATATAGCCATTTCTTTAGGAGTATAGTTCGGTACAAAAATCAGATTCACAGTAATAAAATGTTTCTTATTAATTTGTTTGGTAACGCTAAACTATTTTCCGTGGTATTGGGTATGTATATATAACAATATTCCTATTCATTCTATGAATGTATGTATATATTATTTTAAAGTTGCAACGAATATTCCTTAATTATTCTGTGTACGGCCACTTTTTCACTATACGGTTGAATACTGAATATGTGTTTAATTTTGTCTACTCAGGATATTTCAGATAAAATGAAAATGTAGAAGCTGAAGAAATTCTAAATACTATTTTTACATCTTGATTACATTATGTGTAATTACTACTTATTTTAAGTAGTACTTAACTCAAAATATAAAGCTGATAGTGAAACTAAATCGAGCAGATTTTTATATTTGGTGTTTTATTTGAATAACCTCAATAACGTATCATTTAGATATGAGAAAAGTCACAAAAGAGTGACTAACAAGACAAAGAAATCAATTGTTAATGTAGTTATTAAATTAACCATCATAATCAAAGTTAAAGAGAGGCCACAATTGGCAGCCCGTTTTGCAAAGGAAACTGACATATTTGGCCATAGTTAGCCTAATGTGCTGTAATTTGTGTTAGATTTGTTTTTTTTAAAAGATTTTTATTATATTTAAGGTTATTATGATTTACCAGTACACCCTGTGTTGCCAAATGTTTAAGGATAATTTTCTGCTCATTCATAGGAATGTGTATAATGTGTGAATAATTTGGCCATTATATGGCTATGCGGCTAGACGACCGGCCGAATATTACACTATACGTTGCTACAATAATTATTTTATAAATTTTCTTAGTGATATAAATACTGACCATTGAATCCTTTTAATGTCTGATTTTAATGTGAAAGTTGACTTATGCAGCTCAAAACGTACCTGAAAAAGATAAACAATAATATTAGCAAAATGAATGACCAACCACTAATATCTATGTTAAGACATTTATTTTAGTTAAGACACTCAAACATACACACAAAATTTCATCAAAATCGGTCCAGCCGTTTAAGTGGAGTTCAGTGACATACACACGTACAGAAGAATTATACATATAACAAGATTGAGCCGCCATTCCAAAGTTTAGATGGAGCATCTATCATTTTGCAACGGGGCGATCACCTGGCCGGGTCCCCGAAAATGGCGACGTTTAAAATCTGGAATTCACTTTGTGATCCGAATGGGATGAGTCGTATCAAATGTGTTTACTTGACTGACTCGATTACTCTAATCGATTTGCTGATAGCACTCAATTTGCTTCACTCATATTGCGCGTTGTTTATAAATAAAAAAAAATATATTTATATATGTAAAGATGAAACATCTGTTTTTCTGTCTGTTATCTTATCATCATTTCGGCCGAATTTAGTCGACTGCTGAACACAAAGATCACCGATATGTTGTGGGCTCATTGGGGAGTTTTCCATAATCGCCAGGCTTGGCAGACGGGTTGGCGATCGCAGTTGAGTTGTTAATGTACTCGAAGGACGCTGCTGCCCATCCTTCGGTTAATCCCTTAGTCGACTTTTACGACACTCACGGGAGGAGATGGGGTGGTGGTATTCTGAGCCGGCACCACACGGCATAGTCTATATCTACTAATATCATAACCAAAATCGTCAATCAATTTTATTGGTGCACTTCATAAATGTTTTAATGTATCTTGCTACCATACATTTACCATTGCTTGCTACCATATATACATTTTATGAGTAAAAAGTAAAATCATGTTCACACGAGTTTCGTTGCGGACTAGAGCTAGAGCACATGAAAAAGGCACAAACTAAGAAGCATGTAGACCACAGTGTGCGACCTAATGCTTCAGATAAGATATTGAGGATCCCCCGAACGCATTTAACGTACTGCACTTTAATTGGTTATCAGGCATCTGTTTCTAATGAATGGTCGTCTAAGATACAAGTCAATTTTGGTTCTAAATAGACCGGTGTCAGTGTCAAATGTTCTCACACGGAAATATGATAAATGGTCGAATAAAACGCGGTTATGTGCCATATTAGATGGCATTACTAATGCTTACTGTTACTTGAATCTAATAGCTCGATATTAAGATCTCTGTAATACATAGATAAGAGGGCAGTGAATCGAGATATCATTGACAAATTACTCACTTAAATAATAATATCATAGGTTTTCGCGAGTATTACACATTATAATAAAACACTTTTAAACGGATTCTATTGCGTTTATTTTAGATTTTGGTTAATAAAGTCCCAAACCAAATACCGCACGACCATCAAAAAACTGTGAGTGATTACTGTGTGCATCGAAATAATTTTTGATTATAATTGTACGGTAGATAAAATAAAATAACTGTAAAAAATCTGTAACGATGCCTGTCACCTTAGCATCCTGCGACCATGAACCCTGCAAAGTGTTTGAAACGTCAGGTAAAACAAAAATCTAAAATATACGCGATAGAATCCGTTTAAAAGTGTTTTATTAAAATATTAACTTCAATGTTATGGTTTAATTTGTTACCAAATTAATAAAAAATAAGACGGTGAATAATCATAGTATCTACATACCAGTGTATTAAAGTTTGGAAAAAATATTAGAATATGTACCAGGTATTATTATGTATGTGTGTTATATGGTTTACAAAACTTAAAGTTTTGTTCTGCCGAATATCACGCTTAAAAGTTTTTTTATTTCAATTAAAACTTTGTGAAGTCGACGCCGGCAGACAGATGCTCGGTCACCCAATCTGTCTAAGGGTCCAAAGATATAAATAGCTTAGCTTTAAGTAGCAAAGCGCGCCGACTCGGGCCCTTCCGCCGATAAGATCGCATTAGGGCGCAAAGTAACCGACTGCTACTGGTTATTGTCATATGGATATGTTTTTGGTTAAGGAAGATTTGCTTATAAGACTCTGGAAATTATGAATATAATGAAGTTATTTTGAAGGTTTATCGAATAATGGAAACATAGTGAAAACTCAAAACAAATTGAATCAGTTTCCTCGACTTATAAGGGAATGTATTCAGAATAATCCATGCCATGCGATGCCATAATCTTACTCATCATCACCATCATCATCATCATTTCAGCCGAATAAAGTCCAATGCTGGACACAGGCCTCCCCCAAAGATCCATAACGATCTGAATGGGTGTGTTGTGTGCTCATTGGGGAGTTTTGCCATAATCGCCACTCGTGGCAGGCCGATTGGCGATCGCAGTTGAGTTGTTATTGTACTCGAAGGACGCTGCTACCCATCCTCCGGCTAATCTCATAGTCGCCTTTTACTACACTCACGGGATGAGATGGGTTGGTGCTATGCTTAGACGGTACCACATGGCATCTCACTGCTATTATAAAATCAACCAGTTTGAATGTTTGAACCTCCTTCGCGCTCAAACGGCTGAAACGATTCAAGTGAAATTTGGTACAGAGATAGATTATGTCATACTTTAGGACATGGGGTAAGGAGGTCATGGGAGAGACGCTTTTATTGCATTAGCAAGTTCAGGTTTATATTAATCCATCACGCTACGAAGTCGAAGTCAACAACTAGCACGAGTTATTCTGGTATGGATGTCGCACCCATGCCATGCGACATCCATACCAGAATTATTATTAAGAATTTTATTTATTTTATTTACGAGGAGATTGATCCAATTTCAATTTGTCCCATTATTCGTCACAAAGCCTATGATTTCGGGAAAAAAGTGACAGCTTATTAGGTGATTTTTGTCATTTTTATCATCATATCAGCTAAAGGACAAACCAATGCCTCTCCCATATATTTCTACAATTGAGTAGTCAGTTGTTTGCACCTGAGACGTCACGTCAATGTAATGCCATTTAAAACTAACACGGTACTCCTAGTACGAGTTTCTTTTCACAACCAAAACGTCATAGTAAAACTACAGGTTTATCGCGTTCGGCGCTCCGATTGGTTGAAGAGTTTAGAGCGATAAACGTGTAGTTTACTATTACGTTTCGATTGTGAAAATAAACTCGTACTGGGGGTACTATTTTCCCAAATTGAATTGTAATAGTTTCAGCGCGCAAAAGCGTTCGGATACGGCCTCGATTTACTCCACATTACGTTTTACTTAATTCACGTTTCATCACAGAATAGAAAATATTACTACGTAGAGTTCATGGCGTTTCTGAAGCACCTTGTAGACGTAATGGACGAGTTCGACGTCATGCAGGTCTGCACGTAATTATAAGTACCAACGACAAGATCCGGGTGTTAGACCAACCTGGATGAAGAGGCATTTTCTTGTGAAAAGGAGCTGCACTGCCCTCCACTCTCATTCTGTTCAATCTTGTGTCGATGTCACCAGGCTGCTGAAGGATATTACTATCCTGAAAACGAGGCTGGTCTAGAAGGAGTCCAAGCTGGAAGGGTTTAAAAATACCATCACTGACTGCCGTGCTGATATCGTAAACTCACATATCACAAAAGCGGTATCTAGGCCACCGTATGTATACGCCGAAGGTGAAGACAAATCGTGGAGTGTATAAAATATCCCTGACGAGTTTCGATTTAGCGAATAGCGATCGCTGTCACCACGATTGGAGCTTTCCCTCGTCTTCGGTTATAGAGACGATGTTACCAGTAAACGTGTCGATACCTTGCCGTGCTTAATTAACAGCAAAAAATTGCCAATTGTGGAAAAAGCATTCAGAGTACCAGAAACGTGACAAACTGCCAGCAGTGTACCTCAAGCCCCTGAGAAAGTAGACAAGAGAGCTTCCTGAAAGTAGAGAGGAAGAAAAGAAACCCAACTGCCGCAATTAATGCGGTACCAGGCTGACAGGAACCAATACGCTATTTTTCTCGCAACACATTCGACGCAGATATAAGTATGTGTACCGTCGTCACCACTCCAAAACATTGAGGATATCGTGGAGTACATACTGGATGACCAAAGTTGAAAATACGATAGACACTAAGGGTCGAAAATTTGTTTTTGTGCCACTACATTAATTTCTAATCATTTGTAGTGCCTGTTTCAACATTCTACCCGGGGACCTTTTTTTTTTTACTGCATATGTATTACTTTCGCGGCCCATCGGCTGTTGGCCCATGTGTGTGCCTACCTGCACCTATGGCGATGTTTAAAGACATCGCCGCAACTAGAGAACCGTGCAATGCAGACGGCAGACTCCCCGAACTGCCGCCCGCTGGCTATTGTTAGGGCGGCATCAAGCGGGCGTTATGTCGCCTGCGCCGCCTGCGGCGGATCGGGTCAGCAAGGGCGTCTTCCTCCCTGACCCGCTCCGCCGCCTCCTTCCGCGAGATTACCTCCTCACAGAAGGATGCGACTGCCTCCCAAGCCCCCTCACTGTCAACCATGGCTTTAACCAAAGCCGGCAGCGAGAGGTCCTCCCCAGTTACTGCTATGAGGTCACGGCGCTGCAACGCCCAAGCTGGGCACTCCTCAAGACTTTGCTGCGCTGTGTCCTCACTGCAGCCACATTGATGGCATATGGGAGTCGCCTCCCGCCTCGCCACTGTGTGCAGGTACTTGCCGAAGCAGCCATGCCCCGACAATACCTGCACAAGACGGAAGGACAACGTCCCATGCCGCCTCCGCATCCACTCATCCAGGATTGGTTGGATAGCCCCCACGGTCCTAAGACCAGCACTAGGCGTCTCCATCCTCACCTTCCACAGGCTCATGATGGCACTATGAGCCTCCCTGCGCCATCTCGTGACCGCTTCAGGCGAAGGGCGACTGCCACTTTCGGCCCGAACATCCGCTATCTGCCAGTAAACTGTAGCGAGCACCCGTGCCTCCAAGTCCCACGGGGGAGTCCCCGCAAGCGCACACGCAGCCTCAGCAGACACCGTGCGGTATCCGCGTATGACCCTGACTGCCATGACTCTTTGAGGCCTCCGCAGCAAAGTCTTGTTCTGGACCCTGACTGGGTTTCCGCCCACACTGGAGCGCCGTAAAGTGCCATCGAGCGGACCACCCCCGTGTAAAGCCGTCGACAGCCTGCACTGGGCCCACTGCGTCCGGACCACTATACTCATATCACCGACGGTGATGTGAGCATCTGCTGGCGGCCGACGACGTGGCCCGTGAAAAACCAGGGCCACTGTCTTTTCGAGCGCTACCCGCAGTCCTAGTGCCCCAATACGCTCAATAATCAGGGCCGCGCCCACGGTGGCCGATCGTGCTGCCTCCTCAAAACTGGTTCCCCGGGCTGTAACGAGGGTGTCATCAGCGTAACAAATGACACTTTGTCCGTCTACCCGGGGACCTGCATGAAGGTGCAGTTCTAGCCGAAAGGTAGCGTGCACTGGTGCTACAGCGGCAAATAAGGTGAAGACATCACCATCATATCAGCTAAAAGACGTCCACTGCTGAACAAAAGCCTCCTTCATAGAATTTTACTATTGTGTCGTAATTTTGGAGGGGAATATGCCAGTATACGCTTGATAGGCGGGTCGGTGAGCGGAGTATGGCTACTGTTTCACAGAACAGTTGCTGCCCATCACTCTGGTTTAGAGTTCCTTAGTTGCCTTTTATGATGTCCACGGGACCAGATGAAATCGTGCTATATTTTTTATCAGGACACCACAGTGCTGCAGCACGTGGTCGCCGTCCGTTACGCTACGCGTACTCGCGTCATAACGTGTAAAATATTGTTTAATTTTATATATTTTGTATTTAGTAGATAAAATATTTTTATTGAATACTACAATTACTTATTTGCCTGAAAAAATTGTAATTAATAAAGAAATAATATTAATATTGGGCTTTGTAACGTATTAGTGTATTACTAAAACATAAGCCGTAATTTAAAATGATAACACAGCATTTTAAAGATTTTATCAGGGGCAGAATGGTCAGGAAGTAACCACACTTATTTTTCAAAACCTTTCTTGCGTGCACGATTGACTGAAGGACTAAACCAGGCTGTTACATGGAAAAATACAGAATGATTACATCGCGAAGACGATAACTCTACTATCACATCCTGGAATCAAACACGCTTCGTACGAAACGAATGCGAACGCTTCAACGAGGTACTCAGGCGATTTTTTATGTCAATTAGTATTGAATCTGAAATAAATATTGGAAGTATCCCTGGACATGCTTGAAAACATTATATTTTAAGTACTTCGAGTCACAAATGACAAAGGAATGCTGGTTCATACTTTGATGGATAAATTTATGGCTTCGCGGAAGCTCAAGTAAGAGCCTGTTGGAGGGACAAGATTAGAATTAATTATTATCCTTGAAACAATGTTGCAGGACAAACTTATTAATAATAATGATAGCTATTAATATTTAACAGACGCCTCGCATTTATAGCCCATATCGTCGTACTGATGGGTTCCTATACTTCCATGTGCTAAATAATCAAAATCAATACAATATGTCTACGCAACATACACTTACAAACAGGAATTACCTTTTCGGTAACTCCATTGAAGTCTAAAACATTGTACGAGCTGTGGTACGAGCCGAGCCCCTAGCGGCCACCTATCGGGTGACGTCACCGGAAGTGGCGTGGGCGGGAAATGAGATGCGAGTGTGCACGACGCCTTATGTACGCACGTCTGTATTAACCTTTATGTGTGTTTTATTATTTACCGTTGCATTCTGCATATGTTGTACTTACTCTGTAGTTACAGTGTATCGTTTAAAGTTTCTAAACTATTTCTGTTTTGTAGCAACTACGTACGAAAATATTTTAAAACTGCCCTCTTAAATTGTAATGAATATGGAGCTATATTAACCGACTTCAAAAAAAGGAGGTTCTCAATACGATGCGTTTTTTTGTTTATGCTTGTATACCGATTAGTCCGAGATTTGACGACCGATTTGATGTGTTATAAAAAAAACTTTATTTATGAAGTAAGGCGGGGCTATGTTTAATGACACGCAGACCAAAGAGAAATTTTATTTTACTAGTGGTCGCCCAATGGTCGAAATTCGATCGTAATAAAAAAAACATACACTAATTTTAACTTTCTGCTCTCCCTCTGCATATAAACTTTAATTATACCAAATCTCACACTCCTCCGTGCTCGAGAGTTCCGAGTCTTGGCGTCCAACTTCATGAATAAAGTTTATTTTTTCTTTTTAGTGTTTATAATATATTATAATATATAATCGGTTTTTTGACGGCGGTATTTTTTTCAGGTTTTTTATTTAAAAGACCTTTTGATATCCAACCCAGTGATAAGTCGAGTAAGTCATCCACCTATTGGTTATCATCACGCCTGCCCATATCAATTGTAATGCTACCCAGAATTAGTCTGGTGGGGGACCAATCTGCGCTCGTCACCTCAAAACATTAGTTCAAATAAAAAATAAAAAATTAACCATTTACGGGCGCTTGTAGGCAGAATGTAGTTCCAAGAAGTTGGTCCTATGGAGAAGAACCGGAAAGAAACTCCATAGACACTCTTTTAAAATAATTTTCAAACATTACATAAGTTGCAATATAATTAAGTAGAATAAAGTTATGTGACAAGAATGTGCTGCCAGTGTGAAATAGAGTTAGTCTCTTATGCTCAGTAATTTCACTAGCTACAGCTTCCTTCAAACCAGAACATAGTCATATAGTTTAAACACCACTGTTTAGCAGAGAAAATCAAGCACTAAACAAGCCAAGGTGCTACCCAGCCGTACTCCTGCAATGAGAGACCTACAACCAGTAAGAACGAAAGAAGTGAAATAAAGAACAAAACCTGTTCAATTGTTAATCTCCTATAAAAATAATGGCCGGTTTCTTTAGCGTCGTAGTGAAAAGTGATAATTAATAAAGTTCAAGAAGATTAAAAAGAAAGTTCATAGTCATTTTATGAGGCATACGGTGGTAGGTAACCTTTAAAAAGTCTTGTATCGCCTCAAGCATTACACGGTATAGCCAAAAGGTCTTCCTAATAATCTAGTAATGTGTGATAATAACCACGAAACACGGAGAGTAGAATATTTAAAACCCAATTTCAACTTTGTTCGTGTAGTGACCGTATTAAGAATACAGAGCCACGGCATATCCTCTTCTGGATGTCGTAAAAGGTAACCAAGGGACTTTGAACCAGAGGGATGAGCAATAACATCCTTTCTGTGGAACAGTAGCTATACTGCGCTCACCAACCCGCCTGGCAAGCCTGGTGAGTATTGGCAAGTTGCCCCGAAAATGATGACACAGTTGTGGGTCTATGGGAGAGGCCTTTGTTCAGCAGTGGACGTCTTACGGCTGAAATCATTATCATCAACTTTAATCAGATTTAAAAATAAAAACATTACACTGTGGAACTAACAATTAATTTAAAACGAACATATGTAATATAATTGCTTGCAAATATATGAAGCATTTTTTGTTTTCTTGTAATATAATTGCTAATTTCGTGTGAACTTAATAGCAGTTCAGAACATAGATCGTTTTAACCGTTAAGCTCGGTACCGCCCACTTCCTACTCGTATTTCTCTTTCTTTAGGTTTCATACAATATGGCAGAGCAGGTGGTCATTTGTCCGCGTTTGTAATACACTTTTCTTTTGTTTTTCGAGAAAGTAAGTCCCTGGACGCTGTGAAATAAGTTATTGGCGAGGTCCATTTAATAAAATCGATTGATAACGACTCAACGGACACATAAGATCTTAGGTCTAAAAAAATCGTATAGAGATTAATAAGTTGATTCCACCATCACATAAATTATTATATCAAATACCTATGTGAATCAACAAAATGTGGTCGATTAAGTATATAATCAATAACAACTATTTAGTTTCACATTTAGAAAAGTGGATGCATTTTCATGCGTCTTTTTCAATCACCTGGATTGTTTGAGCTAGGGATAGGTTTATTTGTTCAAAGCATTTTTCAAATAAACTACATTAATTCAATCTATGCATTCGAGAACTCAACAAAACATTCAAGTATCAATTGTATTTTCGTCAGAGAAATGTGACTAGTTATGTTTCCACTTTCTACTTAAATCGTGAAATAATCATTTAACCAAATAATATTCTATCCGTGGGTCCCACCCCACCTGTTCTTACTGGATGAAAACAATAAAGTAAATTGCATTCGATGTTAGGTCCCCTACTGATTAGAGACCCAATCTATTTTAATGTAGTTCCCTCTGTCGCTCAAACACGCAATGATGTGTAAATTGAGTATGTACATAATATATTAATTAGTTTGTATACCTTCGTGGAAAGCCGTAATAAAATTGTCATGTGCTATAAAAAAATTGGCATGTTTTTGTATTTTGTTGACTGACTCTATAATTAATTTAGATTTCAATTCGTTATCAAAGATATTGGCATCTAGAAACGTTCCAAAGATATGTTAAAATAAAGGTAACAGAAAAATATAATGTTAGTTATTATGTGATTATTCATAGTTTTAAGTTTCTCCCGAATAAACAAATAAATTCGTTAAACCCAAATCGAATTCAACTTCGTTAACTCAGGCATTAGAACCAATGTGTTCTAATACCGTATTCTCGTCACATTTCTGGATTCGAGCCTCTTATTCCGTAGGCGTTAAATCTACTAATACATTTTGGGCTCACTGTCGGCATCGACCAAAAATCAGGGCGTACCATGCTGCCCTGCATAGCAAGCAGGCTAAAGTGAACCAAAGTGTTCCTTGCTCAGACTATCCACACGCTGTTACATTTCTATTGACTGTGGTTAAGCGAAATTGATAGCGATCTCCCTACTATTCGATGCAGTATCCATAGCAAGATAACGCGATAAAATCGTTGAAATTATCTTAAAGCTTCGGTACAAATTTATGTTCTACTTACGAAGGAGTTCCTAAATTACGTACAATTCGGGGTCACAGTTAGTGTCTATATAAATGTAGGTTTTCGGACGGCTCCGGCTGGCTTGATGTCCCTTGGGATAGTGTTAATCCGGAATAAAGGTCTGTTTTGTTGTTTGCATAAAAGTTGATTTGATGTGCCTTCGAGTATAAATGTTTAGTTTCTGTTATGGCGGTTTTATTTGTTTTTAGTGGTGCTTCTCACAAAATTTAAAATATTTAAGGTCTAAAGATCGTTGCTTAAGAATATCTTAATTGCTATTAATCAAAAAAGGTTTTTTTTATTATTTATATGTTCCTACATAAATCTACTCTAGTCTATTAGCAATCTTGGAAAAATTGGGACTGATTCCTAAAATTTTAACCACCAAATACCTTTTGGTAACTATACTGTGATGACGTTGATGTTAACTTAGCAATAATAATGTATGTCAGAACTCTACTTTCTGTACTGATCGTCTCGGGCATCATCATATCGGCCATTTATACGTCCACTGCTGAACAAAGGCCTCCCCCATAGATTTCACAACTGTGGCATCATTTTGGGGGGTATTTGCCAATACTCGCCACGCTTGGCAGGTGGGTTGGTGAGCGCAGTATAGCTACCGTTTCACAGAAGGGACGCTGCTGCCCATCCCTCTGGTTTAGATTCCCTTAGTCGCCTTTTACGACATCCACGGGAGGAGATGGAGTCGTCTCGGGCATCAAGTGTAATTTTCTCTGATTTTGTCAAATTTTCCAGTATAATCCAACACATTTATAAAACTTTAATCACTTTTACAGGCTGACGCCAAACAATTTTTCAACTAGCTGTGAAATAAACTAATATCATAAAAAAATAGTCAAATATTGCGTTAAAGAAAACAAAAGCATAATACCTAAATTTATTGCGACAGTAAACGGTTAAGCATTTATGAATATGTTCATAAATGTCTTGATAGTTATAAACATACATACATTTGAATCCTAAATAACATATATAAAATAGTTAGCGTGTCCAACTATAAGAATTTCTGTTTGCAGTCACGCGATGGATTCCAAGTTGTCTACATAGAAATAACATCATTACTAGACAAACTAACTGCTTACACAAACTTTACAAGCTCATTATTCTAATGTACTTTGTAGGCATTGCGAATATATTTTTAATTTAATGCGATATAATAAATAGATCACTAGATTAAAAAACGATGATCGTCTTAAAAATACATAAATATTTTGAACAGAAAACACGCAGATAGGAAAAATAGGAAGGTCTATGAACTTCTATCTCAAATGTCTAAATTTGATTTTTAAGTATACCTCTTGCAAAGCATTTTCGTATAACTGCCGAAGCCATTGAGAAACTTTGTGTAAATACAGAACATCTATAACTTAAACCATTTCTAACTGATTGATAATGTCCTACAAACTGTTTCAAGTCCTTGAAACAAGCTGTACCAATGCCGGGATTCCCGCGGCAGTCAGCTGGGCTATTAAATCCTACTTTACGACGCACTTACCGCGCTCAACCGGCGACCATTTATGCACTCGTAATACTAACCTTAATTGGCATATTGAGATTATAGCCTTGTAATTGGTCGTTTTATGCTTGTACTGAAGATAACAGTCGTTCTCAGCGGCCTATAGATTTGCAAGCACGTTATTGTTTTTGTTTACAAACGTCAACGCCTCGTTACAACAGTTCATGCTTCTGGGAGGGTTATAAAATAAGAGTTTATATGTGTTTTCATGCAATATGAAAATGTTTTCATTGGTAATTAATATGGTCGTTACGGATAGGTACATTTGGTTCACACCTCAACTTGCCTTAGAGTTACGTGAGATAGCATCTTAACGTTCCATAGTTTAGAAAAAGAAGCAGATTTGTTGTCAAAACTAAAATTAAGCGTATCTATGTATCTAAAGGAAATATGAAAGTACCACTTACAAAAATCTACAAATGAAATGAAAGCTAAAAAGGTGAAGTTGTCCGCCTAACGGTTTTTAGAGGCGTATAAGAAAAATGTAGCGAAGTATTTCAATTGAAATTCAGTTGCCATTTTCACATATTATCTAGACAGTGCCGTACAATATCTGTTTCGTGTTTTCACATTGAACACAGGCATGACTGCGTAAATTCGAAATGCCTGATTCTGGCATACCTACTCCAGTATTTTAATTACTCGTTTGGAGAATGATTTATATCACAACACCGACGCGAATGGCACTAGGCTGCGTTGCGGTGACGATTTTATTATTGTTTAAAATATTTTAGGCTGTAGGTATAGCTATTTTATTGCCAAAGAATCAAAACTAAGTGTATATTAGTCCGCATTTACCCGCAATTATATATTCATATAGATTATGTAATAACTAAAACCGGCAACTAGAGCTATAGATATCATAAGACATACAGATAAACGATATTTCGTAAAAATGTACGAAATCCGTGTCCATTTTGAAAGTGTTTCGAAATATGGAAGTCGTTATATTTATGAAGTTTAGACACGGTCGGAAAGGAAATTGGACTAGAAAATAAAATAAAACTGTTCGTAACGGGGTCACGGCCCGCGGGTTCTCATGCCATCAGCATCAGTTGCTTAACGTTCATTTGATAAGCTACTTATGTGCGTGCCTAAATACATATGTTTAATGCCAGAACAGTTTACAATTTACATATGAGGTAAACTTAAATAAAAAACCTACTTGCATTTGGCAACAGGCCTACCACAATTCCTTGTGGCACTTTATTAGTAAGATCTAAGTTCAATAACATAATAAACTCTTCTGCTAATATTTGACGATATTTAAGATCTAATCATGTCTCTCTTGCCTTAAGGAAACTAAGCATGAAAATACTCTGAATACTTAGGTAATAAGTATGAAAACTAAGGTATACTTTCCAGCAGTAGTTGTTCAAATGTCTGCGTCAGGTCTAATTTAAAGGTAAGTAGCACAACAAAGGCACATTGTAAACTGATAAATAACAAAGCTTCAATGACGCTCGCTTTCACCGACCACCCCCATAACAATAGCTCTTAAATGCCAACACGTTACATTTTGCTCTATCCACGAAAAATCGTGTACAAAAACATAGCGATGTCTTGCGCAAACGTATTCACGTAAACCATTGTTGTAAACATTTTTGGGCGCTTTCGTAATATCCTAATGTACCGTTAGGGCCACGCGTCCAAAAGATAAAAACTAGTCTAGTTTCTGTTCTTTTGTGATATTACGAACAAAAGGGCAACTATGATTTAGTGGTGACCCATTCTTTAGGAATTAGATAGAAAACACATTTAAAAGAAGATTTGTTAAAACTGTTGCGTCTATATCGGTTTAAAAAATAATATTTTTCTTGTGAATATTATTGTGAAACGTTTATTGAGATACAACTATACAAAACTCAAAAATATGCGTTGAAGACTAATGTCAATCATAAATTATCTTAGTATCAACTGCTTCTCTTTCATTAATATGCAATATGTACTAACTAAAAGGTGTGTATTTAAACGTCATCTTAAATCGTTTTGAGTATAATATCATTGCTTATTTTGTACTATGTATAGAAGCGGTACTTAATTTTAACTCTTTTTCTCTGATGGACAAAATTCCCATGGGCTTCGAATACCGCTAATGCTACATTAAGTTGCAAATTAGGTAATCTGTATGTGTGAATCTAAATTTGTATGAGTTTTCCCTTGTTTGGGATCACAAATTCATTTGACATCCCATCTCTATTGTAGAAAAAGTGTTACTACAGATATTTATCGCCACTAAATAACTACAAGGCATAAAGTTGTCATGGAAATTGCTCGTGATAAATTCGATCTCAAAGACCAATGTAGAGCCTTAAACAATTAATGAACTCACAAATTTGGTAGGCGCCTAAAACTCAAAACGCGAATCGGTGGCTTTGTGCGAACGATTAATCAAACTTTCGACGCGACTCCACTGCATCTCAATTGTTCGCTGCTAAGTTTCGTGGCTATATTCAAAACAATTGCGGGCTGTTCGATTTACGATAGGTATTTGTTCGTGCTAAATTTAAATTGTTAGGCTCGGGACAAACAATTTGCGGATTGTGAGCAACGGAGTGGTGTCGGTCGGCACTCGCCTCTGCCACCTAGCGTGATTTAGGAGTTTGCCGCGCTCTTAAATCATAGCAGTGTCGTCTTCGAGACCGGAATACGTATGCTTTTTGCATTTACAAAGCTTGAATGTAGCCACTGTTGCACCGGCCATCAGTTGCCACATCGCTAGAGAAATATGGTTTGTTTTGGTTCTGTTTAGACGTTTCGTATCCTAAGATATTAGCCGGTGTAATTCATGTTTAGCTGCTAGTCAGTAATTTCATGTTAATATGTAGCTTATGCTATAATTACGTAGATCCGTGTGTATTATTTGGATTTATGTACCACATCTTGATTTTTAAGGCTTTAGCCGTGTAATAAAGCCGAATTTATTATTTATGATCCGACTGGAAAGTGTTACAGTGATCGTATTGAGATAGTGGCGATGACTCTTAATAAGATGTAGACGGACAACAGACGTATCATTACCGTCAGTTACTTACCTAAAATTACTCACGGTAGGTAATCTAAAAGCAGTATGAACAGTAGCGATCTCGACTCGGCGACTTAAACTACAATCACATTGAATTCATACAAAACTGACCCTGTATTTTATTCGTATGTAAACTATAGACGCTACGGTGCCGCTATATTACATTATTTTGTACTTTAACAATAAAAAATACTAATATTTCTCTCTACAGAAGATATACAATTTTGTACTAGTAAAAGAAAGAAACTATCACTGTTTGACACTCGTCCGTCTATGTAGTGGTCCAGGTAGGAGGAGGATTTGTCGAACTTATTCAGTTTCGTGCGTGGAGTCGCGCGAGTTTATAGCGCGAGCGTGGTCGCGTGTATCGCGAGGAGACGCGGAGTCGCGCGGGGCGGCATGGCGGCGAGCGACTGGCGACTGTGGGCTGGGCGGGCGGCGCGTCGGCCGCGCGCGGCGCACTGCCGCGCCGCCGCCGCGACGCCGCCCTCACAGCCCCGCGCCTCAGACGCCGCTGATTAAAAATTCTTACCAAACTTTCTTCTTGGGATAGCCCCCAACTTGCCGTAAATGGTTTCCTTGTAAGCCACTTTCTTCCACCTTGACGGGATCCCCATTTCAAGTTGGGAAGTTTGCGCGTCACTCAAGAATGCCGTTTGAAACGGTAACATGAAAGTCTTAGCAAAAATTAATACTTAATTTCCATCAAACAACCGTACAGTACATACGGTAGCTAAACACTATGTATGTAATAGAAATGCTACAATTTCGGTAATTACAGCAGTTAAATTAAATTACAGTGGTGTAAGAACACGAATACTTTCTATAGAAAGTTTCATTAGTACAAAACTAGCAACCTATAATATGCATATGTTAGTAAACTACGTGTTTTATGTATTTGCGTACATAAATACTGGGTATGAGGCATTTGTCGAGCGCCATTAAATTTCATAAAATTTTGTAAAATATTTACGTGGCTTGCAAAGAACGTAGTCGGAGGTTTTGTTGGCACGTAACGATTACGTTTAGTTTAGAACAGAAAACTGTAGAAACAGTGTAAATGCGAATTACACCCGATTGCCCCCGCAACTTAAGTGCCGGCTGGATTAGAAAAGCGCCGTATGTGTAGTCCGGTTACTCTATAATAACTCACGAAAACGACGGAAATGCCTACAGCGAAACACTTTGGCATTTATCGCAAGCATATCATTAAATATAAGGACTTGACTTCATGATACTGTTATTTCTTGTTTATTGATTCTTAGATGGTTTAGAATCAATTATTAAGTTACTACTGATCTCAAATATGGACAGTTTTACAAGGTGATTTTTATAATCAACAAACGAGTCTTCACTTTATTGCCATATTATTCATTTTATTGTTAGAATGATGGTCTGAAGAAAGCAGCTGTGTTAGACTGGATGGGAATGGAGGAGAACTGGGTGTTGTGGTGCAATATGTAGTGATAGGCCTATATCGAGTTGCATTGGTAGACAACACATAAATTACCGTGTGTTGCCGGCTAAGAATACGCCACCCCATCTCATCCCATGGGAAACCGACAATGGGATTAGCCAGAGGATGGGCAACAGCGTCCTTCGAAGTACATTTATAACTCAACTGTGATCGCCAACCCGTCTGCCAAGCGTGGCAATGATGGCAAATCCCCCCAATGAGCAGACAACACTAACCAATATCAATCGTAGTGGCAATCTTTGAGGAGGCTTTTGTCATTTTTATTATTCGAATTAATATATCGAACATCAATCAATGCGTACCTATAGATATGGTAGCGGCCTGCCACCTACGGCGAGCTCACAAAGGACCCCTCTAATCGCCCCCCTGGCACACCGCCTCCCCTGCCGCAACCCCCGGAAAAGCGTGACGACCCACAAATATAATTTTAGGTAAAACTTTCCCCCGATGGTTATGCCCGCCGAGTTTGGGTGCATTAAATCGGTGACGTACTTTTATAGGGATGTGATCAATTAAAATTTCAAGATATTAGGGTTGCTAATGCTTTGGAAAATATATTTGATTAATTACGTGGCTAAATAGTGGGTACAGATTTAGCCTAAATTAAATATTAGTAAAAGATTTACATATCAAAGTACCGTAGCAGAACTTTATAATACACGAAGTGACACATCTAACACTAGATGAATACGGGATAAAAATATGAAATACAATGAAAGGATTTGTATTCAAATTTCAAATCAATTGGTACGGCGCTGAAAGTATGCCCGCATACATAGAAATGTGTGACGATTCCTTTGCATTGACCGATAACGAACATGGCATAACAATTGTTTCAGCAATCAATCAAACCCATAAATAACCAATACCTTGGCTGTATTTACTACTACAGTGATGTCATCGCTCCGTCTGCATCCCGTTTGACAAGCGTCCGTCATCGAGCCGCAGCACAATGTTAGCCACGACTGAAATAACGACGTCACACCGATTGTGAAACTATGAAAACTAATGTCGACGCGAGTCGTAAAAATGTCAAGCGAAGTTAACGACTACACCTGTAACAATTTATTGTTGTAAGTAGTGTAATATATATGAAATTTACAAGAAAACTGTGCTGTCATTGATTAAGAACATGTTACATTTTTTTTATACCACTAAGGTGGCAAACTATCGTACGGCCCGCCTGATGGTAAGCGGTGAATGAACGCTTGCAACACCAGATATGTCAATCGCGCGTTGCCAACCCCGTAAAAATCTTTCCAGGCACTTTTTTTGTATGTAGGTTTTGTCTGTATCGAGGCAGTGGTCAAATGAAAGCCTATTAAATAGAAAAATAAAGATATGGGTATATCAAAATTAATATTCGTCAGTAAACTGATGACAACATAAGATATTGCGCCCATCCATCCTACCGTCTGAATTCATTCATAGAGGTGTGATTCGTAGTGAGTTATGGTATAAGTATGTTCAGTAGTGGACGTTAAATAGGTACATATTATATACATACATATCGGTGTATGTAGGTTCTGATTCGTGCTCAACTACGGCGGATTTTAGTTGGCGTCCGATTTTACGCCGACTCCACGCCATCCGATGCCGACAGTGTAACGGCAAAACTCTAAAGAAAAACAAGGTATGGAAGTCAAACATAATGTGTGTCGTCTACTGACGCAGACTTCGAATACGGCACTGAACTTCTCTCCGACATACCGCCGACAATAATTGGATCGGGTCTATCATGCATGCTCCGATTTTTGTTGGTACGATTTTTTGTTGGATGTGTTAAAGTAATAAATGTCTAATTATTCAATTTTCAGCGACTTTTATAGGCAGTGTTTTAGGCATTGCAGAGCCGATATTCCTAAAAGTCTGTAACATCTAAACGTAATCAATAACACACCAATATAGCAAGTTACGATAGTCATAGAGAATTGGGCAGAGCGGCATGGCGGACGGTGTGCTCACAAAATCGCGACACACTTTTTAATTTATTTCGTCCACAAAAAGCTTTTTGTTGTTTTATTTTCATTTCAACGGAGACTTGCGCTGTAGCGGGATCTCTATTTTTATTTATTCCACTCTCGGATATTTTTTTCTCTTTTTCAATTTCGCCCCGATCGACGCGGGACCAAGCGGAACGCAGACGGATCTCATTTTAAATTGAATTCGTCTCCTCTTTGCATTTTTCTTTGGCGTTCCTATGTAACAATTCTAATTGGTGTTGTTTGCATGATAGCATTGTTCGTTTTGATTAGAAAACGCTCGTTAAACCGGGAAAAATACGGACGGTAAAACTGATCGATATCATCGCGTGATAACGTCGTCTTTGAGTAGCTTAAAAGCTTTCTGCAAATTAGAATTTTTACCTTCCGCAGAAGGGGCCGAAGACTATTATAGTAGGATTGGTTACACGTATAATACGATAGGGATTTTATTGAACTGATTGTAAAACGCTAGTGCTATTCGTGAGGTAATGCAATCTTTACTCTATGGTTCAGTAGGTACAGTCGTCCCCTCCAAGATGTGCTTATAGGCATAGCTCCCATGGGCGGCTCTCTAGTGTGATCTAACGAGGACCTGGAGCTCCCTTTCGATGCCGAAGATGACCACTCCATTGATTTTAGACGGCCGGAGTCCGACATACCCCTCCATCCTTCCCCGGGACGGCGGTAGAACATAATATATTTCCACCGGGATAATATAAAAAGGTCCCCCGCCTCACCGACGACGCGGAGACCTATAGTCGCGTCAGCTTCCCGTTTTTTTTTTTTTATCCCCAGCAACGCCTTAAGCCGAGGTCCATGACCCGCAGAGGGCGCCCTTAGCGCAAGTTGCTTAGTTTTTAATATTAATTTTTAGCCTGGCTGGAGGCCTCTTTTGGCTTCGCCAGAAACGATCGGTTAAGCAACCACACTTACCAGAAGTGTACGTGAGACGCCCAAAAAAAATATAGGTACTAATAGAGAACACACACACATTAGCCCGCAAACATCCTCTGCTGAACATGGGCCTCCCCATTATCACTAAAATGAGCTGAGGTAGGGCCATAATCACCACGCTTGGCAGATGGATTGTTGATCGCAGTCTTGTTGACGCAGAAGGATGCTACAGCGCATTGCCTTGGTATCAACCCTTAGTCGCCTTTTATGACATACATAGACCGCTATGCAGCTAGACTGTTGCAGACTGACTGTACTTGTACCTTGTACTTGTTCAGAACCTATCGTTGCCACATGGTTCACTGTACCTCAAAAAAGTTTAGATTTCCTACCCAACGAGTAAAAAGAGCGCGAGACGACACGTACATGAATAAAATTAAGTTGCTCGTAATATCTCAAATTCCAAGTCATTAGACCGTAAGAGATCTAAGTGTAGTGTAGTAGTATGTAATTCAACAACGTTCAACATAGTAATTTATAAGAAGATTATTATTTAATTTAATCGACTTAATAACCGCTCTTTGCGGTGTTAATAGTGCAGAAATAACACATTATTTACAGACGTCTATATTTACATTACTGTTACACGACTAAATTGTTGCTGGGGCTTTCTTCCGCATGCAAACACTCTTTTAAATATAGGTAGTACAGTTCTAAAAATATACAAAAGATGTTAGTTATGATTATACTAATATATACGAGTAGGTCTTTACCATTGAAACAGAAACAACAAGCAATGACTTCTATAAAAACATACTGCCTTCATATTAAAAAACAACTTTTAAATCACGAGAAGTTTGATTGAATTGACTATATCCAAAATTCGTCCATGTCGGTACAAACGTTACAAAATGAGTTCCCAATAATATGTGTCGTCCAATCTAGTGCCGTCATTTCTAAACGTAGCTTCAGTTTTCATTTATTCAACCAGACAATTCAAATACAGAACACGACACTTGAACACATGTTTTTAAATTAAACAATCGAATTCGATCCAAAACGTATTTTTTATCACAGCGTAGTGTTGCGAAAACCGTCATTGATAGTGACTGCGTACCGATATCGAGCTGATGAATATGTATGCAAGCAGGTGCACACCCAACCAGCCGACATGATTAAATAGGTGCCGCCAAAGATTTTTATACCGAACATCGATACTTTATGGAAGTACGTGCTCGATTCTTTATCGATAATGAATACTTAAATCGATACAAGGTGGTCTTACACTTTTGTAATGGAATGAAAGTGTGTGGTATTAGTGTTTACCTCGTTCGATTAAAGTTCCATAATCTTTTATGAAGGCGTTGCTTCTGGAACTTAATTTATATGCGCAAATATTGTATCCAAAACAGCTTATTAAGTGATCGTGATAAATTACTTAATAGCGGTCCAACTATGACTATAACCTTGCGGGCTCCTTATAAATACTCTTATTAAGCTTAATAAATACATCACATTGTTAATTCTCGTTTTCAATTTATTCCTACTAATTACGTTATTATAATCATTTGATAACTTCACTTTTTTTAAATTAATTATTACAGTCACGTGTACGATATTTTTATTTTCATTCATTAGCAGCTTTTTATGAGCCTCTGCGGGGTACATCATTGGGTAAAGTATTAATTTGAAGTTGGAGATTTCCCATAAAAGCTTATTTCCTGCCATTAGTTGTGGTATTAAGCTGCTCGTCTTATTTGCAGAGGTAGACAGTCTAACGGTGGTACTGTTGGTTAGGTGACGTTTAAAGACTTTTACTGCTTAAATATCACAATAGCGTTATCTTGCTCATGTGACTTTCATTGCTAGATATGGATTATTTTATTCCGTCATTTAGTTTAAGTGCGGATACTGAATTGCACGGAATTTGAATTCATTCAGTAGTTAATGATGCAAAATACTGAGTCGGACTCATCATCATCATATCAGCGGAAGTGAACAAATGAACAAAGGCCTCCCCCGTAGAATTCCAAAATTGTGTCATCATTTTGGGGGGGATTTTACAGTAGTCACCACACTTGGCAGGCGGGTTTGTGAGCGCATTATGGCTACTGTTTTACAGAAAGGACTCTGCTGGCCATCCCCCTGGTTTAGAGTCTTTGGTCGCATTTTAAGACATTTACGGGATTAAATGGAGGGGTGCTATATTCTTAATCCGGGCACCTCACTGTATCACAGAGTCTGACTAGTTCAAGTCAATTACTTAGTGGCACTCTGAATTATGGACAGTAATGACAAAAAATGTTTAACGATTTTTTTTATCGAACTTTAATTGGTTTCACAACACTTACAGCATCAAACTCGTCTACAATACATACTCTAGTTACGTCACGGCGCCACAGTGTAACTGCGTCTTTATTGGTACCAATACTTTTATACCAGTTTATCAATACACTGCTACATTTGTATTTTAAACTGTAATACCTCAACCGGATTGACGGGATTAATTAATATGTATCAAAGGTTTTATGGAGACTAATTACATCGCGAATCAATTACACTCAGGTTTAAGATAAGTGAAGACGAATAAGTATTAGCTTCAAGTGATAATATCGGGCGTGGCGATTATGGCAAAACCCCCCAATGAACCCACAACACATCCATATCTGTGGTTGTGGTGATCTTTTGGGGAGGCCTGTGTCCAGCAGTGGACTTCATTCGGCCGAAATGATGATAATATCGGATTCGGTTACTGTAACTTTGCAAACGTTGTCAGTACATCTGAAATTCTTTGTTTTTTTAATGAATGTTTTATTTCTATTCGATTCTTATGTATTTAAAACAATATTCATATAATATACAGGCCGACAAGTCTTTGAAATCAGTTTCGTATTAAGAATAACTATAATTACGGAAAATCCATGAAAAAACACAAACTACGGACAATTTGAATTTGAATTTGACAAACTCAAACTCTCCTGTCCAGTTTGAAAAAAACGTGTTCTATCCAAATAAATATAATATTTTTATTAGTAGACCATTAACCAATTTGTGCGATATAATCACCTATATAAATGTAACTACGGACGTATAAATAACATAGAAAGCCTTGAATACATTTATAGATATGAGAGATAATAAAGAACGAGTTTCTTTCATTATACTTTAAAGTATTGTAATTAATTAACTAGTTCCCACGCTTAACACTACGCTATTAAATATATTTACGAAAATATTTTTAATGAATTTAAATATGGTGACATGGACAGTTGCTTCCTCAGAATTAAATAACACTTGAATTCCGAGCACAAAACAACTATTTAAATAAAATGTTTTTTGCTAAAAAATTCGTCGTTTACTGAGTTGCTCTAGCGGCCGAAATTAATAATCAATCTAATAGAAAATCTTTGAATTTTGTAGTGAGGATTATCAAGTATTTAATCTTAAATCTAAAGATGTTAGATTGGATTGATTATAATGTCTTGACTATAATGTCGTCGTAGGAGCTGCTCGTAGCCCGTTGTACTCATTGCTCGGTAAACGATCGATCATCATTTCGGCCGAATGAAGTCCACTGCTGGACACAGGCTTCCCCCAAAGATCGCCACAACGACCGATATGGGTCTGTTGTGGGCTCATTGGGGGGCTTTGCCATAATCGCCACGCCTGGCAGACGGGTTGGCGATCGCAGTTGAATTGTTAATGTAGGTACTCGAAGGACGCTGCTGAGCATCCTCCGTCTAATCCCTTAGTCGACTTTTACAACACCCACGGGAGGAGATGGGGTGGTGGTATTCTAAGCCGGCACCACACGGCAAGTGCGAGTATTCAGAACATATTTTATGTAACCAATTGACTCTTCTATGTCATGAACAGGTAAAAAGACCCAATCAAATGTTCTTAACCAGTTACAAATTAACACAGGATCGATAACAGTATTTTTTGCTACTGCCAAAACTTGAAACCAGCTTCTTCAAATAACTAGAACAGCAACAAGTCTACCTAGCCGTTGGCGACTCGGTGCGTTCCGAATCCCGCGAGTTACGTAATATTTGCATTAATTATTTTAACCCGATGCGTATCGCGCGCGAATGTTCGCAATGATTGTGTGCACGATAATCACGAAAAATTAATAATCGTTGCTGTTAACCATAAATTCGTTAACTTGTTATGTCTAGTGATGTCACTGATTTGAATTAGCTGTATCGATTATTGAATAGATGGGTATTCTTGGCGTTATAAGCTTGCTTACGGACTGAAAGCAATGAAAAACAAAGTAGACTACGACATAAATAAGGTGCAATCTATTTAATTTTAATTAATAAGAAAAAATGCATCCCTTTGAAAAATACAGAGTACGCGTATCATTTGAACAAACGCGATAAATTCTCAAAAACGCTTCTTTTGTTTTATCTTTTTTGGAATTCAAAAAGTTATGTGCTAGGTGACATGTTATGCGGCTTATTTCAGATTTTTCGTTTGAGATTGCTTAAATAGACTTGAATTTATGGACGGACGGAGTGCTATTTCCGTCGGACGAGTTCGAGTTCGTGATTTATTTGAATTTGAAACATGGCCCAGGACACAAGTCGAAGGAAAATTTAATTGGATTATTAACTCATTGTTAAGTGTGATTCAGCTCTGTAGAAATGGAAGTAGATTTAATAAATCATAATTAACTCTGTTTCAGTTGGAAGAAAATTCGAAAAGATGAATTACTTTCGTTATTTGAATTATGATCTTGTGGAACGTTTTATAAGATAATCAGCAGACACCCCCAATATTTGTCTGCCAATATAAATGCTTAATTCATCAATTATTGGTTCTAAACCTAAATTTGATATCCGTGTGGTGCCCGGATCAAGAATGTAGCAATACTCCATCTCGTCCTGTAGATGTAAAGGTGACTAATGAACTCTTAACCAGAGGGATGAGCAGCAGCATCTCTTCTGCGGAACAATAGCCATACTGTGCTCACCTACCCGCCTACCAAGCGTGGTGAGTACTGAAAAAAATGAGCTAACAAATTCATCTTCTGGTCAAAACATACGATAATTTGGCTAAATGAGGTAGCACTAGATATGATTTATTAACGCTTCATATATATTAATGCATGCCGTGTGGCTAAGAATACCACCACCCCATCTCATCCCGTGGGTGTCGTAAAAGGCGACTATGGGATTAGCCGGAGGATGGGCAGCAGCGTCCTTCGAGTATATTTATAACTCAACTGTGATCACCAACCCGTCTGCCAAACGTGGCGATTATAGCAATATCCCCCAATGAGCACACAACACAAACCCATACCGGTCGTTGTGGCACTCGTTTGGGGAAGCTTCTGTCCAGCAGTGGACGTTTTTACGGCTTTTTTACGGGTTTTTACGGATGATATATCTTAAGCATCTCACCTTGCGCATTAAAGCTTCACTTTAAGTAGATACCTACCTAGAAACAAAAGTAGTCTCAAAGAAAGGCCCAGACGTGGCCAACGTAAATCTTTTGTTCCTTTTGGTCCGGAAAAGTGCAAGGGAGCGAAAACTAACAGGAAAAAGGAGTGGGTATGCTTTTATTGTAATACTTTGTGGTAACTAATTGTTTTTACTTTGTATTTTAGCTGGTTTAGTGTTTTGATTATTAATTGATGAGAGCAATTTTGTGTTATTGGTGATGTTGTTCTTTAGTCTTCGATTCAGTTAACTGTCAAAAGCAATTTTATTAGTAAAATATCAAAATAAGTAACTATAACTTTCATATCATAAATACAAAATACACATTTTGCTAAACACTTTGTGGTAACTAATTGTTTTTACTTCGTATAGGTGATTTAAGTGTTGTGATTGTTAATTTACGGGAGCAATTGTGTGTTATTGGAGATGTTTTTCTTTACCCTTCGATCCATATAACTGTCAAAAACAATTTTAATAATAAAAAAGTCGAAATTAGGTAACTATAATTTTCATATCATAAATACAAAATGCATATTTTGCAATATCTATAGTTAACGTTAGCATGATACTTTTTCCGATGATTTCATGACTATACGAAGTTCAGAGTGATTTACTAACACTTTTCTCTAGCAACATACTCCAATTCTCTGGGGAAACTATTTCATTACTACATTTAACACATTATTTATCAACGCAGCTTAAATTATAGAGACAATGCTTAGAGGTCGTTTAAAACTAAATAAATTTTAGTCTCGCATAAAGCTTTCGACACTCGACATCCACAGAATTCGACTTCAACTGACGTAAATCACGGAGTTTAGAAAAAAACCGCCGAAATAAAGCGCTCACGTGAAAGTTCCAAAATATCAGACGTGAATATAATTATGAGAACGAACACCCGCTGGTTTCCGGACCCCCTACTATTTTTGTGTAACTGTTTTTTACAAAGTAAATGTAAAAGGTGCTGATAGTGCGTACTCGAAGTGCATGGATGAGTGAGTCTCTTTAATTACTCATCACGCATCAGGAAATAATGTGCACTGCTGAACATGGGCCTCCCAATGATCACTGCAATGACTGGTCATAGGGAATGTTGCCAGGCGGATGACTGAGCTCAGTATTTTGTTATTAGCACACAGGAGGAAGCTGCAGCCCATTCTCTTGATATGAACCCTTTTTCATATTCCTGGAGAAATCCAGATGGACTTCTTACGATTTAGGGAAGGGCAGGGGCATGCCGGCCTCTTTCTAGCCCAAAACCACCACGGTGTTTCTTCTACTGATATTTTTTCTTATTGTTCGACCAGTGGAATTTTATCATATCTTCCTCCGCCCCCTCATCTACGGCACGTAAGGGTGAGCTCCAGGTCCTTGTACGATCTACATAGAGCCACCTATTGGGGCCACGCCATAAGACACGTCTTGGAGGCGATGACTCTAAGCTGGCCACCCCCTCTAGCAGAGGGGAGGCGACGGTAAAAAGGCCGCCCCACTATTCACATCTTGGAAGGGATTGTAAAGTATCCACCTGTGCTGCGGACACGTGCGCACCACCGTCTTCCCAGTAGTCGCTCGGTATGAGCACGTAGACTCCCCAATTTGCGCGCCTGTATACCCAGAGGCTGGGATACCAAATAGCGACGGTAGGGGCTTAGGCGTGTTGGACTTGGACATCGTAGTTACTCAGTTCCTTCTTTTATAAGCGGGGGTGCGCAGTAAGGCCCGTATTACAAAACGAGAATACATACATTCAGTATTTTCGGACCTATTACGCGATTATGACCCTACGGTTCATATTTGATTAACACAATCTGGATTTGAGTTCAACTTTAGTTTTGATTTTCGTTCTGTAATACGGAGCTTAATCCCCTTTTACACCTCACATGGCTGGAGAGGCGTGGTCTATTCTCTGTCGGGAACCACACAGAACTCTGTAATGACTAAGATAATAGTTAATTCCGCTGCCAAACAGAAGCGTAACAGAGTTTACTAACTACAGATTTTGTGATTATAGTACACGGTAATTGGTTGCTATGGTAACCGCATTCGCTAATTAAAGATAAATTCTTTACACATAGTAATGTCTTAGGTTTTCTCGAGTATTACACATTATAATAGAACAATTTTAGAATTGTACGGTAGATAAAATAACATAACTTTTTAAATTCTGTAACCTGTCACCTTAGTCATCCTGCAACCACGAACCCTGCAAAGTGTTCGAAACGTCAGGAAAAACAAAAATTATAATATACGCGATAGAATCCATTTAAAAGTATTTTCAACTAATTAATAATTAGGTGACAGCTACGGTACCCTCGACGGGCGAGTGAAACTTGACTAGTTTTGTTTTTATGTATATTCATGTTACTTTTTACAATTCACGGTGTTAAACTTGATTCTAAGTGGTCCAATCTTTAGTTTCTCCAATTGAGTAAATTTCTCGGTACGGATTCCTGAGGAGAGTATAAGTCGACATCCCATGGTAACACATTAGAGAGGGATTCTTTGCGTAGTTATAAATAAAAGATAACTCTAAAGTCCTACCTGCCGAGCGACTTCTGTCTGTGAATTGCAAATACCAACTGTCTAAAGTAAGCGTATATAAAGTTGTGAGTTTTGAATAACATCACGTTTAGGCGTCAAAACTTTGTTACTATTATATTTTTTTCGTTTTATGTAACTTTTTACCATATTTCTAGAAACATTCGTAAAGTTCTTTTTTCTGTTGTGCGAACGAATTTGAACAATAGTGTTTGTAACGAAAAGATCGTAATCGGCGGTTGTATAGCAATTAAAATGGTAATTAAAATAAGTAGGAAGCGTACCCAAAACCGGGTGTAAAGTGTAGGCGCGGGCATCGCCACAACAACCATAAAATTCTTTATGTTGACACAGATTACGATACAGACAGAGAATACGAGTAAGTCTGAGCGCATTGATTTCCTGTCCGTTCTAATAACAGGAGTAGAGCGGAATATTTATTTTTATATAACATAGATGAATTCAGATTTATTTTACTGCAATGCTTCACATTTACAAAGACACAATAAATTTGAATGAATACACGTGTTGATACTTGTTTATTTTCCTATCTTATTACTATAATCCGGTATATTTATTATTTAACTTAACGGCACAATTAAACCTACATACATTATCTTGCTTTCTGGTACTGTCTATGCTTATACTACTCTGTACAAGTTCATGAAACTGTTTTTATGTTAGCGGTATTAACAATCCATTTATGTGATCGAGTTTTTTAATAGAATTGCTAAAAGACGGAGCCACTATGACTTAGGGAGTATTAGAATTATTAGTTTAGTTTAATGTTTTCTGTTACTTAAATACTTAAAGCCACATTAAATTCGTAATTTTAATTAAAAAAATAACATTAATTGCTCGGCTCAGCAGTTACCTCCTTCTTTTCTTCGTTTGTCGAGCGTCCATCGAATACATTTATAACTTAAGTGCGATCGCCAACCCGTCTGCCAAGCGTAGCGATTATGCCAAAATTATCCAAGGAACACACAACACAAAACAATATCAGTCGTTGTAGCAATTTTTGGGGGAGACTTCTGTCCAGTAGTGGACGTTTTTCGCCTAAAGAGCATTTACTATTGAAAGACTATCATTGTGATAATCTCTCTAATCTATAATGTGGGGACACCATTATGAATATATAAACACACCATCTCCTACTATGGATATCGTAGAAGGTGATTATGGGACTCTAAACCAGAGTGATGGCCAGCAGTGGCCCTTCTGTGTAACCCAAACGTGGTGAGTATTGGCAAATTCCCCTAATATGATGAAACCATTGTGGAAACCTAGCTGGGAGGCCTTTGTTCAGCAGTGGACGTCCTTTGGGTGTTATGGTAGTGATAGTATAACAAAAAAAAGTAAAAGTAGATGACTAAATTCAGTACACGATAGAGTGAAACCAAATCTGGGAAAGTACACTCTAAATCTTGTTCCCATCTCAGCGTGCACACTACTCTACTCACGCTTGACTTGTGGTATTTTAGCGCAAATAATAGCGTTTAACATATTCTCATATGTGAGCGCGATTACTTTATCGAAAAACTTTACCTGTTTGGAAAGACAAATATACTAGTCAAGATGAAGTTTGAACAAATCCTTGTAGTCCAGAAGCTGACCGCCGTGCTCCCGTTTACTCTCTGTGATCTCAGAGTCAACCGGCAGTTATTTATACGAATGACGTGTCCACATCTCCTGAGCTGGCGCTGCATGAGGAGAACTTCCACGCTGTACATTCCGGAGCGACGTAGAACCCTGAGGTTAAATATTGGATATTATGATCCTGTCACTTGACCTTTAGGATAGTTCTTAGACATCTCAGGTGGTATGTGTTGATGTTGAGTTTTTTGATGTCTGTTTTTTAGAGGCGTCATATCTCTGCGCCGTACAGGTACAGGTGCCACAAAACATGTAATTTTTTTAAATAAAAAAGTTACTGGTTTGTGTAGTGCCGTGCAGATAATTTTATCTTCGTCTCTAGTGAGTTTATGGGACTCCTAGAAGTCACAGACAGATCAGTGAGTCATTCGAACTTATTCGTTATTGTGCTCGATATTGCTACCTAGATATTGAAAATTCAATCCTTCCTCTTGTGGTTTCCCAGTATAGGTTTATCAGCTTCGCTACCCTCTGTTTGTTGTTTGTAGTTAAGAGTTTGGGTCTTGATAGCGCTAATAACCAGGCCGAATCTTTGATATAGTGTATCAACATAGCTTTGGAGATTCGTTATACAGTGGGATGTGAGGCACGCATCGCTAACAGAAAGTACTTTTGATATAGAAAGCTCTTGCACTTTGGATTTTTCCCTAATCCTTGAAATGTGAAACACTTTCAGTCTGGAAGTTAAGTTGAATTTAGGCGCTGCAACATTGCAGCGCGTCTCTCATGATAACTGCGAAGTATATGCCATGCCCTATCGCGTAACCTTATTTTACTTGAATCTCAGAAGGTTTGATTTCGTGCTGAATTTGCGCTTTCATAACAACGTAAAATTTACGTATGAGGTTGACGAAATTCTTCGGGTAGCCAAATTTTTGTAGAACAAGCCAGAGGGCTTCGCGTGGTTCTCTATCAAACGCTTTCTCTAAACTGGAAAAGCATATGTAGAGTGGCCGTTGATGTTCGAGGCTTTACTCCTGCAGTTGCCGTACGATACTAGTTACGTCGGTTGTCTGTGCTGGACCGAAAGTCACATAGCTTTCAGGCAGATACTTTTCTGTTAACTAAGGCGGTTGTTAACAATGTGCGCGTTGTGGACCTTACAACGAGCAATGAGCAATATACCACGGTAAGCAATGGCAATCGGAGTCATCTCCTTTTCCTTTGTACAGCTTACAAATCACTGCGTCCCGCTATCCCTGCGGAACTTCTTCGCTAATCCCATTCTCTTTCGAAAAGGTGGTAGAGCCTTTATATAATGTTATATCTACTATGTGTTCGGCTGAACGTTGGTCCATACCAGATTTATCCTAGCTTTTGAGATATTTGACTGCCTTCTCGAAGTCTCCGTAAGATGAGGGATAGTCTAGAGTTTGGCAAACTGGTAGTTCTTTAAGTGAGTTTAAGACAAGTCAACGTTCTACACGTCGGAATTCAGAACATCGTTAAAATGCTCCGCTCAACGCATTAGTACGTCAGTTTTCTTTGTAAATCATTCCTGTTTATTCTTTAAGTACATAGGTGCAGCTTCTCTTACACGTGGGCCAAAAATCACTAGTATGTCCTCGAAAAATATACCATGATGAGTATCAGCATAGTGCTGTAATTCAGCAGCTTTATCTTTCCACCACTTGGCCTTCAGCCCGCGAACCTTCAGCCTTAGTTTTTTTTTAGCTTCCTTTCTACTGCGTGCATCCGTTATCTTCGAGCTTAATTGATGTCTGTACTCGTGTTTCAACTAGAGTTTTGGTATCCTTATCGAACCAATCTTGGTCCTTCTTTTTCCTCCTATAGTATCCAGCAAATAGTCATAAAGATGTTTAATCCTCCTAGCACTCTACCTGTAGACCAAGCTCACCCTTCCGAGGTTGACGCTGAAGTCAAACGTAGAGCTGCGACCCCGCCCACTGAAGTTCCTGAAGCCCCACCCCCTCCGGTCTCAGTGGACTAAGTTACGATCATACTCAAAAACCTCTACCCTAGAAAAGTCCCTGGCTCAGATGAGCTTACCAACAAGGTGGTCAAATACTTCTACCCGCATTATGCTAATAATGACCGCCATTTTCAATGTGGAATTGAATTGTTATTCAAAGTTGTTACCTGAGCTACGAGCTACTGAGCTACTAAGAAGCTACTGTTATTGGTATTCTATAACCCGGCCAACCCAAGTCTGAGTCTTTCCGTATCGCTCCATAAGGTTTCTCCATCTCTCGATGCCTTTGCAAAGATCTATGAGTGGCTCATCTCCACAAGATTAAATTGTTTTGTTAAACGAATCCAGAATCTCCTTATCGAGCAGTTTGGTTTTGGTACCTATCACTCTTACAGGAGTCCCACAGGCGGCGCTCTTAGCTGCAGTTGTTTAGTTTCTAGGTTTTAATTTACGATTGGTTAGAGCTATTTTTTGGCTTCGCCAGAATAACCGGTTAACAGCTATATCACCCTGAGATGTGTGCGTGTAGTCCAACAAAAAAGAAAAAGAGCCTCTTACTGCAAGAGTCTGGCTCGGTACCACCGCAGTGCCACAGATTCTGATGACAATAAGTAGATTTAAACTTTAGGCATTACTGTATTCCAGTTTGCAGGGCACTGTAGCTAGACAACTTATTGAGCACAAGAGACTAGCAGCTCAATATCTCGAGGTGACGAGCGCATTGTGGTGCCACCCAGAACTAATCCTAGGTGACATTACAACTGTTAATTGTATTTGTAATGGGCAGGCGTGAATTGTTCATTTCATCATTTGTATAAAATACTTATTTTCAGTATCGCAACCACAGTGGATCGATAACAATATCTATAGTATTGGCCGTTGGAAGTCAGCCTATAGCCATTTATGTAATATTTCTGTGTTTGTGTATTAGTATAATAGTAGTAAGTATTAAATAAATATAGTATTGTCCATTGGAAGTCAGCCTATAACCATTTATCTGCCTTGATTCTAAGCAAAAGCTTTGACAAAGCCAATGGGACATTTTTAACGCCACGTTTGGCGCAGTGTCTAATCGCAAATGTGTTCAATTTTTGCACGGATTAGTTATTTGTATGACCTACAGAATGTTGTTCCAGGTCTGGATGTTTGTGCATTTGTTATTTATATATTATCTGTAAACTGTTCCCGTGACACCGGTGAAATACTAGACTGGGTTTTCGATCTTATTGAAAAAAATAAAATGTTCTTCTATCTAGAGAATGTGCAATTGAACAAAACTCAAGCGAAGTTCATTCATCTTACATTCTTGTCGACCTTCAATCGACATTTAATGTTTTATAAAACCACCCTGCTAAATTTGGCGTTTCAACAAACCATCTCTTTTATTTTAAAGAGAAAGACAGAACAACGTACAAACTTAAATAAACAGACCATTATAAAAGTTTTTAAACACAGCGTTTTCTGGACTATTTAAAACCATTTGCTTCGCAAGCTTTACAAGTTTTTCTCGGAATAAAAAACCTTCAGACGCGGAGGGCGAAGGCAATAGACTTTAGGTTCCTTGAGACTAAAGTTAAGTATCCATTTAAATCTTCGACGCTAGAGGTCTCAGGAGTATACAGCGCTGCAGCAGCGAAAAGCGCTTTTACATTGACTGCACCGTGAAAATTGCTAGATTGTGTATCACTAAACTTATATTGTGGGTTTATTTTCAGTGATTTTTGAATCAAACTCTGTAAGTTTGGTATGAGTAGGTACAGTTAATAAAGGCTATTATATTATGCTACGCCAAAATAAACCCTGTACTGTAATAGTTCATCGATTCACGTATAAATTATATTAATTTAGGCATATGAAAACCTTATATAGAATATTGATATATCATTATCAAATTATTTTATTAAGAGCATCGTTTAAATCTTGTTAACTCGATGTTGTTAACTTGTTCTTTGTCGAGCAATACATCGCCTTTAGCAATTTGAAATAGTAATTAAAGAGATTAATGATTATGTACGTCATAAAAATATCCTAACAACAAAAAGAAGTATAGATTTCAATTTTATGCACAACATAACAGTTACTGTTCCCGTCCAAGCAATTATTTATCCTCACGCTCATCCATTCAAAGCTCAAAGAAAGCGCATCAAGCGACATCGAGCGATACTTACCTACCTAGCAGTACATAGCTCCGTCGACGACGGCACTAAATCAATACGAGCCATCACGCCCCCCTGCCTCCCTACCCCACCCTCTGCCCGCGTTCAAGCCGCTGCTTTCCCGCCGAAAGCAGCCACCACCCTTGAAAACCTCGTGAGCTGAGCTCCTACTTCTGTTCGGCTTTTGTGGAGGTGTACTTCGAACGAGACCTCTTGGGATTTGTCGCGAACGCTCCAATTGACAGTTGGCAATTTGAAATTGCCTTTTTAAAGGTCGGCGTGGCTTGGAATTAGTGCGATGAACTAAATTGAGAGTATTTTTGGAACTATCTTAGTGTACCGACTTTATTATTATACCAAAATTAGAAAACGCCTGCTCGTTCGTATCAAAAGATGCATAAAAAAGTGTTCAATAATTCCTATTCTTGTTTAAATGCAAGAAAAGAGTAACCTATGTATATATTTAATACGTTCAAGAGATTTTTGAACAGCATGGGGCTAAAATTATTTGTATATCACTTTTCCTTATCGGAACATTTATTATTAAAAAAACAATTTCACAATATAGTAATGGAACACACTATTTACTATTTAAATATTAATCTGTTGAATATTAAATTAATAACTCACGGTACTGATCTAATACTATTTCTACAGATTTTTTTATTAGAGGAACTCATTTATGTGTTAGACTGAGAGACGGGTGAATGGATGAACACGATGAAACGACAAATAGGTTTCTGTTCTCACAGTGGAATCACAAAAAAACGAACAAGGCTGAGTCGATATTGTTAAAAAGTAAATTAGTTTCTGGATATTTAAATGTTCGATACGAGTTATTATTATTGGTATTCTAGAACGCCACTGTAAAAGTGTGTATTATTTCGCCTATACAAACTCTTATTATTATGCCGTTACCTAAATTATTCTTGTCAAACATATTCTGATGCCGTTCGCGTAAACCTCAGGAAATATTATGTACATTTATGGCACCTAGGTAACCGAAGTGAAAAAGATCGGTACTTTTTAACTGATAACTATTTTAGAAATTTCATGTTTTCAAGCGTCAAAATCAGTTAGTCGTACTATAATTATCCGTAATGCTCCTACTAAGCGACTGTATAAATCAAACATGCGACGCTATTGTTCGATTCATGTTAGATTGATAAGGTTATTCCCAAGTGTGAACGAGACAGATATCCATTGATCACTTTCTGTTTATAAGTGATTGTATAAGCAAAGTTTTAGGAATATTATTTCGACATTGGAATTAAGAATTTTGCATATACAAAAGGGACATACGTAACTATGTTTCTAGAATAATAAAAGGAACAACGAGCTAATTCTACAACATTGAATTAAAAATTAAAATAAGTTATTGCAAAATTTTAAGTATACTGTGACCAGGGTGGTGAGCCCATCAAAAAGTTTTAGCGCGCAGTTTAGTTAGAAAACGATTTTCGTTCAATTTACATAACGTTTTAACCCTCTCCAGTTATGCTTGTTTTGAAATGTTCAATCCATTAACTCCTCGCCCTTACCACTTTTCTAGTTTAATGTAGACTTTATATTGAAAATGCCCCATATTACACTTAACTTTATATATACTTACCTATATATTACCTGCTGTTTCAATTTCTTTATATATGTCTATTTAAAATATATGCAATTACCTGAAAGAAGAAAACAACTTTTGTTAACAAAAACACATTTTATCATCAAATAAATGTATTGCAAAAATTAACTGAACTTATCATCAATGACCGACGCAAAATACCGCATTCTCGTGACTATAAGAGATCATTGACATTGTAAACTATTCCTAAAATTTCAACGGGCCTGTTTGGAATCGCGCGACTGGCAATAATGAAATAAGCGCAGGACAAATATAATAAATCTCGCGGAGACGCGAGGGCGGCGCGGCGACTTCCTCTTTCGATATTTGAATTTAATTTAGCGTTTTGCATTGTTTCTTTTGTCAATTTAAACGGTTTTTAATGGAACGTTTTTGTGCTATGAATGGAAATATAATTCTAAATTCATCGCCCAGCAGTTGACCCCTCAATGAGCACACAACACAATCCCATACCGATCGTTTCGGTAATCTTTGGGGGTCCAGCGGTGGACGATTTTAAGCTGAAATTATGACTTGACGCACTATTCTTATATTTTGTCTTATCGAAATATAGTTATACAACCATTTTCAACGACAGGTATTCGGAGTCCTTCATTAAGAAAATCTCCAGGCTCCTAATTAAGTTATGTATGTAACGAATATTATGAACTAAAAGTATAGCTAATCAAATGAGTAAAATGAATTCATCAATGTCATTATAAAACTCTCATGGAATATTAACCGAGTCTTTTTTGCATTAAATCTCCATGACGAGATGAGATGATTAAGCACTTAAGTATTCCTGCAACAGTGTAACTACGGAAAATTGGCTGTAATTCTTTAAGGTTCTTATTTTGTTGGCCATCGCAGCTTGACGTTGATGAAATGCCAATAAACGGTTCCGATAAAAGTGTTTGTATCTTAATTTTTGTAATCGCTTTTTAATTTATTGCGTGGTTCATGTATATTCAATACTTACGTATCGATAGTTTAATTTTTATAATATACGAGCTGTTACATGTGAAATCATCCACGAAGCTACTTAAGAGGATTTGATAACACATCCATTTTTATTTATTTTATTGGACCCACTGGAAATTCTATATGAACTATCTCCACCCCGGGGAAGGATGAAGGCGCATGTCAGACTCCTACCGGCTAAAACCACTGGATTAGTCATCTTCGCTACCTAAGGGGAGTGCCCCTTAGCTCCTGGTATGATCACACTAGAGCCGTTCATTGGTGCCTATAGGCGATATATAGATATGTAGCGAATCCCCCGAAGCATAGCTGAGCTCACCTTGAGCGTGTGCTGTGCGGTGTCCTGGTCGCTATCATAATGGTGGCATTGGGCCATGGCCTCGCGTCCTATCCTGTGCAGGTACGCACCAAAACAACCATGTCCGGTAAACAACCTGATTCAGGCGGTAGATGATGCGCTCGCTCCTTCTGAGCCCGGCTCCAAAAGGATGGCCTCGATGACGCGCTTGATCGCAAACTGCATCCGCAGGAGGTGATGCCACTTTCCAAATCCGCGCCGCTGAGCTAGCCGCCTCAGTCTGTGAAGGCCCTTGGAGGCGCGCCTTCGCCGCTCTAGCGAAGGGAGAGTGTCTGATTGTAGACTCACGCATACGTCTCCGCCAGGATGTCGAAAGGCTGAAAACGCGCCAGGAGAGTTGACGCCTCGTAGGACTCTGTTCGGTATCCTCGTGCGATCCGTATAGCCACTCTGCGCTGCAGACCGTGAAGTTTGGTTCTGCAGCGCTGGGTGCCTGACAGTAAAGCTGACCATACGGGTGTACCGTAGAGGGCCACGGACCGTACCTCCGACATCCCCGTGATAACGCATACCTACTTATTTTTATTTTTTATTGTGTACATAGATTATATACTAGTAATACATAGATTGATAAATAAAATAAAAAACACGTACAAAGGCGAGCTTAACTCAACATTGATTTTTCTACCAGCAAACCTTTGAGTGATAAAAATCAAAAAGAAAGAAGGACAGTATCAAGTGTACAACCAGAAACCAAGTAAGAGTCAACAACAATGGAAACAACGGATTTCGGGGGAGCTGTTAATCAATGAAATACACAGCAAGGAGATAATATATAATTAAATTATTACACAAATATATAAATATATACCTACATTCTTATATGTCATACTGTAAGTAAATGCTTTTCGATTCCTGTTTGGAAATATCTAGAAAAGGGCTATCGCGTGGTGAGAATGGAAAAGAATTCCACAAATGCACTCTGCGTATTGTAAATGATCCATCATAATGGCTGGATGCATGATGAGTACGAAGGTGAAGAAAAGAAGATGTAGTATAGGTTGTACAATGTAAAATGTAAAAATATGTCCTAACCCATTACATAATTTATCTCTATGTCAAAGAAGACTGGCAATCGCCCTTATAACTCTAGGCCCGAATTGAATTGTTACATTTAAGAAATTGCTATGGTGTGATAGGATATTTCATGACGATTTAATTACAATTTTTTTTCTTAATTGCGTTTAATGAAGTCCTTGTAGTTGTAACATGTATGGCAGTATGATCCAATAGCTACTATTGTTTATTTTATCACATAAATAATACCTTTAGATACGTATCGATACAGATCAGGCCAAAAACCACCCAAGTCCTTTCAATTGATTCAGTTCCGAAATAAACTACCATTATAATATTAAAGACACTATATTGAATCATTATGTGCAATAAACTATAGTATTATTATATTTGTGTGTTTTGCATAAGATTACGCTTATAAGGATAATGCGGGGGTATAAACTGGCCTAGTCAGTTGGTTGGTATTTGTCTAAATTCTCCCGATATTTCATATGATGTTCAGACTTATCGTAAAGCTTTTGCAGAATTTGTGAGAAAAAAGTTTAATTTTTAATAGTCATAAAGGATCCAAAGTAGATTTAGTGAAAACAAATGATGATTGATTCATAATATTATTTCTTCACACAACGACGCCAAAATATCGACATGTTTGAAATTTGTACAGATATTGTGGTTTTCCTATCTGACAAACTCTGAACAAAAAAAGAAATACAAATTGCCCTGTGCGATGACTGTCTTTATATTGCATGTAAAAATGAAAGCTTACCCATACGATAAACCGATCAGGTAAAATCTTGAGCAGGCGATCCATCGAATAAGGGAACCAGAATGTGTACTAACAGAGAGAGATGACGAGAAATCGTGAAGCGACCCCTGCATGACCTGACCTGACGACCACGGCCGTTCTGCTAAGAACCCAACGATACCGAAGAAGACGAAGGGCAGCAGATGTGTAGCATTTGTTATTAATAATTTTCTTTTTACGTTCGATCCATTTGGCATCCTCGAAGTCATCACACAGTCGCTGGACATAAACTGCTGAAAAAAAGCCTTTCCTATAGATTTCTACAACAATCGGTTACACTGGGAGTTAGTTGTTGATATGCGTCATCATTGATGGGAACTTGCCAGTACTCACCACGCTTGGCAGGTGGATTGGTAAGAGCAGTATAGGTACGGTTCCACAGAAGGAATGCTGCTACCACTCTGGTTAGGAGTATCTTGGGACCCTTTTACGATATCCACGGGAGGATATGGAGAGGTGCTATATTCTAAAATCCGGACACCTCACGGAATATCCTTCAAAATCCTTAAAGTAAGTACCATTACCAAGACTTTCGCCCTATTAAGGAAAAATTCCATGTACATAAATAGATAAATATTGGTGTATTATTTGACGTAGCCAGAGACGGTGGCGAGCTTCGGAAGGCGATCGTGTTTCGCGTGTTTACATCCCGGATTATCTGCCTGTTTAACTCACGGTCTTAATGTTAGGCAAGGGGCACAACGATGATACGAACTAAGGGCAATTACTTTGAACAGAAAAAAGTAAGACCTCGTTGTATCGCAAATATTCCAATAGCATTTGTTTGTCAGTTTGTAGTTCAAGCTAATTGTCAAACCTTTTGGACTCATTTGGAGATTGTTGCAGGTACACACGGCTACATATTAAGCTCTACATTTCCAGCATAAGCTGATCTTGCATTGTATAGGCTTTCCATACGATGAGAAACCAGCTTAAACTAGATTTGTATAGCTTAATTTGTGGCAGTATGTACGTATGCGATCCTACTTTATATGAATTTTATATTCAGCTTATGTACTACAAAGATTTCAATGCCGTTTACTAGTCTGTCAGATTGTATTTTATTCTAATTATGATATTTCTTGGATTTTTTACGGTAAATATGTTTTGACTGAGATGATGTGACAGTAATTTTCGCTTCATAATATCAGCCAATGAACGTCCACTGCTAAACAAGGGCCTCCCCCATAGATTTTCACCGTAACCAATTACATGCTGTGTGTCGTATTTTTGAGGGAATTCGCCAGTACTCACCATGCTTCTCAGGTGAGTTGGTGAGTGCATAAAGTGCGGTGGTAAGTCTCTTATTGCAAGCAGTCGTCTAGGTTAGTATCTACTGCCCCAGTGCCAGATATTCGCCGCTAAGCAGTTTGGTTTAATCTTTAGACATTACTGTGTTTCGGTTAGAAAGGCAATGCAGCTAGTGAAATAACTGGCATAAAAAAAGCTAAATAACATAATGTCTCAACGTCCAATTGTTATGGGCAGACATGACGTTAACCACGAGCGAATGATAATTTTGTATAAAATAATGTCTGCTGTTTCACGAACGGGACACTGCTGCCCATCCCTTTTGGTTTAGAGTCCCGTAGTCATCTTGTACGTCCATGGGAGAAGCTGGAGCGGTGCTATATTCTTAATCCGGGCACCATACGGAAACATTCGCTTAATTTTGTCGTAATATTGCGCAGTACCAAATAAACATTTTAACACCCACTCAAAACGTTTTAAACTTTTCTTTAATAGAAATAGCATTGTCACCCCATGTGCCCACAACTTAACTTCGTCCACGATGATAATCAGATTCCGGCCACGGTATCTATATACATATCTGGATATATACATAAGAGCAAAGTTTTTAAAGTCTCGCCCCATGCCTAGATAGGGGAACTCGTGACTTACACTAGGTCCGCCATGTTATAATTACGTAAGATTACATGCTGGATTAGTTTCGCCCTCGTAATGATAGGTGAACGGAGATTTAAAGCCGCTGTGAAAAATGTGTCTGTAAATTAATAGAACGTGAATGGTCAATTTGGCAATGACGGCGGTCTTGAATTTGGAATTTATTGTAACATATTTGAAATAAATTATGCTCAGTAATGTTGTTTTGGGAACAACGTGTTGAAAGAGTTGGTATAAGTTTAAAGATGAGAAAATTTAAAATATTTTTAACAATATTAAAAAAACGAATACCACAGGAATTTTGGCAGAATAACTTTTATGATTTTAACACTAAATAGAAATAGACAATTTACCTGTGTGTACTTTAACTATAAGCTGAAATGGAAATTTAATAAATTAAAGTACAAAAAAAACGCGTTTTCTGGAATATGTAGGTTTAATACATTTTTTCTTGCTCTAGAGAGACTTTTACAAACAAGTCTGTCAACTAAAATCTAAATAGTGTATGTATTTAGATTCACAATAAAATAGGATTACAATCTAAATATTACTATCGATACTACAAATAGTATTGGGCTATTATTTAAGCCGCTCCCAAAAGCGTCTCGATCCAAAATGGCATACAAAGTTCACACGAGTGACGGCGGAATGGGACACCACAGGGCACAGTGATGGGGTGACACACACTGTTATTATTAGTTTTTTGTTCCCGCTCCGCCCCGCTCGCCCCTCCTTGTGCGTCCCGGCCCTGGCCGCCATTCCCCACACTAGTATCACTTTTTGTATTTTTTTAACGTATTCTTCGCGCTTTGCTCACTGTTGTATTCTGTTTAGTGTGCTGAAAGTTGTATGCGAACAGTTTGAATTTGATATTTGATGACTAAAATGGAGATTTAACACTAGTTTGTTTATAGGATAAAATAGGCACTATCATTAAATTACTGTCTGCAGAATTTAATTTATAAGAATCACTTAGACTAACAATTTTGATATCTATGAGAAATCTTAATTGTTATATTACCTTATAATCAGATATCCATCACGACAGAAACATTGTTTCACATTATGTCCGTCAACACCACACATCAGACTTACATAATTAATTAATTAATACGTCAAATAAATTATCATAAGATGAATCGTAAATATTAAAGGCTTGTAAACTCCATACAACTTTGAAAAGGAATCGCAGGTTATCGGTCATAAGTGGTACGTTACATAATTTATAACTTATTTACGACCTATCAGGCTTTTATGACCACTCGACCAAAATAATTTTAACACTGCTATATATCGATCAGCCGGTAATGATGAGTATAACTACCGAATTTTTATCGATAACTTTATCATTTTATAAAACAATTTTTTTTTATGCCTGGCCACACGTCCACGACGAGCAAGTTTACCGGACGGCCGAAAAACGGTCACTAAATTCAATTGCGACTTAAATCGCAAGGTAGCGCGGACCTTGAAATCTTTTTGTTTATAAACAAAAGGGTGTTATGCAAGAAGTCGTAAATGGATCGGTGTGGAGCGTTTTATGGTCGCATTATATGGACGGGCGAGATAAAGCGTTTGTTTTGGGTCGTAAATAAGACTGCAACAGGTACGATGCGAACGGGACTCCACAATCACGTGTACGCTTTCACTTTTGCTTATTATCTTTGTGAATCGATCTTTTTATTGGTTTCTATATACCTACATCAAATTTGGATTTGGAATGAACGTTTAATAAAAAAAAACCGTATTAGGCCGCGGCACGCAACACGCAAATTCTTGACAGCCGGTTTAATTAATAACAGTCGTAATTAATGGTAGGCACTTATATGGATTACTTTTTTAAGGCTTTTACTTAAATATGAAAAGGCTATCTCCATGTATCACTCATGTTGTGCGTCAAAATAATGACCTCCGGAGATTTGTAGACTTGCGTCATTATGAATCAGGTTGAATAAAAACTCGTGACATCAGCGGAAAGTCTCGAATAGACTCAAATAGAATGAGGTTATTTTTAGAGGGTAAATTGAATAACAAATCAGTATTATCTTAAAGCTGTTCTTTAATAAAATATCCGTTTATCATGTCTTTCTTAATTACAGTCTGACATAACAAATTAGGCTTAAATAAAACTTGTTCGCACATTTTGATAGTGTTGAGCGAGCTTCCCGGCACATAATTGGTCAGCGCTTTTTCACCAGTGGGTATCGTAAAAGGTGTAAGGACTAATGGATTAATATTTACAAAAAAAAAGTCAGCGTCCTTGTTTGCTGAATACAAAATATTCATCACCTACCATCATATATCATTGGGAGTCCATGTTTAACGGGCTTACATGACGTATCATCATCAGCAGTGTCTTTTTTACTGCAATTTCCAAGAAATGTAGCTTAAGCTGATCCTGATGCTACTGGATCCGGCTGAATCTGGCGAAGCCGAGAGACCTTCAGCTAGACTTTTCACGTTTATTTCAGATGATTTTATACTGTGCCTCAGAGGCAACGTTTTTCGTAGTAAAGTAGGAAATGCGAGATCCGCATACCCTACCACAAGCCTGCCTTCTAGAGAAGTGCGTGGCTGATATACTGGGGCTGCCTTGGTAAAACTTTTTCCTTGTTTCAGCCGGCGCTCCAAACCAGACCTCGTTGCACCCCTCCACAACACAACTCGCTCGAGCTGTACGGACTGCTTCTCTGCGAGCTTCTTCGAATCTCGATGGTTAGTCCTTGAATTGAAAGCACGGCCTCCCAATTTTTTATTTTACATTCGCTACTGCGCTCATCAAAACACGAGAGGGCTCCATCCTCTACTCATATGCCAGCCAACGCAGGCGCAAAGATAATCGTATTTAACTCATCACTACTGACACAATCCAATCAAAATAAGTAAGTTCAAAACAAAATGACGGCCTGGTATCCACCTACGTAATAGTAATTGAAGAGGTCGTATGAATAATATTTGGGCGTCACTCGTACGGACGAATCGATACGTAATTATAGAGTGAAAATGTACCCCTCATAAATATTATATCCGAGGTAGTGGGGCGAGGCCGGAATCGCCCGTGGCCTCTTTTGTGTGGACTGGAGTGTACCGTGCGATGTTAGATGACGTCACGATGGACGAATAATGCGCAGCGGGAGCTTCGAAAATTTTAGTGAGAATGAAGTATGTGGTGGTAGATTCGGAGAGATTCAGTCAAGAATAATTGGGACAGTAACTATCTAAAAGAACACTGAGGTAACTGACTCAAGTGAGGTTGACGATTAGCTACGTAAAATAAATACACATATGAAGGGGTTAGAGTAAAAAGGGTTCAACTGGCAGAATGATGACTTTGACAAAAAAGCTTTCAAAGGTTTATTGACAATTTTTTTTAGTTTTATTGATTCTTTTTGTTTTGTGTTTTTGTTAAAGTAATACCTTACACTTTGAAGAGTTTTAATTATGGCACCACTATATAGCACCACTCCATCTCTCATGGATGTTGTAAAATGTGACTAAGGGACTATAAGCCAGAGGTATGAGTAGCAGCGTCCCTTCTGTGGAACAGTAGCCGTTCTGCGCTCATCAACCCGCCTGCCAAGCATGGTGAATACTGGCAAATTCCCCCCAAAATGACTCGACACGGCATGTAACTTGTCGCCATATGGTGAGGCTTTTGTTCAGCATTGCCTATTTTTGGCTGACGTGGTGATGGTGATGATACATGGGAAAAAAGTTGTAAATGTAAGTACTTAAAAGCTCATTTCAAATAGTCGTGTCACTTTCGAAATGAGTGAATTGTTGTTTAAGTATAGATATAGGTCCATGATCGCCTATTACAAAACTGAAATTTTCAGTCTTGTAACTCAGTAACTTAGATTACACACCTCTCTCTCTCTGGTATCCCAACGAACACTCCAGTAGACAAATGGTTAAAAAAACAATTACCTCCTGGTGGCATTTATGAAACTTCAAAATTTAAGTAGCACGATTCCAATTTATTGATCCTATGGAAAAGAGCCGGCAAGACTCCATAGACACTTTTTCAATGAGTGCTCATAGGAGATATTGCCATGATCACCACACTTCGAAGGCGGGTTGGTGATCGCAGTGTGTTGTTATTGGCATACGGGACGATGCTGGTACCCATCCTCTTGATATCAACCCTTAGTCGGCTTTTACAGCACCCATGGGTGGACAGAGGCGATCTATTTTTGCCGGAAAAGATACGACTAAGGAACGTACACAAACATAATAACTTACATTACATTACAAAAATAACATAATCCTCATACCGCCACGCATTACCTATACTTTACTCAACATATTTTAATTCAACCTATTTCGGTGGCTTCCCCATTCCATGAATGTTTCTATGGAATTGTTTTGAAACTTTTGTCTAATTCCTTTCCACGCAACGTTTGCATGTCAAACAGCAGTTAAACTGCGGTTTAGATTAAACCAGTGCCAACTTCCACGAATCATATAAAAATTGGCCGTGAAATTTCACCTTCGTTACGGGAATAACGTTTTAAAATGACCGTTTTGTGTTTTTGTGTTAATGTAACGAATATTTTTGGATAACATTTTAACGTCGTGATTGAGTGTAAAAAAGTCATAATATTGAAACACCTAAAGATCCATTGATAGAGTATTAAGTAGTCGGAAGGAGTTTTTTGTAAGTATGTGTATAACACAAGTTTTAACGGCTAGGTTGGTAGCACCGCTACAGTACTAGATATTTTGCCGCCAAGTAGCAGCGTATTATTAGTATAATTATTGACCATAAGAGACTAACAGCCGAATAGTGAAACGCCAGTTATTATTAAGTCCCGCTTTAATTATTCGAGAAACCCTGTTTTTGGTATGAAACCAGGCGACTGAAATGCTTAAAGACTTAATATTAATTGGCGTATAATACTGACGTATTCGGCCGTAAATACCTAACTGTCTGAAGATGACGAGCGCACTGTAGTATGACGCTAGACTAGTCCTGGGTAGAATTACAATATATTTATGGGTTGACGCTAACCACCTGGCCAATGACTCGTTTGTCTATGAAACAAGGTTGTATATGAAAAGTAAAGAACTCAACAATAGAGACTAAAATGTGTCCTCCGACTCATTATTAAAACAGTTTATATTAATAGCAACCCCTCTTTGCATCTGTCAGGTGATAAACAAAGCAAATGTATGTTCATCTGGTACAGTAAAAAAAATCGCAAACGGATCAACATTTTCCGAGATCAACAAACAAATAAACTCTTTATAATATTGGTGTGAAGGCACAGATTTAAAAGAATGATTTTAGTAACAGGTAGGATTTTAAGAAAATAACGATAGCTGTTTAATTAATACAAACTAAAACCAAGATCTTAAATTATCGATGCTTTATACGTATCCCAATAACTATCGTAAATATATCTACGTGTCAACGTTAGTTTTAAATAGCTAGGAATAGGTACTACAATGAATGGACTGTTCGTTTCGTTCGTTCCACCGTTCTCAATACGCAATTCAAACCTATTGAAGTTTTTTTTGGTCACACACAATAATATTATATCACACAGAACAGACTTCTCTATTTTTTTTATTCCTGTCAATCGAGTTTTATACTGCCAAGACGTTGAACACTTTAATTGTTGTAATCGATTAGACAAAAAATGCATCCATAATTCAGTTCTTACTACAAAGTACAAAGTAATAAGCACACAATTGTTAGCAATTTTCATATCCTACATCAGTATGAAAGACGACGAAACCAATTATCATGTTATCTTGCCCGCATATCGTTAACAAAGGGTCAAACCAGTTAAGTAATATTGTCCAATGTAAGAAATTAAAGACAAAAGCACTCCCCACTTTAATCTATGAGGGTATTTAATAAACATCTGCTTTTTGGAATCCATGTCGCATCTGTTGATCCGGCATCGAGCCTTTTTCAAAATTTCAAATGCGCGCGGGCCGCTTCCAGACAACGGCAGATGTTCCAATTCCCAGAGTCATAATACAAACCATTTTAAACTATAACTTCTTACAAATAAAATATAAAATCAAATGGATGCAACCATTAAAAAAGTGTACCGACTTTTTTTCGCTCTCAAGAAGTTAGATTATGATGTTCGAATTTTAAATTTGGCGGCAATTTAAGGTCTGTGGTAGTGATCGCCATAGATAACAGTAAACGGGGTCATTACTACGACCCTACCCTTATATCGAGGTTTTGGGTAAATGCGGTATATTTGTCAAATGTCTCATTTTGAATGTTCATATCGTGAATTTTATTGCTTTCAATTACTTAATAACTCTATTTTAAAACAAAACAGTTGTGTTTTATGTTCTACTTAGTATAATGAGACAGGGAGATAAATATTTTTGCTCCACCCCTACAACTACAATAATATAGTACAGTATGAAAATAGAGCAGGGCAACCCCAAGAGATTGAGTAAGCCCGTAAATTCAGAATTGACCACTTATGCGTGGTAGACGCCAGAAAATGCACGCCAATAAAGACAAGTTTACTTTGCAAACGTATCAACTCGATTGTATACATGTGCTCAACTAAAATATATAAAACAACTATATATCTTATATAAAATTATAGAATTGTTCGCCTTTTTTTTAGGACATGATAAAAAATTCAGTATTTTGTTTTGGCGATATCCAATAGCCATTGCGACCACAGAATCAGTATTATATTGTTCCGGTTGACAACTTGAATTATCGGTGTGGTGTTCAGATTAAGAACATAGCACCAATCATCTTCTCCCATGAATGTCATAGAAGTCGACAATCGTCATCATTATTTCAGCCGAATAAAGGCCATTGATGAATACAGGCCTCCTCCAAAGATCGCCAGAACAAGCCGTCTGGGGTGTGTGCTCATTGAGGGGTTTTGTCATAATCGCCACACTTGGCAGGCGGGTTAGCTATCGCAGTTGCATTGTTAATGTACTACATATAAAAGGCTGCTGCTGCCCATCCTCCGGCTAATCCTATAGTCGCCTTTTACGACACCCATGGGATGAGATGGGTTGGTGCTTTTCTATAAACTAGAGGAATGGAACAGCAGCCATTCTGCCCTCACAAACCAACATGCTAAAGCGTGGTGAGTAGGTACTAGAAAGTTCCCCCTAAAATGACGACACAGTTGTGGGAAATCTATGGAGGAGGCCTTTGTTCAACAGCAAAGTTTAGCTGATATAAAAATTAATGAAAACATAATGCGCATTACGGTTTTAAAAGATTCAATAGGATCAGACAGTTGAGTCAAACTTGTATGATCTGTTATATAGCATCTGACAGTTCAGTCAAACTTGTATGATATCTATTTTAGTTCTCCCTGCTTTTAGTATAGGTATTGTTTATAGAAGGAATAAAAAAACGATTGTCCATCGTCTTTGGTGTGGTTGGTGGCCAGCCTTGTATCAAAGACGTTCACGCCCGCCGCCCAAAGGCCCAATGACTACAACAGGGACCAACGATTTTTCGTCTGTGAGCTGCTCAGTTCAAATACCACTGCGGTCACCCATCCATTGATCGACCGCACAAAGCATTAATTAGTGAGGTAAATGAAACCAAAGATGCTTTATCCATACCATTAATGTCTGTTTGTAATGTCAAAATAACAGCTTTTTACTAAATGCATATGAAAGTATATACGGTATATACAACAAATTTTTTTTTATCTGTCTCTTTGTTTATTTCAGCTAAGCTCCGAAACGGCTGGACTGATTTTGACGGGACATTCACTGGCAGATAGCTGACGTTATAAGGAGTAATTTCATCGTATCAGCCACAGGACGTCCACTGCTGAACAAAGGAGGAGTAACTTAAGCTACTTATATTTTAGAAAAAGAATTAGGGTTCTGTGCAAAAAAATAAAACCTATTACATCCAATATATATTCTATGTGTACTGTCTAGGCCGAAGTACTCTAAATTATTTATAAATAACCGATTTCTTTTCATTGGAACGGTGGGTGACACAGCTAATTTTAAAACAAAAGAAATACTTTTTGTACGTCTATATAATATTAGACAGCCCTCAAACGTATACCCTTCACCGCTTCCTACTGCTTTAGCTGAGAAGAAAAAGTCACCGCCAACACAAACATAATTGTACTTCCCCAATTTCGCTTTCAACTACATGCATATAAGGCATTATGTACTAGACGACAACGATGCAATAAACAAAACAACACATTTTAAATCAATAGACATCTCAATAGGCGTGTCTGTCTACGAAAGACTTATTCCTTTGACCCTCAAATTCAGTAATTTAACTTTTCCCCTCCGGATAGCATTTCATTTACCTCTTCAACCGATACGCTGCGTGGGACGAACTAATCTGGCACAAGATTGACTATGGAGATGTCATAGTAAATATAAGGTGAAGAAGAACTTGTTGTTAGTGTGTTTGTCTTAGAGGAGGAAAGTTCTGGTAGTTTCAGTGAGTCAGTTGATTCGCATGAATTCAGTCTGAAAGTCGCCAAGAAGTTGCACATGATAGTCTATAATAGCGACGTTTTTGTTTTGTTTCTCTTTCTCTTGTCTGGTGCAGTGACGGTACGCAAGTCTCTGAACCAGAAGTAAATGTTTATACTTCCTGAATGTCGGTCACTGCTAAACAAAGGTCACCCCATAGATTTCCCCAACAACGGGTAACATGCTGCCCACATCCAACGACTTCCACACATTATCCGCAAGTTAGGGCTAAATTACCGTGTGGTGCCGGCTCAGAATGCCACCACCCCATCTCCTCCCGTGGGAGTCGTAAAAGTCGACTAAGGGATTAGCCGGAGGATGGGCAGCAGCGTCCTTCGAGTACATTAACAACTCAACTGCGATCGCCATGCCATCGCCGCCCGCCAAGCGTGGCGATTATGGCAAAACCCCCCAACGAGCCCACAACACATCATATCGGTGGTTGTGGTGATCTTTGGGGGAGGCCTGTGTCTAGCAGTGGACTTCATTCGGCCGAAATTAATGAGAGCTAAAATGAAAATTTATTTTCTTAAGTAGTTAGCTACTTAAGAAAATAAACGTCTGCTACTGTTCAGTTCGAGATAGGATAGATGAGGAACGGCGACTCGAAGACAAATTTAAACGTAAAATTTTAATTATATCGTTTTCTTTTGGATTTATTTGTAACATTCAAATTACATTCATTTTTAAGCATTTTGTTACACAAATTAAGGTTTTAAGTCCTAGTAAAACATGTTGGTATAGCAAGAGCTCCATTAGAAATAGTATTCCTAAGACACTGACTTTAAAAGTGCAATATGACTGACTAAAATTCATAACTACATGATGAACACACACACATATTAGCTCGTTAACGTGTAGTGTGGAACATCCATAGCCTCCCGATCATCACAGGTGATATTGCCATAACCCGCACCCTTTGCAGGCGGAGGATGCTGCTGCCCATCCTCTTAATATCAACACTTATTCCCCTTTAATGGCGCTTATGCGTGGGGTTGGGTGATTCTTTGCCGGTAAATACAAGGTATGTTGATGAACAACAATTCAAATTGTCGGCTCGGTTGGTGCAGTGGCTAGTCAGCTGGTGCGCTCCGGGTCGCGGGTTCGATTCCCGCACGGAACATATTTGTATGATCTGCAGGTAATTGTTTCGGGTCTGGGTGTGCGGTGTGTGGAATTTGTTCTGTAAACGCACCCACGACAGGAGAATTCCTAAAATAGGGCCAAGTTTAAAACATCTATTGAACAAGTATTACTTAAAGAGTTTAAGACCAAAACGAGATCATCATCGTATCAGCCGAAAGACGTCCATTACTGAACAAAAGTATCCTCCAAAGATTTCTACAATTTGTTTCGTTTGTGGGGGAAACGCACAGTTTTGACATTGATCACAGTATGACCACTGTTCCACAATAAGGGCGCTGCTGTCCATCTGTAGTAGTTTAGAGTCTTACGGCACATTGATTATTAATTTCGTCCCTTGGTCACGTTTTACAACATCTACGGGAGGAGATGGAATGGTGCTATATTTTTAACAGATAAATGATTTAATTATTGAACCCATTTTTCCACGTACGTCATCTCCACGCCATTCACAGTGCCGATAATTCCCTCCATTGATTCGTAACGCCTCCGCGCCACGCTACAATGGTCGCGAGTGAGCACCGACATTTGCCATTGTATAGTCTATGCTCCCGCTATGTCCCTGTTATTTATGTCGCTACTGTAGCTATGGGTGGAAAAATATTTAGGATTGTCGTTGATTGCGTTTGGTATGTAAACGGATTTTATTTGTACTGTAAGAAAATGTTTTAAATCTGGAATGAAGGGCTTATTTGTTTTTTAAACTAAATATTACAGTGCAAAGGATTTTGTTAAATTAGGAAGGTATATGTAGTTTTTTTTTTGAGGCAATTGTTTTCAAATACTAGGTACTATTACTAATAATAATTTTATTCCCAATTATTTTTGAATTGCTTAATAAGTGGGAATTTTTAACGGAGAGAAGCCATTGCAATGCATGTAAAATGTAAAAATATTTTGGAATAAGCTTCTAGAGTATTAAACAAAGCTGAACTTTTTAGAAGGTGATTATAGGTGGGCCATTTATTTCACGGCAAAGAACAGAGCACCCCTCCGAGTCGTAAAAGGTGACTAAGGATTGATATTAAGAGGATGGGCAGCAGCATCCTTTCAACAACATATTACGATCGCTAACCCGCCTGCCAAGTGCTTGACGGCACAGTTGGTGCAGTGACTGATACAGTCGGTTGCTGCGCTCCGGGTCGCGGATTCGCCCGCACGAAACCAATATTTGTATGAACGGCAGGTTGTTCCGGGTCTGGATGTACTGTGTTTCGAATTTGTGTAAGTAAACTCACCCACAATACACAAAAAAATGTGTGGTGATTATGGCAATATCCCCCATGACCGATCATTGGGAGGCCCAGTTCAGCTTGGATACTTTGCTTCGTACAGTCTGAACACGCAACAAAATTCATGAATCTAAATAATTAAGTTTGTCGAGATTCAAAGGTCTACCACTACACATAATCGTTAGTGCACAGTGGACTTAAGTGCGTAGCTGTCGAAAATAAACAATTATTTCCCGTAGGAAGCAAGCCTGCAAACTAGAAGCCGTGGGGTGCGAACGCTCCTCGCGAATGAAGGAGTTACTCAACGTTGCAAACAAGAATCACATGTTAATTCTGTATTTCCGTTCTTTGAAATAATGTCATAATTATTTTTCTTGATGAGATTACAAGTGTGAGTTATTAGAACTGCGGGAACTTATGTTTCGAGGCTAAAATCAAGCAAATCAAGTAAACCTCCTCCGTAAAAATCCCAAGATCATGCTGTTATATAACACTCAAAGGTTCTCTAATTCAAACTTGTATATTTTAGTGCTAAGCCATAAGACAGCATTAATACCATTTGATTATAATAATATATTAACAAACAAGGATGTATATTGATTGATGTTAAAAAAAAGTGAAAAAGATTGTGCTCAAACAGTCAAACCCCATTAGGTACATGATCATGATAGAATAGAATAGAATAGAATATTCTTTATTGTACACCATTAGAATAGTAATTTGTAGGAAAATAGATCATAATACAAGTAATTGTACAATGGGCGGTCTTATCGCTATAAGCGATTTCTTACAGACAACCAGATAGCCTGATGATACAACCTAGATCAACTACGAACATTTAAAATTATTATATTACCAAGCATTACTACTTTCTTGGGCATCATCGTGCGCAAATTACAGCTTAATTGGTCAGTAAAAAGTGGGACAATAACGAATTACAATCGTAGCCGGAAACACATAAAAATATTTCAAGTTAATAAAAGGTTGTCAATTAAGCACCAACAATTGTTTAATTTTCAAACACTATACAGTGCCAAAATCCTAATATCTGAATATAATAAACTCATTAAAAAGTGCTTAGTATTCGTTTTTCAACCAATGAATTGAAAATGGAATGTAGTTAATTGACAACATACTTGATAGCTAATGAGAGAACCTATAATGTTGGAATGGGAATTGCTTGTGCAAATAATTATTTAAACTGTTTCAAGCACAGTAATCACTTACTAATAATTACCACCTGGCGAGAATGTTATAATGATTTAATAGATTAATTGCGGTTTTTAACTTTGATAATGTTATACCGTTTATAATAAATGGCTGTTAGGAGATTATGAGCAGGTTAGTTATTCTTCAGCGCTTTGTTCATCATTATAGGTGTGAAGATATCAGCGTGTGTACATTTAGTTGCTTAAATATTTATCTGGCGTTTCACTTGCATCCTTATACTTGTTAGCCGCAAACATCAGCGGCAGGCACCGCCAAACGAATCTGATCACTGACCCATGAAGCAAACAGAAAGGAAATTTTCTTCCACCAAGGAAAATACGACAATATAAATAACTCCATTGGACCCCTACCTACTCCTACATCACCCTATGACAAAAGAGTTATCGGTGCGTTGAAAACAAAAATGGCGAGTTGATTTATTACGAACGGTCGCGTATTAGCCGTGTGTGATTCGGGCATTTGTGGAAAAAAAGGCAAAGCTAGGTGAGTTAGGTCACGTCTAGACGAACGACAGTCGAAGGGCGCAGTGTTGTTTACTCCGAGGATTCCCAAACGCGCCTTAATGAGTGTGGACGTTGATTTAGGGCACCCATTCTAGAAGTCGATGCGAAAGCTTTTAGTAGTTACGTCATAATTTGGTAGGTTTTCTCAGCTACGAAAGTTGTTCGGCATTTTCTTTGTTTTAACAGCTGTAACTAAGCAGAATGTTATCAAAGTCAGGAGAGGATACTTACGCAAAATTAAACAAACTTTTTTCTTGTTTCGTAATGAAAATTAATGGATGGACATACGGAATTCAGGATACCGTCTCATAAAATCCGCAAGATTTTGTATAAACTCAATATGAAATCTTACCCAGGTTTCATATTCAGTTTTGTGGCGAACTTTAAAAATACAAAAATCGTTTATAGCGTCCGTCATAAATCCACTACGACGAAAGCGAAGATTAGAAAGCTAGCTACTGAAGCCAAAACTCGATATTGGGTGAATAATCGTCGCCACTACCGGCGCGGTAGCCGGCCGGATGTGCCAGATTTATACCCTGGCGAACCCGGGTGTACCGGCCTGTGACCGGCGCGTGTACCAATTTATACCCGGCTAGGTACGCTGGTCGTATCCGTGCTGTCGTCGAGTCTGTGCTCTTCATAAAGCACCCGATATGTCCGCTTGCCTTGAGGGCTGCGATTTATGGCGTGGAAACGTCATCGGACCCCGTGTTTAGGGATAAATCATATGTGTTTGCTTAGTGCAAGAGGCGTCTAAATTTCTCGGAAGCAACCGTTGCGGTTGTGTTTGTAGGGTGAAAGATTTTAAAATAAGTTTCGGGTAATTAGTGCTACTGGTATTATAATTGGAATAAAATGACAGTGTTATTTTTATGATCTCTTGAGTCTATACAGAGATAAATAAATAAATGGTGTCTATACCAAAGTATAGCAAGCTGAAAACTTAGTTTTAATAGAGAAGATTTTTGAATAGAAAATCTGCTGAATTAATACTTATGATGCCTTAAATAGTTAGGTTTATGAAAAACGCACAGTAATTAATAAAGATTCTAGCACTGTATAGCATTGTGAAAGGAGAAGTCGCGAAACGTTCTCCAATAACATGACTTATTTTGTTCTTTATTTGTTTTTGAACGATGCCTCAAAACTCGTTTTTTTTTGTATTGTGGATACAGTTTACAAATATAAATCTGACATGCATTAGCACCAGACCAGAATCAATCAAGTATCTGTAGATCATACAAATATTTGCACCAAGCGGTGATCGAACCCGCGATGGAGAAAGCCAAGTGCTCAGCCACTACACCAATACTACCGTCATCCATCATGTCACACTATACTGAAGATCATCACTGAAAAGAGGCAACTGAATTTATGTAATAAAACACTTGTTTAAACAGATAACATCGCGTATTTAGTAGATTTTTGTATTTACTCACGTTTCAAATACTACAGCATTCGTGGTCACTGGATGACAAAGGCGACTGGCGTCATTACAGATTTTAAAAGTTGTTTTTTTTGCCGCACAACTCTTAGAATTGCTGCAGTGTTCGAAACTAAATATGCGATCTATAAGATATTCATATCCGATGCCGTAATCGGCGGCGTCCCTTCTGTTTAACAGTAGCCATAGGGCCGAATACTGAAACGCCATTCAACTCAGTCTGTCAGCCGAGTTCCCTTTAGTTTGGTACAGCCCCCAAATTAAAATGGAATTCTCAAACGCTACTCAAACGTTTTAAGACCATAATCAGCTCAGCGTCTCTTACATGTTTCTAATAGGGCAACATTATCTAGAAACAGTTTGTTCTCGATTACAATTTAATTACTTTTCAGTTTCACGCAGTATTTACGTAAATAGTAACAATTTTACATTACGCAAATGAATAGAAAAATTAGATCAATCAGTTAAGAATATATTTTGAGACTGAACTTTACATTTTTTTTAAGTTATAGCTGCAACATTACCTGTTCTGTCTGTTTCACTAAAAAAATAAATTAAACAGGGATCGTCAGAAACTTTACGTATAATGTAACGATTTTGTAACAGCTGACAATAGTTTAGTACCTATCACCAGTTTTACAATTAAGCAAATATATTTTTTATAAACATACATACATGATTGTGTTGATGAAAATAACGCGATGAACTAATCAAAAGATGCCACATTAAACGTGCGCTTTTAATTTAATGGAATCGTACGACGTTGCCGACATATTTATTAGATATGTTACATTTTTGGGAAATATTTTATGAATATTTAAAGATTGATTCATCTGAGCACCGTACAACGTCGCCTTATACTTGACATTGGCGAAATTGTGAAAGATACTTACAGAAGCCATGATCTAAGAAAAGAAGAAGATTGTGTTGAATGAAAACTTGTGATAATCTTAACATTATCAAGCAAAATGCCTCTCAGGCCCTGTCTAATTACTTTTACAGTTCTTGACTTTAGTGAAGTGTTGTGTGTGTACACTTTCAATCAATGGTTAATGTTGATGGTTGATATGTATAACTTAATGGTTGATATGTATCATTTCTTGTGACATTAAAGTACAATATTACACAGATATATACAGAACTGTAAATGTGTGAGCAGCATGTAGCCATTAATGTACATAAATTGCTCACTAAAATGTCTTACTGGTGGTGGCATTGTGTCAGGTCATTGGGTTCCCTACAATATGGTTGAGTTAAGCGATGCAGTTGTGTGAATGGGTATCATCTGTTGGGACTGGTCGGCTGTTAACTGCCATGGCAAATAAATTATAATAATATTATAGTATGTTCTACCTGTAATTCTTTACACATGAAACAATTTTTTCTCATTATATACTTTAACATAATTTGTATCCATCAACACTAATCTCAATTAATAGACATGAATTCGCTTTGTACTGACTCTTCTCCATAGGACTAACCAATTGGCATCATTCAACTTAAAGGTTTAATAATTGCATGTCCTATTTGAAATAAAAACTGACTTGACTATGCATTACTAATTCTTATTTATTATTATTTGTATATTGAATAAAGACTGGTGATATTGTAAACATTACAGTGATTATTGCTATTTCTAGTTTATTCTTTTTTATATAAATCCTATATTGAATAGAAATTGTGATATTGATAACATTAGGTTGACTATTGTTAATTATCGTTAAACAATACTGAGATTTCAAACTTTTATATTAAAATAAAACAATTGTTAATTAGAAAAATGTGTTTTAATTAATATTGTCCTCACAATAAAAAAACTAATTTCCTTAATGGGTCTGTTATTCAATAAGTTCCTCCTCAGTACTGTCTGAAGAACAACCTCTAGAGATGTATCCTGATTAGAAAGTGCACAATAAGTTTATAAGCTTCTTCAGCAGGAGTCCTTGTATTTAATAAAGGTGGTACTAAATAGCAGCGGCATGGATAATCACAATCACCAAAAAGCATCATGTTTTCGAAGTCGCAGCACTCTAGTTGTGCACACAAAGGTGAATCATTAAAACTTGTACTGTCATGTACAGAGCCTGGCCTTCTTGGAATTACATTTTTAATGCGCAGTCTTGCTTTACACACCATTTGGACATTCAAAGAAAAGTAACCCTTTGTTATGAAAGGTTTCAGCTTGAACTCCTGCAAACAATTTTTTGTTTCTATTAACACCTTTCAGTTTTTACTTACTTTCATTATAGAACAAGTAACTTGGTTATAAGATGGAACATACCTGGTGAATTTATTTTAATATGGGTACAGTCCACAGCACCCAATACTCTTGGAAATCCAGCTATTGTGTAAAATCATGTGCAACTTCTAAGCGTTTGCTAGGAGTTGGCATGTGAAGATGTTCACATTTTAATTCAGATATTTTAGCTGTTACTCTGTGCACAATTCGGTGAACAGTTGGTTGTTCCACACTAAATACATCTGGTATAATAGTTTTATAAATGCCTGTAGCATAAAACCGCAGAATTATCAGAAGCTGATTGATCTATTGACTGTAAAGCTCGATTGCGCTTTGTCAGAGGCTTGATAGCATCACAGATTACTATATTAGTAGTAGATAGCATTGCCTATCACTGAATCCAAGTCCAACACAGTTTCCTTGGAGATTCGGAACCGCATTAGAAACGATATCGTTGTATTTTTCACAGGCGTTAAGCCTTTTCACGTTTCTACGACTTCTTCTGGTAGTTTCTTCATCAGAAAGTGATGATAAGGACATTTCAATTTCTATTTATAACTTTTTACTGTACTTAAAACCATTTAAGATAGCTCTCGACCACTCTTAAATTCGACAGGTACTCAAGTTATATAAGACCTCGATTTGACAGCTGTCACGGCTTAAGTAACGTTTCAGTATACGAATTTTACATTGAATGGCATTTTAAGCGCAAGTTTAATTGGATCCCAAATTTATTTAAATGATGCTCTTAATAGACGTTTGAGTATACGAAAAACTAAGATAACGGCGCGCCAAACAGTAGAGCAGTGCTTAACGAGTTGAATGTCGTTTGAGTATTCGGCCGTTAGTGTCCTCACCAACCCAACTGCCAAGCGTGGTGAGTACTGGAAAATTTGCTAATTCCCCGAAAATGACGACATAATTGCAAAAATACATGGGAGAGGCCTTTGTTCAACAGATGACGTCCTTTAGCTGAAATTAATCCGTTTGATTTAAATGAGTAATAATGGTAAAAATCTAGGACAATACTATGAATATAAGCATTTTTATTTAACACTGAGTGGCTGCCATCAGAGGGTTAAATCTCGTAATTAATTTACGCTATGACTGAAAGTTGACTGAAATGAGATTGAATTATAAATTGGTAAACAAAATAGTATTCTGCTCCTCAAGTTTCAGTCCGGTTCCAGTATGATCTCAATCTACAATATTTATTTAAGGACGAAAATACCACTTATTAGCTGTCAGTTCCGAATGTTAGCAGAATACTATTTCGGGTTCGATCAACAATCGATCACATCACAATATAAGTTTACATTTGATGATGTTTGTTAGTTACGTTTACGACATCGAGTTATTCGGAAATACATTTAAAACATTTCAATTTAGGAGAATTGACCCTCTGTAGTACGAGTTTATTTTCGCAATCGAAACGTAATAGTAAACTACACGTTTACCGCGTTCGGTGCTCTGATTGGTTGCCAAGTTTAGAACGGGCCAATGGCAGTGCTGAACGCGGTAAACGTGTAGTTTACAATTACGTTTCGATTGCGAAAAGAAATTCGTACTAGGGCTACTGATCTCTGTAACCCACCAGCCATTATTCAGGCTTCCGATAGCTTGTAAGAAAAGTTAGGAAATTGATTTATTTATTTTGGCATTGCAACAACGTTTTTACTAATAATATATACTTATTAAATGACCATCGTTTTAGGAATATAGTGAATTTGTCATTTAACGTGTGCACAGTACTTGTAGGGAAATTAAAAACTATAACACAGGTTTCAAAAATGACTACACACGCTATGAAATACACTTTAGATGCATTTTCATACTGTGTCAACGCTAACAACACACATGATAATGTTATAGCCCGGTCAATTGATAGTGTATACAATTTATAGTGTATAAAACAGCATTTATACAACGGTGAGAAACCAATTTAGCATTCCCTAAGTCTCACCGTCGTGGCACACCGTCAGCAATGATGTAGTTCTAGTGTCCAATCGTGTCGAAATGAATACCAAATTGGTTTTTGTGTTTTCAAAGGTGTATGCAAGCTCGAGCTTAGGGAATTTCACTGCAGGAGGAAGTTTATTTAACGAAGCGAAAAGTTATAAAGACTAATTACTAACTATTATTACATTAGCATGATAGCCGGAGCAAAGGGTTATGTGATCAACGTGAGATCTAATGAGTCTAGCTAGAAGCTCAGCCAAGGGACTAAATAGATTTCTACATTCAAACTTACACAAGGAAGTCAATCGCAAAAAAAAAAAATGCAAGCGACATTCCTTAACAACAGGTAAGTCAAAACAATTGTAGAGCATTACAGTAGTTGACAAAAGAAGTCTTGAATTGGGTCAAACGCAAGATTTACGAGCGTAATTGTCAACTTATTTATGCAACTTGTAAATAACAATACACAGAAGCAGGTATGTTTGCGCGAATTATAATTTGCATAGAGATTTAAGCTTTCACTTTTCATTGTTATGAAGTAATAAAAAGGGCATTGTTGAAGAAATGCTTCTTCAATTTTGTGGTGTTGTCTTCATTCAAAAGGTTTGACAATAGTTGTTTGTAAACAAAAACCATTTAAAGCTAATTGCTTTATATAAGAAGGATAAGGATAAGAAGTATCGTAAGATATCAACCATGAATGATTTCGTTTAGTGTCCAGATTAAGTATTAGCACCATCTGCTCCCGTGGATGTCGTAAAAGGCAACAAAGGGACTCTAAGCCAGAGAGATGGGCAGCAGCGTCCCTACTGTGGAACGGTAGCCATACTATGGTCACCAACCCACCTGCCAAGCGTGGTGAGTACTGGCAAATTTCCCTCAAAACGACGGACGACACATTTGTAGATATCTATGATCAGGTCCTCTGGCTGATGTAATGATGAAGATATCAAAAATCATGAAACCTATAAGCCTAGATACAATCACTTACGTAGTAAATATTGTAATCTATTCTATCTACATTATGGAAGCGACCATTATGGATACCGCACAGCACACGCTCGAGGAGTGCCCTGCGTCCCGGCCGAGCGGCAGATCCTGGTCGATCAGATCGGGCAAGATTTCTCTCTGCCGGTAGTAGTGTCGGTGGTCTCCTGCGAGAGCGTCATGCTGCAGAAGGAGACTGCAGAGCGGGATCGGGAAAGGGCCGATCCCGCACGGAGAAGGACGAGACGGCGCCGGGGCAACAACCGTCCCGGCTCCCAAGTCCAACACGCCTGAGCCCCCTGCCGTCACTTCATGGTGGGGGGCCTCGGGGGTCGCGGGTGCGCAGATTGGGGAGTCTGCGTGCTCATACCGAACGACCCCGGGAAGACGGTGGCGCGCACTTGGTCACGTGCCGCCGTGTGTGCAGCACAGCGCAAAGCGAGGCTTGGGGGGATCCTTTACAATCATTCCCGAGAAGTGGCTGGGGGGGCGACCTTTTTACAGTCGCCTTCCCTCCGCTAGAAGGGGTGACCGCTTTACAGTCATCCCTTCCGAGATGTGCCCAAAGGCGTGGCACCAATGGGCGGCTCTAGTGTGATCTTACTAGGACCTGGAGCCCCCTTCGGTGCCGAAGATGACCGCTCCAGTGGTTTTAGCCAGTAGGAGTCCGGCATACCCCTTCGCCGTTCCCCGGTATGAAGGAAGTTCCATGTAGAATTTCCACTGGACATCAATAAAAAAAAGGTATCTAAGTCATCATCATTATCATCATTTCAGTCGAATAAAGTACACTGCTGAACACAGGCCTCGCACAAAGATCAAAGATGAAAGATGTTGAGTGCTTCTTGAAGGATTTTGCTTTAATTGCCACGCCTAGATTGGCGGGCGCAGTTTAGTTACAAATGTACTCAAAGGACGCTGCTGCCCATCCTCCAGTTAATTCCACCGTGTCATTTTACGACACCCATGGGTTCAGATGAGGTGGTGCTATTGTTAGCCGGCACCACACGATTAAGCCGTGTCTAAGTCAGTTTCTAGTAATACCTAAGGAAAAGACTCAAGGCAAATAATTAAAAAAAACTTAGGTCAATGCTCTGAATATATTATTATCATTACATTTCTCGCAAAATCGCTATCGTTAAATCACCGTTATTGTAGTTGAACTTGTTCAATGAATAAAAACTGTAGTCATTGATAAAAATCTCCGACACCGACTAACTGTATAATGTTAGCATAGCTCGAAAAAGTTCACAAAGCTCACACTTCAGCGTTATAAAGCGTAGCGCCATCTATTCCTGCACCCTCGCAATTTTTGAAAGCGACAGAACCACCCTCTGGTTGCAAATACGAAACATTCCAACCCCTCGAGGCAACTCAAGCTCGACCAAAACAAGAACCATTTTACCCCGCGACCTTAGCGCCTTCTCTGGGATGGCGCACGAACTTTCATGAAAGCTCGTAGTTCAGAGCTTTGCCGCTGTGGCAGCACCATCGCTAAAGCTTTTGAATGAAAACAAAACGTACAAGAAAAATGTGACTTAACTGTACACAATTAAAGTTGGTTTTAGGTTGTAAAGTGATTTATATCGCCGAGTAGAATGCAAATTAACGTGCCATTACATGGTAATTTATTTGAAACGAATGACCACTTTGTGGAGTAGTGCATCCAACGTCGAACACTGAACGTTTATATGGGGACCCTGACCTTATATTGCGTCAATTTATAGCTTTAGAGCCGTTAAACGCTGTTTTACGTCACAGCTGTTGTGTCTCGCGTGATGCCTTTGCATAGTGACCCTGTTTTGCATAGGACTTTCACCTGTTTCTTCAGCAGTTAGAAAGTTTACTATGTATTAATTAATTTCTTGACCGAATGGTTACAAAATTACAATTTCCTAAAAATGTTATCTCATAAACATTGACAATTAATTGCCTCTTCAAATTTTATGAATTTCCTTCCAAGTTATACGCAGGTGGTAAAAAGGTTCTTCTACTTTTTCATTCCTCATTAACAACCTCTTTCTATATTCTTTAAAAAAGCCTCGTCTCATTTATACCACTCGAATTTAGTACTTTCTTATACGTTCTTTGTCTATTACACCAACGATTATAATAATTGTTTTGAGTACTTCTTACCGCATATCATATCAATATTTTCTTAATTTCAACCAAAATCCAGAACAAAGCTACCTTTCATCTCCATATAGCACAGTGCACCTCATTCAAGATTGGATCCAGGCAAATTGAGATCCTGCCGCCTGTTATCAGACAGCCCGCAAATAAAGACAGCACAATATCGCATTTATGAGATGAAACAATGTTTGTAAGTGCTGTGATTTATGAGGACAGTGGCACCATGAACACGCCCAAAGACCGTGTCTGGATAAAAGGAGGATTTTATTTGTTTTTTATTAATGTATGGACGTATAGCTTTAGTATTGCAAGCTAAATTGTAGTTGGAACAGCATTTAGAAATAGTTAAGAAGTTCTTATGCTTTGCATTGCAAGCATTATGGTGATCTTTGGGGTAGACCTAATTCCAGCAGTGGACGTTATTCGGCCGAAATAATAAAGCATTATCAAGGAAAATATTATCTCGTTATCCAAATTAATTAAGAAAAAAAGTAAATAAACTTCGGCTATAGTGATGATCAACACGTTACCGTACCTTTGTAATTATACATAATTTCAAAACCACGGCGCGATTGGCGCATTGGTTAAGCAATTGGCTTTCCGCGCTAGGTGTCGCGGGTTCGATTTCCGCACAGAAAAAAGATTTGTCTGATCTACATAGTTCTTTCGGGCGTGGGTGTTTAAGCTTGTAAGATTTATGTTTGTAAACTGTACCCACGACACAAGAGAAAACAGAGTGCCACATCGTTTAAAAATGCTATAAGTGTTAGTACAACGAAGGTCTTAATAGAGTTGTTTAATTTCCTAACACTTATTCATAAATTTTACATGCAAAAAAATACGATTACATAAAAAACATATCTAACCGAAAGCTGAAATGTTAAATATTTTAATTAACCATTACATCCACGAGAATTCGAATGATTCATGTCATTCCAATTATTTAATATTAAATTAAATAACAAAGTCATTCTCAGAGTAAAATTGATTTTCCAGTAGCCAGACGATTAATTTTACAATAAATTAAACTACTGGGTAACTCTTTTATCTCTTTTGGTATTTTATTATAGATATTTCCACAAATTTAATAGATAACAGTTTTTTTCTGATACAGAGAAGTTCTTGGAACTCTAGGCAAAACTATTCTATCTGGTTTGTAGGTACGTACACATCAAGCTATACAAAACCAGTCTACGCTGATCTCTCATCATTCCTAAAGCCTATACAATGCGAGATAAGCTTAAACTGGAATTGTATAGCTTGATATATAGCCGTGTATACCTGAATATAAACTTATACAAAATATTATGAAAAAGTGTGCCTCGCGATTGCGATGATGGGTGGATGAGCATGTATCAGACAGAATGAGTAACCTCAGAATAAAGGAAGGACAGATGAAGTGGATTTTTGAAGAAAAAGGAATCTGCAGCGTCTTCATATCACCCAAAAGACGTCCACTGCTGAACAATGGCCTCCCCGTAAACGACCGGTTACAAGCCGTGTGTCATCATTTCAGGGAGAATTTGTCAGTACTCACCACGCTTGGCAGGTGGGTTGGTTGGTTGCATCTAGTAAGACCAAAAGCCAACGCCATTAACTTATTTTTTAAATTTAGAGTTTCAAAACCAAAAATTAAATTAGATGATTTGAAACTGATTTGATAATGCAAAGTACATTTACTTTTAAAATGGGAGTCCGAAATATAAATAACCGAGTTGTACACTAGTTACGCTTGACATACAATATTGAAGCAAATAAATTAAAGTAGTGACAAAAAGCTTATTTAAAATTAATAGCAACAATTTGTCAGATGAATATTAAAACTTCACATCACTGGACTCGACGCTAATTGAAAAGATAAAGATCGAATAAATTATCCAATTACACAATCGAAAAGTCATAATGACTATAAGAGTTGACAGCTAATGACTATAAAAAAAAATGTCGTAAGTCACAATTCGTGCGAAACGAGAAAATGTTCCGATTAAACGAATAATCGGTACATTATTTGGTAAGTGTGAAACCAGAAAGGACAGTTGGAAACAAAATAATTACTGGTACGAAATGAAGTCTTTACCATCGATGTCAGTAGGCGACTCCGCGTCGACTCGCAGAAATTGGACATACAGCCCGCGGTCTGTCAGAACTTCTTGTTAATGATCTCACGAAATCATTTAACCCAGTAATGAACTTAAATACATCACAAAAACACGACAAAAGAATTCAATCTACGTTTTGTCTTGCGTAAAATTATGAATAATTCTTCTTTCTTCTGCCAAAATCAAGAGAACAATTTGACATACCAACGGATGTAAAAAGGCTTCAATGAGAAACTCTTCCACGAATCTTATTAATAATACATTTGAGAGGTGTTAATAAATCACCAGTTAATTAGCTACTACTACACAGTTGAAAGCTATAATTGAACAATGTATCTGTTACTCGATTTTTTTAATAGATCTGTAACATCACAGACGGCCGCGAACAAAGAACTAAGACTACGCCAAAGAAAAGGAACAATAGTGGTGTGAATGTTACACTCGGATATTACAATAATGGTATCGATTATAATTTGCGTGCGATGCGGTCTGAGATACGGGCGGGAGGCGACACGTAAGCGACAGGCGTTCGCAATCGGCGTCGCGATCGACTCTTGCGCACCACACCGCACAATGCTATCGTGGCGCTACGATCGCGGACATGCCCTCTCGCGCCATTACGATTGGTGCTTTCAACGTATACGCACCTATTTTATGGTAGAATGATTAGCTGTTTATGAAAAGACTGCATTTAATATCATCATTATTTTAGAAAATTGAAAATATATTTATCTTATTGGACGTACGCAAAACTGTAGGGCAGGTTAAATTACTTAAGCTTTCTCGCCTTTTTGATACACAGAAAAGTTAGATACTTATCCTTTTTTTGGGATCTATTAAAAAGCTTACAAACCGCAGGGTAGCTTGTGGCGAGCTGTACGTGAATAGCCAAATGCCCCAGAACGACTTTTTTTGGGCTTCTTACAGACACTTCCTAGAAAGAAAGCAGCTAGCTCAACCGGATCTTTCCTGCGAAGCCAACAGGGGCCCCTAGCCAGGCTTAAAATTAATGTTAAAATCTAAGCAACTTGCGCTCAGGGCGCCCCCTGCGAGACACAGACCCCGGCTTAGTTGCTGCTGGTTGTTGTAGCCGTTGCTAGGGATCTATTGTTTTGGGGACAGCTGGATCGGCTTTATTTAGTCTTTATTATTTAATGCGTGAGCAAGGCATGGGGGGACGGAGAAGTATTTCCTACATGAACGGAGTGGTGCCCCAGAGAGACGGTCGGTGCCTAGTCTTTAGTTTACCTTTACTAGTTGTCTGTAGGTAGTGGAACCCCCTGAGTGCCCGCAGACTCTCAACTCTAAATTGCCTTATTTGAACGGTCAACAAGGAGCCGCCAACGATATATGCTTGGGAGTGGAAGTGTCTTAACGGGCTAATAACGGGGACACCCGCTCCAAGTCTTTGAGTCACGCGATGGTGAAGCCGGTGCTTTGTCTGTCCACACCCCGTGCCACTCATCCTGGTATTCCTCCCTGTCACCTGTAGTGGTAGATATTTAAGCATCATATCTTGTTAGTGGTTGGTCACCGTTTACCTTTCTGGGAAATGTGGTTGCTTAACTGATTTTTTAAGGTGGAAAGGACGCCGTATTTAATTTATATTTAAAGTATTTAATCCATTTTGCTCCCATTGTAATAGACCTTATAATTGTAGTTTCCATCTCATAAATTGAACCGTACCCGGAGAAATGTAAAGCTTGATTGTAATGGATTACAGAACTGCATATTATAGTGCAGCTATGGAAAGGCCCTGGTTAGTGTCCCATTACATTTGAGATTAAAATTATCTAAAGGACCTCTACATGGTGGACACTTGTCCCCCGCATAAGCCTATAAAAAGACGACGGTCTTGGTTCCTTCTGCAGAGGAGTAACCCGTGAAAACAGAAACATTTATTTATCATAAAGCTATGTATTTTTCCTTATAGTTTCTATCAGGAGAGCCAAGATTATGTAATAGGTAAAGCATGGATCAGTTTTGAAAAAAGAAAGGGATGCGTTATGATGCTCCATAATATATACAAATCAAGTAGTAAGAAAATATCACTATACAAAAGAGAGTTTAGGCTTTGGAATATTACGGAGAGTCCGAAATTGCTGAAATGACTGGAAAAACCAATGCGATTAACGGAAAGAAAATGCCCGTTAAAATGGCATGGTAAAATATACATTACGAATTAAGTCAGAAAGATGAACAACAGCATCCTCTTTTAAGGACTGTGTGTGACGTTTGACAAAAATGGTGATTATGGTGACGCTGCGAGCAATATGGGTTACTGTTTCTCAGAAGTAACCTGGTAAGTGAGGACACGGCATATTATATATCATTTCTTTTGGCTGTCCAGGAGGAAACTCTGGCTCAGCAGGAGCCATATGCAAGCTAAAGCTGATAATAAACAAAGTTTTGTAGGAAGTTGATGTTATTGGGCATGATAAAATGATAATCGATGGAAAATCTGTAGCGACAAAGTGAATGAATGTTCCTCATAAAGAGAAAGCCACTATTTATGTTACTACTACCAATGAAAGTAAAAAGGCAGTAAAGAACTCGTAATCTGGCTATGCTGATGAGCCATTACGCATCTGTAGAGTCGTGTTTTAGTTACACGTTTGAACATAACGGAATAGTCATAAAGTAAGTTTTACGATTTGGGCATAAAAATAGAGAAAAGAAAAAAGATAAAATATTTTATGGATGTAGTAAACTAACACCGCACAGTAAATTAATGCAAAACAGATTCAATTCAATTCCAATCAAATTCCTTAAGATCGACTCTGCTAAGCGACTAAGTAGAATATTCCCATGCCTCATTTCTATTTAACATGCGTAATTCAAAAGCCATAAAACGAAGTTTGCATAGTGACCCAAGTTCCCAGCATAAGCGGATAAGTTAGAAAGTGGATCGTCAGTTTGCTAATATAACGATTTTAATCCGTATTTCTCATACATTACGACTATGAAGGAGTGCAGGAAATGCATTTTTTCTGATACTTGTACATGGAATATTTAATCCTAATTTGATATTCTTAATATACAATGCTAATGATCCTCTATGTGAGGACATGTTTATGTTTTCGAATAATATGCAAGCTTTTTTTACTTAGTATGGGTCAAATATTGCAACTGAATTTTTAAACAGTTATTCCCAACCAATTGAGCTGAATGTTTGCATACACGTTTACTTAATTTGGATGAAAATACATTTTTAGGTAAGTGGCGTCATTCTAAATCCAATATGTTGGACTCTCAAAGATGGCGGACCAGTTATTTTTATGCACCCCCAGTGCCTTTAACACCTATAATAACAGTTGAGATAACAGAAGAAGAACAGAAGAAGAAGAAGTAATTAAAGATTTATAATAATTGGCATTTATGGTTCTTATAATATTAATATGATTGAAAATCACTCGCGTTGTTGTTATCCTCCAACCGCAGTACTGAGAGAGGCGAAACTGTCGTCAGGCGAGGCCCCAACAAGGCAGGAGCGAGTAATAAACACGGCCGTGTCAATAAAAGTCACCGTTCCACCATACACATGTCCACTGGCCGCCAGCAGGTGTACGGCCTAGGCTATGGCAGTAGGGATGCCTATTAATCATAAACATTATATAGGTATAAAGAAATATATAAAATTAAACTGTTTTATATTATATTTTTGTTTTTGCCGTGTGATGCCGGCTAAGAATATCCACTCCATCTCATCCCGTGGGTTTCGTAAAAGGCGACTATGGGATTAGCCGGAGGATGGGCAGCAGCGTCCTTCGAGTACATTTATAACACAACTGCGATCGCCAACCCGTCTGCCAAGCGTGGCGATTATGGCAAACTCCCCAATGAGCATACAACACATACCCAACCCTTCGTTGTGGTAATTTTTGGGGGAGCTTCTGTCCAGTAGTGGACGTTTTTCGGCTGAAATGATATTTATTTTTCTAAAACAGTTAAACGGGACTTGAAATTGTTCCATACAGTAAGAAGGATCGGCACTGATTATTTGTCACATCAAAATCAAAATTTACAAGTTGCCTAAATTAAACAGATAACCAAGGTCACGTGAAAATTTTACTATAGGATCTCTTTTATGTATCACACTCATAAGACAAATCGTCACAATTTTAGACATACTATAAAAACTACTTTCTCATTATAACAATTATATCTTCTCGAAAACAAATTTACTTATGTTATTCTAGAGTGTTTATTAGAAATGCCGAAAGGCACAACTCTTAACTGAAACAGCCCACTTAATCTGAGATTTTATTTGCGCTGCCTCACTTATGCTTTCATGTAGATACTACATTTTACGATCACCAGTAGCAGAATGGTTTATAATAAAAAAGTTCTTTAGTACAGTGATAACCCTAGACGATCGTAAACACGTACTATGCAAATACGCGGTCTCGTAGACGGATGCTGTCAACATTTTCATACCAGAATATTGAAACCGTGGCCATTTAGCGTTATATCTTAGCCGTTTAAATTTAAACAGGTCTTTAAAATAATTTAGCAAATAATAATAAGTGTTGTCGTAATAAAGTAAACAACTTATAATTCATTATTTACCTAGGGCCAATGAGACGAGTGTGTCATTCCATAATAATATTAAAGCTATTTAATTTACATGCTCGTTCCCACACATCATCTGCAAAATATCGAGACATATATAAAGCGTTATCTAGAGCCGTCTATCGTAGCAAGAACAACGCGTTTTCTTTACAATAATTGAACAAACTAACGCCAGTCAAACGCATCCGGTCTTACAAATCGTGTTAAACTTGTGACAACTGGCTGGTGCACCAAACGTCAATCTAACACGAAAGCTCGCAACGAGGTGTTTAATGATGCAATAATTTGCATAGGGGCCCGTTGCTGAGATATGCGACCTATTCTCACGTCTGTCTTCGGCTATAAAGTTTCCTTTTACAGTAGAAACTCTTGTTATGTGAACTTCTGTGCTAAATATTGCGATTCGACACGATCTTGTTCTGTGTTCGTTTGTCATACGCGCACCAACTAAACATTCGTAAGAACCGTCCGTCAACTTACCATTTAATGACGCCTTATTGTTTATGGACTGTTAAACAGCAGAAATGGTTACCTGAAAAGGCAGAGAAATCACTTTATTATACAACGAATGACAGTCATAAACGTCAAGCGAGTGTAAACAAAAACATAAAAAAATATACACAAATTGAGGAATGAACGGAATCAATTAAGTATCGGTTGTCGGGTTCGCAAAATCGGTGCCTTATTCAGTAGGTCGGGCGTCGGTCGTCCCGCGCACGGGCCGGTCTGCTAAACCCCTGGCGCACAATCTGACATTTATGAGTGCCATAAAAACGCTCAAGTAGTGACTTTTACTACTTGTTTAGTGAACATAAATGTCTTTGCCTTACCCGCGCTCAACGTCGTCCGTATTTAAAAGCGCACAGTTTCGTGCACAGTTTTGCTCCTTTTTCCTCTTTTTATTTACTGTTACTGTACTGTTATGCAACTGTATAATGCTTTGGTTACTTTTCAGCGACAATTTATTGGTGTCGCCTTTTGTCTTTATTTTAGTGCCGCGAGAACATGGTTTGTTTTAGTTCTATTTGCGTATATATTTTAAATTGCTCGTCATGATAAAGTGTAGAATATTTTGAACAGTTTTCCTATGTGGAATTTTTTGTTCGAAGGAACGTCATAAATCAAGCTAATCACACGATGATCATTTTGAGTACGTTTGTCGCGTGTGATGATTGGTATCAGGACGATGTTTACAGGGCTCATAAAATTAATTACAAAGTTACATTTGTTATGCAGGTGGCGTGGCAACCTTACAATTTATTGACAATTTGTATATTCTCAGTCAAATTTGATTCACTTGTGAAAATAAATATAGCTATTTATCGGCTGACTACTTGCCATCGTTTAGGTGCTCCTTGTGTTGCTTCTCATCGGTGTCTTTGTGGTGAAGCTGTCGACTGCCTTGAAAACCATGGCCTATCTTGTAGTAAGAGCGCGGGCCGCATAGCACGACATGCAAATATTAATGACATAATTCGTCGAGCTCTTGTCACCTCCGGCGTGCCAGCTGTATTAGAACTCACTGGCTTGGCACGTGATGATGGGAAGAGACCAGATGATATGTCGCTATTGTCATGGAAGTTGATAAGGCATCTGGTGTGGGATGCTACTTGTGTCGACACCTTTGCTCCTTCCCATCTGTCATGTTCAGCGGGCTGTGCTGGTGCTGCCGCTGCCGCTGCCGTGACTCTCAAACGGCGCAAATATAACAACCTCGTTGGAAGTTATGTGTTTGAGCCATTTGGGGTCGAAACGCTCGGGTCATGGGGTCCGAGTGCACATCTGTTTTTAAAGATATTGCCAGACGTTTGGTCGACTCTTCACGTGACCAGAGGGCTGGCCTATTCTACGGACAAAGAATTAGCATGGCCATTCTACGTGGCAATGCTGTCAGTCTTCTGGGAACTTTACCGGTTGACAGCGACGAGGAGGAATACTTTGACGCCTGACCCCCCCCCCCCCCCGTTTTTATTTATATATTCGTTTGTTTTAGTTTAGTGACATAGTAGTAGACTAGATATGTATAGTTTTTATATGTATATATATAGTACTAAAGAATTTAAGTAAAAAAAGTGCTTTCTTCTGATTAGAATTTTATAACGCAATAAATATCTCAATACACGTTACATATCAATCTCAGTTCCTAATAAAAGTACTTACTTATTTTTTTCTAAAGTGTTTATTTATCTCCAATTCTGTCTTCAAGTTATCACAACTTTTTTTCTTTAGACCTGTCGTCTGACCCTGTCGTCCGTTCGTGATCGGCGGCTGGCTATAGGTATTCCACAACCGTCCAGTGGTCGATTGGCGAGTATCAACATTTTTGCATAGGCCACCCACATGCCTTGCCTACATACCTCCAGTTTTATGGTCGTCGGTCTACGAATAATAATGCTGCACCTAGACCCAAGGCCAAATAGACAATAGTGACTTGATTGCTTTTTGACCATAACTGTTTGTTGTGAATAATTAAAAATGTTGACAACGTATGATACTATATGTCAAATGACGCAATGTGTAACGAAAAGTTCATGCTTAAAGTAACGATTAAACAAATGAACGTATAGTAACTATGTTCTGAAAAAAGCGCTTCTTTCAGACTTTGTGACTTGCAATAATGAAATTCTTTCAGACTTTGCGGGTAGCAATGTAGCGATTAAGAAATAAAACAAAGACATGAGCGCACAGTCAATGGTTTTAATTCTATACAATCAAGATGCTTTCATTGATAATCCGGTAGACATGTATAGGATATTTTTTTTTGCTTTCTTCTATTCTTGCATGCATCAATGTAATAGTAATGTATAAAGCACATAGTTTTTACAATATTTTGTGTCACTTAAACAGAGAAGGAACTGATTTCTAACACACAGGCTATACTATAGCCTAGTTCAGGTATCAGAGCTTTCAAAAAATTATGTATTCATTTAGTGTCAAATAAATAACTAATAATAATTATGGTAAATGTGTACTCTACGTTCTCACGTTTTCCTATTTTGAAGTTATTTTTCAGCGTAACCGAAACTGGCTGAATATTAGTATTCTACACAAGCAACGGCCACCTGACCGCAACACAAATGCTGAAGGATACCAATATCTTCATGTACATGGCTTTGCTTATGTGTATATTTTGGTGACACCCGACTACTTTCGAACCCAATCGAAGCCCTTATTCATGAGCCTCTTTACGCGACGAGCCTGCTCGACCTATCAAGACCTCAATTCATAAAATCTTGCCTAATCAATATCAATGTCAAGAAGACTAACGTTGCTGCTTGTTATTCCCGGCCATTGTTTATATCGGACCAAAGAAAGTCCCTCTGCATACCACTGTAATATATTCGTCCGTCACCCATACCTTGTTTTCGCTTCAAATTAGACAATTAGGAGTCGGGTTGTGCCGCTAAATCTATTCAATTAAAGCTGAGTACGCACCGGTCACCTACCGCGGCGATTTTTAATCGTATGTATGCAACGTGCGATTCGCGACTACATTTCGCATATCAATGTGGTGGACAAATTGATGAAAAAACGTTGGGTAGCGCGTGTCGAACACGAGTTATGCGCACACTGCGTGTGATTTTGAAATGATATTTGAATTACGTGTGTTTTGTTTCGACTTTATTTTTGTAGGCGTAATTTGAGATGCTTGCACGCAAACTTGGGGAATAAGTATTTATCACCCAACGCAAGTCTATAGAAGTGCTCATAACGTGTGGTGTCCGGTTAAGAATATAGCACCACTCCATCGTAAAAAGCGACTTATAGACCTTAAATAAGCGGGATGGGGGGCAGCCTCCTCTTCAGTGGAACAGCAGACATACTGCACTGACCAACTCACCTGCCAGGCGTGGAAGTGGAGCGGAGTACTCGAAAATTCCCTCAAAAATGACGACACGATTCTGGAAATCTATGAAAGAGACCTTTGTTCTGCAGTTGACGTCCTTTGGCTGATATGGTGATGATTGTGATGACGATGATCAGGCCATTATCACCTTGTAGACCACTGCAATGTTTGGTAGGGGAGGAAAATTGACAGTATCACCAATGTTGTGTAACGGCTTATAGCCATATAAGGAGATGCTGCAGCCCATCCTCTTGATATGCTCCTTTATTGGCCTTTAAATTCCATTAGTAGACAGGAAGACAGCCAACTTACCCAACCTATACTTGAAAACCGTGTGCTTCTCGGCGATCTACTTTGTGCGTTTTCGTGTAGCGTTTTTGTGGTAGTTAATATCTATGAGGACTCGACTGGGGCAGAACTACAATCCTACCTATTATAGGTAGGTAGGTATTTTAGTAATGCATTTGCACTTAACTTACGCAGGTCCTAAGTCATTTGTAAGTCTCTCTGACATACAATATGGAATCGCTACACAGTTAGGCTTTCGTTATTGCAAACGGGCATAAGTTGTGTTGGGTAAAGGGTAAGAACAGCCAATGATTTTACCGGAACATGGTCGGTAGATTGCTGATATGTATGGATGCGATTGCTACCTATAAATAAATAGGCCAGAAAAAGAATAGTATACCTCATCATCATCATCATCATAATCATCATCATACCAGCCAAAGGATGTCCCATAGACATACACAATTGTGTAGTCATATTGGGGGCAGTATGCCATAGTATACCTATTGTTGTTTAATTAGTGTAACGCGAAGGGCATTGTCCGAGTGGTATCCGGATTAAGAATATAGCACCACTCCATCTCCTCCCATGGCAACTACTCTAAACAAGCGGGATGCAGCTTCCCTTCTATGGAACAGTAGAAATACTGCGCTCACCAACTCGCCCGCCAGGGCAAATTCCCTCAGAAATGACGACACAATTGTGGAATTCTATGGCGCATAAATGGCTGATATTGTTGAGCGTTGATGCCCAATATGATTCAAGAGCTGTTACTTTCAGTGTTATCTTATTTAAACTCTGCTAAACGTATAATCAAGTAGGCGTACCTTTATATTTCGAAGGCCCTAAATTACGATTTAAGTGGTACGAAATCAGAAAGTGAATAGTTTACATTTCCTTGTATCCTAGTTGGAAAGCCCGGCCATGTAGTATCTAAACTTGAAGTAATGGCCTACGTGCCTTAACACACGTGCTCCCATCGGCTGACAGTTATATCGTCGCGAAAACATTGCGAAATCGAATCCGTTTGTATTTGTTTGCGAAATTAAAAAGTAACAGGCTACAATATGGTATAAGCTTTACAAATTTTGCGTCCTTAAAAGACAATAATTATATTTCTTTCTTCACGAGAATCTTTTGCAACGCAGAAACCAGCCTTTTGATAGGGTTACATGGGGACATAGGTCCAAAATGCAGAGGCTTTTTAGAGAAATTTAATCTAAAATGTAAATATGGCTGCACTATAAAAATGCAGTTCAGAATTGTCCCCAGAGGTGTTAAACTGTTATATGAGATTGAAGCTTATTATTAAGGGCTTAAAATTTCTAGTATTGGCGTAACAGGTTTAGTATATATCCAAATTGCCAGCCAATAGTTAGATACCGGGATCGGTGGTGAGCTGAAACCTGCAACATCACCGGACATAAACTCACTTTTAGAGACATATTCACAGGCAATGTGAATGTAAGTATTTTTCAAATTACCATAGATATATTTGAAATTACTGTAGTCTGTATACCATTTGACTCGTACCCTACAGGGCAACGATGACCAGATGAGGCTTATTACAATATTTCTGCTGTAAGGTGCACCTGTATTCCTTTTATAAAATATTAGCTACTCGTCCCGCCGTTGATCATCCCTCACCACTTATGGTGACCTAAAAGGCGACTATGGGATGATATGAAGAGATGGGCCGCAGAATCTTCCTGTATGCTAACAACGACATACTGCGATTACCAATCCACTGCTCATTGTACTGATGATAAAATTAAGAGGACGGACCATGTCCGTCCACGGGCTAATATATAAAATTTACACGCTGCAGATACAAAGCAAAAAGCTTTATTAAAGAATTAACTTTATCACTTACAAATCACAGTATGAAACATGGTCAATAATTTCCTATTAGTACTAATACATTCCTAGTCTTACATACTATAATAGAAGGTGTCTCGTTTATGAGGCGTGCCACCCAATGACGGGCAGCGCCGCGCCGTCAAGCGTGAACCACGATTGACGGTCAGCAAAACCACGTTCATAGTGACAATATTAACATAATTACCTACAGTAATTTATAGGACATGCTCCGATACCTTTACCGCGTTTAAATGAAGGGTCTCGTAGGTCATCTGAGGTAGATATTTCGATCGTAAGAAACGCAATTACTTGTGTCATTACTAAGTTGCTAAGTGGAAAATTATGGATTAGTACGCGAGTAATTGCTTGACTACTGGCTGTTTCAATACCGTATTAAGTATGATTGGAATTTTAGTCTGGAATTTTGTTTTTATTTCGTCAAACAAAACACTGAACGCAATTTAACACTCTCGATGAAATGATTAACAGCGTTAAAGAAGAAATAAATAATAGTAACTAACTAAAATTGTAGCAATTACAGGTATATTCGTTTTGTAAATTACAACAGCGAATTATAGTGTGCAATATATCTACAATGTAAACTGTAATTTGTCAGATAGTGTTATCAGTATCAACCAGGCGCTTGGCCAGTTAGCTGTCAGCCACTATTTATCTTTCGACCACTCGAAGGTACCTACGTGTGCGTCTAGACGTACGCTAATTGTATGGTAATAGATTAGCTTCCACATTTACACGCTGTTTACTGCAGTAAGATTTACATAGGTATTTTTTAAAGCATTAAATTCTTTGGACGAGTACCGGTACATTTACCCAACATTCAGGATGGCCTTTCCATGCGTCAACCATCAATTTTATGTACTGAGAATGAGAATAAGGTAGGTAATTGTTCAAAAGTATAACTGCAACAAAATCATGTATTTATTTATTTTATACTTTATGCACTAAAACTGTATAAAGGCGGACTTAATGTCATTCGGCATTTTCTACCATGTATCGTGCGTTTCATTAATTGTATTTATTTCTTTGGTTTTTAGCTAGCGCAAAGACTGTTCAGCTAGTTCTCGGAAAAGTTCGAATCAAGAAAAAGTATAGCTGTATGGAATATACGGTTATTTGCAGTCAGGTGATGATAAACTATTTCATAGTTTATGGCTTGTTACACGTAACAACTAGTAAACTTTAATCATTCGTGCAAAAGTTCTGAGGTGCAATTAATTTTGGATGAGCAGTTAAAACTAGCTCCTCATCAGAATCTGACGAACCAGCACACGCTGTAAAGTCATTTGTTTACCGAATAAACAAAATGTAAATCAATCAGTCAGACTTCCCAGTGTTCACCCCGAACCACGGTCGATCGGTCACGATGGATTCCGACCGAACCCGACCATTCCCGACCGAATGCCACTCTGATTTAAATGTTCATCGGCGAGTGTCGAAATTATTAATTACTGTGTACATCGCGGGTACGTTACGTATGCAGATTGCTATGCTAACGAATGATTAACTATGCATGTGCACGCGCAGATTTAGATTTTATGCCGTGTTCGGATTGATGGGCGGTTTGCTGCTGAAATTGATTGCTTTTCAAGTGATTTGGAAATGTTTATGCCGTGCATGGCATTTTTACGTTTGGGAATGAGATAATTGTATATATTTGTTGGATATTATTTTGTTATTATTTATTATGATTGAAATTGAAAACAGAAGAGCTATTCTAAACGCGTGAAAAAATTCCTTGTCCAGATTGTGTCCACACAAATTGGTATTAAAAATCTACCAATAATCATCATATCAGCCATAAGACTGCCACTGCTGAATAAAGCCCTCCCCTATACATTTTAACTATTGTTTAATTTTGGGGGAAATTTGCCAGTACTCACCACGCTTGGCAGGCGCTCATTGAGGGTTTTTGCCATAATCGCTACGCTTGGCCCGCTTGGGTTGGCAATCACAGTTGAGTTGTTAATATACTCGAAGGACGCTGCTGCCCATCCTCCGGCTAATTCCATAGTCGCCTTTTTCATCGGCCACGGGACGAGATGAGTAGCTATTCGTAGCGGGCACCACACGGCTTGTTTACTAATATGTTTTTATCGCTGGCTTTCTACAACTACGGAGCTAAAATTATTTCATGTTTTTGAACAAACTCGGTCCATCCATCAGCCGTATGAACATCGGGTGACATGTAACAATAAATTAATCTAATATCATCGTGCATGTTTCCAGAGTAGATACTGGACTTACTTTAACTGTGAAGGAAAACATCGTAAGAAAACCTGATCTGAAATCCCCAAGACGCAGGGAGCAAGCGTGGTGATCAAATTCTCATTCATTCCCTGTATGAAAAAAGTCCCTTGACCTGTAGTGAGACAGTTACAGGCTGGCATAATTTATATAACATGTTTCATTTACATTCACTACATGAGTGTAATATAAAGTTATAAAATAATTACAGTCGGCTGCTGCGCACCGGGTCGTGGGTTCGATTCCCGCACGGGACAAATATTTGCACGATCTGCAGGTAGTTGTTCCGGGTCTGGGTGTATTGTGTGTGGAATTTGTGTTTGTAAACGCACCCACGACACAGGAGAAATCCTAGTGTGGGGCAACGTTTTTTTTAAAAACAAAAAAACAAAACAAAAACAAAAAACTTTGAGTTTGATATTAAAGAACACAACCTAAGGCTCTAAGTTGATGGGAATCAACGATTTGATCACTGAAGCAAAATATAGATATAAAGGGGAAAGGAAGAACAACTGAATCAGAACAATGCTGCTGAGGTAATTATTGTCAATAGCAATAAAGGTAAGCAGTAAATATCGAATATAAACATACCCATCATCCACAAATTACAAAAGTCGTTCATTTCCTTTGGAGAAAAGTCAAATAAACATTGAAACATCTCAAACATCCAGAATGAACTAAATTAAGCTGGATTAAAATGCCTTTATGATGAAATCAGGCATCTATTAGCTATTATTGTAAATTAAAGAGCCAAACTATTCCTAGTCATTCTTGGGGCAGTAAAAAGAACGGGTAAGAGAAGATAATATTTCAGGTGAGACTCGAAATGACGTGAATGTTTCTTTATATTTGAGCGTGACTGTCATATCTCGAATGAACAAACTTCGTGATAGAGACCCATTTGTAATTTGATTGAAAAGCAAACCAGCAATTTGTGTTACACATTACTAGTATTTTTGTAAACCCAAAGCCTTGCTATTGGCCTGAATTGCTTGTGCGAGCGAATGAGTTTACATTGACGCAACGGGTCCGAGAGGAGGACACCGTGGCTGACCCAACTCAACTAATGCCTAACAGGAGCCAGATGGCGGTAAATCGAAATCTACTGTCCGTATTACACCGTTCTTGAATAACAGCGATGACCTGAGCATCGCTGTAAGTAGAAGGCAGCTCGAATGCGGGCCAACGCTTGATGGGCCGCGAAAGTAATGATCACGCGATTCTCACAGTCCATTTAGAAGGTTAAAGCAGGTCACAAGGTGGAATTTTTTGTAGTTGCTAACTCTACAAGCCACGTTGTCTCCCCGCAAGGCATGGCATGGTCATGTCCGCCCACAAAATGGAATGATTTTACGTAAATATTGCAATACAAACTTAACTTCTCGATTGGCGGTCTAATGCTTTAGTCATTGAGCTATTGCCACTTAAATTTCAGCTGATATGCTTGCAGACATGGTTTAATTGTCTATATGGCGGTTGATCTCATTGTCCAGAGACGTTCGCCGTCAAGCAGTAGTGTTTAATCTTTAGACTTTATTGTGTTCCAGTTAGAAGGGCCAGTGCCAGTGAAATTACTGGGCATAAGACAACGTCGAACGTCCCAATGAGATCAGCGCAGTGTGGTGCAACGCAAGACTAGTCATAGGTAGTATTAGAATTGTTATGGGCAGATCGCTTACCACCAGGTGAATGGCTTGAAGAGACGATCATCATCAAGCTGTATAAAAAAACGTTCCACTATGGCTATTGACTCTAATAAAATTGTTGTATTGTAACAAATTATATAAGTTATTACTCTTATTATTTGCAACAGTAAATTAAGAACATTTCACGGTATCAGTAGCGTTCTAGTACTTGATTAATCTTGCCTCCGCTTTCAAACGAGGCATTGCATTTGATTGTCTTGAGAGACATTACAGTTGAGTTTAATCTAATCTACGATTTAATTGGCGTTTATCGCGGTCCATTGGAATAGACTTCGAGCGTTTTAATAAACATAATTATAATTGTATGGTTTACGCGAAACGATACAGCAGTAACTTCCTAATTAGTTGAATCAAAATATGTATGTAGTTTGTTTTTGATATTTTTATATTCCGTGGGACACCACACGGATTAAGAATATAGCACCACTCAATCTCCTCCCGTGTCGTTAAGTATGTCGTAAAAGGCAACTAAGGGACTCTAAGCCAGAGTAATGGGCAGCAGCGTCCCTCCTATGGAACAACAACCACACTGCGCTCACCAACTCGCCTGCCAAGCATGGTGAGTACCGGCAAAATCCCCCCAAAATGATGACACAGTTGTGGAAATCTGTAGGCCTTTGTTCAGCAGTGAACATGCTTCGGCTGATACGATGATATTTTTGCAAATAGCCTATCGTTTGATTCTGATGCGCTCTTTTCTTCAAATTTTAGCGTTTAAGCGGGCTTAGGACGCTCTCCACGATGCTGAAAAATAATAGGCTCCGGAGTAGTGGCTGACTTTTGGTTACTGTGAAATGTCGACTATATTTTGCGCCAAGTTTGCTTGTATCGATTTCTGATTTTACCGCAGCTATTTTTTAATAAACTCAAGAAGGTATTGATAGCCATGCCATTTTACAGTGTTTCTTCTTTTACCCCACAAAAGTTTATTATAGTTATTAGTATCATCGAAATTCTATTGATTTATCAAGTTTTTTAAAGAAACTAGTTATTATTTTAGTTATTGGTGTGTAAAACAAATGTAACTTCACATCAGAACTAGGTATGCACTAAATATAAAGTTTCTGCGCCATTTGCCGTCAGTTTGGACGGGCGATGCGTCTGTGATGATTTGTGACCCCCACCGCTGAAAGCTCAAACAATCCAGTAAAATGCAGTGATTTATTGTTAAATTCTCAGTGTAAACCAAATGATTCCAGTTTCACAACTGATGCCACATCATTCTTGGTAATTGAGTGATCATTTATAATTATAAATGCTTTGGCTGTGTGGTCTTCCACAAAGAAGAAGACTGCTACGGGAAGGAAGGTCGCTTGCCGTACCTTTTTTTATTGGGCCCATTGGAAATTCTACATGAACTTCCTCCGCCCCGGACAACGACGAAGAGGCATGCCAGACTCCTACCGGCTAAACAACTGGGGTGGTCATCTACCTAAGAGGGGCTCCAGGTTCTCGTATGATCACACAGGTGACGTTAACGCAACTAAGGATGTATCTCTACGACGAGGAAAAACATGCAGTGATCATCGACTCGTTTCCCAATTGGACATTACGGTAGTATACGCCAGAAGTTCAAAAGTGGATGTCTAAAGGCTTGTATGTTGAGCTCTATACACGCTGACCTAGTAGTAGTCTACCCACGTGAAAATATTATTATCAATTTACATTGTAAACAGTAAAGGCCCAAAATTCTCAATAAAAACGTAAAAATACCGTTTTTAAATGCAATAGTAATTAATCAACAATAATTATGAATTCTGAAAACATTGTCGCCTTTTACGACATTTACAGGAGGAGATGGAGTGGTGCTATATCTTGATCCGGACACCACACGGATTAAAAAATGCAGTCATCGACTCTGTTGCCAAGATTGGACACACGAAACAACCATACAATCGTTAGTAGAAATATTTTTTGACATGACCCAATCGTCATAAGTAGAATAAAATAGGCTTCACTGGAATACTAATGCAAGTTTTTATAGCATTTCTTCGATCACAATACCTATTCAAAAAATACTTTTAAAAACAACACGTGCTCCACTAATTTGATATTTGTAGCACGCACGTTTATGTGGCGTTATGATTTGTTTAAATAAATAATAGATTTGCGGTTGAATAATTTATGACCTGTAATATAAGGTCGATAGTCTATTAATTAAACTATAATAAATATTAACGGTTCATGACATTTTACTTATTAAAATTCAGAATAGAAATATGAATAATAATATTTTTTATGACTAAGCGGCAACATAATAATAATTTTAGATTGGATCCAGTTGTTCGCAATAAAAAAGTTGTGATAGCAGCGTCAATATTGAGGGTATAAAAATTGTTGTAAAGTATTTTTGACTTGAACTTCGACACCGATGCTGCGTTTACCATTCGTAGAGACCATGGATTGGTAAAACATATTTTTTATTGCTTAAAAATACAATTACTGCGAGGAAAATTAATAAAAATCTGCTCTACAACACACTAAATAATAAAACAATGTCCATTACATATTTCGAAATAATTTGATACGCACAGGTCAATTATATATTAATGTTAATTTTTTATCAATTTACTTTTTTATGAAATCTAATTTAATAAATTTGGAGTTATGTAAATTCAAGTGTCCTGTTGAAATGTTAGTGGTAGTAGTTATTTCTTTGCTATGTGGGTATTGTGTTAATTGTGTAATGATTTAGGCAGAGAGAATCGTTTTTTTTTTTTGGTGACTGTTGGCCTCTATTCTTTGAGGTGAACAAAATACACTCATACAAAGAATAGCGCATTAGAGACAACAGCATTTTTAAACGTACACTAGTGTTGTGAAAACTTCAAAGGCAAACCTGGGAAACACCATATCGATACTTCCCGGAAGTATATCGGTGTCATATTAGCCACAGCCCTACATTAACATTCACTCAACACTTGATCCAGGAGTTATCACGTATCGAAAAGAATAGACCTATAATATTTTATGATCCCTTGTGCGCCATACCGGGCGGCGTCGATGTTCGAATTTTAAACAAAACGCACGCGCCTATGTTTCGATTATATCTATGACTCGATAAAAAATTAGTAGATGTTTTTACTGGCTGTCAATATATCAAAAACAAATTATTAAAAAATGGAAGAGGCTATGTTATCGTAGGAAGATTCCTATTCAATTCAAATGCAACATTGTTAGTGCTTTAAATCATAAATTAAGAGAAGTTATTTATTACTAACAAGGTCGCAGAAAAATTTATAATTTAAAAAAGCTTTAGAGTCAGCACTTTGTGTTTAAAGGAAATCTCCAATATTCTGTCATGACGTATTAAAAAGTTTAAAAGTATATTTATCGTGACTGATATTTGTCTTACAAGGGCGCAGGTATCATGATACTGATATCGAGATAGATAGGGCAATAATTCTTTCGACACAGCTCACAGTGCCAGCATGTTCGCGTGTTCGACCAAACGATCACTTGCTGAGTACAGTGCGAATAAAAAGGTAGAGCACATAATCTAAAATTAGGTTTGTAATTAAAACCTGGAATGCTGGAATGTCAAGCTTTTTTTTTAAACGTTGCCCCACACTAGGATTTCTCCTGTGTCGTGGGTGCGTTTACAGACATGAATTCCACATACAATACACCCAGACCCGGAACAACTACCTGCAGATCATACAAATATTTGTTCCGTGCGGGAATCGAAACCACGACCGGGAGAAAAAACTTTCAGCTTGAGTGTTATTTCAGAGTGTGAAGGTATATAGTTCTGAACAATTTCTAAGTTACTTCATGAAACAATTATGCAGTTAAAAGATGTTGCAAGCTCAAGTGCTTTAAGTACCGTTATGTTTCATAATCATATCAACCTAAGGGCGTCCATTGTCAAGGGCTCCTCCATAGATTTCCACAACGACATGCCACCCACATCTAATGACTCCCAGTAACCTCTAGCAGCCCATCTATATATCTTGATGAAGGTCGTCTCACGCAGCTCTTCACTCGAGAACCTTTTTGCCCCAACAGCCATCAGAAGTGCAATTCTCTAAGCTCAAACATCCATACATCCTTGAATACAGAATTGAAATAACGGTGAATAAACCAATTGGGTATTTGTTCAGGTCTAACTTCCTATGGGTTTAGTAAAGGGTATTAAATTAAATTAGTAATTAATCGTTTATTTCGGATGGTGCATCCATAAGCGCTTCGTAACAATATTAACTTGTAAACTATGTTGTTATGATGCCATGTGGTGCTGGCTTAGAATAGAAACACCTCATTTCATAGGGTGGAAGACGTAGAAGACAACCATGGGATTGCCCGGAAGGTGAAGCGTCCTTCGATATATTTACTACTTAACTGCGATCACCAGCCTGCCTGTTAAGTGATTATGGCAAAACCGTCCTAATGAGCACACAACACAAACGCACAGCGGTTGTTGTGGCGGGCTTTGGGGGAGGCCTGTGCCCAGCAGTGGACGTGTCTCGTCTGCAAACTATGTTAATAATTTAGTATTTAAGTGACAGTCAATGTGATAAATTAGGGATTATGAATAATGAATGGCCGATGTGATAAATTAACAGTTTAAATTCAAGCATTTTAATGAAGCGTAATTATCGGATACCAAAGTTCTGGCGCTCCTTTAGCTCGTGCCATATTGAGGTCACAGTTCTCACCTAACCGAGTGACTTATTCATATTAATCACATTAACCAGTCATTATGTATAAGCTTTAATTAATCACATTGCCGGTAACATATATACGGAAATCATTTTTTAAACCTTGCCCGTCCCTTGGATTTCTCCAATGTCGTGGGTGCGTTTACAGACATAAATTCCACAGATAATATACCCAGACAAACATATATTTTATTTTACCTATCACTCTATGCACTCACTGTTTCTGGATAGGACAATGGTGACGGGCTGCGACCATTTTCAGAATACTGTTGGAGCTTCTGCGTAGTCGCAGTAATACGTACGCGACTTTCTTAGGCATTATAGTATTAAAACCATCCACTTGTACGCATACGAATATGTGTGACGCGTTGCAATATTGCGGGAATCCAGACGGCAGTGTGAAAGCAGCATTATATCAAGTGGAAGGGCAGAATATGCATCCTCTTTTAAATGCTAGATATAACAGTAGTTATCAATCCGCTACCAAATCGTCATTATCAGCATATAATGTCATCTACTGAATATGGGCCTCCCTACAGATTTCAGCAATGAACGTTTGCCAAACACGATAGGAATATACACCCTCACATACAGGCATGTTGAAGGAAGTTTTAGCAGTACCAAATAATATTATAATCTGTCGGGTGTCCGGCAAGCTCTGTGGCGCCTGGATTAAGAATGTAGCACCGCTCCATCTTCTCCCCTGGATGTCTTAAAAGCTCGCTCTAAGGGACTTTAATCCAGTCGTGAGTACTGGCAAATTCTTCAATTCTTTAAAATGATGACAAAATAATAATAATTGGATGCGCGCGGCATATAACCGAACGTTGTGGGAATCTATGGGGGCGGCCCTTGTCCAGCAGTGGACGTCCTTTGGCTGGTATGATGATGTTTTTTTTTTGTTCGGCTTCTCGCTTACATTTCAGGGAAATGTGGTTGCTTAACCGGTCATTTCTGGCAAAGCCAAAAGAGGCCTCCAGCCGGATGATGATGATGAAGAATTGTGGAAATATATGGGGGAGGCCTTGGGTCAGCAGGGCTGACATGACTCCTTTGACTCACATGATGTTAATAATGGATAACACCATGAGTTTGTTCGTTTGAATCACGGTAAAGCCTTTTCTGTATGAGATCGTTTTATAGTTCTCAGGTGAGACAGTTAATCCTTAATATTTTTCTCTTTAATATAGTCTGTTACACAATAACTAACATAAAGTCCACTCCTACTGTAAACTGACGATAAAACTCGGATTTGCCAGAATAAACACGTAATAAATGTCGCTGCTACCATTACGCCGGATTAGAATGTCGCAAAGGGACAGGCAGCTTGCATATGTTCAAGTGATTTTTCACGGCTACGGAACCCGTGTTCAAAGGGCACGCAGTACGGTGTCGCAATCACGATCCTTGATCACGACTGGTCCTTCTACTATTATTTTGTATGACTTCTCCATTTTAAAGTCAACGCTATATCTTTGTTGGTAAGGTCCACCTTAACCGCAAAAGGATATTGGCTGGTCCCGATTAAGAAATTTGCGATTAGACCATCCGAAAATGGGCTCTATTTAAATTGAGTTAAAGGTTAAATTGATTGCTAAGTTATGTTTGCTAAGTGGTAAAATGTCTCTAGACCGTGTCGCTACTAGCCTTAAATGCATTAAGTTTGTTTTAGAGATAATAATCGTTGCGAATGCAAGTGCTTTGTTGTTTCAAAGATAGAGTTGTTGTTGTTGATTTATTTTTGGTCAACCATTGTTGGACTTAATAAGGGTTGGAAATATTCAATTATTATATTGTTCTAGTTTGCCGTACCAAGGTACCGTAGAGCCTAATAAGGAGGTACTATAATATTTTATAAAAAAGGTCTTCAGTCTTCGCTTACAGATCTAGGCTGATCTGTCATATTAAAGAAGGAATTCGATTATAATAAAACACTTTTAAACGGATTACATCGCGTATATTATAGATTTTTGTTTTTCCTGACGTTTCGAACCATTTGCAGGGTTCTTGGTCGCAGGATGACTAAAGTGAGAAGCATCACTACATATTAAAAAAAATGTTTTATCTATCGTACAAAAATAATTAAAAATTGTTTCAATGCATGTGTAATCAGTAATCACTCACAGTGTCTTGATGTTTTTAGTGTGGTGTGTTGTTTGGGACTTTATTATTTTAATAATCGGATTTCAAACATGTGGTACCTGCCAACCATTTTCTCGGTTAAAATGAGTATGTTTTTTAATTTCAATAGCCTCACGAAACATTCTTGGTACATAACGGTTCTCTTTCGCGAGGACTTTGCGATTGATCAAAATGCAGAAAATGGTTAGGCTTGTCTAAGGCATGTTCTCACACTGCAGACTTTGTGGAGCGTCTATGCTTGACGTCAGCTATGTGTTTATTTATTCTGGTGGCTATAATACGCTTTGTTTGCCCTATGTATGAGAACTCACTATCACCGTCAATCTTGAATATTCCAATAAACCTAATAATGATTAAATTCACTTATTATTAAAGTAATAAACCCCCAACAGCTCCCGAGAGCATTACCGTACCTATTAATACAATGTTCCCCGCTAAGTAAGCTTATCGACTGAATAAGAAGCACAGTAACTATGTATATGACTATGAAACTTACGCAAGATACCTAATAGATCACATAAGTATATGCAATAACTAAATCGATATTTGCCGAAAACTATGTTATATAAGGTCTAACTAAATATTTTAATTATTTAAATATTCCACCACATTTTGTATGGCGCCTCAATGAACGTTAAGGATAACTTTATACGGATTAAGGATATATATATACTTTAAATAAATAAAAAATTGAATTATCATTTATATCATTGCTTAGGTACTGGTTCTAATAGCTATACTAATATCTACATACATCTAGAAAGAAGGTGACTGACGCGGCCGGCTGACCGATTCAGAAAGTTGGCAACGACAAACAAAAACGTCATCGACGTCGCACAATAGAAAGAAACGGATTTTTACCATCAGTATTTTTTGTGACAGTTGATTCTTGGTCTTTTGCACTTACTAAGGTGCCATGCAAAATATCGTGGATTATTAAAATAAGACCTTATATAAGCAACGAGCAACAGCCCACCGATACCCACCGATAGGTAGCAACCGTACTCATGGACATCAGCAATCTGTTGATTTCTTATATGTTGCACACCTAAGGGATCAGATCGATTGTGTTCCGGTAAATTCACTGGCTGGTCCTACCCTTCACTCGGTATTCAACTACGCTCACTCATAGTTGTTATGGGGGTAAAAGGTACTATGGTACCGTGGCCAACATGGTCACAAGGTTGAAAACAAGAAAATAGTTCCAAAATAACTGCGGTATTTTTATGAAAATTAAGCACGTTGTGTCAAATAATTTCCACGCTTATTTTCCTTTACAGTTTTTTGAGGAAAAAATATCAAAACATTCACCTAACCTGGTTTTATTAAAATTATTTCGGAGGAGTGCGTGAGGCGGGTACCGATACTGCCTTCTAGCACGCAACCTCACGCACAAACTTATCTTTACCGTTCACGAAATCACAGGTAACTTATTACTATGCTATTCGATTCTGAAGAGCCAATGCTGACCCGAAAATGTCTGCCTATAAAAGAAAACGTAAGTTTGTAAGTTGGTAGTATTATGGAGACCTAATCAGTGGGACCTGTCCTTCTAAGTTATAGCTCTGTATATTCATAAACATAGATAGATAAGAATTACGTTTAGGCAACATGAAGAAACTAATTAAGTTTGTATTATCTGATGGCTCCCACATAGAGTTGCTCAATAGTTATTAATTTGTTGTTATAAGTTGTTTTGTAATTTACCGGTAGGTATGGATTATAATTAGCTCGTAGAAGTTATGGCCTTTGGGTTCTAAAGTGGAGACCATGCACCGAAAAACGCAGCGTGGGACGACCTCCAACGAGACGGATCCTGGTCCTGTAGGCCTATTTTTTCTTTTTTTTACCGGACCCAGTGGATATTCTACTTGAACTTCCTCCGCCCGGGGGAAGGACGAAGGGGCATGCCGGACTCCTACCGGCTAAAATCACTGGGGCGGTCATCTTCAGCACCCAAGGGGGCTCCAGGTCCTCGTATGATTACACTAGAGCAGTACTGTAGGCCTAGCACGAATATTTTGACGTATAGTAAGGTAAACGTAACGTTAATGTGAGTGAATTTGGAATCGATAATACAACAATATCCTATAATATGTTTGTTTAAATTTATGCAACAAACGCAATCTGTATCTTATATAGATGTGAATAAAGTCTTCAATTTCATTTTATTTTAATATTATCATAAGTATTTTTAATTCAAAATTCACTCACATGACGTTTACGTTACTATACTTCAAAAAAATCAAGCTGGACTCCCTGGTGAAAGTAGCCGGGAGTCGAATAATGTACGGACGGACGGACTGATCAGCGTTGACCAGTCCAGTTTAATCACTGGGCACTGCCAACATTGCTGAGTCTGTTCCGTTTACCATGCTACACAATATTTTATGTATCTTTTGTTTTTTATAATTTTATAATTATGTGTGTGTGGTAATGAACTATCTTTATCTTATCTTTAGGCGGCATATAACCAGTCGGTGTGGAAATATATGGGGGAGGCGTTTGTTCAGCAGTGGACATCCTTCGACTGATATAATGATGTATGGATTAGATTAACTTAAACAAGAATCTTCAGCATGGTTCCTGGCAAAGAAGAGATCACCCTCTCTATTCATGGGTGCTGTAAACGGTGACTAAGGGTCGATATCAAGAAGATGGGAAGCAGTGAGCTCCTGTGAACTAATAACAACCTAATGCCATCACCAATCCACCTGCGAAGCGTGGTGATTATGGCAAAATTCCCCAATGAGCACTCAACATAAACCAGAGTGGTCGTGGTGACGATTTAAGAGGAGGCCCATATTCCAGCAATGGATGTTTTTCGGCTGAAATGATGGATTGACCAGGTGGGCTCCAAAAATCTTTAAGCCAAATAACTTTATCCTCAAACGCAACAAACAATATTTTCGCAAAAAAAGAAATACATTAAAACTTTTTCCTAAACACAATAAAACAATATGACACTAGCATCCCCATCTTGCGAGTATTTCTCGGGCGGGGGTGGGACGTAGACAAATGACTCGCACCCCTGCTGCCCGAATGAGTTATAGCCACCAATCGAGCCTCGCCCGACAGCGGCCATTTTTAATTTTTAGGGGTGCTCGTACTCACCCTTCCGAGTATTATTATTAAGAGTGCGCAGTAGTGATAACGTGACGAATGTGGTTATAGTAGGTATTATTCTAAAGGGGGTAAGTGAGGAGGTGAAGCTCACATTTTATCATTTTTAAATTTAAACTATTTAATTTTTTGTAGTTGTTGTTGTGGCATGAATATGATAGCTACATACTGTATTGAGTTTAAGTCAACAAAACACTGACTTTTTACCCTAGCACTAGACACAAGAAATACAGTGACTTTATATATTTATCTTAATACGTGCAGTTTTCATGTATCAGTGGAGTAGAGTGAGAGGGCCGTGGGCTAAGAATAGCACCAGCCCACCTCATCCTGTGGGTGTCGTAAAAAGCGACTTAGGTATCAGCCGGAGAATGGGCAGCAGCGTATTTACAGCTTAAATACGACCAACCCGCCTGCCAAGCGTGGCGATTATAGCAAAACCGCCCAATGAGCACACAACACAAACCTAGTAACCTAGTATCCAAACCTAGTAACGTAGTTGTGGCGATCTTTAGTTAAGGCCTTTTTATATCGGTGCCCAGTGAAAATTCTTCATGAACTTCCTTCGCCCCGGGGAAGGGTGAACGGGTATGCTGGACTCCTACCGGCTAAAACCACTGAAGCGGTCAGCTTCGGCACCTAAGGGAGGCTTCAGGTCCTCGTATGATCACACTAGACCCGCCCACTAGTGCCACAGATGTGCCTATAGGCGTGGCACCATGGCGCGTAGCGTGGTGAAGGTAACTAAAGCGGTCACCCTCTCGGGGGTATTGTAAAGGATCCCCCAAACCATCCCACGGCAGCACGTGACCACATGCCTGCTACTGTCTTCTCTTGGGTCGCTCGGTGTCGGCACGCAGATACCCCAATCTACGCACCCGCGAACCCAGAGATCCCCCACCTTATAGCAACGGCAGGGGGTTTTAGGCGTAAGGGAATTAGGCGCCAGGGCGATTGTTTCCCCGTTGGTTGGTTGGATTTGTTGTTTTAAATGAAGTGGAGTCAGAAGTTAAGTGATATCAAACCTTGGCATGTAATTAACGATAATTACTAAATATAATCTTAGTGCAAACATAGGTTGATTTAAAAAGGATTTTTACAATCACAGCGCATTATGTTTTCAGCTTCAGTTTCCACAAATTCCTCATAAAATAAAGATACCAGAGTAATATTAAAGTCAACTTTAATAATAACCATAAACAACTTTTAAATCTCGTTGAAATACAACTTGGCCCACGTCCGTGGACTTACTGTCTTAGAACACAAATCAAGAAGTTGATCTCTCTACTACACTTCAATAAATCCATATAAGTTTATTGTTTCAGATTAATGCTCAGCAATACGTAAACATTTGAAGAGGCGCCCATTAAAATCACCGTTTAATGCGTCGTAAAAACGAATGCGCTCATAATCGTCGATTAAAACAAATTGAACCGTAAAGGAACATCAATGTTGACATAAATCACGCCCTCTAACGCCGCACTATTGAACTACGCGACATTTGTAGCTTCACTATCGTTTCAATCTCGCTAGGATGATGAACGAGCACTTTTATTGCGGTTACATACTTGTTTATTTACTGCTTTGTAATAGAATGTCAATAAACAACGTTGATAACTGAACTCGGCAATAAAATAATAATAAAACACGACAGTTATTGTAATGGGAAGTGGCGCTCTCCCGCGTTCGGCGCGAAAACGTAACAACTTCGAACAGCGACATCTGCCGCCGAATAGATGAACTAATCTAATTAATTGTCCAAATGGTTAATTTACATTAACTATTTGACCACATGAGGTAAGTTCTATTTTTCATTCTGTCTTAAAAGGAATGAATGAGATAAATACGCGACTTGACAATGGAATTAAATGTTCGTACGAATAGGAGAAAAAAATTGTTATTGTCTAGTCAACAAGCGAAGATCATTTATCACACGCTACAGCACATCAATAATTCATTACTAATAACACAGAGGCACTGACGTAATTAGTTCAATTACTCGCCCACCCAGTAATTCCGCCTCATCGTGTGGTAATTGAATTATTTATCTTCAGCTAAATTAGGAAAGGAAGATAAGTGCAATCTTCACCTTTAGTTAAGGTGTTCAAGTTAGACCACGTGTAATTAAGTGTGCGTTAAACGGAACCGAGACAATAGATGCGTGACCTGGCCCTGAGATTAATGCGTCTGATAACAAATTTAATTTGATACGCTGGGAGAATTGTATTTTATGCGAAACAGAACTTATTTTAATAAGAATTTGATATTATTCTAATCGACCTTTATTTCAAGTTTTACCGTTGCTTTTAGAGTTCCAAACGTCCGAATGAAAGAAACGGCGGTAACCTTATAGGATATCTGTCTGTCTGTCTGTCACAGCCAATTTGCTCCGAATCTACTGAATCAATTAAGTTAAAATGTTGAGTATGGAAGTCACTTTTAGGGGCAAGTTAGAAAAAATATGCTAACTGTACCGAGTTACATACCAAATGAAGTGCTTGTTGTGAGGGTCTACATTTTCTTATTAAATTGAAAATAATTAGTTTTTAATTTATTTAAGGAAATAGATTCATATTCCTTTATCACCGAAACTACGGAGCCTACAACTTTAAAAAAAAAGTCTTTAATGTATTTATTTACTTTTACCTTACATGAAAACCTATAAGAAACTAGCCTATGGTTTTAAAATAACATGACAAGTTTTTCAAAATTGTAAGTACAAACTTATATTTGCAGTTGGCAAGTATGGGAGATCATGTTTTTCAACTACAATGTTAAGTTTATTCTTGGGATAAATTATTGGTACATGACAGAATTTAACAATAGACAATATATTAAGTAATTTCCCTCTACAAATGGTAGGTAATGATATCTGAGTACTCATCGGACGGAACCCTACGAGTTCAACTCGCACTTGGCTGTTTTTTTTTATAATTAGGTTTAGAATAAATCTTGTCTCATTTGCGATATTTATATTTTTTATGCTTTCATATTAATAGCATTCGGAAGATAACGGCTGCCCGTACAAATGAATTACACAACTGCAAAAATTGAAATAAACTATCTCTGTCCGTAGTTGTGTACTATACTAGGCATGAATAAGTTAATTACTTTATAAGCTAACAACATTATATTACTTTTACTAGGATTTATTTTCCTAGAATTCATTTCATTCCATTTAATATGTTATGTTAAATCCACACTAATAGCGAATTTCTTATGCCTAGCAATCTGGGGATACATACTATACAAGGACAATTACAAAGACATTAGTTAGTGGAACATTCTCCGGGTTCATTATAAAGCATCGGGTCCGTACGACCCTCAGATTGGTCTTTGGGCTCTGTTTAGGAATGTTGACTATTAGAGGGGACTAAAAATTAATGTTTCCAATTTGTATACTGTGCAGGCTCGTAATCCAGTCCAGTTTCTGTTGGTGATTACTGACCTTTTTACTACAAGCGAAATTAAATGCAGTGAAATGAAAACATATGGGAAAATTGGGTGTTGACAAATTATTGCAGATTATTGAAGGCGATCCTCTTTTATAGTATATTTATCTATTTTCTTTCTCTCTTTTTTTTATATAAACATTGGTTTTACACTAGGATTTCCCCTGTGTCGTGGGTGCGTTTACAGACATAAATTCCACACACTATACACCCAGACCCGGAACAACTACCTGCAGATCATACAAATATTTGTTCCGTGCGGGAATCGAACACGCTACCCGCAGCGCAGCAGCTGACTGTGTCATCCACTGCACCAACCATGCCGTCCAATTGCTTCTATTGTTTATAGCTTTTTCTACAAAAAATCATAAAAATCTCATGCAGCTCAATTCCTAATAGTCATGCCATACAAGCGTTTAAAACTAGATTTTAAGCGAGCTGGCTGTATTTATGATATAACTACTTGTTGGAGGCATCCAAGTAATGTTAAATCCTATTTAAATAAAAAACATCTTTGTTTTTTAGGCGGGTACACATTTATTAATTGTATTTAAATTTTTATCTAGATCTGACGCCATTGAGTTACACTCAACTCTCAAGTAAGAATTATACTTTCAATTACAGCATCCGTCTGCATAAATTACAATCTGTTAGTTTCGAGGGTGTCTAAAAATTTAAGACACCATTTTGATATAAAATGTTCAGGGTTTATTTTTTTATTCACAAATTCTTTATGTTTGGCTCAAACTTGAATAGCTCTAAAGTTCAGCCAGCTCACTCAAACTTAATTTTAAAGGCTTGTTTGACTGGACTACAACGAAAGACTTCCTTTTTGATACCGTATCCATAATGACACAAGCAGCGTAGCGTTTATCTATGCGAGTTATTGTACATTATGTGGGAACAATTACACATCCATTAATCAGAGGAGTCCTCCGACAGTTTATTGCGCCTCCGGCCCCCAGCCCTCCGGCGGTTACAACCCTTCCCAGTTGAATTACGCCCTTTTCCAACAGCATCCTAACTTTGTTACAAGTTTACACTTGATTAGCCACGGTGACTTCGGAAAAGTTCAACTCTGTGTATCCGCTGTTCTTCTGACAATGTGTGTTGATTTATGGGTTGTATTCTAGGTTTGGTTATTAAGTAGCTTAAGAGATATTAAGTGTTAGCCGTGAAATGTTATTAAAAAATACCGGTATAAGTATATACTGGTTTCCAAGTTCTATGTGATATTTTTGATTAACGTTATGGCAATTTTATTTGCATTTCCTTTTCTCCAACAATGACGGCAGCGGGGCCGGTAAGTGATGTTCCGGGTATTGTGGTACAAAATGGTAGAGGCTATGTCCAGCGAATGATAACTCAGCTCGTACTAGTTATTGGACTGCGCCAGGCTGATTTGATGACGATGACCTTAGTTAATTAGATTTTGGCAGAGTTGAAACACAAAACAAACACGTTTCTGTTTCCAGCAGGCTAAATAATGAAGGTGTCACTTGAAACAATGATAATCTGAATATTTTCCGCGCGGTTCCCACATGTTACTTAATTCTATACAATACATATAAAGTTTAATAGCTGTCAAATATCTACATGCGTTCATTTGAATAAGAATTGTGTAACACCATTCTTGTGATTATTCTCAAATAATTCATATTTGTATGGTATTTTTATAAATATAAATACTGCCATAACAATGGATTTATTAATATAGAGAACAATTGTAGAAATCGTCACTTCGAATTCATCATATCGTTTAATCAGATAACACTTAAACAATTACGCAAATAGGCGTATCCTTAACAATTAACACTAAATATGTGGTTTAATGGCAGCGTAAGTTAAACACAAAAACAAGAACACAGCAATAGACAATGTACTATTAATATCACGACGAACATCGTGTGTGTTTTTTTTTCAACAAAAAGTTCAATAACCCCATAACTAGCTACTATTTTAACCCTCAAAATGAATGGTTTTATTCGAATTTATTCTGCACAGCAATGTTAGCAGCACATAAGGCAATAAGTGCGTTTTAAAGAGGCACCGCGACGTAAGCGCAGCGCCAGTGCGGACATTAATAATTTTGGCGCGAACAAATGACGCGGCTGATTAATGATTTACGTACCCAATTCCGTGTTGTCCACGAGCGTATATGGTTGAGGGTATACAATGAGTGTTTGTTTATATGTACTTTGCTCTTAGAGGTGTACGCAACTGTTACATTTTTATAGTTTGATGTTTATGTGATTATCTTGCCATTCGTAATTGAAGACGTCATAAAGGCATTATGGTACAAGGAACTAACTATTCTGAGATAATAAAATGAAGTTTTTTTTGTTCTTTTTAAAAACGTTGCCCCACACTAGGATTTGTCCTGTTTCGTGGGTGCAGTTACAGACATGAATTGGTTCCGTGCGGGAATCGGACCCACGACCCAGAGCGCAGCAGCCGATTGTATCAGCCACTGCACCAACCGTGCCGTCAAAGCCGTGCCGTCAAGTTAACAGCTTTATGTTCTTCAATCGAACTTATGATGCCTGCATCAATAGTATTTTATGCAAGAACATTTTAACGTTAAAATGTCACAAGGTCAGATGTTTCTACATCACATAAAACATTTATCTAGTAAATAACTTTATTAGCTGACGTCTTCAATTATATTTATGTCAATTCACTAACATAGCTTACAAAAAGTTGTTAAGTAAGTAGTAAAGTAAGTACCACGCAGAAGGCGAATAAGAGACTCTAAACGAGACGCATATACAGCAGCGTCTCTTCCGTGGAACAGTAGCCAAACTGCACCAATCCGCCTGCCAAGCGTTGCGAGTACTGGCAAAGTCCTCCCAAAATCGTCGACACAGTTGTGGAAATCAATGAGGAGGCCTTTGTCCAGCAGGGGATGTCCTTTGGCTGACATGTTGATTGAGTCGACTTGTTTTAAATCGTTTGAATATTACCTACAATTGTTATTCTAAGATAGTCGCAGCTAAAACTAAGGATGACTTTTACGAAAACACATTTAATGAATTAAATAGCAGTTTAAAAAAGGCCGTGTGCTAATCTGTACGAATCGCACCAACCCAAATGTGATTAGCCCGAGGATGGGCAGCAGCATCCTTCTAGTACATTAACAACTCAACTGCGAACGCCAACCCACCTGCCAAGCGTGGCGATCGTGGCAAAACTTCCCGATGAGCACACAACACATTCATACCGGTCGTTGTGGCGATCTTTGGGGAAGGCCTGTGCCCAGTAGTGGAATTTATTCGGCTATGTTGATGATGATTTAAAAAAGATAAAATTCTTTAGTAATGAATACGTCAATTGGTACAATGATGTAAAACCACCTTTGCCGAAAGGTCAATGTCCCAAAACAACACAAGTTCTAAAATAACAAAAAAGTCCAGATGTTTAGGTACTACGATTATTACAATACAATTTCTCATTAGAAATCTTCCTTCCTGAATAATGGCATTAATACTACTACGTAGGTATATCTACCATATGTGATATAGGGTCCAACTGTGGCAGGTCAGGTGTCCCCTAAAGGTCCACTTCAGAGGTCCCCTCTGCCAGCTAGACGTTTTCACATGATTTATCGAGCCCTTATTGATACCCATTTTAATTTTGTCCCATATGAGTATGTAGCTAGGTGGATATTTTTTGCAAAATTCTAGAATAAATCGGGTTCGTATGTGATCATTGATTTTTAGAATTGATTACAAGGATTCGCATAATTATTTTTAGTCAATACTTTATAAAAGAAATTAATTAATTATGTCCGTATTAATCTATACAAATAAATTAGCTTACCTATAACTATAATAATTAGCTTACCTATAACTATTGTAATGCTACGCAGGACTAGTCCTGGGGAGCACCACACTGCTCTCGTCACCTCAAGACATTGGTTATTTAGTCTGCTATCCCCAGTAATTTCACTGGCTACAGTGCCCTTCTAACCAAAACACAGTAATGTTTAAAATTTTAATGCTACTGCCTTTTTATTGGTCTCCAGTGGAAATTCTTCGTAGAATTCCTCGGCCCCGGGGAAGGGCGAAGAGCATGCCGGACTCCTACCGGCTGAAACCACTAGAGCGGTCATCTTCAACACTGAAGGGAGCCCCCCTCCTCTCCCCAGGTCCTCGTAAGATCACACTAAATACTAACTGCCTGGCAGCCTTGCTGGACTCTTGCAATAAGATCTACCACCAGTAAATTATTATTTTATTCTTTCTATTACTATTCACATTTTCATAATATTTACCAAGATGAATCCACATATTTCTCCCTATATTACCCTTTTCTTTTGTAAAGACCCGCGCTCTTGTATGAGGCAACATTCATTACGGAGCTGCGTACATACTAATGTATTTATATAACAACTTTTCTAAATGTCCATTCTTTAGAAGATTTACTTGTGGGATAAAATTGGCTCCCATTTAGCATCGGCACCGATATCACAATACCGACTGCCAGCCGATTTAAATTTATTTCGGACGTCGGTAACTTCCAATTTAAACCTCTTAATCCTCTATGATGTATGTCGGTATTCGGCAGGATTAAAAGTTCCACGGAAAATAACCGGGAAAACCTTTTCCGGGGTCGGATTGACCCGGCCAGGAGCGGGATTAGGCGGCTGGGATTGGATATACATAAATCTTGGACAAGGCTTTAGGGGCGACGCAATTAAGCCTTCGCGCTGATATGTCATTTTGTGATGAGCATTACCCAGATTGGGACAATACTAATCGCGTCCAATCCCGCTTTACAGCGGTAAAAATATAATAATACGAATATTAAAATTCAGCAGCCGACGTATACAACGCACAATGGTCGCTCTGGCTGGCATTGCGTAATAAATAATTCAATTTCATAGTAATAAAATACGCGTGACCAGCGCAACGGCGTGAAAACTTTTCAGCAATTACGGGTTGAATATAACAAAAAGCGTCGGTCGATCCGACACGGCGGGGTCGGTGAGGCCCGTCCGACGCACTCGTAATTCATGCATCAGCTTGCGGGATAGGGTTGGCCGCGAGTGCAGCGCCGATGACTTATAGTTTGTATTAATACGCTCCGAACACAGGAATCCAATCTGACTCAGATTAATTAATTTATGCTGGAATAGGTATTTAGATTATTCTGTAATAGAATTAGACTCGATACATTTTAATATGTAAATTATGAGGTTATGTGGAAATAGATAATTTAAATAATAACGATATGTAGGTATTTACTGCAATAATAAATATTTAGGTATGAGACTACTGATACCCACATGACTAGGTAATAAAAAATATTTTATCACTGATAAATCCTTCGCCACAGAGTTATGTACCAGCTAAAAAGGTATAAATATCTTAAGCATTTTTTACAACTAAGACTTGAAGTAAATATTTAGGTAACGAGCTTAAATATTACCTTTGGCTGAAAAATTTAGTTCAACTAAGCAAGAGTAAGTATTCATCTCATTAATTGAATTAATTGGCTTCTATAAACTTCTTACTTGCCCTACCTATATTTTATAAGGTGTTATTCCAAGAATACAAAGCATACACGCGTTACCTCAAACACATAAATTTCACAAAACTACGTAGAAGTCATTGATTTATACCAGTTTAATTATCGCAATTAGATACGCCTCCTAATCAACACGGGGATAAGCACTTAGAAATTGTATTAGCCCTCCATAATATGGAGGGGCTAAGATATTAAGACAGTAATTACACATGACCATTAAAAGCAATGAATTCAATTACATTAATTCGCGAATATTTCTAACGTGTGAAAATACAACATGGTATTAAAAACCTATTCCATATTTCGTTGCCCGGATGTGACGAAGTAAGCAGCCATTAAAATTAGGGTTGGGCCACGAAACCCGTGACTAGGGCAGGGCCGGGGCCGTCGCGCCTTGGGGCTCGGTTCATCGAAAAAAAACGAAACAAGAAACACATACAATGAATAACTGCCGGGCATCGATACAGATGAGATGAAAGATTTCTCAATGTCCGCTCGTTGGTCTTGTTACGTGTAACTCAATATTGAACTCGGCCGGTTCTGTTTTATTGCTTCATAATGATTACGGATATAATATATACAATTATAATAATATGTTAAAATGTTACCCAAAAGTCGAGTTTTCGTTCAATGTTTTAACAAATTTATTTTAATTCGTGGAAAATAATTTTGAAACTGGAAAGGAATCTTATCATTACGATATGGCATCAAAAAAGTACATTAACTCAAAAAATATCTACTTAATAACGGACACGAAATTAAAAAGCAATTTGGTAACCGTTACTAATTTAGGCGGCGCGGCATGGAGCTCTCAATTTGGGAGGGGCCCGGGAACGGCGCGCGCGGGAGGAGGTGGGAGCCCTAATCTAAAAGCTGTCAGTTAACACGGCAGGCAGCTGTGGCCGCTTTCGCGTCTGTGCACACCCTACCTTATACTCGATACATAGTTACCTTCCTGACCAGGTAGCCTGTATCTAATGTACCATCAATAAGCTAAACTATGAAAACACCGTTTCGAAATGTTATTGTTATAATAATTATTCCATGAAATTTTAATTGACAGAGTCGTGTATAACTTTCCTATTAAATTAAACCCTACACTCAAAGCGTGAAATCCTATTAATTAACTAACGCACCGTGTCACTTTGATTTACGTTCTGGGTTATATATGTACGTAAGAAAACTGAGTTTCCTTAGACAGTCGGTGTTCCAACCTCATTAGTAGATACATTTAGCTTGAAAATTCAAATTTATAATGATTTGATTTTTTTTTTTTGATTTTTTTTTGAAAAACGGTGCCCCACACTAGGATTTCTCCTGTGTCGTGGGTGCGTTTACATACATGAATTCCACACACAATACACACCCAGACCCGGAACAACTACCTGCACATCGTACAAATATTTGTTCCGTGCGGGAATCGAACCCACGACCCGGAGCGCAGCAGGCGACTGTATCAACCACTGCACCAACCATGCCGCCAATAATAGAAGAAACTACAAGTCTCTGCCCACATTGGGGACAGATTAAAATCTTTTTACATACCGGTTAATTCTTGTGCACCTACGCATCTCTAAATTTGAAATTCGAACGCCGAAATATGAACACCGTGGTAAGTTGTGTGATTTAAAAAAAAAAAGTTTTATGAGGAAGTTTCGTTATTAGCATAAGTTTGATAGCATGGAATCGGATTTTTCATGTGTGGGAACACTAATACGACCTGTCTATTTTATGACATGTATTTTTATGTGTTCGGCATTGCAATGTCCATAGTTCAATTCACTTTATTACACATAAACTTGTCTCTGACAAGTCTGTGGTGTCCAATGTCTAATCAGATACTTTAATAGAGTTTTATTTGCTTAGAATGCAATAATATTAGGCAATTTACCATAAACTATCATAACTATTATATCAGTGTATGTGGTTGAACGCTTGCCTTCCATACAGGAGGGTCTGAGTTCGATCCCGGCCCGCACCTGAGACTTTTTGGATTCATGTGCGGATCAGAATTTCATTATCACTTGCGTTAACGGTAAAGCAAACATGCACCTGAGAGGGCTCCAAAAATATTATTCATCAAGTGTAGTTCACCAACCCGTACTAGGCCAGCGTGGTGGACTAAGGCCTTACCTTTCTCATCGTGAGAAAAGACCTGTGCCCAGCAGTGGAACAGTAATGGGCTGATTATGTATGTTACATAACTATTTGGCCGCGCTTGAACAGTTAAATACTTATGTATGATATTCGTACCGTCAGTTTATTGAATTTAATATTGAGGTTTTTTGTATCGAATTTAGATATGTCACAATTTACAAAATAAAACTTATTTTACCCTAAAATGATGATGTCTCTTAGCGGATTTCAGCTACAGCGACTGCAATCTTGTTTCCCTATAAAAGAGGTTGAGGGCTTTGATGTGCTATATCATGTGCTCTCATGTGACTAGCATACTATCCTTTGGGTTCGTATGTTCGCGCGTATCCAAAAATAATATGATATCATCCTTTACATATTTGAAATACATATCCAAACGAAATCAGAGAACCATTTTATAATAAAAAGACCAGTTACCTCATATTTATAACAAAAATAAGATAATAAAGATATTCACAAAGGTATTCATGTTTTCACGGGATGTGGGTGTCGTTGCCTAATTAGGGCCTAAAATAATAGATAATTAAAGTTACTGAGTATATACCTTATCTATAAAATATACAACAGGTGTGCGGCAACAAAGGGAATATATTCTACTAAATTAATTTATTTCTATATATACATATCTATACACACATAGAGATGCGTATGCGCAGGTTTAAAAAAGGCTCTATTTAAAATGTAACCAAGAATTCTATCATTAGTTTTACTTTGGTGTTTAATGAAACTAGAATTTTAATAGCTTTTTAAATGTCGCAAGTGTGTTTTAATTTTCACCTGCTTTCCGCTAATTAATTGTATTGCTACAAAAGGTTTTTTAACCCATTTAATCACAACAACTTATATATTTTAAATCTTTAATATACCTACTGTTGGATAGGTGTTTGATACCGACACTTTGAGTATTACTTATACATGGTTGTGCGCAGCACAGCACAGCGTACAGGGACGCTTTGGGGGATCACTTACAATCCCCCCGGGGGTGTGACCGCTTTACAGTCACCCCTCCGAGATGTGCCTACGGTCGTGGCACCAGTGGGCGGCTCTAGTGTGATCATACGAGGACCTGGAGCCCCCCTTAGGTGGCGAAGATGACTACCCCAGTGGTTTGAGCCGGTAGGAGTTCGGCATGCCCCTTCTTTCTTCCCCGGGGCGAAGGAAGTTCATGAAAAATTTCAACTGGGCCCACATAAAAGCTATACATAATTATACCTCTTAGTTGAAGGACGTCCACTGCTGAACAACGGCCGGTTAAATGTCATCAGCATCCAACTCCCAGAGACCTTCACCAGGTCGCCTGTCCATTTCGTTGGAGGCTATCTCACGCTGCGTTTTCATTTGGGAAAATTGCTGCCAGAACGGCCTTCAATTCTACGAGCTTTTTGCTCCGCCCATTGTCACTTCAGCTTACCAGTCCTTTCAGCTATGTCGGCAACTTTAGTTCTTCAACTGCTCTCTTCGTTTCTGATTCGATCTCTCTGTAATTTATTTTAACGGGTTTTCAAGTGAAGTGCCAATAAACCATGTTGCTAAATCCATTAAGTCTTGACCTCAAGAAAGTGATATTGTCCATGGAATATAAGTATCACTACGTTATGGTATCTGTTGTCTATAACCACCGTAGCCCCAGGCTATGAATACGGTGGAGAGCTGGGCAGTATGGTTTATTACCCATTTCCTTTACTTATGGCGGTTTAATAACATTTAATGCCCCGGTTACTGGTCTTAATTTTTGAAGTGTGGTAAGAGTAAAATAATAAACATACTTGTTTTATATTTTTCGAGTATGAACAAGCTGGCCATTTTGAAACAATCTGATATATTGCAGCAACTTTTAAACCAGAAAGAATAGACAATACTTCTCTACCCATGGGTGTCGTAAAAGGTGAATAAGGGTTGATATCAAGAGGATAGGCAGCAGCATCCTCTCGTGTTCTACTAACAACATACTGCGATCACAAATCCATTTCAATTCAATTCCGTGCTTTATTGCATTCCCTAAGTAAAGTTAAAAACAGATGGTAGATTTAAATTTATGGATAAAAGGGCCCTATTGGCACAACATAGTTTAGTAGGAAAGAGGAAGAGCTGCTTATTTACTTTATTTTTAAGTTTTATTTGTTGTTATTACATTATTCCACTACACGCAGGTTCCTATTATAGCGACGTATTTTTTACTGTTGAATTAGAGTATTGCCGTATTTGTAATTCAATATTTTATTAGTTTTAAACTAATAAAAAAAATACAGTATTTTGTTAACACTTTCCGAGCGTGGTGATTTTGGCAATATGACTATGTCTGTTCATTGTAGTGATCATTGGGAGGTCAATTTTCAGTAGTTGCTTTATAATTTTGAAACGTATACCTTTATAATACGAATGAATTTTCCTCCAAATACCTGTTACATAGATACTAATGAAATGAGTCACAGTATTAATTCAATCTATTAAACAAGTCTCCTATGAATCTATTGATTTTAATATATTGATATGATCATTACGTATTCAGTATGATTCAACAGAGCCATCAAATGTTAAGTTTATTACAAAAGAGAGAAATCTTTCAATAAAACAGAACTTTGTGCGCTCTTATATATGTTTGTTCATTATTATATTATATATATATATATATATACATGGTAAACGAAACATTTTTATTAGTAAATATTGCAGGTATTATATAAATAAGATATTATACATTTTTAGACGCTTTAAGTTTTCCGTCATACAAAGTATCGCGCTACTTCTTAACATGTAGATAAGTAACTCATTAAATATTAGAATAACAAGTCTAATTGCAAGGTTAGTTATAATTTATTACACGTATATAATATACCTAGTAATGTACCTCCTACGTTTACTTTGGTTTTCTATGGTGACATGAACTAACATCTAACTCTTTCTACTTCCTCTTCGATGCGTTTCATGCACAATCTAGGTATGGTTGGCTTCGGGGCGGATCCCGGTCTGGATCGGGCAAGAGCTCTCTTCTGTCGGCGGTAGTGTTATATTGGCAGAGGACGAAAACTATAATGGTCTCCTTCTGTGAGAACGTCATACTCCAGACCGCAGAGCGTGAGCATGCACCTTCGCCCATTCCCGGGGCGGAGGAAGTTCATGAAGAATTTCCACGGATCAATAAAAAATAAAGGTATTGTTGGCCTAATCATCGATATAACGAACGGTAATATGGACACATCAAGTTTTAAGAAAAAGTTACATATCAGCCTGTAACTGTCAAACAACAGGGCAAAGGTCTCTTCTTGCACAGAGACGGAACGAGCATTGATCTGGTGATTAGTGAGCAAGCACAGTTGCTTGCTCACTGCGTGTTGGCGATTTCAGACCAGTTGATTCAGGTTTCCTCACTGTTTCTGTGTGTGTTTTTCACTGATTTCCTTCAACTAAATCAGTGGCGTCTTAGATTATCTAATGAAGTACATACAATGTCATTTGAAAATACATTGATACACGCCTTTTGAGACCACAACTTAGTGTTTGAGAAGCGAGTCCGTAGACCTCCGGGCCCCCTTGACTTAAAAATATTACCATAAATACAAACGTTTTATAGAACGTAATATGTTGATAATAATACACATTGCAACACTGCGGTCAATTGTCTTAACACATCTAAAGACTTTAAATTTAACAAGAGGGGCCAGAAGAGGTGGTAGCTATTCGTGGTTAACGATCTTCGGCCACCATGAGTAGCGGCTTACTAAGGGCAGTCCATCGCCCGAACAGAAACAGGCCCGAGACAGCGGCGCACGATTTTTGCGCGCGCCTCTCTGACAAAAAATAAAATGACGGCACGGTTGGTGCAGTGGCTGATACAGTCCGCTGCTGCGCTCCGGGTCGTGGGTTCGATTCCCACACGGAACAAATATTTGTATGATCTGCAGGTAGTTGTTCCGGGTCTGGGTGTATTGTATGTGGAATTCATGTCTGTAAAACGCACCCACGATACAGGAGAAATCCTAGTGTGGCAAAGTTAACAAAAAACGATAATAGGTGCGGCCAGCCAGGTCGCACAGAGACGGGGCCTCTCAAATAGTGACAGGCCAATACCTGCCGGGGGCGCAGTCTAATGCTGACAAGCATACACGTCACCCCCAGCTAGAAGTAGGTGGAAGGACACCGTGGAGTTTTAGCCAGTAAGAGTCCAGCATGCCCCTCCGCCCTTCCCAAGGCGGAGGAAGTCCATTAGGACTTCCCTACGGCAAAAAAATGTGATAGCTATTCTTTGCTAAAAGTTACAAATTAGGTACATAGGTGTACTCTCTATAAGAGCTACTTACTTAAGATGACTGCTGATGATGATACTTATAGAAACCTGATTGTCTCAGTATAATGGTGTCAAGTTAGTGGTAATGTCTAAGCTGTACTTACTAATTACTGCTATCAATACTTGCTTCTTTAATAGTTTTGAAGTGTTCTCGGTGCAAAGTCAAGACATAAACATTTTACTAGAGATCTAAATACTGTATAAGTTGTGTCAGTTTTCTAGTCCATCGCCCACATTGGCAAACTATCTCACACCTCTCAATTAACTTACAATTTACGCCGGTAGATATAACTGCAACATTCATGTTTTAATTTGTAGATTGTATATTATCAACAAAAAGTATGTTTTTTATTTTTATTATACGAATAATATAAATCTTGATCTTAATAATATAAGTTTAAGAGTTTATTTCATTGTTATCGACAAGGAAGTCAAATTTTAATCATATTTCCAATACCTCATGTTAATACAAACGATGATATTAACCGAATTAAGTGCGTGTATAGGTACTTGAATTTGACACTTTAACATATAACATTCAAATTATAATGGAATATTAACATTTGCTTGAACATACAACAAAAACATCAAATGATAAAACAGGTTCCACGACTGTCGCCGTGCCCAAAGAAATCATCGAGGGACACTTTATAAATTCCAAATAAACCGATTATGCAAAGCACTATGCGAACATTGATAAAACAAGAAACAAAATAATAAGGGGCTCTGATCGTAGCCCTGTAGCGATTTGGGTAACTTCCTGCTTGGGGAAATTGCTGGGGAGCTTGCGTGCAAATCATAGCTGAAATAGTACTTACTGGACGACAAATATTGTTAGTTTTGGAATTACTCATTCTGTTTATATCTGCAATTAAACATGATCTTTAATTTAAAATAAAACTATCCGGTGGGACAATTTTTATTCTAATGTTCCTAAATGATAATTTATTGCTCATCTCAAAAAATCTACAGTAAAGTGACATTCGAAGGGCACTTCTACAAAAGAGTATTAAAAAAGAGAAATTTCATTTACTCGCCCAGTTTTTACGGTGTTGTCCAGAATCCTTTGCCCTGGCGACATTTCAATAGAGACTAAAAAATAAACAATAGAAATAAAATCTCGCAAGGCTAAAGAGGAAGGCCGGACGCAGCTAAATGAAAGAAGTTTGTAAAAAAGTTTGACACATTTTTAGAAACATCAGGCACGAAATGCTTGGTCGCGGGGACCGATCGTAAATTTTCTGTAGCGTCAGAATGAAAAAGGGGACATCATTGTTGAAAATTTTCGAACGCATTCTGTGTTTTCGTATGTAATCGAGTCGCTTTGCGTGACAATAATAAACGCGTTTCTTATTTGTTATCACGTTTTCACGTCATTTATTTAGTCTACTACATGATACATTGATAATTAATTTTAACTATGTGGTACTTTTAACTTCTCTTTTAATCAATTTTAATTTCTTCACTAAACATTCCAACAACCGAATTCTTTAATGTCTACACTAGCCAAGGCCCTATTGACTTGTGCAATAACATAAAGCAAGCAAATATGTTGGCTTTCAATTTAAAACAAAACGCACTCAATCAATGAGATACATTCAATCTCACCCCAAATATTTGGTACAAGATATTTTTGCTGAATCCCGAGATTTCCCCTTGATTCCTTTTGGCAATCAGATGTTGGTTATTGCAAGCGGCTCGGCTTCCCTCCGATATATTTCCTGTACGGATAAGAGAAGTGAGCTTCTTTGTACAGAAGCACGATAAGAATTTCATTTCCTCGCGGCTGTGTGAGCTCCGCTATCTGAGGAAGTCGCTGACAAAAATACCTAAGTGATAAAAGCTGAATTCAGTTCAGGTGGTGGCATTATCGTGAGCGCGTTTTATTTACTTCTTGGGGTTAGGATACATATAGTTGTACTTACATACACAGAGTATGCCCGTACAAACTTTCAGGGGGTTCATCAAGCGTGACTCCCCGATACAAGCAGAATTGACTAAAATGATAATGAAAAATATTCAATAAAAACAAAAGAACAAGATTTCGGGGAATAACAAAACGATTCGAATGGAGCTTTGATTTTATGAATTCCCAAAGCTAGGACAGAACTTTTGTTTCGGTTCGTTGATAAAAAAAGAAATTCGTCCCTCCCGTGTGGTTAGCTATATTGAACTTTGAACTATTGAGATAAGGGTGGTTATCGACTGATGGGGTGATATCAATATGGTTTGATTTTGCTTTTAGGTCTGAGGATCGGGATGACATCTTTTATCGCGATGCATTCCGCTCGACGGTCCTTAAAGAGTTTGTGTTAAGCCGCTATATTTGTATTCTTAACATGTTCAATATTATTTACAATGGAGTAGGTATATATGCAAGTATTTTATTAGATCAATTCAAAATTATATTTGCAGATAATTATATTAACTTTAAACAGGTTAAATATAACTTTAAACCTTTTAAAACCTCTTTGAGCATCATCATATCGGCCATTTATACATCCACTGCTGAACAAAGGCCTCCCCATAGATGTTCTGTGTCATCATTTTGGGGGGTATTTGCCAATACTCACTACGCTTGGCAGGCGGGTTGGTGAGCGCAATATGGCTACCGTTTCACAGAAGGGACGCTGCTGCCCATCCCTCTGGTTTAGATTCCCTTAGTCGCCTTTTACGACATCCACGGGAGGAAATGGAGTGGTACTATATTCTTAATCCGGACACCACACGGAACTTTGAGTAATCTATAGCAAATTATAAAAAAAATATAATTATAAAACCAACATTAAAAACAAAACTAAACAAAGCATAATAGTTCAAAGCTTTATGGATACTCACAATCAATAAAAATCCTTATAGAATCTCGATCCAATCACTTAATTGGAATAATGATGACACTAGTACACCAATAAACAATCTTCAATGACACTATCAAAAACACCAAGATGAATTAACTTCATTAAAAGTTTCTTGTTGGACCACATAAAAAAAAAACAATTAATAAATTACTGCTATTATCTTAAACTTGTACTGATTAAGTTCATATCAAATTATTAGGTGCGTATCGGACCGCGTTCACTACTACGATACGTATGGTCTACACAAATCCTTATTTACAACTGACACTGTTGTCCATACTATAACAGAGTTGTGTTCTGTGCTCACATAGAGCGGAGAAGGCATTTGCTCGATGTTATGCGTAACCTTTGCTACAATAAAACACCGCATCAACCGATCCAGAGTATTTTCACACAACTTCACGAACCCAGTATACAAGCTCGACTGTAAAAAAAATCACGAGGTAGGGGAAAAATTTCGTAAGCCATTATCCGACTCTATACAAAAGTTTTGACACGAACACTTTGCGCTTGGGCACAGTCTATTTTAGTGAGGTGTGAGACGGATATATTCCGATGGTGACTAATCGCGGCGCGGGCGACTGAGACAGATATATGCATGTGTGTCGCATTTGAATAAAGTTTAGGGGGACCAAAGATTCGTGAGCCGCGGGATGCCGAGTAGGTGGTGATAAAGCATTCGTAGCGAGCTCGTTCCCAAATCGAATACGATGAGTAATAATATTTAAAAAGCAAGATTTGTTACCTGTCGACCGCCGGGAGATAATGCCCGACGTTTTTTGGGAGAAAAATACAATTAACTAGCTAGAGAACATAAATCATTTTGTTGTACTGTTCCTTGCGCGGACTCTGGTTGTACAATTATGCCTTCCCAGTAAAAAATAAAGGTGACGTTAATTGATAATTGTGGCAGCGTTTTTTGGTCGAAATAAAAAAATCTGAATAATAATAGATAATTAGAGCAATAACCGCAGATCTGAAAAGAAAACGCAATTTAGTGCAGGAAAAAACTCTTTATAAGTTTCATATGATGCCCCTAAGCTTCAAATTTGTATTAGCCACATCCGCATTTCTTTCGACTCCGCCTTCTTCAGTCTAATAAATTATCAATTAAACTAAAGAAACGAGTTGACAACGTAAAAAACATATATCGCAATATGTGCAATCGTATTCGTTCAATTCGTTGTTTTAGATGACATTTTAATGAACATTTCATAAAAAAATTACTAGACTGGTGGGTATATTTACGAGATTTAAGGTTTCCCTTCAGTAAATGGTGAACACTTAATCACGGTAAATTTTAAAATTGCGACCTGCCCCATGCTTCAATTTACGACATGGGACCTCGAATATCGCGAGCGTATCAATCGCTTGCGCTCGAAAATTGCCTGACAAGACCTCTTGGAAATTGTCGGGCAAGCGCTTTCAGAATTGTGGAGCCGACCGACAAATCGGGACCCGAACGGAAATTATGGACGCGACTGTGAATCGGGCCGAGTCGAAAATTGCGCTGTGAGTCTGCTATCAGGAGGTCGTGCGCGCCTTAATGAAGACGTTAAGCTAAATCGTGGCAGCTTTTAAAGAATTTTATTGTGTTTATATTGATTTTTATTAATACAACATTTTATGAACGTGGTACAAAGCTTAACAAGCGGTTTCATCGAGTTTACTCCTCGTTGTAACTGAATTCATTTTAAGCATCGAGTATTATTATTCAATACTGTCGTAGATGTAAGGGCAGGCCATGTTAAAGCTAAGTTCGCACTACATTAAATATGGAGTGAAATAAATTTCAACGCATACAAAAAGCAGTGTCACAATAATCAACACGGGCAATTTAATTTAAGCGACATAAACACGAAGCTATCTGGCACTGGCATCGATATTAAGGGTGTGCTAAATGACAAACTGCGGCCGACAGAGAAATGTTTTAAAACGGTGTAATTTTTACTGTTTATCTCGGGATCTGGGAGGAGATTTCACATAAAAATTCCACCGATGAGTGTTTAACATACTCAAAGTGGATACGAGCGAATTAAGCTCATCTACATACTAAAGTAAGAGATGCATAAGTCGGCGATTCGCTTAGCGGTGCGCGTAGCGCATTGATTAAAGGCTTTCGCTATACACGCTCTGAATATTTACTGGTTTTTTATTTTATTAATGCTTGTACTGTTTTGTATATTTAATTTGATACTTGTATTTTAATTTGGTGAGATGTACCAAAATGAATTATTAGCTTGCTAAATTAAATCTAACAACATGTTTGTACGCTACCTGTTACGACTAAAACATGTAATTTGTAGTCATCCAAACAAAACTACTGTTTTGATTACTATTTGTTCCGCATTTACTTTTGTAATGAAAAATTAAAGATATCATCTCACTACGAGTTACTTTCATGCTGACTTAATTTAAAAAGTCATTTAATAAAGTTGATTGAACGAAGATTGAACGTTGGTAACATATTATTAAGTCATGAAACAGAACTTTGATTTACACCTGAGAATTAATTAACTCTCAGATGCGATTGCGATATTTCTATCGTGGCCATGAGAATTATCACATCTACATTTAATATCGTGGGTGGTACTGAAATGGTGACTGAACTCCGTGAATGATGTTCACATATTCCCGCAATTGAGATACAAAAGCTTTCAACCACATTTACACTGCGTAGCGTTCCCAAATAAAAATCAAACAACACACAATATCTCTCAGTAGATTGTATATAAAGTATACATATGGTTTATAAGGCACAGCGGTATAATCGATTGAACACACCTCTTGATGAAGATATTACGGCGTGCCCGGTTTAGCTTTATTTCTGGACCGGTATGCATAACCTACACATTTAGATACCTACCTACAGGTACAGCGAAGTACTGCGCTTGTATTGTTAGGTCATGGGTAAGAGCTCTTCAATTTATAAGCAATTTAAAAACCGCTTTCTGTTTATGTTTATCAGTCGATGCTTTGAGTTAAATTAATCAAAAACCGCAAAGAGAGAATTACAATCTAACCCGAAATCTTAGGATTTGGGATTGAGGACTTGTTTGTTTTTTTTGTTCTTAAATGTCATCTTCACACAAACAGATCAGGTTCGAAGTATTAAATCTAAATATTTAGATTAGATTGATTATATATTAATTTCCGCCGGTAGTCATCTCATCATATCTCTTTACCTATAGTTTGTAATTTTTATTGATGTCTTCTTTCATCATATCGGCCATTTATACGTCTACTGCTGAACAAAGGCTTCCCCCATAGATTTTCACAACTGTGTCATCATTCTGGGGGGTATTTGCCAATACTCACCACGCTTGGCATGCGGGTTGGTGAGCGCAGTATGGCTACCGTTTCACAGAAGGGACGCTGCTGCCCATCCCTCTGGTTTAGATTCCCTTAGTCGCCTTTTACGACATCCACGGGAGGAGATGGAGTGGTGCTATATTCTTAATCCGGACACCACACGGAATAATGTCTTCTTTACGTTAATTATAATAAAATACTTTTTTCAGAGTTTTCGGTCATAGTGTGGAGGCAGGCGTCATTAACGCGATATAGATTATAAAAGTTATTTTCTCTATAGTACAATTCTAATCAACAATTGTTTCGTTGCACGCAGTAATCACGCAGTGTCCTGGTGTTTTTAGAGTGGTATGAAGTTTGGGACTTTGTTATCAACGTATAAAAGTAATAAAAACGTTTAAAAGTGTTTTATTATAATGAGTAATAATTACGAAAACCTACTTTACTATTCTTTATTTTTATTAAAATTACTCGCTGTCTACATTTCAAATTGCGGTCTCCTGCCGCAGATATACTGGCAGAAATTTCTTTAGAAATAAGCAGTATCTTCATACTTAAGTGTCTCTATATACTCTGTGTCTTTCTACTGTAATGTGTGCATAAATAATAAATAATAAAATTATATCATGATTCTACTACTTTGCAAATTTGGTGAGTGAGTTGCATGTAGATATCTATATCGATAGCAGTGTTCCGTCTGGTTCCTGGCAAGAAGAAGCCACCCCTTTCTGTAACTTAGGGCTCATCGCTCCGTAATAAAGAGGATGTACAGAAGCATTAGTACCTAACGACAGGCATTACATGCGTTTGCTGGAAAAGAACATCCCAGAGAACGGAGGGAAATGAGAGTGAGTGCCTAAACCATTCCAAGACTTTCTGCAGCACTACCCAATTAGAGCACTATATAGGCGCAATGACAGGCCAGTTCGGCACTAAGGAGCGCCTCTAAAGAATGAAGCTTAGTATAACTAAAAGAGAAAGACTAAAGGTTTTAAGCTGGTACGAACAAAAATTGTGCTATATAATGCCTTAGTTCGGAGCCACCTAGAGTTTGCCAGCGTGGTGTGGAACCCACATTACGCTGTACACTCACAGAGAGTAGAAAGCATCCAAAGGTCCTTTACAAAACACCTAGCATATACCTTCGGGGGTATATCTCCTCGGTGTCCATACGAACAACGTATTCAATATTACAAAATGATAACTCTGCGCGACCGTCGACTGGTTCTCATGTTCTTTTTCAGATTGGTTAACAATAAATTAGACTGCGATAAATTAACTGAAAAAATTGGAATAAAAGTCCCCTATAAAATACCAAGATATCCCATTATCCATTTATTTCACACTAAAGTGTCCAACACAAATATAGAAGAAAACTCACCTCTCAATAGGCTCAGCAAGGAGATGAATTCTTATATAAAATCCACTCCAGATGTTGACATATATCATGACTCCATGAACATGTTTAAGACCCAAATTATGAATTTAAAATTCTAAAATCCTAAAGCAATAAATCAAAATATTCATTCTATTATTATGTTAGTATGTAAAATTATTTTGTTTCTTCTTCTTATTACAGATATATAATACTACTACTCTACTAGTTTTGTTATACTGTTTTTATAGTTTATTACCACAAAAATTATAGTACATCTCGTTTTACCTTAAATTATCACTTATATTTGTGAATGTTGGCTCACCTGTCATTGGCAACTGTACAAGCCCAAAACTTATTGTTAGCTACTGTTATTTGATATTTTATATACAGAAGCTGTTGGTGTACCTTTATTAATAAATAAATAACGGATACATGCAGATTCTGTATGGACAATCAAGAGTCAATGCTGCATATTTTGTGTAGCTGCTGCGAAGACGCTGGGCAAATCATCTAGGAATGGCTTATCCATCACATGATGACTATAAGCGGCTCAAGGCAGGTGTGATTAAGAAATACCTACAGGGACTCCTTCTTTTGCCAGTGGAGTAATGCAGGGCTTTGGGCAGCACAAAGGGCACAATAGGGTCGACGTGCGTTTGGTTGATGCTGAACCTGTGAGAGCCACAGTAGAATAGAAATGCCAACGGCCCATATGACCGCTCATCGAAGTGATCATTGGGAGGGCCAGGTTTAGTTGTGTATACGTGTGTGTCTGTGTATTAATAAGGGCACATATGTTTATTTAAAAAGTAATCATAATGCATCTACGGTTACCTGGATCGCCGATTGCTATGCGCCTTTTACACTCTAAAATGTATTTTTTTTACTGATTGATGACGCCGTGTGATGCCAGCTACGAATAATATTAAGTCCCGCTTATACCTATTTGAGCCGCCCAGTTTCCTACCGAAAACGGGTGAATCGAATAGTTAAACCAGGACTTCATATTAACAGGTGTTTCAGTATTCGGACATAAGTGATAAATTTTAAACTAAGTCCAAAAACAAAGTAATTTTGATAATATAAAAGTATACTCTATAAAACGGCTGCCGTGTGGTGCCGGCTCAGAATGCCACCACCCCATCTCCTCCTATGGGTGTCGTAAAAGTCGACTAAGGGATTTGCCGGAGGATGGGCAGCAGCATTCTTCGAGTACATAAACAACTCAACTGCGATCGCCAACCCGCCTGCCAAGCGTGGCGATTATGGCAAAACCCCCCAATGAGCCCACAACACATCCATATCGGTGGTTGTGGTTATCTTTGGGGGAGGCCTGTGTCCAGCAGTGGACTTCATTCGGCCGAAATGATGACTCTATAAAAGCTTTGAAAATAAAATGTGTCGCAATTCGAATAATAATTTAAACAAAAAGAAAAAGCCACTTTGCTCAGTTAAAATTTATAGAAAGCGATACTTCATAATAACTACAATATTTCTCGGGAGCGCCATTAATCCCACCACCTAATATTTCAGAAGCCAATAAGCCACCAACCCTCCAACGCGGCTGTAATCTAAACGACCTTTTTTAAAACTAATAAAAGAGCTCGTTCGAAATAGCCACCGAAAATGTTCAAGAGCTCGAATACTGTGCTTATCTTCGGTAAACAAGAGGCATGCACCCGCTGGCTAATGATACACATCAATCAAGTTCGTCAGTGTAAATACTTTGTGAGCCGAATGCGTTTATTTTAAGACGTTTCGTACGCAGTATGTTATGATTTATCAATGTCTTGTACAATAAACTATTGTTGAGTTCTTGAGTATTCTTGAGTAAGGTTTGTTGTATTCGTATAATGGCGAATAAATAAGGACACTGGCTGTTTTCAAAAAATCGTTGCCATTGTATTTATAACCAACATTATTGTTTACAAGGTAGAAAACGTTCACAAGACGAGAAAGTTAGAGTTTAAAATTAATTACTTTTTAATTGGTTTCGCTGATCCCTATAAACTTCGTGGCAATCAGATTCAATCGTTTCACCTTTTTTTTATTGGTTTCAAATGGACATTTTACATGAACTTCCTTCGCCTCGGGGAAGGGCGAATGGGTATGCCGGACTCCTACCGGCTAAAACCATTGGAGCGATCATCTTCAGCACCGAAGATGGACTCCAGTCCTCGTAAGATCACACTGGAGCCGCTCATGGTGCCATGCCTTTAGGTATATCTCGAAGGGGCTGACTGTAAAGTGGTCCAGGCACTTCACGGGGAGGATTGTAAAGCATCCCCCCAAGCCTCGCTGTGCGCTATGCTGCTCACACGGCGGCACGTGACCACGTGCGCGCCACCGCATTCCCCACCCGCACTCCCCAAACTGCGCGCCCGCGACTCCCGATTCAGTCGTTTCACCTAGACATTTCTTGAAACACACTGGTGTTGCTTGCTGCTGTACCTATATACTTTCAGTTTAAGTTTCCATTCAATACACATTTCCGTTCGATTAAAAACACAATCATTCAGTATATTCATTGAGATATAACTTTTATAATAACACGGCGAACTGGCCCTGCGGTGTTGCAATGGCTTTATAATTCTGCACTGATTACAAAGGGGAGCCGGCGGCCGCAATTTCGTCTTGTACCGATCGTGCTGTACATAAATTATCAGTTATTGATGAAGACATTAAACTTACGTACCCCGTACGTACAACAATTATTGAATATCGGATTTTTGGTTGCAGGCGCAGGGTTGGCCAGAATTAGCAACATTGTGATGAGGGGAAAGTGCTAATGAAGTCTATAAAGAAATAGGTTTCATACGTGTACTGAAATATGGCACAGATAATTGATGAAATAATAACAAGGTCTCTTTATACAAGTCAGAAAAAAATTGTTTTACTTACACCTGTACACTTTCCTTACACCAAGTGCCTGCGTTTTATGGATGTGGGATAAAAATATTTTGAGGATCCTATCATATAAAAAAATAACACAGGAGTTTTACTTGTTTGTCTTATTTATGACAACTCGATGAAAAATATATGTCTATAATCATAGAACTTACAAGTCTACTGTTATCAAAACATATATTTTCTTCAAAGCATCTTGCTACATGTCAATATCAGAAGTCAAACTATTGACACTTCTCACAACATAACACGTTGTAGATGCAGAAAAAAACAATAACTTTGAACCGCAAAGATTTGTATAAGAAATCGTGTGGCAACATATCACGGAGCTTCGTCAACCCTACCGGTACCGGTAAAAGAACTGTTCGAGTTGACGAGGTCTGTTCAGACTCGTACGTGCCCCTAATGCACTATAAGGACAATCGGCATTTTCATTTCCGATTTATTCCGACTCAAACCGATGTTTTGCTGTCGCCTTTATTAATAAACGATTGTTTTCGCGTCAGCTTTTGCACTTCGTTGAATCAGTAATGAGAACAGGATTTTTAAAACCTCAATTTCTTACAACTTCATGACAGCGACAACCAGTTTCACCTAATTCCGATGATAATTGCATCAAGCACGAACAAATAAGATTAATTATACACCGTTTTGGCGCGATTATAATTAGTGGAACACTTCATGAAATTGGCAGAACCCTTCACGTCTCAGTTGTCCTACTTTTTTTATGGGGGATAAAGTACGCAATTACGTTCTTATTCTGTAACGTATTATTCTTTAAAATATAATCGATACAGTTGTAGTGAGAGACTGGGAAGTGATTTATGGAGCTCGCGCCTTGGCTTTAAATAATACATCGCCGTAAGCTTTCGACGTCTTAGAATGAAAGTCACGAGCGTAATTTTAAAACGTCGATATGGATGTTTGATGATTTTATTATTTGTTCACTATATTTCACTAACCCTCGTAACCACGGCGTAGAAAATTCTCAAGGTTATTCGTTCTGGTTTGGATTACACACCATCATGTCATCGAATCAAATTTATGTATTTTAAATGGTTTCTTTATTGAAAGGAGTCCCTGTATTAGTAACTTTGTGAACCGAAATACATGGATAACAAAGAAAAAACTAATTCTAAGTTCGGGCTTCTTTATTTTACATCGAGGTTGAGCGCTTGCCTTCGATACAGATGGGTCTGAGTTCGATTCCGGCCTGCACCTCAGACTTTTCGGATTCATGTGCGTATCAGAATGTATCACTTGCGTCAAGGGTGAGAGAAAACTTCTTAAGGAAACCTGCACACCGCAGAGAGCTCCAAAAATGTTCTCAATTGTATGTAGTCCCGCCAAACCGCACTAAAGCAGATTTGTGGACTAAGGCCTAACATTTCTCAACGTGAGAAAAGGTCCGTGCCCAGCAGTGGCACAGTAATGGGCTGATTATGTATGTATGTATATATTTTACCGGTAAACATCCACTGCTGAACACGGGCTTCCCAGTGATCATATACTGAGCAGTCAGAGCAGGGTAGTCATATTATCATAATCGGGATTCTTGTATAGCATATTTTTAATTCCTAATTTACTTTGACATAACGAGTCATGCATAACTTTTAGTGACATAGTAATACACTGACATATTTGTCATAATGTTAGATAGGTATTACTATCATTTGGGCTACATTTTTTCGGTCTAATTTAGAGTCGCATAACGTTATAAGGCATCTTATTATTCGCTGCGGCGGGGCTGGCCCCCGGGCCACTCCTAAGCGGTGAACATGCTTTTATGTTTTTAAACAACGTTGTCCCATACTATGATTTCTCCTGTGTCGTGGGTGCCTTTACAGACCTAAATTCCACACACAATACACCCAGACCCGGAACAACTACCTGCAGATTATACAAATATTTGTTCCGTGCGGGAATCAAACCCAGGACCCGGAGCGCAGCAGCCAAGTGTATCAGCCACTGCACACACACTTTAAATAAAAAAAATATTTCTTTTCTGATTAATTTCGTGGCGGGTTCCAAGATAGTTATTCATTTCTCTGGGACACAACAACCGTCATTGGTCGGTGTTCTTTTCGGTGGTCGCCATTGTAGATCCTGGCTCACAGGAGTTTCAGTGGTTGGGAATGTGTGGCGGGCTTGTCCCAATTAAAAAAATATATATATTCGAATATGATTCAGTATTTCTTCATGATTTTAGTCGTCATTTAGTTTGGAAAAAGACGAGAGTTACATTCAATAAGCATCATGCTTTAATATTTTATTCGTGTATAATATTATGCGTTAGATTAATATGCTTTTAAATCGTTATGCTTACAGTAATTATGGTAAAAATATGCCCAAACATTTATGAATTATTAACATTAAGCGTAACGATCATTAGGATAAGTGCCATGCGCTGCAGAAACAAACTTCACGGTCTGCAGCGCAGAGTGGCTATACGGATCACACGGGGATACAGGACAGTGTCCTATGAGGCGGCAACTCTCCTGGCACGCTTTCCGCCGTTCGACATCCAGGCGGAGACGGATGCGTGGGTCTACGACCAGACACGCTCTCTCCGCCAAAGTGGGGAAGGCATGCCTTCAGGGGCGTCCGACAGACTGAGGCGGCTGGCTCGACGGCGCGCACTCGAGATGTGGCGACATCGCCTTCGGTCGCAGTTCGCGACCAAGCGCGTCGTCGAGGCCATCCTGCCGCTCTTCGGAGCCTGGCTCAGAAGGAGCGAGCGCGTCACCTACCGTCTGACACAGGTATTCACCGGTCACGGTTGTTTCGGTGCATACCTGCACAGAATAGGACGCGAGGTTACGGCACAGTGCCACCATTGTGGAAGCGACCAGGATACCGCACAGCACACGCTCGAGGAGTGCCCTGCGTGGGCGGCCGAGCGGTGGATCCTGGTCGATCAGATCGGGCAAGATCTCTCTCTGCCGGCAGTAGTGTCGGCTATGTTGGCAGAGCATGAAAATTGGAGTGCAGTGGTCTCCTTCTGCGAGAGCGTCATGCTCCAGAAGGAGACTGCAGAGCGGGATCGAGAGAGGGCTGATCCCGCACGGAGAAGGACGAGACGGCGCCGGGGCAACAACCGTCCCGGCTCCCAAGTCCAATACGCCTGAGCCCCCTGCCGTCACTACATGGTGGGGGGCCTCGGGGGTCGCGGGCGCGCAGATTAGGGAGTCTGCGTTCTCACACCGAGCAACCTCCGGGAAGACGGTGGCGCGCACGTGGTCACGTGCCGCCGTGTGCGCAGCATAGCGCAAAGCGAGGCTTGGGGGGATCCTTTACAATCCTCCCCGAGAAGTGCCTGGGGGGGCGACCTTTTTACAGTCGCCTTCCCTCCGCTAGAGGGGGTGACCGCTTTACAGTCATCCCTTCCAAGATGTGCCTAAAGGCGTGGCACCAATGAGCGGCTCTAGTGTGATCTTACGAGGACCTGGAGCCCCCCTTCGGTGCCGAAGATGACCGCGCCAGTGGTTTTAGCCGGTAGGAGTCCGGCATACCCCTTCACCCTTCCCCGGGGTGAAGAAAGTTCCATGTAGAATTTCCACTGGACATCAATAAAAAAAAAAAAGGATAAGTGCCATGATAAAATAAAACATCCACCAACAAAACACTATGCTTGGCAGGTAGATTGGTGATCGTATTACGTTGTTATTAGCACACGAGAGGATGCTGCTGCACATCCTCTTCATACCAACCCTGAGTTGTCTTTTATGACACTCATGGGTGGAGGGGGTGGTCTATTCTTTGTTGGAACCCACACGGAACTATCTTCATTTCAGTTGATATTCATTATATATGTATTGGATGTGAGACCAACAAATTCGTAAAATAATATTTACCGCATTTTACGCGAATAGCATCCATTGAATCTAAATAGCTTATGGAAACATATCGCGTTTATTTCATGCATTCTATATACCTGCGTGAAAATAAATACAAATAAAAACATATACAAATCAGTCTGCTCGTGACCACGGACGCTGCAGTGTTCGAAACGTCGAGCGAATCAAGAGTAGTATTTTATTTTACATATTTATCGTGCAAGCATTTATGTTCCACTATACAATAGTGCTCAATTGTGTATTACACGTATGATTTTTTAAGTATTTATTATGAATAAATGTGAGTATATAGGGTGGAACAGAAAACATAGTTTTATTTTGTAATTCATATAATTGTGCGTTAATAATATAATAATTTCATGTGCTAGAGTTTTTTTTTTGTCATGTAGGGCTTCTCGCACACATCCCGAGAGGGTATATTTGCTAAACCGGACAAAATATATGCTAGAGCTGCACTTCTTTATACGGAACATATGGATGCTGCATATAGAATGAATAAAATAAACGCGATATATTTTCGTAAGCTAATTCGATTCTATAAATTCGTAAAATGGTTATAGTACGTCAGATCAAATGAAACGGCTGTTTTCTCTAATACCTGATTTTTATTTAGATCAAAAAAACCACTCGTAAAGCTCCGAAAAAACCATCGAAAAGCAATAAACTATGTAAGGAGTTTTTAACACATTTATAAGCCGACAATAAGGTTGTTAATCGTATTATTCCATTGATTTTCAATGAGCTTCCACAAAGTATAAAGTATTAGTTCGCAATCCATATTCCAAATCAAACAAACGTGCGACTGGAATAAAATTTACAGGTGTCTGCTAATGCGTTTAGTCGTAGATAAGTACATTGACGGTGTCATTTAAAATGAGTCGTGATAAGTTAATTAATTTTGCAACTCAATTAGAGACATTAAATTAAGTTGCGTCTATAACCTCGATATCTATTCAGATAGCAATTAATAAAATCGGTATAATTATTTAAGTGTAATAAAAATAATCTAGATAATCTGTGTACATACACGGATCTCCGTCTGTTTAAATTTTCATCATGCAAAAACAACTTTACGGATTTTGATAGAACTTTCACTAATGTAATTATTGTTTTGTTATTGTGTTAGTTCCACTTTAAAGTATACGATAATGTAATTCATCATCATTTCGGCCGAATGAAGACCACTGCTGGACACAGGCCTCCCCCAAAGATCACCACAACGATCGATATGGGTGTGTTGTGGGCTCATTGGGGGGATTTGCCATTGTCGTCACGCTTGGCAGACGGGTTGGCGATCGCAGTTGAGTTGTTAATGTACTCGAAGGACGCTGCTGGCCATCCTCCGGCTAATCCCTTAGTCGACTTTTACTACACCCACGGGAGGAAATGGGGTGGTGGTATTCTGAGCCGGCACCACACGACATTACAATACTGTATATGATGATAAATTATTGTTTCAATCTGGCAATGTTCATGTCGCTAATGAATCGGTTTCTTCTAGGCAAGCGTGCATCATCATCGACCATATCATCGCTTATTATCAGGTGAGATAGTGATCAAACGTAAACATATTCTTTAAAAAAAATGTATAGTAAAGTCAAAACATCTTATGCCCACCGTGGAACATGGGCCTCCCAATGAGTGGGCATAGGGAATATTGCCATAATCACCACGACCGGATTGGTGCTCGGAGTATTTGGTTATTAGCACACGGGAGTATGCTGCTGCCCATACTCTTAATATCAATATTTGATCGCCTTTTACGACACCGAGAGATGGAGAGAGTTCATCTATTCTTAGCCGGGAACCACATGCAACACCTTAACGATTCAGTAGTAGACGGTATGGTTGGTGCAGTGGCTGATACAGTCGGCTGCTGCGCTCCGAGTCACGGGTTTGATTCTCGCATGGAAAAAATATTTGTTTGATCTGCAGGTAGTTGTTCCGGGTCTGGGTGTATTATGAGGAATTGGTGTCTGTAAGCGCACCCACAACACAGGAGAAATCCTAGTGTGGGCCAAAGTTCATGTAAAGAAAACGTAAAAAGTTTAAAAGTGTATTATTTTATCCACAATTTTAGCGTACACAACTACACAAATTTATATTACTCCCTGTCCTGTCTGAACTAATTATTTTACCGAAAATAAAATCGCAGAATCGCTGGTCTGTACCCTCGGTAAGATTGTTTACGAGCATCATTGTTTGCTCTGCACTCCAGTCGTACTATTGTGGGCTGGATCCGCTATTATTTTATTGACTTCCTACCAGTTGGTCGGTTTATTATGCGGGTTAGTACACGTTGAATTGTTTGTTATTAAGCATCGAATCGGTTTGTTAATCGACGTGATTATTGCTCGCTATTTTGTTATATCGCTAGGAAAGATGTTATTATAGGGTGTTAATTTAGCTTCTGTTTCCATTATGGGATCTTCGTTGGGCTATTTTTTTGTATTGGATTGTTATGTACCAAAGTTTACCTTCGATAAAATACCCAATTACTACTCAATGTTTTTGTTTCTACTTTTTTTTTCTTTTTTTAAAACATTGCCCCACACTAGGATTTCTCCTGTGTCGTGGGTGCGTTTACAGACATGAATTCCACATACAATACACCCAGACCCGGAACAACTACCTGCAGATCATACAAATATTTGTTCCGTGCGGGAATCGAACCCACGACCCGGAGCGCAGCAGCCGACTGTATCAGCCACTGCACCAACCGTGCCGTCAAATATGTATTGGTATAATATGGCGAATTTGTATACCTACGTATGACGTCTATCTAACTATTTTTTACTCATCTTTTATCATCATCATCATCATATAAGCTCAAGGACGTCTACTGCTGACCAAAGGCCTCCTTCATAGTCTTCCACAATTGTGTCGTCATTTTGGGGAGAAATTGCCAGTATTTAGCGCTCTCGCCAGGCGGGTCGGTGAGTGCAATATGGCTACTGTTCTACAGAGGGGACGCTATTGACCGTGGCTCTAGTTTAGAGTCCCTTAGTCGCCTTTTACCACGTCCACGAGAGGAGATAGAGTGGTGCAATAATTACATAGAAACTATCGTCATCTTTACGAAACTAACTTAATAAATATTTTAAACGCGATGTCTAGGAAATGTTTGAAAATCTTTTAATACTGGCTGCCTGGTTTACAATATGATTTACTCAGTTTCCTATCAATTTGCCAAAAACGTGATGCCATATTTTGAATAAACAAGGCGAATATTCTAAGCCTGATTTATGGTCACAACTAACTTAGATTCTAGTTCACTTGCAAGTAAATACTTGGTCTGTTACGATGTTACAGAAGATGTCTCATGGTGTTAGATATTAATGGACTGCCAAGGAAATTAATCGAATGCAACGAACTTGCAAATAAATAGCAGTTAGTGCAATATTAATTACAATTTTTATTAAGTATGATGATGGAAGGTGACTAAGGGACTTAACCAAAGGGATGGGCAGCAATCACCCTTTTGTGGAACAACAGTCAAACTGCGTTCACCAATCCGCCTACCAAGCGTAGCGAGTAAATTCCCCCCAAAATGATGGGAAGGCCTTTGTTCAGTAGTGGACGTCCTATGGGATATGTGACGACTAAGGAAAGTGTAGTCAATGTGTTATAATATAAGCTTTTAAAGAAGCATTTATAACTTAGACGGTACCATTGGCGCAGCGTCCATGTAATTGCCTTTCTGCGCTACGTGTCGTGGGTTTGATCCTCGCATGGAATAAATATTTGTATGATCTAGAGATAGTTCTTTTAGGTTTGTGTATAAGTTTATGTGATATTTATGTCTGCAAACTGTACAGACGACACAGGAGACAACCTAGTGAGGATATCGACAAAAATAATTAAAAAAACATCACTAAATGGAGTGACCAAGATTTCCATTTAAGATGATTCAGCGATATTAGTTCACGATATATCGTTAGAAGTGGAATTTTCTGTTTCTTTTACACTAACTTATATTTTCATAAGAAAAATGAACTAATATAAACTTGCATAAAAAGAGTAGACAGCCTTACGTAGGCCTTGCAGCCTATGTACGAGCAAGGATTTCTGTGACGTAAGGGACCACGCGGCCCGTGATCAGATTCCCCGGAAAACGGCCATAGACATAAACAACATTATTTTGGAGACAGAAAGTCACTGCAGCTTATCTACTTGACAGCTACCTTTAAAGCTGCGAAGAAGGAATGACTTATTCTCAAAGAATTCGGAAACCACAAGGTAGTTAATTAAAGGATTTATGTTCCGGTTTGAAGGGACTGGAAGTGAAATCACAAGACAAAAGAAACTAAATAACTAAAATAACGAGGTGACGAACGCAACTTCTATTTTTTACCTACGTATCATGGAGCATGAAGAAATGCATCGCTAGTGGGCGAGTGAAAGTTCATCCGGTTTGCTTAAGCAGGGCATAGTTCACCATACTGGTCGGTCGTGCTTCTGCAGCGATGACTTCTACTTCTAGGGTATCTTACTGACCATCCCACACCACGGGTATGATCTGAGGGCGATTGATAAAGTAGTTCTATATCTATAATAAGGAAATGTTTGCTGAAGCTATGTGTTCTACCGGTTGTACAACGGACAGTGTTCTAAGGAATCGTTCAATATGATGCCAACGGCTACTTTCTACCATCGTACCTCTCGCCATCGGCGGAGAGATCAGCCGCATAATCTCGAGCCAAAATGGTCTCGTACCGTACAATTTCATAAGAACTTTCCCCCACACCGAGGTTTTCCTGATACTGCAGCATTGTGATTTTGAAAAAGAGCGTATCACGATTTTTACCGAGTCGGTAACGTGCCGAGTTCTATCTCTGGTGTTGCAAGCGTTCACAGGTTACGGTAACCGCTTACCATCAGGTGGGTCATATGAAGCTTTGCCACCTTAGTGGTATAAAAAAGCTCATACTGACGGGGACAGCTATACTCAAGGCATATACCAGGAAAAGTGCCACATCCGGGGTGCGCCGGCTGCGGGGCAACTCTAATTGAATTCTGAGCACTGTGGCAAAAAGGATGGATTATCCGATTCTGAAATATGGATTGGCTTACATATCTAAATGTGACATATGTAATTATGTGGGGCAACTCGGTGTCAAAACAAGAGAACAATGCAGGACAGGCAGGCATGGTTTTTTGTAGGTAGGGTAGTTTTTCAGGTGTAGTGTTGTTTACTGATTTAGGCTAACTAATTAAACTAATACTCATTTTTAGAGTGATGTCCGGACTAAGAAACCACTTCAGGAGATGGATGTCGAATAAAGAGGCTCTAAGCCAGAGGGTATGGGCAGTAGCGTCCATTCTGTGGGGAACAGTGGCCATACTGTGCTCACCAACAACGCGTGCATGCGTTAGCTAAATTGATCATCATCACCAGATGACGAATTATCCAATGCATATTGATTGGAGGCTCATCTCTTGAAGAAGATTTATAAGAATAAATAAAATAAACTCTTGGATTAACACTTCAGTGTTATATCTTAATGTACTGTACTGGGTATACGGAATTATCCCTAATTAAGTTCTGATTTTCTATTTTGACAACACCATGTTTTTTCCTTGTCAAAGTCAAAGACATTCATGTACTTCTTCTTCTTCTCTTAAATTATGGCGACATGTAAACCAGTAGGCAATTATGAATAGTCAGAATTTAAATAGTTGCATGTTTCAAGTCGTCGGTTCTATAAAGAAACCACCAAGAAACTCCATACTCTTTTGAACGAATTCAAAAAAGAGGTTTTATGTTTGTTACTTTAATCTTAACCGACTTCAGAACAGGAGGAGTTTCTCGTCGCCTATGTTTTATTATTTATGTTCCGGCATTACTACTACTTTTAAACCATGGAGGTTCTTGCCTAAATCTACATCTTGGAACGCGTCTATTAAAATCTTGACTATTCGTAAGTGCCTGTAAATGGTTAAAATGAAAAAAGAAACTTTTTTACCCTATCTTATATGCACCGATTTAGACGATTCTTACTTTGTTGAAAGATTTTTCTCCTGAGATGGTTCTATTAAAATTTATTGAAAATCTGATGAAGATCTTCGCAGATAAAGAAGGGAACTCTTCAATGGATGACGAGTTTCATAATCAGCACATTCTGTCCCACTGCTGGGCACAGGCCTTTTCTAACGATGAAAAGGTTAGGCCTCCACCACGCAGGCCTAGTGCGGGCTGGCAGACTACATACGTCATTGAGAACATTTTGGAGCCATCTCAGATGTGTAGGTTTCCTCACGATGCTTTCCCTCAATTTTAACGCAAGTGATAATCAAATTCTGATTCGCACATTAATCCGAAAAGGAGGTGCGGGTCAGGATCAAACTCAGACCCTCCTGTATGGAAGGCAAGCGTTCAACCACTAGGCTAGCAGCAATAGCCTAGTATATGCCTATTATTGTCCTGCTATGTCGTAGTTTATGCTAATCTACATACAAACGTTAAGCAACACATAGCTTTGGAACGCGCATGAAACCTACTAGGTACATAAGGTGTAGAGATAAACAAAAATCAACTTTATTTATTAAACTTTAAGAAAAGGAAAATGCATTTATGTCAATATACATTAACAACTCAACTGCGATCGCCAACCCGTCTGCCAAGCGTGGCGATTATGGCAAGTCCCCCCAATGAGCCCGAGCCCACAATACACCCTTATCGGTCGCTGTGGTGATCTTTGGGGGAGGTCTGTGTCCAGTAGTGGATTTCATTCGACCGAAATGATGATGATGATGGGTAACAGGTGAAATAAATAAACGAAATTATTACATTCAGTTTTCGTATAAGGCTTAGACACACCATACATAACTTTTTACCGCAAACTACTTAAAATTCTATCGTCATTATCCGGACAATGACATCGGAAGGCGTTTTTTCCTATAAACAGTATAGCTTTTATCGCAAATGTGTATGATTCCAACGAAATCTTGTAACCGGTTTTACACCAAAACTTCTCGATTTAAAATGAATGAAGTATGTTTTGGTGACGTCCGGGGATTCCTATTCGATTTATTGGTTATAAATTTAATCGATTCGATTGGCGAACATTATGTATTCGATATTATCAGTTTTTTAATATAATAGAAAAAGGTTTTCTCGTAAGGCTGTTTCCGGTTATGTTAATGCGTGTTATTTTAAAACTTAGGTACAGTCGTAAGCATAATAATGTATACAGGTAGCTAAATTCTTATGATTGTCTGTCTATAGGCCATAGGCACGATAAATTAAGGTTTACAGCTGGGATAAGCCCAGTTACCAAACACTACCACTGGTACAAAAACGTTTGTACTATTTTAATATTTACGGGTCCTATATTTTGACCTATGAGTCTAAGACCGAATCCAATAGATATAAAATATAGTAAATTAAGTATAAGTCTTAGTAAGTGTATTTTAACCCGCTTAAGCTAAGAAATATTGTATTGTCTTAGGTTTTCGCGATTATTACATATTATAATAAAACAACTATTACGAATTTTATTTGTTTTACAGTTCCATCTTCTTTATTACTTACTCATATTACAGAACGAGTTTCAAAAGAATAGCCATTCAAAGATAATATACCTTTAGGTTGCTTTATAATATTTATTCTGAATTCTTCATCATCATATCAGTGGAATGACGTCCACTGCTGAGCAATGCCCTCTCCCATAAATTTTCACAACAACCGCCGCATGCCGCCCTCGTCCAACGACTCCTTTTTTTCATTTAATTTATTGGTGTCAAGTGGATATTCTACATGAACTTCGTTCGCCCCGGGGAAGGACTCCGGACTCCTGCCGGCTAAAACCACTGGAGCGGTCATCTTCGGCACCGAAGGGGGGCGCCAGATCCTCGTAAGATCACACTTGAGCCGCCCATTGGTGCCACGCCTTTAGGCACATCACGGAGGGGATGACAGCAAAGCGGTCACCCACTCTAGCGGAGGGAAGGCGACTGTAGAAAAGTCGTCTCCCCGAGCCACTTCTCGGGGAGGATTATAAAGGATCAAGATCCAACAACTCCTAGCTAACTTCACCAGGTCGTCTGTCCATCTCGGTGGAGATATCTCTTTCTATCACATCCTGAGATGTTCGTATTGAAAATTTTGCGAGACAGCACACTTGAAATTAATTAGTATTGATATAAAATTGTCATAATGTAACTTGGCTGCTTACAAAGCATCTATGACATCGAAACATAAATTTTATCAATATGAGTCGTTTCACTCCCACGATTTTGAATATTTGTAGAAGTGATGTCATTCAACTTCCTGAGCTTTTGGCGATAGGTAAGCCAATAGCATACTTTTATTAATTTATGCTGATTAATACATTGTTTTATCTACTGTAGGAACAAAATTCAATATACTTAATCTAAATTACACACTTAATCTATGTCACACAAATAATCGCGGAGGAGACGAAGAGATAACTTTTAGAATTCTAGTATCATTCATATTTTTATTAAATACACAATATCTTCGAAATACCAAAGTGCTTCAAATAGAAAACTTGATTCATCTCCAGTGTTGCCAGGTCCAGCCATTATACAGGCTTTCACTATCAAGTCGGATTTAAAGAACGGATTATCGGCTATACTGACCAAAAATGTCACATGTGTGTATATATATATGTGCCTTTGTACCCTTTACTCCTATTTCATCTTTCTTTCTGGTTTTGGTTCCGTGTGTGCATGAATTGTAAAGTAAACAAGGTTACAAGGGTGACATTTATATATATATGTATAAGTTTTTATGTATTTACTTCTTTACACACTGTCTACATTCGTTGTGGTTCTATCATCATCATCATCATCATCATATCAGTCACAGGACGTCCACTGCTGAACAAAGGCCTCCCCCTTAGATTTCCACAACGAGCGGTCACATGCCGCTCTCATCCTTCTCATCATCGTGGTTCAATGTTGTATGTATATATATATGCATATATGCATATATATATATATATATAGATTATGCAATATCAATGTTATAGCCTTATAACAGTTATAACCTTTTAGTTTTAGGGCGCCTTAAAGCTTAAAACTGTTAATAAGTAAAGTTCCACATTAAAATAATCATCATCATTTCAGCCGAATGAAGGCCACTGCTGCCTCCCCGAAAGATCACCACATCGACTGATCCAGGCGCTTTGTATGCTCATTGAGGGGCTTTACCATAATCACCAAGACTGGCAGACAGAAGGACTTGTCGATGCACTCGAAGGGTGCTGATCCCCATCCTCCGGCTAAGCCCATAGTTACCTTTTACGACACCCACGGGATGAGATGGGTTGGGGCTATTCGTAGTCGGCACCACGCGAAAATTAGATAGAAAATAGAACTACAGTAATAGTTTATCAAAAAGGTCACTTTTATATTTATAGTGCATGAAAAGTTTTGGAACACTAAATTCCTTTATGAATTTAGATGAAGGTCGGATTCATAATCATTATTATAAACCCGTAAACGGCTAATATAGAATATTGAACTCCAAATAAACGGGTACAATAAACCTTACCAGCCTTAAAGAAACTGGGCTTATCCGGATAGCTTTGGTAATCAGTATATTATTTTATTATTAGTGGACAGGACGATCTTTCCGACTATTGTCTTTAAATGATCCTGCAGTCGCCTGTTCAATATCCCCAAGAGACGAGCTCCCAATTTTGTAAAACCTCCCATAATTATTGTAGATTCGTTCTGAAATGAAAGCTATTTTTTAAAATGTTTATGTAAAGAAACTGAGCATGTTTCCTCGGTTTGTTGCTTAAACAGGCATAATGGTACAAGCTGCTAGGTACCTTGTAATAATCCATAGTGGATAAAAACGTGACCAGAACGCATGTAGCTTAACAGCCGCGAGATCTTTACGTACCGATTTAGATCCGTTTAAGTTTTACCAACTAGGGCTTTGTAACGAAATTGCGTAGAATACATTAAGTTTGCTTAGTATGGAATTAAATGCATTTATTTTGAATCCCGACTGTCAAGTCTTAATATTAATTTAAATTTCGACGTTTTTCTGACCTATGTGTCTGAAGGATCCGCATGCCGACAGCCTACTCCACATTGCTCTGGCTTCCACAACAACCGAACATCCTCGCATCGACTGTAAATCTTAGTTTACTGTATAAACAAGACAAACGAGTCCTTCGTTTATTTATTTACCCATCTATCAAAGCCAAAATAAAGACGGCAGCCGTACTCAATCGGAACGCATGGTCCTGATCGTATGCAAAAATTCCCCACATTGAGTATTCTCCGTATGCGTGCGGTGTCAAGTGGAGGTGTGCTAGTGAATAACAAACGAGCAGTTGGCAGAGAGCCTGTGATGAGCTGGCCCCTACTACGAACTCAGCAAGTGAGAGAAGCCAGTAAGCAAATAAGTGAGATTACGGAACATATTAAAGCCAATGTTGGTAAAGATAGCTTTAATTAATTATTGAAAGTTTTCAAACTTGATAAAGCACTTTTGATCATAAATAATTTTACTGGTGGTAGATCTTTTACTGCAAAAGCCCGGCTAGGCAGGTACCACCGCAATGGCAGATATTCGAACTCGACAAGCGAGTAGCGCCGGTAAGTAACTAAATAACTACTTCAGTGAGATTATGGAAATTATTAAAGCAAATTGCTGGTAACGACAACTTCAATTTATGACGGAAAGCTTCGACACTTGATTACTTCCATCATAAGAAACTTTTTATCATACATTATTTTACTGTGTGTGTAAGTCTCTTATTGAGAATCCGGCTAGGTATCATCGCATTGCAAGATATTCGGACTCGACAAGCGAGAGAAGCCAGTAAGAGCCTAACCAAGTAAGTATTAAAGCAAATGTAATAATGACAGCTTCAAATTGTGTTTGAAATTTTTGTAACTTGATTACTCAATCTTATGATTTTGTGTCATAAAAGATTTTATTGGTGGTAGGTCTCTTGCAAGAGTCCGGATAGGTAGGTCCGGTAGGTACCACCTCAGTGCCAAATATTCAAAATAGGCAAGCAAGAGAAGTCAGCTAGTAAGTGAGATTATGGAAATAATTTAAGCAAATGTTGGTGTCGTTACCAAACCAGCTTCAATTGGTGTTTGAGTTTTGAAACTTAATCACTTCCATCATAAGGAACCATTTATCATAAATCATTTTATAATTGGTAGATCTCTTATTGCAAGAGTTCGGCTGGGTAGGTACCACCGCAGTGCCAGATATTCGATCACGACAATCAGAGTATAGAAAACATTAAAGCAAATACGATAACGATATGTTCAATTTGTTATTGAAATTTTTGTAACTTGGTGGGCAGGCGTAAAGCTTTCCACCAGACGAATAACTTGTTCGTCTCGTTGCCAGATAGCTTTGTGAGTTTCTTTTCAAATTAGAATCGCGGTAAACGCGTCTCACGTGATTACCTTCCGATAATATAAATAAAGTCACACTCGGCTCTCAAGTTGTAACTAAAGGAGAGTTCACGCAGATCGTCAATTTCCTAAACTATTTTAATTTGAGTATAGAGGAAACGCTAAATATTTTCAAATTACCAATTAATTTTTTAACTATTGATCACACTGTTGTTCGCTCAAAATCGATCCCCTTATAATATTACCTTATTTACAAAATAAATAACTCGTAAATAAAAAACATATAGTACGATGTTATATTTATGTAGTCGCAATCTTGGAAACAAGAGTATTGGAGACAGCGAAGTTGGCAAGGAATGAACATTGTCACTTCTAGAGCCATATCCGGTACCGACCCTGGGAATATGTGCGATGATATTAAATTTATTTACTGTTACATGTCACACGATGTTCCTACGGCTGATGGATGGACCGAGTTTGTTCAAAAACATGAAATAATTTTAACTACGTAGCTGTGAAAAGTCTGCCATAAAAACTAAATTAGAAAGGCTCACTTGGTGAGAGAAAATGTTACATTGATTTAGATAAACCTATAATATAACAGTAATGAGAACAGCAATTTAAACATTTTAACAATATTTTTCTGGAGGTCGGTTGCTAGGTGTGCACGTCATTGAGGTAACAATAAATCATTTAAATCGATGACATTAAGATTTATACACTTTCCAAATCTATCTTCACGATATCGTGACGACTTCAAAATCATTAGATCAATTGTTACATGTATGTCTATAATGCTAATAATACTGTAGCCAATTTATATGCACTAGATCGTCCCGAGATTTTTATTAGAATAAGTTTGGCAGCTTGTAGTACTTTGCTATTGGCAATATATTGCAGAAGCACATTATCAAGCACTGTTCCAGTTTCCGCTGCTACTATAAGAAATACATCGTCTGAACGTCTGACGATGTAATATTCTAATTCGGCCGTTTTCCCAGGTTACGAAATGGAATCGAAAATAGAATTGCATGATCCGATATCGCCACTCTCCTGTTTATAATTCCTTGGACTCTGAGTAAAAAACCCAAATTATATAATACGTAATCCGGTGACTTGGTCTAATATCTGTTTATACAATCTGACTGCGACTCGTCTAATTGATGGGTCCGTGGCGTATACAGAATGCGATTATTGTGATTCATCGTGTCACCGGAGGCTACATGTTGAAATTTACTAATCTCTGCCTTATATAAAATGCAGCGCCTGTATGTCTGTGTGTTTGCACAATCGTTCCTTTAATCGATGTCGTGAAGGGAACAGGATTTATGATATTTTTATTGTGAATGTTATTGTGGAACAATATCTTTGTAAAGGAATGCATTATGAATAACTTTATTATTTTTTTAAATAGAATTTGAAATCGGGCTATTTAATTTGAAGGATGCCAAAAATGTAATGGTTAGGACGGAATTTCACATCCGTACATCAAGCTTATTGAAAGTTTGATCGTCTCACATCTTATTAATAAATACTTCCTACCATTACAGATTCTCCAGAAACAAGCAACCAACGGTACTCCACCGTTAAGGGCTTCAACACACCTCCAAAACATATATTAAGCCCAACCGCACAAATTACTCAATTAAACTCGTCAATGCGTCCTCAAACTAATAATAAAGCTTTAAACTGGCCATTATTTTTCATCCAAGACAGGTAATTTTAATGCATATTTAATGGGCAATTTTTGGCTTCAAATTCAGTAAGATAAGGTACGGCTATAATGCATGCAGTTTGCCCCTTGTGTTATTTACTGTGTGATTTTTGGCAACAAAGCTTTAGCTCGGTACTTGGCTCAGCTAGATGTGCATGCAATCTTCATAATGCATGTACTTTTGTATGATACCGCTAGAGGCGGTTTGACGTGCCTAGTGACGTAAGCACTAGAGTGGTTCGGCTAGTGCATTTGGAACTGTTATCTCTAGTTATATGTTGTAAATAGCAGGTCGAGAGTAGGTAGATGATTGTATTTGATCTCAGAACGTATCGAGTGTTTGACTAGGTTTCAATCCTGTTCTCTACGATTAGGAAGTAGGACACCTTATCTACGGGAAATGTATTAGTCGATAAGCTTGCAATCAACCTGATGCTAGAAGGTATTCGATGAGTCAGCGGTCTATAATGTGTACCCTAATTTGTGATAGTTTATATGAAGAGATATCTGCTTTTTAGTCTACTCTTTTTTATGGTTAACATAATGTCATGGAAAACGTAAACAGAGGAGAAAGCAAGTGTCGAAAATTCTAAGAAATGAAGCGGTTTGGAGTGCGTAGAAATTTTATGACACTATTACGCTCACATTTAAACCAACGGTTCTACTGATACATTTACTTACGTAACGTGGTCAGACTCGTAGAAAAGTAGTGGCGGTAAAACACATACCTGTAAACAAGAAAATAATATATTAATTCGGTTTATAGTCAAGTAGAGAGGCTAACTGGGTAAAAAACTTGTTTCTTTGGATTTGTAGTAGGAATTTTTCGGAATATTTTATTTAGGCAAACTTCTTATGGTGTGGTCGCTTACTAAAATATATTGGTGGGATATGATAAGACTAGCAACATCCACTGCATACACTATGAAATCATCTATCGCTGGAAGTGTAGAGTTCGCTTTGCATTGGACTGCACCCCCTACATGAACACTGAGAATAGGCTGCAAAAATGTAGAAATATGACAATAAAGCTACCGATCAAAACCTTCACGTACCTTTTTTCTCTTTAATTTTTTTGCATGGTGTCCTATATCTGCTTGCGAGGGTCAAACCCACGACACGTAACGCAGAAACCTAATCTCTTAGACACTGCGCCAACTGCGCTGTACCAAACCATTTTTTTTAACATTGCGTTAGAAATCTGTAGTTGCTTTGTCCGCCCCGCGGAAAGACTGAGGGCGTACCAGACTCTTACCGGATAAACGACTTGTGTGGTTGGCACCAAAGGGGGCCTCCAAGATGTGCTGTGCTAATCTACCCCAACGTTTTAAATCAATCTTGGATAGTAATCTCTTAGGTTTTCGAGATTATTACTCATTAGAATAAAACACGTTTATTGCTTCTCGTATATTATAGATGTTTGGTTTTCCTGACATTTCGAATACTTTGCAGCATTAGTGGTGGCAGGATGACTAAGATGGTAGGCGTCGTTACAGATTTAAAAAAGTTATTTTATTTTATCTACCGTACAATTCTAATCAAAAGTTATTACGATGCATACAGTAATCACTCACAGTGTCGTGGTATTTTTAGTGTAGTTTGTTTCTAGTTTTATTTGGGACTTTTATTATTTTAATAACATCAATCTTGGATGATACAAATAACATCGAGAGTGGAAATCGCTCATAGCCAGTTGCACTCACTGATCGGTAAACGATCGACGAGGTTAAGCAACGCTTGGCACGGTTGGTGTGTGGATGGGTGACCACATAGTGGTATTTTAACTGAGCGTCTCCGTGCTTTGGAAGCCATGTAAAATCGTCGGTCCTGGTTCTTGTCATAAGACGGCAGCCGTTAAGCCAAGTCGGACGACTTTGAATAGCTTGAACAACTCTCACACAAGTTTGGTCACTAACCACGAGAAAGAAGAAGATCGTTACATTTCATAAAACGCTCGAATTTTATGCCTGGTTGTTCCTACCAAGGATCTAATGAACTAATTAACATTTTTGCTGAGTAATATACGTGCAACTACCCTCAGCCGACTTCGTTCCATGTACTTCATTATGACAAGCCTCTAATTTGGCCGAATGACATGTCGGCCAGTCGCGTCATGAATAATTCCGTACAGCCATGTCCGGCCCGTGTCCGGGCCTTGTCCGGTCAGTAAAGATGCTTAATTGAGAGAACAACGTGTTTGTCGAATAAAAGTGTGTGAACTTTTTGTGTCTTATAACCTCGTTGTACACAACTGCTTTTGATTTATGACGTGCGTCTGTTATTGGTGTGACCACAAAAATATTACAAATATGCTTCGATCTGAGAAAAATATATAAAAACAATATTATATTTTTTGAAAGAAAATACAACATCCGTGTTGATTTATTTGTATTTGGTTAAGGTGTTTGCAAAAGATGCTAGACTGGCTATAAATTAAAACGCATTATAAAATAACTAATAATTTAACCAACTGTGTGTCTACCTGAATCATCATCATCATCACCACACATCAGTCACAAAAAATTTGAACAAAAGCCTGACCAAAATACTACCACCGGCCGTGCCGTGTGTAGTCATTTTGGAAGGAACTTGCCAGTACTCACCACGCTTGGCAGGCGGGTTGGTGAGCGCAGAATGGCTACTATTCCACAGTAGGGACGCTACTGCCCGATCCCTCTCGTTTAGACTCTCTTAGCCGCCTCTTACGATATCCCTGGAGAAGATATGGTTGTTTTATATTCATAATCCAGACACCACACGGTTCCTATACCTGCAATAGAAATAAATTATAACCTGTGACTGTTTACTTTCCATTACTTATTCTGTGACAATATATTCGGGGAAAATCGCACCATAAATAAATCTCAATAATAAAGAGGTGACGTTTAATGCATGATTTATTTATGTATTATGATTTATCTTATATAGAGCCGAAAATACCGATCGGGCTAAGCAGTAAGCACCGCCTACGCGCGGGGTCAAACATAAATCATATTGCGACATCTCAAAAATGCCAACTTCAAAAACATGTTCGCCCCGTGGCCAGTACCGCACGCACCGATGGTAAGACAAGAAAAACAAACGTAAAAAATAAATTACTTTTGTATACCTCCTTTCTTTCCCGTTGCTGGACGCCGAACAACTCATAAATCACAGAAAGATAAGCATAAAAAGATTGTATGAGGTGGGTACACGGTAGAACTGAACTTTTCGTATTTTGTTATCTCGCGTCAAGCGGGCCTACATAAAAATGTACGCCGCCTACACCTTTCCCCGAAACCACTTAGGTAATAGACCAAAACCTCAGACCTTACTTACATAACTGACGAAATAGATTGGTCACGCCGCCAGATTAACTCAAACTCATATAGTAAAACAAAATTTCTCAGTAAGTGTTAAGTATCACGCAATTTTTGTTTCAACTTAGATTTTCTTATCTCAAATTCCATCATAATAATTTTATTCTATTTTTTGTCAAGACTTCAGCGGTGGGTAGCGACTATGCGAATAATTATTGCCGTTACGCAAAAGAATGACAGCACATTTTTACTAAATTCTCAGTGATATTTCAAATGTTACGTTTTAACACGAAACCGGTTATGTTGAAAAGGTGACTGTGAAAAACATCAGTGTTTCATGCGAAGTAAACTTTACAAACGACGTACAAAATTTACTCGTAATAAAAGTGAGTATAAAGCATGTATGTTAGGAAAAATCCTAAATCTTCCACGGTCACCTGGGCGCTTAACAAATAGTCTTACGAGGCGACCGCACGAGGGGGGCCGTTTTGTCAGGGTTGGTATACACGAGCGCCTACTGAGCAATTAGATTTGTTAGCTTGTACCTACCCGAAGAGTTTCATCACGCCCCCGCTCAACAACAGATGCTTGGACTAATAACCTCTCGAAGTTTCCCCCTTGCCGCCCCTACTCCCCGCGCCCCTGGGACTCCCGCGCTACCCCAGCCTCCCCAAGCAACCCAACTAAGATAGATTGCGCCACCATTCTTGCAATTTTCCTGTCGTATCTTGCCTCGTAAATTCCTAGTGATATATAGGTTTGGATCTCTCGCGATGCGACCAGGAGCATACTCGAAATATGATAAGAGTTATTTATTATTGTTCTTATTGGTTTTCTAAGGGGTGGCAAGTAATAGTATTGCGTTATGGCTTTGTTGTATTTTGATTGGACAGCTCTCCCGATACCAACTGCTCGGGATGAGCCTCCGATATGTTATGTGCACCGATATAGTAGTATCGGAAATTTCTATATACGTAAAGTCGCGATGATGTAAAACTTTAAACATGAAATAATTAATATGCAGATATGTATAATTTAAAATTATCTGTATCTGTACTACTGTTAAATTCCAGAACACTTTCTTCACACAGAACGTAAGAAACTTTAGGCACTACCGATTTACGGCTGAAAATATTAATCAATCTAATTGAAAATCTTTACATTTAAGATTAAAACTTGATCTACGTTTGTGTTAAGATCACACTTAACACCAAAACAGACCCATCCTAAATTCCAAATCCAAGGTTTTTGGATTAGATTGATTATTAAATCAATAGTTGGCCGTCAGAAGACTTAAAAGCTCTGCTAATCCTCTAGTACTTTCACTGGGTTAGTGACATACAAGTTTCTAAGTTTCAAAAATATCATATGTGTTTAAAACCCCAATTGAATTTTCGATACAAAGCATTCCCTAAACATACGTATCCATATTTTGATTTAAATTCCTACCGAAATAAAGTAAAACAGTAAATATTTCACACAGCCTAATAGAAATACAGATTAAACAAAACAACAGCTAAATCAAATTACTGGGCAGAACAAGCGAATGCCACGGCTCTGAACAGAAATGAAACAACAGAATCTTCATTAATTTGGCACCAAATTAAAAACAGCACAGTTCCTTCTACTCGGCGGCCATTTCCATGTTCTAATAGCAATAAATTGGCATTGCCATCAAATTACTGAGTTATGACTATGAGTCGGAACTTTTGAGCCGTTTTATAATTCGTGCATAGTCATGAGCGGAAATATTTAGAATAAAGCCTGCCTCAGACTGAAGTCTTTATCGCCATTTAGAAAGAAATTAGTTAAGTAAGTTCTTAAAATTAATAGTTACATGGCTATGGCTATGGCACTAGATAGGAAACAGGCAAGCGTTAAGCAAGAAACTAGCCATAAGGTGGAACAACTTTAAGAACACGAAGCTAAAACATTTAAAATAACATTGTTTAAAAACAAAGTTCTAGAATTGCTAAGAAGATATTTAAGTTGTGTAGATTATATACAGCACTATTCCAGCAACCATGATATAAGAAATCTTTAGGCGAATCCCTTACATTATAACTTAAATTAAAGATATGTAGCCAAGACCAATAACCGATTCATAGATACCTTAGAAAATAGACGCTTTAAACACAGCAACTTGAGCCCCTTTATTATTTTGAAGGAACAGGTGCATACGCTCAGGTTTTGTTATATCTTAAGTACCTGTCTCTTGCATCATAATACTTGAAGTTTAAAATGTGACATTATCCTATTAATATTATAATATATAATAATAATTGCATCGGAAACCTTATAAACTAACCAATTAAACGGTAACCAAATCGCCAAGCAATAAGCCAAGAAAATGGTTTACCACTGCAATGAACTAGCGTCTATAATTAAAATATCGCTGACATAGTAGTAATTTTCAAAGCAAACTACCTCTCTCATTTTTGGATATCAAGGACATTCAAGGTTAGAGTGGTAAATCATTTTTGGCCTACCGTATATTAACTACTAAAGTGTGAACCCGCCTTTATTGCATTTATGTTTATGATGCGTTCGCACTTGTCGTTTAGTATTTGTCGAAGGCATAAACAATTGGAAGGAAACAGTACCCTCGCAGACGACGGAAGCAAACCGAGTGTCGGTACCGGAAATGTTATTGCCGGAACGACTACTACATCCGGTCGTGTAGACTTCAAGTCTACGCCGGTGACGATAACTGTCTTTGCCATTTTTGAGAGTACCTTTGTATGGACTATAAATCGGATGGGCTAATGCAACAGTTATAAGGAAGATGCTGTGAGTATGTTTGTAGAAGGGTTTCTATAGAATACTTGGTGCATAAAATATTCTTATTTTTAACGATAATTCTATATCTTCCAAACAAAATCTAATCAAACCTATGTGCGATGACAATGAGCACATAATATACACTGCCCGTTGAACTATTAAAGCTATATGCAGTAAAGGAAATATTTGTCAAAAATCTTAAATATAAGCAATACTTGCTTTGTACTCCCAGCTAAGGGTAGATGATTCTTAACATTAAGGCCCGTATAACAGATGAATCAGAGAATCAAAACTCAAGTAGAACTTGAGTCGAGATTGCATCAATTGAATATAAATGCTGGACCCATTAAGTAAGGTTCATATTTGATTAGCGCAATCTAGACGTTTTGTTTCTCGTTCTGTAATACGGGCCTTAGTTATAGTATTAGTAGCAACTAATTATGTAAGGAAAACTTAGCCTTTGCTTGATAAATCTTAGTACTAAAGACTTAGATGACTCAAGTTGCGTGTGTTGCAACGTCTGACACTGTTCCAGTAACATCTTATCTAAAGGATTGGACCTGAAGTTGTTAAGTTATAAGACTCATGCGCAGTAATAATCATAATATTCCTAAAAATGTGCAGCGACTCTACCCCATTAACTCGTTTTAAGTTTCTGGATTAAAAAGAACTGTCCATATCTGTTTACAGGTTTTAGCTACTTTTTTGTCGAATTCAACTACTTTTGATTGTTTGAACGCAGCTAGAATACACTAGAATTTCTCCTCTGTACAGTCCACAGATAAAAATCTTACATGTAGAAACTTTCAGACCTGCAGTGCTATTTTATAAGAACTTCTAGCAACCACCCTTTGAATCCGCAGTAAACATTAGTAACAACAATACAAAATTAGACTTGATTAGAGATTTCACCGCTGATTCAGAAATGGGCTCAACGGTGATTTTTTACAGAATAGCCACGCTGCACGAACTCAGTAAGTTATACAAATATTTGTTTCGTGCGGGAAGCGCAATCCGTAGCATGGAAAACCAACCGCTTATCCACTCCTGTATTCGAGTCATCGAAAGCGTCATTAAAATCGATTCAACAGTTTAGCAGTGAAAATACAATAAAAAGACAACCCTACTTTAACACTGGAATAAAAGAGGCGCTTATAGTCTATTGCACTCACTGATTGGCACATGAGCGGTGAGATTAAGCAACGCTCGACGCAGTCAGTCTGTGGATGGGTGACTGCATAGTGGTATTTGAGCGTCGTCATGCTTCGGAAAGCACGTAAAATCGTCGGTCGCTATTGTAATTAAGTTGGTAGGATTTTGGGCTGCTTGAGCAACTCTGAAACATGGCCAGTAACACTAACGAGAAATAAATAAATAAATAGAAGACTGATTACTTAGTACAAATAATTAGCTGCCTTTTCTATCTCTAGCTATATTCGACTGTGATTATAAGACGTTTATGCATCTTACAATAATTTCTAGGTAATAACTAGCTGCTGCTAACATCGCCCTGAGGGCCAATTCTCGTAATTAATTTACACTATGACTGAAAGTTGACCGAACTGAGATTGAATTATGAAATGACTAAAAATAGGTATTCTGCTTTACTTAAAGTTCAGTCTGATTTCAGTATGATCTCAAGGTCAAATTTGAAGTTTCTTTAATGAAAAAAAAAAAAAACTTGGGACAAACCTGTGGCAGTACAAAATGTTAGCAGAATACCGTTTTGGCTTCGATCAACTTTCGATCCATTTTCGATCTCATCACAGTACAAGTTCACGTTGTTTGTTCATTTAGGAGAATACTATTTGTAACTTACGTCATTGAGACGAGATGGGAACTATATTTTGAATATATTGTATTACGAGAATTGGCCTTCAGGTTTTCTCAAGTTCGTGTTTCGTGTTTTGTCAAGTTCACCTTTACTTTGGATTTACCTAAGAATGTATTTATATACCGTAGGCAATGGAGATTCATTTTCTATTCAGTTATATCTTATAATTAAATGTATCCTTATTATAGAAATCTTATTATAGAATGTATAGATACCTAGCTATTCATCATCACCATTGCAGCCAAAGGACGTCCACTGTTGAACAAAATCCTCCTCATGGATTTTCCTAATTGTGTCATCATTTTAAGGGAAAATTTGCCAATTCTCACCACGCTTGGCAGGCGGCTTGGTGTGCACAGTCTGGCTACTGTGCCATAGAAGGGACGCTACTGCCCGTCCTTCTAGTTAAGCGTTCGTTACTCACTTTTTACAACATCTACGGGAGAGATAAAGTGGTACTATATTCTTATCATCTCAGTAAAATCCTATCTATTATATATATACCTATATGTTTATACTATAGTAATATGTATGGATTCATCTATTCTTATTAGATACGCATGTATCTTTATTGTGTTTATTAAATATGCATATATTGTTATTAGTTTATTTTCTTTTAATAACACATACTTGCACCTGTCATGTCATCTTTACATGAACCTAAAGTTGAATGGTAATGAAACCATTACCATACTACGGCATTAAGTACGTCTACGTAAAATTGTAGTTTAAAGTTTAAATGAATATATATACTTACAAATCATTCGAATTATTAGCATCGCAAAGGCGTTCTATTAGTCTACCATAATATAACCTTTTAAAATCTAATAAACATCTTAGTAGATATGAATCTATAGGTATACAGTTATATTCTCATCCATTCTTCACATTCAAGGGATCCAAGCACGAAAACCCATAACCTCAAGAATGCAAAGGACGCGAACGATTTTTAATACACTCGGCACCCCATAATGGGTGTTTTCGCACCCCTAGTCTGCGGTGACATTTCAAACCCACCGTTCTATGAAAAAACAAAGCTCGAAACATTATGCAAATGGCATTATGTTGGTATTTTTGTACGTTTCGCCAACTTTATGAGCCGAATAGAAAGGGTTGAAGGGTTAAGACAATTTAGGATCGCGGATAAAAGTTTTTGATGCCGCATTGTCATTTTTCTTTTCAATATGTACTGTTCCCTCTGTGTGCTAACCCTTTGCTGTCAGCGTTAAATAAAATACTATTTAATTATTAATTCTTTTGTTGAAATAAATGTCGTTATGTAGGAGGAGAGAACGTCCATATGTCCGTTCGTATATCTGCCCTAATTCTGCAAACTTGTTACTTTATTTATTACATGTAAAATGGTTTTCATCACATTTAATAGCGAAAATAAAAACATTTTAAATTTCGTATTCATGTCGAGATATTTATTTCCAATGATTCAAATATGAAAGTACAAAACTACATACTCACAATCTGCCCAGACATAAATAACTATATTCTAAATTTACACTGTTAACATTTTAATTAATCTGTGTGACTTCTGTCTGAGTTAGATCACTCAATCCCAGTATTCATGTCAGTGACGTAACTGACTACTTACTTAGGGTTATCGTGACGAGCTAGATCTCATCACAGATTTGCCAATGAGCCTTGATGTGTGGGTTCCTCAATTTGTACGCATTGACGGCATTCGTCGCCTGTCGATCAATTTACCCAGATTCAGGTCACTCAACCAGAGCTGAGTACAAGATTATTACTTAGGCGTATTTTTGACCCCAGTAGATCGGGCAAATTTTTTTAATTGGTTTAGGACGTATACTCGTCCGTTCCGTGTGGTTGCCGGCAAAAATAGAACACTTCTCTTCATCTATGGATGTTTTAAAACGCGTCTAAGGGTAGATATCAAGGGGATAGGCAGCGGCATCCTTCCATGTGCCAGTAACAACAAACTACAATCACTAACTCACCTTTTTTATTTTATTTATCCCAGTGGAAATTCATCATGTACTTCCTCCACCCCGTGGATCACTAACCTACCTGCCAAGCGTAGTGATTATGGCCATATCCTTCATAGCCGCTCATTGTTGATTAAAAGACTAATTCAGTCATCGTTTTAAAATTAGATTATTCTAGATTTTTAAGACTAGAATGTGAAAAAACTACAGCCTTTGAACACGCTTAACTTATTTAACCCCTCGCTGTATCAGGTTTTTCATGGCTAAACCGCTACGTGAACTATAAATGTGATTTTCAACTTCGAATTGAAGTTTACATGCATTTTATGAGCATGTAAACATAATGTAGCGTTTCCAAGTATCCCGATTAGTGCGGGATATCCCGATCTTCAAATGTCTGTGGACACAGCGCGACTTGCTCTTAATCGGGATTTACTTTCACTGAATCGTTAGACCCTCTACCAGAAGACGCTTAACTTGCCCATGAGTTGTGGATATTATTGAAAAACATATAACTGACACATTTTTTCAAATTGACAATGTTTATGTCCTGGCCGTGATGCGCCCATTTTATTTTCACCTCAGACCCAGATCGGTCGTTGTGGCGATCTTTGGGGGAGGTTTGTGTCCAGCAGTGCACTTTATTCAGTTAAAATGATAACTACTTTTACGAAAAAAGATTATGTCTGTCGAAAGGACAAAGTTATTAAGTTAGTAAATAATGTTGTCCTTTTGATAGACATAATTTTAGTATTTAGTAAAATAAGGTTCTTTAATTTCCCGATTTCAAAACCAAAATCCTTTTATTTTTTCTGCCTCGGTATAGGACGTACTGGGCCTGGTAACACTTATCCAAAGTAACACGATACCTTATTTCCATCAGGTCAGGCAAGTAGACATACATGCATTAAGCCAACCGGGCCTAAACAAAAGACCCTACGTACCTATATGATTAGACCTCATTACCTGTAAACGGGCGAATTATAGTCAAACGTTTCGAAAATAGCCAACCATTCAGGGTATCATAAACGTTACCGCACAAGACCTAAACACCCACCTCTGTCAACCTCTTACTTCATGTTCGAATAACATCCACCCACTGGCTGCCAGAGCTTATTATGATACCTACATGTCAACCCGTCGAACAGGCTTCATGTCGTGTTCCATTTAAAACTACAATAGTTCTCTTATGCTATTTGCAAGCTTAGCATAACGAAAATCAAAGTGTCTTGAATTTTAATTTGGAAGTTGGGCGAGAATCTGTATACTTTTATGGAAACGTTATCGAATTTGAAATAAATATTAGCTATACAATACTATTTGTTTTAATTTCATCATCAAAATAAGACAGTTATAGATTCATAGTGAAGTGGAGATTTTATACCAATACATTCATGGTCCTGGCCGTTTTCAACTTGCCTGCCAAGGTGCCTGTCGACCATAAGCTCCAACATGAAAAAATATCTAAATACTAACATCTAAATCAAAATACTTCATTTAAAACAACTAAACCAAACTTTATTTACATACTGATTCTATTTTACTTGCAAACAAATTGTATTCAAATGATTAAATCTATCATGGCCCTATGTTCTATAGGTCATAAGGGCTAATGACCTAATCAAAATAGCTAATACTGACCCTGTAAGTACTCTGTACGGAATGCGGAAGATGTAGTTAAGAATCATGCAACGTCGTAAGGGCTAGACTGGATAGATGGTAAGTCACTTTTATAAAAACAGAATAGCAGTTTAAATCAATTTGCTTGTAAAGTTTTGTGAGAAAACTGAGGTTACCAAATAATATAAAATTTCCCGAAAAAGTGAAGGAGGTGTTCGTAATCTACACTAATATTATAAAGGGGAAAGGTTTGTATTTTTGTAACGAATAAACTCAATAACTACGGGTCCGATTACAATAATTCTTTCACTATTAGAATGCTACATTATGTTTGGGTAACATAGGCTATATTTATTACGAGAAAAAATTTGGGATCTCTACTAAAACTTCAATAATGGTACCCGAGGTGTAAAAAAATGCCATACAATGTCTTTCATCGCATGCGCTGCGGAAACTATTCATGATAGAACAAAAAACTGTTCTACAATTTTAAATTACAAATCAATATCTAAAAAATTGCGATATGGCCAACTATTGTAGTTATGTAAATATAACTACTTTATTACATTTTAAAAGTTGATAGAAATGCCGACCAACATCAGACCATGTTTACATTTACTTTACGTTTATCCAAAAATGATCAAAAAATAAATGTCTAGCCGTGCGACGTCGGGACGGGCCGCTAGTATACAATAGAACTGCACAATATGCTACAATGATAACCAGCCACTTAACAGTCAATTAAATAAATAGCTTTTATAAAGCGTCAATATTAAGGTTATTAATCATCAATAGGTGTTTTAGGTTTCGCAATTATGCTTCACTAGCTGGGACCCGTGGTTTCACCCGCGTTTAATTTAAAATAAATTTAGAGTACTTCGACATAGACACTTGACATAGAATATATATATTGGATTTCAACGGTTTTGTTTTTTTTTGCGCGGGTCCCTAATTCTTTTTCTAAAATACAAAGTAGCCTAAGTTATTCCTTATAACATCAGCTGTCTGCCAGTCAAAGTCTAGTCATAATCGTTCCAGTGGTTTCGGAGATTACCCGGAACAAACAGACAGACAGACAAAAAAAAAATGTTTTATTGTTATATATGTACCGTATATACTTTCATATGCATTTAGTAAAAAGCTGTTATTTTGACATTACAAACAGACACTTCAATTTTATTTATTTGTATAGATAATAATAAACACATTTTTAAATGGATAACATCACCTATAAGTATAAGAGATGTTTGCTTTTCCTGACATTTTGGACTATTTATAAAATATTTTTGTGGATATAAAATTTTAGCAACAGATTATTATTCATTTTACAGATAGATTATAAATTTTATGTAAGTTAAACATAAGTATATATGGAACAGAGACCTATGTGGACTCAATGTGGGCCTCATAAGAAAGCTTAAGGTAACTCAGCGAGCTATGGAGAGAGCTATGCTTGGTATTTCTCTACGAGATCGAATCAAAAACGAGGAGATCTATAGAAGAACTAAAGTTGCCGACATAGCTGAAAGGATTAGTAAACTGAAGTGGCAAGGGGCGGGGTATATAGCTCCTAGAACTAATGGCCGTTGGGGCAAAATGGTTCTCGAGTGGAGACCGCGAATCGGAAAACGCGGTGTGGGACGATCTCCAACGAGGTGGACGGATGGCCTGGTGAAGGTCGATGGCATTCGTTGAATGAGGGCGGCATGTAACCGCTTGTTGTGGAGATCTAAGGGGAAGGCCTTTGCTCAGCAGTGGACGTCCTGTGGCTGGTATGATGACGAGGATGATAAACATAAGTGGCATAAATTCGCAGTTATTTCACACTAGTGAAATTCTGTGGGTGACGATACTGAATCGTCACCAACAGCATTTCACTGTCAAAATAAATACCAGCAGCCACAGTGTGTAAAACTTACGCGCACAACATGATATAATATTTGTTTCCGACACAGATTACGAAAAAGATTATGCCTAACACAAGGACAAAATTATTCGTATTTTTGGTGATATTCATGCCACATAAATAGAAGAATATACAATGTAGTCATGTTACACATTTTCACCATAGATTAAAATCCGTCAACGTAGCGGTCGCGTCGGATTCTAAAATCAAAATTATCATGCAATTTTAGTTAAACCAAAACGCATTTAGCTGACAGAATGAGATATTTCCGCAACATAAATATGTTTTGCATGTTTCCCTAATGACAGAATGTTTGATATACAGTCATGTACCATATTGTAAACTGAATAAGAAAATGACCAAAAAAGAAAAGGAAACATTCGTTTAAAATAGGTCTGATGTGAGTATATAGCGTTATAAAATTCTAAGTGGTATTAAAGGAGTGTTTGTTGGTTAAATAAACTATGATATACTTTCTGAAAACGGTGACAAAATAAGCCATGCATTTTTTGAAGTTACAGATGGCACGTTTGATGTGAGTAATTGGGTGCTGCGCGCGCATACCGTCACGAAATACGACAGTAAGTCGGCAAAGATGTTAGGTGACAGTAAAACTGGGAGCTGCACGAACATACCGACAATTTTTTTAAATTGTTTTAATATTTTTCTGTGTATAAATAATAAAATAATTCTACAATATGAGGTGACCGTCAAAGATTATTTGATTGTAAGTATATTAAGTATCAAAGTCAAAGTCAAAATTTTTTATTTCAAATAAACCAAATATTGGCACTTATGAAACGTCAGAATCTAAGTTGCACGGTTCCAAATAGTTGATCTCATGGAGAAGAGCCGGCAAGAAACTCCATGGATACTCTTTTAAAATAATTGAGATTACAATGTTGATTGATACACATTATTGTAATACATATACCGAGAAAAATGTAGGACAATGTGTAAAGATGGAACATACCACAATGAAATTATAATAATAAATTATTTGCCGTGGCAGTTAACGGCTGACCAGTCCCAACAAACGGCACTCGTTCACGAGCATGACGCATGCATCAGCATCGCTTAGCTCAACCATATTGTAGGGAACCGAACGACCCGATACACAACATCTATATATGTATATGTATATTTGCCGTGTGGTGCCGGCTCAGAATGCCACCACCCCATCTCCTCCCATGGGTGTCGTAAAAGTCGACTAAGGGATTAGCCAGACGATGGGCAGCAGCGTCCTTCGAGTACATTAACAACTCAACTGCGATCGCCAACCCGTCTGCCAAGCATGGCGATTATGGCAAAACCCCCCAATGAGCCCACAACACATCCATATCGGTCGTTGTGGATCTTTGGGGGAGGCCTGTGTCCAGCAGTGGACTTCATTCGGCCGAAATGATGAAGTATATTTATTTTACTGTCAACTAATTTATTAAAACAAATAAATATTTGACTTATGTGACCATACTGACTTACTTATGACTTATTTATATAGATAAAAATCAATGCCCCTTTGCCCTTTACTTTGGCTATCCTGATGACTAGACGATCACGTTATTCGTCTGGGGGCATTGCCAGCATAGCCAACACTATTGCCGGCAAATAGAGATCTTGCCCGATCCGATCGACCGGAATCCTTCGCTCGGCAGGCCACCAAGGGCACTCCTCGAGTGTGTGGTGTGCGATATACTGGGCGCTTCCACATACACTGAGCGCCGCTGGGGCGCGCTTCCACCGCTTTGGCGGAGGGAGCGTGTCTGATTGTAGACCCATGCATTCATCTCCTCCAGGATGTCCAAAGGTGGAAAGCGCGCCCGTAGAGTTGCCGTCTAATGGGTACCGCTCAGTAGCGCAGCCCTTCAAAGTCCCAGTTACAGGTCAGGCTTAGCCCAGGTACTATAGTACATAGGTACCAGTTTACTTTGATTTACGCGTATCCACAAACTGAGTCGTACTCTGCTCCGCGAACCCATAGTGCAGATTTCAGCCACGACAAAAGCCATGCTTGCAGGACCACGCTTTAGATAAGGTTCCATAAAAAGGGACGAGAACCGACCCCTGCGGAACCTCACACGTAATCTCCCTCCACTTTAAGCTACCGTTCATGGCCATGTTGCGAACGTGCAACCTGCAGAGGGGGTATGGTGGTGGACTAACCCATGGGATGTAGTTGAAGGCTTTGACTATGTCAAAACTGACAGCAAACGCCACCACGACCCGCCGGGACACTGCCTGCTTCAACAATCGCATTGGTAGTAGACCACTGCTGCCGAAACCATATTGGCTGTCGGCCAGGTCGGAATAAACTCGCGATAGATGCTCAACGAGACTGCCAGCAATAATTCTCTCTAATATCTCGAATAGGTTTGAAGCCTCGTCGAGCAACTAAATGGGATGGTACGCCGAGAGATTCCGCGGCCCTTCCTACTAGTTATTGTAATTATTTATTTATATACAAAACTATCTCTAATCAAGTATGTATTGTACCCCGACATCCAATACGTCATTTGCATATTCCAAGCACATGTGGCCATATACAAAGGGTCGAATGGGCCCCGTATTTAATTTTCATAAAACGAGTACGGTTTTAATATGTCTGCGGCCGAATAATAACCTAACCCTTTCTATTTCAAAATTGGCTTCGGTTGTTCAACCGCTAAATTTATTATTAGTTAGACCTACACCTATGTGGGGAGTAATGAACAGTCTTATTGTAGAAATCTAGGGTCACTAACGTCCCATAACTCAGTGAGGTTTGGAAAACTTAAAATCCCGTAATTATATTAACAGTTTGACTTTGTAGGTATAACAATTTCCATTCTAGCCCATCCTTAGCGAGTTCCTTCACTACTTTATAATTCTTAACATCTAACTTTACTTTATTTGGCAATGTCTTAGGTTTTCGCGATTATTACACATTATAATAAAACAATTTTAAACGGATTAGATCGCGATAGATTTTTGTTCTTCCTGACGTTTCGAATACTTTGCAGCATTTGTGGTCAGAGGATGTTGATACGCGAACTAATCCGTTAAAATTGATTTACTTTATTTATTTTATTACTTAAGATTTTCGATAATCTTCCTCACCATTGCTTCTATTCTATTTTTCCTTCAAGTCTTTGCATTTATTTGATGTTCCTTTCCATTGCTTCTCTTCCATCTTTCCCTCAATTTTTTGCATTGTCATTGTTACGTATTAATTGACCTAACATGTTACCTCTTCTAGTCTCCATTCACTTTAAGTGGCTTCTGCTTTCCTTCAATATTATCTCTCTTTGTAGCACTAGAAATGACATGTGCACATTTAGATTTAAATTAGGCACGTAATTTTATGTAACATTACTCGTAAGTTATATATATATATATATAATAAATCTATAAGCTAAAAGACAGGGTCTGTGGTTTTACAAAAAAAAATACTTTAATTCCGCCAGTCAGCCTAAGCAATAAACAAAAGTGGTGCGATAAAGCTTTTATCTTAAAATCCATAGCTAGATAATCAGCGCGGGGCATCCGCGCGGCCGGGCGCGATGATTTATGCAATACTAACATTATGATACATTTGCATTTTGTTCACAAAGCCAGCAATGTATGCAGTAACGCTACACAATAGCTACGGGTTAATGTAGACTTCGGTTAGTCAGGAATGGTTACGAGGAATGATTAGGTGCTATTGTTTATATGATGCAGATGTAGCTATTCTAAATAATTTAGTGGATATTTCTTATATAAATTAAAACATATAAACTTTTGCTTCAAAATCTTCAGTCATAATACCATCAAGTTCATACTTAATTGCTTTATATTTTGCAGAACAATATACTGTGAACTGGTATAATGACGTTCACCGCAAAGGCGATGGTTTACATTAACATTTTAATAAATTTAACGGCAAATTTCTCATGTTCTTTGTTTCATATGTTTCACGATATAACCCCAATTTATATAGTAGGCAAACGAAATTAAATCAATCGATTTTACAAACAAGTACGTGCACTTACCATGTTGATCAAAAGAAAAGAAAAATAAACATGTCTCTATTTTAGCTGTAGCTCTGTGGCTAAAAAACAGGTGCCATTTATAAAGGTCGTAGAAATTTTCTTAATAGTGACATTTATGTCACGAATATTAACTTTGACAACTGCAACAGTATATTTTACACATTTCAAGTTTCATTCTTTAGGTCACTATTTATGCCTTATCGCGATTGAGAACGAAGTAGAAATATCTAGTTCATAATAGGATTGTAATATGGATCAAAAATATCCTTACTTAAAACTTCTTCGTCCGTTACCCTTCTGCATTTTACAATCGTAAACTTTTAGCGGACATAAAACAAGGTTAATTCATTCATTTGTCAACTATCTTATCTCGAAGTCACAAAGCCTACAATTCTTTGCGGGGATGATAAATCCTTTTTGCAAAATTTACAACGAGTGAACGTAATACCCAAATAATTGGTGTGGTCTTACTGAACTTTAATATTCCAGAAATAAGGTTTAAATTGATGAAATAATATTGTCAATAAAATTGTGTAGGTTCTGGTGCATCTTTATCTGCGTTAGCCAGTGGTCCGCCAATGCCGTTAAATTTATTAACTGCGATACGCATTCAGTGTCGCGAGCTAAAAGGTGACTTTAATTAATATTAATTATAGCCACACCTCTAATTAATGTAATTCTTGAGATAACCACCTTGTCGCCTGCTGAATGTGTCAAGCTCGGTGACTTTCGTTGAGTGGTTGTTGACAGGTCGAATCATCAGTTACTTTTGCACAATGATAAATGCAGGTGTACGCTATTTAACTTTCGTGAAATTCTAAAAGTAAAAAGTGATATATCGTCGGACAATATTGACAAAGATTGCTAGGTTGATCAGAACATTTTTACTGATTATGTATTATAAATACATGTAAGTAATTGACGAAAACGAACACAAAGTTAAAAAAACGCAATTTACTTAATGATTTCATAAAAAATTATACGCCCCTAACTTTTTTAGTAAACAACTATATTCAACACAATATTAATCAACTGAAAACAAGGCAGCATCACCGCACTGGCAAGGAATTAATCAAAGTTTAAAACAATTCCATGTAGCGGGTGGGAGAGGGCGAGTCAAGACGGGCCTGGCGAGTGAGAACACACCGCAATGCACGAACATGCCTTGTGCGCCCAACATGTTCTATACGTGGCTGTACGCACTGCAAAAACATGTTTGAATATATGAATTAAAATGAGATCGGTTGAGTTAGGAAATGTAAATCACAGTAATTAATTCAATTTTGTAACAACTTCAATAAGAAGACTCAAAATCAATCATAATGGTATGAACTTTCATTGCACACTGAGCTTCTCAGTTTCTGCTGCGACTTCTTCTATCTTTATTGTTTCACTGGCGTCTTTCAGTTCCTTATTTCCATCGACGAAATTTGTGCCATTATTGCTATGTGTAATTTTCGACATACCCCATTTAAATTCAAAACTTTAGAGGTTTACCTAAGCTTGAAGCTAGAGTTCTGTTCTGCCTGGAAATTAATCAAAGTTTCGAATGATTTCTAATTGAGAGTAGAGAGACCACAACCTGGCATCTACTTGTATCAACACCAATGCAGAACATGTTCTGTTCAACATGTCTCGTACACCCAACTTGTTCTGTCCAACATGTTTGCTGTGCGTAAAACACAACGTCGATTGTTGGCAAGGCATGCTTTGTAATTAAATCGTGTTTGTAATATCTTAATGCTACGCCTATATTGAAACATTTTCATTTTGACTTCGTTTAATTAAGCTCAAACTTAATTAGGCTAAAATTGCAAAGTTTATTAATGTACTTGAATTCGCAGTCAATGATTTCGATGAAAATAAAGTGCGTATTTTCCCAAATCTGTAGGTTGAAAATTTATAAGTTAATTGTTGCAAGGAGTCTTACGGCCGAAATTAATTATCAATCTATTCTAAATGTTTATATTTATGACTTTGAAATTATTCCGTTTTTGTGTTAGACAATGAATACAATTAACAGACAAATGCTTAATTTTGGATTAGACTGATTATTAATTTCAGCCGTTAGAAGGTAACTAATAGCAAGGCGAGGTGGACAGAATGGGTCGCAACCAGACAGCCGGTGAAAACACATAGACACGCACAAAGCCCGAACATGTCTTGAGAACGTGTGACAAACGCATTTAATTACGGCTTAATTAAACCGATTACAAAAGTGATTATTTAAGGGTCTATTGATACCAAAATCGATTACTTACTTAATTTGATTGGCACCGCAGATTTAAAAAAGGTGAATAAGATGTTAATGATGTGTATCCGTCATCAGAAGTCACGATTAGAATCCCTATCATAAGAGATGTCCAGCCAGGTAGGTAGTACCAGATGTTCTATCGCCAAGCAGTAGTGTTTAAAAAGACATTACTGTGTTTCAGTTTGACGGGCACTGTAGCTGGTGAAATTACTATAAAGGACTAAATAACAAATGTCTCGAGGTGACTAGCGCAGTGTAGTGCGCAGGACTAGTCCTGGGTATCATTAAGCAACGATGACTGTTTGATTGTGATTGACGCCGTCCACAAGGCGACTAACGTGCTCATTTCGACACTAGGTTGTAGACAAACAAAAAAGCCTTGGATAGGCCAGGTGTATGATTTCAGCTTACAAACAAAAATAAAGAGAGAGACATTATTTAATATAAATATTTAAATGTTATCTCTTAATTTCAACCATCACTACTTCAACTTTACCGTGAACACTATACGAATGATTAAATTTCAATGTAATACTACAAAACCTGCCTTGCTTATGCAAATCAAAATATAGGTGCGCGTAGGTTGGAACATTGTTCGTAGCTACAACTTTATCAAGCACTTATGTGACTGCCAGTGATTTAGTCTTTAGGCCGCTGTTCTTAGTGTCTTTATAAATGGTCGTTCAGTTGGCTTACCTGCGGGTCTTTAAGGTGTTATGAATAATCGCTGGGTCGAAGCAGTTTTCTAAAAGAGATTTTATTCTAAATATATTGTTCTTCTTTTTGAAGTTGCTTTTAACCTTCTGACGGCTACGCTCAGAACTTAAAGCACGCCGTTATATGCCAGGCGAGGAATTCAACTCAATATACAACAAAAACCATATGAGCGTGTGGTGCCGGCAAAGAATACCACCACTCCATCTCATCCCGTGGGTGTCGGTAAAAAAGGACTATGGGATTAGCCGGAGGATGGGCAGCAGCGTCCTTCGAGTACATTTATAACACAACTGCGATAGCCAACCCGTCTGCCAAGCGTCGCGATTATGGCAAAACCCCCCAATGAGCACACACCACAAACCAATGGGTTCCATAAGCAACCCGTTCGTTGTGGCAATTTTTGGGGAGGTCCACCAGTGAACGTTTTTCGGCTGAAATGATGATACAACAAAAAGTAGGGATTCCAAAATCTAAATCCAAAAAATATTTATTCTGTATTTTAGAACCGTAGTTTTTCGTCAAAGGCGTGGTAAACACTTTTTCATTTGTCAGCTACCAACAAAAGTGGCGTTCAAAATGTTAATATTTTTTGGTTGGGCCCGATGTTTCAATGGTCAACTAAGCAATATTGATCTGTTAATTTTAAATAAATATAGTTATATATGGATTTATCAGATGATGACCACCACGGAAAAATTAGCTCCTAATTATAACGCTACCACTGAAATTGTAGATTATGAACATGTTAAAATAAATAATTTTAACTGAAGTTCTAGTAGAAATTACTTGTTTGCAAAATGTTTTCATGTATAGTCGACTCTTTTCACTTTTTTTACAAATCGACTTTTAAATCTGAACAGTGTACGCAGTGCTATGTAATCTTCTTGTGAACAAATGTTGTACTGCAAAGGCTTTTTAATTACTATGCTTTATTGAAACTCGCGTACATAAACCTAATAAGTGTGTGTAGAAAAAGTAATGGGCATCTACGTCTATCTACTAATCAAGAAATGCGTTTAATAAAAGCATGATAACCATTTATCATTAAATACTAACTTTTGACTTTTAATGTAGTATAAAAGAATTTCTCTAGAATACATACGTAAGTTTAATCCCGCGGGATGCATCTTTTTGAGGTATTACAACGAAATATTTGTTGTTCTAAAAACGTTAGTGGAAGCGAAAAGATAGACAAATATTTGTAAATTGCACGATTGTAGATATTTTTGAAGCGGAAGCTTATATACCATACCGTACGACTGATTCAACCAACTAACGGAGAAATGGTGGTGGAGTAGTTTCTGTTGGAATGAGATCATTGAAAAACATAATTGATATTCAGTTGCTTAAACTATATATAGACTGGAAGCAAACCATTTGCAGGTAAGGCTTGTTAAATAAGGTGATTATTATTGATGGGCATAGCTAATGGGTATATATAACACACGACTAAAACGAAAATGACAAACTAGAGGAAATGAAGAAAGTTGTGGCATCAAAATGTCAGTTGGTTATGCATCGCCAGCATTGAAGAACTGTTTCATCAGGCAAGAATTAGGAAGAAATATCTACACGGAGCTGACTGCCAAAATGAATTAACGTGAAGGCACCGCTAAAAGTGGAATGCGAGGGTCAACTTAATGGATAAAAACTAACTATGTACTTATGCATTGTCGATGAGTGGAGAGGTAATTAATAACAACATGCTGCCTCATTTCGTACTGGTTTTACATTGTTAAATATCATTAGATGAGGACTTTCGACATAAACTTTATAAACTAGTCAACTAACTATTGAAGACGACAAACTTTTCTCCTCGCAAAAGCCCAATACTAGATCACGATTTGTAATATTATAGATATTATAATAATTAAGTTCGACTCAAAGTCACGTAACATTGCTGTCTCAGGAAGAGTATACTTAGGATAGTATTTTGTTATGTAATGGCTCCAATGTAGCTCCTATATCACATGCAAAATGTAACATAACTTACTCAATATGCGTTTAAAACATCGCGAAATACAACAGCAGTACATAAATGCGTACAGTTTCTGGCACATAAATACAACGCACTCGCTACGTTCAAATTTCGCCACCGTCTGCTTTATATTGATATATTGTATTGTTTATGGCGCGACCGAATCAAAATGTGATATATTGAACAACACGCGGTGTTCGCGAGTAACTTTCATATTTGGAAGGATTATGGATGTTCGTGGGACTAGATATGCCCTGTGTGTTGTATGTGTTTTATACAACGCGAAAAAAACATGGAAATTAAACTAAAAGGGCGTTTTATTAGAATGATAGCTGGTACAAAATTACATACATCATATCAATCAAAAGATATCTACTGCTGAACAAAGACCACCCTTATCGATGACAGGTTACTTGCCGTTTATTGCCATTTTGCGAGGAATTTGACGGTATTCACCAAGCAGGCGAATTGTCGAGCTTTATTTTTTGTAAGCCTCCTTATTATTAATTATCTGCTCATTATGCTCCTATTATGTGAAACTTTATACATTGCAACCAACCGACGAATTAATTATCTATTGAAATAGATCATTGAAATTTTTGTTTCGTAAAGTTTAAGTGATCAATTTCAATTGATTATTTCATTCTTTCAGTTTCTTTGATTATTTGGTTAATATTTCGATTACGAATTCATTCAATATTTCTCCAAGATTTAACATTAGCTTAGTATCTTTCGAAGCCTGGTACTGTAGTAATGTATTTACACTCATCTTTCCATTTCTCTCCAGCTCCTACTCCTTGCTCTATATCTACAGGACAAGCGATTCTAGAAACAGCTGTATCTACGTTAGTTAGGTAACGTAGATGTATGGTTGGGCCAAGGGAATAGTTGGGATGAGGGGGGTAAGTTATTGCTTTCTACAACTATGCGTCTGCACCATGTGTTATGGTAGACACTGTTTTAAGTTACGCACTGAATTATGGTCCAAACACCACCTATGAGACTGCTATCAATCATTATAGTAATAATCATACACCTGTAAACGCTACTTGTATACATTTTTCGTCTTATTGGTGTTTGTAATAATATATGTAGCGTGAAAAGCTTATGAAAACATTTACTTACAATCATAATTATGTATTTTATTATATATATCAATCAATCATATCGGACATGTATACGTCCACTGTTGAACATAGGCTTCCCCTATAGATTCCACAACTGTGTGATCATTTCGGGGGGTGTTTGCCAATACTCACCACGCTTGGCTGGCGAGTTAGTGAGCGCAGTATGGCTACCGGTTCACAAAAGGGACGCTGCTGCCCATCCCTCTGGTTTAGATTCCCTTAGTTGCCTTTTACGACATCCACGGGAGGAGATGGAGTGGTGCTATATTCTTAATAATAAAATAAAATAATTATATGTATAATTATTCATAAATATTTAAATATATGAAGATTGAAATGAGTTAATTTGAGGAGTACAAAATGGTGTATTATGTACTCCTACACTGTAAAAACACATACCTACAACATTGTACAAAACTAAAATATAAATGCTTTAAAATTCACCTAAATTAGATATACATAACATAACTTTTTCTATCTTAATAAATATGTTTACGGCTCATCATAAATAATGTTAATTAATTAAGTACATTTTTCTGTACAACGCACTCATGGGCCAGGGCTGAACTTGGAGCAAAGTTTTAATGTGTGAGTTCGTACGTAGGTACTCGAGGGCCCAGCCGCCTTTCTAAAGTTCATCGCAAACGAGCCATTGACACGAATGTGGGAACTGAATTGTTTGTTAGAGTGAAGTTAGGCTAAGATGTTTAGGTGCCTTGCGTTGGGGTAAAAGATGTGCTAATTGTCGGGTTTTAAGTTTGTTGTTTGTTGTTGTTTATGTTTCGTTTGATGTTTTTTTGTACGATAGTATATATAGCTATTTAATTAATATATAGCTATTAATAGTACTACTTGTAGCTTTCAAATGTGCGGTCTAAGGAACAACATTGAGGTTTGCTGGAAGAAAACTCAATGTTGAGTAAAGCTCGCCTTTGTACATAATGTTTTATTTAATTTAATAATCTATGTTTTCTGTTTTATTGTGTAGAATAGAGATTAAGAATAAGAACGATCCTGGGATAACGTTATAAACTAACGCTTGCCAAGTAAATTGGTTATCGCGGATGTTTATTTTAAATGCACTAACAATATATTCTATCGCTGCAATCCTAATCAACAATTACGGACATCATTATACGACCGAAATTAATAATCTAATCCAAAATCTTTTGATTTGGAACTGAGGATATGTCTGTTTTTTTTTTTTGTTAAATACGATCTCAACACATACGCGGATGAAGTTCAGAATCCTAGAGCTCAACATTTTGGATTAGACTGATTATTAAATTCGGCCGATAAAGAGTATATGAACGTAATGGATAGAATATGAATGTCCTATTTTAATTTATGTATTTTAGCATACCATAGTATGTAGATAGTATGTATATTTGTCTTATTATTGAAATATGTATTTTCTTTTTTCGTACCTTTTCACTCACTCACTCATTTCGGCCGAATGAAGTCCACTGCTGGACACAGGCCTCCCCCAAAGATGTCCACAACGACCGATATGGATGTGTTGTGGGCTCATTGAGGGGTTTTGCCATAATCTCCACGCTTGGCAGACGGGTTGGCGATCGCAGTTGAGTTGTTAATGTACTCGAAGGACGCTGCTGCCCATCCTCCGGCTAATCCCTTAGTCGACTTTTACGCCACCCATGGGAGGAGATGGGGTGGTGGCATTCTGAGCCGGCACCACACGGCATGATCCCCGAAGCCCCCTACCAAGTGACGGCAGGGGGCTCAGGCGTGCTGACCTAGGAGCCGGGTTAGTTGCTACCCTGGCGCCGTCTCAACCTTCTCCGTGCGGGATCAGCCCTCTCCTGATCCCACTCTGCAGTCTTCTTCTGAAGCATGACGCTCTCGCAGAAGGAGACCACTGCATTCCAGTTTTCATGCTCTGCCAACATAGGCACTACAGCCGGCAAAGAGAAATTTTGCACGATCCGATTGACCAGGATCCGCCGTTCGGCAGCCCACTCAGGGCACTCCTCAAGCGTGTGGTGTGCGGTATCCTGGTCGCTTACACAATGGTGGCACTGTGCCATAGCGTCACGTTCTATTTTATGCAGGTAAGCACCGATACAACCGTAACCGGTAAATACCTGCGTCAGGCGGTAGGCGACGCACTCACTTCTTCTAATCCATGCTCCGAAGAGCGGCAGGATGGTCTCGATGACGTGCTTGGTCGCGAACTGCAGCTGTCGCCAGTAGCACCACCAGTAGTGTACCAGTACCAGTAGGTGATGTCGCCACATCTCGAGTGCACGTCGTCGAGCCAGCCACCTTAGTCTGTGGAACGCCCCTGAAGGCACGCTTTCGCCGCTTTGGCCTTTGGCGGAGGGAGCGTGTCTGATCATAGACCCACGCATCCGTCTCCGCCTGGAAGTTGAAAAGCATAAACCGCGCCAGGAAATTTACCGCCTCGTAGGACGCTGTATCCCTGTGCGATTCTTATAGCCACTCTGCGCTGCAGACCGTGAAGTTTGTTTCTGCAGCGCTGGATGCCTGATAACTGGGATGACTATACAGGTGCCCCGTAGAGTCACGGATGGCGAACGTCTTTGCTTGGTCCCCCGAGATTATGCAACACCCGGCTTAATACACCCACTACCCTCTCGAATCGGGGGACGAGGAGCTCTTCGAAGCTCCAACGACTGTCCAGGTGAGGCCCAGGTACTTCATGTACTGGCCCACCCTGATTTGCGCGTCACGAACGGATATCCACGAGTGGGTAGTTCTTTGCTCGGGACCTACTCGCGACAGGTGCTCAACGAGTCTTCTCGTAATTATTCTCTCGAATGGCTTCAAAGCCTCGTCAATGGGATGGTACGCAGAAGGAGACTCCACAGCCCTTCCTTTCTTCCTCAATAGAACCTATCCGGCTTCTTTCCACTCAGACATGCTTCGACAGAGGCAGCTATTAAATAGGCGCCTCATGCGGTCAGTCAGTACGAGGCAGTCAGGGGTGGAGAGGGACCAGCACGGTCTCAGACCGGTGGACAGAGCATTGAAAGTACTCCCTCCAGCAAATACGGTGCTATGGTTTCGGTTACCAGGGGGACCTACGGGCGCAATTTGCTCATGACCATACGATAGGGCCCTCCCCCACAGATCTCGGTCCAGTCCCTTCAAGAGCTTTCTCCAGGACCGGCCTTCACCTCGCTAATTGCGCTTTACAGCGACTTCGTGGCCACCCGGTCAGCAAAATCATGAGATATTGATGTATGGTCTGGAGAACAAAAAGAGATTAACCCCTCCAACTAAGCTGAATATGCTAGGACCGGATTCACTATTATGAGTGGAGTTCTGACATTAACCTCGTTGGAAGTTCGGCGCCATAAGTATTGGGATATTGCCCCACTTAATCCCAATCTTTATGATAGTATGCGTCTTCGGAGGAAAGGATGCACCCGCGGATTTGAAGTTATTTTTGACAGCTAAATAGTAGATACTTTTAGTATAAAAGCCTCTACTGTACCGTGTTAAATGTCTCGTAACCATAACATGAAATATATCTGCTTCCATCATACACAAACAAAACATTCAAAATTTTCACAAAAACTCACGACTAAACGAATACACCGAAACAATAGAACGAAAAAGTTAATATAGTACATGTTAGAACGCGCAATACATCAGTAAGGCGTTAATACACTGGCGAATAAACGCCAGCGCCACGGGAGCCGACGCGACAAAAATAATTTCAAACATCCTGAGTATTTTCCGATCCATTTAAGCCACGTTCAGGCGATCAATTGCTCAAATGAGCTCTAAAACAAGACTTCACGACGTCATGCTGACAATAATAACGATGTACAAAATTTTTAAGTGAAATTATGCACCGCCATTGAAACATTTTGCAATCAAATATATATCGCTTTAATATTGAGTAATTGAGTACACAAAGCAGGAATAGGCAGAAAGTTATTTTAAACTAATGTATTGGATACCGTGTGGTGCTGGCTCAGAAAACCACCACCCCATCTCATATTATGGGTGTCTTAAAAATCGACTAAGAGATTAGCCGGTGGATGGGCAGCAGCGTCCTTCGAGTACATTAACAACTCCACTGCGATCGCCAACCCGTCTGTCAAGCGTGGCGATTACGGCAAAACCCCCGAATGAGCACACAAACTCAATTTATATCGGTCGTTGTGGTGATCTTTGGGGGAGGCCTGTGTCCCGCAGTGTACTTCATTCGGCCGAAATGATGATGATTGGCTCCCAGTTAGACAACACTGCTTTAAATTTTCGGGTACGAATCTAGTTTCGAGATGTAATTGATATATTTCTACAAAATAAAAGCTTAATTGCTTGATTTCAGACCTAAGAATCTAATCGTTTTTTTTAATATTACCCAGTCAGGCAACTATCGCCTCATTCACCTGGTGGTATGCGTTACGTCTGCCCATTACATTTTTTTTTATCTTTCTTATCTTTTATTGATTATTTAGTCTCTTATGCCTAGTAACTTCACTAGCTACAGTGCCCTTCAAACCGTAATGTTTGAAGTAGTACTGCTTGGAACTCTACTGCAGTATAATATCTGGCACTGCAGTGGTGTCGACTTCCTTCGCCCCGGGGAAGAGCGAAGGGGTATGCCGGACTCCTACCGGCTAAAACCAATGGAGTGGTCATCTTCGGCATCTAAGGGAAGCTCCAGTATGATCACACTAGAGCCGCCCACTGGTGCCACGCCTATAGGCACATCTCGGAGAGGGTGACTGTAAAGCGGTCACCCCCCCGGGGGATTGTAAAGGATCCCCCAAAGCGTCCCACTGCAGTGCGTGACCACATGCGTGCTGCCGTCTTCTCTTGGGTTGCTCTGTGTGCGCACGTAGATTCCCCAATCTACGCACCCGCAAACCCAGAGGTCCACCGCCTTATAGCAACGGCAGGAGGTTTCAGGCGAATGGGAATTAGGCGCCAGGGCGGTTGTTACCCCGGCACTGTCTCCTCCTTCTTCGAGCGAGATCGGCCCTCTCCCATGTTAAATGCCTAGAATTATCTTTTAAAACATTTATATGTATAAGTGAAGTCGAGTCGAGTCTCCTTAGTTTATTATTTGTTTTCTCAGTTTAAAACGAAATATCAGAATGCAAAATGGTAGTCAATAAATCGAATTGATCCTTGCGTTTATAGTCAATTTCTGACACTTAAAGAGTGGAAGTCTATTCCATGTTTCAACCCCATATTTCTTGAGGGGTCAGATGGGGGACCAGATCCCAAATGACTCTCGATACGCCCCTGTCTCAAACACGCAAAACAGGGAGGGACCGATAGTGTCAAAAAAAGATAAAAATATTATAAACTGCGCTTTTTCTCAAATTCTCCCTCCATCAGTTATTTTTATTTATCTGTGGGTGTAGATGGCGTTTATAAGTGTTATCATTGGGTGAATGTACTTTTAAAATGCTATATACTTAATGTGCCTACTAGTCGTTATGATATTCAACGTGTACGGCATTAGAAATACAACTTTTCATAAATGAAGACTTAGACTTTCACAGAATGGTAAAAAAAAAATATAAAAGATTTTGAAAAAATATAAACCATCTGGTTAAAATTTGTACCAGGCCACTTAACATTTTTGTCATCTGGAAGCTCCTGAATAAGTTTTATTGTGAAAACACGAATATGATAAATACATAAACATGAATAAACTTCGACACCAAAAGTACGTAAATAAAGCCAAATAAAATACAGATAACAATAGAATCACAAAACAGATTATACAAATATAGGTGAGGAGACATTTAAGTACATTAAAATCACATTAGTAAGAAGAACTCGGTGGGGCCACGCGGAATTATCTCGCGCAGTGGGAAAAAATAAATTAATAAAATATACTTTAAGCATTTCGTATCTCATTTAGGTGGTGTCAGAAAAAAAAGTAAATCGTATGGAAATAGCGATAAAGTTGATTTAAATTATCACATTATTTTTTCATTTTCACTGCACATTGGTACAGTTGTTTAGAAATACAATATTAATATCAAATAGTGTTATAATTTTCTGATACAAACTGTTGAATTTTTGTTTTCTTTAGGTTGCATCTTGGTCCATACATAATTAAAGTTAATTAATAGAGGCTTTACTCAGCTCATCAGGTCGCTGCCATCGACCGCATATTCGCAGACAGGACCGCAATTTGCCCCACCGAGGCACGTTTAATATTAGAAGTCCTGATTTATGCCCTGCCCCCGTAATGAAGTGTCCCCACACTACAAACGTGTGTGCATCGCACTAATTCACTACTACAGATTAATAGTAGGAAGCACTAGCGATATAAAGCAACGTAGCTCTGTTCTTTCATTAATTTAGGACCAGAGAGACTCTCGCAAAATAAAGCTCAAATTGAACTCTTGTTTATAATACTTTTGATCGTTTTACAAAACAGCTTTATACTCTTAAGTGGGGTGTACATCTTAAGTGAAATGTTTTATCTTCAAAGGCATATAATTCTTAATTTATAGCCAAACAACGCTGTTCACACATCCAGTGTACGTTAAGATGTGAACAGCGCGTTAATCTCGGTGAAAAGACGAAATACAAGTGGACCGGTAAATCCAATTAGTTTAAGAAGTCATTAAATCAATTTGTTTAGCAGACAGTAACATATAGCTATCCTCATCTCTTTGTTTTCGATGGCTGCAATCCAAGCTATTTGTTATTTTGGTGAGCTTGCGAATTCGTGGTGACTAAAAAGGCTCGTAGTTTTAAGTCAGCTTTAAAGCTTATGTGGAGATTTTGTTGATGAGAAATGTAGTCTCATTTAAACTGAGATATTTATTGTTTCTATGTATATATATATAATATAAATGGATCAGAGGGAAAAATATGTTACTTCTCTGTGTCTCTCCCTCGATTGGTTTTAAGGTAAACCGTTAAGAATACCACAAAATAGAAATATGCTGAGTTCGAATATTACCTGCACTCTCTTCTAATTAAGCAACACGTCCAGATACCTCGGTTTACGTAAATGTATAATGCGATTACTCTCTTCACAGGGTAAACCTAGTCATCTATAACACACGTTTACCTATAATGTCTCTTAATTCTGTAATTTGTTGATAAGAAAACAAAAATTATTTTATAATGTGTAGAGGCTCATAATAAAAGGTGAAGAGAGCTTCATGGTTTAAAATCCTCTGCAAGGAGGAACCCAGTCTTTTGATAAGTTTACGTGGGGACATAGGTCCAACACACAGAGGCCCTATAAAGAATTACACACCGAAGCCTTATCAAGAATTTTAATTGTAAATGGTATGTGACACTAATCGGGGACTATCCATGGCTGCACTATAAAAATGCAGTCTCAAATTGTACCCTGGAGGGTAAGTCTTGTATCAGTTAGAAACTCAATAAGGTCCACTGCAAAAGACCTAATCTATCTAATTTATATAAATAATATCTTCTTATAAATAGGTATATGAAAAATAACTAAGATATTCTTTATAAAGAAACTGTAACAACAATCTCGTGTTAGAACATTTTATATAAGTAAAGATTTCCCAAACACGTAGGTAATTCTCAGGTTGGTGCAGTGGCTGATACAGTCGGCTGCTGCGCTCCGGGCCGTGGGTTCGATTCCCACACAGAACAAATATTTGTATGATCTGCAGGTAGTTGTTCCGGGTCTGGGTGTATTGTATTTGGAATTCATGTCTGTAAATGCACCCACGACACAGGAGCAAGCCTAGTGTTGCCCCAACGTATCCTTAAAAAAAAAGCTAAGCTTCCTCATTCAGTTCAACTCAAAACAATATTAAAACCTGAATCAAGCCCAAAGTACCTGAGCACCCTAATTACCAACCTCTAAGTGGCAAACATGTTAATCCATCTAGAAATATATTTCTCATTCCCGGCAGATCCGATACACAGGCCGCTGGCCGTTGGAGGAGTAATAAATTAGAAGGAAAGCTGCGCGCCAGGATTTCCCTTGGGTTTATTCTCACTCAAGAGCGCTACACCTAATCCAGAAAGCCTTATTATGCTACCCTTAATACAGCGCTCAAGACGACTTGAAAATTTTCTCGGGAAGTAAACGGTTTAGTTGGGGAATTTTACTTTTTTGCCTTTTCGTCCAGCGTCGCAGAGATTTTATGTTTTCTGACAGGCCATTATCTTTTGTTTGGAGGATTCAGTTCATTATGCTAGCTGCATTCTAATGAATTGATAGCTACTGTACAATGGTTACCTATTTGTATGAAAAGAGTTTATATAGCTAACCAGCTAGCAGTGAGACTAATGTCTGAAGTCAATTTATAAATATAGTTCTTCTGTCAATTGTGACATCCGCTACAATGTTGCGAATAAATTGGTTCATCATCATCATCATTTCAGCCATAAAAACGTCCACTGCTGAACAGAAGCCTCCCCAAAAGATTACCACAACGACTAGTATGGGTTTGTGTTGTGTGCTCATTGGGGGATATTGCCATAATCGCCACGCTTGACAGACGGGTTGGCGATCGCAGTTGAGTTATAAATATATTCGAAGGACGCTGCTGCTCATCCTCCGGCTAATCCCAAAGTCGCCTTCTACGACACCCACGGGATGAGATGGGGTGGTGGTACCGAAGTCCAAGCGAATCTTACTTTCAGCCCCTCTACGATCTCGATGCAGCAAATGTTCTACAGTACATTGCTATTTAAACGGTATTCGTATTATGATGCCAATTAAAACCGAAATCAGTTTATGATATAACTGAACACACTTACTTAACCCTATTATGATGGCCTAAGGTTTTTATCTCCAATCTTAATCGTGAATAACTAGTTGGCGAGCCATGTCTTAATTGAGCCTCGCGACACATTACGTGTGCTGGATTGATTAGCTGCCTTATTTGATTCTATTGCAGTTATATCGATAGCGCATGTTATCGATACAAGCATTATCGAGTTTTTTTAGCTATGTATTTACTGTGTGCCTTTACTGTAACGTCGCATACCGATAACTAGGGACAAATTAAAAAAGTATTGAAGTTGCTCGAGGACCTTTTATTAATATTTGAGTATTTAATAAATATTTCTAGGAACACAGGTTTTGCATATTCCAAAGGTGTTTAACAAAACCGATTGCGTTACACGTGTTTATTATTCCATTTGAGTAAGTAAATAAATAACAGAGTACAAACAGGCTCTACGTTTCCTTGTAATAATATGTCATCGGTAATAGATGATGTGCCCGCACTATCTACATACAGTGACGTTTGTCCGTTATTACCAGTTCCTCGAAGTACTTGGCTACCAATTTCTCCAATTTAAATTGTCTATGAGCGCCGCCCGACTGAAGTCAGCCGGCACATTCCGTGGTTATCGACGACGCGGGCGCATTTGAGGGAGAGAGCCAGGTATACCGTCAAAAATCATGCGCGACAAGGATGGACGAGCACGCAACGGGCGTTCGTTTTTTAAATAATTGAGTCAGGAATGACGATAGGCACCCGACAATTCGAAACATTTTATCGAGCTGGCAACCCTAGCACGGACAGTGGGCATTTAATTTGTTTCCTCGTGAGTCATGTTTGAATAATAATTCGAATAACTGTTATGGGAATTTTATCTGTGTTTATTAATTATCCAGGTTGTAATCATCTTTTACTTTATTGAGATAATCGACATTAAAATAAAGGGTCATTTTTTATACTAAAACCATAACCAATCTTTCACATTATTTCGGGAAGATCTAGATGTGATTCAAAAGTAAAGGCACAACACGCCCCTTATCATTAAGCTGCACAAGTTTTGAATAAGCCTTCTTATATTTCACTGTAATAGATACCTACTCTAGATTCATTAGAGATTAATTTATTGCGTGTTCATATGCTAATGTTTGTTATAAACTTATAGGTATCAATTAAGTAATTGATTGCTTCGAAACCTTATGTAAAGTTGAATTCAGTAGTTTCTATCGTTGATTTATCAATTACAATTTTCCATACAGTAGTGGCAACTTGCAAAGATTACAAATTGTCTGGAAACCAGGAATCTATCTAAATTCAAATATAGTTTGAGACCTCGTTAATCATGTTAAAAACAATCAGCAAAGGCTTCCGACTCAAAACGATATAAATCAGCGAATTCTATTTTCAATTAGCACGAGCCACGGCAGTCGTTCCTAATTTGAACGCAGCCTATAATTACGCGGCGAACGCTGATTGGCCACGAGCCGCTGTACAAGCGCAGGCGCAACTTCATGTCCTTTATTTGCCACTATCTAAGCTCTACCTAGTCTATCTTTAAAGTGAGGCCAGCGAGTGTAGCGACATCTTTTATCGCGGGTCGCGCTTCTGTTTTTGTTTTGTCCGTTTGTTTTCAAACTGCGGAGCCATATTGCGCCCGTAAATTATTACTGCGAGAGATTTGTTTCCATAGTTCTGCGGCTGCAATACATCAGTGTTTGCCGGATGTTAGTTTATGTTGACGCTCGTTTTGTATATCGCGATTTCGTGCTTGTCAGGCATGGGAGACTAGTGATAGACAAAATTTTATATCTTATTTGTTCAGTCGCATCTACCCGGTGCGTACAAATTGTGTTACTCTCCATGGTAGGTGTTTTGGTTTATATATTTATTTTAAAATATAACTTTGATAAACTATTTTGCCGTGTGGTGCCGGCTCAGAATGCCACCACCCCATCTCCTTCCATGGGTGTCGTAAAAGTCGACAAAGGGATTAGCCAGAGGATGGGCAGCAGCGTCCTTCGAGTACATTAACAACTCAACTGCGATCGCCAATCCGTCTGCCAAGCGTGGCGATTATGGCAAAACCTCCCAATGAGCCCACAACACATCCATATCGGTCGCTTTGGACATCTTTGGGGGAGGCCTGTGTCCAGCAGTGGACTTCATTCGGCCGAAATGATGATGATGATGATGAAACTATTTCAGTGTTTGTGTATTAGTGCTAAATCATAGTGCATGTTATAATAAAACAATTTCAAACGGATTAAATCGCGTGTATTATTGATTTTTGTTTTTCCTGACGTTTCGAACACTTTGCAGGGTTCGTGGTCGCAGGATGACATGCCAAATAAAAAACAAAATATTTATATAGGCCATAGATACAAAACTGTGTGACATCAACCATTTTTGACTCTATATGAAAGCAGAATAATTATCACAAAACATACAATAACGTCTACGAACGCTAATAACATTGGATCGTTCGTGTGTAGTTGAATCAACAGCTTGCCAAAATCCCACCTTATTTCGAATAAAATTATTCCAATTGAATAAAACTTATTGATAACTACTTTATTCCCATGAGGTCGTAGCATCTTTTACTATACGTAGTCATATTCACTAGATGGTCTTAAACGGTTTCAGTGCCACAATACATGGAGCTGTTAATACCATTTACAAAAAATATAATGAAAAATATCTGACAGTAAACATATGTCGTGAGATGTGCTTATTTATTACGCACTTTGTTGTCGCTTCCTGTTACTCAATTAATTTATTAGGTTAGCACACAAATTAACGATCCCAGGAAGAACTTAACGCATTCAGATTAATGGCGTACGCCGTTGTAGGCACGATAATTAGCTTTGTACTGCCCCAAGAAATTCCACTTAATTTATTTATAATTTGATCCTTTGAGCCTTTTTGTTTGCACATTCCCTTGAATCTAAACTACACGCATATAGAATAAGTTCTTTATATATAGGTATATATTCCATCATAGAAAGTGAATAAAATACTAAAATTGTTAGCAGTAAAAACAACGTGTTTTATAACAGAGTATAAATCTGTATAAGGGTATTCCACAGCTCTATATGCATTCGTCGGTCCCGGCACGACTGCGTAATGTTTTACGGTATGGGGCGAGACAATAATGGGTTGCTCATAACATTACTCGTCCTCGGGCCCCTGTACTACGCTACTGTGTAGTCGTTGCAGATTTTGGATGCCTAACTACGCTCCTGTAGATTTTGACGCGAACGTCCCCAAACGCAAAGGCATCGTGGTACAGAGTTTTCAAGAGCAGTCTTTCGCTGAGAACGTGCTATTTATTTGGTTTGAGAGTGTACTAAAATTACTCGGTATTAATTTCTGGCGTGTGAAAATACATTCACTCATGTACAACTTTAGTTGATCAAACGTGTTGTTAAATTTATTTCTCCCCAGTCGCTTCATAAAAATATAAATAAACAGCATTAAAATAAAGTCGATTAGAATCATAACGTACCTAATTACTTATTCGTATCACGACTTGCTTATTCGTAAGTTTGTTTGTTTAAACCTACACAAAGTTTGAGATTGCCGCGATGAGAATATCATTCATTCTGTGGGCCGGGTCAAATTTACATAGAATGAGATGCGCCTGCGCCTAATTAGACTGCGCCCGCGATGCATAAATCATCGCTGACTTGACGTCAGTCATTGCGAGGCCACAGGAGAGGACGAACGTCGCGTCGCCACCTTCTTATTTATTATGAAATATTCTGCTCTTCATTTTACGCCCCTTTAAACTGGTGAGGCGTAAAATGAATGTACTACCACTGTGATCAAATTAAAATTACACGAGCTTTATTTATTTTTAGGTGGTTTTTGGCAATGTGGATTAAATTTTAATCGAAACTCAAACATAGCCGGCAGAATCTACGAAGACCAAAAATTTGATTGGAATATGACATCATATTTCAGATTTACTAGAGGCTTATTACAGAATTAACAGAAAACGCTAGTTTCCACAACTATCGTTAATTTTTGTGATAGACCGAATCGATCAAGACCTTATAGTTGAAAAAGTAATCCAAATGATCAGGCTTTGTAGAACCTAAAACTACCACCGACTTAACAGTGTTTTATTTATCCTAGAAACAAAAAACCAATGGAGCTCGAATTTATTCAAATTTAAATTAAATTACAAACATTATAAGTCAAGTAAATAAAAATTCAATTAATAAGTTGCTAAAGTGAAGGACAATTTTGATCAAAGCGACTGACGAGTGAGTAGAGACACGCACAGGCTAGACACGTTGGCCACGCAATGTTCAAGAAGTAATGATAAATAGAATATATCCATATCAATCCTCCTCTATAATTCTCTCACCAGAAACTTCATAAATAAATTATTTACACTGGAATAAATTAATATTATACAATAAGGTAAAGGTGTTATTTCTGAATTAAATAAACATCTAAATGTTGCTCGACATTTAATTTAGACCTGCTACTTTAGATTACATAAAATTTCTTAGTGCATTCTACTGTGAATTCTTTATCTCTACTTAACTATCAGACTTGTATGCTTTTATGTGACTCTCACCGCCATAACATAAAAATAATAAGTATAATTTGTTATCTTCCTTCACGTTATTCTACATCATACGCGAGCTTTAACTTTAAATTGTACATAGGTACATAAAATACCTAATTACACAAATTTATAGTACGTCTACCCACTTGTTTTGAGTTAATAATAAAACATTTTAATTGGGAACTAGCAATGTTAATAATAGGTAAGTTTACCTGAAAAAATGTTAGCCAAATACTTACGATACATTAACATTTATAACATTTTTTTACCGTTCATAATTACATACGTAAACATACAGTCACATATATGAAATTTAATTACACTGTTTGTCAAAATTATTCACGGTGTTGTGATTTGAGCATAAACCCAATGTTCCTACTCCTATATTAGTGGTTCATAAAGTTGGATGCGATTATATCTATGGAGAGATTGTATAACCACATTCTACGTAAGGGTGATTTCAGATGTCGCTACAGAACGCTGCAATCTGAGAACCGAACATTAAATCCACATAATTTCAACATTTTTATCTTTGCAAGATACTAAATATGAGATGTTAGTGGTTACAATTGCTACATTATTTCTAACTGTTTTTAGCTATAGAGTTGAGGAATACTAGGATCTCAGTGCCAGTTTCACGAGCCTAAATTAGGAAAATAAAGATATCGTCGTAGGAATGAAATAATCTAAGACCCACCCTCGCCTGTAAACACCCGCTGCTGAACATTAGCCTCCTAATGATCACAAAAATGAGCTTACCTTGGGAATATTGCCATACACACTACCTTGGCAATCAGGTTGGCGATCGCAGTATGTTGTTATAAGCATACGGGAGGATGGTTCTGCCCATACTCTTGATGTAGACCCTTAACCGCCTTTTACGACATCAATGGGGGAAGGGGTAGACTACTGACTGAATCGCCGGCATGGTTTCCAGCAAACAATATAGCTCCGACCCAGAAATTCAAATCATGAAAAATAATAATCCGTAAATAAATATTGCACATTACTTATCTTCTAACGGTGATATATTTTTTAGTATCTGAATCCTGTTGTTTCCAAGATTACATCCAAAAGAAATAAAGTCAAATTATTTTTTTATTATTATTACAAAGTACTGTATAGATTTTACCATGTAAAATTATCTCTAAATTTATCGGCCGTATATATGTGACTCCCCATTAATTTGTAGCGTAGTCTGTACACACACTTATATTATAACGAGTTTAATTGTAGATTTTACTTTTCCTTCGCCATGTTGGCTTGGGATTGTTCTTTAATTTGTGCACGGCGTCCTTTTATCCATCAATCAAGTGTGTACACCGATCAGGTTCATTGCAAGACCGCCACCGTGATTGTGGCCACCACAGACAGAGAGAGTATTGCTTCATAGGATTCCTCCAATGCGGTTAATTCTGTCTCGATAGTTAAGTAACTGCTAATAAAGTTTAATGTTACCGTTGAAACTGGTTAAGCATAATATACGAATTGATTATCTGTAGAATTGTTAGTCTGATTGTGAGAACTGTAGAGATTTGTCAAGTTTAGAAACGAAGCGATCGATCGATGAAGAAATTGAAGCTAAAACGACAGTGTGCACTTTTTAACTTTAGCTCCTTATTTTTTTTACAGCTTTGTAATGATAACAGTATGTCATTGACCTGGTGGTAAGCGTAATGGCTGCCCATAAAAATTGTAATGCTACACAGAACTAGTCCTATATGGCACCACACTGCGCTCGTCACCTGGAGACATGAAGTTATATAGTCTCTTATGCCCAGTAATTTCACTAGCTGCAGTGCTCTTCTAACTGGAACACAGTAAGAGTAAGAAAGAAAGAAAGAAGAAAGAAATTGTTTTATTTTGGACTCGTAGAAAATGATAATGAAACTTATTATTAACAATAGAATAATTATGACTACAGTAGTGTTGTACGAGGCCAAAAAAGGTCCCTATCTCAGCATATGCTGCAACCAATTCTGCTGCAGCGCTGGTCTTCTGACAGGGCCTGTATGTAGTTGCCACGGGCAGTTATGTCATAATATAGAGTAGAGAGTAGAGTAAAGAATAAAAGTTTAACTACGGCTGCTTAGCGCTGAATATCTGACAGTAAGTTGGCACCTACTTTACCGGTCTATAGCAATACGAGAGTAAAAATACCACCAGTATTTAATAAGTATACTGTTTACTTAATCACCACACTGGGTCCATAATTAAGAAGATAAACAATAATAATAAAAAATCTGTACTTTGAATTTAAACGGTTTTAATTTTCTAAAAGGAATTATCATATAATTATGGCCGAGAAAACTATTAGCCTAAATAGTGACTCAATAGCATTGCCCACCATGTGCAACCAGTAAGCAGGCCCAATCATGATGATGACGAGTCAGTACAAAGAGCTCCATGATGGTATAAAACTGATACCTTACGGTAGATAAGTACTCACTATTAGTTAAAATTCCTATCCGTAGAGATTGTTGATAAGCCGCTATGTATCGGAGTTACAATGCTTTTGGCTTTAAAGGTCCCTTTAATGGCTGTCAGTAAAACGACTTTATATTTTGTATATATAAGCTTTATTTTGGAGGAAAGCAATTGATAGAAGATCAAGCTATCATTAAGTTGTTTACCAAAGTACCTTTAGGAAGGGAATTGATAAATAATTTATCAAGGTTAATTCAAATTATGATAGTCGGAAAACAATTTGGGCTGACTTTTAAAGTTCCTCTAGGGTAGTTTTTCTATTCATTTCCTATAAAAAGACGTACGTATCTATATGTTAGAGTTGATACGTGCCATGGTGCACCTTTTTTATATTGTTTTTATTGATCCGGTGGAAATACATCATGCACTTCCTTCGCCCCGGAAAAGGGCAAAGGGACATGCCAGACTCCTAACGGCTAAAAACACCGAAGTGGTCATCGGCACCGAAGGGAGGCTCGAGGAACTCGAATAATCTCCTTTTAGAGTCACCCGATGGTGTCACGCTTTTAAGCACATCTTGGAAGTGATGACTGTAAAACGGTTACCCTCTCTAGCGGAGGGAATGCGACTGTAAATAGGCCACCCCCGAGGCACCTCTCGGGGGATTGCAAATAATTCCCCCGAAAAATCGCTATTTTGTAAAGAAATGCCGTCTTTTACGTTTACCAGACACACAATCTACCGGAGATTGGGAAAACTTCCTTTTCGTATGAAATTGCGTAAAATGGAATACAATTTAGTAGGATTTTTGGGAAGCAAAGGAAAGAATTGTCAAATCCATTTCCGTAGATGCATCTATGCAATTTGCGATTTCATATGAAAAGAAAGTTTCGACCACAGTCACCCTGCGAATCTATGAATAAATAAATAAATATATCACGATAATTTTCCCGTTTTGGCTCTTTCTGTCGATAATATAGAAGAAAAATAACTTTTTTTTGTCAACGACGCTGCGAAATATTTATTTTTGGAATAGAGGTAATTTGAAAAACAGTTTAGATACTTATATTTTTATCTTAAAAATGTAGTGTTTAGTCTATTTAACTATTGGATGAATAGCTATGTCTTCTACTATGTAGTGTGAAATAAAAAGTAATCAAGCGGTCACAAATCATAAAACTAACATATTCCTAGCATCTGCAACAGCCGTTGGTTACATAGTTATCATTTATATTGGTGCTAAGTCGTCACCTCATCCATCAAAAGTGTGAAATATTTTCTTTAATATTTCGTGTAATTTTGGATTAAAAAATCCCTATAGGTATCATATTTTATAAGTCACATTAAAACAACATTAACTAGTCACTTCAAACATACGGGGATTATTATAATAAGAAAATACGACAATTATGTGTTTTATTATATATACCGTGTACTTATAGCAAAGAGAAACTATACTGTTTTTTTTTTCTTATATTAGTCTTCTCGTATCCTCTCGGGTAACTTTTGCTGCTGAAACGGACCAAACGGCGAGGGCGAAAGATCCTCCAGCCAGGCGATAACTTATATATTATGGAACCCACATTGATTTCACATAACTCTTATATTATAACAATCTCTCTCTATTCACGGGTCAATTGCCTCTGCAAAGAGTCACCCGGTCTTTTAATAGGCTTACGCGGGGACATAAGTCCAGCACGCGTAGGCCTTTTAGAGAATTTTAACCTAAAATGTAATGGAACGCTAACTGGGGACTCTCCATGGCTGCATTATAAAATGCAGTCTCAGATTGTCCCCGGAGATGTAAAACTATTGTCTGAAATGGAAGCTACAGTAATAAAGTCTATTGCAATGGGTGCTAAATAGATTTAATACTTTCAAAAAGAAAATACTACTTTAAAAAATGGGGGCTGCCTTTCCACCTTTAAATGAAATTCTGTGGTAGACGGTGACTCGCCACTCACAAGCTGGGCCCGCTAAATGGCCACCACTACAGGTACAGAAACAGGGAGCTACATCAGCGTGAGCGGCTCGGGGTGTCTAGAGGTGCGGCACCGGTTTACCATCGCGCGTCTTGAAGACTCGGAGCGGATTTCCCCGTTATTATGCCATTTAGGCACTCCACCCCCAAGCATATAGCTCTGGCGGCCCACCTCTGATCGGCAAAGTAAGTCAAGCCAGAGTTGGAAGTCATGCGGGTACTCATGGGGTTCCACTTCAGCCGACCAATAAAGGCAAGCCGGAGAGCTTTGCTCGATTCTCTGGGGCATTCAGGTAAGCTATGTCGCCACACACATGCAGTTTGCTACAAGCTAACCTGCTTTTAGTAAGCTTCTTATTAGATCCTATGATATACATTTAATTTATGTATCAAAAGGATGCAGAAGCTGCTTTAATTTTCTTTCGGGGATTGCGTTATCCCATGATGAGATAACGACTGCCTAGAGCGGTTTGATATATTCTTATTACAATCTATGTAATCAGGATAGTTTTTTAGCAATCAAGTATTTAAAAAAAACTTAATTCATGGAATTACTTTCTGGCTATCTCGTGCATAGCCCGTTCAGCTCAATAGTAGTATGAATAATTATATGCTAGTCTTTCAGATTCGAATGGCAGCAATCTGACGTCAGTTTAGATACCTAGATAGATAACTAAATCTGCTAAGAACTTGTATCTGATTCAATACAACTGTGCTCATGTTTATAGTATTAAATATGTTGTGTTGAATTGTACAATTGTTAACTAGAAACAGACGTAAAATGGTCTAAGAAGTTATGCATCATCATTTCGGCCGAATGAAGTCCACAGCTGGACAGAGGTCTCCCCCAAAGATCACCACAACCACCGATATGGATGTGTTGTAGGCTCATTGGGGGATTTTGCCATAATCGCCACGCTTGGCAGGTGGGTTGGCGATCGCAGTTTGAGTTGTTAATGTACTCGAAGGACGCTGCTGCCCATCCTCCGGCTAATCCCTTAGTCGACTTTTACGATACCCGTGGGAGGAGATGGGGTGGTGGCATTCTGAGCCGGCACCACACGTTATTCATATCTTAATAATAATAATTAATAACGGCCAGTAGTGTGAAATGGTTAATAATCATTACAATGATATATTTAAAAGTACAGTAAGCTACACATATTAATATATAAAAAAAAACCTTGAATACTGTCTTCATTTTCGATTGTAATAAATAGCTCATTGTTTATCTCTACAAAGTTAATCACTTCGACCTAAAATTTTGTAAGAGTTCATCACACATCGTCACAAAATGATCCAAGATAAAAATAAAGTAGGTATATTTTTTATGCCACCTTGTGACGAGCGGAGTAAGTCATTCGGTTGGAGTTGAGCGTCACGCCTTGTCGTAATGCTACCCAGGACTAGTCCAGGACCACACTGCACTTGTTTCCTCGAGACATTGGTTCATCATTTCGGCCGAATAAATTCCACTGCTGGATACAGGCCTCCCTCAACGATCACCACAACGACCGATATCGGTGTGTTGTGTGCTTATTGGGGGTTTTGCTATAGTCGCCACGCTTGGCAGGCAGGTTGGCGATCGCAGTTAAGTTGTATATGTATTCAAAGGACGCTGTTGCCTATCGTCCGTCTAATCCCTTAGTCGGCTTCAACGACACCCACGGGATGAGATGTAGTATCTTCCACAATTTCGCCAATGTCGAGTATAAGGCAACGTCGTACGGTATTTAGATTAATAAATCATTACATATTCATAAAATATTTATCAAATATGAGAACATTCTAAAAAAAATGTCGGCAACGTCGTACGTTTCAATTCAATTCAAAATGTAAATCTCGAATATTGACTCTTTTCCACCTCTACAGACTCTGCATGTAACCACCGTGTTCAGTTTTATTTTGTGGATGTGCTCTTTGGTACCGAAGTGTCCTGTGAGTGTAACACATATACAATAAACATTTAATCCATATTTCATAAAATATTTATTTTTGTATTAAAATATAAATAGGTTGTGTGGCAGAAATCGCTGAGTCTGATAAGACTGCCCACTGTACGAGTCCTTTTGTGTTTCATCTTATAACTTTTGTTGTTTTTGGTGTACAATATAGACTATTGTATTAAGTTGAAACTTAAACTTCAATTAAATACCAAATATTTCTATAAATAAAATCTTATAATTTTCCCGATTATCCTAGGCGAAAAGGTCTTTCTTTACCCACCTCTTTTCCAAATATTTCGCACGATACCCTGTCGTGCTAACACGTTCAGAGCTGGCAAATTAGTAACAATTTACGGATAATAAACTAAAGTAAGGGGTATTAATAACAGTCTTTGAAACGTCTAATGATATAGGGGTTGGAGGGTTACTTTGTTTATTAAAAGGAGCTTATAATTAATTGCAATAATTACCAGCGTCATAATGACCCGTTAACATGATTAAATTATTTGACGTTACAAGTTTTTAAGTTAATTTTGCACGATTATGAAATATGGAATAAAAAATCTTAATCAATCATAAAAATCTATTTGTTTCTTTTTTTAAACGATACTATAGCTTCTCCTTTGCTCCGTACTTTCTTGTCCGTGTGGTGTCCGGATTAAGAATATAGCACCAATCCATCTCCACCCGTGGATGTCTTAAAATGCAACTAAGGGACTGTAGACCAGAAGGATCGGCAGCAGCATCCATTCTGTGGAACAGCAGATATTCCGCGTTAACCAGTCAACCACCACACATGCCAAGTGTGGTGAGCTCTGGCAATTCTTTACTTTTTTGTTTAAAATGTAACTTTGCCCCACACTAGGGTATCTCCTGTGTCGTGGGTGCGTTTACAGACATGAATTCCACATACAATATACCCACACCCGGAACAACTACCTGCATATCATACAAATATTTGTTCCGTGCGGGAATCGACCCACGACCTGGAGCGCAGCAGCCGACTGTATCAGCCACTGCACCAACCGTGCCGTCAATATATATATTTTTTTATGCATGGGAGAGCCTCATCATTTTAGCCAAAAAAATATATATATACCTACACCAATTAGAAATTTTCGACATATCCCACAAATTAGGTATAAGTGGAATGAAAGGACAACAATAAGTGTTTACATAAATTACTTATACTATCCAAGGGTGCCGACTGTTATAGGCCACCCAACTTTATAATGTATCTACTTACACTGGTGCTTAGCATTTCATCATCATCATCATCATCGTATCAGCCATAGGACGTCCAGTGATGAACAAAGGCCTCCCCCATAGATTCCACTACGAGCGGTTACAGCCTGCCCGCATCCAACGACTAAGCATTAACTATAAAGAAAACATTTATTATAAGTAATAAAAATAACTATTTCATAACATGCCACTTATTTTATCTACAAACTCAGTGGATATTCATTTATAAAATAAATTCAAATATTTTACTGCGAGGTACGTTAAATGCATTATACAAACAATAACTGTATACCACTATCTATGTTATGATCGAAACGTTTAGTCGACGTTCGCATTTTATATCTGCACCTTGCTCAAATAAAAACTCGAAACAATTATATTTATACGACAAAACGTCGTAACAACCAAATGCACGCCAATAAATTTTTAACATTAATCCGTCATTCACAACGATTAAATTTGATCGTGATATGACTGATATCGATTAAAAGACGGCATGTGGCATTCTTCGCCGGGTTTCTTTGCACCAATGCATTTCCGTGTGGTGCCGGCTCAGAATACCACCACCCCATCTCCTCCCGTGGGTGTCGTAAAAGTCGACTAAGGGTTTGGCCAGAGGATGGGCAGCAGCGTCCTTCGAGTACATTAACAACTCAACTGCGATCGCCAACCCGTCTGCCAAGCGTGGCGATTATGGCAAAACCCCCCAATGAGCCTACAACACACCCATATCGGTCGTTGTGATCTTTGGGGAGGCCTGTGTCCAGCAGTGGACTTCATTCGGCCGAAATGATGAATGCATTTTCATGGAATTGTCAGCGTTTTTCCGACACCTTACAATTGCATAACTCGAATTCTAGAAAGCTATATCGGACTGAACGGTTTTAATGACATATCTTATTACTAATAAATGATTCATAAAAAATAATATAATATAATTGCGTTAAGCTGCGCTTAATTTAAAGATAGGAATGAAAAACTGTTTAGAATGACTTCTATTCGAAAAATCTGGTAGGTACTGTACTAAACCCCTGGGAAGACGGCGGTTTGCAAGTGGCCACTTTCCATCGTATGCGCAGCATAGCACGCAGCAAGGCTTCGGGGGATCCTCTACAATCCCCCCTGCGATATGCGTGGCGGGTGGCCTTTTTACAATCACTAGAGCGGGACCGCTTTACCGTAATTCCCTCCGTGATGTGCCTAAAGGCGGGGCACCAATGGGCGGCTGTAGTGTGATTGTATCGAGGACCTGGAGCCTGCCTTCGGTGACGAAGATGACCGCTCCGGTGATTTAATCCGGTAGGATTCCGGCATGCCAGGGTCCAGACCTTTCCCCGCGGTTGAGAATGTAAGTACATGATGTACAGGTTTTTTTTTTTTTTACTGTAGTAAAGAGATTGCCCATCTTCTCAAAGGAGGTTCTCATTCTAGTCACATAGATGTAAGCGGGTGTTAAACGTTACTTTGAAAACTATATACTTATAGAGATTCAAATTAGTTTAACAAGTTCCAAATGTCTCCGCAGAATTTTCGTTCAATATCCTGTTATTTGTTCAAGCGGTTATTGCCGTGAAGTTTCAAAATACCTAATAATCATTGAACCAGCTTATTATTTCTAATAAGTCTCAAGACCCCAAAAGAATCCAGGTAACCTTACAGTACCAATTCAATTTCCTCAGCGTATAATGTATTGCATGAATACCAATCTTAAAACAAAGCTGAGAGAACACGCGTCGCTCATTAATTTACGACCATTAGCTATTAATACTCGTCATTATTATTATTAAGAAATTGAAGCCCGAAACCAAACTAATGGAAAATCTATGGCCTCAAGAAATTATTACTTAAAATATAATTTACATAACAGGAATGACCAAACTAAAGATCTCCATTACCATTGTATCATTAATCAAGTTTTTTACTTTGATATATTGTAGACATAATATTTTACGTTTGATAGATAACAGCTGTAGACATTAGTAAAATTGATTAGTGACAATTTAATAAGAAAATTAATTAGTTTATACTATATGCAAATATTATTTATTTACTGTTTTATTGAGCAATAAAGCTCGAAGCTCAACCATAAAGCGTAAAGCATTGATCCTCAGGTTCTACAAAGGCATAGTGTGCATAAATTATTATTGGTTTGAGTTTTATTTATTTACTATTGTGCTATTTTTATTTACATTTTTGGAAATGCAAGCAAGAATCATATGCACATATATGATAGTTTCCAGAAACAGACGGTCTTGAAAATTATATTACGTAAAATGAAAAATTGCGCTTAAATAGTAAAAGTCAACCGCAAATGGAATAAAGTAGGAGCATAAATAAGAGGAGGTTTTGCGGCAAGCAGCTAACGAGACGAAGCAAGTTCCTAGCCGAGAATTCTAAGAGTTGAGAATTCTTCAAGTTACTCGGGGCTCGAAGTTTTGCAGGTGCGGTTACATCGTCCGACTTCCCGGGGAGTCGAGCGTTTTCAATTTAAACAATTATTGGCTTCGTTTGTATACATAATACTTATTCAAAATAAAGGAGCGCATTAAATACCTGTTTATAGCGCATAAGCATAAACAAAACGAACAGCAACTCAAAATTATTTTCCTGTATATAACTTGTGGATATATTAAATAATAGTTTATTTTTATAATATGGTCTCAGTACTTAAAGAAAACTATAAATCAAAGCATTATTAAAATACGACCAAATAATACTGAATACAGTTATTAGCTTGGTCATGTACATTGTTCTACTTTATAGCAAAGGTGTTAATTAAAAGGCAGTTTTTGTTCGACTTTAGACTAACGGCGAACAATTATCTAAGGTGTAATTTTTCATATCTAGAGCAATCGTTTTAACTGTATTATGGTTAAGCATTGTGTACCATTATATTATTTTTTATAATGAATACGCTTCGTTAATCAATTACTTAGAAATAAAAAGGTAGAGCAACTCATTTATCACTGCATTATGTTGAAATCCATAGTGTTGATTAAGTATTATGGACCTATTTATAAAATTATGCTCATTATTTCAAATGTATTAACTTTAATAATACTTTATGAGAAATCTTCAACGGAAAAAAAATCTTAGTTAAGAAATAAAATAAAATCTTCTAAGATCATCATCATCATAGCAGCCAAAGGACTTCCACTGCTGAACAAAAGTTTTCCCCATAGATTTTCAAAATTGTGTCATTATTTCGAGGGAATTTGCCAATACTCACCACGCTTGACAGGCGGGTTGGTCAGCGCAGTATGGCTACTGTTCCACACAGGGACGCCGCTGCCCATCCCCCTGGTTTAGAGTCCCTTAGTCGTCTTTTATATCATCCACAGGACAAGATGGAGTGGTTCTATATTTATAATCCGGACACTACACGAGATATCTAATATAGAACATTATAAATGGCTTTTTGGGTGTACATGGATATCTTCTTTACTAGTTAAACCGATTTGCATAGCTGTCACCCTAAGATAAGCGCTGATAACTGCAGATTTATATGCCTCTACGATTAGATTACATTAATAATTCATGATAGAAGCATCTCCCAAGCTTGGTTGATAGAAAATGTTGCGCAATAATAATTATAACGTAGTTTTAAGAAAAAATATAACGTAAGCAATAAATGCTACATGAAGTTCGCTTTAAATTCACACGTATTTTATAAAATACGCAAGCGTGATTTATTTTCTTTCTCATAAAATATATCTCACGGTTGTTTAAATGAAAAATAAGAGTGAAGCTATGGTATCCTTCAAGAGCGCTCACGTACGGTGTCGTTTAGAGGTTACTAGGCTTGCCCAAGACCGGTTTATCACATGGCATGGACCACGTGCGGCCTCCAGAATACACTTATACATTAATATATATATGAATATAAATGTACAGCCATATATCTGTATATGAAGAGGCGAGGACGCAACGCATTGTCAGTAAGTTTACGGTGAATGTAATTTTACGAGTTTTTAAATGCTTCGTTTATGTTCGGTGCTATTGTTGTTTAAAGTTTGACCCGTGTTTTGTTTGCAGTCAATTGTCGCGACTCATTCTTAAACTAACTTTTGAGTTATTTTTATAGTTAATTTGGTTGGTTCGTATTTTATCTTTATCTTTTTTAAAACGTTGCCCTTTACTAGGATTTCGCCTGTGTCGTGGGTGCGTTTACAGACATGAATTCCACACACAATACATCCAGACCCGGAACAACTACTTGCAGATCGTACAAATATTTGTTCCGTGCGGGAATCGAAGCCACGACCCGAAGCGCAGCAGTCGACTGTATCAACCACTGCACCAACCGTGCCGTCAAATTTATTTGTAATTGATGAACTATATAATGTTTTCTTCGACCTCACGAGTGATTTTTTATAATTGATTTGAATACAGGAATAGGAGCCAACTATAATAAAATGTATCGTCATTCATCATCATCATATCAGCCAAAGAACGTCCACTGTTGAACGAACGGATCACCATAAATTTCCACAACAATCGTGTCGTCATTTTGGGAGGTACTTGCCCGTGCTCACCACTCTTGGCAGGCAGGTTAGTGAGCATAGAATAGCTGTTGTTCCATAGAAGGGACGCCGCTCCCCATCACTGGTGTAGAGTCCCTTAGTCACCTTTTACGACATTCACGTGACCTGGAGTGGAGATATATTCTTAATCAGACCACCATACGGAATCACATCGTCAGTAAATACTGATTAAATTACAAAAGATAGACACTCGAATTAAGTTACTGAAAAAACAATTGTTTAAATATTCTTGAAACAAGTGCATAAAATATTATATAAGATTATGTAACATTCTCTCTCTGATTTTGTTTAGATTTTGTTATAAGATATCTTATAATAACTTTGTATCATTGAAATGTAAAATCTATGTAGATTTCTATCTTTTTCTATGTAAACCTGAACTATAGGATCCGGTTGCCATCTGATGTCGATAAGGATATGAAATTGATTTACGTGACACATAAATAAATCAAACATTCATATTATGTAAAAGTCCACAGCTAAATTTAGAATTTGGACAAGTCATAGAGTAGAAATTTTATTCACCATGGGGCTAGTTCAAATCTGTTTGGTTTACTCGATAGCAAATAGCCGCATTAAAGGCTATATTTAATCATAAATCAAATAAGAATTATTCTTTTGAATAATGCGTGAGCGACATAACATAGTTTTTACAATTTTATTTTGATCAACAACAGATTTGGCGTGTTAACCAATCATTTGCTACAACTGGGATCTGATTAACTATTTGCTTGAGAATTGATTACCTATTATTAATTATATTTTCGTCAATTTGCTGTCAAATGGTGGCTAATAATGTTATCCTGTCTTTTATTAAACATTTCATTTAGGATCTACCAATTTAGATAGTGATCGTAGATAAATAAAACCATAATCACAACGTTCACGTCGCTGAATGGTCCAACAAATTGTATCTAAACTGAGGCAATTGTATGTTTAAGGTAATTTTGTTGTATTATACCAATAAGGACATAAATTAGGTATTCCCTCAAATACCAACGAACATCATCAAACCATTTGCAGATCATATTATTAATCACTGTTAGAGTTGCGTTGACATCTAACTTAAACAACAACGAGGCTATTCTGGAAGAATTTAATAGTAAACTCACTTCTGAATCAGCAGTGAAATCTATAATATCGTATTGTTCTACTAATTTTCACTTCAGATTCATAAGTCAGTTTCAGTAGCAAACTCATTTCTGAATCCGTAGTCTGACTGTCAGAAATCTCTAAGTTCGTAATGTTTTATTCCTTTTCACTGCGAATTCAGAAGTGACTTCTTACAGAATAGCACTGCAGGAGACGAAAATAGCCTGCTATCTTAAACGCTAAGATGCATTAACGATAGCAGCATAAGAAGAAGTCTAGAAAAAAGGGTCTGAGGAAAGCCGATCTACATTATAAAGATATGGCTATGTAGGTTACGATTGCGGAGGTCCAGGAATTGGCATTAAATTAGGAGAAGTAGATAGTGCTGCACCTCCAAGCGAATGCACTTTAGTTGAAGAACAAAAGGGTATTTCAAGCCTCATTAGCTTCTTTGCCAACCATTGGTTGTTAATTGATACAGTCTGCTGCTGCGCTCCGGGTCGTGGGTTCGATTCCCGCATGGAGCAAATATTTGTATGATCTGCAGGTAGTTGTTCCGGGTCTGGGTGTATTGTATGTGGAATTAATGAATGTCTATAAACGCACCGCAGTGTCGTACTGGAGAAATCCTAGTGTGGGGCAACGGTTTTTTTAAAACAGAAACATTCCACTTCCAATAGTGTTTTAACGCGTTATCTTTTGGTTGTTATACGTCAAAAGCTAATTTTCCCACTCGTACAAACTGTTTTAATAACTAATTCACCACTAATTATTTCTTTCTGCAAAGCCATTGGATTATGGTGTGGAGAACAATCTGGTGAATAGACCACTGCATTACCTGTGATTGACTTAATTTAGTTGTGGCAGTCCAAGAACTAGTTCACACGTCTTTTGATGTCAGCCAAAATACGTCCACTGCACAAAAGCGGGAAGCCTTTATAGATTTCCACAATTGTATCATCGTTTTGGGAGAAATTCGCCTGTACTCACCACGCTTGGCAGGCGAGTTGGTGAACGCAGTGTGGCTACTGTTCCACAGAAGGGATGCTGGTGCCCATCCCTCTGGGAATTTTGTAGAATTTAGTTCCATTTTATATACAGAACAATAGTATTTTAAAAAATACAAAATAGAGTCAATATGTTGTTTTTAGAGACTTAAGATACGATTGATGGATAACATTAAAGAGAAAGACTTTTCTTTTAATAAATCATGTAAGTTTCAAATTGAACGAATAACAACAGTATTAAACTAAATATCTCTCATCTCAACTGCTTAGCAGTTAAAACCTTATATCATTATATTTTATAAAAATTGAACACAACCTTTAGAAGCTACTTCATTTTGTAGCGGACTAGGATATTGTAAAAGAAATCTATTAGCTAACTGACCCGAGGTCGTTTAGAAGTTCCTACTTTGTATTTGTATACTAATTGGGCAAATGGTGGTTCACATAACCATTATTTTATCACACATTTGCGTGAGTTTACGAGATTGCTCAATTTTTGTTCTTCAGTATAGTTCAAATGCTGTAGATACAATGTTAGCACAGTTTTGTTTACACAGTTTAGCTTTTTATAAACGTGATATTGGTTTATTTTAATTCAATTGCAGCTCGACGACAAAAATGAATACACGAATGCACTATACTCGATTTATTCGATTGTTTTTCTTTAAATTGTTAAATCCATCCGAAAATTGTTAAGCCCGTCGCTAATATGAGGATAGTATACCTGTTTTTTTTTTTGTTGACCCTGTGGAAATTCTACATGAAATTCCTCCGCCCCGGGGAAGGAAGAGGGGCATGCTAAACTCCTACCGGCTAAAACCACTGGGGCGGTCATCTTCGGCACAGGTAATGGATATACTCGTAACCACGACCTAAATAGGTATGCCATGTCTAACCAATAGATTATTTTTACTTAGTTTTAAACAATAAACTTTCATTTTTGTCCTGGTCAATAAACGGTCTCAAATGAAGCGGGCGGCGCAAGTATATTTTGATCAAACTCAGAAGCAGAAGTTCAAAAACAAGTGGTGGGGGTGAGGCACGCACGTGGAGGGCTTGCCACCCCCGGCACAAAGTTAGCGCATTATTCAAGCGAACGCGACTCTTGAGTAATTTTGAAATATTACAATTTTCGAGGCACGCTGCCTCCCCGGTCTTCGACGGACTTAGTTTGTCTATATGTAGATAGTCATGGCTTTTGCGGTTTTGAACTTCTGTTGTTAGTTTTCTTGTGGAAGAAACGGTTTGCTGGAGCTGGTGGCGAGTAATTTATATTTTGTTTAGCTTACGAGCTAACTATACCTTTTTTATTTAACATTTTTTAAGAAGTGAAAGTATATATGTTTATTAGATCGTGTATTTTACTTTTCATCTTTATTATTCGATGTATAAGTCAATTATTAAAACGGTATAAAGTCGATACCATTTGGTGATCATCAGCACGGTTAGCGCAGTGGCTAAGCGATTGGCGTTCTGCACTACGTCTAGCAGGTTCAAACCCCGCACCGAACAAATAACTGTATTATAATCAAACACTTTTAAACGGATTACATAGCGTATATTATAGTTTCTTTCCTGACGTTTTGAACACTTTGCAGCGCTCGTGGTCGCGGTCTCGATGTACCTACTCCGTTTAAACGTGTTTTAGTATATTAAGTAAAAATCGCGAAATCGTAAGACATTACTAAATATTTGTTTAATATACAGATAGTTGATCCGTGGTGCTTATGTGTATGTGCATATGTTAACCTTTACCCACGATACAAAATAAACGTAGAGTGAGGATTTGTTAAAATACAATAAGAATTCTGAAACAGCATATTTATTATTCATTTAAATGATTATTTAGATTATTTTCTTTTTCAATAGAAAATATGGTTTCTGCTTCATATAGATAGCATATTACTTTAAAACTTTAACTTAATTTGCTTAATTGACTGAAATCATGATGTATAACTATAACAAAAACTACTATACTGGAAGCAAACGGTTTTAGCGTCCACGAAACTGCTATAGTTATTCCGTAAACAAAAACGTAACTGATACGGTTACAATTGTAGCTTTAATCCTTTACGTGTGGTGTCCGGATTAAGAATAAAGCACCACTCCATCTCCTTCGATGGATGTCATAAAAGGCCGAAATTAATAATCAACCTAATCCAAAATCTTCAGATTACTGATTTTGAAATTCATCCTTGTTGTATTACGATTACATTTTACAGCAAAAACAGACATATCCGTAATCCGAAATCCAAGTTTTTGGATTAGATCGATTACTAATTTCGGCCGTAAGTGATTCTAAACTAGAGGGATGGGCAGCAGCGTCCCTTATTTGGAACATTAGCCATGCTGCACTCACCAACCCGCCTGCCAAGCGTGGTGAGAACAATTGATGATATAATTATTGAAATCTATCGGGGGCGCCTTTTTTCAGTATTTGATGTCTTATGGCTGATATGATGATGTAGCTTTAATAACCACAGTGGATTTGTACTATATTTTCACAATACATTGAACTGAAATTTAAAAATAACAATTCCTGCTTGTATCACGTAAGAAACTACACTTTTTTGTTGAAAATACTTACTTCTATGCATGTAAAAACCCGGACAAGTGCGCGTTGAACCCTCGTGGAGAAGGTTCTGAAATTGCTGAATATAAGTATTGTCTTTGGTTGAATTTTGTTTTGTACCAATAGGTTATCCGAAGAACAAACTTAACATCGTAGTTGAAAAACATGTTTTCCCATACATTCCAACCGCAAACGTAAGTTTTTACGCATAATATTGAAAGATTTACCAAGGTATTTTAAGACCACAGATTAATTATATGTTTTCCTGATATCTAAAAGTAAAGAGCTATTGTCTATTTTTTTGGCTCGGTAGTTTCGGAGATATGGTCAATTTTCGTAAATTTTCTTAAATAACTTCAAAACTATATAGTTTAAATTGATAAAATAAATACGCTTGAGACCCTCACACGTATTCTTCCTTTTCATATGTTACGCGGTACAATTCTTAAATTTTCTATATTATCCCCAGAAAAGACCCCTATATTCAAAATTAATTTATTTACGTTACACGTACGTGTTTGGGTCGCAGAAATCCATATGTGTACCAAATTTCAACTTTATCGGTCGAATAGATTCGCAGCATTTTGGCTGTGACAGGCGGACAGACAGACAGACACACGAGTGATCCTATAAGGATTCCGTTGTTTTTTCCTTCGGACGTTCGGAACCGTAAAAAACGGTAAACATCTTAACGGTAGCAAAAGAGGACAATAAAACAAAGGCGACATTTGTTTCAAAGAATAGAAGTAGTCAAAACAAGAACATGTGTTATATTAAACAGCATAAAATAAATATTAAGTGGAAAGAATTTCTTAAAAATCGCAATGCTAGTCGCAAAAAAAAGACAATAACGGGCCTACTCTTTTGTAATGGTAAATAGAGAAAAGATGCAAATTTGCACCGTTATGTTTACAAAATTCCTTTTTTGTTACAGCTGTAAAAAAAGAAACAAAGACTGATTGGACAATGAGAAATGCGATAAATGTTGCGCAAACTATTAAAGGCATAGACAAAAGTGACAATTCACCTGCAAATAAGCAGGTAACCGATTATTATGGTAATTCCTTTAACAATGTACTTGTGCTTAGTGCTGTGTTTTGAGAATTGTGGCCAAAAACACGTAACACCTTGACGTAATTTATTGTTTTATTTTGTCGCATTTGTAACAAAAAATCGTTTCCGTGTTCTCTATCGACTCCGAGTTATCTTTGACACGAAAATTTACGGCTTTTTGGGAAACGTAATAAAGAAATGATCGACGCTCTTTTGTTATATTACGCTGCATTATTAAATCAATGAATGTTAAAAGATATAGATTGTTGTCTTCATTTAAATGTTGTCTTTTAGATCTATGAACTATAATAATTCTTTTTACCCGACCGTTGTATATATCCGTGTGGTGTCTGGATTAAGAATATAGCACCACTCCATCTCCTCCCGTGGATGTCGTAAAAGGCGACTAAGGGAATCTAAACCGGAGGGATGGGCAGCAGCGTCCCTTCTGTGAAACGGTAGCCATACTGCGCTCACCAACCCGCCTGCCAAGCGTGGTGAGTATTGGCAAATACCCCCCAAAATGATGACACAGTTGTGAAAATCTATGGGGGAGGCCTTTGTTCAGCAGTGGACGTGGACGTATAAATGGCCGATATGATGATGACCGTTGTATTGAAAATTTGAAGCTATGTTTTCCAATATGTTTCGTACCTACATTTTCTTTTCCAATCAAAATACTCGTATAATACCTACTAGTATCGTTACCATACAAAACTTTAATTATTCAATTAGTAGTATTTGTACGCGAAACGAGTTATTGAACAGATGTGGTGAAGTTTATGACGGCTAATAGGGTTTATGGCTTTTTTATTGACATTAATGTTCTCTTGACTTCGCCGTTTACGACCACCTCATTCATTATCGAACCGATGAGGTCGGACATCACTGTAAATCATAGATGAAATTATGGATAAGCAAACATTGTACCATTTTGACCACTCTGCTGATGAACGAATTTATGGTCATTGAATAACTAATTTTCAAATTTTAGTTTATCAAACGTATGTAAATAACACGTGATGTGTATTATAACCTAGCAGTTAGATCAATTACTCGTATTTTTAAATTAAAACAAAGTAAGAAATCTCTGGAGCAGCACCATAAATTATTCGCGTTTAAAAAGCGTAATTAATCGACATCAAGTTTTTATCTGTGCGCGTTAAACCATTTAAATAAACTGATAACGGGCGGCTACTTTTTACGCAAGGTGGTAGATTATGACAGCTTGGACGTGGAACGCGCGAATCTAACGTACCTCAGATTAAAGACAATAATGTCGTCAAAGCAGACAATACGAACCACGCGCCCGCACACCGCACAATTTATTGCCTATTCGATAATTATGCGGATTCAAAGCTGAAGTGCGGTGCTTTACGTTCAGGTTTACGGTACTTTACGGCGCGCAACTACTGCACGACTTTGTATTTTGTTACGCTGGGGTTAAGATCTATTCGGTCCGCTATTCCCTGCTCCGGGAGCGAAACAATCGGCTATTTGCTTATTCCGTTGCGGCAGTGGGACTCGCTCGCCACGTTTGAAGTGACTGCAATTTGTCTCCAGCGACGTATTTCAAGTAGATATGATCGTGTGTACGACCGATGCTTGCATAAATTTCTCACTAACAGATGTTGTTTTTTGCTTGTTGCGCGCGGGAGGTAACCGACTCACCTGTTACTGGGTAATGTTTGACGCTTCGCAAACGATTTTTTGCTAAAATTAAAAGTTCGATAGCGTCTGATCGGCGGTACGTGCCGTGAATTGATCCAGCATACGCACAACTCATGTCAACGTCATCTTCTACACTTGTGAACGCATCATGTGGAAAATAAATAGCAACTGCATTATAAACATACTCAATCAATCACTCGAATATCATTATGCACTGGAGAAATCTCATCATTAGGTACATCAATTTCAAATAAAACTAGTTGTTGAGTTTAGACTTTTCCCACGCGAGCCGATAACGTTGAAACAGTCCCAGATCTTAGGAATTAAATAGTTGAAGAAAAAACCGGCTATATTTTTGCCATTTCAAGTCTTATTGTCTCTAAATGGCGTCGGTGCGCAGACCTACTTGTTTAAATAAATACGCGATAAATAAACATGAAGTTTAATCAAATTCGATAAAGGCAGATGCGCAGCGCGCGAGTCTTTTATGGCAATAACGGGTGCGCGGCGACCGGTAGCGTTGGCACTTGCGCTGTGTGTAACAAAAACAAAAATATTGTTGAAGTCATTAACTTATTAAGATGATAATTTATGACTGCGTAAGACAATTTCATACTGTACTAGCACACTTGAATGTTCCCCTTAACTTTTTAGACAAGGTCCTATCAAACGGTTGCTTGAAACAAAAAAGGCGCGGAAACTTCGCCTCGTTTAGGTGTGCTCAATTTGTCCAATAGCATCGGATGCGCAACGAAGCGTCATAGGTTTTGTGCAATAGATTAACATGATAATTACATGATAATAATGGAATAAATCCATCAATCAGCACGTCAATTTATGGGACTTTTTAATCCGAACATTGATTTTATGAAAATATTTATCGAGATCTACATTGCCAAGTATTTTCTAATAGAATAAAGAGTATATTATGTCAATTTCGTTGATTACTGTAGCTTGGTTTTCCGTATGAAGTGGAATAAATGCCGTGTGGTGCCGGCTATGAATAGAACTAAGCCATCTCATCCAGTGGGTTTCGTAAAAGAGGACTAAGGGATTAGCCGGAGGACGGGCAACAGCGTCCTTCGAATACATTAACCACTCAACTGGGATTGCCAACCCGCAAAGCAAAGATCGCAAAGCCTGGTGATTCTGGCAAAACCCTCCAATGAGCACACAACACACCGATGTCAGTCGTTGTGGGGATCTTTGAGGAAGGCATGTGTCCAGCAGTGGACTCTTTTCGACCGAAATGTTGAAGTCAAATTAAAGTTACTATTTGTTTTATATTATATTAGGTACTATACGTTTCTATAATAGTATAGTGTAATATGCATTGTTTACTTTCTTTACCTTGTTAATGTGACATCAAAGACGACAGATTGTATTACCAAGTAGCAAATGACTGCTAATCTTGATATCTAGTCTCTCTAGTATTTTTAAGAAAACACTGAGGTACTCTTATAATAATAAACCGGTATTGCCAACCTGTCTTTAATAATAGTGGTTTTATAACATACTTACTTGCGAATTTAATAATATTTCTAAATGTTATCAACTAATTGAACGCTACAAGTGTGATGTGATTTGCTTTATAGTTTACTCTACATCATCCGTTATGGATCACGGTTCATATTTGCCTTATTTATAAATAATTTTACTTGTTCAATTAAATTATTTTATGTGAGTTTCAAGTAACATGAATAGAACCTACCTAGGTTATTTAATATAATACATCAAGCAGCTTTTATTCTGTCTGAACGTAAAGTATTTCAAACTTGGAATTAAAATAAAGGAAATACATGTTATATTATGGCTTGTGTGACTCTATATCCTATTTATAAGGATGTATCTTAGAAGACTGTAAAAACACCACCACCTGGCCCAAATTATATTCCTAAAGATGCATCGGAGGAGGAAATATGATGAAAATTTACATTAATATAATTAAGGAACTACAATGTGAACCCTAATAAGTTCTAGCTCTCCTTGTTGAAGAAGTTAGGTCAACTATAACTGTTAAAGTCAAGGTACTTTGAAGCCACGATAACCACAAGTAACAACATAGTTTGGATTTCAACATTGCATCATAGTATTCAAATTTTAAAATTGTGCAAAATTAAGATTATTTGATATAATTAAAACTTTTTCTTGAATAGTATGCGGTTTATGAATCATATTGTGTATAGCGGTTACTCGCCCGCTTCGTTAGGCGTAAACAATATTTTTATTCGTATCTTCTGAACCCTGCAAGATAACGAAATGGAACATACATAATATATATAAGATTAAATTTATATTTTAACCCAATTTTCATTGCAATCCATTGAGCCGTTTAGGAGCCTATTCTATATAGACTTTCAGACAGACGGACAAATATGATTAGGCTTCGTATAAATAGCTGTTTTCAATAACATTTTGGTATTTATTTAGAAATCCCAGACAGACACTTTATTTTTAATAACAACACTAGGATTTCTCCTGTATCGGGGGTGCGTTTTAATTCAAACGAACCGAACAATTTTCTTATTCAGCTAGCAACTAGGTAGATGAGATCCCAAGGAATTGAGTCACCGCAGCATACAAGGAAAGCTAAATATTACAAAAAGCAACCAGCAGCATCACTGAATAATAAGTAGAGATTGAGATCTAACAGGGTGATGTGAAATCAGACAAATATGGCGGCGCGCATGAGCGGAATCACAAATACTGCGCCCGCGCAAGCACTCCTTGAACTACTTTTTATTTTTCTGGACTTTAAGGAAGTTTGTTTTGTTTGATCAAAAACTGATAAGATTTTTAAATTGAGTTGGTACTACAAGTTTTTGTTTTATTTATAGCAAAAAATGTCTTACAAGTGTTGAAAATTCAAGCCGCTCCGGTTCTATTTTTGACGCTTAAAACCGCCACTGTGTTTCAGTTTACCTTGTATTGTAATTTTTGCATTGTTGATAATCTAAATGCATTTTCTGTACGGGTATTTCTTACTTTGTTATATATGTAAATGACACTGTACATACTAGCTGTAAATGCATTAAAAATAATGTAAACAACTTCTCGTGCCAAAGGCCCACCTATCTGATAGAACTTTAGCTTGGCTTGTCATTTTATAATTATGAGATGTTATTATATTTTGTTTTTAGTTTAAGTTTGTATTTTTTCTGTATGTATAGTAAACTTTAATTTCTTGACAGATTTATTTGTGGAGCTTACAATTAAAATAGATTGTATTCCAATTAATTCTCCTTGATATGCTGATTTTATATGTTCAATTTTAACTTTATGAAAATGTGCTACATATTACACATGTGATTAAAAAACTACTTAAAAATCACAAACAATAGTATTTTAACTAAATATTGCTGAAGTCTTTACTTGTAACAAGATTCTACAAATAAAAATCTTCAAGATTAGTATTGCAATTCTGTGACGGTTTAAAAAATTAACATTACATACATTTTGAAGTGATAAGAGTAAGTTATCATATTCCCATATGGTTATAATACTTAAATTACCTTACTGCATGGTACTCTTATTATACTGTATTATTATATGTTGTCTTATTATTTTAATGTAGGTACTCGTTATTGCGTCAGTTAGTAGATACTAACATAAATAATATTCTCTAATTACGTATAATTCTACTTATCAATCAGTGTAATTAGCTGTTACATATTAAGGTCAATTAAACTTATTCGACCATACAATTAGACACGATAAACGTAGATTCGTTTCTAAATTAATTATAATCCAGTATTGTACAAGGAAGCTGTTATCTCTTATCTCAGCTCAATAACTGTGTACTTCGTAAATGGTAATGTTTTTCTATCATATTTTCTAAGAGATATACCTACCATTTTCAACCATAACTTCATGTAGTGAAGGCTCAAATTTGGTAAAATTGTGTAGAGCAGCGATACAGCATAGACTCGCTAACTAGACCATACCTATTAATATTTTATTTTACTGTTAGTTTAGATGTTGATAGTTATAAATATGATTATTTTGTGTATTGACGTGATTTTATATTTAATACATAAGTCATAAGTTTTTATTGGTAAGGTTCGCTTACATGTCTTTCATTTTCACAAGTTATATTAATACTACAGTAATATCGCTTGACATACCTAATAAAATTTGTGCGCTAATAAGTGAGTTTGTAATATTTAAAACAGTTCATAATGGTGTCAAATATTCCTTTAATTTTGTATGCTTCGTGTGACTATTATTGTTTCTTCTGCTTTCTATTAATGTTAGATAAAGTGATTTTTCATATTTAGACAGATATATTTTATTCATCATATGAATGCATTTTATTTTAATACTTACATTTCGGTTTCTGTTTCCCTATCAATACATTGTATGTAATCAGAAGTTAAAAATCTTCTCTACAATTTGTTAGGCTATTGATATCGTCTACTTAAAATCTAATCTTTGTTAGAGATTGTTTCTAAACATCCGTATTTAAACATTAATAGAACCCTTGTAAAACTTAGTTTGACGAACAGAACATAGCTGGACCCTTGCCGCAAACCTGTGAAGTTGAGAGCCATAAATTGGCAATAAACTCACCTTAAGCCGGGCGGGCGCTCGCCGTCGGCAAACGCGCTCGCGCCATCCCGCTCGCTAAAAACTTCTTCACAAAACTCACAGTTCTACCGAATAAAAAGAGTTCCGAGAGTTTCACTCCGTCAAGTCACGTGTCAGCGTTTTAGATACGGCATGAGCGCAATACGTAATGTGTCGGGCGCACGTGGGTAAGTAGCCGTCAGCAGTCAGGTGCGGAGGCAAGCACGTCGTGTTGTTTATGGCGCGGTTTGTTACGCAACGCGTAGTCGCCGAGGCGCGCGTCAGTAGAATGTGGCCACCGATGCTTTACGAGCGACGGCGCACCCCCCGCCAGGCGACGCCGAACGCCGCGGCGCCGCACTAAATCTGCGACCAACAGAAAAGGACACCACCACCCTCCGTTAATCCAACACCATTGAAGTCCGAGAGACAACGTTAATCGGAGCGATTAATTGAACGGTCCGGTCTCGACTCACGATAGAATTGTATCGGCGGTTGGCCGTAGCACGGCCGATCCGAGCAAGTGCGGCGTCGTAAAGTTTCTTCGTGTATCGTTCGATGCACCAGACGTTGATGCCAGTTCGCACGGACTGAAAGTTGCTCTACTAAAGTTTGGCAATCACTAAGAAATTAAAATAGGTTCTATGATAAAACTAAAACTAGTAATTTTAATAACTGAAAAACTACCGTTGTTAAGTCGTACGCACACAGATTAGCCAGTATATGTCCACTGCTGAACATGGGCCTCCCAACTATCAATATAATGAGCAGATAGGGGTCATTTATATTACCATAATCACCTGTCTTGGCAAGCGGATTGGTTCAAGTCAAAACACATCTTGGTTCTCCACTTAGCCTAAATAGTATAGAGCTATAAACTACTACTATAAAAAATAAGTAATAAAATACAATTAACTATTGCATGAGTTCAGATTCGAATAGTTTACTATAAGTCAGTAGGTTGAATGCGTTTGTGCAGGGCAATGGCTTGCTACGCTCTATTCGCTTTACTCGTGCGTGACGCAAAATAAACGTTACACAACACGACTCTTGTAGAAAATAAAATAACACTCGTACAATTCACCTTTTTATGAGAATGACAATTTGTAAATATCAGATTCTTTCGTCGTTACAATTCTATTTTAAATATGAGCATTTTGAGGTTGAACACATTTATTCTCACCAGCTTAGCACGCACTACCGTGACATAAATTTATCACGATAACATCTCACGACTGTCTGACATTTCAATTTAATCAATCAATCAGAAATTGACTAAGTCATCATAAACGCTTGTTCTGTATATCTCGACAAATCAGTATTTATTTAGAAAATTGGCGTAACTTTCTTAAAAGTCAAGGTCGCTGACACAAGGGGTATACAGCCTCTGATCACAGATACCTATATGATCTGATGAAGATTACCTATATAAAAAGACACCCAAACCCAAGGAACGATTCTATAGTTACATATTATGCAGTGGACTTCGATACGTACTCGTATATACAGAACTCTTACATGTAAATCAGTACCTTCATTGGGATACAAAATATTCAACAATTGTTGGAAAATGTACAAAGTTGATACACGAGATGTGTTATTTCGAATGGTGGAGAACATGGCAAAGGTTAGCTTTTAAATATTTAAATAAAGCGGGTTATTCCTCTACCTGAGTACAGGTATTGCCTAAACCCATTTTATATCCTTCTTTGAGACTGAGGTAGTCCTCCGTAGCCAAGATGTATGAATGCCATCGTATCTTCCCCGTAGGTATTATAGAGAAATAAACTAAAAGAGTGTAAACTTGACTGGTCTGGATGTCAATCAGGCAAGTACCGGACGAAATACCAACCAGAGCCCTCAGGAAGGGCGCGCCTTAAATTGTCTCCCGCCCTGACGTGCCTGCATCACCTCTCTATTAGTAAACATTGCCTTAATCGTGAAAGCCTAATATGCCGCTGATGCCTAAGAAGAGTACTCGAGCAATCCTGCCAACTACAGACCGATCGCTATAACATGCATACTGTGTAATGTAATGGAAAGGGTGTTCAACAACAAGCTGCTATCATACCATACGTTGAAGAACATGAGTTGATCAGTGAACATCAGTTTGGCTTCCACCTTGGACTGTCTATGTCTGACTGATATCTTGTATATGTTAAGCATTGTTGGGGCGAGGCTTTTGATATCTGTGTCCCTAGATATCTGAATTGAAAAGGCTTCTGGTATAAGACTACTATTGTATTTTGCAACTGGGTATTTGACTTATTGAGTGAGCGGTTAATCAGAGTAGTCCTAGATAGCTGCCCATTGGAACTTAAGGCTATAAATGCTGGTGTTCCTCAGGGATACGTTCTTTCTGCGACTCTTTTCTTCCATATAAATGACCTGCTTCACCTTTTGGGTAAGCCCGTTACAGTGCCAAGAATATATCTGTCAACTCAAAAGGAATGATGATGAAATGGATTAAAGATTTATGTTCTGACAGAGAGGCCATGGTGGAGCGAATGAATTTGACCTTTAATCTTGTTTCCTAGTAAGGCAACCACAATTTGGTCAATTTTAACATTACAAAACCTCAGAATTGTCTTTTCACCGTAAAAAGGAGTCTATTTAAACTGGTTCCTCTTTTCCAAAGTACATTTGCCCCTATTACTGACCGCTTTGAGGTTTTGAGCATGGAGCTGACTTCAAAACTCTACTTCGGCTCTATCATCGGGTCGAAAATAATGCATCCAAAAGTTGGGTGTCCTAAAGTGAAGTGATACTTTACACCTGGACAGCTATTTAATATGGATAAAGCACACGTCCGTTCTTGTATGAAGTATTGCAGCCATTTATGGGATGGCTCAGCAAAGTACCAGCTTACTGCACTTGTTTTGGTAGAACACAGAGCTAGAAGACGTATAAGCAAAGAGGCACTGGTAGCTCAGCTCAACATCCTAGCATATCGGCGAAACGTTGCTCGCCTGCAACGTCTTATACAGATTGTAATTCGGAAAATGTACGCGAGAGCTACACGATTATCCCATCTGCACTTGGTTTATATCTCTATAAGTTATACTCAGTGTTTCTTCTTAACCATAATTATGCGTACAGCGTACGTAAAGTGTGGAACTACCTACCATCGTATGTTCCTTGCTGTTTATATTGTTTGTTGTTTATATTGGTCCCCAGTGGATGTATTCATGATGAGCTTCCTCTGCCCCAGGGAAGGGGAAAGGGGCATGATGGATTCCTACCAGCTCAAACTACTGGAACAGTCATCTACGGCACCGAAGGGGGGCTCCAGGTCCTCGTAACATCACACTAGAGCCGCCCATTGTTGCCACGTCTTTAGGGACATCTCGGAGGGGATGACTGTAAAGCGGTTATAATATTTATTTTTCACTTGTGTAATCTAATCGCTTTTTCTAGTCATTTTAAGCCATAAAAACACGTAGTAGGAATAACTGTGGTGTGTAAGAATTATTTGATGGTATTTTGCATCCAAAAGCTTCATTATTTTATCATCTTACTTAGTTTCTTTTGGTTTGAGTATTTTAGATGATTTTATTTTAACTCTAAAAACTGCTAAGAATAATAACATTTTATAATAGTTCCCGTTTTCTTTCAAGTTCTCATCCCATATATCTAACACTCATTGTTATAAATCTTTTCAAAGTCAAAAGTCAAGTTTTTATTCATGTAAACCATTTACTGGCACTTACGAATAGTCAGAATTTAAATAGTTGCATAGTTGCACGGTTCCAAGTCGTTGGTCCAATGGAGAAAAACCGGCAAGAAGCTCCATGGATATACTCTTTTAAAATATGATGTATTACAGTCTTAATATTAAACACAATATAATCGTAAAAAAGAAGCTATGTGAGGTTAATGCATGCCAATGTGTGGGATAAATACCACACATTTATTATTTACAATAAGATTTTTTGTTACAGTTACCATCTCATACAATAGTCCTGGACAACCGAGGACAATCCGTAATGATTAAATAACTAGATATTTCAAATCTTAACGACTACTCATAGTAATATTTTATTTATTTTCTGCTACAAGCCGAAATGATAAAAAAAAACAATTTGTGGGAGACTGGAGTTTAAAGTAAGCCGGAGCCTGTATCTTAGGGCGCCAGGTAAACATCGCAGTGCGTTTGTTAAGTAGAACAAACATTGCAGGACCAATTCAACAATTTCGTTCTCAGTACATAGTTAATGTCCATGTTTGGGGGCACCAATGAAGTTTTTAGTTATATTTAACATGTAAAATAACTTGTTTGGGCTTGGGCATCTGGCAAAATATTAAGATTTAATATTTTAATATAAAAGGCTAGAATTACCGTTTTATGGGGTTACAGTTGCGTACTTTAGGAGAAATTTTATCTACAGAGAGTACTTTTTCAAACTTAATTACAAAGTTACGTAACTGAAATAAGGCGAATCTGTAAAGAATACCTATTGTATAAAAATAATTATTAATGTAATACAAGTGACATAACTTAATTGATATTACATTAACTTAAAACAATCTGAAGTGGTGTATCTATACGAAAGCCAACTACAATAAGCACAAAACATTTAAAAGTATTCTTCACAAATCCTCAATACAAAAGCAACCGTTCACCTAGGATGATTGAACAATATGAATGGATAACAAAGGAATAGGATTCCAGCCAATCAAAAGCGTTCATTGATCCGCCATCTTGTTTCCCCACCAATTCCACCGAATCGAGATGAGAGGTAGCGCCAGTCGCATCTGTCAACGTCAAGATGCTGTACATACCTATCGTTATAATAAGATGCTTACTTAATAAAATTGTTTTTAATACCGGTAATTACTAAGTTATTGTAATTATTCAAAGTGTAAATGATAACGTTATCGATCTATTATAATGATTGAGCATTTTATTTCTTGTGTGATTTGAGTAGATGTTAGTTATTTAGATGTTACTTTTCCTCCCCTTTAAGAACGAATTAAGTGGACGTAATAACCTTGAAGTATTTACCTACCGTTTTGTCGAATCTTATGGCAATACCATCCTTAACATTTAATAATTATAATGATTCTACAATAGTAGTTTGACACCATTCGATCTATGGATCGTATATGTATCGAGAGTTTTTATTCTCTCTTCGTTCATCTCACACTTTCCCTATGAGCTCAAAATAGATAACCATAGTATACCTAATTTTCAAAATTTAAACGGGCATTCCAGATTTTGAAAGCACATTCTAACGTGAAAATGAATTTACAATCCTAAACTAATCGTACGCTCCCGAAGCTTCTCTTTTTGCACGAGGATTCCCACCTACGCAGGCACTGCACAATAAACCCTGCAATATAATAACCCCAATCCTGTGCACAATTTTCTCCACTAAATGTACATAATATTATGAAACAAGCGTGAAAACACTTTTTACTTTGCCCTGCTCCATCCTAATGCTCTCGTGTATCGTCCACCCAAAACAGACTCTCCCCGTCATAAGCGCTTGACGCACGCTGATCGACCCGAACGATGAAATCACCAAGAGACTCGCGCAGTTTCGTTCAAACCGACTAGTTTATCGTCCTCATTGTCAAGGTCCGCTCGCTGACGGCACAGAGGCCTGTCATTGTGTCGACCTGTTTAATCTCCCTCCCAAATAGCAATGGTGAGGCCATTGCTCGTGCCGGTCCGTGTCGAGTCAGTAGCTTTGCTATTTCGTAAAATATTTAAAAAACCATGCAGTTGTCCCTAGTTTGATCTCCCAGCAACGCCCTAACCCAAGGTTCGAATCCCGCAGGGGGCGTCCTTAGCTGCAGTTGCTTAATTTGTAAGTATACCTATGTATGCCTGGCTGAAGTTATTTTTGGCTTCGCCTGAATGCCCGGTTTAGCAGCAATATCTCACTGAGATGTCTACAAGAATTATAAAAGCAATCTAAATTATTTTTAATGTGGATTTATTTGGGTCTTATATTTTATCTAGGTATAAGTACGAAAAATAAATTATTATAGGTAGGTAGGTACTCGTGGCCTTAACTTCCTTTTACCACTTCATCGAAACATCTTTATGTGCAAGAAATCACCCACTCTAGCGGAGGGAAGGTGACTTTAAAAAGGTCGCCCCCCCAGGCACTTCTTGAGGAGGATTTTAAAGGATTCCCGCGAAGCCTCGCTGTGCGCTGTGCCGATTTTATGATACCTAAGAACCTACCCTTTCTGTGAAATAGTATTAGAGGAAAGTAACCAAATATGGAATACCATTTTGATTTATGGGTATATACACAAAATAAATATGTTTAATAGTAACCCTAATCAGTAACACATTTTTGCATTTGTAATTGTTAAAATCTAACATAATTAGATATATTAATAATCATTGTGTAAAATGCAAAGTAACAAAAAGGTATCTTAATACGAATTAGGTATCCAAATATGGAATATTTGAATAATACACCACAAAAATAACAATAATAAAATTTAAGTTCTCCGATATCTGATAATAATGGTAGAAAATAAAAAGTTGCTTAATGTACTTGCAGAAATCACAAATCCAGATGTCAATCTATTGACCAGTGCAATAATTATGTGTCCGGAGCCTACACATTAGTGTTTGATTCGAATTTCTCCTACCACATAACCAGAAAACGGGCTACGGAAAAACATACAGTCTGCATCACCAAATTTAGTAACTTTTTGGGCTATTGATGCATCAGGTTCACTGTCTGTATTAAACTGGATACCGTTTTCAACATCAAAGCCAGCACATTCAGAATCTGCTGTGCGATCAGTCTTATTTTCCCTTTTCGTTTTGTTTCCAGTTTTCTTCATAGTATTTATTTGTATGGTCCATTTGTTTTCCTTTTTTTCTTTTCTTCTTCACTGATAACTATCAAATCGTTTTTGTAAGGTGATGATGTTATGACTGCTGATACATCAGCTTTTCTTCCCCGTTATTTTTCTGACACTTAACTTATGTCATATAAAGACACCAGCCCTAGATCGGTGAGTTCATGTCTGGGCGTGGAAGGTTCAGGTTCACGTTCTGCCCTATGTCTAGGTTCGAGTACTGGTATTTCAGTTAAGAACCCCAATATGGAATTTTCCATAATCAGACCCTAATGAATGTCCATATTTGGAATGTTAGAGCGGTTATGGTTTGCGTTTTTTATGCGTATAATAATTCATCATCATCGTCATATCAGCCATTTATACGTCCACTGCTGAACAAAGGCCTCCCCCATAGACTTCCACAATTGTATCATCATTTTGGGGGGAACTTGCCAATACTCACCACGCTTCGCAAGCGGTTTGGTGAGCGCAGTATGGCTACTGCTTCACAGAAGGGACGCTGCTGCCCATCCCTCTGGTTTAGATTCCCTTAGTCGCCTTTTACGACATCCACGGGATGAGATGGAGTGGTGCTATATTCTTAATCCGAATCTTCTAAAAATACAAATAAAACATTTTTAATACGTAGGTAATATTTTTTTTTATTTTACACATTTTATTCAATAGGGCTAATCTATTACACACCTCAGACATCTATCCTCCTTAGAATTTTCACGGTGGGACATCTATTCATCGTAAAGGTAGGCATCTATCCTCAGAAAAAAGGTTCTGCAAGAACTCAAGTGCTGCACAATTAGTAATTTTTAGGTCAACGAAAACAGGTCATAATGTAAGATTAAAGATTAAACTAGCTTTATTCATAGGTAGTAGCTTTTGTCATCGTAAATCAATAGTTTTAGAATTATGAGCTCTTTTCAAAAAGTGGGGCAACTATTCCGGTTTTACCCTATCAATATTCAAGGTTACATTGTCAGTGGGGTAACTTTGAATACTTCTCTCCGTTTTGTCCTATATGACAATTTGAATAATTGTTAATTCAGCTTCCCGCAGAATACAAGCCTTTTGAGAAAAAAAAGAGAAAAGAAAGAGAATCTTCGAAGCAGTTTTATTCAAACTTACAAGGAAATTCAAAGATACCCAACATGACCGTACATAAGCTATGTGATTAATAAATCGAATGACAACTTTTACTCTCCAATATAATCACATTTTATCAAAAGCATCCAAAATGTACACTGTCACAAGCAAATAAATATTATCGAAGTAGAGTAACTTCCATACCGTCGCAACAGCACATTTCGTTCCCCACATTCCTCAGCACGTTTAAAGCATGCCCTAAACAGCTGATTTCCCCCCTATATTCTCATCTCCTTTATCGCACACTAAAACACGTAATAAAACAGAGAAAACCATAGTTTATGCGCTCCCGCCGGTACAGCGCGGACGGCGTGCGTAACCTACATGCGGCCATTTCGAGATTTACGATCTGGGAATTGTGTGTTAGAGTGAGATAAAAACATTAAAGTCTCGGCCGACGGCGAGCTCGAACGTAGCTCGTTCGTTGATACTCCGAGAACAAGACTCACGCAGTATATGGTAAATCTAAAGATACTTTATGTCCAGTCACTCTGAACATCTTTAATAGGTGCGTATAACATTGACTTTATCTCCTTCACTTTCTTGAAAGAAGTTAATACTTTGATCTTAATTTGAAACCTGAGCCATCTATCAAATTAGATCTTAAAATTCCCTGTATACTATCACCTCCAATCGCATACTAGCTCATTTTGTTACGTCTGTGTGCGTAAATTAAACTATCCGCATGGGACCGATGAATGTTATAGCTTTCCCTTTTGTTTGTCTGAATTATGGCTGTGTTAGAGCGAGAAGTCGTAAATCGCGGCGTGCCGGCTATAGTGACATCTTTATGGGCGGGGTGCGATGCCGCGTGCGATGCAGAGTGGGAGCCGCGGCAGTCGAGAGCATGGCGTCGACGTGAAATCAGGCATTTTTAAATATTATGCGCGTTTTGTTTGTTACATTCATTAATTTTGTTCATGAAGAAAAGCAGGTGTTATGTTTGATTGGATGGGTACCCATATATAATATAAGTAAAAATACACCTTAAACATAATTTGTACACAGAAAATAAAAACAACTTGGGTCCTAAGCATTCATTCCATCTGCAATTAAAATTAAATGTGAAAATCCTAAACATTTTGGTAAAAACTAAGACATTTGTACATGTAGGTACCTACTCTACCTATCTACCTAAAGAAAAGTCAACCAAGTGCCAAGTCATAGGTACCTACTTCATTAATGCAGGTAGTGAAAGCTTAAAATAAGTTTGTAGGTAGGTCTACCCACTGTAAGAGAGGTTTGTAATCATATCGTCAGTTGAGGTTGGTTATCAATAAGACTGGCACACAAAGTCAAAAAGTAAGAATTAAGGGGTCGAATGTATTTTTTAACAAAAGTAAAAAATCCTTGCAATAAATTTAATAACTAATTGTTTTACGCTCGTGACATCAATACTAATCTTGATTTGAAGATCTTTAAATAGAGAAAGTGGTGCAAGACATTATATGGGATTAGACATAAAAAATATATATTTTTTTAGAATTGTTCCATTTTTGGGAAATGTTTTATGAATATGTGAAGATTGATTAATCTACACACCGTACAACGTTGCCTCATACTTGACATTGGCGAAATTGTGGAAGATACTCTACAGAAGCCATAATCTAAGAGAAGAAGAAGTAATTATTGGACACTGTTAGACTTAACTACCGAAACATCACAAGCTGTGTTGGTAAATATATATAGATAATACCGGTCTGAACTGAACCTAAAAATGTCGGAGTAGGAGTTTATCTAAAGGCTAGTAGAAAATTGGCTTTCTTTAGACCAAATCTAATTAAAATGGTCACAAACTAATTGTGTTATATCAAAACAAGGAAAGCGAAAGTGGTAAAAAACGATAAATCTAATGGAACGGATCATTCTACAGGTGGCAAGGTGTAACCCAGCCCTTAATGAGAGTCGCCCTGCGCTCAATAAATTTGCGCTGTGTACCTACCTCACACTGGATTCCTTTATTTGTCCGCAAAGCTTTGTGATAGAAGTATGAAACTTCCGATTTCAAATCTTATCTTATTTGTTAACACATGAAATCGATTTATGAGCATCATATGTCGACACTATTAGGTTTTACTACGTATAAGTACCTACTTTGTAAATAAGACTAGGCTATGCATCAGGTCTTGGGGGTCGCGGGCGCGCAGATTGGGGAATCTGCGCGCTCACACCGACCGACCCCCGGGAAGACGGTGGCGCGCACGTGGTCACGTGCCGCCGTGTGCGCAGCACAGCGCAATGCGAGGCTTGGGGGGATCTTTTACAATCCTCCCCGAGAAGTGCCTGGGGGGCAACCTTTTTACAGTCGCCTTCCCTCCGCTAGAGGGGGTGACCGCTTTACAGTCATCCCTTCCGAGATGTGCCTAAAGGCGTGGCACCAATGGGCGGCTCTAGTGTGATCTTACGAGGACCTGGAGCCCCCCCCCTTCGGTGCTGAAGATGACCGCTCCAGTGGTTTTAGCCGGTAGGAGTCCGGCACACCCCTTCGCCCTTCCCCGGGGTGAAGGAAGTTCCATGTAGAATTTCCACTGGACATCAATAAAAAAAAAAAAAGGCTATGCATCAGGTAATAGTTGCATCACGTCTTGTGCACACATGCTGCCTTTTTTGTAACAGGTTGAAGAAATTAGCGATCAGCAGTAAGTAGACCGCTAGCGGTCAAGACGGTGAAGATAGAATTTGAATGTTAATAGGTACTTTTTTTTTATAGGTACAGTATTTTTTAAGCTGAGATATTGAAACCAATTAATATGATCTATTCAATAAAAGTAGGTATGGCATTTATGCCCAATGTTGCCATCATCAATCACTGGTTTTAGTCATTGATTCAAAATTTGATAAGTATAATATTTTGTATATACATATCAATTATTTAAATTGAAGAATACGGAAGAGTTCGAAGAAACTTTCCGTAAAAGCTTCAGTTATAAGTATCATCAACTTCACCCACAGCTTAATCGTAGGCCGATTAGCGATTGATAGATTGCTATGTATGTACCTATATAGGTATAATATGCCTACTCTCCCTTGTGCACTTGGTGTCTGTTTTGTGCTAATTGCATCCAGGTAGGTATTTCCTGTGACCGCTTCTATATTATGATAATGGGTAGCTGGTCTACCAAAGGGTCGATTTTCCATCTCTTAGTAGGTATCCACTCTGTTAGGGCTGTATTCCACAGATGAAAGCTTGGCACCCCCCCTCCCTTTTCCCCTTCACTAGCGCATATGATGTCCAGGAGAATATACACATGAAAAAAAGGGTAGCTCCTATGTCGTGAGGTCTGTTTACAGACGAAAATGTCACAAACCCGAACATCCGTAACAAAAACTACCCGTAGGCGATACAAATATGAAGAGACTCTGCTGTGCCCTGCTGTGCCCATCCCTCTGGTTTTGATTCCTTTAGTAGTCTTTTGCGATATCCACGGGAGGAGATGGAGTGGTACTACATTCTTAATCCAGACAACACACGGATATACCTTAAACTCTTTAAAAAAACGCTGCACATAATCAGTGGTCTCAGGGACAACTGTTGGTATCATGTTCACGCCACCGCCTATTATTACAGAGACGAAATAATTAAAGACTTTCTCACCTTAAAACATTGTGTACATTCTTTGTTTCTTTTCCGTTGGCGTTGACCACAAAGGTCAATCTTGTATCAGATTTACCTATTCAATCTGCCATTGGCCTCCGATTTGGTTTAATAACAACAACCTATGACCGGAACTGATTTTAAGTACATGGAGATGCTCAGTTTAAATACCACTATGCAGGCACCCATCCATAGACTGACTGCGCTAAGTGTTGCTTAACCGGATCCGTCCGACACCTTACTGATTTTTATGCGATCAGTGAGGGCAACTGGCTATGGACGCCTCTCATTGTGGACGCCAAACTCAAAACTATATGATAGATGATGAGTTCATTGCATCATCATATCAGACAAAAGACGTCCACTGCTGAACAAAGGCCTCACCGATAAATGACCGGTTACATAGCGTGTGTCGTCATTTCGGGGGGAATTTGCCAGTAGGTACTCACCATGCTTGGCAGGCGGGTTGGTGAGCCCAGTATGGCTACTGTTTCACAGAAGGGACGCTGCTACCCATCTCCCTGGTTTAGAGTCCCTTAGTCGCCCTTTTCGATATCCACGAGTGGAAATGGAGTGGTGCTATATTCTTAGTCCAGACACCACACGGATCAAATGCATAGAGCCGTTGAATTCAAATCATCTTCATCATCATATCAACCAAAGAATGTCTACAGCTGAACAAAAGTCGTCCCCATAGATTTCCACAAAGTCCGGTCACATACTACACGCATCCAACGTTCCCAACGACTTTCACCAGGTCATCCATCCATCCCGTCGGAGGTCATCCCATGCTGCGTTTTCCAGTGCGCGGCCTCCACTCGAGAATATTTTTGCCCCAACGGCAATCAGTTCTACGAGCAATTCAAATCATTACCTACTGCTAAGGTTTAAAGTTGACCGCGACCCATGCTCAAAACAGCAAGCTTCATTCGGTCCGTGATATCGTTTGACATCTTTTATGATATTAATGAATCCTCCCGGGATTTCTTAAATTGTATCTTAGTATCTAAGTACTTCTTTATGGGCGCCTTGTCATTATCATTCATCATTTCAGCCGAAAAATATACACTGTTGGATTGAAGCCTCCCCCAAAGATTGCACAAATGACCGGTGTGGTTTTGCCATAAGCTATAGCATTAGCACTACTCCATCTCCTCCCGTGGATGCCAGCAGACAGAGGGATGGGCAGCAGCATCCCTTCTTTGGAACAGCTGCCATACTGTGCTCACCTCTCACTGTGTGGGAGGCCCTTGCTCAGCAGTGTACGTCTTATGGCTGATATGATGGTGATTTTGATTTTATTCGTCATTCACGCTTTAAGCGGGTTGATAAAATGAGACTGTTCCCCCCCCCCCCCCCCACCTGTATAGTGATACTTTAGATAGTTGGGATAAAACGACTAAGAGCTTAAAAAACCAATTAAATATCTGTAAACGACGTCCTATTCATTAAAAGTTCGTAGAAAATTAACAATACAGGACTCCAGTAACCAGATAAGCTTCCAAAACCATAATTTAGAACTCTATATTGTATAATATAGATATGTATTGAAATGTAACCAAAATCAAAACTTGGTCAAGCTCTGTCCTCTTCTTACTTTGTATGGACACTGTTTACTTGACAAAATCTAATGGAGAAACTATTAGATTCAAGAGTAGAACTCATCGCACGCCACAGCCACATCCAGCCATTTTAAGGTCTAAAGTAATTGAAATGAAGTTATTGCGAAACTTCGTATGCCTACGCACTTTTGCGACTTCAATTGTCTAGTTCTTCGGTCTGCTTTTCCAGAGTAAAAGTACAAAAAGAAATTGCCCCTACATAGTGTCTATTATAGCTTTTATTTCCAACTGTAGATCAATAATGTTGGTAAATGTAAAAAATAAAATAATGTTTTGTTGCTATTAACTTTACGGGTCATAAGCGTGATGTTACGCATTGACATGTAAGTAATTAAACATGTTCGAAAACTAATAAATGTAAACCACTAAAACGGAAGCTTGATTAAAATTCAATCAATATTTAACTATTTATCGAAATCGATTTTTAAACTCTGCGTAACACAACAAAAATATTACATTAGCTACCATAAATATAAACAAAGGTAGGAAAACCATAAAAATACGTCCATACGTGACAGGGAATGGAGTTAATATGCAGATTAATAAAGAAGAGACGCCGCGCGGTACAATAATTGGTGATTCCTCTGCAAGTCACGGTGCGCCCGCGCCGTTTCACTAGTCCCACATAACAGATAATACAGAAGGCTAACCTCCTTACTCTGTGCTATAAAACTCACACATCACTACACGCACTATAACAGTTGCTACGGTAGAAGTGAAACGAATTACGATATATGCCACTGTTTGATAAATTATGCCATTCCCATAAACACAAACGTACACTGACGTTTCTATTAATTAGCATTTTATAGTACTTGGATTTTCATCTTGGAATAGAACAGTCTGCAGACACGCATGTTTTGTTCGTCATATAGAACTGCGTGTAGGTATAATGTGGACAACGCGCATTGTATAAAGTGGATCCTTTCTACTTATCTTTTTTGTATTGAAAGGTACGTCAAACTACATAGGTGCGTACGCGAACAACACCGATCGCAGAATTGGGTTATATTTATTTTTCGTGTCTATTTTTAGTAGCTGACCATTTGGATTCCGGAGTCATTGTGTCCGTTTAATATTCGTGCTGAAAATATTAAACAAAATGTTGATTAGCGACTTAATATGCTTACGCCTTAAAGGAAAATTACTTGGCGTGTAACATATCCACCTAAATTTATATGCTTATAGAATATAATTTATAAAAGTATTTGCTACATTTAACTTAATCTGGTGATGTAATTTGTTCACTAGATGGAATAGGTACTAGCTTTAGCCAAAGCTGAGCTGTTTGAATGCCACGAAAACGATAAAAAATATTTTGTACACTTAGCTGTGTTATGCATGGGGATACTCGAAGTCTTAACACTTTTTTAAACTGTAGTTTGCAACTTAATATCAATAGGTGCCACGCATGCTGAAGACTGCAATCCGCGCACGGCATCGGATGCGTCTTACTGTACGAATGGGTTCAGTCAAACTCGTGCGGACACAGAACCTGGCTTTGCTGTAATTCCACAGGATATATACCTCCTATCCTGTAGTTGGACGTCACGAGTAAGACCAGGGTGATGAAAATCTGTACGTCTAACATTTGTACGAGTACAACACGAGATATGGAGAGCACCAACACTGCTGTTTGAATGGCAGATTGCTTATATGGCCGACCGAATCACGCAAATGCGATGAGAAGAGGAAAATAAATCTCCAAGATGCTATCAAAGGGAATGACTAACGCAAGCCACCCTCTGTCGCGTTGGGCCACGTCGATGTCACCAGACAGGAGACAATCACAAGTTTGAAAGCGAGTATGCCAGATATGCAGTGGGAGATAAAGGCATCACAAACTACCATCGGTGATTTGCGTACCGAAGTAGTATACTTGGGCAGGTACAGTAACACTATAAAGGTATGTAAAAAAAATATAGAAATGAATGTCAATGCAAGTGGCAATTTGCCAAAGGCAATGTCACTGAAGCATGTTAACACCTCGATGAGTCAAGTCAAGCCCTCACCAAACATCAGCGGCAATATTAAACAAAACCGGCAACACGCCAAGGACAGTCTGACCAAGATGTCATTGAAGCTCAGAATAAAAAAAAGAAGAAATCGTCTAGCCTGAATCAGTGCGGTACTATATACACTGGAGCAAAAATAATGCTGCGTCCCGCCATATTCTCGACTTGACTCGTCATATCCAGCTTTAATCATCTGTCAAGATGTCAAACACAGCATTCGAGTCACCTGCATTTTCAACCATTTCGCGGCGCCAATCCAAGCGACGGCTTTTTTGATCTTCCGTCGAATTATAAGGTATCCGTCTGGTGCAAAGCTTTCTGACATCAAAATGTTCGTGTAAGACTTGAATTTGGCTTATACTAATGCCTAAACTTGCCCGGATATGTTGATATGTGACTCTTTTATCAACTTCTATCATTAGGTGCACACCACTCACGTTATCTTAAGTGGTCGCCATAGAAGGACGTCCTTCGCGCAAATCATCAGTGAGATTGCTCGACCACGTTTAAACTGATTAAACCGGTGATAACCGTGGCACTAGATGGGGCTTTATCATGAAATGCCAACCGAAGTTATTCATAATACATGTATGTGTTGATTAAGACCGCACTGAAAGTCGTTTTAAATCATGGTGCGAAAACTTTCTCTAGTCAAATTAATTTCAATGCATAACACGCACGTTTTAAATTGCCGCGAATTTGTAAAAAATCGTTACATCTTCGGATTGCGTAAGTACGACCACATTTCTTCCTACCGATCTAAGCTTAAATGGCTACCTGTTCGTCAGAGGAGAGCCGTTAGATCACTCTGTTTGCTTTTCACTATTATAAACGATCCTTGTGCTCCTAATTATCTTAAAATTTTCTTTCACCTTTTAGGTGGCTCTCACAGTCATGACCTTCGGGCTTCTGAAAAATTAATTCTTAACATTCCATCCCACCATACAGGGTTTATGTCCAAATCCTTCGCTGTTTCAACAATAAGACTCTGGAATGCGCTTCCTCTTGATATAAAGAAAGCTCCAAATAAATTCGCGTTTAAACGTAAAGTGCGTCAATACTTCCTGAAATTGTTACAATCCTAATCAGTTTTGTTAATAGAGTTAACGTCATTAGAGTTAATATTTATATCAGATATTTTTATGTATTCTATTTAACTATTTATAATTATGTAATATAATATAGTATCTATTTTATATTAGTATATGTATGTATTCCTATTTTTAATTCAGACTTTTTTAACATTAGATATAGCTTTGCTTTTATACTTCTTTCGAAGTGCTTTGTTTAACCCAAAGGTTGACTGGTAGAGAATGCCTCATGGCATTAAGTCCGCCTTATATATACTCAATGTACATAAAAGTTTAAATAAATAAATAAATAAAAAGAAAAGACATATGAATTCAATGTACATCTACAGCTTTCCAAAGAGTTCTTTATTTGAAATTGAAAGAAATTTTTCATCGGCAACTTTTCTTACTGGCCCATTCTAAAAACATTCAGGTTAACCGTCGTAGAGAGGCTCGTTGCTAAGTTACAGCCAGCGGATTGAAAGATGGTAAAGCAACGCTTGCCACGGTCATTCCTTAGATGGGTGACCATTCCTAACATACCGAGACCGTTCCGTGCTCGTGCCGTTCTCGTTTCATCCCGGTTGTCATGTAAAGCATCTATGACATTCGTTACTAGTATGCAGAAGTTCAATGCTCTGTCAAAAACTGGTCTAACCTAAGAATTTGAGTACTGCCCAGTATTTAGGTTGTGGAGGTTTGATGGCAGTCATTCCATGTAAAACATCGATACTTAGCCGCATCTGGTTAGACTAGAAGCAGACCCCAACAACAATGGTCTCCATTCGAGAACTTTACTGCCCTGACGTCACCAGTTCTAAGAGCTGTGTGCCTCACTCAATGCCACTACAGCTTACTAATCCTATCAGCTCGAATGAGCTTTACACAGCAACTTTAGTATACGGATTTCATTGCTGATTCGATCTTTTAGAGAAATACGAAGCATAACTCTTTATATCCTGCATAGGTCGCTGAGTGCTCTTGAGCTTTCTTACGAGGACCATAGTAAGTGACCACATCTCTATACCGTTATGTCGTCGCTAGTTAACACACACTGGTTAAAGACTTTTGAGGCACTGGAGTAAATAGACCGAAAGTAAAAAAACTAAAATTTGCTTGGCATAGGCGAAATTTAAATTTTAATCAATAAATCATAGGTTTATTGAGATAGGATATCCGTAATCATTGTACCCTACTTATAATATTAGTGAACTTGCGCAACGAAATTCAAATTAGGCGAATGACATTTGAATTGTACGATCTGTAATGCTATATCTTTGGATACGATTAGGTGATGACGTGTTGGATCCACAGAATAAAAATTATATACCTAGATACCGAAGCGAATGTTGGCATTGTAAATTACTTTATTATGCTTAGTGCAATTTAGCACCTAATAAATAAACGAATTTGGCGGAATTTTCGCAAGGCAATAGGTACGAAAATATTTAGTTAGTTTAAGAATTATATGCTTTATCTACAATAAACTTAGTTGGTATTCATAACACTGCATGGACATTCCTAGTTTTATAATTATATGTATTTTGAAGTATTAATAAGCCCTTGCCTCAAGATATTCCGTGGGTAAGTAGGTGTCTGGGAGATTATGTCATGAGAAGGATTCTTCTATGTAAGTCACTTACCGTTTGTTTCGTGAAAATATTCTCCGTTTGACGAGCGTACACCGTCAATATGCCGTCAGCAGTTTTCCCGAACACAAACGTCAAGAAGAGAGTGTCCGTCTCCCTAAAAGGTCGGCAGTGCATCAGTGACTCCTCTGGTGTTGAAGATGTTCATGAGTGGAGGTGATTGCTTTTCTTTTTAGGTGCCGAAGATGACCGCTCCAGTGGTTTTAGCCGGTAGGAGTCCGGAATATCCCTTCGCCATTCCCCGGGGCGAAGGAAGTTCATGAACAATTTCCACTGGACAACAATAAAAAAAAAAACAGGGTAATACGCAAACTCGTGTGCCCACTCTGTAATAAAATAAATAAACGATCGTTTGTATGAGTCGTCTATTAGATAGATTAGTTTACCAGCAAAGTTGTGGATATCTAGTTAAATAGGTATCCGATAGCGAACTAAAAGTGGATACCTATGAATAACAGTAACATCTTCTGGCTTTTAGGTACTGAAATATGTACTGAGTATATTGACTAAACAGACAACTGAAAACAGTAAGTAGCCAAGCCATTCATCATAACCTTAGGTAATGGAGCTACGGCTAAGTAGTAACTGCTTTCAGAGTTTCTCAGAGAAAATTACGGAAAAATCTTTTCTCCTCACTAACAATAGGTCTCGTATTAAATTGCAAACATAAATATTATTAATAACAGTGTCCCATACTGAAGTTTCATTCGTTCACAAAAGAAAAACTCCGCTCCATGTAACCTATGCATTGCCATCTATCTTTTTCCACAAAAGCCGGACATTATTGTTCGGTCCAAACACTCCTAAATCTTCGGAAAAGTAATATATTTTCGTTTTGCCCAGTGCGGTGTGGGGTACATACACAGACGCTCAGTCAGTACGCTCCGCTACTTTCTGTATCTACTAATGTTTTATACATTGCCGTTTTCTTTCAAGCCCATACGCTTTAGATGTCGTATCGGAACCAATGGAAAAGCGTCGTAAATTTTTCATTGCATAGATCGTGTTTTCTGAAACCTATGTTGTTTCGTTTACGACTGTTTCGCGCTAACATTCCAATTGTGGGAATCGTGCGTATTCATAGTGTTAAGGTCTAAATGTAACTTCTTCGCAAAAGAAATTCAACCTTCCTTGTACAGTCATATGGTTTCCTTTTGTAATCTCATTTCAACTATATAGTACTTTTTCAGTTTGTAAGCTAGTCTAACAATATTTGTGTGTGCAGTAGACGAACTTGCAAATGTGGATGACTGTGAGGGATATTAAGATTGGTGATTCATATAGTTGACAATACTTCATTGTTTCGATATGAATCTGATCTGACGTAAATATTATGAATGGTTTATTTTTTTGGGACAAGCCCGCCACACATTCCCAACCACTGCAACTCCTGTAAGCCAGGATCTACAATGGCGACCACCGAAAAGAACACCGATCAATGAAGCTCGGTGTGTCCCAGAGAAATGAATAACTGTCTTGGAACCCGCACCGAAATTAATCAGAAAAGAAAAAGGAGGAGTAGGAAAGAATATACGTTCCACTTCCCTCCGTAGCAAGCAGGAGACAGAGAAAAACGATAGGCCATAATAGGCACAATAAATGGGAGTTTACAACAGGGTTAAGCCCAGTTGCCAAGCACCACGGGTACAATTTTTTTTATTTACGGGTCCTATGTTGTGAGCTATTGTGACTGATTCCAATAGTAGGTATGGCAAAAACACTTGAACGCACGGAACATTCGTCCTAGTCGCAACAAGGTCTGTATAGTAAACAACCCCGGATGTAACTTGCATGCTGTCAAACATAATGTTGCGTTCATCTTGCCAAAGAATACACTCCCACAGGATATGATGTGCAGACTGTTCATATTCACAGTCCGGTGTTGAACATTTGCAGAATGGTGAGGTAACAAGCTTGAAGCTAAATAATGATGAATGGTTGCCTGCTTTAACCCTGAAACTGCTCATTGCTGTTTTAATTTTATAACTGTTTTATTGGTATTTACGTACGTCTTTTCAAAACATTCCTAATATTGTAAATATTATTAGTGACGCAACAAATCCACTTTTACGAATTACTATTAATATACTATAATAACTTACTGATTGCTACGCTAAATATCATAGTCATATGCAATAAAACGCAAAACTCAATATAAATAAAGTGAAAATAGCTTTTCTGAGGCCATAGCAAAAGTTTATTTAAGTATATCATAGCAATAATTGATATGAGGATACTCTCCAAATAACAAATAAAACGTCTATAAAATAGCACAAAAGTAGCACAATTATTTACGGGACCGTTCTGTTTTACTCAAATATTTTTACGAATATCTACTTACATGATATTCGACACACAGAATATTCGGTGATTGGCTGCTAGTCAGCGAATACGCATATTCGTTGCATCACAAAAGTTTATTGTGTAAACTTAGCCTTATACTTAAGGTTGTCACACATAGGAACACAGATAAAAGAATTCTCACGAAAACCAAACAGACTGTATTTCACTAATACGCCTACTCATATACGAGAGCTAGACTAAACTTCATATATTTTGATAAAAGACCGACTATCTTAAGTTACCAAGTAACCTCTTTAAAGTGGTTCATTCTTGGTATTACGTAATGGACGCGCGTAATTTGAGAATAAGCCTTGGCGAGGCAGCGTCAAAATATGTAAAGATTTTTATCTTTCCCGTAAAATGGCTTGGGAAAAAACATAAAGAAGGTGGTGTCACCTGATCCCGACAGGCGGGATTTATCGCGCTCAGTGTGGCCGCGGGCTAAGGTCGAGCTCGAGTTATGACGCTCGGTAATAATTTACCTACGTGCACTAGCCATGATCATAAGCGAAATGGGATTGTCGCTTTACGGCCGAAATTAATAATCCAAAATCTTTGGATTTGGCATTAAGGATTTGTCTGTTTTTGTGTTAAATGTGACCCTAATACAAAAACGGATGAATTTCAAAATTTTAACTTATCTTCATCTTACACGGTTTCAGTCGCGTGACTATAAAATGTCTTATTATATAGGTTGAGTAAACGTTTCCGAGACAAATTTATGCGATGTCGAATAAAGAATAAACGTTTTCACGACAAAATTTATACGACGTCGTACCTACAATGGTGCATGTATTAATCAACTTAAACGTTTTCACTACAAATTTATACGACGTCTAAACGACGACGACGACGTAAAATTGTATGAGCCTTATTATTTATTATGAGATATTATTTTTAGATTATTATGAGATTTTGGTTAAATAAAAGTTTTCGTAAGACAACCTTTATCGAGTGGAAAATGCGTTGCTCAAACGTTTGTGCATGACCTTTATACAACGAAACTATTTTAACTAAGATTAGGACACAACGAAATTAAATTAGAATTTTTATTTAAATAAATTATTTTCTTCCGGATAAAGAATCTTCAGACTGAGTTTGTTTTTAAGTAAATACTGGGCTAAATAGTCCTAAATATATTTTATTAGATAGCCATTGAAACGAAAATAAGATAAATTGATTAAAAATGCCGTATTTGTTCTCTGTTTACGATATGCAATGTTTAATAGATTAATTAATTAAATATGTAATGATTAGAGAACCCTAAAATCAATTGTAATGGCCGGGGCGTCATGGTCTCAAGGAAAAGTCTATATGACCTTTTTGTTATATCAGTGTATTAAGGGGGTCACCATGTAACTTAAACAAGATGGTTGCAGCTTTATTATGAAAACATATTTGAAATAATTTACTAAAACTATTGAATTACAAAGAAGCAGGGGGGGGGGGGCGTTAAAATCTTTACTACTATATATATACCTCGTCATAAAACTAAAGTTCCTCGAAGGACAACACGCTATTTCACAACTGTCATCACACTTATTCTGCAATAAATAATCTACAGTAATAAGTGATTAATACATTTTGTAATCATGGAAATTAACATCATTTTGCCTCTTTTTGTTATTTTTTGACACGGTTATTTTAAGCGGTCACATAGGACAATCCGTATTGAACCAAAAAGTTGGTCGTTATTCTGTTAATTTACTTACATATAACGTTATTGGCTGAGTCCTACATAACTACTAAACGATAATATTGTCGTGTAATTGGGGCCTAAATAAATTGCGTTTTATTAACGTTATATTTACGTTTAAACGAGCAATCTTACAACACTATCTGAAAGTGTAAAACGTTTATTTGACCGTTACAAAACATTAATTTGTTATAGTTCCGTAATCCGTAGTTTGGGCACTAATTTCTAATATTTATGCTAATAGATAGGCATATTAAAGAAGTTAGGTCTGCTTTTTCTATTTTTAAAAAGTCTACCTAACTATTAGTTTAGATTAAATTCTTGATTTATAATCATACTTATTGATATTTTTTTCTGGATTTAATACTATTAATAATATTTTAAATTACAATCCATTAATTAGTTTTGGGACTGGTCCTGAAACGCAAACTGATATGGTGATCCTAGCTACATGTGACAAGAAATAAAAGTAGTTTCTGGGATAATGATCGCGCATGGATGAGTCAGTTTTTTCATTTCTCGGATTTTTCATTTCATGTTTTAACATTTATTTCTTCTTGTCTTTGTGGTTTTGCGCAGTTTTATTTATAATTTATATATTAGGTAATTTGTAAATACAAGTTCCGGTAGTAAATAGTTGCTACTCAGAGTAAGTATTGACATAACCGCAATACGTACTCCATGTGGTATCCGTGGAATATAGCACCACTCGTCTCCTCCCGTGGATGTCGTAAAAGGCGAATAAGGGACTCTATGGCAGAGGCATGAGCAGCGGCGCCTCTTCTGTGGAACAGCAGCCATACTGCACTCACCTACCCGCCTGACAAGTAGTGAGTACTGTCAAATTCCCCTCAAAATGATGACACAGTTTTGGAAATCTATGGAAGAGGCCTATGTTCAGCAGTGGAGTACCTTTGGCTGATTTGGTGAATACCTACCACGAAAGTTAAGGTTCAGAAAATAAAATTTAAACAATACTTCTGGCTCCTTTTAACAGGTCTGGGCATGTTGTATGATTACGGGCTGCATATTTTAGTTTACTAATCCAACTGGTTAATTGATAGTTTTAATATTTTAAGTTGAATAATTGCTTAAAAATGTTTAACATTTCAGTGTAATATAATATAATTTATAAAATTCTTATACGTATATATTATTATTTATTTAGAGACGATTTAATATAATTAATTTAATGATTATTCGTTATTATATGCATAAGTGTAATATTTATACGTACTCGTATTAAATAGTTGTAGGTATTGCTCATGCTGGAATTGGATTCGCTTAATTCTGCCATGGGGGATGCTCTCATAGCCTATCGATGACATGTATACATTTTTGTAAAAGGAATATTAATAATAAATTGGCCTTAATATTATTGGATAAGTACGTATTCTTTTGAATACAAATAAAAATAACTTTCTTCATTTCTTATTCACTACAATGGTACTCAGTACAATTATTACACACTCCGTTCATTCATTACACACGACATAAATCATAATACATTTTTTATTATGTCATACGTGACATTGACATCCGTGGTTCCAGATGAAAACCAGCGTGCGGCACTTAAGCCTGGCATGGAGCTGATCTGGACACCTATTTGGACCAACCGTGAGACATAATATCATTAGGTACCTACGAAGGTTTACGTTAGTTTTATTTGGATTTGTACTTTTTTATATTTTTTAATACTGTTATCTATGTCCCTGTTTTTACAATCGTGCTGTTTATATAAATTTGCCCCAGTTTATTTTAAGGGAACCAACCTGTAACGTTTTAATATCAATTCTCTAAACCACTAATCTAAAGCTGCCAAGAATCAAATTAAAACGAGAGCCACCACTAAAATCTTCTCATTACAACCGAAAGACATTAGTAAGGAGCGGAAAAAAATGCCTAGGCCTACAAATGTACCCCGAAACACGGGGGGTTCGTCAACAACATAGTAATGTATGAGTTAATCAACAAACGAAAAGGGACATTAAATTGTGGGAAATAAAAGTCAGTTTTCAATGAAGTGAAAGTGCAGATAGGTCGTTAAGTGTTGTGTTGGTGGTAGCTCAAGTAAAGTGGAAAGCGTCTCCGAGAAAATTGGCACAAGTGGTTTTAGCCGGGCGGGCGGCGCGCCGCGTCGTGGCGCGGGGGAAGAACTAAAGCCTACACAGTGTAGATGCGACACTAAGGATTGGGGACTCCTGAAAGCCTCTCTGCGACTAAGACAAGGACAAGCTAGAATTGTTATTGTATTGGTGGTAATGTTTTAATTTTAAACTGCACGATAACTCAGAATTCTTATAAAAAAGTATTAATCTTATTTAAGTAACTTGATTTATATTCTTATATTATACGATTTGACTACATGTTTAGTTTTATTATTATGATTATGTAATTAATATTTATGTACACATTAGTACTAAGTATAAATAAAATATTAATGTATATAATAATAACTAGCCGTTTAGAGCAGTTAGGCCTCAGCTGATAAAAAAAAGAAAACATTCCAAAAGAAAAATCGTATAAAATAATTAGATCAAGATACAAAAAGGTCATTTAAGAAATGTTTTAATTGCTTGCACCATGAAATCGAATTATTTATGACATAGAATAAAAATTACATGATTGAAATGTCCATAATTCTTTAATGCCTTTCAAATTTTGCTTATGTTCCCAACTGTGATTATTTTTAACGTCATAAGTCAGTCAGTCAGAAGCTTACAACATTGACTGGATTACGGGTTGTCTTACATAAGGAAAAGAAACCGTAGCATAACTACTAGAACGGAAGAACAAATAATAATATATAAATAATAGACGCTTCACAAAGTCTACAGTGTGTGAACCTGGCCTAGATAAACCTAACCATTTTGTTCGTTTTGATCGAAGTTAAGTTCTCGCTAAAGAGAGCATCGGTTCTCCTTGTTCCTCTTAGTTTTTTATTGTTGCCCATTGAACATTCTTCATGAACTTCCTTCGCCCCAGGGAAAGGCGAAGGGGTATGCCAAACTCCTACCGGCTAAAACCACTGAAACGGTCATCTTCGGCACCTAATGGAGGCTACAGGTCCCCGTATGATCACACTAGAGCCACCCACTGGTGCCACGCCTCGGAGACGGTGACTGTAAAGCGGTCGCCCCCCCCCCCCCCCCCGGGGGATTGTAAAGGATTCCCAAAGCGTCCCATGGCAGCGCGTGCTACCGTCTTCTCTTGGGTCGCTTGGTGTGTGCACGTAGATTCCCCAATCTACGCACCCGCGAACCCAGAGGTCCTCCGACTTATAGTAACGGCAGGGGGTTTCAGACGTATGGGAATTAGCTGCCAGGGAGGTTGTTACCCCGGCGCGGTCTCCTCCTTCTTCGAGCAGGATCGGCCCTCTCCTGATCCCGCTCTGCGGTCTCCTTCTGGAGAATGACACTTTCACAGAAGGAGACATCTGCATTCCAGTTTTCGTGCTCCGCCAACATAGCCTACACTAAGCTTTATCTAGGCCTAGTGCATACATATCGATGTACTAGTTCTGTTCGAGAAAAAACATGGTTGACAATTTAGAATCCTATAATTAATAAAATCAATAGACCTAAACTGGTGGTAACTTTTACTGGTATTAGGTCTCTCATTCAAGAGTCCGGCTAGCTAGATACCGCAACACAAAAACGAGGCTTGGGGGGATCCTTTACAATCCTCCCCGAGAAGTGCCTGGGGGGGCGACCTTTTTACAGTCGCCTCCCCTCCGCTAGAGGGGGTGACCGCTTTATCCCTTCCGAGATGTGCCTAAAGGCGTGGCACCAATGGGCGGCTCTAATGTGATCTTACGAGGGCCTGGAGCCCCCCTTCGGTGCTGAAGATGACCGCTCCAGAGGTTTTAGCCGGTAGGAGTCCGGCATACCCATTCGCCCTTCCCTGGGGTGAAGGAAGTTCCATGTAGAATTTCCACTGGACAACAATAAAAAAAAAAATGTTATTCACCGCCAAGGAGTAGTGATTAAATTTTAAACATTACTGTATTCCGGTGGCTACAGTGCCCTTAGAAGGGCAGGCAGGTTAATGTATTTACTGGGCATAAGAGTTTAATAACTCATGGCTTGTGGTGACCAGCGCCGTGTGGTGCCACGCAGGACTAGTCCTAGGTAATATTACAATCAGTGGGTGGCTCTAGTGTGATCATACGAGGACCTGGAGCCTCCCTTAGGTGCCGAAGATGACCGCTCCAGTGGTTTTAGCCGGTAGGAGTCCGGCATACCCCTTCGTCCTTCCCCGGGGCGAAGGAAGTTCATGATGAATTTCCACTGGGCACCAATAAAAAAAAAAAAGAAAGGTAATATTACAATATGGACAGGCATCACGCCTCGAAGCGAATGAGTTGTTCGAGACATCATCATCACAACAGTCAAAAACCGTCCGCTGCTGAACAAAAGCCTCCTCCAAAAGACTACCATGTGTCGCCGTTTTGGGGGGAATTTGCCAGTACTCACCACGCTTGGCAGGCTGGTTAGTAAGCGCAGAATGGCCGCTGTTCCACAGACGGGACGCTGCTACCCATCCCTCTGGCTTAGAATCCCTTAATCGCCTTTTGCGACATCCACGGGAGGAGATGGAGTGGGGCTTTATTCTTAATCTGGACACCACACGGCACAAGACGTCAGCTAGAGACATCACCATGTTATAAAAAACCACCACGACACTGTGAGTGATAAAATATTGGAACAACAGTTTGAATTGTACGGTAGATGAAATTACTTTTAAAATCTGTAATGACGCCTGTCACCTTAGTCCTCCTGCAACCAAGAGCGCTGCTAAGGGTTCGAAACTTTAGGAAACACATTAACCTATAATAAGCATACTCGATATTATTATTAAATAGGTATACCGTATTTAATAATAACATAGCTGAATGGACTAGTAAACTGAAGTGGCAATGGTCAGGGCACATTGCTCGTAGAGCTGATGGCCGTTGGGGCACAAAGGATCTCGAATGGAGACCGCGCACCGGAAAACGCAGCGTGGGACGACCTCCAACGAGGTGGACAGACGACCTGGTGAAGGTCACTGGGAGTCGTTGGATGAGGGTGGCATGTAACCGCTCGTTGTGGAAATCTAAGGGGGAGGCCTTTGTTCAGCAGTGGACGTCCTGTGGCTGATATGATGATGATGATACCTTATTTTATTACCTATAAAGTAGTTGACCCGTGAATTTTTTTCGTACAGTATCGTAATCCGTCAATAATGATAACGGCTAACGACTATTTATTTAGTTTTCAATAACTTCAATAGAAAAATACTCTTAAAATTACCTATGTCTCAATTATTGATATTCATGAAGGATTAAGGGAGATATTGCAGCTTAACGAAAATATTTTTTTTAGGAAATAATACAGGTATATAAACCGTAACGTAACCGTAGTTATATTCAGTTTTTAAGTCATCTATATAAATAAATGAATAAAAGAGGTGTTCAATGATTCATTACAACATAACACCTAAAAAACTTCAAGCACGTGCTTTCTACGTACCAATCTATCAACGATGCCTGATCTTTGACCACAGTATAGGGGTGGCCGTCGAATGTTCACCAAGAGATAGGACTCGCGACAAGATGTATTACTGCTTACGAAAAAATTTCAACAGTCGCCTCTATCCGATTGGCCCCGAACGGAAAATAAGAGGGGATACCGACAAATAAATGAACGCTGTAAATATCTCTATGACAATAATACAGGTCAGCAATAGATATCTTTGCAGATAGTAACGCATTATTAATGTAACAAAAACACAGGAAAAAAGAGACGATTGATTGCTATGAGATAAAATAATAATGATATCGTCGAAGTTTATATAGAGTTTTCATGCTTATAGAGCGTCGATAGTGTTTATTGGTAGAAAGAGGAACTTTTTCATTATCTTGTATGAGCAAATCATATCTGATGAGAGGATAAAATGTAGCTATACTTGATGGTAAATAATGGTGGTATAGCCAATGTTTGGAAGAATGAGTGCTGATTACTTCACACGACAGGCCCTTACTGCCCGATATGGCCTATTTTAGGGTATTAAAGATGAAAATAATCGTTCATTGTTTTACTATAAATGAAAAGGCATCAACACATATTTAGCTAAAGAAAGTTTACAGTTTCAACGGTGATTTAAACTAACAGTTTTTAATAATTTTGACACTGTTTAAAACCGTGCATTTCGGCCATCCTAAGCTATCTTATATTTTTTTTGTATTAGGCAGTCAATATCAAAGATAATTAAAACAAAAAATAAGAATACTATAACAGCTTTGTTCGTGCGCTATTGTAATACAACTCACAAGGTTGTAATTAAAACCTTTAGGAATACGAGTACGAGAATGTTGATCTATGATGTGATTTTCGATCCATAAATACATTATGCCACATTTCGTCGTTTTCTTTGAAAAGCCTGAAAGTATAGTAAAGCAGATCCCCGTAGCCCTAAACCTAAAAATTAGGCCAAATAAATCCATAAAACAGATAACAGAAACCAATTCAATTAAAAATCCAAATCACACATTCCGAGAGAAACCGTGGTGGATTTTTCTTTCAAAATTTATGTCCCCGCGTTGCCTCTAGAGGGCGCTGGGAGGGTTGGCGAGGGGGTGCAAGGGGTAGGGGGTGCGACTTCATTTCGCCTGCGTCGTTTATCTTGAGAAACATAATTCAGGGGCGAAGTCTCTGTCAACTTATTCCTATTCTTTCGCCTAAGCGTAAAACGGGTATGTTTTACTTTTTATACTTTACGTGAATGGTTTGTGTAAGTTAAAATAAGTTCGGCTTTCGTTTGATCTATAGGAGTTATTTTTAATTTTAAACGTGATCTGCAAGACAAGTATTAAAATTTTAATTGAGTTACTTAAGTTAAGTACATGCCTCTACCTGTGCTACCGATAAAAAATTGTCAAGGTAGTCCACTTCACTTCAATTTGAAAACAATTAAAAGTCATCATATCAGTAAAAAACACGTTCAATTCTGAACAAAGGACTCCCCCATAGACATAGGTTACATGCCTGGGGTCGTCAATTTGGGGGAAATTGGTCAGTACTCACCACGCTTGGCAGGCGGGTTGGTGAGCGCAGAATGGCTGCTGTCCCACAGAAGGGACGTTGCTGCCCATGCTGCTGGTTTAAATTCCCTTAGTCGCCTTTTACAACAGCCACGGGAGGAGATGGAGTAGTTCTGTATTTTTAATCCGGACAATGTACGTAATTCATCAATAATAATATTAAGCCATCGCATTCGTGGCCCACGCGTTAATTTATTGCATTATTATTAGGGATCATAAAAGTGTCTACATTTGCAACATGCAATGTATGCAATAATGTTATGTAACTGTGTGCAAGCAGCTTTCCTAATTTTGAATTAGTTAAGTACTCTACATCTCCAAATCATCGGATTTTGTTGCACTACACAATGTCGCATCTGTGGCTTACGTTATATGTTACACACGGACTAGAAGCCTGATATAACTTACATATGACTGTGTGTATTCTTAGTTACATATACTATGTTACAAGAATACAAATGGTCAATACTTTTCAGAGTAAAACGAAAGCCAAAAACCAGGGGTCTTACTATGAACTTTTAAAAACCATGCACGTTCCAGGCAGTTCAGTTTACGGGCTCAAACTGACAGCTTCTATTTCGTACTATGACATGCATAATGCTGACTGACTTCACGCTGAACAATTTTTCTATAGCTGGCTTGTAATTTTATGTTGTACCGTTCAGTAATATGACTAAATACTTATCGATCAGTTACGGTATCATTTTTATTACATAGATTATGCAAAAAATAATATATAGTTATTTATCACGTACAAAAGTAAAGTGAAAATATTAAAACAATGTATTTTACTCCGTAATTAATTCATATTTTACTTTCTGCTTTGTGATGATGGTTATACGAGATACAGTTTCCGAACGAAAGCAATCCTTATGTTTAGCGGGGAATACATCCACTTGAGTTTATATGTACGTACATACTTTTTAAGCTATTAACAGAACTATACATTGGTTAGATGTATTTATTAACCTTGTTATGTTTACGTTTCAAGTCGTACTCGCGCATTACACCACATAGGTTTTTGTTAAGTACCGTACCGTAGTAGTTTAGATATTTATTTGATAGTCACACTATCACTTATTAAATAAATAATTAGTTAAATATATTTTTTACCCTGTTTTTAAGACTAATGTTTTAGGTATATCTTCGTATCCCGTGACTCTGTTAGGTACTATATAAAGATATTTAGATCATAAGAAGCTGACGCACTTTACCTTCTATCGTCCTTCGTACATACAAAATCATCGTGACTGTGTAAATTATTTAGCTAAGAATTAATTATACTAAATAATCTAGTAATTATTATTTTAAAAGTTTAAAGTATTTATAGCGTAACAAAAATGGCGTATGTATTTTAGTTCGTACATCAACTATGATACATTGTTGATATAAAAAAGTAGCAACTAAAATATATCGCCAAATAACTAAAAACAATCCAATAAAAGCTATACAAGTGTAGCGTAAACTGAAGGTTAATTTTTGACAACGAAACATGAAATGTCAAATGAAAGTTCATAGTACCAATCCGGGCAGAAGTCAGCCAAGTGTCACGTGACCGCTGACTGGATGGTATTAAGATTTCCTAGTACGGAATTGCAAGGCCGTTCAGTTTACGGTGTAAACTGCCTGGGTTATTTGGGTACACCATATCTATAATGTATTTTTTCTAATTCACTGGATCTAACATAGATTGCAATATGTATGAAGTGGTCAAAGGTCCGCCTAGTCAACTCGCGAGTTTGTTAAAACAAAATCGCTACGCTCCGGGTCGCGGGTTCGATTCCCGCACGGAACAAATAGTTGTATGATATGCAGGTAGTTGTTCCCGACCTGGGTGTATTGTTTGTGGAATTTTAGTCTGTAAACGCACCCACGATACAGGAGCAAGCATGTCGTGGGGCACCCTTTTTTTAAAAAAACAAGAAAAAATGGAGGTGTCTTGGCATCCGATTGAAGCGCTACACAACGAGCGGTCACATGCCGCTCTCTTCCAATGATTCCCAGCGACCTTCACCAGGTCGTTTGTCCACCTCGTTGGAGGTCGTCCCACACTGAGTTTTCGCTGCCTTCGGTCGTTTCAAATTTAGAGTATAAAATCGCATTTATAAAAATTCGCTTCAACAAACTCACTAAACAAAAACAATACATTTCTCAAAACGAATTAAAAGAAAACACTACATTTTGTCCACATGTAGACAACCAAAAATGCAAACAAACCGTATTATATCGCTCAACAAAAACTTAGAACAGGACATATTTCAGTCAGTAACCGAATGTAATGGCGATATGATATTGGGTAGGACGTTATCGGTCGTCTGCCAGTCTGCGGCTCGTAAATAAAACGAATTCATTACTCCCCCATTGAGTGTGTGTTAGAAAATATTTCGTGCCGAACGAAGAAGATAGGGAGGAGCTATTAACTTGCAATTAATTACTGAGCCTTTTTATATCATGGTCTAAAAGTATATGACGTAAGCTTCTATATTTTAATAGACTTATTATCAACAACAAAAAATAACAAAATAAAACTAAAAGTACATGTACACACACTACACGTTAATGTATACATCTACACTTCAAGTTCTTCTCTCGCAGGTTTGCAAAAAGTGATTTATTAAAGTGATGAGCACTAACTTTATCCTTTTGATTTCTATGTAAATTTATATAGGTATTTAGGGTCGAGTTGAGGTATACTAATGCTTACGTCATGATGGGTGCTGTCTGTCAGCTTGACTTAGCCATGACAAATTAACAAAACTATCACAATAAATACTGCAACCAGGTATTACTGTAGACTTTTAAGAAGTTTAGACTATTTTTAGTTTTTGGCCGATCTTTTCCACAGGAAATCTTCATCTTGGAACATGACAACTTAATTCTGACTATTCTTAAGTGTATGGTAATGGTTTACATATCATCATTTGTTAAGTATGATTGAAAGGGTAGTCCCAACACACCCGACCTTGACGGTGAAGACGGTAAATCGGTCTATTTAAACAAGACATGCGACTATCACGAGGAGATTCGGGTGAATCAGAGCAGAGTCAAAGTAGCATTTAGATGTTTCTTTCATGAACAATTTAAAGGAGCAGTTCAAAGCAATGTAGAATTGTCTATTGCGAAGATATGGGAGTACCTTGAGCAATTTTTTAAGGGTTGATTCCTGCGGATTGGTCGGGAGTCCACGTATGCAAACACAACGCCGGTATAGTCATGATTGGCCGAATGCATGTGACGTACATTTTTACCTTATTTCTAAGGGATAATGTCCGGCATACTGCATAAGAGGCAACGGAGACGTCGGAGTGCAATGGCGGCGCGGACGCGCACCGTCTTTGTGTACTCTACGAAGGACAATTTGCGGTCAAGAGTGACTTCTAATTATTTGGGGTTCTCAAAAAATTGGTTAGCCGAATATTGAGATCTATTTGACGGGAGTGTGCACGTCGTCACTTCTACAGAATAGGACGCCTTTGCTTTTGGTAGGATTAACTTCGATCCGATATTTCCTGAACCAGGCACCATAGACGTTAGCTGAGATTTGGAGGACGTTATTCTGTCAGGGCTAAAATTGGAGTAGAGAGCGTCGATGACATGTCATCGAAGAGCAATGTCCAACCAAATGCATACTTATGAATAAAAAGAAAATCTGTAGTCTTTGGCCTTTGTCGTTGAAATCGAAAAGTTCAGCTTTTTATTACTTTCCCGCTATAAAGAAGGAAAGGAAAGAGCTTTGAAATTAGTTGACATGTGTATATTCCAAATTGTCATTTCTTAAATGTTTTGTTTTTTGCGTTAAGTTTGTTGAATGGTAATTTAGTATACAATGTATTTTTTTTTAATAAGCATGAACGTTTGCTGTCCACAATTTTAATCAAAAGTGCCAGCATTCACAATTTCAGCCAAAAAATTAACTAAAATTGTTTGTCGTCATTAAGGGCCGAATTTGCCAGTACTCACCACGCTTGGCAGGCGGGTTAGTGAGCGCAGTATGGCTACTGTTCCACGGAAGGGACTCTGCTGCCCATCCCTCTGGTTAGAGTCCCTTAGTCGCCTTTTACAGCACACGGGCTGAGACAGACTGGACGTAAAGAGACGGCTAGGTGCTATTCGCAGCAGGCACCACACGGATAAAAAAAGTAAATTACCACTTACCGTTCTACCTAACCAAAATTAATATCACTGTTTTTTTTTTTTATATATTTGAAAGCCTAAAAACGTAATAATTACAAAAAGAGACGGACCTGACAAAATAAGTTGCGGTTCCAAATTCACTTAACTAGGCAACCCTAATAAGACGACTGAAGCTCAATATCGACATGTGTGGTTTAAGTCGCGATAACTCAACTCCCAACACGTGTTGAGAGCATGTGTTACAATCTAACACCTAGGTTTCTTGACAATTCCAGTTAATTAGAGACTACATTGTGCACACTATATAAACTAAGCTTAACATCTAGTGAACACTGCCAAACATGAAGCAAATACTTTGTAGAAACTAGTTTGTAATGGTGCAAAAAAAAGGTTTAAAACTGTATTTCTTTTAAATATTTTACCGATCACCCTCATTCAATCATATGCTTAATATGGCTCGGAACGTTCATCGTCTATCCACCTCGTTGAAGGCCATACAATGCTGCGTTTTTCGGTGCATGGTCTCCACTCGAGAACCTTCTTGCCTCAATGACCATCAGTTCTACGAGTTATGCGCCATTTCAATGCTTTATTCAGCAGAAGACGTAGTAGTAGCATTCCTTTGGCTGATGATAATGATGTAGTGTAAGGTTTTTCACCATTTTGGAGTAATAGAGACAGAGATTAACAGACTGGTCGGGTCTATTACATTATATAACCTTCATTGCAAAAATGTAAAAAATAATAGTTGACATGAGATGACATTGCTTTATAACATCAGTGAGATATAATACTACCTATACGTTTGCTATAATAAGAGCCTTAGTTAGTAGTTACGAAGAAAAGTTGTTGTCCACTGACAGCAACTTTTCGCAACAAGAAGTCACAAATTTTACGTAAACATCAGTGAGGGTCGTATGTCATAACCACAGAAATATACAAAAAAGACCTTTGTTTCAAAGGTTAGTATGGAACTCATCTAATATCTTTGTCCAATATCAATTAGATGAAATTACTTTAACGACTGGGTCATACCACTTATTTAATATCTTTGACCAAGATGTGATGATTGACAAGTGCCATTTTTATTCTAATTTTTTTTTTAACTTTGCCCCACACTAGGATTTCTCTTGTGACGTGGGTGCGATTACAGACACAAATTCCACACATTATTCTAAATGCATTGTGGCTTTTATTATTATAAACACGCTGCCTTGTATTTTGATGTTATTAATTGCTTTCATACTCTTAAACATTGCTTTATATAATTAATCTTAAAATAAGAAATTGATTTATGAAATCATCCAATTTCTTTGATTAAATGTACTTTAGAAATATATATTGGATTTATTGTAAATTTTGCAGGGCACACCGAAGTGAGCTGCATGCAGCCCGTAGGCCACTGGTTGCCCACCATTGTTGTAAAGCTACTCGCCCCAAATATACCCTAAACAGATCCATGAATCGTGTCTAATGAGTTAATAGCAAAAAATATTATTTTTTCTTTGAGCTACCTTATCTACAATGTTTATATAGCAACAATTGTTGGCTACATCACGCGCCTACCATCCTTAACCTATCCGTTAATACGTACAACCAATACGTCATTTGACGCAATAACGGTCAAACAATAAATATCGTTTTGCGCAGACAACACGCGCAAAGTAATATATGAAGTTAAGAATAAATAGGCAATTTAGTTTGGGGCGCACGTCCGCCCGAATATTGCCGAATATTGCCGACGACGGGCGACGAATTTCCATATCGTATCGCGATTCGTGGGGTGCGTTTATGGGGTAAAAATTAAGTCAGCGAACAGTTACGTGTTGATTTTCAATTGGATAGTTCGAGATTTCGAATGTTCGAATTGGACATTGTTTAGAGGTATTTATTCAATTGTTTTTAGATTGCCTTTGATTCGCAGTCACAGAGACGAAAGCGATATGTTAATACGATGATATGACGATGACAGGGAGGAAGCATGAAAGAAAGAAAGAATGACAATCAACTGCCGTAATAGAGTGTTCCGCAGCTCATACCAGTATTTTTTAACCTAAATTACTTGTTAATTTTTGTGTACATGGATGCCGTTAGCACAAATGGCTGGATCAGAGGTAAAGAGATAAAAATATGCTTATGCATTTAAACCTGTAAGTGGTCACGAATAGCCAAGACTTTAGCTGCCCTGTTCCAAGGTGTAAATTTACCATGGTGAAGAACGATCAAGAAACTCCAATCTATTGATGGATGATACAAACTAAGAGGGAACTTTTCAGTAGTGGGTGAAGTTAAGCTGCGGATGATGATAATGATGACCTTGTTATATGCAATGAAAGTTCCATGCAGTGCTTGAACGTTACACCTCAAGTAGTAATTCGACTAAAGCTGGGTTCCTTAATACACTCTCACTTGTTAACACTCTCTTAAACAAGTAATACTGAAATCACTGACTCTAAAAAGAGTATAGTGATTATGGCTTACCATATACTACTTATGGTGTTAGCGCCTTCGAAGGACGTACTTACTTATTATTATGTAGTTTGAGGTAGCATTGATAGATGAATAAACATACACTCTAAAAATAGAACACGTCAAATACCTACCAATACGTTAAAACAAAAGAAAAATCTCAATTTTACTTATATTCCAAATTTAAAATATCTTCCAGCTCCAATAAATCCGTCGAAGTACATTCGTATGGAAAAAAGATCTACGCTGCCGTTATAAATTCCGCGGTAAGACCCGATAGAAATGAGAGAATTTCCCATTAAATCTCTTTAACAGGCCGATAGATGGCGCTTCGGCTAAGCAGTGGGAAGGCGTTGGAAAAACACATTTTAATAAGGGGCGTACTTTAGTGAACTTGTGTGCACTCCCGCGACACGTTTTGATACGTTTTATAGTGTGATTTTATGTAAATGGCGTACAAAAATTGCAAACAGGATGGTTCATAACTAAAAGTATAGTGTCTTGCTGTTATCGAGCAATTAGAAAAGCTACTACAACCACAATTGCTTCGATTACACACCAATATGTCTCCACCAATTTCTCAAAATGATGTAAAATTAACTACACGGCTTTATTAAGTTTGTAATAAAGAATACTTTTCATGCATACTAAACTACATTCAGCAAATCTACTGAGTCTGGATCTAGCAATCCTCTAAGCACCAAGACTCCACGCCGAAGGTATTACTGCGGGGGGTGCGAGCGCGAAACGAAATGTGGCTTTAAAAATTTGGAACACAATCCGGCTATTTGTCTTTCCAACGTTTCTTATAAATCAAGGAATAAAGCAGCCAACAATGCTTTATGGGCGAAAAAAAGAACCTACATAAGACGGGAAATAGCATACAGGGCTTCGCACATACATTATGAATGTTAGTGTTGCGTAAGAGAAAGCTTCAAGTTTCGTAATGTACAGGTTAGGTGCGTTGTGTAGCTGTTATGTACTCCTGGTACTTTGGTATTTAATTAGTACTAAAGGGATAAAAGAATAATGGCAGAGATTAAGTAATAACGAGGAAAGATTGAGATAGTGGACGATGTTTGGCTGTTATAGAAAATCTGTCAAGCATAGATTATCATGATTGCTTTCCTGTTTTTGTTCCGTCCAATTTTCATAGATTCAATAATATACGAGTACGTTTAGAGTATTTCGGTACGCAAGCTGTTCGACTGTTGTTTATAATGTATTTCGGTACAGTTAGGTATATTTATTTAAACTAATACAGAAGAACAAGGTGTAACTACAATAGACATTTTAATGGTCGAGTACAAATTCCCAACGTAAATAAATAACGATTGAAATGTATAGTCAATATTAATGTATTTTCGATATTAATATTAAGTGCAGCTGTTTTTTATTTTATATAACATGTTCACGAATACTTCCATACCTAATTTACCGAAAACATATCAGGATTACTTATATTAAATTTAAAAGCCCATTCATACTCTTTCAGCGATGACAACGTAGTGGCTTTTTTCACAGAGTAAATTAATACATAATTTATGAGAAAAACGCATATTCGGCGGCCATTTTAATATCCAAAGTCGTTATTTAAAGCGCGTCACATCCGTCCGCACTACGCGACGGTTTCGCAGAATTATTACCGTGTAACGCACTATATCACGTTAAATTTACGACAACCTGAATATGATAGATTTTCAATCCGGCCTCCATAATATACGGCGAAAAACGTTCCGATGTCAAAATAGAGAAATAAATAAACTCATGACAACCAATTAATAACTCGTAAAGTGTCACTGTTGAGGACAATAAAAAACTTTGGCGGGGATAAAAAGGGGCAGAAAAAGGCGATCACAATGGTGGAATGAGGCGAGGAACGCCTGTAAAAAAGCGCCGATATCGTCCATAAATTTGGACGGATTCAAAACAAATCGCCCTTATTCATTACACGTATGACTTATGGCCGCGAGAGGCTGAAATTTATAATGCACTTATATAGAGAACACAAAGAGATGGAATCGAGTCTCCTCAATGGATGTTAAGGATTTTATAAAAACAACTTGTGTTGAACAAAGGAGATGGCGCGCTTCATTAGTCACGTTTCGACTCAGCAGCGAGGACCGACGACACAAAAAATTAACGTTGTGTTAATCGCCAGTTCGGATATTCCTTTTATGTGTAATAGAGTGTGGATAAAAAGCCATAAACATAACATATTAGACAGCCGTTAAACAATGATATTTCATTGTCCCGTACAGGCTATTTACGCAGGTTCAGCTGCGCTAAATTATACATTTCTCCTGTTAATGTGTTGCAAACTTTTTATAATGTAACCACAATCGTAACTCTTCAAGTATCTAGTATCTTTAAGCCGTTGAGGTGGTCAAGTCAACGGCTGCATAAAAAAGTGAGCTACCACCCCTTTGAACTCGTATAGTGAAGTCATTTAGTAATAATAATGACTGCACTATAGTTAAAAGTTGGTACTTTAACAGCTCGATTGGATGGTGACATTACAACTTTACTATTTATTTTGACTAATGTTACTGTTACTGTCAGTTTGTCATCCTACTGCTGGGCCACTCCCCATGATGTCCCCCAGACCTTTCAGTCTAGAACCATTGATGTGGATCATTCCCTGTTTATTTTATGCAGCTCGTCCCCATCTTAATTGTGGTCTGCCACAACGCCATCGCACTGTGTCAGAACTGCGCTCAGTGATAATTCTAGAATATAGCTCATCAGGCATATAGCAACCGTAGCCCAATGTTCAATGAATCACCACGTAAAAGTCCTCTTCCGAAGATGGGAATACCAATAATCGTTATAATTATCGATCTAGGTGATGGTGACACAAAAAAAGCTGTCTGAATCTTTACGGAAGCCACACGGCCAAACAGTATTGTGAAGATGGAATGAGAATAATGATATAAGTATGTTAGGGATCAAATAAGTAAGTAAGGTATCAAATAAGTATGTAAGGTATAAAATATCCTAATACAGTCATCGAACGCTAAAATAAACCGCTAACAAAATAAGAAGGCAACCCTAAAAAATGCAAATCGAATCAAGCAACTCAAGCATTTTATTATCAGATACCACATTACGATACCTTCATCAGTGTAGAACGGTACGGAGCGTCGAACGAAGAAATAAATGGCATTTAAAAGTGTGATCCAAGATGTACAAAAGTGTAGGGAAAAGGGGAAAAAAAGTCGTACGAAATGATAAATTTCCTTTTGGAAGTGAAAAAGTGAGGTTTTATTTATGATACGCCAGTGTATTGTGGCCTCGACAAAGGTCGTTATCAGATCTTGTTGGGCCATGCATTTAAAATGCATGTTTGGTTGCGCTTTGACGGACGATGTTTCTTTATGGTCATATATTAAATGTAGCATGCGAATGGAGCGTACTTTAAAAAACTCTTTGATTGTCTTGGGTTTTCGCGATTATTACTCAATATATTAAATCACTTTGAAACGGATTACATCGGGTATATTATACATTCCATAACCGCTTGCCTGTCAATTGCCGACAGCCGGCGAGACACAATAGATTTACAATTGTGTCTGGCTTTGTAAAAGTTAATGAGCTAAACAAACTTAACCATATTCTTCGCTTTGATCGAGCTGAAGCCCTCGTAACAGAGTCCTAAAAAAGAAAGATAAATTAAAGAACACCCTAATTTCAATAGAAAATATAGTACCACCAGTTTGGAATCCTATAGGTAACTATAATTATAATCAATTTCCAAAGGAGTTCAACCAAATTGTTACTGTGGAAATTCTATCTGAACTTCCTTCGTCCTGGGGAAGGGCGAAGGGGTGTGCCGGACTCCTATCGGCTAAAACTACTGGAGTCATCTTTGGCACCGAAGGGGGGCTCCAGGTCCTTCTAAGATCACACCAAAGCCACCCATGATGATCGCCTTTAGGCACATCTCGGAGGTAATAACTGTTAAGCGGTCACCCTTTCTAGCGGAGGGCAGGCGATTGTAAAAAGGTTGCCCCCAGGCTCTTCTCGGGGAGGATTGTAAAGGAGCCCCCCAAGCCTCGCTTTGCGCTGTGCTGCGTACACGGCCGCTCGTCACCACGTGCACGCCGCCGTCTTCGCGGATGTCGCTCATTATGAGCATGCAGATTCCCCAGTCTGCGCGCCCGCGCCCCCGTGGGCGGAGTCGTACCTAGTAAAAGAAAGTCTGGAAAAAATATTCAAAAGTGAATGTTATATTAAACATAGGAATCGATTCAGTTGATCGATTTTGTCAAAAGAGAATAAATCAACACAGAATTATTTTGTATTAGTGAAAAAACTTCTGATAAGTATGTACCTATTTATTTGTATCAAGAATATTAATCGATTTAATCGATAACAAATCGGTATCATGTGTCAACTATCATTGTCACTTCATTAACTTTGATTTATGGTTTTAAAATTATAACATAGTAAACCTTTCCATAAACTCTCTACACGTTCACCCATCCAAAGGTTGACTGACCCAGCAGGCTTTTATCAAATATTGTAGGCTAATACATTATCTTTAGAGATCAATAACAAAATACGGCTTACAGTGCAATTTATTGCAGAAAAAGAGCAAGTTTATTAAATATATAAAATAAGATATCTCGTTAACCCTACTAGTTATCAAAGTCAAATAAAGACTGTAAATATACCTCAAAATAAAGTTTGCAATGGCATATGTTTTGTTATTGTACAAAGAACTTGATATCAGTACTTACCGAAGCTCTGTAGAAAGTGGTTGATGACCTTTATACACCACTGATAAACATCAAGATACTGAGTGAGCATTTCGTGCATCGAAACAAATTTTGATAATAATAATATTGTACAGTAGATAAAGTAACTTTTAAAATCTGTAACGACGCCTGTCACTAAGTCATCCTGCAACCACGAATACTGCAAAGTGTTCGAACGTTAGGAAAAACAAAAATACGCGATGTAACCCGTCTGAAGTGATTAATTATAAATCTTTGATTGGTTTGAAAAGTATAAACTATAATGTTAAATCTTATGATCTATTCTTACGCTGCAATAGGTTCATCGGGTTGCCGTATGGCGGATCCTGGTCGATCGGATCAGGCAAGATCTCTCTCTGCCGGCAGCAGTATCGGCTATGTTGGAAGAGCACGGAAACTGGAATGCAGTGGTCTCCTTCTGTGAGAGCGTTATGCTCCAGAAGCAGACCGCAGGGCGAAATTGGGAGAGGGCTGATCCTGCTCGAAGAAGGACGACACAGCGCCGGAGTTACAACCGTCCCGGCAACCAGGTCCAACACGCCTGAGCCCCCTGCCGTCACTATAAGCCAGGTTCGCAGGTACGTAGATTGGGAATCTGCGTGCCCACACCGAACGTCCCACGAGAAGACGGTGGCGTGCATGTGGTCACGCGCCATCGTGTGCACAGCATAGCACAGTGCACAGGGACGCTTCGGAGATTCTTTACTATCCCCCAGTGAGGGTGACCGATTTACAGTTTTAGTCACCTATAGCCGTGGCACCAGTAGTGTGATAGGGCTTTAGTGTGCTAGGATACGAGGACCTGGAGCCCTCTTTAGGTGCCGAAGATGACCACCCCAGTAGGAGACGGGCATGCTCCTTCACCCTTCCCCGGGGCGGAGGAAGTTCATGATGAATTTCCACTGGGACCAAAAAAGAGGTTCACGTCGATAACATTTTGTTTTATTCATGAACTGGTTCGCTCTTGACCTCGAGCTTGCCTAATGGAAAGCAATGGATAGGTCTTAGATGGAACGAGCGAGAGAGTACCCAGAAGATGCCTAAAATATGTACAGATATTCTTATTTTAAAGGTTCACGGGTTAAAGGTACCCGGGAAAACAGTCATTGACAAGGAGTTCCAAACTGTGGCTGTGCTGATAATGAAGGATGAAAAGAAGCGCTGGGTATGACAAAAAGGGATATCAACCTACATGCCATAATGCGTCTCGAAGTTGGACGGTTAGATCAGTTTATAAAGCTTTCATGCACATTCCCTGAAGTGCAATCTGTGGAAGGCTGACAGGCAAGCAAGGTTTCCCCGATGTGCTACGCTTTGGAGATTGGCCACCACCTCGTCGCTTATGAGTCGTTTTCTTTAGAATTACGTTCTACCGAGTCATGTGTTGCAAGCTTCCTTCATTTTAAAGTTTCATGCATGACTGTCGTGTCGTGTCGTGGGCCAGTTTTGGACATATAATGATGGATATCGAACTAATTTGCGGGACTTTTAAATACAATTGGAGAGGTAGATATGAACGTGCGTAATAACGGGCTGTTTTGAAGCCTTTAGAAAGAAAATTAACATGATTATCAATCTAAGAAATATAATAAGTATGTAAGTATAGATATTATCCGTGTGGTGTCCGGATTAAGAATACAGCACGACTCCATATCCTCCCGTGGATGTCGTAAAAGGCGACTAAGGGCGTAGCGTCCATTCCGTGGAACAGTAGCCATACTGCGCTCACCAAACCACCTGCCAAGGGTCACCACCCTTGGCAGGTGGTGGTACTAGCAAATACCCCCCAAAATTACGACACTATTGTAGAAATCTATGGGGTAGGCCTATGTTCAGCAGTGGACGTATAAATGGCTGATATTATGATTATGAATAAGTATATGAAATGTAAAGTACATTAGCGTAGCATAAAATGTAAAATTAAGTACCTACAATTTCCATTCAAGTGTAATTGATTAATAATGTAAGGACCTTACAAAGTTAGTCCTCCCACCGCAACGACATTGCCTAGGCAACTTTAAATTAGGCAAGAAGAATTATTCTCCAATCTCTTTCAGACCAACCACAAATCACCGCTCCTTGGAAGTAATTGAAAATACATTACGCAACCAAATTAAAGTGGAAAGTGGTACAAGTTGGGAGGCAGGTGGCGCGACATCCCCACCCGCGGAATGTTTTGGCATAAAATATAGCTTCAATTATTTACGTGAAAGATTTATAGCACTTAGAAAAGTGCGCCGAGAAAAAACCGGGAGCGACCGACGTGTGCACGAAAAGTGTTTTTCTTTGGAAACTTATAATGGGTATGAGTGTAGGCAAAAGTTTTTTGAATCTCTTTCCTATGGTAATTTGTTTTGGGTGCGCTTATAAAGATATTAGTGTTTGTTGTACTTTATACGACATAATAAGGAATATGTATGAGAATACATTTTGCTTTACCTATATAATGTGTAGGGGTCAGAGTGAGATAACGCTAAATAACAAGAGAGTTTAGAAAATATTATAGTTTATAAAAAACGAATAAAAACACGCTTTTAATTAACAAAATGCACAAAATAATTTTTAAATGTTAATTAAAGCCCGAGGAACTCCCTGCCTATATTGTCATAATTAATCTATCCCTGATATCGGGTGTCCTGTCATTTAACAAAAAATTTACATTTTAAAAATGACGTTATGTAAATTTATAGTTGATAAAGTTATCACTTTACAAACTATTATTTATGTAAGTTATTTACAGAAACAATAGTTTGTAAATATATACATTTAACAAATAATTGAAAGACCATATTTCATTACATCAAAGCATCATTTGACAAACTAATATTTTTATAATCATACTAATTCGTAAAACAACGTAAAGCATAAATAACGTTTGACAAAATTCGTTGCTTAATTTAATAACTTGACATTTGACTTGACTCAGTTGTAATTACATAACTTTTTAGGTATACACATTAAAACTAATGACACTACATATTACAATATATTATACACTATAAGACAAAATATCTATAAACAAATAAGGTATCTATATAAAAAGGTGAAAATAAACAATATTCAAAAGACACATAAGCGTCAAAATACTTGCTTAATTAATTACTTAATTTAGCTAAACTTACTTTACATTCAGAAATATTTTCTATACAGAAAGTAGAATACGAGAATATACTTTAGGTTCAGGTATGGAAGTCTAATCAGTCAATAGTAGGGTAGGTCAATTAAACACAAAAGGCTAGGTTTAGGTTTGGTTAGAGCTGCGACCGCAACGCCACACGCGAGAGCCGAATTCTACTTATTTTACTTGGTTAAGGCAGCATGTATATTTTTAAATTGACTGTCAATCAAATGTTACGGCAATAGGCGGGTACTTCAATAAATTTTATTAAGTAACAATTTTTCTACCGTCATTTTGTAAAATCGCAAATTTCACAAGCGTAGTACCTACTTAGATGAATGTTTTTGGAATGAGATTTTACATTTGAAATATTTGCAAAGTAAAACATTTCCGAAATCTGTATTTTATCAAATGATAACTTATCAAGTAATATATTTTCGAAGTGAGATGTTTGTCAAATGATTAGTTTTTATAAGTAATGTTATTTTTAAAATGATCATTTGTCATTCGTTTTTCGTCAACATTAGTGAACCCTGATGTCGACTAAATTTTCATTTTATTTTTATATTATAATATTATAAACCATTCAAACCTTTAAAATTCATTACTTGCATATGTTTTTTAAATCGTGAGCTGATTATCCCGAACAGCACCAGGTTTTGTCATGGCAAATTGTTGCAATGTCATCGATTATTGATATGTCTGCAGCATTTCAAGTCAATCTGACATCTAGAAGTGCTAAAAATAAAATTTCCAGATTCCATTACATTCATACTTTACACTTTTACATTTACATAAATACAAGTCAAGATAATATAAAGCGTGTAAAAATCTCTCTTATTCATTACAAGGACTCATACAAAATACTTTAAAATAAACTCCCTCTAACAAACGTGCAACAACCAGACTTACAATATTTAAGTATTAAACAAACGACAAACAACGTTAATAAGTATAACATAGTCGCATAAAGCTCACGCATGTTTATTTTTCATTTACGAGCGAGAATTGCAAACAGCCGCGGAGTTATTAGGTGTCGTGATATAAGAACAATGTCTATTGCCTCCATGTAAAGGTTTGCTAGAAAAATAGGAGAATGAAGTTGATAGAAACAAATATGTTTTATTCGGTTGCTTTTTTTACATAACCAGTCACGAGACGTGCAAGTGTCAGCAACGCACCTCTTGGAGCCGCTGCCAACTGCTGTATCCAATCAGAGGTATATATTGCTTAAGACAGTCTGGTGCATGCATTTGGTTATTTGTATTCTTTTTCGTAGGATTGTCCCATCCTCTGCCTTTTTATCTTTATACAACCTGGTTATGGGACGAGCAAGTCTCAGCAACGCATCTCTTGCAGCCGCTGCCAACTGCTGTATCCATTCAGAGGTATATCCGACTGCCTAAAACAGCCCAGTGCTATACATTTGGCTACGTGCGTTCTTCTTCGTAGGATTATTCCATCCTGTACCTTTTTTTTCTGTAACCTTGTCACTAGAGGAGCAAGTCATTCGCCTGGTGGTAAGCGTCATGCCCATAACAATTGTCCCACCCAAGACTAGTCCCACGAGGCACCACACTGCGCTCGTCGGCTGGAAACATTGATATTAAGTTTTTATTATGTCTAGTAATTTCACTAGCTTAGTAGGCACTAAAGTTGTTGTTGTTTTTAAAACATAAATTATTATTATTAAAGCATACCGTCTTAGCTACTTATGTAAATAAAATTCTCATGCAAAAATATCTTGTATAGATTTTCACAACTGTGTCATCAGTTTGTGGGGTATTTGCCAGTACTCACCACGCTTGGCAGGCTGGTTGGTGAGGGCAGTATGGCTACCGTTTCACAAAAGGGACGCTGCTGCTCATCCCTCTGGTTTAGATTCCCTTAGTCGCCTTTTACGACATCCACGGGAGGAGATGGAGTGGTGATTCTTAATCCGGACACCACACGGAATAGTAGATTAGAACCTAGATTTTACCTATACCCTATTGCATTTTTCTTTCCAAGCTGTGTATATCTACAGAATAATTTATAATTTCATTTACCTTTACAAAATATACTGTACCATTTAATCGAATTTTTATTCTATGTACATTTTTTATATATTTATCACAATGGAAATTTATTATGACCTTCCTCCGCGCGGGGAAGGCCGAATGGGGATGCCAGACTCCTACCGGCTAAACCACTGGGGTGGTCATCTTCGGTACCTAGGGGATACTCCAGGTTATTCTAGTATATACCTACGTGCAACATATTTACGTGCGGTATACACAAGTGTAAAGTGCACATATAATTATTGCTTCATAAATACACAAATTGACGGTACGGTTGGTGCAGTGGTTGATACAGTAGACTGCTGCGCTCCGGGTCATGGGTTCGATTCCCGCATGGAACAAATATTTGTATGATCTGCAGGTAGTTGTTCCGGGTCTGGGTGTATTGTATGTGGAATTCATGTCTGTAAACGCACTCACGACACAGGAGAAATACTAGTGTGGGGCAACGTTTAAAAAATCTCTTTAAATACATTGTAATATTCATAATCATTGAGCTCTAGTCATTTCACAGGGTATGTTTTGTAAACAAATACTACTAACTCATAAATATAAATAAATTTAATTTCATTGTAATTTATTCCAAGATATTATTTTAATATATGAATTTATACTAACCTCCTTAACTAGCTCAGTGTCTATAGGCAACTCCTGCGCCTCCTTTCTAAAAGTGGGCTAGTGTTCCAGCTGTGCCTATAAGTTGATGATGATGATGAGTTAGACTGTTGATGATGCTAAATATGTTAAAATCATTCTAATTCTAGCCTCATTTCAACGATTCAACGGTAGGCACGGCGTCCTGCCTAACCAGATGCAGAAAATAATTTTACATGAAGCGACTAAGATCTGACCTCCACAAACTACAATATTTAAAGGTCAGGTGATGACAATGAACACCATAATGAGAAATATCGACTTTTCTAAAATAAAACAATGTGAATATATTGTCATCATTATATAGGCCAAAGGATGTCCAGTGCTGAACAAAACCACTTAACACATAGATTTCCACAAATTGTGTCATCATTTTGGGAGAGAATATGCCAGCACTCACCACGCTTGGTAGGTGGGTTGGTGAGCAGAATGGCTGCTATTCCTCAGAAGAGACACTGCTGACCATCCCTCTGGTGTAGATTCCCTTAGTCGCCATAGGGCGATGAAGTGGTGCTATATTCTTAATCCGGACACGACACAAAAAGTTCGTGTTTATGAATAATAGTTAATTGATTTATTTTAAAAGTACGTCTGTCCCTAACCTTTAAGGTGCCTATATCTCAAGGCATACCATCCCTGTGGTAAGCTAGAAAAAAAAACAATATTCTTCAATAAACTTAATTCAAAACATAAAACACACACAAAAACCACGTAATCCAATCTCGAATAAGGTTTTAATATTTTATAACATTTTAACACATCCATAATCGGGCCGCAGTCTGCGTGATAATCTCCAGTAAAAATTTAATTGAACCTCGCAAGTGGGTGCAGATGGGTCGCAGTATTGTTCCGTAGCCTCTGAAACCTCTGTTCTGTATCGCCGACCTCGGAAATATCATCCCCACAAGGGATTTACCTTTTTAACGTTTTGTTACAGGAAAAATTCTTAGGACGATATTGTTTTGAAGATTTTTACGGCTAGAGACGCTTTTGTTCGGTTAATCAAACACCTTTGATGGGGAACGTTGTTTTAAGCAAATGGCTTAACATTGGCACGTAAACAGCGCGTTTTAAGGTTTGTCGTGAATGCAAAACGTTAAAAACGCTCCATAACAAAATGAGTGTTGAATGAAACGTAAACTTCTTTATAGTTATTGGTTCCATTCTATTGCTCGTTGTTGGCTCTCTCGTTATGTTTTGAACATAATCGTAAATGATTAATGACGTATTTTGAAAGGTGAGAGCCTACATTAATAAGTCTAGTATTGCGTCTGGTATGAATAAGAATATAGCACCACTCCATCTCCTACCGTGAATATCATCGTAAAAGGGAACTAAAGGACTCTAAACCAGGAGGATGGGTGGCAGTGTCCTTTCTCTGATACAGCAGCTATTCTGCGCTCTCAAACCAGCCTGTGAAACATGGTGAGCACTGGTAAATTTCCTTGAAAATGACGACACACCTTGTGGAAATCTATGTGGTAGCAATGGACGTTCTTTTTTTTTATATTAAACGTTGCCGCACACTAGGATTTCTCCTGTGTCGTGGATGCGTTTACAAACACAAATTCCACACACAGTACACCCAGACCCGGAACAACTACCTGCAGATCGTACAAATATTTGTTCCGTGAGGGAATTGAAACCAAAACCCGGTGCGCAGCAGCCGACTGTATCAGCCACTGCACCAACCGTGCCGTCAATATCGTTTATCGTTCTTAGCTGACATGATGAAATAAAAATCTTGCGAACAGTTCGTTTGGGGCCTTGTACATGTACATTAAAAAAGCATAAGTTAACCGCGTACTGGAAAGGAATGGGTTTAAAAATGATTGATGGTAAAGTACAAAAACCAGACCCATGACGAAATCTCATCTAAATAACTGACATGAAAGAGACTACAAAAATCCATTCATATATACCAAAAATCTTTAACAATTACGATAAGAATCAAAAACGCATATAACGTTACAGCGTTTAAATTACAAGCTAAAAGTGTGGAACAACAAAAAACTGTGTTCCCGTGAGCTTTAATATAATTTGTTAATGATAAATAAACTCATAAATAGCGGTTGTGCGCGCGAATCTGTTTACAACAGATCCACATTTAAGATATCACGCTTGCTTTGTTGCTAATCTGCTAACAAGTTTGAAGCGAAAAATTTAAATCCTGCGTTCCGGGGGTAATGAAGAGAAACGATTCAGTGTTTTGTGTTATAGAGATTTTTAGTTTTGTATTTAATTGTTGTCGCTGGTGTTGAGTGCATCTAATTTTCATTTAATTTGTTTTAATCACCTTAACTGTGTACACAACTGCTTTAGCAGCATAATATTGAGTTTTTAATCTTACAATCTATGCAAAATTAATGCTGTACCTACTTGAATAAAAACAGTTTATTATTAGGGTTACTAGACAAGATAGAAGAGTTCGTTAAGCCATAAGATCTTACGACATAGATGACTTTTAGAATTTAATTAAATTATACTTTTACTAAGGTACTATTTTGTATTAATAATGTAGGTACCTATTTGAGTGAACCAAGTACGTCATAAATTAATATTCTTTATCTAACCCATAATTATATGACATATGGAGGCCTTCTTCTTTTTGTCTTTTTCATTTGTTTAGTGGCCAACCTAATGTTACCGTACCGAGCATTGCTTAACCTCAATCGTTTATCGATCAATGATTGCAACTGGCTCTGAGCGCATATAAAGCCTATGCTTTATATTATTTCATTTTTGTTTTAACATGCACAAGACCATTATATGTTTCTTGGATTACTTAACCTACTTTAGCAAACAATACTTTACCTAATAAAACTTTTGCATGGGACTCTAGGTTAACCCACAATATCTTGACAATCACGTTTTGACATGTAAAGCAATCCTGTGTTTCAGAATTGGACAATCCATCCTGCTCAGAATACCATTATGCTTAAGAGCCATTCAAATGTTTTTAGTCGGTACAGTATAGTCAAGAAACGACAACACGATAAGTAAGGTGTCTAATGCGATCAATTGAAATATTTTTGTTTTCTCGATCAAATCTGAAAACGTTTACGAATATTAACGCAAGTTTAAAAAATCCATAAGCACACCAAGTAAGGCCTAGTGTACTCTCCTCTCTCTACTGACAGATTGTCTCCCATCATATTCTTTTAGCATGATGAGGCTTTTCCTATTTAACTCTTGGAATCTCGAAATTCATCGTCATTTCAAATTAGGGATTCCTCCAAGACGAATTGCGGAAGCTTACCAGCCTAGCGCCCTTAAGGAATTATGCTAAGGCACGTACTCGAATGTTTTCACGTATACCCCCTCTCATCTTGTCCCAACCCCAAAATATAATATATCCAGCAAACTTTACATATATTTGTACCGTAAATCCTCTTAATATATCGCTCTATTTTTGTTGGTACACTTAAAGTTAAGGGAGCGCAGCTATTTAATGAATGTTAATGTCAAGATGCATTCAATTGTAATGCTCGTGTTTTGTTTTAGACTGTTCTACGTACTGATAAAGGCTATTTGGAGATTTATTTGGCTTTTATAAAAAGAAGAATTTGTTTTAAATGCAACGTCACTCAATGAAGGTAAAAATAAGTTTACGTACTCATGCATATATTGAACTCTTTTAAATCACTAGCTAGATGGATAATCATTCATAATGTCAGCCTAATAAAGTCCACAGCTGGACACAGGCTTTACCCAAAGATCGTCACAACGAACGATCTGGGGGTGTAGTGTTCTCTTTGGAGAGTTTTCCATAATCGTCACTCTTCCATAGAGTTCTCGATAATCGCCACGGTTTGCAGGCGAGTTGGGATCGCAGTTGAGATGTTAATATACTCAAAGGACGCATCTGCCCATTCCGGCTAATTCCATAGTCGCCTTTTACGACAGCCAAGGGATGAGATGGATAATACTCAAGTCAATATTACATTAAAAACTGTAAATAACTAAAACCATTATATCTTTCACATAAAATAATTAAATGCAAACACCATTAATAACCATAATATACGTACGCATTTTCAGTACATACAACAGACGAAGGCTGTTCTGTATAAAAATTTCAAGAAAAATTAAGATTAACCGCGCCCCGGCAAGACGGATCGCAGACAATTCGTAATGTGAAAATGGCCAGGCTCCACCGTATTTGACATCCTGGATAAATTGATATTTATAAGTCGAAGGGCCAAGGATACGTTTAAAGGGATTCCCTTTATTGCCGTATCGGGCTGAAGGAGGTTCCTGTCTTGCCTCAGGTTATTATGAAATATACCAAGTTAACTTGAAAACGTCGAAGGTATATTTATTGGGCGGGAGGAGGAATTATCGGAGCGGTCGGATGTTGGGGAAGCCATTATTATCCTTTTTATTGGTATAATATTTAATTTTGGGCCTTTAGCTAGGCCGCCGTGATACTAGGCACATATAAATCGAAATATTATTTACTTCAGGATTAGGATGAATATAATGAAGGCATTCAGAAGCTCGAGTCTCAAAATGAAATAATAATGATATCGTTGATACCCAGAACGTTATTTTATGATTTATTAGGTCTATCATCAAAACAGCTCGTAGATGTTCACTCCTGGACATCGCAAGCCACCAATTAACGGCTTAGGGTAATGCTTTGTTGTGTCATTTTTATTAGCAATCCTAAAACGCATCTTAGAATGAATTATTAATAAATATTTTTAATGCGTGTATCGTCTCTATAAGTAAATTGACTAGCATCTAAACCTGAAGCCGATCCCAACATAGTTGGAAAAAAAGTTAGGATGAAGAAGGTGATATAGCGTAGGTATATTGAAGAGATTCACATTAAGCAGTTACCAGCACGGAGTATATTTTGTTGTAAAAATTTCACAATTGAATATGGCTCCACATATACTACTATGACAAGATAAGGCCGCTCATTGTACTGTTACATGAAAAACTTCTGTGACTATTTGATGGTGTACATTATAGAGTATATCAATTATGATGGCCGGTCACATGGTATATGGATATGATAATGATCGTCAAAAATTGTAGAATTGTCTAAAAAAAAAGTGGTTAAAATTTTTTTACCCTGCATCCAAAAAACTAATGAAAGATGGAAGGAAGAAAAGTAATATGTTGCACATTACAAGCAACCACAATAATAAGCAAAATGAATTATGTTTCGACCGAAATTAATAATCGATCTAATCCAAAATCTTTGGATTTCGGATTACGGATATGTCTGTTTTTTGTGTTAAATGTGATCGTAATACAACAACGGATGATTTTCAAGATCTTAAGATTTTGGATTAAATTGATTATAAATTTTGGCCATATACTCGTATACCTATGTATAAAAGGAGAAACTGACTGACTAACTGACCTATCTGCGCACATCCTAATCCACTGAGGATAGAAACTTGAAATTTTGACAGTAGATACCTTTTGTAACGCAGATATCCACTAAGGATTTTTGTTTAGTAATTCCACCCCTAAGGTTAGTTGTATGAAAGTCCGTCATTTTATAAGTTAGATCTATGAAAATTAATGTATCTATGGATTGGAAATATAATTTGAAATCTACGGGGGAAGCCTTTGTTTAGCAGTGGAGTTTCTTTGGCTGATTTGATGATGATGACTAATACGTTACAACATCAAACTTTTAAAGGACTTGGGTGTTGACTTGAACCAAGACTGTTTCTGGTCAGTTTTATGTGGCGTGGTCACGTGTTGGCACACTCCGTCAGCCGCATTCTGGTGCCACCTAAAAATGGTAAAAAATGTGGTACTTATACAAAGAAATATAAACATCATCATAACTTCACAATTTGGTAATACTTATGTACATGTACGTCGAGTCCCATTTCACTACCTTAGTATTGGGTACCTCACGTATTTGTCACTAATCTGTCTCATGTAATAAACATACCTACTTTTTGCAATCTAGTGGACACATCTGTATTCTGGGCTATTACTGATACTTTTCTTACAGAAAACTGTCCTAAGGCTGCCCGGCCAGTTAATCGAATCCCATCTCACGTTGAGCAGTTGTGTTATATCATTGGATTAAATCATCTATACTAATATTAGCCACTTTCATTCACTGGTTGGTAAACGATCGACGAGGTTAAGCAAGCTTAGCACGGTTGGTCTAGAGTTGGGAGCCCGCATAGTGGTATTTGAATTGGGCGTCTCCGTGCTTCGTTGGGCACGTAAAATCGTCTAGATTTAGAAAAATAAACACGCGGGTGAAACCGTGGGTAACAGCTAGTATAATATAAATGTAAATACATGGCTCGTAGGTTCGCGCGCTGTACTACGGAAGTAAAAACTACGTTGTTTAGGACATTTTGCCAATCGTTTTACACGTGCAGCCATAGCCACGTGACCCATAGGTCAAGCATACGAAAAAATCATACGACAACCTGCGTGTTCTCTACAATAATGCCTTTAGGGCGCTGATGAAGCTGCCTCGCTACTGTAGCGCGTCCGGTATGTTTGTGGGCGCAAATATAGATGGATTTGCGGCGATTATTCGCAAGAGAGTTGTGTCTCTGATGCGCCGCATACGAGGCAGTTCCAACAGCTACCTTCAGCTGTTCGCATGGAGGATGGATCTGGATTTAGACTGCTCAATAATGCGGTACTGAACCAGGTTGCATGTTGAGCACTCCGGATCTAAACCTAAATATAGTCTAAGATGAAGTATATAGTGTGTTTTTATCTTTTTGTTATTGTAGAATTGTAAATTAAAATGTTTTTATTGATGTTTTTTTGCAATGTTAGTCTTTTTGTAATTATTTTATTGATTCATAATGTATCTAATATTTTCAATTTCCCATGTACGGGTATGCATATGGACTGGTTCTGAAATAAAAATGAATTATTAATTATTATTATAAAAGCAAGCAAAGTTCGAGAAGATATCTGCGCAAAGGACCAATGCTCAGTATAGTGCTGTGGTACGAGTACATACCATTCCAGAATCATTTTATCATAATCAGCCCATTACTGTCCCACTGCTGGGCATGGGGCTTTTCTAACGATGAGAATGGTTAAACTTTAGTCTACCGTGCTGGCCTAGTGCGGGTTGGTGGACAACACACACCATTGAGAACATTTTGGAGCCCTTTCAAGTGCACAGGTTTCCTCACGATGTTTTCCTTCACCGTTAACCGTGATATAAGTGTTGCTTCTTAATACCAGTCAACTTTTAACTTAACTTAATCTTGATTAAGCAAAAATCTTAGTAACATAGGCGGTGGTATAGTGGTTGTATCTCAGAATTAGTTCATTTATTTATGCGACCGCCCTGTCCTCAGGATAAGATCGGGGTAGTGTTTTGTGTAAATCAGGCAACGTTGACGCATGCGCTGCAAACCACTAGTCCAGACATAAATTATTGAAGACTTCACTTGCTTTTGCTTTACAGTTTTGTGTTGTTGTTAATTAGATTATATTTAAGCTCTATCATTGCGAACGGATATGCCAGTTAGAACAAATGACATTCAATATGCCAATTGTATATGCCATTGTATATGCCAAGAAAAGGTTAAGGCAAAGGAAAATAAATGAAGGAAATGGGAATGCCCATCTTAGGCCAAGAACGCCCAACAATTTACTTTTAATAATAAAAAACCTTACATTTTTATCTTTATTTATTGATATATTCGTTAATCAAAACAAGACATATGCAACATTTTTGTACTAAAAATATAAATTGCACTTACTTAATCGTACTTACTTCTTGGATGACATAAGCTGTGTTGCCAATTTCTAAATTCAATATCGATTGTTCGAATCGATGTTAATTGTATTGTTGATATTGAAGACTAGTTAGTTGTAAGACGCCTAAGACACCCGTTATAATTAATACTTTAATTTCCAGGCATATGCATTTATTGTTTCAGAGATGAGCGTACATATATATTATCATAATATATGCTTTTACTATTGATATTAAACAGGCAAGCGTTAATCGGATGGATATGATGGACAATGGATAGATGAAACGTAGTGGTGATTCTCAATATATTCAGTAGATACAGAACAAGTAATATTTATACATTTACGAACCCTGCGTTATTATTTTAGAGTTTTGTCCCAGTGATTATTTATATTTAGAAACTTATTGTACTGATCATATTATTATTCGAAGGAAAGTCACTACATTAAATTGATATAGATTTTATGTTTGTGTTGCAACACCGAAACCTACATGTCAGCCGAGCAGCTGTCAAATTGAAAATTATTTTGAGCTTAACATTTAAAAACAATTGAAAACCGTACGACGTTGCCCGCATATTTTATAGATTTTTTTCATTTTTGAGAAATATTTTATGAACACGTAAAGATTCAAGATTCAATATTCTAAACACCGTACGACGTTGCCTTTTATTTGATATTGGCGAAATTGTGGAAGATACTCTGCAGAAGCCATAATCTAAGAGAAGAAGAAGAAGTACATTTGCCGTTGCATCATTGTGTTTGTATTCTTATAATATAATAATAATAATAAAAATGTTTATTGACACAAAACGGTTCACAACAAAAATTTGTAAGACTTGAAAACTATAGCGCTAATACTTATAGTAATATAAAAAAGGGAGCTTCTGCAGCCGAACTAGGTGGAAACCTGTGACTGCAGCATTATGGATTTGTTTAAACAATGAATAATCTTTCAATGGATACCGTCGATTCTTCTTACCTTAATGACAACGGCCTGAACATGGTTCACGCTGTCGCTTCTCATGATAACTTTGAGTCGACATCTGCAAATTCTGCCAACCCTTTAACCATTAACACTGGACACAGTTCTTCCCAGCCCTCAGCAGCTAGTTCAAGTGAACATATTTTACGTGTGTAAATTGTTTGAATATCACGGGAATGCGTAGACATTTCTTGGAAATTGCAGAAGTGTGAAATCTTATACAGAGATGGGTTCGATCACAGCAGGTAAATAAATTCATTTTTTAACTTACGTAAACCAATGAGTCAAAACTGAGTATTGCTTTCGAAATAATGTGTTAGTAGCAATGATATTATATACTAAAAGAAGTAGATATGTTACACGCGCGCCAAAAGCAAGAATCAATACTACCCCCAATTGTAGCACCTCGCAATCAGTTCGACCACGACAGGACAACGTGCGCACACTATCACAATCTGTATTGTTTTATTAATTAAGTAATAACAATGCCGTCGTGCGTATAGAAAATGCACAAACTAACAAGCAAAAATAAATAACGAACAAGGAATCTCATACCACACGTGAGTAACAAACTAAATAAAATATCTTAATACAAATACTATTCAAATTGTCTATAGAAAAATATTCTCGAACAAAACACAGGCCAAGCAAAGAAAAGAGATAACACATATATTCTATCATAGGTGCGACAAAGACATTTAGTACACGTGTTGTTATTTTAGATAGCATAGGCGTGTAGTTTTATACCTACATACAGCGAGACTGAGTTTTGCGCGCCATTTAGTATGGACGTAACATATCTATGGTATAATATCATTGGTTAGTAGGTAATATTAATTTCTAACTATATATCTGATTATTAGGTAGAAGTGTTTAATTACTGTTTGGTATATGATAGTAATAGTGAATAAAATCATAGAATATAATTAACACACATAACATATAAGCACAACAATAATTAATTAAGAAACATTGCAACATGTATCGCATTTGTAAAAGGTTATTGTAAAAATCAATGATTATGAAAAATCAAACCTGTTTTAACTTAAAGACCCGAACTTTATGTTAAACCAATTCCTTAACTAATTCATTATTGTCATTGCATATAATCATTTCCATATGCTTTTAAATGTGTGCATTGGGGGCCGAAGTGTCGATGGGGACTGGGCATTTCTCTTTAAGTCATTGTAAAAAATGATTAATACTTTTTTATAAATTCATTCGTAAACTGTACTACAAACTAGTAAACATACACATTTATTCCCTAAAAAATTCTGAAATTTATGACCACAATTATTACACTTAGTTTTCTAATTACACATACTAAATGTACTAGTTTTTGCAAAATTCCAGTTAAGGGTAGCACGTACATTAAATTATTGTGATCGGCTGCAAGTTTCAGAGGGTCAGAGGTGCTCAGGGCGGGACGCGGGGCGACCGGCAATTATCGGGGACAAATGTGTAGGAAGAATGGAAGAGCCAAGTGAAAATTGTGGTTTAGATTTTGAATTGCCACTATCCTGCAGAAATTTATTTTCCATATTGGAGAGATCAAGATTTTCCGTATGGTGTCCAGATTAAGAATATAGCACCACTTCATCTCTCGTAAAAGGCGACTAAAGGACTCTTAACTAGAGTTGAGAGGATGGGTGGCTATAGAACAGCAGCCATTCTGCGCTCACCAACCAAGCGTGGTGAGTACTGGCAAATTCCCCCCAAAATGTCGACACACGGAATACAACTGGTCGTTTATGGGAGAGGCCTTTGTTCAGTAGTGGAGTTCTTTCCGCTGATATATGATGATGATTGAAGGATGATGGAAGCAAAGCATGATTTTGTGTTTGTATGAAAACACCAGACCAGGTTTTTTAAGCAATGTTCATCATGGCTATGACAGACGGGGGGAGGAATGAATGCTAATATACAGAATAATATTCTACTTAAAAAATATGTATGATAATGCCAGGGCATCAGGCGAATGGTCACGCGGTGTACAAAGAAATCCGGACAGCACCAGGATGCAATTGATCATAGAAAAATGGTACAAATGTAAAAAAGCATATACTTACACAGCATAGGATAGAAATGGTGAATCAATATTATAATATTCAGCTTACACGTACGTTAGCCTCACTTGCAGGAAATGCATCCTGCTACTGAACTAATAGGCATTATTATTATTTATTATATTTAATTATTAATATTAATATACATTATATTTATTATTATTAGGCCTAGACAAAAATGATGGGATTGTCATTAAGTTTGATGACTTGTAGAATCCTGTCCAAGGACGGCAACTGTGCTCCTGCCATTAACCTAGCTCGCCCGCTGCTATCATATAAAACTAGTCATCATCATCATGTCAGCCATTTATATGTCCACTGCTGAACAAAGGCCTCCCCCATAGATTTCCACAACTGTGTCATCATTTTGGGGAGTATTTGCCAATACTCACCACGCTTGGCAGGCGGGTTGGTGAGCGCAGTATTGCTACCGTTTCTCAAAAGGGACGCTGCTGCCCATCCCTCTGATTTAGATTCCCGTAGTCGCCTTTTACGACATCCGCGGGAGGAGATGGAGTGGTGCTATATTCTTAATCCGGACACCACACGGAAAGGAAAATAAAACTAGTACTAAATTTTAATTATCATTAAAGAACTTAAGTGAGAATATGATACCTCTATACTAATATGGTGATTGATTTTATCAGCCCATGCACTACTGAATACAATCGTTGGAAATAGGTATCGTAGGATTATGTTGCCGGAATAGACATATTATTTAGTAACGAATTCCGTATGGTGTCCGGATTAAGAATATAGCACCACTCCATCTCCTCCCGTGGATGTCGTAAAAGGCGACTAAGGGAATCTAAACCAGAGGGACAGCAGCGTCCCTTCTGTGAAATGGTAGCCATACTGCGCTCACCAACCCGCCGATCAAGCGTGGTGACTATTGGCAAATACCCCCCAGAATGATGACACAGTTGTGAAAATCTATGGGGGAGGCCTTTGTTCAGCAGTGGACGTATAAATGGCTGATATGGTGATGAATTCCTGAGAACAATACATATAATTTTCAGAACGCAGCTACTATGCTGCTGCTAACCTTTATAAAAATATGTGAACGCAAAAAAGTAAGATACCTGATGGTAAGCAAGCGCACCCATATTCAGCGTTGCCGATCTAAGGCTAAAGTTGGAATGCCTATTTGTTTCGGTAATTTCACTGTTCTTACCTTTCACCTGGAATACAACTACGCAGTTGTTATGGCGGGTGAAATAGGTAAGATTGTAGTACCGCCTCAGTCAAGTCTTTCACATACAACTCTACTACCACTAACTACTAGCACTAACTCTATTACCACTAATATAGTTCTTTTTATTTTATTTATTATTCTTGGTCTTTAATAATAGGTGTGTAGGTAAGTAGAACAATGGGTTCACGGGTGCGTAGATTGGGGAATTTGCGTGCTCACACCAAGCAACCTAAGAGAAGGCGGTGGCACGCATGTGGTCACGCGCTGCCGTGGGATCGCTCTAGTGTGATCAGACGAGGACCTGGAGCCTCCCTTAGATGCCGAACATAACCACCCCAGTGTTTTTAGCCGGTAGTACCCTTCCACAGGGCGAAGGAAATTTATGAAGAATTTCCACTGGGCACCAATAAAAAAAATGGTAATTAGAACAAAACAGTCTACGAGCACAGTACAGATTTTGAGTTTCTTCCATCCAACTACGTCCATATCAATTCCAGTGTTCTGATCGCGTTGGTTCAGTAGCGTCACCCGCACACAGTAGATAAAGTAAAGGCCCGGGGCAACGTCAGCCGGCGTGATTTATGCACCAACCCTTATCCAAGATTACGATGACCGCCATCCACTTGTTTAGCTTTAGTCGCAACATCAGTGTTTGTAATTAAGTGGAGTGTGTGTGTCATGGGAACAATGCCTGAGTTATTTCTCCAGACTCCATACGAATAACGGCTGAAGTACTTTAAAGGCTCAGCTCATAGAATAATGGCTTTAGAGTGTGCTCTTAATCTCTAATTCGGGTTACATCGATGCATCGTCATGACTATAAAAAATTCTTAAAGGAGGACATTTCATATTTATATACCTATTAATATAGAAAATGAATGTAGGTATAGTGTCAATGTGGAGAGCTTCAAATGCTTCGTACACTCCAGTATTAATTGTTTCGATTTTTATTCAATGCAGAAGACCGTTTTATAATTTGCTTTCCGGAATGATGAGCAGGTTAAAGAGGTCGATTGGATAAAACTACTCGACATCTTTGATTGTGAAAAATATCAGTTAATATATGACGACACACATTACACAATTTCTCAATCGATATATAACGTCTCAGCTTTGTTATACACAACTGTTTGGGTACCTTTCCCAATGATACGTCATTTTAGAGATGTAGGTCTAATATTTCCAATACCCTATTCCATCATCAATACAAATTAAAAACCAACAAAACTTTTACCGACTTTCAATTCAAAACAAGAGTTATATGTTTGTATTTGATTATAGAGATCCGTAGGTATAAATTTACGAGTGTTGAGTGTTCAAAGGGTGTGTATTTATTAAAATGCTAATTTGGGTTCTCCTCCGCGGCTTTAGATACTCCGCTATCGGCCGTACGCACGCTTTGTGTACCACCTCCAGATTTATGCCATACGGTTGAGGTGTACTAGTGGTTCTCGATTTATTTTGTTTAAAGCAATGAAGTTGTGTAAAGCCTGTCAACAATGTTTGTTCGTTACTTTTGTTAGTTTGAGTTATGTTTAACGATAATTATATGTCAAATTTGCAGTACCTGTATAAATAATACTAACGAATGACAATCAGAAATTGTCTATCTATATATTATTATTGTAATATGCAATTTTTTAAATACCTATCCTAATCTCTACCTGTAGATTGCCATGGAAAAATGTACATTATATACAAAACTTTATTGATCTACGTCTATATACTATTTTCAATGAGAGCACTGACAATTTAAGAGCGGATACCTTCTAAAACTCTATTGTCGGTAGTTTGGTTCGTTTATATTTGCTATTAGAAATTAGTATGGGATGACAGTAGTTCAACGCTATTTTTACTCGTACTATGATAGACTAGTTACTGTAAGTTGACGCAAGCTGCTTTAAAACATCCATTCAATAAACATACGACCGAATACTGACAAGTCACTCAATATTTAAGACCCTCTCAATCGTACTCCCGGGTTATTATTTTATATTCAACTAAAAAGTTTGTTAAGTAACATAATTTTAATGTTATTATTTAGTATATTTGTACATGGTTCCTATGTTTCATATATTTATTGTGGATAAATTTATTTGTTTCAAACTTTCCACTCGCAGATAAGCTAGAAGACATTTCTTTAGTACTCAGTAGGAGGTACTACTAAGGAAGATAATAAGCGAAAAGTAAGTGGGTAGGTACCTACTTACTTTTCGCCTATTATCTTCCGCTTTTGTCTTCTGTGTATGTCGTTAAATTATACATAAATACAAAAGTCTAGAGATGTATTTTTAAACTCATTCGACTGTCAATGGTATGCGCACATGATACATAGCTCACGAGTTAGGGTAGGCGCACACTTGGCCATCAGTAACGCAAATTTCAATCATGGCAGATTAGAGTCCCCTTAATATTTTAATGCCTGACCACCGTCCGCTAACGGGGAATCGATCCGCTCACCCTCCGAAACAAAATATATATTTTATAACAATATATCTCATCTAGCCTAATTGGGGTCGCTTAATATGGCTTACCGACGTAAGTACATAATTTATTTCCTTCTCAGTTAAGAGTTATGTTCTGTAGGTGTATTATAAATGTACCGTATACAAAGGTGTGATTGTAATTTGAACGTCTGGATACTTTGTTTGTGTATGTGAGATTTAAATGTGTTTAGTTGGTTGTGAAAGTCGTGTATTTTATAAAGTCAGCAGCTTTTGTCTGGTTCTGGGCTCAAATTTGATTTTGTGTATGTAAGTATTCATCATCATCATCATATCAGCTGATTGTCAGTGATAGCCTGGTGGTTTAGCGCTTGCCTTCTATACGGGAGGGTCGAGTTTGATCTCGGCCGAAAGTCAGAGGTGCGGTTTTTCGGATTCATGTGTGGATCAGAATTTGATTATCACTTGCGTTCACGGTGACGGAAAACATCGTGAGGAAAACTGCACACCTGAGAGGGCTCCAAAATATTCTCGCACGAGGTCATCGACTAAGGCCTAACCTTTCTTATCGTAAGAAAAGGCCTATACCCAGCAGTGGAACAGTAATGGGCTTATTATGTATATCAGCTGAAGGGCGTCAACTGCTTGACAAAGGTCATGTCCTCCCTCCCTCCCTCCCTCCTATTGATTTCAAGAACGACCGGCCACATGCCACCCGCACCGTCAGGTCATCTGTCCATCTCTTTGGAAGTAAGATACCTATGTATTCCTGCAAGATTTTTTGTAGGAAGTCTTTACCGTATAGAAGTTGCTTATTTTTTTTTATGTCTGCAGACCATTTGACACTCGGATTAGTACTAACCATGACATTTATTTAAACACAAAAGTAGTGACTGATTCGACTAATTAAATTCCATTAAACGTCTGATATTCCAACTAAACTAGCCACATTAAAATCAGTTACCAGAATGATCTAGGCAGTTTTCAGGTTAAAGTAATCAAATACAAATACAAGACCGCATCGACCGCACACAATCGAAGCAAGCGATCTCTACGCCTTTACACTGACATTAACAATACAATTAAAAAGTCCATCAATACTACACAACACCAAAATACACTAACACTAAAAGATATCCACCTTACTGCATCGGAATAAAAGTTATGGGAGATGTCATTATATTTTTGCAGCTCTAATGTACCTGAGGCGACGCACGCGAACAGCCAGCATCTCAATAAGGGAGTAAAACAAAAACCTAAGTTAAACTTCGTTTAACATGCAAATTTGAGAGTCGCCACGACAGAATGAGCGTCGATACTTAATTACTTCTTTAATCGTTCAATCGGGAAGGTGGGTGTATGTTGGGGATGCCATACGTCTTTACATACGAGGATATGTTAAAAATAATGCATTTGTGAAAACTGTCGAGAATGAACCCGGGCACAGGATGGGACAACTCTATGAAGAAGAACTCACACCCTGCTGTTTAAGACCAGCAGACTTACCTCAGAATGAATACAGCAGCTCCGAGGCTGTACCTATTCTTAAACATGTTTGTGGCAGCCTGAATTCAAATAACTTTATCTTATTGAAACTTATTTGAAATTATTATATATATTATTATTTCTATTTTTTTTTAATCGTTGCCCCACAGACATAAATTGCACACATAATCCACCCAGACCCGGAACAACTACCTGCAGATCATACAAATATTTGTTCCGTGCGGGAATCGAACCCGAAAGCGCAGCAGCCGACTGTGTCAGCCACTGCACCGGTTGGTCCGGTTGGCCGGTCAAATATCCTGATTTTGGCCGAATGAAGTCCACTGCTGAACACAGGCCTCCCCCAAAAATCACCACAACGTCCGATATGAGTGTGTTGTGGGCTCATTGGGGTTTTTGCCATAATCGCCACGCTTGGCATACGGGTTGGCGATCGCAGTTGAGTTGTTAATGTACTCGAAGGACGCTGCTATCCTCCGGCTAATCCCTTAGTCGACTTTTACGACACCCACGGGAGGAGATGGGGTGGTGGTACCACACGGCACGTCAAATATAATATAGTAATTTTTTGGGGCACTTAAATTTAAATAATGTGGTGTCCGGATTTAGAATATAGCACCATTCCATCACCTCCCGTGGATTTTCCAAAAGGTCACTAGGGGGCTCTTAACCCGAGGGATGTTCAGCAGCGTTCTTTCTGTGAAACAGCAGCCATATTGCACTCACCAACCATCTGTCAAGCGTGGTGATTACTAGCAAAGTCACTGCAAAATAACAAATTGTGGAAATCTATGGAGGAGGCTTTTTCAGCAATGGATGATGAGCAATGCAATGGATTGTCCTTTGGTTGATATGATGATGAATAGCAATTAAACAAAACAATACTACAAACTTTTTGGCTTGCCTTTGAACTTTTTGAAATTAAACTTAACATCACACATTACCCGCTGTATTTTGGGGGTAGGCTTCTACTTTAGCTATTTTACAGTTTATTCTTGGCTTCAAGATGGTCCAAGAGCATACCTGTCCTGTTGGTCCCTGATATTTTGGCATCCCTACAGAGGACTGTGGATTCAGTACAAGCTGTGTTGCAGAGAATTTCGCGGTCGCGCTCCAAACAAACCGGTAGCCATCTCCATCAGTTTTGATGAAGATAAGTACACTGTTTTAATTTAATCATTACTCAATTCTGGTGTCTGTAATACAGTTCACACTAGCAGGGATGCCGTGGTTAACTCTATCTAAAAATATGGATGTTAAATATGGTTTATTTTTGTGTTGTGATATATGAAGTGTATTTCTATTATTGGTAATAAATATTTATTATAATTATAAAAACGCATTGTGACTTACGCAACGAAAGACTGAGTAAAATAGACTAAAGTTGAAGATAATGGTGATGTCACATCGCTGAACAAATACCTGTGTGACCTACAGGTAGCTGTTCGGGGTCTGGGTGTTTTTGTGTATGGAATTTGTATGTGAACGAGACAACAACATAGGCCCAACCATAGCGTAGGGCGTTGTCCTAAATAAAAGGTCAGCTTCCTTATACAAACCGCTTGAGTGTCATTCTCAATAACTTTTCATGCCCTACACGTATGAACATCTAGTATTCCTGCATCATGCTTTGTAAAAAAAAATTGGTTTCAATTGCCTTTAGAACATCCAATAACAGAATAACAAAAAACCTGTAAAATCAACTTATGAATAGTCAAGACTTTAGTTGCCGCGTTCCAAGGTGTAGATTTTCTATGGAGACGAACAGGCAAGAAACTGCATGGTTACTTTTTTAAATCATATTGATATAATATTTTTTTACTACATTGTTCTCGAAATAAAGGTAAAGTGACGAAAATGCAGGAGAAAAGAGTGAACTTCTTAAATAGTCTACACTAAAAAAGCCTGATCTTAATATTAACTGAAGTTTTTGATCCAATTGTCATGGCAGCATTAAGATGACTAATCCCAACAGACGGCACTCGTTCACGAGCATGACGCATGAATCAGCGTTGCTTAACTCAACCATATTATAGGGAAACTTAGCGACTCAATACACTATGCCACCATAAGCATGACATTTGACAGACGCAGACAAATATTACGTCAATAAAACAAAATAATAGAATAGCCCATTTCACTACAACATTTAAAAAAAGGAAAGCAGATAAAAATCGTCTCTCCTACCTCAGTTTCATGTTTTTCCGAACCACGAATATCGCGTGAGAGTGCGTTTGCGACGTTTATCAGATTTGTACAAACATGTTACAAGGCTACTGTGTAACAAATAAACACACACTTTATCCTGAGCGTTTGATTTACTGTTTAGGTATTCGAAGTGCGTGTTACTTGTATGTGGAAGATTGAGGATGAGTAAGCTTTCTGTAGTGTGCTTTTGAAAATTTATAAGAAAAGTTTTAGCAACGAAAACGATGAAAAATAATTGTCAATATTTTTTTATTTATCAATTCTTCGACGAATGACAAAATCGATCGAGTGACAAAAGTCCAATCTACAACACGGCTTCGTGGTATTATGCCAACACCAATGGAAAAAATCCTGTTTTTTAAAAAGTGTCTGTTTGTCATAATAACAGCTTTTTACTAAATGCAGATGAAAGTATAAATGGTACGCAATACAAAAATTGTTTGTTTGTCTGTCTATTTGTTCCAGATAATCTTCTTGTTTCTTTTTGTTTTGTTTTAAAAAACGTTGTCCCACATTAGGATTTCTCCTGTGTCGTGGGTGCGTTTACAGACATGAATTCCACATACAATAACAATGCTGGACCGATTTTAAAGGAACTTTCACTGGCAGATAGCTGATATTATAAGGAGGAACTTAGGCTACTTTTATTTAAAAAAAGATTCAGGTCTCCGAGTGAAAAAATGAAAACCCATGAAATCCAATATATATAGGTATAGTCTATGTAAACAGTATTAATTAAACGGCGGGTGAATTCGCGGGGCACAGCTAGTAAACATTAAGATTAGCTTAAATTTTTTGCGTATGTCCTACCTTAGGACTGTTTTGTACCAACAACAAATTTCGCTACGAAACAGTAATTTATTACAGTGGACCTAAAACATTAACTTGTATTCAGGTAGCTGTTGGCAAATCCACCGCTCACGTGAATTTATCTAAGGCACATCCGAACTATGACAAAAGTAGTTTGAACATAAACAATAACACATGATTAATGTAGCGGGATCGATTTATTGTTCATATTTGTAGTTTTATTGCAACTCGCCCGAACCCGAAACTGGCGAGAGATTTACTTCCAGCACAATTCGTATAAACATTGCTTTTAAAATATAATTTATTTTTTGTAAGTGTCTTTACTGTTATCGTCCTGCTACATTTTTGTCTTTGGTAACCTTAACCGAAGTAATATCCAATATTTTTTGTAAGGGCCTCCAAGTAACCCAATGAACGGTGATGATCGATGAAGCCTGTATTTTAATCACTGCCTGACAGATGAATTAGTGGCGCAGTATGTTGTTACGGACGTCCGTGTGGTGTCCGGATTAAGAATATAGCACCACTCTATCTCCTCCCATGGGTATCATAAAGGCGACAAAGGGGCTATAAATCAGAGGGATGGGCAGCAGTGTCCCTTTTGTACAACAGTCGTCATACTGCGCTCACCAATCCGCCTGCCAAGCGTGGTGAGTATTGGCAATTTACCCCCAAAATGATGACACTATTGTGGAAATCGATGGGGGAGGCTTTTGTTCAGCAGTGGACATATAAGTGGCTAAAATGATGATGATAATGAGTATGTCGTTACTTGCCAATGAGCACACAATACAACCCCATAGTGGTCGTTGTGGCAACCTTTGGGGTAGGCTTCTGTCCAGCAGTGGACTTTTTTCGGCTGAAATGACGACGATGAAATGCAAAAGAAAGACAGAAAGAAATCAGATATAATCTTCTAGTTTTCTTTTATAACACCCATGGTTTGCACCATATTCACTGCCGGGAACCACACCCTATCGTTAGGCTCCCTAACATTTTAACAATGGCAAAATCAGCTAGACCAGTAAATTTATATAAATTTACAAATTTGTATCTCTCTGAGTTATAGTCAATTTTCCACCAATAATGCGAACCACTAATTACTTTCGCAAAACAAACAGCCTGTACCTTAGCAACAAAACATCCCAATTATGGTGTCTACCGAAAGAGTCTTGCCTTAACTCGTGTACCTATACGGTGCCGAACTGAAAATAATCAAAACTTTGCTCATAAAAATCCAAAACAAAAATGCATTATTCATACTCGCCACTGTGCGTAGCATATAACCAGTAAACCAAGAACTCTTGGTTCTCCCTTCAAAACAAGAAGACAAACAATAAGATGAGTGTTGAGGGAAAGTTGTGGCTCAAGTTTATCTGGCTGAAGATACAACTCAGGCGGACATCGCGAGTAAAGTATGAAACTGTCTGAAAATACATAAATATTGTATTTAGGGGACTCGTATTAGACGCGAAGTATTATGGCGGATTTGATTTGTTGCACATATATATTTACTGATATAAAATACTGCTGAGATACACAACTCGAGGTTTCATTCAAGAATGATGCCATTCTTCATATTTGTTTATTTTTTGTTTTCGATTTAAGATTCACAACAAATATATGTCTAAGACTAAGAAAAGATATCTTTTGTGCCAATTGGCCTAGACTAAAGGCTGCCAAGGGGAATATATAACGTATCTTATAAACCCACACTCCATAAACTTTTCAAGGTATTCGCTGAATAAATAATATTTTAAAGCGAGAACGTCTTATTTACTTTCTTCACCTTGACACTCGCTTGGCCTATTACCAGGTTCTATTTCCCTATGAATGCTGAGGAACGGGTCTTCCATTTACCTAGGACAGTCGGCCAAATAATTGATTTACCTGTCTTATAATGATTATTCCTTTCATATCATGAGGCGACGGGAGCTGTTTTACCTTGAAAAGCTAAGAGAAGTAATAATTTTAGCGACTTTTGATTTTTAAGCCAAAGGAGATCTAGTCAAAAGTGGTATACGAAAATCTTATCACCATCATAAGAGATGCCATCGTCATCAGTTTGATCCAACCAGATGCTAGAGTCCGTATTATCCATAGAGCAACTCTCCTCTACCGCCCTGTGATCTTCGTACACTTCAGTTTTTTATTTTTATGAAAAATGCTGTAGAAATCCATCTTAAGTCACCCTTGGAACGTTTTCGCATTGGGTGCTGGCTTAGAATTCGTCAACCGTATGCGCAGTACAAGAGGCCGTGCAAACGCGACGCAAACACTGCGACCAATTTTGTGCACCTCGGTTACCTCTTGACCCGGGGGCCCTCCCTATATAACAAGGTGACATTACAGATATTGAAATATTTATAGCAATCAAATATCGTTTTAGCCATTCGAAGATAAGAACTAAAATGTTTAGGATCATTTTTTACACACTCACAAAATAGTCACTTTATAATAAAAAATATTTGTAATTTTCTTTTTAGCCACCAGACCGACTGTAGCTTTTCTTTGTCTGAAATGAATTTAATTTTGGATTATTGAATCGAATCGATATAGCGTTCGCGTGGCATCTGGGTGCCGCTAACGTACCGTACTTCTACAGGCGTTTACGGCGTCCCTATAAGCTACGTCTACGCGGCATCTACGCTCTGCATACGTCCGTGGAACGCCTACGCAGACGTGATGACTTTTTAATTAGTATCATGTTCTATTCCAAAGAAGTAAACAGGCGACCAAAATATCCATCCCTAATATCATAATCAGCCCATTAACGTTCCACTGCCGATAAAAGATCACGATTAGATAGGTTAGGCTATACTCCACCACACTCAACTAGTGCGGGTTGGCGGCCTACACACATAATTGAGAAGATTTTGGAGCCCTCTCAGGTGCGGATTGTGTCTCAATGTCTCAATGGTTCCGTTAACGCAAGTTATAATCAAATCCTGATGCAGACATGAATCCGAAAAGTATTTGATGCGGGCCGGTGTCGAAATAAATACCCCTGAATAGCAGACAGGCGTTAACAGTGCCTTATCTAATTACTGCCTATATTAATATAGAGAAATAATATTTGTCGAACTAACTTTGCCTTTAATTGCTGCGTTGCTCACAAAGCCTAGAGTGTCCCAACACCTTGATCTACCTACTAACAATCTGAAGAAGTCAGCTAGTGTTGACAGCATCTGGAAGTCGGGAACATGGTGTTGTTGGATAACTTGGGAGAGTCTGTTTTCAGTAACGGAGTACGCTCCTTTACCTTATCAGCTAGGGTTACAAACGAATTATTATTTACATTATTATATTAGGAGTCTGTACTCCGCAAACCGAGCTTTATCACTTTTGAAGCTGACATTGGGAACATAAATATATGGTTTTGTTCATCCTTTAGATACATTTTTGACCCCGAAATACTCCTTGTTACCATGCAATGTTTTCATAACTAGACAACAAATCTTTATTTTCTTTGTAAATATCTGTTTGTTATTTGTAACAAATAATTCGTTTGTAAAGAGCAAATTCGATATTCTAGTCATCCGCTGGCGTCTGCATTGCCGGTCTTGGCGCAGATTTATTCGAACTCTATCAAAGAAAAAGTTGTAGCTTCCTAGCTACCCGCTAGGCGCCGTGACATCCCCCTCACTACGATAAGGGAGTATGCACAACGTAGATACACCGACGGTGACATAATTTTGTCTAGAAAATCAAAAATCAATGAATGCATCGTTTATCAATGACTAGCAGATTGCTAACATTATATTTGACATTTGATTACCGGAATGAGATTTAAATAGGTTTCGAGGATAAGACGGTACTTACGGTTCGTACGGTAGTACATAGAAAGATTGAGAGATTATTATCAACTCCTTGTATTTTTTCATTTAGATCTTCAACTTCATCTTCATCTACGGCTTAAATCTTGTCTCAGCATCACCCAAACTGTTGCAAAGCATAAAAAAAGTCTAGCCAATTCCAGAATAGTAACATGTACTTTCTCCGCCCTGGGAAGGAGGTAGGAATCGGTCGGTAGGAATCTAGCATACCCGGAGGCTACCGACTAAAACCACCAAAGTGGTAATTTTCGGCATCGAAGGGGCCTCCAGGTCCCCTATAAAATCACACTAGAGCAGACCACTGCTGCCACGCTTTTAAAAGCGGCTTAAAGTGGTCAACCACTAGTGGTGAGGAGGTGACGGTGAAAAGGCCGCCACTCAAGGCACATCTCGGCGGGTTGTAAAGGATCCCCCCAAAACCTTACTGTGCGCTGTGCTGCGTATTCGGTAACACGTGACCTGGTGCACGCCACTGTCTTCTCAAGTATCACACGGTAATCACGGTATTATATATTTACAGGCCCAGTAAAATAAACTGAAAAGTCTCTCGTCTCGTCTTTAGTAAAAACAAAAAACCTCAAAGGATGGTGTAAAACCTTCTTAACACGTAGACTTGGTCGTATTCTGGCATGCAGGCAGCTGTTTAATACACTGTCAATTGCAACGTAGCTATTTGTCGATTTAAGTGCCCCGCGCGTATATCTCCCCTGAAATATACACTGTTGCAATGTTCAAACCACTTTCGGGGGTATTTGATAGAGAACTATCAAGATTGTTTGTATTTTTGTGTCAGACTTTTGTTTTAATAAATGCATATGTTCTCTATTATTATTTCCATGTATTTGTTTGTTATATATGTCTTCGTAATGTAACCGGAAACCTAAATCGATAAGTACTGTTGCACTTGTAAAGTAAACACTGTTTATTATTTAAAAAAATCTGTAGGCAGTACCGAAACGCAAAATAATGTTAGATACATTATTTTAATTCTTTGTGCCAGGGTTGTTCAATCCACGACCGACGATCTTACGAGCCCTGCAAAGCAGGGAGACGGTCAGTACAAATACCACTATGCGGTCACCCATCTATATACTGACCGCGTCGAGCGTTGCTGCACCTCGCCGATCATTTACCGATTAGTGAGTGCAACTGGTTTCGAATAATCTTACACTATATTGTAAATTAATTACAGCTGCTATAAATTACGGTAATTTCATTTATTATAAATACGCTCGTAAAATTGGCAATTCTTTCATCGGAGAAAAATTGTAATTAAAAATAAACATTTACCAACAGAAGCCGCCGAAAATTTTAATTTTTTATGCGTTACTTACCGTCTATTAATTATATTAAAAACGTTGGTAAACATACATTCTTCTTAGTAATTTTCTTTCCGGATTTTTACAACGTTAGCAATTATCTTATTGGTATGGTATGGCTAAAAAAGGTTGAACTAATTTGTTAATAGATTAAGGTTAAACTGGTCAATGCGGTTGGGACACTCAAAAATTCATACCGATCCAGCTGACCCCTAAATAGTATACCATTCAGCAACGCCCTAAAGTTCGAGCCAGCAAGCTAGAGTTCGAGTCCCGCAGGGGGTGCCATTAGCAGCAGTTGCTTGGTTTGTAAAATTAATTTTAAGCGTGGCTCTTTAGGTTTCGCCTGAAATTGTCCAGTTAAGCAGCCACATTATCCAGAAATATTTGCGACAAGCTAGCTATATAAAAAAATACAGTGAACTTTATTATAAGGAAACAATCATGGTTATAGAAATCGCATTTAGTAAAAAACAAATTATATTTTTTAATTGTAATAATTAATAAGTTGCTGTGGAACAAAACAAGTAAAAAAATTTTTTTTCGTCGTTTGTCTTCTATGTCTGTGTTCGTTTTCGTAAAAAAATAGTAAAAAAGGTTGATTTTTGTGCTCAAGTAAATTGTTTATTAATTAATTATTTAAATGTTGCAACGAAATTATTTAATCGAACGTTCGAGATGTTAAATTGTTTGGAACATTACAGGAGATAGGTACGTCAATTGATAGACAAGCAGCTGGACACAAAGATAACGATTACAATTTGTCATTCATACAGAAAGAAATTTAAAAAGTGTGTGTGTCAGCTCCCACGAATGACTGGAGTTTACTCCGTAAGTATAATTGGCTCAGTAATTAATAGGCAGTAAGGGTTAAAAGATAAAAAGCACGGATATGTACGATATATATATCGTATATAAAATGAATGAAATGAAAAACCTACCTAGTAAATGCAAACACATGTTCATCGGATTTTCTTCCACCGTCACTTAAACTAGATTCTTCCATTTATTTATTTTTTAATAATTAAGAATAATGATATTGAATATCAATATTTATATATATACCGTGTGATGTCGGCTACGTATAGCACCAACCCATCTCATCCCGAAGGTGTCGTAAAAGGCGACTAAGGGATTCACATTAGCCGGAGGATGAGCAGCAGCGTCCTTTGAATACATTAACAACTCAACTGCGATCGCCAACCCACCTGCCAAGCGTGGCGATTATAGCAAAATCAGGCAAAAAGAGGCCTGTGTCTAGCAGTGGACTTTATTCGGCCGAAATAATATATATATTAATTTAATTTATATGAAACTTTGACATCAAACGACACATACATGACTTTAACGCAGAAGGTGCGCCAGGTAGGTGCACAAAAAAACGTAACGCATTTTAGTTAAAGCTCGACAAACTTTCACTCCTCATAAATTTTTCATACCGGGGCCTCATATATAAATCGATTCTTAAGGAATAAACTTCAATAAACTCCTAGTCTATCCTATTGACATCTATAAAACTTAAACAAACCGAACAGCAAATAATACCCATCATTAACAATAACAAAATTCCAAGTCACCGTTTGTATTTGTGTGATAAAGTGTCTTTTGTATTAAAATTTTCCGAATGTGTCAGTAAAGATGTATGTGGCCGTTATTTCAGTGAATGCTTACCTAATCGTCAGTTTTTAATCGGACCGTGGAGTCGGTAAACATGTTTACGCTCTATATTCAGGCTATATTTTTATTTTCCCGTCGAGGTATTCCCACTGCTATGTAGCTTAGCTAGCATGATGATATGCAAAATTACTAGATGTGGCTTGCACTTGATACAATAGTCTGAAAACTTACAACGCACTACGCACTCGTGTATGCGCTTCGCAATTGGATTAACAGTGGAATGATGTTATTACTGTAATAACGATACTTATATGGTCTAAAGGTATGGTAACATTCTGTCTGTATTGTTTGATATGTATGATATTGGTATACCAGTAAATAAATAAATAAATATAAAAAAGGTATGTACATAGTCCATTCGTTAAAATGTTTAATAACAATCTAAGCAAACTACCAATCTTCTTTCAATTGGCTCTTTTGTTAAGCACTTTATTACACAAAATACGACAGTGATAATTCTAAAGTAGGTAGTATCTTGTTTCCATATAAATAAATAATAGTATGTATCACATACTGGAAGAGCTGAAGAGGTATATTCAAAGGAAATGCAAGACAATTTAAAATTTTAACAGCAAACACCATTTAGTTTTAATTCACTATGGAATAAGTTGCAATTAAAGAAAGGAAGAAAGTAAGAAAACATTTATATTATTTTTTAAGACTTCGTGTAATAATAAAAACATAATTGCAAAAATCTCTACCTTGACACAGATTTTTAAGCATCTCGTAATGAAAAATTGCTTTTCTAGTTTTTTTTTTACTTCAAATTATTTTTGAATAGTTACTTTACTCATTGATCAGTCTTTATTCTATTAAAAACTAAAATGTTTTCAAGAAATACAATTTTTATCTAAATTTTCAGATTTTTCGATATTTCGGAAAATTTTGTACTACTGTAAATCCGTAAGATTTTGCTGAACATATATTGTATTTTTTTGGTAGGTATTGACCCAAGCTCTCACCCCCTGCAGTATGTCGTGCTATTTACTGGACAGCCTGTATATATTCTATGTCAAGAGTCTATGTCGAAGTACTCTAAATTTCTTTTAAATTAAACGCGGGTCCCAGCTAGTTATTAAATACTATTGTTAATTTTTTTCTTTGAATTCAGATGGTGTTTTATTGTATTTGTATTCAAGTCTTTGGTTAATTTGGTCGGTCTAAACGCTAGACTTAATCTTCATTGTATTTTACCGTATCTACATCAAGACACATTTAAAAAACTTGCCAACCACGCTGCATTATATGAAATATCCGCACTTTTATGAAAGAAAGAAAGAAATTATTTAAATGAAATTATTTGTTACAAAACATGAGACACAATAGATTAAGTAGGTAGTAATAGTGAAGTTATACAATATTATGTATCTCACGGTTGCACCAAATAGGTGCCCAGTTCAGCATGTGACAGGCAGCTGGTGCCAGGCGCTGGTTTTCAACTGGAACGCACTTTGTAGATGACACATGGACGTCAAACAGAGCATACAGCCTTGCCGTAGATACGTGCGAATGTTGCGTTGTAATTTGTGTGTTGTGTATAGTGCGTATCGTGTACAGTATTGCACTTAAAGTGCAGCCAGTTCACTGATAAAAAGGCACAATGTAACAAATCTAAATATCGTATCTAGTTTATCTGTATGGCAAATGGCGACCAGTCGGCGTATTTCAGTCGTTTCTCTCTCGGAATATATTCGTTTTTGGTCGCTCTTTTCATGAGCTCACTGAATGTGGCCTGGTCTATTCATCCTGCCGCCCCGGCGACGGATTTTTATGGGGGTTTAACGCGAATTATATTTGCTTCAACTGTGTTTCGAATAAATAGCCGTGAATCTATAGCTTGATAAGTGGGGGTCTTCCTTTGTTTTCATTACAATTATTTGAATGGAATGAAAATTAATAATGAATTCATATCTATATTTTCATTTCTTAGTCCTATCGTTCTCGTAATATGTGATTAAATGACTCTAAACCAGAGGAATAGACAGAATATCCTTTCGGTGGTACAGTGGCCATTCTGCGCTCACCAATCCGCTTGCCAAGCCTGATGAGGTCTCTGGAAAATTCCACCCAAAAGACACAATTGAAAGACCGGCCCCGCAATCTCCAGTTACGACCACGGTAACGGCAGAGCAGAGGATGGTAAGAATCTTCGGCAGAGATCCGGCTACCACTGCAAACAACAACAGGCCCAGGTAAAGGTAGCTGGCAGTCGTTGGATGAAGGTGGTATGCAACCGGGCGTTGTGGAAATCTATAGAGAAGGCCTTCATTCAGCAACGGACGTTCTTTGGCTGATATATTGATAGTTGTCATGATCTATATTTCAAATGTAAAACAAAGTCCGCCATACGGAGAAAAATATGCGTATTGTAAATTTTCTATCAGCAATACTCGTAATATACATGACAGATTCCTATGTTGACAGTTCATTAAAAAAACTGTGAATAAGCGTGTGCGATATATGAATTTGTCAAACAACAATTAAGTGTTGCAATTATTCATAACTTTGTCTGTTCTTCTGATGGTTTTTCCTATAAGAAATGATCATCAATACAGCAGTCCGAAAACGCATAAACTATTGAAGATGGACCTCCTGAGACTACTAATTGTCGAAATAATATTTCCATCATAACTTCGTTTGGGACGACGGATTGATTAGCAAGTAATATGACTAGAAAAATGGTGACACCCATTCCATCATCAAAACCTTACCTTACCTTAACGGCAACCATGGTAAGAGAGAAGGTGGTTTTTACTTTGTGAACCACACGTCCACACTTTGTAACAATGCTATTCAAATAATGATATAAAACAAATTGTAATTGTTTCAGACGTCCCACAACCAAACATCTACCTACTAAGCACACCACTAAACAATTACCCGCAGTACTTGGTCTCGCCGTCTTCAGACCACAGAATTTGGGTAACTTGGCAAATAAGTCAAGCGCTTAGTTGCGAGACGAGGTAGTTTCTTTAGTGCACTTTAATGTGTTCCTCTGACCACCTATCCTGCGGTCTCCAAGATCATCGCTATTGCTGGAAATCGTCTTAGTTTGGTATTATGGTCGATGCAGTTACCACACAGAGAGATACCTAGTCGGCAACCAGCAACTAAGCTAAAATTGCTAACTATATAAAACCAGTTTAATTATAGAGTACAAAGTTTGAACCAAAATAAGATATTATTATTATACTGTTACTCTGTCCGTGTGGTGTCCACATTAAGAATATAGCACCAATCCATCTCTTGCCGTGGATATCGTAAAGGGCTCGTATCTCTTCTGTGGAGCAGTAGCCATACTGCCCTCACCAACCCGCCTGCTAATCGTGATAAGTACTGGAAAATTCCCCCCAAAATGATAACACGATTGTGGAAATCTACGCAGTATGACTACTATTCCACAGAAGGGACGCTGCTGCCCATCCCTCTGGTTTAGTCTCTCAGTCGCTTTTTGCGACATCCACGGGACGAGATAGAGTGGTGCTATATTCTTAATCCGGACACGACACAGATTATGCAGTAATGTGATTTAATTGTTATAACATCTAAGATATATAGCAACAGATAACATACATATTATACTATATGTTTGACACACTTTAACAGTACTATTTTGGCGATCTTCACCTTTTTAATTATTAGTAGCATTTACAAAAACCGTCTGATTAGGTAATAACACCTTTGAAAAAAGGCATTTGGAAGAATAAATGACTTCGATGGATATTCGCGTATCGCTAAAATGTAATTGCCAATATTTAACAGAAGCGCTACGCAATATTTCCAAAGTAAAATCCGTATGTAGCTTAGAATTGCCTTCAACTGACATAGCAAACACATTATTTGGACCCCTTTAACGGGCATTATGTATTCAGTCCTTATTTTTGTTTCGTCATTTATTACAAATAGCTGCCTTATTAAAATTCTTAGTACGCTACATAATAATTCATTATGCATTGCGCTCAAGCCAACTTAGGTACAAATTATTTTAGAGTAAGTTATCTTTACCTCATCGAAAACAGCATACGTCATCATCATACATGCCACATGCGTTATTTTTTCGGGGAGAATGTTCGTTGGTGAGAATAGAACAGGTGCTTGTTCACAGAAGGAGCGTCCCTTCCCTCTGGTTAGATTCCCTTAGTCGCCTTTAACGACATCCATGGGAGGAGATGGAATGGTGCTTTATTCTTAATCCAGACACCACACGGAAAGCAGTATTGACCTGGGATAATTTTTGGAGTGCTGCTGTGCCATTTCTCTATCCTATTAAGCAGTCAATATTTAGGCGTACAGATAATGTTAATCTAAGACTCGACTGACTTTAATATGGTGAGAAAACTTGCATTTAATAGTCTAAAATTGCTAACACGCAGGCGTGGTGGTCACAGCCCACGGTCGCGGCGTTGGGCCCTCACACAGCTGGAGCGCGAGTTGCTCGTCGCAGCTGCCAACGTCGCGGCCTGGCCAGAGGTAGATCAAGGGATCTTGCCCGATCCGGAGGAGGAAGCGTCCTGGTTCCGGGAGACGATGACGTCAATATGCGATGCATGCCCCGGGCCAGGCGCGCCCGGCGTACGGCAGTGTACTGGTGGTCGGATGAGATCGCGCAGTTGCGTGCGGTCTGCCTGGCATCCCGCCGCCGGTACCAACGAAGCCAACGCCGGCACAGCGCTACAGCCGGAGAGACTGACGAAGCCTATAGGGCTTACCGGGCGGCCACGCTGGCGTTTCAGACCGCCATCAGCGAGGCGAAGGCTCGGTCCTGGAACGAGCTCCTGGAGGGACTGGATAGGGATCCGTGGGGGAGACCCTACCGTTTGGTAGTGGGCAAGTTGCGCCCATATGTCCCCCCGGTGACCGAAACCATGGCACCGGATTTGCTGGAGAGAGTACTTAAAACGCTCTTTCCGGCGGTCCGGGATCATCCTGGTCCCTCACCACCCCCGATTGCCTCGGACTGGGCCGAGGAGTTGGGGGTTTCGGGAGCTGGGCCGAGCCAATGGCCGCCTGAAGAGTCGCAACACTGCACCGGGTCCGGACGGCATTCCGGGCCGTGCGTGGGTGTTTGCACTGCAGTCTCTTGGGGACCGCTTGAGGCGGCTGTTCACCAGTTGCCTCTGTAGTAGCGTGTTCCCGTCCGGCTGGAAGGAAGCTGGATTGGTTCTCTTGAAGAAGGAAGGGAGGACTGCAGAGTCTCCCTCTGCATACCATCCCATTTGCCTGCTCGACGAGGCTTCGAAGCTATTCGAAAGAATAATTACCCGAAGACTCGTTGAGCACCTGTCGCGAGTTGGCCCCGACTTGGCTGAAAGTCAATATGGCTTCCGGCAACGGCGGTCCACAATCGACGCGATTCTTCGCGTCCGCTCGCTGTCGGAACAGGCAGTGGGGTGGGGTGGCGTTGGCGGTCAGTCTAGACATCGTCAACGCTTTCAACTCCATCCCGTGGGGCGCTATTAGGGTGGCACTAGTCTATCATCAGTGTCCGCCCTACTTGCAGGGCATCATAGGGCCGTAGCTGCGCGATAGGCACATTCGCTACGTGGGCAGGGGCGGTAGCGTAAAGCGGAGGGAGATTATTTGCGGGGTTCCACAGGGGTCAGTTCTCGGCCCCCTCTTATGGAACCTCGCCTACGACGCGGTCCTGCGTGTCGTTCTCCCAGCTGGTGTCAGCTTAGTCTGTTACGCTGACGACACTCTGGTGTTGCCCAGCGGGGAGTCCTTCGAGGGAACCATCCGGCTTGCAGAGCAAGCGGTGGCAATTGTCGTGGCCAAAATCCACGCCCTGAGTCTGCGGATAGCGCCTCAAAAAACCGAGGCGCTATGGTTCCATAAACTGCCAAGGAGCAGAGAACCACCCAGTTCGTGGATACGCGCTGGTGACGCGCGAATCGGGGTGGGCCGGTACATGAAATATCTGGGGCTCACCCTGGACAGTCGTTGGGGCTTCGAAGAGCACTTCCAGCGCCTCGTCCCCCGAGTCGAGAGGGTAGTGGGTGCACTACACCGGATGCTGCCCAATCTCGAGGGACCATGTGAGGAAGTTCGCGGTCTCTACGGGGGGGTCGTGCTGTCCGTAGTCCTATACGAGGCGCCTGTATGGTCAGCTCGACTATCAGGCACCCAGCGCTGAAGAACCAAAATTCACGGTCTGCAGCGCAGAGTGGCTATCCGGATCGCACGAGGATACCGAACAGTGTCGTACGAGGCGGCAACTCTCTTGGCGCGTTTTCCGCCTTTCGACATCCTGGCGGAGATGGATGCGTGGGTCTACGATCAGACACGCTCCCTCCGTCAGAGCAGCGAAGACGCTCCTCCAGGGGCGTTGGAGAGGCTGAGGCGGCTAGCTCGGCGGCGCGCACTTGGAAAGTGGCGTCACCGCCTGCGGATGCAGTACGCGACCAAGCGCGTCGTGGAGGCCGTCCTACCGCTCTTTGGAGCCTGGCTCAGAAGGAGCGAGCGCGTCACCTACCGCCTGACGCAGGTGCTCACCGGGCATGGTTGTTTCGGTGTGTACCTGCACAGGATTGGACGTAAGGCCACAGCACAATGCCACCATTGTGAAAGTGACCAAGATACCGCGCAGCACACGCTCGAGGCGTGCCCCACGTGGGCCGCCGAGCGGCGGATCCTGGTCGATCGGATCGGGCAAGATCTCTCTCTGCCAGCAGTAGTGTCGGCTATGTTGGCAGAGCACGAAAACTGGAATGCAGTGGTCTCCTTGAGTGACGTGAGTGAGAGCGTCATGGTCCAGAAGGAGACTGCAGAGCGGGATCGGGAGAGGGCCGACCCCGCTCGAAGAAGGAGGAGACGGCGCCGGGGTAATAACCGCCCTGGCGCCTAATTCCCACACGCCTGAAACCCCCTGCCGTTGCTGTGAGGCAGGGGACCTCTGGGTTCGCGGGTGCGTAGATTGGGGAATCTGCGTGCCCACACCGAGCGACCCAAGAGAAGACGGTAGCACGCATGTGGTCACGCGCTGCCGTAGGACGCTTTGGGGGATCCTTTACAATCCCCCCGAGGGGGTGACCGCTTTACAGTCACCCTCTCAGGGATGTGCCTATAGGCGTGGCACCAGTGGGCGGCTCTAGTGTGATCATAAGAGGACCTGGAGCCTCCCTTAGGTGCCGAAGATGACCGCTCCAGTGGTTTTAGCCGGTAGGAGTCCGGCATACCCCTTCGCCCTTCCCCGGGGCGAAGGAAGTTCATGAAGAATTTCCACTGGGCAGGCGTGTTGGTCAATGCTCCTTTGCTCATTCCTTCTCTGTATGAGAAGAGGCATTGGCTCTGCAGTGGAACAGTTACAGGCTGATAATTTATAATAATCACCAGGATTGGCAAAAAGATGGGTGATCGCAGATGACGTTGTTAGCCGACAAGGATCGTTTTTTTTATTTAACCCTGTGGAAATAGAGCATGTTCTTCCTGCACCCCGGGGAAGGATGTAATTCTGGACTCCTACCGATTAAAACCACTGAAGTAGTCATCGTCGGCACCGAAGGGGGGCGAAAATAGCTGTCCACTGGTGCATGTTTTTAGCCACATCTCACAGGGATGACAGCAAAGCGGTCATCCTTTCTAGCGGAGGAAGACTGTAAACAGAATGCCCCCCAGGCACACCTCGGAAGGATTGTAAAAGATCCCCCCGAAGTCTCGCTGAGCGCTGTGCTAGGCACACGGCGGCACGTGACTACGAGCGCACCGCCGTGTTCCCGGCGGTCACTCGGTATGAGCATGCAGATTCCCTAGCTAGATCAGTCCTCTTCCGTTTCCGCTCTGAAGTCTATGATGCTCTCGCAGAAGGAGCCCACAGAACTATAACTTTCATGCTCTTCCAGCATAGTAGACACTACTGCTGGCAGAGAGAGATCCTACTTGATCCATTCGACCAGCATCCGTCGCTCAGCAGCCCACGCGGTGACTCTCCGGGCGTGTGCTGAGCGGTATCCTGATCATCCTTACAGTGGTGGCACTGTGCAGTGACCTGGCCTCGACCTTTGATACTGTGTAGGTACGTACCGAAAACACCTTTTTTTTTTGATGCCCAGTGGAAATTCTACATGGAACTTCCTTCACCCCGGGGAAGGGTGACTCCTACCGGCTAAAACCACTGGAGCGGTCATCTTCGGCACCGAAGGGGGGCTCCAGGTCCTCGTAAGATCACACTAGAGCCGCCCATTGGTGCCACGCCTTTAGGCACATCTTGGAAGGGCTGACTGTAAAGCGGTCACCCCCTCTAGCGGAGGGAAGGCGACTGTAAAAAGATTCAGAAGGCTTTTACGATAATGAACTTGCTTGTTTACAATTAGTATGACTTACTTTCGATAGAATTGAAGTGAAAAATAAACATAAATCCGAGTCCGTTGCGTTAATTTTTATAAATGAATAATTTTCCGTTTTGGCACTTAAAGGTAAACAATTATATACATGGATTTATTATCAATTTGAACGATCATTAAATTCCATATAGAACTCGATCTCCTCCCGTGGATGTCATAAAAGGTGACTAAGGGTCTCTAAACCAGAAGAATGGCTAGCAGCGTCCCTTCTGTAGAAAATGCGCCCACCAACCCGCCTGCCAAGCGTAGTGAGTACTGGCAAATTCCTTCCAAAATGACGATAAGATTATAGTGGCAATTTATGGGAGAAGCCTTTATTATGTGGACGTGGACCTTTGGCTGATATGATGATGATGAACAATAACGTATGATTTGTTCTTATTACTCAAGTACTATATCTAGACTTCATTTTAGGTATGAGAAAATGAATTAATCTGTATAATATGCAATTAACTTTTTTCACGAGGTACGAGCATACTATGTATACATCAATAATATTGTAATTTCTCGCTGCCTATTAAACTTAAATCCCCAAACAATAAGCAAAAATTAAATTTTCCATTAAACTGAAACCGTATCAGCTGTTCCAAAAAGTTAATCACCGAAATGGGCCACTGGTGATTCACTAAAAAATTAACTCCGCATTTGCTTCTAAATAAATTTTAAATTTTACCCTAAAATTTATGACGTCAGCCCGGGCTACGCGTTTGTAATTGTGTCTCTTATTTGGACAAAGAGAACAAAAGGCTCGGTAACTATGATTAAATGCTGGTAGCTATGTGTCAGTTGTGAAATCACTTTTTTATATTTTATTTGTAAATTGTTATGTAATATTTACTCAGGCTACAAAAATATTGGTTTCCTTTTTTGAACTTTCATTTCAGTCATATTTTTTAAACAAGTAATTTGTTTATTATGCATTGAGGAACTTTGAGTTCTCATTCCATCCATCATTCAGTGTTAAGGATGGTATAGACAAGTAAGAGATGTCAATTTTAGTGGACAGCTCGGAATGGACTGCAAAATTACCGAAAATTACCTTAGAAACTGGGCATACCCAGTTTCTGAGGTAATTTTACTAGCTGTTTATCTATTCACTTAGCGCTATCGGTCCAATAAGTTACGAAAGCAACAAACTCCGTTTAAACTTAAGCTAACTTAATTGACCAATGTGCGCCGTTTATCGGTTCGATAACTTTATTGCATGTTTTGCTTTCTATAAACAACATCAACATTTAGGTTAAGAACCTCATCATCATTTCAAAAGTGTCCATTGCTGGACAGAAACTTCCCCAAAGATTGCTACTACGACCGGTATGGGTTAGTGTTGCGTGCTCATTCGGGGGATTTGTCATAATTGCTACGCTTGGCAGATGACTTGGCGATCGCAGTTGAGTTATGTACTCGAAGGAAGCTGCCCATCCTCCAGCTAATTCCATAGTCACATTTTACGATACCCACGGGATGAGATGGGGTAGTGGTATTCTTAGCCGGCACAACACGGAGCCATGATCAAGGACCTACGTGTAATTATTAAAATAAATTCACAATGACGGCTAAATATTACAATTATTCAAAAGAAATAATAAATATAATCATAATGAGTGCGAGCAGCTCATGAGAGTCGGGTTTGGAAGTACTGGATTTTACTTCCAATAAATCATTACCCAGAAACGTAGGCGTTGGAAAAATCCTTGCGAAATGTTTACAGATTATGAATTCAAATTGAGATATCGATGTGATACCATCAGCCCTGTTCTAACTCCCGTTATGCATCAAAAATATACATATTTACATTGCTACTTCAATAAGAAGAATCTTCTCTCTTCCAGTAAAATTTTACTTGGTTATCCAGATTCCATCATTTCATTCAAAAAATAAATGCAAAAATTTTAGTGAAAACCGAAGGCAGTTGGACGTGCCGTTCTGCAGTTTGATACGGAATGCGCTTTTAAACACGTCAATTAATACTGTTGAGCTTGCTCGCCTACTTGCTACGGGTAAATGGGAGTCAGGGCTCTAGCTACAAGCGCTTCCGACGCCCAACATAGTCACTATGATGGACAAAACCGCTTTTCGGCTCGCTACCTGCCTATGTTTAGGTGCTCCTTGTGTTGCTACTCATCGGTGTCATTATGGTGAAGCTGTGATTATCATTATCTTGAAGTAGGAGTGCAGGCCGTATAGCATGGTTATATTCAGTGCTTGAGCCTATTATTAAAAATAAAACAGATGAGTCCTCTGAGGTGGCCAATTATAGACCGATCTCTCTGACAAACAATTATAGTACTGGACAGTCTGATTGATCGACGTTTAGACGCATACTTGGAACTGAGTGATGTACGGTTTGGTTTTAGAGCAGGCTCTCAAATGAAAGTGCTATTCTGACACTTAAGCAGACTGTCCACTACTACACTGCTAGGAAGACTCCAGTTTATGCCTGCTTCTTAGATTATCTTATCAAAAGCATTTGACCTGGGATCATATAACAAACTATGGTAAAAGCTATGTAATACCAGCGTACCCAGGGAATTAGTGTATGTACTTAAGCATTGGTATGATAAACAAATAAACCAAGTCAAATGGACAGGCATACGCACGGACGAGCACAAGCTGCGAGTGTGAGGCAAGGGGGCGCGCAGCAGTCGACTGTATCAGCCAATGCACCAACCGTGCCGTCTTCCCCACGTCTCTTTAACTTGTACGTGAATGACCTGATCGAGGGGCTCCGAAGCACTAAAATCGGCTGTCATATAGATGGCATGTGTATTAATAATATTAGCTACGCAGACGCAATTTAAAGTATTCTGCCAGTCCTTTTACACGTGCAGCCTGCGGGTTGACTATACGCTGAGGGTACACAGCGACCTGCGCGTACAGTATAATAATGCGTTCACGGTGCTGATGGGGCTGCCACGGTATTGTAGCGTTTCCGGCATTGCTGAAGCTAATGTTGACAGCTTCGCTACAGTCATGAGCAAGCACTGCGCCTCCATCCTAACACGCTTGCAGCATGCTCCAGATGTTGTTGGCACTACTAAGTGCCAGCAGCATCTGGAGCGTATTAGCGGGGATTCTCTGATGCATGCAGTTAAGTAACCATGCGTCCTGGTATCGGATTTCCTGACCCTGAGCTGGTCTTAAATATTATTACTTTCATTTTTCTAAAAATGTTTTGGTTTTTTTGTTCCGTGGATTGCACTCGCGATAAGAAGGTGCGCAGAAAGCCAACTGCCTCTGCGCCAATCGTGCCAGCAAAATATTATAAATCATTGGTCCATAAATGTATACTTAGTTACTAATTCTTCATATTGGCCATTTATACGTCCACTGCCGAACAAAGGCCTTCCCCATAGATTTCCACAACTGTATCATCGTTTTGGGGGGAATTTGCACCTCACCACGCTTGGCAGACGGGTTGGTGAGTGCAGTATGGCTACCGTTTCACAGAAGGGACGCTGCTACCCATCCCTCTGGTTTGTTTCCCTTAGTCGCCTTTTACGACATCCACGGGATGAGATGGACTGGTGCTATATTCTTAATCCGGACACCACACGGACTAATAGACACACACATATGGGAGGTAAGAGCGAAGTTCATCGTTCAGTTTAAATGCACGTAACTTTTTTTAAGAAAAATAAATCTTTGCTACATAATTCGCTCACATGAATTTTCATTCTTATACTGATATATAGATATTAAATGGCTAGCAAATTAACATTTACTCGAATAAAATAAATATGGACTCACATAATTTAGCTCGTTCATTAACTTATGCGCAGACATAATAAATTACTTTTAGAGCATAATTTCATAGAGCATCATCTCTGAACCGGGACATGCAAATTGCGAACGTGAAAAATAAAAGATGATAACGTTTTTATAAAGTTCCGACGGACGAGGGACGGTCGTGGTGCGTTTGTGACATTTACACTGTACGATATTGAGCTTGCAGATTTTTTTATTTCTAGAATATAATATTAATTTTTATTCGTTCGTATTTATTATACATTTTAGTGAGTAAGTACATACACCCAAGTTAAAGTTCTGATAAGACCAGCCTGGTAAATTAAAGCAGAAGGAGGACTGTATTGTAGTGTGCATGTTGTTTATGTATATTATTTAGTAAGTTAGCTCTTTATTTTACGTGTCTTGTATTTTTTTGTGTGGTGTCCTGATTAAGAATATAGCACCACTCCATCTCCTCGCGTGAATGCCGTAAAAGGTGACTAAGGGACTCTAAGCCAGGAGGATGGGCAGCAGCACCCCTTCTGTGGAACAGCACCATTCCGCGCTCACCAACCCGCTTGCGAAGCGTGGTGAGCAAATCTTCCCCAAAATTCCGACACACGGCATGCAACCTACCATCTTATGGGGTAGGCCTTTGTTGAGTAGTGACGTATTTTCGCTGATATGACGATGGTGATGATATTATTATTATTTACTTAGCCCTATGTTAGTACAACTAATGTTTTACATTCTTATCGCCTTAATGCATGTATTTCATATATTTTTGGAACCCAATCTTGTAGTACGTGTTAATCTAGTATGCTCTAATTTCTTACATCTCATGGTGACCCTGCCTAGGGCTGTTGGTATGAACAGAGTTAGTAGTTAGAATCTTAAATGTCATATAGCCAGAACACAGCCAGTAACAACGAGGCAAGTTTGAAGGGTGATGGTGAATACATGAAATTATGTAGAGCAAAATAAGTATCAATTATTATACTGCAGTGGGCTGATTTGATCAATTTTCAGACGGTGGTAATAAGATGAAGAAAAATATAGTTTATTATCTACCAAACCCATATAATTAATTCAATGAAAAACTTAAAAAATAGCTAGTAGATACATTTTTTTATATAGTAGATATGTTAAAAGGAACAGGCTCAGCAATATTGGCAGTGCGCAGTGATTAAACCATGCTCTGGTCAACGCTAGTTTACAGTCCGTCCCCCGTAATGTCGTGGGACTGTCTCCAACGAGATGAACGTACGACGGTACGGGTGAAGGTGGCTGGAGCCGTTGGATGTGGGCGGCATGTAGGAGGCCATTTAAGGAGGCCTATTTTTGTTTAGCAGTGGACGTATTTCAGCTGATATGATAATGATGATGTATCAGGTTTAAAATCTAATTAGTAAATCTGTTGCCATTCTGTTACTATGAAATTAATACCTACAAGCCAGCTGTTAACATCATTTCAGCTAAATAAATCCACTGCTGGACACAGCCTCCCCCAAAGATTGCCACAACAACCAATCTTTTTAGGTTCGTGTTCTGTGCTTATTTGGGGGAATTGCCATAATCGCCGCGTTTGGCGGGCTGGTTGGAAGTCACTGTTGATATGTAATTAATGTACTCGAAGGGCGCTGCTACTCATTCTCCGGCTAATCACCCACAGGATGAAATGGAGTGGTGCTATTCTTAGCCGTCACCATACGACTGCAATTAAATACAAGTGACTTGTTTATCTCTGTGATCGCGTTCTTGTCCGATAAGTCTGAATACAAATAATAGACCCTGAAGTCATTGGCTATAGTAAAGTCCTGTGTAAAAATTGTGCAAATCAATTTAAGTATTATTGCACTATACGTTCCAAACATAGATGTGCTCTAGAAACACATTCATTTGTTTTATAATGATTTCCCTTTACCCTACATCGTGTGGTGTAAACGTAATTAAAAAGCGTTAACATCGCCGTCCAGCGAAGAAGTGGCGATGAAAAGGGTGGCGCTCAGATGATGATAAATAATGCGTTAAATGTGAAGAGCGACACTTGAGGGCTGAGCACTGGCAGAATACAAAATAATTTCCGGAACTGGACATGTGTTTTGATGACTAATTATGTGTTGATTAAGATGCTTGCTGTATATATGCATGACAACAGTTTAACGTTATAATTTCAAGAATTTTTAGAGGTGTAATTAGATAAATCGCATCTAAGCCGAATAAGAGGATTCCTTCGTTTCATATTTTTGTAGAAAATATAAATTCAGTCAATTTTCGTCATCTATGGATAAGTTCGGAAAATTTCGAATTTGAAATACCACGAGACATATTTTTCAATGTTGCACTAAGCCTACAGAATACGCATTCAATAACAAATTTCCGTGTCCGTTCCTGAAAGCAACGTATGCATATTCAAAGTAGCACTACATCTTCTCACTGTTAAAGAACTCAAGTTAGAAAAAGGTAGTAGATATGAACTAAAGAAAATATCAACTGTATTGTAAAACTAATTTCGTTCCATACTTTTACGTAAATTACAGAAATACTGCGACCAATGAAAATAGCTATAACAAATTGGTTAATTACCCTCAATTTCCACACACTACGCTAAATTACGGTTTGATACTAACGTGAAAAATGGCCGAAGATTTCGCTGCTGCAAAAAAAATGAACGTCCCCAGTAAGCCGGCAAGACGCATAGCCCTGGACGTGTCTACCGAGGTAATTAGTGGAGATACTAATTTACATTTGTATTCAAAATTCGAGCGCTCTCTCGCGCCATTCCTCGTCTGTTTATTCTCATCTCTTTTTTTTTGTAAAACGTACCGCATTGCTGTGTTTTTCGCGTAAAAAATTACGCGGCCCTCCCTAACAAATGTTTCGGGGACATTGTCTAGCAAACATTGGCCGGTAAACAACTTAAAATGTAATAAATAGATCTTTTTGTGACTGTTTGGTATGTTTGTTTCATATAAATAAACATTACATTTTGTTGACATAAGCACAACACATTTTGGAGTCACACAAAATCTTGATTAACTTGACGAGGCTTATTAGTATAAGATTGTGAAACAGTCCTAAAGAGTTTCATTCGAATTCTAAATATTTACGTGAGGCAGTGTTAGAGAGAAAAGTCATGTATAACCTGTCGGTTTAACCCAACCGCTGCAACTGGGCGAACAGTTGAGGTGAATTTAAATATACCGGTTGCATTAACAATTCCGCACATTTACTTATTTTTAGTCTTCATACGGTCCGTGACTAGCTGGTCGCGTACGAAGTGTTTTTCCTACGTCATTACGAATGATAAACACGAACACTGCTTGGGGATAGTTAAATTTCACTGTTATTTATGTTTGTTTACTAACATATGTGTCAAATATTCACATGGAATATGTAAGTGTTGAAAGTTGAATGCGGAGAGATTCTCTTGTTACAGTTTTAAAACTAGCTATTAAATTAACTCTGATAATGCAGTCTTAAGGAAGTTAAACGTGTAGCTCTGATCTCAAACAGGGCTACCTCATCCCAAGGGTGTCGTAGAAGGCGAATAAAAGAGTTTGGAACACGGTGCGTACATTAAGCACTTTAGGTAACCTGCAGGTGGCATTTCATATTGCGTCAACCCCAAGTAACTTGGGACCAGGGCAAGAAGAAGAAGCAGTCCTATGGACCGTTGAACTTTGGTTCCGTTTTTTCACAGAAAAGATCATCAAGTCATAGCTATATATCATCATATCAGCCAAATGACGTCTACTACTGAACAAAGGCCACCCTTATAGATTTCCATAATTGTGTTGCCATTTAGAGGGGAGTTTACCAATACTCACCAAACTTGGCAGGCAGATTGGTGAGCGCAGTATGGCTACTGTTCCACAGAAGAGACGCTGCTGCCCATACCTCTGGTTTAGAGTCCCTTTGTCGCCTCTTACAACCTCCAAATGATGGGATAGGGTGGTGCTATATTTTGGATCCAGATACCATACTGAATATACACACATAGCTGCATAGATCTATTGTTAGTCACAAGATCTATGTAAAGCTAGAAGATCTACAACAATATTAAATGAAAAGATAGCTATTATCCTTTGACTTTTATTAGATACCGCAATTATATATTTGGATTTAAGATGTTTGTATGTAGAAAAAAACATTGAATGAATTTAAGAGTATAGTGTTTCCAATTTGTTCAGTCATGCTTTGCCGCATATATCAGCTAGTAAATTTAAATTAATTTCTAGTAGCATATTACAATTATCAAGTGTGTTGGTATAATTTAAATACAATAATATAGATATGACCACTATTAAAATAAATAATAAGTGATGTGTTTGTGATTAGAAATGTCTTATTTATTTATTTTATTTATATACTCTTTATTGGACTACATTATACATAAAGATAAATGTTTAAAAAGATACATTTACAATGGGCGGTCTTATCGCACAGGGCGATCTCTTCCAGACAACCTTTGGATGGACTGGAAGAAAGGAGGGAGGTTTTATATATAAAACGATGATAAAATATACTAATAAACATCAAATGTAAAGGAAAGGGGAAGGAAAGGAGAAGAAAAATTAGAGAGAAAGTTAATGCTTCTTCACCATTTTCTTAGAAATAGGTAGTATTTGAGCACGTCTTACTTCAATAGGTAATGCATTCCACAAGCGAGCTGCTTGAATAGTAAATGAATTATCGAAGAAGGAAGTGGAATGCATACGTCTACTTAATTTTAGATTTTCTGATGATCTCAAGAAACTAGAACGTGTGTCAAAGCAAAGAAAGAATATGAGCGTTCCAGCGAAAGCGGATAGGAAGCCATTTGAGCTTAGTTCGAAATTCAGAAACGTGATCATATACGCGCAGGCCATATACAAATCTAATACAAAGATATTGAAAACGCCCAAGCAAGTCAAATTGGTCTTGCGCGAGATCAAGACAGCTGGCATCAGCATAGTCAAGGCTCGGGAGTAGAAGAGATTGTGCTAAAGAAAATTACGAAAACGTCTCAAGGAGCCTGCTGCAGCAAATAATTTACGACTGACTTCCTGAAGTTGTTTAGACCAGGAAAGAGTACTGTCGATATAAATCCCAAAATTCTTAACGTTGTGGGATATAGGAATAACAGAGTTATCAACAGAAACATTTCTTTTTTAAAATTTGCCCCACACTAGGATTTCTCCTGTGTCATGGGTGCGTTTGCAAACACAAATTCCACACACAATACACCCAGACCCGGAACAACTACCTGCAGATCGTACAAATATTTGTACCGAACCCACGATCCGGTGAGCAGCCGACTGTATCAGCCACTGCACCAACCGTGCCGTGGAAGTGTTGACCAGACAATCTTAGAAACAGTAAGAGAGCCACCAACAACAGTCACCTCTTGTACACTATGAAAACACTCATCCACCAACCACTTACGAAGTTTAACTTTAAAGTGCTGTATAGGTAATTATCTAAGGTTACGTGGGACATGATAAAAAAAAAAAATTACGCTCATCACAATTACTTTCATCATTTCGGCCGAATGAAGTCCACTGCTGGACACAGGCCTCCCCCAAAGATCCCCACAACGACCGATACGGGTGTTGTGGGCTCATTGGAGGGTTTTGCCATAATCGCCATGCTTGGCAGATGGATTGGCGACCGCAGTAGAGTCGTTAATGTACTCGAAGGACGCTGCTGCCCATCCTCCGGCTAATCCCTTAGTCGACTTTTACGACACCCACCGGAGGAAACGGGGTGGTGGTATTGTACGCCGGCATCACACGGCAAATTACACAATTACTTTACAATTTCTTTATTCTCTAATTTTGTTATGTCTCTTGATTTATATTTTTCCGATTAGTTGAGCATCGTTCTTTACAAATACTCATATTTACAACATTTACAGTTAATTTAAGGTCTGCAAGTATCAAGTGGTCCCGATCCAGTAAATTTTTTTTTTTCGTTGTTAACACGTAGTGGACCCAATAGTTATTATTAATGGCAGTAGCTAAAGATTTCAAACAATACTAATCATAGTTAACAACAAATTCATATCTACAGCAGTTCTATTTCGACAAAACAGATTTTAATCATAAACTAAAACAGTACAAAACATTATTAGCGTTGCACAGAGTCGTTAATGAAAACATGTTGTTTTTGAAGCAGCTTAATAAGCGAGACATGAATAACGATCACATGCATTACATACACAATAATAAATGGTCGAAAATAATACGGAACGCACCATTAATGAAAGCACGCAAAATCCATTTGGCGTTTTCATTTCAATTTTATTTAATTAAGGCTTATGTGGTGGTCCTGCCCGTAATGCCTTATTTGGGTATCGTTATTGAGTAGTTTTGGGATTCTCAAATTTCAATTACACAGTATATTTTGAATTATTGATGTGGGCAAAAATACGTGCATAGTAAAGATAAAGTAAAACCGTAATTTAACCAAGACATTCCAACTAGTGTCTGAAGAATTTGTGCAACGCTTAGTAACAACATAATGTTAGCATAAGTAAATGTGTTAATACGACCTACTGATGCTTAAATAAAATGCGTATCTTGGGAGGCAATTAGGTGCAAGTTACCTAGATGAATAGCAAGAAATATCCGCAATATTTTTTTTCAGATCTAAGCTATAATATAGCTGTATCTGTGTATTGTATATTTTCTCATTTAATATCCTGATCAAAGAAAAGAGCTGAATATTCAAAAATCGAAACTGATGCCTACTATCTGAAATTCAAACAGGCAACAAAATTACTCAATTTTCTTTATCGATTTATGGTACCAAAAAAGTTAAAATTAAATTAAAGTAGTAAAGTGGTCGTTTGCTGCCGGTATTTTATTATGATTAACGTCGACAACAAAACTAGTTTTATGGCTACAGTTCTCCAAATACTACAAATACCTTTTAACAGCTGTCAAAGCAGGTCAAGAGCTGAAAACGATTTCCAACTAGGTAATTTCATCGAACCCACGAAGTTGATTTTCGAAATCGTCCATTTCTTGATTTGTAAACGACATTGAAAGCTCACAAGCATATATCAATTAAATAGACTAACAACGAATGAATAAAAACATGGCAACTAAGTGACTCTTAAACAGAAGGATGGGCAGTAGTATCTGTGGAACAGCAGCGTTCTGCGCTTACGAACCCGCCTGCCAAAGGTGGTGAGTACCGGCAAATTACTTCCAAAATGACGACACACACGGCATATAACTGATTGTCTATGGGGGCGGGATTTGTTCAGAAGCATGATCCGGTTAGCCAAACATTCAAACAAATTAATACTAGCGTTAGGTATGTGGCAGGCTTAAGGAATATTTAATTCAATTATCATGCAAAGTTAATGGACGCATAGAATCACAACAATCAGGCATACATTTCCTTTAGTCGACTCACACTTATCACTTTTACTTTAGTTCTGAGTCAGCATAAAAAGTAGGTACGGAAGTATCTTGATCAAGCGGATAAGTAGACAACATTTTATGTACTTATATCATGACTGGAACTAATATAAGTATAGGTATTAGTGTTGGTGTCAACCTTCCTTGTATTGCTCTACCACTTGGCTCTATCTTTGACGACGATACATGTCACCACCTGAGGACCAATTTGAATGCTCAAAATATAGTTTCGATCTAGTTACAAAGTCATAAATATCACAAATTATATTTTTTGTAACTCATAAACAACGTCAAAAGTGAGCTTATATTGTGATGTCATCGAAAATGTATAGAAAGGTGAGGAATCCAAAACGGTATTCTATTAACATGCTGAATTGACACAGGTAATATGACTTGTATTCATAAACGTCAAAACTGAAATTGGTATGAGACTGAATTGAAATCATACTTAAATTGGACTGAACGTAAAGAGGACAAGAATACAATTTGCTTTTGGCAATTCATAAATTAATCTCAGTTCGGTCAACTTTCAGTGACAGTGTATAAATTAAATTAAATAAATTAAATTAAATGTTTATTGATTCAAAAAATATTACAACTCTGATAACTTATATGACTAATACATGAGGCATCTAACGTTGTTGATACAAATATTTGGAAGCCTCTGCCGCCGAACTAGGCGAGATACCTGTATCTCGGCGTACAGCGCTATTCCCCAGATATATAGTGACAAATTTATGAGAATGAGCCATATAAATAAAATTAACACTACTTACGTAATATACATTTTCAAGGTTTATAATTATTGTTAATAAAATGGAAAAATTAGAATTAATTAACTAAAATAAAAATTTACATGTGCAGAGTTTAAATGGATGGAAGTGTGTGGTTTGTTATGAGAGGGGATACAAGTGTACCTGTAAAACTGGAAGGAAAGGGTGTAGATGAACGTGTATGATGCTGATGAGAATGAATGGAGTGTGTGTAGATGTATTGAGTATGGTAACCAGTTACTTTGGGATATTTAATATCTCTTCAGTCTGCTCATATGAGAGATTTACGAGATGGTCTTGGAGTTTCTTTTTACACTGCTTTAAGCTGAGAGGATAGATATTAAGTTTAGTGTTTAGTTTATTGTAGGCGTATGGACCGACGAACTTGAAAAATCGCCTGATGAATGATGTTTTCGGAGGATAAGCTGTACAGACAGTATGTTTCCTGCGTTTTGTTAATAAAGTTGGATCATAAGTAAATTCCTTATGTTGTTTTAAAATTATTGCTAAAATAAATAATTGACGAACGGTAAGAACTTGGCACGATTTGTAGAGTAGAGTTGAGGAATATAATATAGTTCTGAAAGTATAAACTTTTAAGATGGCTCGTTGGGCTATTTCAATTGGCTTAATTGTAGTTTTGGTAGTACCTCCCCAAGAAGATATACAGTATGTGATGAGACATTGGCACAGCGAGAGATATACTGATTTAAGGATAGAAATGTCCGCGACATGTTTTAATTATGTGATTTCGTCCTCTAGTCTCGGCCTCCCTCCTGGTGTCTTGGGGACGACCAGTGCAGTTCCAGGTCATATACGTAATCTGTTGGTCTCCTCATTCCATGTTCATACTATCATAGCCTTCTTTTCTGCAGTTTACAGGCGATGTCATGTATGCCAAAATTACCTCTGACGTACTGGATATATCAAATTAAAATTATTGACCAATATTTCAAAGATCGTTCAATAAGTAACTATAACGATCAGTTCGCGAAGTTCATATTTAGCCCAAATCAGCATGAAACCTTGTTAGATTAGGTGTTCGGCAATACTCTGAAGCTTTTAGCAGAACCCATCTAAACTAAAAACCTGTTTACAAAAGTAAATTGAAAATTACGTGATTTCAACTTTCATCTATATATTTTTACCCTCTTTTGTACCTATCTGTTATGGACCCAATGGTTGATTAGGACATTATTTATAAAGGCAGAGTGAATACTGATAGGTTGAATCGGGCAATATAAATAATAAGTATTTCATGTAAGTCCAATATTGATCAAGAAGTTTATATGTATACCTACATATTTGGGACACAGGGGTAACCCTAGAGCCACCCCAGCCGCGTCTTAGCTCACCGTCTTATGTTTGGCTTAAATTCTTCAGGATAATAAAATATGCTTACTATTTATACTGCTTGATAAATAATAAGTATATTTTATATTATAAAATATTCGATTTATTCATAAATTATTTACTATTAATAATTTATTTATTCATTATTTATCACTTGGTCCATGACATATCTACCACTCGACATAGCTCTTCCAAAAACGGGTCTCTACCGGCTTCAGATTTGATCCTCTAGTCTTGATAATACAATTTTCGAATACACTCTCTTTCTTTTTCGTAAGGGTACTTAGCCAGTCTTGGGTCAGAGATGTTCAACGTTCAACGCGACCCAAGTCCTTCAAAGACTTGGCTTAACGACTGCCGTCTAATGACAACAACGAGGACAGACACTTTTACGTGCGCATGGAGATGCACACTTTAAGTACCACTATGATCATCCTTCTATAATCTGACCGCGCTGAACGCTGCTTAACCTCACCGTTCGATTACCAATCAGTATGTGCGAATAGCTGTGAGCGCCTCTGTTAAAAATATTAGCTACTCCGTATTTATTGCGTAACCGGATATCGGATTAACAACACACGATCAGCCAAAACGCGCAGTTTATTTTAAGCATGTTACCGTACAATGGAGTGACGTCATCGAAGGCGCCCGAGTAAAATCCTGTTAATTAGCAGTCCGCAAGCAAACTGCCTGGTACGTGACCGATCGGCTATCAATATCAATCGGAAATCTCAATCTAAGCGGCTCTCGACTATACCTACCGCAGACTAGGGAAGTGTTGGCGTAAGATATCCATCGCTGATTGATCGATTGTGAGGTTTATGAGTCAATAAATAGTTATTTGACATATTATGCGCGTAATTATCTACTGGGTATGAATTTTGTGGCGTGATTTGTAGTTGTGAGGGGTCAAACAATTATTTTTAGCAATATTGTAGTCCGAAATTAGGTCCTTGTCTCTTAAAATGCCAACAATGATGACGGTTGTCTGTATCCATACGTATTGATGTATCATATATATATTGTATATTATAGGCAAAGCAAAATTATGGAGGGAGATTTTAACCTCTCCAAGGCCTTTTCCAGCACAAAAAAACTGTGGAGTAAAATTATTAAACTTAAACAGATCACAACTGGGATACCTTTTAGATACACTCACCGGGCATTGCGGTACCAATGAGCACCTCCACAGAATGAAACTGAGCACGCTCTATACATGCAGATTCTGCATGGGTGAAAAGAAGTCGATGTTATAGGGTGAATCACCTGTGAACAGGTTATCCTGGAGTAGATGATTACGCGCAGTTCCATGCTGGCACAACCGCAGGTTAGTTGCAAGAACTCTTCGATGTGGCTGCAAGGTAGTAGAGAGCTAGGGTATGACAAAAGATCCACAGGGGTCGAAGTGCGTTCGGCGACAGCTGAGCCAGCTATATAGCCGACAGCAGATTCAATTAGATTAGATACCTGTAAGCAACGGCAATAGTTGTATTAGTTATGCACTATTTATTTATCATATAGGAGAGGGTGTTCGGGTCGCACAAGCGAGGAGTCACTTGATATATTGCCTGACCTTTAGGGCAATACACTTTTTTTTTTTTTTTTTTGTTGGGCTTCTCGCATACATTTCTGGGAAATGTGGTTGCTTAACCGGTCATTTGCTGGCGAAGCCAAAAGAGGCCTCCAGCCAGGCTTAAATTAAATATTAAAAACTAAGCAACTTTCGCTAAGGGCGCCCCCTGCGGGACACGAACCTCGGCTTAGGGCGTTGCTGGGGACAACAAGCTATTGTTTTGGGGACAGCTGGATCGGTATTATTTAAGTTGTTTTAAGGGACATTTAAAGCTACAGGCTCGGCACGGGCCGGCGCGAGCAAGAGACGGGAGGGAGAAGTGCTAACTTGAACGGGAAGGTGACGCGGCGATAGGCCTCCGCGACGTCGGTGAGGCGGGCATCCTCGGCGGCGAGGGCGGTACAACGGTCGGGGGCAATACACTTTTTCTTGAAGGTCCTTTTATTGTGTCTACCTTATTTTTGGGGGCAACGGTCACCCATATTCGTCACTCACCGTACGAAAAGCAGTAACACTGTTTTTACCAACGATGTAGCTACTTCACGCCGATATTCTTCCCTTGTCTAGCCTGCCCATTTACAAGCTCTAGTCAACTAATGACTAGGTACATAAAGCTAGGCTCTCCGATGGATTAACTGTATAAATATATCTATCTATAACTAACGGATTTAATTGCCCAGTAATCGATCATAAGCTTAACCGGTGTTAGGATGGTTCCTACCGACCATTGGCAATGGAAAATGCAAATAGCTAACATTTCTATGTAATTTTTCTTAGTCTTCAAATAAGTGCTATTTTAGATACGCACCTTTTAAACACCTAACTCAGGAAAGTTATTTTTCACCACACGCGTCTTTTTCCCAAACGTTTTATTTCACAATGCCATTTTCCATACACCTCTCATCTTTCATTGATTTCAGTCTTGTCTGTACGCAAGTTTATCCTAGGATTGTTAAGGAATTCCACCTATCGCATGATGAGGACATGACACATCGACAAATTGATATTCAGTGGCCGATGTCCATACAAAAAACGCGTTGTTATTCAAACCATGGGTGCGTGGTAGCAGGATGATTGACAACACATTAGGAAGGTTTGAGCCTTGTATTTGCTAAGCGGATCAAACAACTTGTCATGTTGATTCGTTCGTTTTCTGAATAATTATTAACAGTACTCGTTGCAAGATGGATGTTGATCGGTGCCCGTTTTATAGTGTCAGTAGTGTCTAAGCATCAAAAACAAATGTTTACCTATGTTTTAACTACCACACGAAGTGCAACCAGTATTCAGAGGTAACGGATTCACAGAATATTTCAAGTGCGTCGCAGTATACTGACACTGGGGTTTAAAAATAGGGATACAGGGAATCGTTTTTTAAAACCATGCTGTTAGCTTTTTGGGATTGGAAAATTTCCGGACAGTTCTAAAGCGACAGATGGCGGACCCTTTAGGTACCAAAGTGACATCGCTCGAGCCGATGAAACGCAAAATTTGTTACCGTAAAATTAAAACAATAAAAACGGTTAAATAAAAAAAAATTATCGTTGGTAAGTAGGTTTTATTTATTTATATTACCGTGTGATGCCGGCTAACAATAGCACCACTCCATCTCATCCTGTGGGTGTCGTAGAAGGCCACAGTCAGTTTGGAATCCGGTGGGCGGGTAAACCACCAACAAATACCCAAAGCAGGGTTGGTGTTAGGCAGGTGCTCGAGTGTAAAACTTTTTACCAAAACATTTGCAATGTGACTATAAACATCTTGCGCCGACCCCAAGTAACTTGGGACCAGGGCTGGAAGATTAAGACGAAGTAGGCTTTATTTGTAATCTTTTTCTTTATTGCATCTATTGTTCTACAATTTAAAAACAGTAAATGAAGACTAGAAACCACCATGTAGGTTTCAAATCGTTCGTCGGTGAGATTGGCGCAGTGACTAAGCGATGGGCTTCCTGCGCTGCGTATCGCTGGTTCAATTCCCGACGATCCCTAGAGATAGTCTGGGCGCTTGTGAGATTATTGGATGTAACCTGTAACCACGATACACAAGAAACAATAGTGACGTCTATGTTAAAACACTGGTTTGCTTGTAAATTATATAAAGATACAAGACAGTGAAGTCCTTAAGTGGTTTCTGTAGGTACAAGTTAACCGAATGTAAATTTTTTACCAAACGTGTTTTACATGAACGTGATTTGCCAACGCTAAACGTTAAAGAATTTTTACGTTCGTGGTGTATATTATGTGATTTACGAAAAGATACCAGAATCATTATTATTGTAACTAAATACCGTGGCTAGAATTGACTTGATAGTTTAGAGTAGATCTTTGAATCGGTTGAACTGATTGTGAAATGCAATTTTCTATTTGCGTTACTTGGATGTGAACTTCAAATTCTTCACTAATTACCTACAATAGATGAGTATCTGGAGTTCTAGTAAGCAAAAGTAGTATCCATTCTCTCCTTTTTTTTTTATGTCCATTGGAAATTCTACATGAGCTTCCTTCACCCCGTCTAAAACCACTGGAGATCCATTCTCCCCTAATGGAAGTCTAATGACTATCAATAATTTCTTAAAATATGAATATAAGTTCAGTTCCTATAGACAGTTTGGTGATGATGAGTCAATTATGTTACAGCGTTTGTGCGTTAAGTGGAAGTTCCATTTTTCTTTTTCCAACATCACTTTACTGTTTATAGTGATAAAATGATTTTAGCGTGCTGTATCAGGTACTCATATGATTTTGATACTTATATACCAGTACTAATAAGCCAAACTGGGATACAGCCTTCATCAGTTCAGCCAGAGGACGTCCACTGTTCAACACAGGACCTATAGGTTTCCACAACAACATTGGTCATTCTGGGCGGAATTTGCCACTACTGACTACGCTTGGCAGGGGGGTTGGTGAGCGCAGTATGGCTAATGTTCTTCAGAAGGGACGCTGCAGTTCATCCCTATTGTTGAGAGTCCCTTAGTCGCTTTTTACGGCATTCACGGGAAGAGATGGAGTAGTGCCATTTTCTTAATCCGGACACTCGGAAACAATCTGGAATCAATCACAGCCTGATTGTCGCGTTACTTCTTCTAAACAAAGGGTTTCACAACTAAGATAAAGGGCTTTAGAAAAATTCGGCCTTCGTCTTTTTACGCTGATTACTACAATTGGCATTAAAAAAAACATTTATTGTTGTTTCCGTTTCAAAAACCACACTGTATAAAATATCACCTTTAATTTTAACATGTAACGTTAATACTTAAAACGTGTATTGTAGCTTTGATATACAATGGAAAATTATGAAGAATTTCTTTCGCGTCACTTCAAGTTAGCGGGTGGTAATACCCGATACAATATCTGTGAATAATCAGATCTTACATTTGAACAAACTTGACCATTCACCTAATATTTTTAGAATCCAAAATTATAGTCTTTATGCCGTTACAAATAAGTTATAGAATTTGTAGAGGCGTAGATTCCGGGGCTTAAAATTATATTTGTGTGTTATTGTAGTGAAATGAACAGTAATTTATCGTCGTCTTTGCAAGGTAATTGCGTAAATCATGCATTTATGACAAGCGGCCACAAGCGGCTTTGTCTACTCTCATACCCGCAGTATCAAGCATTTTTATTGTTGCTAGCGTAAACAAGAGTAGACGCATTGTTTGAAACATATAAATAAACCTTTTAAGTTATTTTGAGCTTAGAATTCACCTGAGCTTTGTTTCTTTCAAAATTAGCGGTGCGTATTTTTTGCACATTTTACGTTTTCAAGGTTCCGTCTGTATTAGTACCTATATGTAGATCATGTCTTTGAACTTTGCACTTAACTCAATAATCTTTTTCAAACTATGATATTCCTAACTTGGAACTAATTAAGAATCATTCATCATATCAGCCGCAGGTCGTCAACTGCTGAACAAAAGTAGAGACACTTCGCAACGTCTTTTCTTCAACAATACCGCAATGCCTCATGATGAAAGTCTTTGACCAGCGTGTGTTACCAGTGATGACATATGGAACAGAGACTTGGTCACTCACAATGGGCCTCATAAGAAAGCTCAAGTGACTACTCAGCGAGCTATGGAGAGAACGATGCTTGGTATTTCTCTACGAGATCGAATCAGGAATGAGCAGATCCATGGAAGAACTAAAGTTGCCAACATAGCTGAAAGGATAAGTAAACTGAAGGGGCGGTGTACATTTCTCTCAGAACTGATGGCCGTTGGGGTGAAAAGGTTCTCGAGTAGAGACCGCGCACTGGAAAACGCAGCTAGGGGCGGCCTCCGGCGAGATGGACGGATGATCTGCTGAAGGTCGCTGGGAGCCGTTGGGTGCGTGTGATCAGACTTTGGCTAATATGATGATTAAAGAGACCTGCATAATTTTTATCAATAGCTTTATGATAGCATTTTTGTTACAATTGTCATCTAGAGAAGACAAGTAGTTTAAGTTTAGTTTATTAAGTTCTCGCAATTTAATTTATCTTGTAATTTTATCATCTTCTGTGTGGTGTCCCGATTAGGAACCCTTTATCTCCTCCTGTGGATATCGTAAAAGGTGTCTAAGGAACTCTAAGCCAGCGGGATGGGCTGCAGCGTTCCTTTTGTGGAACTGCAGCCATTCTGCGCTCGCCAATCCGTCTGCCACGGCAAATTCGCCCCAAAATGATGACAGATATATGGAAATCAACGGGAGAGACCTTTGTTCAGCAGTGGACATCCTTTGGATGATATGATGTTGATAATGAATTTAATTAAAATAACGTAACTCTGTATTCATCATTTAGAGTTGTTCATTGTGTTGTGACGACTTTTTCTTAACCGATCCCATTGTTTTGCTATGTTTGCTGTCTGCTTTTAAACTACATATATTAGATCATTTCCCTCCTCAGGAGCATGTTACCGACATTACTGGCTTTCATAACGATGATGGATGGACTAGATGAACGTTGAAATTTATGTTTTCTGTATCGCATTGGAATACTCAATAATGTAATACTCAAATTAGAAATATATCAAGTTAAAACAATACGAGAAGTCTTCATTTATCAGTATAAAACGTCAGAGCTCCATAGATCTAGTTCAACTTGCAACAATCTGTTAGCAAATAAACTATAAAATCATATCGAAACTAAAGACTTAATTAGCGGTCGCGGCGGGGCACTGCGCACGCGCACTGCTATCTTATCTTGACCGCGCACGATTCGAACGACAACGAACCCTATGACAGCGCTGTTTATGAAAATAACAGGGGCGCCTAGACCATAGAGTGCGGCCATTTATATCGTGTTACCTCAGTTGTAGTAAATTGAATTGTGTGTTTGCGTTTGTAAGACAGTGTGGTTTTATGGAATTTAATTTATGTTGTCCTGGATGCGAACTATCCGTGTGGTGTCCGGATTAAGTATATAGAAGTGGTGCTATCCTATATAAATTCTATGCATCTCCTTCCGTGAATGTCGTAAATGGCGAGTAAGGGACTCTAACCCAGAGGGATGAGCAGCGGCGTCCCTTCTATGAACAGTAGCGGTACTGCGGGCAGCAACCCACCTGCCAAGCATGGTGAGTTCTGGCAATCTCCCCCCAAAATTGTTGTGGAAATGTCCCATACATTGCCTTCACCATAGGCCTTTATTCAGTTGTGGATGGGATGTCCTTTGGCTGAAATGATGGTGAAGATAATCCGAACTTGAATTTATGATTAAAATTATCTTGAACACATTTATGTATTTACCTGTATTATGCTTATTTTTTTGTTCGCCTGTTTAAGGGCAGATCATAATATGTAGATTAGTATATTTGAAATTGATTTTGTCGGGTCGAATACATTGCAAAAATATTATTAGGCTAGTAAACAAAATTATTTAAATCGACTTTATTTAATCATTTATCATTAGCTACAATTTCATAACTTCTGTTGAGAATGTCGTTGTTGAATTTGACAAATAAGAAATGATCCAAGTCTAGTAGTCATAAACACTTTCGATGGATAAACATTCTTGACTGGTTCATGCCTTCCCTTTATTTTATAATTAAAGCCGATAATAAAACGTGCACTGCTGGACATAGGCCTCTCCCAAAGATCACCACAACTACCGGTTTGGGTTTGTGTTGTGTGCTCATCGGACGGTTTTGCCAAAATCATGACGCTTGCCAGGCAGGTTGGCAATCGCAGTGAAGTTATAAATGTACTCGAAGGACGCTGCTGCCTATCCTCCGGCTAATCCCTCAGTCACCTTTTACGACACCCACAGGATGAGATGGGGTGGTGCTGTTCTTATGATTGATGATTTATTTACCAGAATTTAAACACTTTCTTTTACCTTCATAAGTGGTTGCAATAATGATTGTAAATAAATGCAAATATATTTATTTTTCCTGAATTTATATCACATACCAAAGAATATGTATTAATAATATCTTCTCTTCCATATTGCCTTTATTTCCTCGTGATAGAGCCCCGACTGCGCAGGAGTTGCCGTGCCTGATATTGTAGACAGAAAGATTTATGTGTCCACTACACGTACCTGAATATTATTATAATAATATTTTTAGTGTACATAATATGTACATACTGTTTGAAGTTGAGTTTTGAATGACTAAGGAGAGGAAATGCTTTGAATATTTTGTTGATTTTAATTTGAAGCATATTTCAGACGTAATGATGATTTATTTGAACCACGTCATCGTCGTTCAAATCCATTTTCAAATTATACGAATTTTATCTTAAAATTAATTTATGTCCAAAGGTATTTTGGGGTAAGTTTAATAACGTTTTTATTTTAAAATTATTTTATTTTGAAAGTATGAGTAGGCATTATTTCAGAAAAGGGTAATTTAAATAATAATGTTGTCGAAAATAACTGTAATATTAAGAGGATGGGCAGCAACAGCAACAACTGGCATATAACAACATGCTGCAACTATTACCAATATATTTCTAAACCAAAGTGTGATAGTTATGTCAGAACTCTACTATACTCTTTTAAGTTCTCTAAAGCAGTTTTTTAAGATGCCCAGGTATGCCCAAGCTATTTACGACAGTATACTGGCCGGCAGTGAAATTACATTATCCACTTGGTTTTAGCCTATTTCCTCAACAGATTGCCCCAAGCCTTCTTACACAGTTACACCTATACTTACGACTGTACTGGCCACTTGAGCTATGTGTGCAAAAGGTACCGTTAAAACAAAATTGGGCTTCGCAAGCCACATTTGGCTCATATTCTCAACTTCGACATCAACAACACATCGGTTGATTGATTGATTCTACATCGACTTCAACAACTTAATAGTTGACAGAGTTCGCCGGTAACAGACAACGTTAAGGACAGCACCATCATCATTTTCTCAAACAAAATTATAAATAACATTGTTTAACTTTATAAATAACTTCTAAATACTCAAAATTAAACTTAACCCTAGACTTAGGTTACCAGATACCACCTAGATAATCGTGAACATAGTTCCATACGTATCGGCTACATCGCGCGGGTGGCGGGTTGCCTCCCGGCTAATTAAGATAACTCAATATGTCCGCCGCTCGCGAAATATGGCGGCGCGCACGCACAGATAGCTGCGTGTGCAGATTTTACGCGGCAAATTGTTGTATGACATGCACTGAATGTATGAATAATGCTTGGAAAGGATAATGTCGTAATCTTCATTCGACTCGGGTGAAGATAGATTTTGATAGAGATTGAGTTTTATGACTGCCTGTTTGTTTGCGAACTTGGCTGAGTCACTGGCGTACATGTAGTTCTATTTTATAAACATTCGCATCATTTGCGATGACCGTTATGTTAAATGTAAATATTAACAGACTTTCGATCTTTTTATTCTTTTGTTTTAAACATAATTTTAGAACTTGACTAATTGTTTTCATATTAGGTACTGTATGTTTATAGAGATGACCTTGTACCAACTTAAGTAGATACTTTTGAAAATTACAGAAATTTTCATATATCTCAGATCACAGAAGTTGAAGACATGGTTCTTTCGAACATTTTTTTTTCTATATCTATAACTTTCAGTTTTTTCTATGGATCATGGAGAAACTATATACGGATGAACAGCAGTGGCTACACAGCTCTGACCAACTCGCCTGCCATGCATGGGGAGTACTGTCAAATAGCCTCCAAAACCGAAACACAACATGTAATCGACAGTCGTTTTTTTACCCGAAACAACTATACAGGTTGTCCAGTACAATTTTCTTATCGCTTAACTTTAACCTACAGTGGTGAAGAAAAAAAACCGTAAGCTTTTACTGAACATATACTGTGTTTTTTTGGTAGGTATTGACCTAAGCTTTCACCTCCTGCAGTATGTTGTGCTATTTACTGGACAACCTGTATATGTAGATCATACAAATAGTGATTCCGTGTGGGAATTTAACTTGCAACACATAGCTCAGAAACCTAATCGCTTAGCCACTGGGCAACCGTGCCGTCAAATATATGGGGGAGGCCTTTGTCCAGCAGTGGATTGGTCCGTGTCCCGCAGGGGGCGCCCTTAGCGAAAGTTGCTTAGTTTTTAATATTTAATTTAAGCCTGGCTGGAGGCCTCTTTTGGCTTCGCCAGCAAATGACCGGTTAAGCAACCACATTTCCCAGAAATGTATGCGAGAAGCCCAACAAATACACTCCAGCAGTGGACGTACTTTGGCTGTTATGATGATGATGATGATGAGAAGTTATTTATATTATCTACCATCATTATCATCCTTATATATAGGACTATAGGAACATCGTGTTCACGTAACCAAGAAATTCTGTTATTATTTGTTTAGCCACACTACGCGCGAAATGCTTAAACTAAAAAACCTGACTCAGACTACGGCTAGGCAGGGTCATATAACTTTAACAAAAGTAGCAAGAAAATGCCTAATTAAACCAGTACCCAAATCCGATATCTGCCGGCTCGACGAGTCGACCCAGCTAATAAAGTGAGCAGTCTCACGTTGCTAATTAGCCCGTTAATTATAAGCCTTTCACGGGAGCCTTAATTTCTGCATAAAATACTATCCGAAGCCGCCCTTAATTTTTGAAAGGATTCTGTTACGTGTATCATTTCGCTTTGTTTATTTAGTTTTGTTTCGGACTGATAAGATGGCCTACGTGTTTATTTTTAAAGAAGCGTCGTATTTCAATCAGCTATTTTCTTTGTATATTTGCCTGGGATCTCAAATCCGCAAATGCCGCATGCTCGGTACAAAAGCTAAGTGGTGTAACTTTGAAATTTAGATTGAATATTTAACTACCAGTGAGATTAGGTACATGCTAAGAAACATATTTTTTATCGTCTAATTTGATTGATTTGCGTTAGACTGTTTTGAAGTTTTTCTTAGCGAAGAATAGAATATGAGATTAAAATACTAAATATCAAACTATAAACATTATAATACTTATTTTTAAGAACTGTCATCATCATATCAGCCAAAGTATGTCAACATCACTGCTGAACAAAGGATTTTCACAATCATGACGTCATTTTGGGAGGAATTTGCGCTCACCACGCTTGGCAGGCGGGTTGGTGAGCGCTGAATGGCTTATAAAATAATATGAAGTATATAAAGAATATTAAGTCATTACACAAGAAAATTATTGACAAACCAGCTTTATGCTCTCCTGTGGAATTGACATTTTCTCTTCGTGGATTTTTTGCTCAAGGTGCGTAATTCGTGTGTCTTCTTAGTTGTTGCACAAATGTTCAATTTGCTTATAACGTATTTCATCATCATCATCATCATATCAGCCAGAGAACACCCACTGCTGAATAAAGGCCTCCCGCATAGACTTCAACAGTTGTGTCAACATTTAAGGGGGGTACTTGCCAATATTTACCACGCTTGGCAGGCGGGTTTGTGAGCTCAGTATGGCTACTGTTCCACAGAAAGGACGCTGCTGTCCGTCCCTCTGGTTTCCTGGAGTCTGGTAAAAAGGGCTATAACTCTAACACACGCATATTAAAATTACTAACCATATACCTATACACTTTAACTTAACAATTAATCAAATAAAGTAATATACCATTCAGTACCTTAAAAATACTGTACATTGCCTCGTCTAATAGCCAGCTCAACTATAACAGAATCTTCCACTCACAGATTGGCCGACTCCTGGTGAGTGATAACATTTGCCGTATTTACCCATACATTGGCCCTGGTGGCGAGGTGTCAATTTCTCCGTGTTTCAAAATAATCTATTTCTAATCTAAAAATGTATTTTTTTAAACGTTGCCCCACACTACGATTTCTCCTGTGTGGGTGCGTTTACAGACACAAATACACCCAGACCCGTAACAACTACCTGCAGATCATACAAATATTTTTTCCGTGCGGGAATTGAACCCACGACCCGGAGCGCAGCAGTCGACTGTATCAGCCACTGCACCAAACGGGCAAAAAAAAAACTATGACTCATGTCTTCACTCATTTTTTCCCTTCTAAGACCAGTTTGCTGGTGGTGCAGGCATTATGTGTTTGTTAGGTGATTTTAGTATAAGTACCTACCGTGTATACTTTTATATGCATTTAGTAAAAAGCTGTTATTTTGACATTACAAACATACACCTCAAATATATTTATTTGTATAGATCTATATATCCAAAATCTAGTGTGGTAAGGAACAAGTAATACCCTTAGAGGACACAGAGTACGCCTGAGCAAATAGCTAAATAATAGGAGTCCCTCAGCAGGTGGACTGGAGTCATTACTCTTGCGGTAATCCGCCGAATACACCCTGATTTATGGGGAACCGCAGACGGACCACCAAATTTAGGTGTTTTATAAAAAATGGAGCTTAGTTTCTTGAGTTATAAATAATGTTAGAAATCCCTAACGGGAATGGGGTTTCGTAAGTATGCTTCGCGATATGTTTCTGTCAAGTAAGTTAAGAATAGTTTGGTTTATTTATGAGTTACTAAATGTATTCATGGTTTTAGGTGATGAGTTGTAGGTAGATACTAGGTAGGTACTTATGTATTAATATTCTTAAGATTTGAGGCGCCTTATTTCTGCACATTGACCACTCTTAGTGATTAACGCTGTGCGCGCGGTTTCGCCCGCCGTTTAATTTAAAGTATTAGTATTATTAATTTAGAGTACTTATTGACAATGTTTTTTGTGATATTTTCGTGTGTTATTAGTATATAGGTAATGATTTTCTTGACATAGGCATGCAAAGTTCGGCTCTTCTCAGTAATGCTCGGTTCTCATCGGATAGTCGTCCTCGGCCCCCGACTAATCGCGTTGCAGCGCCCGCCCGCGCTATTCCTTCGTTTTCACTTAGCGTTCTTTCGAACTCTATTTTTTATTGCTGGGTTCCTAAGAGTATTTTGGTGATGTTAAATAGCCTATGACCTTCCTCAAGAATTGGGCTATCATATGCAAAAAGCATTTTCCAATCCGATTGGTAGTACCAGAAATTAGCGCCTTCAAACAAAGAAAACAAACAAACTCCTCAGCTTTATTATCTCGTAGTATATTATATTTGATAAATTTTTTTTAAATTAATTCAAATTTAAACTCATAATATTTTTACTCATATAAACCATTTGCAGGCACTTATGAATAGTCAGAATGTAGTTGCGCGGTTCCAAGAAGTTGGTTCATGGAGAAGAACCGGCAAGAAACTCCATAGGCACTCTTATAAAATAATTATAAAATGGGACATTACATTGTTGATAGTTGCAAACAGAATTAACGTACGTGAGAATCATGTACTGCCAGCGTGAAACCAGCAAAATAATAATGATATGCCATTCAACAATATTGCATGGCAGTAAGGACTGACCAGTCCCACGTGACAGCAACCGTTCACAAGTATGACGCATGCATCGGCGTCGCTTAGCTCAAACACATTGCAAGGAACTCAACTACCCGATACACAACGCCACCATCAGCAAGACATTTTAGTGAGCATGACAGACTCATACTGCCAAACAACAGGCAGTTATATTTAAATATGTACACGATACTCACATTTACCGTATTTATTTATTATCTTTATTTATATAATTTTTCTGTACGTGTGTATCTCACTGAACTCCTCTTAAACGGCTATACCGTCTGTGTGTGTATATCATACATATCATCATATCAATGTTTCATATAATTAATGTTTTCCATTAATAAAATGTATTTATTTATATTAATAAGTAATAGTAATACATATATTTATTGCTTTTCTTATACATTATTGCACCTGCCATGTCATCTCTTTATTCTCTAAGGTTGACTGGTAGAGAATGTCAATTTTTTTTTTTTTTTTTTTTTTTTTTTGTTGGGCTTCTCGCATACATTTCTGGGAAATGTGGTTGCTTAACCGGTCATTTGCTGGCGAAGCCAAAAGAGGCCTCCAGCCAGGCTTAAATTAATTATTAAAAACTAAGCAACTTTCGCTAAGGGCGCCCCCTGCGGGACACGGACCTCGGCTTAGGGCGTTGCTGGGGATATCAAGCTATTGTTTTGGGGACAGCTGGATCGGTATTATTTAAATTGTATTAAGGGACATTTAAAGCTACAGGCTCGGCACGGGCCGGCGCGAGCAAGAGACGGGAGGGAGAAGTGCTAACTTGAACGGGAAGGTGACGCGGCGATAGGCCTCCGCGACGTCGGTGAGGCGGGCATCCTCGGCGGCGAGGGCGGTACAACGGTCGGGTGTTCAGTGAACGAGACAACGCGAGTCTCTTCATGTGATCTAACGTGATTTTATCGTCTGGATCGACCAGAACGTGCCTCGGGCGGCGTACTCTACTGATACGGGAGGGTTCGTAGTCGGCGGCTGATACCACAAGGGGATTTGGGTGGGACAGGGCAGAATCGAGATAGCGTTTGGACGCTTGTTTCATAAATTGCCTGATGGTCGGCAAGTTAAGGTCGAAATGGAGTTGGTCGTTTCGCATGTACAGAGGCGCTCCGGTGGCCTTGCGCATGAAACGGGTTTGGAGGGTTTCTAATCTACGGAGTGGGTATGATTCGGCGTGTGCGAACACTGGGCTGGCATGCGTCACCTACCGCCTGACGCAGGTGCTCACCGGGCACGGTTGTTTCGGCGCGTACCTGCACAGGATAGGACGCGAGGCCACGGCACAATGCCACCATTGTGATAGCGACCAGGACACCGCACAGCACACGCTCGAGGCGTGCCCTGCGTGGGCCGCTGAGCGGCGGATCCTGGTCGATCGGATCGGGCAAGATCTCTCTCTGCCAGCAGTAGTGTCGGCTATGTTGGCAGAGCACGAAAATTGGAATGCAGTGGTCTCCTTCTGTGAGAGCGTCATGCTCCAGAAGGAGACCGCAGAGCGGGATCGGGAGAGGGCCGATCCCGCTCGAAGAAGAAGGAGACGGCGCCGGGGTAACAACCGCCCTGGCGCCTAATTCCGATACGCCTGAAAACCCCTGCCGTTGCTATAAGGTGGGGGACCTCTGGGTTCGCGGGTGCGTAGATTGGGGAATCTGCGTGCCCACACCAAGCGACCCAAGAGAAGACGGTAGCACGCATGTGGTCACGCGCTGCCGTGGGACGCACTGGGGGATCCTTTACAATCCCCCTGGGGGGGTGACCGCTTTACAGTCACCCTCTCCGAGATGTGCCAATAGGCGTGGCACCAGTGGGTGGCTCTAGTGTGATCATACGAGGACCTGGAGCCTCCCTTAGGTGCCGAAGATGACCGCTCCAGTGGTTTTAGCCGGTAGGAGTCCGGCATACCCCTTCGTCCTTCCCCGGGGCGAAGGAAGTTCATGATGAATTTCCACTGGGCACCAATAAAAAAAAAAAAAGGTCATGATGGGTCGAATGCATGTGGTGTAAATTCTCACCTTATTTCTAAGGGATAATTTACTACGAGCGTTCAGAATATAGTGAAGGCGACCGAGCACAAAGGCAGCGCGGGCACGCACCATCTTTGTGTGGGGAATGAAGGTCAGTTTTTTGTCTAGGGTGACTCCAAGATACTTGGCGTGCGGTTCCCAAGGAACCGATTGGCCCAGCATCGAGATCTCCCTGAAGCGTGGGTGGTCGTCGCCTAATTTGCAAAATAGGACGGCTTTACTTTTGATAGGGTTAACTTCGATCCGCCATTTCCTAAACCATTTACCGTAGACGTTGGCTGTGGTTTGGAGGATCTTAGTTATACTATCGGGACTGCTACCAGAGTAGAATATGGCCGTGTCATCTGCGAACAGTGCTAATTGGGTCGTATTAGCAGGTCTTTTGGGGAGGTCACTGGTGTACAGTGTGAACAATAATGGGGCTAGCACGGATCCTTGTGGGACTCCGGCTCTAATGGGGTGGGGGGAAGAGAGAGCGCCCGTGATTCGATATCGGAAACTGCGATTTGACAAGAAGTCTCGTATGATGAGAACGAGACGGTCAGGCACTCCGAGTTGGTACAACTTATATAATAAGCCATTGTGCCAGACTTTGTCAAATGCTTTTGCAACATCGAAAAAGAGGACTCCCGTCATCAGGCCGCGTGAGAATCCGAACGTGATGTGTTCAACTAGTCGGTGGACTTGTTGTACACACGAGTGTTTGGTTCTAAAACCAAACTGTTCGTCGGGAATGAGTTTCTTGGAATCGGCATAATCCTTTAATCGGGAATAGATAATCCGCTCATAAATCTTCGCAAGAGAATTGAGAAGGCTTATGGGGCGATAGCTGGAAGGCTCGCACTTGGGCTTACCGGGTTTGGGAATACCGATAACGGTGGCCTGTTTCCACGTATGCGGAAATAGGTTATTGTTTAATGCCGCATTGAAGATGACGGTCATTAAGGCGATAAGACGTTCGGGGAAGAGTTTAATCACCTTGTTGGTGATACCGTCAGAGCCGGGGGCTTTGCGAGGGTGAATCTTTTTCACGAGATTTCTGACCTCGTCTGCCGTGACCGGAGGGAGGGGGTCGTCAGGGTCCTCGGCAGGCGGAATAGCTGCTCTACGTTCGACTTCAGCGTCAACCTTTTTGAGGTGAGCTTGGTCTACAGGTAGAGTGCTTGGGGAACATTGCGCTTCTAGACTGTCAGCTAGGCATTCGGATTTTTCGTCGTCATCAAAGGCCGGCCTTTGGTTGGGACGGTTGAGGGGGGGGACAGCATTGGATGTTTCGGATTTGAGTTTCCGTTGCAGATGCCAGAACGCAAGGTGGGTTGGCTCTAAGTCGCCCAACATCTTATCCCAGTTAGCCTCTCGGCACTCCTTGATACGTTCCTTGACAGCACGCTGCAGGTGGCGCATAAAGAGGCGATTGGGTTCGCTGGGAAAAGATGAGTACGCTCTAAGGGCTGCGTTCTTCTCCGTCATCAGTGCACGTACATCGTCAGGGAGTTTCATGCGATGGTCTTCCATCGCAGGAACTCGCCGTGAACACTCATCCACGACGGACTGTACATGCCCGGTGAGGGAGTCGATCGCGCCTAGCGTGTCTGCGACTGACGTTATGCATTCGGGAATTCTATCTAACTGAGCGGACGAGGGGTCATTGAGGCGTTGCCTAACTTTCCTCCAGTCCGTCGTCACAATGGTCTGAGGGGGTAGCCCTGTGTCCGTGGGGCCAAAGCGGGAGGTGAGGTGAAGGATCACAGGACGGTGATCGGAGTCTAGCTCTTGTAGTACTTCAATGGAATGCAACTTGAGGTTGACATTCATTAGAAGTGCTATGTCGAGTATATCCGGGCGATGATTAACATTGCTGGGGTAGTGAGTGGGATACATCGGGGCGATGATGTCAAAATTGAGGAGGTTACTGAGGGAGTATAATTTACTTCCTCTGTGGTTGTGGGTGAGACAGTTCCAAGACTCATGTTTGGCGTTGAGATCTCCCGCCACTATGACGGAGTCGCCTAGATCGAAGAGTGCTTCGAGATCCGATTGGATTGGATCGTCTTGGGCATTGGGGGATTGGTAAGCCGACACTATAGTGATCGGTTGATGACCTGTCATGCCTATTCTGCACACAGATGCCTCTAGATTGGAAAGGGACGGGGTATCTAGGGGCATGCAATAAAGGGATCTCTTATAGTAGATAAGAGTGCCTCCTCCACGGGAGTGGGTCCTATCGTTGCGCACTATATCATAGTTTGCAATTCTAGGGTTCCTGTGAGAGGGTTTCAAAAAGGACTCTTGTATCAACATAATGTCAATAAGGTGGTCGCGGAGGAATAAGGCGATTTCGTCTTTTTGGCCATTAATGCTGTTGGCATTGAAGATGCCTATTTTAAGGGATCGGGGTTTTATTCTGCTCCTGCTTTGTGAATCCATTACGGATGAACGCGATAGGAGAGGAGGGCGGATGAAACATCAGCGAAGTCGCTGAGAACTAGCATGAGGCCGTATTGGCCCTGGTTTGCCCTAATGGCTGCGGCCATTTGGGCGACTCTGTTCGGGTCGACAGAGTTGAGAAGACCGAGGCAAACTGAGAGGTCGTCAGTTTTGAGAAGGGGTGAGGGAGGGGCGGCCCTCTGAGAGTGCACTTGTGGTGCGGGTTGGTTGTACGGCACGGGAAGGTACGGTGCCGTATGGGGGGCGGTCATCAGCGAGGGAATCGCTGACGCTTGGGTCGCCTGTTGGGTCAGTAAACTAGGCCTCAGGGCGGGGAACGCTTGCTGGTGATTCAGCGCGTTCCACGGCGATGGCCTTTGAGGGCTGAGTCGTTGGGACGTGGGAGGGGCCTGAGAGGCGTAATGGGCGGCCGCGAAGGCTTGGGTAGCCGCTTTGCGCTTTGCTGCCTTGTTGTTAGCGCGCGGTGCTTTGGGGCATCCGCGATAATTCGCGGGATGACCCGACTCACCGCAAAGCACACAACTCGGAGGCTCTGTGCAAAGCGTGCGATCTTTGGGGCGATCGCAGTCGGAGGTGCTGTGGTCACCTAGGCACTTAACGCACCTAGGTTTGGCGTAGCAGTGTCGCTGCGCGTGACCATAGAGTTGGCAGCGGTGACACTGCCCGGGAGGACCATAACGATGGGGAGGTTCGATTTTGATGCCTGAGAGGTGGCATACAGTCTTGATATTAAAAATCTTCCGATCATTATCGGCGGTCTTTTCGCATATGGCGAGGACCATATCGTAAGCTTCACCGCTGCGACCAGCGTGCATGCGATGAACTTCGAGGACGGGGATACTTTGCGACAGAAGGTCGTCTTTGATGGAGTCGGTGTCGATCTCCTTGGGGATGCCTTTAAGGACTACCCGGAGTGGGCGTTCCTCAGCGAGAGAGTACGTGTGAAAGTACACGTTCCTGTCTTGGAGGGCACGGGTCAAAGACCTGAAGTCTTGGGCAGTGGGAACTGCCACTTTGACCCCGACGGCTGTGGTGCGGGCACTTAGGTAGTTAATACCTAGCTCTATACACATTTTGGACACGTCATTCCACTTGTCCTTGGCCTGAATGTATATAGCAGGCGGTTTTTTGTCCTTTTTAGGGACCTTGGCGGGCTGGGATTGGGAGTTAGCGGGGGTAGGGGGAAGACTGGCCTGAGAAGAGGCCGTTGTGGGGACAGGGGCAGAGGGCGGAGCGGAGGACGAAGCCTCGTCCGTTTTCGGGGCTTTAGCGGGCGCTGCTTGAGCAGAGGACTTGGCCTTGCGGGCCCGCTTTTTACGGCTACCGCTGACGAGTTGGAACTCGTCAGAGGCCGAATCGGAGGAGGGGATTTGGGGGGGAGGGGGAGAGTCCTCGGTCTCTGACATGTCCGACACGTCCGAGAGTATGGGCATGTCGGCTTCGGGGGACGTGGAGGCGTTCTTGCTGGCGGTGGGGAGGGGGGCTTTTGCCTGAGGGGCGGATGATATGCCGGCATCTAGTTCGGGGGTTGTGCCCCTTTTTTTGGGTTCGGGATAGGGGGGCTGCACTTTTGTGCCTGGCTCTAGTGGGGAGAGAAGGTTGCCATACTTGGCAACAAAGTAGGGGTCCTTTAGGAGGATCTCCCTAATATTTTTCCACAGCGTGGCGTCGTCGGCCATTTTGTTTATAAAACAAAATGGCGGACGGGGGGACGAAAACAAAAATACGCTATAAGCGCGGAGGAACAAACGCGATTTACGCGGTCCCTAACCTCCCGGGTTGGATGGGCCCGGGGGTGTGTAACAAACCCTCCCTGCCGGGTATAGGCAGGGAGGTGTGAGTACCTGTGGTGAGCCCTAAGCTAGTACCATCCGTGGCCAGTCTTAATGGGCAAACGGGTCCCTGACAGCTCTTTCGCAAGGGGCGATAAGGTATCGCCCGCAAGAGACTGTATAATCTGAAAATGTAGACTCGAACTAGGGTCGACTAGGGTAGCCCCCAAGGCCGGTGGTCCTAGTCCGCTGCCGACTAACTGCTTTGCCCTGATGGGGCTAGGCGGGTGTGCCGGGTCAACACCCCACTCGGCTTCGTTGGCACCGTAAGGTATCCGCCGAGGATCACCAAACAGTGGTTTTTCCCTGAAGGGGCACAATAACTCGATGAATTTAATCGGTCAAAGAAACAAAAATCAGTAGTCGCCTTGAAAAAGGCAACGCGTGATTTAATTGAAGTGACTGCAATCCGACGGGACGGATTGCAGTCACTAACACTACACGGCACACTGATCGGGGAGCGCGAGCACTGCACGACCGTCTGCGGCGAGCGTCAGACACGGAATGTCAGAGAATGTCTAAGGCATGAGAATACTTAAGTACGCCTGTTACATGAAGTTTAAATGAATAAATAGAACATATATATGAATTATCTATACAAGTAAATAAAACGGAAGTGTCTGTTTATAATGCCAAAATAACAACTTTGTACTCACTGCATATGAAAGCATATAGGTACGGTCCCTACACCAAAAAATCTACTAATCATTTTTTTGTCTGGCTGTGCCCGCATAACTTAGGCTACATTTATCTCAGAAAAATAAATAGGATTCCGCGCAAAAATATTAAAATCAATGAAATCCAATATACATACCTACTCAATGTCAAGTATCTAGTACTCTAAATTATTTATGTATAATCCAATTTCTCCTAAATTAAACGGCGGGTGAAACCGCGGGTCCCAGTTATGTTTAATAAATAACATATTTAGTCGAGTTTATTTTTGTTTCATAGTATTATTCAGTATTATACCTAATATCATAGTGGTCCACCTCAAACTACCCCTGTCATTTTTTGTTGTATTCTTGTCCGTCCTAATATAAAGCTAGAAATCGCAGACTGCGATAAGAGCGCCCTTTGTACTTATATTTTAGTAATGATGATTATTCACATTTTTCTGACAATAAAAGGTTTTCAGTATTCTATTCAACTGATTACATACCTAGTCTTTAACTATGATTCTCGGAAAACGATGGATACTGAATACTTTCGCATTTTATTTACATAATATGATAGATTATGCCTTAATGCTTACAGCACATCCCATGTAGCCTACCTAAGCTATTTGAAAAACATGCATTCCATAAACATTGCAACTGATGAATGATACTCTTCCAAATAATTTTCCATCTCAAGTCCAACCAAACCAAAAATTTGAATATATTGGTGTATGTAGTAAATAAATAAAGTCTAAAATCGCGAGGCAAAAGAATCGAACCCCACATCCCGGCGGCCTCGCATGCACGCTTCCTGTTTGGCACGACACCATGGCTGGTTTTCTCAATGTATACACTACTTTATTTCACCGTTCGTCTGTATGTATTATGCATTAGGTTTTTCCAGGCAATCGTTCAATTTTATTGTTTAAAATTCTCGTAGCTGTATTTTGAAAGAGTTGGATACTCAAAGTTCTTTAAGTATTCGTATTTATTGATTGGGACGAAGTCGTACGAATTTTGCAAACAACGAAAATGTGGGAATTATTCATACTATTGATATTTCCATATTTTCGTATGACTTCTGGCACAGAATGGTGTGGTGCCGGCTACGAATAGCACCAACCCATCTCATCCCTTGGGTGTCGTAAAATGCGACTATGGGATTAGCCAGAGCAAGTGCAGCGGCGTTCTTCGAGTACATTAACAACTCAACTGCGATCGCCAACCCGCCTGCCAAGCGTGGTGATTATGGCAAACCCACAAATGAGCACACAAAACACCTTGTCTTGTGTCCAGCAGTAGACTTCATTCGGCTGGAATGATTATGATGATGATAGATCTCTCGACCCACTGGTGTCGTAAAAGGCGACTAAGGATTGATATCAAGTGGACATTATGTGTATGTATGTGTGTGAGTGACATTTCAATTTCCCTCGAATAGCTTTTACGTATTTACGCGACACCCTTGGTACCCTACTTAATTCAACATCCAAAAAATGGAGATCCTGTTGCTAAACTAGCGTGCGTGTGACCTAATACACGGTTGGTGCAGTGGCCGATACAGTCGGCTGCTGCACACCGGGTCGTGGATTTGATTCCCACACGGAACAAATATTTGTATGATCTGCAGGTAGTTGTTCCGGGTCTGGGTGTATTGTGTGTGGAATTTATGTCTGTAAACGCAACCACGACACAGGAGAAAGATGGTGTGAGTAGGTATGTGAGTGAGTGTAACGGACTAAGCAGATGTATAACTCAGTTACAAATCTTACTACGGACGTAGCGCAGCTCACACTTTACTACGTGGCAAAATCAATTACATTGGTTAATAACCAGATGTTACTTGTTCGGTAAGTGACCACCAAGGAATTTAAACTGTGAGTATTCATATTGAGCCCCAAAGATCAGTCGACGGTGGAATTGTGGGGAGCATTAATGTTCTATAAAGGAAGCCAAGATTTCGTAAACAAGATTAATTTTGCACATTTCCAGTGATACTGATTTAATACCCTGTAGAAGTTTGAGTTTCACAATTTATATACATAATGAAATAGTTATTAGATCTTCCATCCGTAGGTACTTAGACGCGTATTTTACTTTTTTTTTGTAATGTAAGTAACCATGCTTGTGTCGTAGTTCAAGGCGCCTAAAGACCTTCGACTTGGCTTAACGACTGCCGTCTAGTGACAACCACTGGGAGCATCAATTTTACGTGCTCGCCGATGTACGAATACGGTTAATTGAAACACCGTTATGTGGTCACCCATCCAATGACTGGCCGCGCCGAGTATTGCTTAACCTCGCCGATTGTTTACAGATCAGGCTATTAGCACTTCGTGTTCCAAACCAGCAGAATACATTTTATATCTTATTCAGAATTAGTGATCTCTACATAATTTGTAGGTAATGTTCGAAAGAGGAACTGAGTTTCTCTATTCTGGATAAAATTGAAGTGTATGAATAAAAGCATATTGTACAGTAACAGAATTTTATTTAATGCAGATCCATCTCGCAATGTAGCCGATATTGTACAAAAAATTATAATATCGTTTCCATTCATAATAATAGGTAATGATAGGTAATATAATATTACACATCTATTCACACAGTTACAGTCATGAAACACAAACATTTAAATCATCCTCTACACCAGAATCCCTCGAGTTGTTTAAGTAATTCTCTTCATTAATAGCTAGGTATATTATTATTATTTTACATTACAATAAAATTGGGCCTAACTATTTACGTATGACAAATGCTTCGTAAAAGGACAAAATTACGTATTACATTCATGAGCACGTTTCGAATTAAAATAAATTAAAGATTTCATTCAACTGTAAACTTATCATTTTCAAAATGCCGCAAAATATCTGTGAAATATTAAAACAAGTGTACAAATTTCGAATTCAGTGGATAATATAAAACAATTTTGTGATTTTTAAGAAGCTTTATAAATAAGTATATATATAATATATTATTTACAATATGTAACAAAAATTCACATATAGAACTTAGACCAAGATTCTTTCAGTAAGTAGTGCAAAGTCCACAACAATAATATAATTGTCGTTTGAATTAACACAATAAAATCATAATTACGTTAAAAAGGAACTATAAAGAGGTAATTAGATGAATCGATGATCAATAAAAAAACGAATTTGGCACTTCGAAGGGCAATAATTAAAAATAAATGTGCTGAAAGAATCTCGATCACATTTTACACGGTCATTCGTGACGTCACTACATCGTACAGAAGAAAAAATTACGTATATGTTTATAGGAATCCAAAAATATTACCACTACTGTATCTTAAAAATAAATTACATTATCTAATACTTAAATTTAATTAGCTATTCGTATACTGGGCACAACTAGTTTTGATTCATGTCATTTTTAAGTGACTATAGGTAATCTATTTTTCTAAGAATAAGTTAAGCTATCGACTAATAAATGGAATTTTTTTTTCATACTAAAGCTTTTGTAGTTACGTATAGGGTTTCTGGCGGGACGCAATAGACCAAAATGTTATAATAGTAATACATTAATAGAAAAAATGGGTAGGCACGAAAGTACGTTTTCAATTTTCAATTGATTTAGTCGAATATCTCACAAACATACATCAGAATTATGGTCGGTATACATTTGCCGTATGCGTCGCGCCAGCAAAATACATTGATAGTTAGTCTGTAAATGTATCACTATTATGCGTTTCAAAGACGTATACAGACGTTGTACATCAGATTTCGGTTACAAGTATATATACTAAGTCTTATTATTTACATTACAATAATTTGTTTCGACTTTCGTCACAAGTACTGTGACGTAGGATGATGATAATGAGAACGATTTTGATACTTTATAATCAAAATCGATTTTCGTATAACATTATTTCTGGTCAAAACATTGAGTATTACAAACTCCACATCACAATCTATGATACCTACCTACTAGAGTAATATGAAAGAGATGAAATTCCCGTAGTCACAGTGAATATCTTCACACCCTTTGTGTATTTTCATTGTCAGCTCGCTACCAAAGAATTTGAAAGGAAATTAACTCGTTTAAATACGAACTATTGGCAAGCGCTCTATCAGGATTATTATACTGATGTTCTACCTAATCGTAAGAGCTGTATCTCAATAATATAAACAAAAAATAGTTACTATAAAGAGGTGCAGAACTCACCTCGGTTCGACACTGCGTTTTGGCAGATAAAGTGCGATTTCGAGTGAGCGATAGTGGGGCACGATTCGCACGATAAATAAAAACACAATTCCATTTGAAGCTCCGAGTTGCGGCGCGGCGGCCGTGTCCCGTGTACCTCAGCAGGCGTTCAAGATTTATACAGGGAGATGCGGAACAATATATCACGGAACAGTACGCGGGAACTCGACCTATTCCTAGCGTGAAGCAGCCACCGTCCCGATGGAACATGATAGCAGATCACTCCGACAGATAGCGACAGCCTCACAACTAACGCCATGTCGCCTGGACAACAACCGAATGCTTTCTAATGGTTCTATCTAGAATGTACTGTGACCTCTAGTCTCATTCTGTTACGCAACATATCGATTCGAATCGATTAATATTAATTGATCTCCCTATTAACATAATATATTCGTATGTAAGTCAAGCTAAGCGATAAATAAGCGAAGACCAAATTGCGTATTTTTCATCCAAGCTTCATATAATTTATAGTCGACGATGATATCGCGACTGGTTCTTTTATTTGTGAAATAGTGATACGCGGAGTGTGCTCGGTAAGCGTTACTAACGGGAAATTTTGACAATAAATCTCTGGTAGTCGATTGCTAAGCGTTCGTGTGGGCTGGCGTAAAAATTTATTCGACATTCGATTTGATATCTTGATCTGGCGACGTCAAACCGCGTCGAGGCGTGCGGAGCCGAGCGACAGTATAACAATCGAAACGCATGCATCATGATAGGCGTTTACATGGAGCGCGCTAACTTACATACTATTCCGGCCCTAAGACCTACCAAAGCATCGACAACGCTCTACACGCGACGACCACCTGAAACAAAAGGAAAAGCGAAATTAATTAAAACGCCAATCATAAAAAAATAAAAATGCAAATAGCTTATTCGGCTTCGAGATAAATAATTTAAGCTGGGAAGGTAAACAATGTATGAAAAATTCGTTATCGTCGCTGTTGGTTTAGGATAATTGGAAGCATAATTTCGGTATATTTTTAAGGAGATAAATGTAGCGTTTTAGCGGTATTTATAGACGTGTGGCAGTAGTCAGTAACAATTTAAAACCTGAAGCTCACGACGATATTTCATGAGATCGGAATACGTTCTCATAAACAAGGGCGGACTTAAAATGCAAATAATTTCGCGCAAGCCCCATGGGCATGTTAAAACAAACTCAGCATTCTAACAGCTTTTCATTATTTATCGCTTACGCTCACGGAACGATGATTTTTTTTTCAGTTAAAGTTAATTTCTAGCGTAATGCGTATTTGATAAAAGGCTGTATCTCTGGCAGGCAGGCTCCGTCGAGCCGGCTCTGAAATTAAGATGTAACATGATGCGAGAACGAGCAAGAGCAGCTAGATTTATTGCTATACCACTTTGCATATGCTGATTTACAAAGACGGTGGACATGTTAGGAGCGGTGCGTGTGTGACAGATACAGTTTAAGTGTGTAATTTAAATTTATTATTACTGTTGACATACTCTTATGTAAGCTGTTTTTTGATAAATTATATTTATACGAAAAGATAATTTAGAATAAAACCAGTGAGTTATAAGCGCAGAAGAGTGAGCAGTTATAAGTAACTACAGGTCAAATGTACTTTATACATATACAGCTAAAAAATAATCGTGTGTATTCAGTTTGGTATGTGGTAGGATATGAATCTCAAAAAGCTTTATCAAATCGAAGTCAGATCGAATAAAAAAAGCAAATTAATATTACCTTATGCGATACGAAGATATTTGAATTGTATTTTAGCTGTATTCCAATTATGTTTGATATTAAAAAACCAGATTCCATGTGTTGTCCGGGTTAAAAATCGAGCACCACTCCATTTCCTCCCGTGGTTGTCAATAAAGGCGACGAAGGGCCTCTGAACTTAGTGGAACAGTAGCCACAATTCGGTCACCAACCCGCTGCCAAGCGTGGTGAGTACTATAGCCTAACCAATACCGCTGTACCGCACCGTAGGTATGCGCGGGAGGCGGGTAGTGGGAAGGAAAGAGACAGAATGCCAAAACAGAGCGGCGGCCCGGCCCCGACTCACTGCTCGCATACCCAAGGCGCGGTACAGCGGTATTGGTTAGGCTATAGTAAATTCCCCAAACATGACGGCTCAATTTTAGAAATATATGTGGTAGGCCTTTGTTCAGCTGTTGGCGTCCTTTGACTGATATTATGGTTAAAAGTCGGTGTAATATTATAAATATTTTTGTATCAGCTCTATAGAGGTACGGTGGTGCTGATGCGGCCCATTCGCGAAGCAGCGCGCGCGAGAGGGACGCCTGTCTGGCGATCCGCAGTCAGCAGAAAGAAACACATAACAGAAACGTTCGTGCTTGCCTTGCCACTCTCCGCGTAAAATATTTTATTATATTTTTACTGGGAATAAAAAATACTCTATTTAAAATGGAGTTTGTTTTATTTAAAAATTATGGTTGGATATGAAGTTTCTTGCCGGCTCTTCTCCACGAGATCCATGAGCGAACTATTTGGAACCGTGCAACTTAGATTCTGACGTTTCGAAACGAATTCCCTTAGATACATTTACACCAAATATAGGTCAAACGTTTGATTAAACATCCGAGCAATCAGTACATAAGTAATTTATTGCTGTAAACAAGAATATACCTCCGTTTCTCGGGAGAGTTCTCGCAAAAAGTCAAAGTAGTACAAAAAGGTTCACCTACCATCCCGGTCAAGGAAAGTAATAAAGAAGAGGGACGCGAACCGAATAATTGATACGATTATGTGTTACTACTGCAGAGGAGATAAGGGTGTTCACATACTGGGCACACGAGGAATAGATGAAACATACAAAAAGAAAATGTTGACATCACCACAGTAAAACTAGCACTATCTTGGCGTTAGGTCGCGTTTACTTTCAGAGAATGATAATCCCAACGAAATCGTGCATTTATTGCAAAACGTTATGTAACATCCAGACCTAACCTGAGTGTTCGCACAAAACTAAAACAAATGCTCGAGATGCTTCCACGGGCGACGACCCCAAATGCGACTAACACGAATTCTATTCTATTTCCAGATGTTGACCAGTATGCACGCAGCATCAAGAACAATGGAAGAAGGGCGCCGGGCGCTCCGTCAAGTGCGAGAGCCCATAAATCCAATAGGACGCGCAATTTGTTGAATTACAGCATGCGCCATCCAGCCACCGGGCCGACGCGAAATTAGCTCCCACAGAGATAAATTGACGGCCGCCCGCTAAATAAATTATTTGGGAAAACCGAGAAAAAACGGGCGTCTTCCCTTGATAAGGGTTGCGAGTATTCTACCGTGGATATAATGAATATCGACCGCTGAAATACGCACGTGTGTTACACAACTATATTTGTATTTATATTCTATTATATATTATTATGGTCATTAATTTATCATAATAAATATATTTGGAAAAATAATTACACTGTTATTACTGTGCCTACTGATCCTTAATTAAAAATCCACATTCGCACTTAACATGTTTCCGGTAGCTCTTTTAACTCACTGTAAAGCATCAATCAAAATTAATGAACCACCATTTGAATAGAAGCACTTTATAAAATAAACACCTTAAAGACACGAACACAGACCTGGCTTAGTAATTAACTAAGCAATTATCACCTAGAATCCGTTATTAATTTAAATTAGGTATTTCACACGACGATAAAAAAAATTGAAGGTAATTAAACCTCTATATCTGACTCAAAATGAAACCCTACTGGCAGACATAACTGTCATGAGCAATTTGACGAGGTCTGCCCATTCTGTTGTTGACTGCAGACATTTATTTTACAGGGAGTTAAGTGCAATCTAAATAACGTAATATAATTAAAATTAAGTATTCGGTAGATCAGAATGTAGGAGTAGTAGTTATTATGAGTATTAGCAAAGATTATCATTCTATGTGTAGTAAAGAAAATCCTTTTAAACCTGTTTATTTTTTAACACAAACATTTTTCAAAACGGTTGCATCACCCTTTCTTTCAGCGGGATTAATCTTAGTTGTATATTCAAGATTTAGGCGGCAATAAGAAAGACGCATAGGTGGGCTTACGAAGGGGCGAGACTGGCAAATTGTCTCAGATTCCACCCCAGCCTGTAAGGATTTTATTACATTCGTTAACGCATATAAGATTAATGTGAAAATACTTTACATTTGTATGTAAATTCTTTAAGGATTACACAGAAAGTTTCAACAAAGGGTTTAAAAATGATAACCGCAAGGTAGTTTACAGGAAATGTAGAGACAAATCCGACGTTCTTATATTTGAAAACATGTTTCGGGTTCGGAATGATGTCAGATTTTTATGAATTGAAAAGTATACAGGCATCATTGTTTTTCAACATCTCCCGAGTAAACTTACATTGTAAGCCCAAAATTGTTTTGCCATACACCTGCTGGATCAAGATTTGGTGCCCATTTTATTACAGTCATCCCGTATCGGGAGTCAGAAACGATTAAAATTGGAACAACCAATAATATTCGAGTTCAAAAATCGGAATAAGGGTTCCATTTTTAAAAGGAGCTAGCTCCACCCCGTGTACCTACCTGCGCTGAGTGGCCATCAATTTATCTACATCCCCACCCGACGTGTGCGGGCCCTCCGTGACGTGTGTTCTGTCCATGTACGCCATTACTGAATCGTCTATTGTTAGAATTATTTCGTTAAAATAATCGGAGTTGGTTATGGTTGCCAAAATGTGTATTGTCGTATGATATTTTGATTCAACTGGATAAGTGTCAAAACCTTTTATAATGTAACTCGAAATAGAAATCAGTTGTAATATTTGTTCGCCTTTATCATCATTCATCATCATCATTTCAGCCAAAATAAAGTCCACTGCTGGGCAGAAGCCTAATTGCCACAAATACCCCCAAAGATTGCCGCAACGACCGCTTCTGGGTTGGTGTTGTGTGCTCATTGGGGTGGTGCTATGGTTCGCCTTATATAATTTCAATCTTTCTTTAAATCTTCAATTCTATCAGACATGTAAATAACATTAGACTCTAACGAAATTTGCTTCGCAGGCAATATTAAAAGGGGTACTGTGTTTTTTTCCGCAACGATCCGCCCCCCGCCCGGCACATTTATCAGGATTTTGGACGGCACAAGCTAAAATTTTGGACGCTTTAAGCTGGGCGTAAATTTCATAAAACATGACATGACCGCGTGAAAAAAAATTACAAGTGAAAGTTATTGCAAGGGCTTGATTATGTAACCAGTATAAATGAAAATAAAACTTTGAGATTCATACCGAGAACTTACTTGTGATTAGAATTTTATTTAGTTACCGTTAAAAACCAGCAGTGACAATGTGGCAACATCCGTTTAGTTTATTTCACACATTCCAAATTCAAATCTTGCAACGGTAGGATAGTTTGATAAAAATCAATGTTTATTCAAATGTAGTGTATAAATACGGCCAGTAACTCGTTACCAACTACATGGCTTCGACGTTATTAAAATTCATTATTCAAAATTTCAACGGTATTCTAACCTGTAGGGCCTTCACATAAATTTTCATCTTTCAAGACACGACCAATTATACGGGTGTTTAAAAAGGCGGCCGTTACTAGGCGCATGCGCGATCGTTTGTCGCCGTTGTGAACTTTCACACTACACTATATTTATATTAATTTTATTTTTGGGCACAGCTAATACGGTCGACGTGCTCAGACTAATCTTTCTTTTTTCTTGCTATTTATTTCTGTAACAGTTTGTTATGTGCCACCATTAAGTCGGGCATCTGAGGGTTGCAAGCGATAGTTATTTTAGGTTCCCACTTTAGTTGCGCCTTTAGAGTCATTTATAGGTATTTCGCTTTAATTCGGTTTTGTTTACGGAAGACTGAGTACCTTGAAACGAATCGTCTCTCTCGAGCTAAATGTATTTTACCGCTCGAATGCAGTCATCGCTATAAAAAAACTATGTATGTATAGCTTTATGTGTCAACACGCGTCAGTAGACAGCGTCGTTGTTATTTACAAAACATTTGCGGACCATTTTATTGCTACAAATAAATACTCCATGCAAATATTTATGCAAAAGCAACCTACGCACGATGTAAATTAAAGAGAAGACCAAAAAAATTGCGAACGATGTTGGCATATATTGTAACGAGAAAAAACTATTTAATCCGTAAAGTTTTGTAGGTTGGTAGCAAGGAATAAATCAAGCGGTCGTCGCTGGCGTCGATGCCAAGGAAATAAGATAATATCGAGTTGGCAACATCCCGGAGACGGTGCACAGTACTGGTGAACTGGCGATGAGCTGCCATTGTTATGGAGAGAGTGTGAGTACGAAACAAGAATCGTGTTCGATGGATGTGAAATATCGCATAAGAATGCACTCAAAGCCATAAAATTATTTGAGTTCAAGTATATCAGGCAATAAATAGTCGTACCAATTTTGGTCCGTAAATATCAAAAGATCATTAGATTTTCATGTCTTCATTCGAAGTCAACATATGCAAATAATAACTATATTTGATAAATCATGTTGTAGATATGATTTGGATGACATGCTAAAGCTTTACGAAATCACGATTCCTGCGTTATCATAAGGTCCTTGGAAGCAAGAAAAGACTTTTTAAAGGTTTGAGAATAAATGGAACCTATTGCCCCGAAACCCAAAGGAGAATGGCGAAATTGGCCCCACTAATAATGAAGCTACGTTGTAGTATGAACTATATATATAATATATACTTATATATATATTTATAAAGCTTTATTATAAAATACATTGGGTTTTTTGAAGCCCGGGTTCAGAAGCTGAAATGTTATAAAATAATAATAATATTATAACGCATTGCATTAACACAATGCAACAAGTTTCGGATTACATTCCGAATACGAATTCCAATATACGTAAGCCTACCACTTATTGCTCAAACTATACCATATTTATAATACTTAAAAATAGTATACACTAAATATCAGAGTCAGTGTACCCCAATCTATACAAAAACCAAGCTGCCTGCGCTGCTGACCCGTAAAATCATTCTTACAGCGTTGTGGTGCGCACGAGTATTAGTTTAGGTAGTGTGCATACAGATTAAATCTAATCAAAATCATTTTGATATTCAAATACATCACAAATGAAATAAAATACATTTATCGTGCTGGTTTATTATAGATCTTCTGGCTTCCATATCTTTTTTCTCCCGGGTCTTTCAAATTACTTTCAATTAGCTTTTTGCTTAGTTTTATATAGTTCTACAAATATTAATAAGTTTCCTTAGTCCACGCTATCCCGAAGGCTGGGTCCTATAATACATGCAATCTCGCCATTCTCCTTTATTTAATTCATTATGCTCTACTCCTATAGTGCCACTGAGTATCAGGAATTACGAATCCCTAAAGTCGAAATCTCTACTACCACCTTTAACAAAATTATTTAAGTGCAAACTCGTGGTATTGAAACTCCATATTTCAGTTGTGAGTGCTTAGTGGTCGACGACACACACTATAAATCTTCGAATGATTTGTAATAAAGCTTCGCCACTTTACCGAACGTCTTTGTAGAGCATCTGACGTTTATGAAGTACCTATGTGGATGTTTTCGTATCTTTTTGCTGTTATAAATAAAGCAATTTATCTTATAAAAGGGGAGCAAAGGGTAATCGAATGTCAGTTACATTGCCAAATCGTCAGTTAAAAATAAGTATGTAGACTTTAATTTTCCTGCACTACCAATCGATTTGTATATGTTGGTAGCTAACCTAACCCAATCGTGCTTGATACCTTATTACCTATCAGCAATAGAAGCCAATACATGTTTCAAAATTTTCTTTTCTTTAGTACGTAATGGAGGTATGTCGATTAATTACTTACTGGTTTGACAGCTAATTTCATAGTACGTGCTACAAGCACGATTGGGTTAGGTTAGCTACCAACATATACAAATCGATTGGTAGTGCAGGAAAATTAAAGTCTACATACTTATTTTTAACTGACGATTTGGCAATGTAACTGACATTCGATTGCCCTTTGCTCCCCTTTTACTGAACCACCACTGAAATATTTTTTCCTAGAGATATTTAATTCGTTGCCGTATCCAAATAAGTTTTTGTAGTTTTCAAATTGCATATCTTCCATGTATCTACAATTGACTTAAACTCAAACATTAACAAATGGAATTATGAAATATATGTAAGAACTAAAATTGCAACTCGTTAGTACAATCGAGACGAGCTGGCAAGAAACTCAATGGACACTCCTTTAAATTTACTTAAATAACTATATTATGGTTGGTTTTTAATCGAATATAACTGTGTAAAGTGCCTGCTGGGCCAGTCAAGTAATGTAGCTTAATCTGTGAAATAATACTCACAAGTGGGGACTTCAAGTAAATTTTATTTAGAAATCACTATCCAAACACGAACAACTGGCACAGTCGATCACACATTAATTTCTCGACCCATGTGATGCAGCCGTATAAGTACATAAACATGTATGTTTATCATAAATTTGATTTGCAGCGCGTTCTCCCAGAACATCGGCAAATTATAATCCTTCTTCCACAACAAACGGGTCTGGATGAAAACAATTTTCCCTCGAAAAGATAACACCCCGTCCGTCCTTTATTACATTTAATCACGAGATCTAACAATAAACTATTTTTCACAATATTATTTAGTGAGGTCGTCCCTTCACACTTTCGTTTTTTCTCTCCTTTTACTCAGAAAAATAAGAATCGTGACCATTCATCAACGATGACGGAGCTCGTTACCGAAATCACGTTTATCATAGATCTCTTGTCTAAGGTTTTAGTTTTCTTCACCACCTATAATATCTTAAACGCCATTTTTTGTTCACTGAAATTAGGACTCATTTTTCTGGAAAATAAATTTCACTTTTGTTTGCCTTATTTTAGGTTTTAGAGCTATATTTCCGGAGGCGTAACAGAGAAGAGTCGCGAGCCACACACGACGAATTACGAGCGAACCCGGGACGCGGACTGAGTTATGTGACCGCGATGTATAATATTTATGAATTATGTTTTATACTTGGTAAAACCTAGTTGGTTTTGGAGGTGACACTACTTAAATGCAGACACTATCAGGTGATGTATAACTTCAAACCCTTTTGTTCAGTGATCTTAGATTGTTTACTGATAACATCTTAAGTAGTTACATATTTCATAAAGATTATGTTGCTCTCGAAAGCAGTATTCCAGAAATATATAATTAAGAGAAATAAGATATGAAAAAGCATACAAACTACATTGACATATAAATCACAAAAGGGATATAAACTAACTTTACACTTTATTTTAGACACCAAAACTGAATGCTTTCAACATTGTTATCAGCATACTTCCACTAAATCACTAATTAACAAATCTTTCTGTTTATATTGGCGAGTAAAATATATCATTCGTTAGTTAAACATATGCAATATTTTACTTCTAAACATATAGTCACTGAAAGAATAACATATATTTTATTCTTTGATGCTATATCTGTTTTTTGTTGACATCCCACAAAAGTTCTGTATCAAACCTACGTGAATAGAAGCCTCGATGTTCTTCCACTTCGCAATACAACCCACACTTCTTAATTTATTACCGGTATTTTTGGGTAAACATTACATTATAACTGTCTACCTTTCATTACGAACACCGTTCATACATCATCGAAAAAGAGTTATCGAGTTCCGGTAAGTAAGTGCATATAAATTTTAATGTTTTCGACAGTTTAAGTGAGTTAATTTTAATATTTTAAGTCTATGTTTATAGTCACAGAGCATGCTTTTTATTTTCTTGACACATGACTTTTTATAAAATGATGATGACGATTCTAGCAAATCACTCGACTGGAGGTAGCGTCATGTCTACCCATAACATTTTTAATGCAACCCAGGACTTGACCTGCGTGCGGTCGTACCTCGAGACATCAGTTAATTTAGCCTCTTATGCCCGGTAGCTCCAGATCCTCGATACAGTCACACTAGAGCCGCTGTTGGTGCCACGCCTTTAGGCACATCTCGGAGGGGATGACACCTCGGTGGTACCTATCCAGCCGAACTCTTGCAATAAGAGACCTACCATTAAAACCTTTTTTTCTTTCCCTTCTATAATAGGGGTTTGGAACCCAGATAAAAGTTGGAAAGAAAAATATGGGACTTCAGTAATGATTTCAGGACATTTACAAAGATGATCAGCCTCAGTCATCATGAAGTTTGCACCTCCATTGCAATAAGACCATTGCATAAAGCCACCAATATACTGAATACCAAAATTGATAAATCGCATAATCAAGGACCGACGTTCAACATTATTTATATATATTAATGCCTTCTAAGTGTTGGTGTAAAGCTTAATTCGAAGGCGGTATTTAACCCGACTCGTCAGCTATGCAGTAAGATGGCGTCGCTCGCGGCACGATTTGTCAAAAGGAAAACAAACAGCCCAGAAATAGTTTGAGTTGACAAGTTTATAGCTGGCTCGTCCCCGCCCGGCTATGTTACGAAATTATACTAACAGCTAAGGAATTTTATTCAACACCCGAGCTTTTCCGCTCGCTTCCTTACTGATTTACATCGTATTTGTATCACTGTGTTCTGTTTGCTACATTTTGTTGATATTTTAATGACGCACTTCGTGTGTGTACTACGGGCATACATCTTAACTATTATCTATATATGAATACGTGAAGAAAACACTTTGTACCCCTTTTTAAGCACATTGCACGCACGGAGGAGTATGAAATTTGGCATACTTATATGTTATATATATATACTTATATATATATATATATGGAGGAGTGCAGAAAATTAAAATGTTTGTAATAATAATTGTTACAAATACATTAAATCAAATCAAACATTTTAATAAATTACGTTAGTATTTCGACTTCTGGGCGACCTCTAGTATCCATTGAAAAACCTACTACTTAAAGGAGAGAGTCGATTTAAAGCGCATATTAATTTTTTAAGACCCGATTATAGTGTCTAGATTACTTATGCTGCGACCACGAACTCTGCAAAGTGTTCGAAACGTCAGGAAAAACATAAATCTATAATATACACAGTGTAATCCGTTTAAAAGTATTTTATTATAAAGGTATAGCTTAATTTGTATTTGTGCACCGACGCACGATGTCGCGAAGACCTGTCGCCGCGACACCATCTCGTTCAATTTTGTTCATCATCTCTCCCCATCCCTGGTCGCGCCGGCCCGTACCGAGTCTTAAATATCCCTAAAAATATTTAAATCATCCAGCTGTCCCTACAAAACTTATATCCCCCAGCAACGTTCTAAGTCGAGGTGCAAGTCCTGTCGGGGGCGCCCTAAGCAACAGTTACTTAGTTTATAAAACAAATTTTGAGCCTGGCTGGAGACCTCTGTTGGCTTCGCCAGAAATTGCCCAGTTAAGCAGCCACATTTGTCAGAAATATCCGCGAGTTACCCTACATAAAAATAATAATTTGTAACAGTTTTGGCACGTACCTCTTCTGTAAAGTTCATGCAAAAACTGTTCCTATTCTTGTAGTAATATAACGCAGTTCTTAGTCATTCTTAACCTCCTTTTTGTGCCTACTTCATCATACCAGCCAGAAGATGTCCACTACCGAACAAAGGTCCACCTCCATAAATGACCGGTTACATGCCGTATGTCACAGAGTACCTAAATTATATATACTGATACCGTATGTTGTCATTTTGGGGGGAATTTGCGAATACTCACTAGGCTTGGCAGTGGGATGGTGAGCGCATAATGGCTGCTGTTTCACAGAAGGGACGTGCTGTCCATCTCTCGCGTTTAGAGTCCCATAGTCACCTTTTACGACATCCACGGGAGGAGAAGGAGTCTAAATACGCTTTATTGATCTCAGCCGCAGGTACGCATACCAGCCTAAGATATTCTTGCCATAACCGCCACGCTTGGCAGACGGGTTGGCAGTTGAGTTGTTAATGTCGTTATGTTGTTCTACCGAGCAATAGTTGAATTGTTTAATTCTAAGGCATTTCATATGTTACTAAATTTTGTCATTAATTCCCTTTTAGCTTCTGTTTTCCCACTCGTTTCCTTATAGCGTCAAGGTTAGAATTAAGTATATGCATACAAATAAATTCCAATAAATTTTATAGAAAAAACAAGTTGAATTTAGATATTTTAAAATGATAATTAGTCGAATTTCAACCACAGGCAATACCTACTAGTTCTAATAATTAACGAAATAAAAAACCCATAGCAAGATAACTTGCTTCACAGAGACGGATCACAAGCAGGTGATAAATATTAAAAAGTAGACATAAACAAGTCCAAACACGTAACTAGTTTCTGTGGATATTTGTCTAAGCAAAAACCGTTGGATACGGAGGGAAGTTAAGGCTAGCTATGTCGCCACGATTTATCTTTTCGACTGCAATTATTAAGTAGCTATGTTTATCGTATGTGTATTTGAATCGATAAGTGATTTATATTATTTCGAATTAAGATACCGATAAAAGTATACGCTCATACATATTTAATTTTATAAAACATCGATTTTAAAATCAATGTTGTTATTTGTAATCAGATAGGATAGCAACTAATACAGAAGCAAATTTTGTTGATATAGAGACAGTCAATGTGTAATAGATTATTTAACCGTATCTAAAATTAATCGGGAGATAATATTAGCAATAGAGTCGATTCTTAATCTCAGGCAAAACCTCTAACGGCCGAAATTAATAATCAGTCTAAACTAAAATCTTTGGATTTGGGACTAAGAATTTGTCTGTTTTTTGTGCTAAATGTAATCCTAAAACTAAAACTAATGAAGTTCAAAATCTTAAATCTAAAGATTACAGATAGGCACACAACACACCCAGACCGGTGAAGTGGCGATCTTTGGGGGAGGCCTGTCTTCCTTTATTCGGCTGAAATGAAATAAGTAGATGACTCCAAAAGCTTTTCATATGTGCAAAACTATTGTTTGACGGCACGGTCGGTGCAGTGGCTGATACAGTCGGCTGCTGCGCTCCGGATCGTGGGTTCGATTCCCGCACGGAACAAATACTTGTGCGATCTGCAGGTAGTTGTTCCGGGTCTTGGTGTACTGTATGTGGAATTTATGTCTGTAAACGCACCCACAACGCAAGAGAAATCCTAGTGTGGGGCAAATATAAAAATAAAAAAACAAAAACTAAAGATGTTTTCGAGCAGGTAAGTATATTGTAGCGGTGTAGCGAAATGCCCTCCGCCATTTTAATATGGCCTGTAAAACTAGTATATGCTCCGTAATCATAAATGAGGTGCCGAGTGCAGTGTGGCACACATGCCTGGCTGGAGGCCTCTTTGCGCTTCGCCAGCAAATGACCGGTTAAGCAACCACATTTCGTATGCGAGAAGCCAAAAAAAAAAACACACAACGTGGTGTGGTGGTTTGGTCGTTTAAACATTACCCGACTCTATAATTTCTCCTGTGTCGTGGAGATACATTTCACATGCACAAACACCCAGACCCGAATCAAGTTCTATCATGCAAATATTTGGTCCATGCGGGGATCAAACTCCCGACACGTAGCGCAGAAAACCATTCGCTTAGCCACAGCGCCAACCGTGCCGTCAATGACTTGGCCATCTCGTCAAAAGGTAGTAAACTAGAGAACGCAGCCGTTCATTCCCAAATCGAATCAAATAGTTAAAGCCTAATTCTTATATCGCCACAAGCTTAGCGACAAACGCAGGTGTAATTCGCAAGTGTGGAGCCGTCCTGCCGAGGGTCGTTGAAGTTACGCGGGTAACAGCGCAACAAGAATAATACAAAATGTTTTTCATTTTCTTTATGTCACCCCCGACAGTCGTAAAGGCATTAAGCGTGACCAAACTTTTGTTTGATACGGACAATATAAGTATAAGCGCATTGCTGTGTGCCTTAAACTTGCGTTCAAAATTCTTCATCTTCCTTCTTTAAAACCAAGATTATACAATGGCAGAACTTGCACAACCAAGCCAAAGGATATTATGCGTCTATTATTTACACACACATATATCAGTCCGTAAATGTCCACTGCTGAACACGGGTCTCTCAATGAGCGGTCATAGGGGATATTGCCATAATAACCACGCTTGGCAGGCGGATTGATGATCGCAGTATGTCGCACACGACCTCTCGTGCTTCACAACGTCTTTTCGTCAACAATACCGCAATGCCTCAAGATGAAAGTCTTTAACCAGTGTTTGTTACCAGTGATGACATATGGGATAGAGACGTGGTCATTCACAATGGGCCTCATAAGAAAGCGCACGGTCACTCAGCGACCTATGAAGAGAGCTATGCTTGGCATTTCTCTACGAGATTACTCGTAAATTAGAAATAAGGAGATCCGTAGAAGAAATTAAATTGCCGACATAGCTGAAAGGATTAGTAAACTGAAGTGGCAATGGGCGGGGCACATTGCTCGTAGAACTGATGGTTGTTGGGGTTAAAAGGTGTGTGGTTAGTGGACACCGCGCACCGGAAAACGCAGCGTGGGACGACTTCCAACGAGGTGGACAGACGACCTGGTGAAGGTCGCTGGGAGTCGTTGGATGCGGACAGCATGTGACCGCTCATTATGAAAGTCTATGGGGGAGGCCTTTGTTCAACAGTGGACGTCCTTTGGCTGATATGATATATGAGAGGAGCATCCTGCCAATCCACCTGATATCAACAATTCATTAAAAACATAAGTGGGAAGAGGTGGTCAATTCTTTGCCGAGAACCACATGGATCTGTATTATTTAATGTCTATGTACTTTGATGTTTAATGATAATTGAAGGACCAAGAGATCTATGGAATCTTGATGTTATATTTCTTCTTGTTAATTAAAAAATATACGTGAGCAATAAAAGCACATACACTTACAAGGGTGCCAACGTTTGAGCACATATGGGCGACAGACACGTAAGTAGATGTTTCGGTATTCATTAAACTCATAAATCATATTTAATGGAATATCTGTCATGCATTATACGTACTCAAACTGTAATCATTAAGTGCATTCTGGAGCAAACACTATAAATATAAGACAGTATAACTTAAACCAAAGTAAAGTGATACAAGACAGCATTAAAGATCCGTCTTCCCCTTCACATTCGACAAGAAATCACTATTCGTGACAAAACTGGTAACATCCCCATGCATACATATGTTGCGTAAGTTCCCGCGATCAAGGGAAAGTGGGGAAAAGTGTAGATTGCCCCTAACGCACCATCGGTTTATACTAGGACGATTTTATTGTATTAGGATAGTAGTAACACGATATAAAGACGATCATGGATCGCATTTTCTCTTCATCACATTTCTTGGCAGTTCTTTGACATAGGAATTACTATATTAATGCTGTAGTAAGACTCGGCTATTGAGAACTGCTTGGCAGTGGTTTATGTAAATAGAAATTAAGCTTTGCGATGGCTGATTAAGCAGTTGCCAATGCGGAGTATTACTCCATGTTTTATACTAGATAATTATATAAATAATGATTTTATCTTAAGAAAGTACGTAGATTGAAGTAGTCTAGATGCTCAGAAGCAAAGATAAACTTTTAGAACACTACAGTAGACTAAATTGATTTTATTGAAACCTATGTAGGTATCTATATTTTATTGATTGATCACATTTGTAACATGTGTCTTATTTTAATTGGTATCTTACTGCTAGAGCCCAGTTACCCAGGACCACTACAGTCCCGGGAAGTGCGTAACACAACGCACAACGAGGCTTCGGGGGAATCCTTTACAATTCTCCTCGAGAAGTGCCTGGGGGCGGCCATTTTACAGTCGTCTGCCCTCCCTAGATGGGGTGACCGCTTTACAGTCAACCCCTCCGAAATGTGCCTAAAGGCGTGGCATCATGGGCGGCTCTAGTGGGATCTTACGAAGACCTGGAGCCCCCCCTTCGGTGGCGAAGGTGACCGCTCCAGTGGTTTTATCCGGTTTTATAGGAGTCCGGCATACCACTTCGCCCTTCCCCGGGGCGAAGGAAGTTCATGTAGAATTTTCACTGGAGGCCAATAAAAAAAAAGGACCACCGCAGTGCCAGATATTCTGCCACCAAGCAGTAGTGAGTATACTTTGAACGTTACTGTTTTACGGTTTAAAGGGCACTGTAGCTAGTGAAATTACTGGGCATAGAAGAATACAAAACGAAGACCCCAGGTGATGAGCTTAGGATGCTGGACTAGTCCTGGGTAGCATTAAATTCTTAGCCGGTATGTTACTTGTGTCGAATGTCTTAATGGATAGTATTTTTTTAAATTTAAATCGAATAATGCAGAGTTCAATGAAGTCCTCTCCCAGTCAATTTCTAAATTAAACCGAATCAACAGGGGTGACATTACATTTTCAAATTGCTCAATTTCAAATTCAGACACGAATCGTTTGCGTCGTCCCTACTTCGTAGTCGCGATGGAGCGGGAAGGCGGCGAGTTACCCGACTTTACCCGAGTAATTACTTTATTAGGTGACACCGGAAGACGGTCGGCCGCGAAATATGCCGCTGTGACAGCCCTACCGAGAAACGGCCACTTCTGTAAACGGTAAGTATCAATGTCCCTAGTAAAATATTAAGGGCAGATTTTTGGATTTCACAAAAGACTGCAACGAAAATGAACCTATTTAAATTTACTGACTCCGTCGTGTGATTTATCAAGTTTCTTGTAGAGGTAGTATAATAAAATAAGGAGAGCAGATACTGGTAACAACTTCAGCACAGAAACCTGTGAGTGAGATAAAATTAATAAAATAAATATTGACCCACCTACCTAAATCAAGTGCGGCCGCTCAAACAAGACACAAAAGCACTTTAACGACAAATTAACAGCTTCAATTACTTACAACTACCGGTGCGCTATCGCAACGGCAATGAACTAGCGACTGCCACCCGGACCTACCTGTGGCTCGCCTCCTAATAGCTCGGTAATAATATTTTATGGCTGTTACCTTTGTAAACATGGATAAAACGTTCTTACACGACCTCACCACGTGGGAAAAAAAGAGGCGACAATTGCGTTAGCGGGATTCCTTTTTTAAAGAGAACAATAGAGCGAGGACTAAACTGTCTGATTAAAAAAAATTGTAACTATTCCTTTTTTAAATTTCGTCCCATTGCTTTCACGTTTTTTACTAAAACGATGACAGTCAACTTTTGAAATTAAGAACAGAAAACAATGGATTGCGCACAAAAAATAAACTATTGTTTGATGAGTGTATTTGTTATAATAGAGAAAGCTTGATGCAACGACAGCAAAGTATCGTTCTAGGAAGTCGCCGACGGGATGGGGATGTGCCAAAAAGAGATAAAGTAGTTTTATTGATCTATACGGACGTTCGGGCGGCGCGAGTGTGAGTTGAATGAAACGAAGATAACTTGCCGCCCCAAGTTGTTTTGTCCTTTTTTCTCCCGCGAATTTTCGGTGGTGGCATCCCTGTCGGGCCACGTGACCTAAGCAGGGTGTAACTCACCCTACCGCGGCCATAACTTACTCATAGCGATAGGCGGCGGTACGGTCGCGAAAAACATGTCTACATTATTCTTATTTTTAATTTACTTTTCGTTACACATATTTTAGGTTTTGTTTTTTATTGAAAACTTAGACTATTTAGATCAAGTATTCAATTTTATGGTACAGTTGGGATTTAGTCTATTACTACTCACAGTCGTTATTCTTCCACAAATAATACTGTAAATGCCATTTTACAAAAATGTGCTCAACTTGTAACAACCAAAGATTTTCTATCTTTAGAATCAGCTACATACCCATCACAGCATTTAATAATACAATAAAAATAGAACAATAATATAATAACCATACCGAGAAATAACTTTTTATTTGGTGCTCTTCAGCCCAACTGTGCATCTCATAAATTAAGTTTCTCCTTCAGTATTTCTTTCTCTGTCTTGATTTATTTTTTGTCTTATTCTCTCCCTCCGTTTATTAACTGGCTAGCTCAATTCACTTGGGTCTTATATCTGTTTCATTGTACCTCAAAATCTGTATTGGATATCTGTTGCCTATTATTCTTTAGTTACTAGTTCAAAATGTTGAATCAACAGTAAAATTGTGTTATATCATGAAATGAAGCCTACGGAATTAACATACTCAGTTTTCAAACAAATAAGTGTAATAAATGCAACAAATTATCCGTTTCAAAATACGCACGAAGTTCAATGGAGCCGCCTGTGATTAATAATAATGTATGTTTACAATATTAATATAAAGTGGCAGTTACAGCCACGAGCTAAACAATCACGGGCCGATGTGTTAACTGATCGTAAACGTCAAGTTAACGATGACGATGATCGTAAACGTGTCGTAAAACAAATAATTAGTCACTCTTAACTTCAACGCTACTGGCTGATGAGATAAAAACACTCGAGCGGGGTAAAAAAATGCTCTATAACGAATTCAGCTTTGACTTAAATTAAATAAAAAAATATTGTTATGATGTTTTTTTTAAATTTTATTTCCTGATTATGTTGTGTGATAAATTTATTCACACAGTAATATACATAATTATGATATATAATAAATATAAAGTGTTTTCTACAGGTTTTAATACTTAACATTTGGGCTATATATTAGTTCTTTCAAAAGCAAAGCCGGTAGCCGTACTATTAATGCAATTTTTGTAGTTGTATTATTGAATGTTGCGCCATCTGTTGCTGAGTAGCGGAATTATGAATAGTAATCAATACGAAGTAGTCTTATCACCCTAACGAGTCCCATAGTCGCCTTTTACGACATCCACGGGAGGAGATGGAGTGGTCCCATATTCTCAATCCGGACACCATACGGAATATTAATAATTCATTTATAATAATTTATAATAAATGATATAATAATATCATCAGCTTGTAACTGCCGTACTGCAGGACAAAGGCCTCTTCTCACACAGGGAAGAAACGGTCATTGATTACCACGACGCCGTTAGATCAGACTTTCCTCGCCATATTTTTCTTCACTGTTAAAGTCAGTGGTATTTAAGATTGACTAAGCAAGTACATATGAAGAAGTAACATTAGTGCATGTCTGAATTTGAACCCGCACCTAGTGCGTTAGAAGCGAGTCTGTAAAACTCAAGGCCACCACGACATTTTGATAGCTAACCAAAAGATATCCACTGCTGAATGTTTCCCCCATAGATTTCCACAACAGTGTCGACGTTTTTGGGGTGAACTAGCTGGTACGTACCACGCTTGGCAACCGGGTTAGTAAGCGCACTATGGCTACTTTTCCACTTAAGGGATGCTGCTGCCCATCCTTCTCTTGTTTAAAGTCCCTTAGTCGCTTTTTACCACATCAACGAGAGGAGATGGAGTTGTTCTATATTCTTAAACCGGACTCCACGCGGCGATATTAATATAATAAAATTAAAAATGTAACTGATAAAAAATCATTATTGAAGTCATTACATATGTTTATGATACCTATGTATCCCAATGATATACCTATAAAGCGACAATCAGAGGGGCTCTTATCTTCACGGTCATTAATTACTTACGTGCATAAATCATGATTATTTAAAAACAAAAATATCTACGAACTTATGCGTAAATAACTTTTTAAATAGATAATAACCAATGTAAATGTTATTGTGATAATAACTACATAAAAGACTAATGTACAAAATTATCTCAAGTGACTATAAACCGAATTCATCAAAACAATAATGCAAGCAAATAAGTAGGTAATTCTATAGTTATTCAAAGAGCGAAACCAATAAATTATTTAATAAAGCCATAAAAGCATTAGTTAATATGTACATTAGCACATCGACGCGGTAGACAACCTGACGCCCATTTGAATGAAGCTTTATAGCCTCATAAACCACCACTTGCAGTAATAAAGTGATTTATCCCATAAAATAACAGCTGATCGCCGTGATTACGCACAATACGAGCGAACTCATAATTTTACAGCCAATTTACAACCAATAAAAGTCGTTCTCTTGTCTTACACGCCCGCTCGCCCTCCGATATCTCCATATTCGACGGCCAAACGTCGTAACTCGTAACTTTTATAACCCAATAAAACCATAGTCTCGGTCCTATAAGTTAGCGACGTATAATTCACAGCTGTCGTTTGTAGATGGCGCTCATCGCTCAACGAGTTTACCGCCATCTGTGAGTAAGTTTGTGAAGCTTTTTATGAGCCATTTGAGGTCGTCACATCGTAAAGTTGATGTTTTATGGCATCGATTGATGCCGCTAGTGTAGCACTGCGGACGAATAACATTGACGCAAATTTTTGTTAAACATTCATATTTTAGAGATACACATGATGTTTTCTTTTAATGATACGTAGCAAAATACCTATATAATATCTACACAATTTTTTTAATGTAAAAAGCTGGTTTTAGTATTAGATTATTCACACAACCAGTTTCAGTAGTATATTTTATTCTTTATGCTGTCTAGGCACAGCGTAAATAAAAACCACAGAAACCGTCACTAGTTTTATACAATAATAGCTAAACCACGTGGCGTAACAACATTTGTATAAATACAATATACCTAGGTAGATTATAATAAACGCACTGAGAAAGAATTCTCGTAGCGCAGGTATCAAGTAACCCAAACTACTTGCAAGAGAATTCAGAAGTGTATTGTCGTGTTATATGAAGTGCCTTGCAATATACGAACTGTAAATTGCATCATAAATATCCGCTAGTATCCCGTCGGCGGATTTTCTCTCGCTCTACGAGATTAGTTCACTGAATGTCCGCGACCAAATTGTGGCGCTGTTGAAAGTTATGTTTTGCGGCATCTAGCGGCAAATGATCAAACTTTTTGGTATCAAAGGCAAGTGCTGTTTTAGATTTTTGAAAATAAGTGTACATTAAACAATGATTTAAAAATATATATGATCTGTGACAACTGTAATCATGTAATCACATGTAATAAGAATTTTAAAATAACTTTGAAGTTCACAAGGACATGATATATGGGATTTACAAAAACACAACGCTTTTATAAAGTCACTAGATGGCGCTGCTATTGGGTTAATTGAAAGAGTCGACTTTGTTACTTAGTAGTGATTAGTGTTATTTAACAATGAACGAACACTATCAACACAATTTATTAGTAGATATCTCATAATATATTTTAAAACAACATTGCTAAAGCTGTAATAAATATTTTGAACTCGCATTTTGCACCACGTGGGTTGTTTTTCAGCTGAGCCGATATACGTCACGTCACATGTATAGGACTAAAGTAATGGGTTTCAATATGAATGGCAGCATGTCTGCCTTGATAAATATGAAATATTTTGAACATCCTCTAATTATGATGTAGTTAACTAGGTAGCCGTGTGCTTCTCGTCCATGGGCATCAAAAGGGCGCCAAGGATCTGTCCAGAAGGTGGTCTGCAGCGTTATTTCGTGTGCTTTACCATTCTACTACGATCACCATGCCTGCCAAACGTAGTGATTATTTCACTGACGCCAATGAATAATTATTGCAGCGGTCATTATGGGGATCAGCAGTGGGTCGATATAATGACGGCCTGTTTGACGCAGTGGTTAGTCGTTCATCTATCTGCTCTACGTGTGTCGAGTTCGATTCCCGCACGTAACATATGTTTGTATGGTCTTAAAGTAGTTGTGCATGATCTGGGCGTTTGTGCATCTGAGTCTTTTGTCTGTAAGCTGTAGGTACCAAAACATAGGAGAAATCCTATTGTCGGGAATCGTATTTTAAACGACACAACAAAAAATAACTGATTTAATAACAATAAAAAGTAGGTACCTATTTCATCATCGTCATCATAATTTTAGTCAAAAGAAGTCAACTACTGCCCGCCCCCCGAAAGATCGCCACAGCGACTGCTCTGGGTATGAGTTGTGTGATTGGAGTTAGGGCATAATGGCAGGTGGGTTGGCGATCGCAGTTAAGTTGTACTCGAAGGACAGCGCTGCCCAGTCTCGGGCTATTACCATAGTCGCCTATTACAACAACCAAGGGAAGAGATGGGATAGCGCTACACAGTTCCACAAGGGCCATACCTACAGCACGGTAATAGGTATTACAAAGTACTGTATTTTCGAAATTAAAATGAAATGTGGGAATAAGACTTTAGAAAAGAAAAGTAAAAGATTACACACAATACAAACAGCTTAAGTACTATCATAATATGACGCTGTTTATATGGTAGATATATTTTGTGATTATTGTTGTTAAAGATAGAAACTTTAAAATTCAGTTTGTTTATCGCCAGTATAGACCTTACTGCTTACTGCTTACTCGTAGATACAGTTCAAAAGCCGATTCTTAAGACTGTGTTAAACCGAGCTTATGCACAGAACAGTTATACCACACAACTTTCTAAAATCCACATAATTACATTCAAAAACATCTAATCCTACCGCCAAAAGTTTCCCTGAAAGAGCATAAATTCGATTTAAAAACTTACTCGATATCTGGGGTAATTATAAAAGAGGGGGTGAGTGACAAATCCCCGAATAAAACAACAAGGAAATAATTCCGCGCATAAATCGCCCTCTCAGTGTGAATAGAATAGCAATTATTTGGTTGAGTTGGTGCTCCTGGGCCCTACCAAATGTGTTGGAAAGTCGAAAGGTTTTCACTTATTTTGAGTATGGAGGTGGATGAATGTTTTGCCTTATTAGACTTATACGTAAGAGATGAACTTGTAATACACTAACTCTATACTTAGATATTTGAATAGAAGAATATAAAATTATGATCATAATAAAGTAAATGAAAAATATAATTCATGACTGTAAACGCACCCACGACACAGGAGAAATACTAGAGTGGTGCAATGTTTTTTTTTTAAAAAAAGAAGGTAGAAAAAGAAAAAGAATAAAATAAGCTTTTCTGTATTAGTCTATGAGTTACTTACTTCTAACGTTTAGGTGCTAGTGCAAGGCTGCTGGACACAGGCGTCCCCCAAACATGACCACAACGACCGATATGGGTGTGTTTTGGGCTTATTGTGGTTTTGCCGTAATCGCCACGCTTGGCCGACGGATTGGCGATCGCAGTTGAGTTGTTAATGTACTCGAAGGACGCTGCTGCCCATCCTCCGGCTAATCCCTTAGTCGACTTTTACGACACCCACGGGAGGTGCTGGAGGGGGTGGTGGTATTCTGACCCGGCACCACACGGCAAATTAGGTAATTCCCTGTAGACAATCACTTTTAAGGATACCTTTCTCTTCAATCATGGGGGTCGTAAAAGGCGACTGAGGGTTGAAATTTGAAGCATGGGCAGCAGCATCCTCCCGTCTGCTAATACAACGTACTGGGATCACGAAGCCGCCTGCCAAGCGTGGTGATTATGGCAATATGCCATATGACCGCTCATATATAATGATCATTGGGAGGCGCATGTTCAGCAGTGGACATTCTTCACGGGTTGATGGGTGTGCATTTCTATGAAGCCTACAAAAACTGAAATCAACGAATGACTTTGTTAGTAAAAAAAACAATTGATAATGAAATGAGATTCAAATTAGACTCTCAACTTATGAGTTCTATACCCAAAGTACGATTCTCACACGGATCCAACCACTAATACTAGAACTACCACACATTTCCTACACGCTAATGTCATTGGCACCCCAAGGGTGTTTCAGCGGTATAATAGGGATCTTATATTAATGGTCAACCTTACAGTAATGACAGGGTTGGCCATCGCAAAAACAATTTTACCCCAAAGGGCTCCAAAACAAGGATACTTATCATTTTTAACTTGAATAAATTAAATGTGGCATCGATCGATTTTCTCTTTCGGTTATTTCGAATATTTTAATGGTGTCAAGACTAAGAACACACCACTCCATCTCTTCCCGTGGATGTCGTAAAAGTCTACTAAGGGACTCTAAACCAGAGGGATGGGCAGCAGCGTCCTTTCTGTGGAGAACTAGACATACTGCGCTCACCAACCTTCCTGCCAAGCGTGGTGAGTCCTGGCAAATTCTCCCCAAAATAATGAGACAATTTTATTGTGGAAATTGATGGGGGAGGCTTTGGTTCAGCAGTGGACGTACTTTGGCTGATATGATGATTTGTTTTCAATTATAAGAGGGTCGGAACCATCCAGACTTAAAAAGAAAAAAATACCATCGTCATGTAAATGTATCTTTGAAAGATGTATTTGGAAAAGAAAATTAATTAAATAAATAATGTATGTTTTGAAGTAGTGAAATAAATTCCTTGATTCAGTTTCACGTATGTTGATCATCTCGTTTCGGAATGATTGAGTTGGATAAAGCCTGAGAAAGATTGGTGGAACTATACTGGACTGTGGAACTAGCATCCTGCTTGCAAGGGAACCTATGCATGACTTAAGACTTAAATTACATGAAGGTTTATCATGGAAGAAATATGAATCTAGTACGCATTCCATAATAAAATATATAGTGTGTATATTCAGTGTCGCGAGTCAAAAATTGACGTTTCGACACTACTACATTAATCGGACAAATGGTACGCACGCTTTAAAAATACCGATCCAGTATCTGTCTCCTGTTTGATCCCACAATAATGCCCTAAGTCGAGGCTCGAGTCCATACCCTTTGCTGCAGTTGTTTAGATCGTAAGTATTTATGCCTGGCTGAACGCTCTTTCGGCTTCACCAGATCGCCCGGTTAAGCAGCGACAATGCCCTGAATTGCTTTATGAGATGTTGAATGATGTATGATGATGAATTACTGAGATGGTATTACTTTGATAACTTCATCCAACCAATAGTAGAGCTTCATTGAAAAATCATTGAAAGCACGTACCTACCTATCACAGAATGACAATCAAAACATAAGTAGAACTCAATTCTAATTGTTGTCTTACGGCCGAATACTGAAACGCGAATTAATATCGGGTCCCATTTCCGCTATTCGAGAAGTCCGTTTTCGGTTGCAAACTGGGCAGCTCAATTAGGTTAAAGCGGGACTTAACATTTAGTGGCGTTTCAGTATTCAGTCTTTAGTGCCTTTAGACAACAATAATGGAGGTGACCGCTTTACAGTCACCCTCTCCGAGATGTGCCTATAGGCGTGGCACCAGTGGGCGGCTCCAGTGTGATCATACGAGGACCTGGAGCCTCTCTTAGGTGCCGAAGATGGCCGCCCCAGTGGTTTTAGCCGGTAGGAGTCTGGCATACCCCTTCGCCCTTCCCCGGGGCGAATGAAGTTCATGAAGAATTTCCACTGGGCACCAATAAAAAAAAAAGACAACAATAATATTTCTTTGAAAGTCAGAAAGTATAACGAAGTAAATAAAAAAGTAGTACGCTGTCAAATGAAATAATTAATAGATAGATGAATTATTAGATACACTATACAGAATCGTTAAAATGGTATACCAATCTATTAAGATATCTGTATCGGTTGAAATGTTCATCAATATTATTTAAACTTATAATTATATACCTCGTACCCTATACTTATCTTATCAACTTTCACGAATTTTAAGTAAACGCAAGGGTTGCCTACTGTTATACATACCGTTATACGTTTCATTAACGTTGTCACGTCGTCGCGGGGTCGGCCGAAGCTATCTTATTTACCGTAGTTTCCTGATTGTTGTGTGTGAAGAATTTGAATAATTATGTTAATCAATATAAATATTAATATATTCTGAATATAAAGTAGCCGATAGTATATTGCATAATCAAAATATAAAAAGATTCCAATAAGAATATGTATGTTATGTTTGTTGATGGTAAAAACAAAGGAAATTACGATGCCGGATAATGTTTTTACTTTTAAGAACTTAGTAGGAATACCCGCTATTAAGTTTTTCGCTGAATGTAATCTACATTCTAATTAAGATTAGTGCAGTTCGCATTAACAAAAGACAATTACCTAATCTAACAGCACAATAACACTATTAAATAATGTAAAACCGGTGTATACGCCCCCGACTTTAATCACACCCTTAAACAATACCACCAGGAACGAATCTCGAGCGCAATAAAGAAACTCGGATAAAAATAAATTAGCGTATCTCTGGAGAAGACTGATGGGGGTCGCAGAGACCCCGAGTAAGGAAAAAGTTGAGGGGTTCAACCCTTCCCTGTTTATTTACTCCCAACGCCCAATGTCGCTACTTTTTGATAGAGTTTGTACTATCGCATCTTAGCCTTTTCTTAGGTAAGAATTACCTAAGCATGTTAAAACCCTGGCATAAATTATTTAATTAAGACTTTTATCTAAATGTTGGCAAATATACGCCTTTAATTGATTGTGCGAGTTATTTAAATTGGCACACATTATTTTATACATATTTTATGGACTGTCTAAATTATTTCTAGCATTGGCGTTGTAAGACACGAATCAGATCTTTAACTGTGAAATGTGATAAATATAATGGATGAAATTAGCATAAAAACATGGTGTTCGACTGTTTATATCTTATCGATAATACTTTTTGGATATGCACGATGAATAAGGAAATGGTGCTGTAAATATATTTCCAATAAATACCACGAGTGATTTATGCGCCCGGAGCCTTATTAAGGTCAATGATAGCAACAAATGAAGCTATAATTTAAACCATCCTTGAATTCTGTTTAAGATATGTATATACATACATATATAGAGGTCGGTAACTTTTATGAAACTTTAAAAATAAGATTAAACACGGTACACGGCTCATATTTTTTGACAGTCGTGTTGCTCTGACCGACCTATTAAACGCTGACAGAGTGTTCAGTTCCTAAAGGTCTAATCTCATTAATAACTTATCCGGGTATGCCATGCAAGTGCCAGGAAACTAGAGTTTACAGCTAATTTTATTCACCACCCTTTGCGTACTAATTCTTCCCCTATTTATGCTGGAAATGCAGGTGTAAGTGCAAACGTGAGCAGCTCGATAAATAGGTACGATTGGCATAAATCACTGGGAGCGCATGCGCAGAACGTACTAGCCACTCAATTAACTGCCACGATTTCAATTAAAACGCCTTACTGAATTTACGACGTTTCTAATTTATTATAGGTACGCTTTTGCTCGGACGAAATTTGCCTGATTATCGAGTGCTTTGGGTAGATATTTACGCCTATTTATAATGGGTAATTCATGTACTCAAACAAATTATTTTAAAAGTAATTAGGCAACTAAATGTTGTCATAAATATCTTCTTTATTATCTAGGTATTACTCTCACCGTACTGAATCTTAAATTTGAAATAGAAGAATAGCAGAAACAGCTGAATAATGAAATGCCACTCAATATTTAAGATGCTCTCAACTACATTAGGACACCCACTGCTACGGATAACGATCATTTCAAATGGTTTTAAATAGCCTTTCAGTTCTAGTCCGTATTACTACTCCGCCTTCGTTTACTACTTCGCCTACGACAATAATTAGGACATGAGTTATCAGAATATCTAGAGCTTTCAATACTCAATACCTACATGATTAAAATACACATAATATTCAAATAAGTGGTTGTATACACCAGGTACATAACGGCTAACTGTAACCGAATCACCGCTGACCAATCATAATCATTAAGTGTTAAAGCCATTAGGTAAGTAGCGGCCACTTATTGGAACGTTCCGAACAAACCGGCCGATACGCAAAACGCGGGGCTGTCTTACACCAGTTTGCATAAACATCGCCACGCCCATTAAATGTCACTTGTGCCCCGTAAATAATGTTTTCAGCGAGTTTTTAATAAATGGTAATTTTTAAAATATAGGCTCTGTGTCCAGCTTATTATCTGTTCTTAGAGTGTATAAATATTAAAATTACTTGCCAGCACGCTATGTCGTGAGAAAGGGTGGATATATGTATTATTGTATATTATGATAATAGTTCAAAATTAACAATAAATCTGAAATTAATGATGATAGCCAACTGAACACAATGATCAGCCAATTACACGGCCTACAAAAATAACTTTTACAGAATACATTATGATAAAAATACTTAGGTATAATTACGAGACATTCCTTCTGCAGGCCTATAATGAACCGTGTTATATTTCACAGAATACAAACATACTAAATGGGAATCACAACAAATACTCACAGATTATTCTGATTTAAGCACAAAGACTTATGCGTTGGAATTAAAACGAGTTCCAAACGAACTACCAATAAACGATCCAATAAAAATGCCATAACAACACATAATTCAGTCATCAAACTAAATTACGTACGGATAATTCGGTCGGAGAAGAGCTGGTTACAACTAGCTTTATGACGAGTCGGGGTGCCATCGTAAAGTAATAAAATAAAAGTTGGAAGCGTGAACAAACCAATAGATAATGACTTTTATTGGTCAGTTTTACAACTCTCCCCGAGTGATTGTAAAGTGAATAATTGTCAGGTCGTTAGCCGTTGTAACAGTTACGTACTTACGCGCAACCGCCCCTCCATACCATAGGTCGGCGTTCTATTGTTTGTTGTTAACGAAACTGTGATTGGCAAGAACGAAAATAAGTGGGAGAAATGACTCATTGAAGGTGTTTTCATTAGGTAAACGGTAGATATACGTTCAAGAAAATATAAAACGATATCCATTGTTTTCCAATTACGGTAATTATTGGGAAAATGTTCCATAGTTTTTCATCTGTGTAAAACAGCTATTTAGCACATCACTAATCAACAATGTCATGATAAACGACCATAAAAACTTAGAGCTACCAATCATAATTTACGAAGAACACTTGTTACTATCGATTGCACCAATTATTATGAAGCGCCTATTAAGTAGGTCTGGAGTACAGATAGCGGCATGTTTATTGCATATAGTGTGTTCCTAGCTTTATTGCTATATCCGCAGCAATTAATAACTGTTGTGGTAAGCGAACATTTCGTATATATGCCGTAAATTTTGAATTGGTCTCGTTATTTTATAGGGGTTAACTCGATTAACGGGTAGGGTAGGTTTATTGTATGTGACGGAGATAATCGCCAATACATATGGAGCTACATGTTATTGTCTAAGCGTAGTGCGTGCGTTTGTGTCTTAGATGGCTTAGAGCTGAGACACGATATGGCTTATCCATATATTCTATATTCGCTGTTATTCTCGGTAAAGAATAGACCTCACCTCTTCACCCATATGTTGGGTAACCGATATGCACTGCCTCCGCCCCGGAGAAGGGCTGAGGCGTACGCTAGCTAACACCACCGGAGTTAGATGGAGATTACTCAAGTTCCTGGAGTTATCTTCGGCACCGAAGGGAGGCTCCAGGAACTTGAGTAATCTCCGTCTAGAGCCACCCATTGGTGCCACACCTCGGCACATCTCGGAGGGGATGGCTGTAAAGCGATCGCCTCCTCTAGCATAGGGAAGGCAACTGTAAGGTCGCCCCCCCAGACACTTCTTGGGGAGGATGGTAAGCCTCGTAAGATTGAATCCCTCAAGCTTCGCTGTGCGGTGTGCTGCGCTGGCCACGTGCGCGCCACCATCTTCCCGGGGTTATAATAAGAGATCTACCACCAGGTCAGTTAATCCATACATATGTTGTTTTGCACACATTATGAAAACGGTATGTCTTCTCATCTTTAGGCACATCTCGGAAGGGATGACTGTAAAGCGGTGACCGCCTCTAGCGGAGGGGAGGCGACAGTAAAGAGGCCATCCTCCAGGTACATCTCGGGGAGATTGTAAAGGAATCCACCGAAGCCTCACACGGCGGAACGTGACCACTGCAAACCGCCGTTTCCTGGGGGGTCACTCGGTATGAGCACACAGATTCCGAAAATGCGCGCTCGCGACCCACAATGCACCCCGCCATACAAATACGACAAACCCAGGCATATCATGGGTGTCGTAAAAGGTGACTAAGGGTTGAAATCAAAAGGATCGGCAGTAGCATTCTCCTGTGTGCTAACAACAATATACTGCGATCAACAGTCCACCTGCCAAGCGTGCCGATTATAATATCCTCTATGATCGCTCATTGGGAGGCCCACATTCAACAGTGGACGTTTACAGGCTGGTGTGATGTCAAACAAGCTGCCGTACTACGATGTACTTATTTCTGAATACGGTAGCATAGAATGTAATAATTTTAGTAGCTATAAACTTTATGCTAGACAATACAATGCAATATACAAAACATCATCATATTAACCAAAAGGCGTCCACTGCTGAACAAGGGCCTGCCCTATAGAGGACCAATTACATGTTGTATGTCGTCATTTTGTGGGGAAATTGCCAAAACTCACCACGCTTGCCAGGTTAATGGTGCCAGGTTGGTGAGCGCATAATGGCTACTGTTCCACAGAAGCTGTTGCCCATTCCTCTGACTTAGTGTCCCTTAGTCGCCTTTACAATATCCATGGGAAAGGATGGAGTGATTCAAAATCTATGTAAATTTAGAAGTGATTGATAACAGTAAAAATTATGTACACGACTTATGATTAGATACCTAATATAATTTCTGAAATTGAGGGACAGGTTATTCTTTAAAATCAAGTTGCTTTTACAATTGTGTGTGTGGTGCCGGCTAAGAATACCAATACCACATCTCATCCCGTGGGTATCGTAAAAGATTACTATCGGATTAGCTGGAGGATGGGGGCAGCCTCCTTCGAGTGCATTTATAACTCAACTGTGACGTCTTTTCGTCAACAATACCGCAGTGCCTCAAGAAGAAATACTTTAACCAGTGTGAGTTACCAGAGATGATATATGGCATGGAGACGTGGTCACTACCTATGGGACTCATTAGAAAGCTCAACGTCACTCAGTGAGCTATGGAGAGAGCTATGCTTGGTACTTCTCTACGAGATTAAATCAGGAACGAGGATATCCGTGGAAGAACGACGTGGTGAACGTCGCTGGGAGCCGTTGGATGCGGGCAGCATGTGACCGGAAGTTGTGGAAATCTATGGGGGATGTCTTTGTTCAGCAGTGGATGTCCTTTGGCTGATAAGATGAGTTGTGGTCACCAACCCATCTGCCAAGCGTGACGCTTGTAGCAAAATCCCTCAATGAGCTCACAAAACAATCTCATATCGGTGGTTGTTGCAATGTTTGGTCCCGAGGACTCTGTCTAGCAGTGGACGTTTTTCAGCTGAAATGATGATGATGCTGAACTTCTATAAAACATAAACATTAAGAGTACCCATTATATTAATTATCGTTATCCGCGATTACAAAAGCAGCAAGCTTTTCACTTCGAAAACCTATTATACACATACTAAATGATAAATCACTCAAATTTTCATGATTATATTTATCTTAAAGTAGATTTTTCAACAGTCAATAGCCTACATCCATAAAACCATAATCTCCAATAATCATCATATCGGCCATTTATACGTCCACTGCTGAACAAAGGCCTCCCCCATAGATTTTCACAACTGTGTCATCATTTTGGGGGGTATTTGCCAATACTCACCACGATTGGCAGGCGGGTTGGTGAGCGCAGTATGGCTACCGTTTCACAGAAGGGACGCTGCTGCCCATCCCTCTGGTTTAGATTCCCTTAGTCGCCTTTTACGACATCCACGGGAGGACATGGAGTGGTGCTATATTCTTAATCCGGACACCACACGGAACCTTAATCCGGACACCACACGGAATCTCCAAATTATCTCCAATAATATGCAAATTAAATCAATACCAAACAGTACGTTCTACCTACATCGTATACTAAGTCGCTTTGAAGACTTGTTTCCCAGGAACAAAACAGTGAGGTTCGTCGCACAGCTAAAGGAGTCGTGTAGAGGACAGGGCAGGTCGGGTGAACGATACTATCGACTCACGAACCTTCCCCGGGATAGGGTTGCCCGAGGTTCGGCTCCGTGCTGAATTTTACGGAAGTTTCGACGAGATCTTTTTTTGTTTAACTTTGTTTTTGAGAATGCCAACATCGAACGTAGAGTGGCGTTTTTAAAAAGGGATGCGACTTTCTTAGCACGAGCCATATATGGGAACAGAGAGGTATTAGTAGCTATGTATAGATAATGTGTTTAGATAAAATGAGTTACTGACAAGCGTAAGGTATTTGCTGTTTAGTGTTTGGTGCCGGCTACGAATATCACCAACCCATCTCATCCCGTGGGTGTCGTAAAAGGTGACTATGGGATTACCCGAGGGTGGGCAGAAGCTTCCTTCGAGTAAATTAACAACTCAACTGCAATCGCCAACCCGCCTGCCAAGCGTGGTGGTTATGGCAAAACCCCCTAATGAGCACACAACTCACCCAAACCGGTCGTTGTGGTGATATTTGGGGGAGGCTTGTGTCCAACAGTGGACTTTATTCGGTTGAAACGAAGACAAGCGTAACCACAAATGAAAACGTACAATATTTACATTACTTTAATATTTACGTGTACATACATTACCCCGTAAAGATCCACTGCTGAACAAAAGCTGCCCAATAATCTCTACAATTCTCTATTCCGTGTGGTGTCCGGATTAAGTATTCCGTGTGGTGTCCGGATTAAGAATATAGCACCACTCCGTCTCCTCCCGTGGAGGTCGTAAAAGTCGACTAAGGGACTCTTAACCAAAGGGATGGGCAGCAGCGTCCCTTTGCTGAACAGAAGCATTACTGCGCTCACCAACACGCCTGCCAAGCGTGGTGAGTATCGGCAAATTCCCCCCAAAAATGACGACACGACTAATGCACCGGCCCCCAGTTCCCGGCAGCCCCGCTATTCCTGGTCATGGTAGCGGCCACGGTAACGGCGGGGCAGGGGGTGCTAAGAATCACCGGACGGGATCCGGCTACCACCCCAAACGAAAACTGGCCCTGGTAACGTATAACACACGCACACTGAGGGCAGACGAAAAGATTGTTGAGCTGGAAGAAGAAATAGATAAGTTGCACTGGGATATCATGGGTCTATCAGAAGTCCGAAGAGAGGGTGAGGACACGATAACCCTGAAATCTGGCAACTTATTCTACTACCGGGAAGGCGAACATCTGTCTCAAGGTGGTGTCGGGTTTCTCGTCCGCAGGTCCCTCATTAACAGCATAGTGACCATCGAAAGTGTGTCGAGCAGGGTAGCGTACCTTATACTCAGAATATCCAAGAGGTATTCGTTGAAGGTCATACAGGTCTACGCACCGACCTCGACACACCCAGATGATGAAGTAGAGAGTATGTATGAGGACGTAAGTAGGGCCATACATACCTCGAAGACACACTTCACTGTTGTGATGGGGGACTTCAACGCGAAGCTGGGCACTCGATGCGATGGTGAGTTGAGAGTGGGGCAATTTGGATATGGGCAACGGAACCCCAGGGGACAGAGGCTGGCCGACTTTTTGGAAACGGAGGGACTCTTCGTGATGAACTCCTTTTTCCAAAAGCCGCCTCACAGGAAATGGACCTGGATGAGTCCCGATGGTTCCACGAGGAATGAGATTGACTTCATCATGACCAATAGGAGGCAAATATTCAATGATGTCTCTGTGATCCACAGGGTGAAAACCGGTAGTGATCACCGAATGGTAAGAGGCACATTGAATATTAATCTCAAAGTTGAGAGGTCTCGTCTGATGAGGTCTACGCTCCGGCCCTCTAGTGCGTATATCCAAAACCCCGAGAGCTTTCAACTCGAACTCCAAAACCGCTTTGAGTGCCTAGAACATTGCGTATCTGTGGACGATTTAAATGGTAGGTTTGTAGAAACTGTCCAAACGGTTGGGTCTAAGTTCTTTAAGTCCCACCGTAAAGGTAGACCAAAAAAGTTCTCCGATCACACTCTCGACCTCATGGCAGAAAGACGCGCCATGACGCTGCAGTCCTCCGGTGATGCTGAAGCATACCGACTGCTCAATAGACGGATATGGAAGTCCTTGCGTCACGATATCCGCACCTTTAACACCAACGGTGTTAAAGAGGTGATTGAGCGGAACCAAGGCTCCAAAGTGTTCGCAAGAGACAAGTCTATTGGGCAAAGTCGTATTATGAAGCTGAAGACCGAGGACGGCAGTGTAGCGTCGACTAAGCCAGAGGTTTTGAGAGAGATTGAGAAGTTCTACCGGCAGTTATACACCTCGGTAACTATACCTACCATTGGCTCTGACAAAGACCCGCGAGCCAAACTAACCCGACACTATACCGAAGATATCCCGGACATCAGCCTGTACGAGATTAGGATGGCCTTGAAACAGCTTAAAAATAACAAGGCGCCGGGTGGGGACGGAATTACGACAGAGCTTCTGAAAGCGGGTGGCACACCGGTACTTAAAGTCCTTCAGAAGCTATTCAATTCCGTCTTACTCGAGGGCACAACGCCGGAAGCGTGGAACAGAGGTGAGGTGGTGCTCTTCTTCAAAAAGGGTGATAACACCCTATTGAAGAATTACAGACCCATCTCACTTCTGAGCCATGTTTATAAGCTGTTTTCAAGGGTCATCACGAATCGTCTCGAGCGCAGGTTTGATGACTTCCAGCCTCCCGAACAAGCCGGTTTCCGAAAAGGTTTCAGTACCATAGACCACATCCATACGCTGCGGCAGGTTATACAGAAGACCGAGGAGTATAATCTGCCACTATGCTTGGCGTTTGTGGACTATGAGAAAGCCTTCGATTCGATCGAAACCTGGGCAGTGCTGCAATCTCTGCAGCGGTGCCACATTGACTATCGGTACATTGAAGTGTTGAAGTGCTTATACAGAAACGCCACCATGTCGGTCCGAGTACATGAACAGAGCACGGGGGCAATTCCATTGCAGAGAGGTGTGAGACAGGGGGACGTAATTTCCCCGAAACTGTTCACCGCTGCAATGGAGGATGCCTTCAAGTTGCTGGAGTGGAAAGGATTCGGCATTAACATCAATGGCGAGTATATCACTCACCTTCGATTTGCCGACGATATCGTAGTCATGGCAGAATCGCTGCAAGAGCTCAGCACAATGCTCGATGATCTCAACAGGGTTTCCCAACAGGTGGGCCTTAAAATGAACATGGGCAAGACGAAAGTCATGTCAAATGCCCATGTCGTGCCCATCCCAATATCCGTTGGGAGCTCTGTTCTCGAAGTTGTTGACGAGTATGTCTACCTGGGACAAACTGTCCAGTTAGGTAGGTCCAACTTCGAGAAAGAGGTCAATCGTCGAATCCGACTCGGCTGGGCAGCGTTCGGGAAACTTCGCAACGTCTTTTCGTCAACAATACCGCAATGCCTAAAGACGAAAGTCTTTAACCAGTGTGTGTTACCAGTGATGACATATGGAACAGAGACGTGGTCACTCACAATGGGCCTCATAAGAAAGCTCAAGGTCACTCAGCGAGCTATGGAGAGAGCTATGCTTGGTATTTCTCTACGAGATCGAATCAGAAATGAGGAGATCCGTAGAAGAACTAAAGTTATCGACATAGCTGCAAGGATTAGTAAGCTGAAGTGGCAATGGGCAGGGCACATTGCTCGTAGAACTGATGGCCGTTGGGGCAAAAAGGTTCTCGAATGGAGACCGCGCACCGGAAAACGCAGCGTGGGACGACCTCCAACGAGGTGGACAGACGACCTGGTGAAGGTCGCTGGGAGTCGTTGGATGAGAGCGGCATGTGACCGCTCGTTGTGGAGATCTAAGGGGGAGGCCTTTGTTCAGCAGTGGACGACCTGTGGCTGATATGATGAATCTCTACAATGAGCAATCATAAGAGATATTTAAATATTTCACTTGCCAGACGGATTGGTGGTCGCTGTATGGTGTTATTAGCACAAGGAAGGATGCTGCAATCCATCCTCTTGATATCACTCCTTAGTTGCCTTTTACGACACCAATAGCTGGAGAATGGTGGTCTATTCATTGCTGGATTGCTTTGATTGATGATTGAAGCCATACGGAATATACGTTGATAATGAATTAAGAATGTAGTCAACAACTAACTACAGTAATCTTTTGGTATTTTGCGTAATACGGTAACACTCCAGTTGTCGGCACGGTTGACGCCGTGGCTAAGTAATTTGCTTTCTGCGCTACGTGTCGCGGGTTCGATTCCCGCACGAAACAAATATTTGTATGATCTGCAGATAGTAGTTTTGGGTCTGAGTGTATGTGCATGTGAGTAAACTGTGCCCAAGAGACTGGGGAAATCCTAGCGTGGTACATTGTTTTTTATGAAAAGAAAATGATCCCCATATGCAAGCAGTCGATTCGTATTTGTATAGAGAAAATGAAGCTAGACAACTAGACAACCCTGAGTTTCAGCTACATGTTTCTATAGATTCTGTATGTACACATGACGCTACAGGAAATCAGAGGATACCAATTCCTACTTACTATTATATGAATATTTATGTTTTCTTATTAATATTTACGGAAAACTTAAAGCGTAACAAATTAATAATGAGCTATGTATGAAGTAACTAATAAAAAACTTGAATTAAAGACAGCACCTATATGTTTTTTATGATTCTTGTAATCATGAATATGATATACCATACTAAAATATATACCTAAGGATATTATCGACGCACATAAAAGACTTGGTTCGGTTGGTTAGGCACTGGGGAATTTTCATCGTATTTAAATAAATAGACACTATTACTAATAGACAGATATATTGGATAAGCAGCTTCCTTATATTTGAATATTACATCAGCAATCTACATACAGCATAAATCAAACTAAAGATTCCTACTACAAAATCAATTTCGAACTATAAACTCACACTTAAATACGATCCATCTTTGCTAAACCTGCTTTGAGCAAGACGGGCGAAGTAGCCACATAAGAGAGATCACATCTTCAGCTGCCTGCATAATAATATAGGTCGCATAATACAGGTACGTAGATATAGGAACACGGGCCGTGTAGCCGTCGTTTTATTACGAACAGGTCTACCTATATAAAATTGAGATATATTAAGAAGATACTTTAAGAATATCAATTAATTAGTATAAATATAAAATGTCAGTGAGAATTGATTAATGTTTAGGCACTACTGAGGGTTTTTACCTTAACTGGATGGGGCTGTCGTGTTGCCAGGTTTAGCAAGCAAAATATCGGGGCCGAAAGTTAGAAATATCGGGACTTTGGCTTTCTGAGCGGGACTAATAAAATCTATGCTTAGGATATAAGTTAACGTTTATTTTGACTCTAAAGTAAACTGCCCCATCTCTGAACCGGTGTTAGTTGGTTTCAACAATTGTTTTAAGTAATATAGACGATCGATGTGGAAATTAAAGTATTGTCTTTTCGAATACAAAACAAAATTTTGTTGAATGAAAATAGGGACGACAAAAACAATTGAAACGTTGCCCACATATTTTATAGAATTTTTTTATTTGAGAAATATTTATGAATATGTAATATACGCATTATTCTAAATACCGTACGACGTTGCCTTTTACTTGACATTGGCGAAATTGTGGAAGATACTCTACAGAAACCATAATATAAGAGAAGAAGAAGAAGAAAATAGGGACATTTCGGGGTATTCACAGACCACTGAAAACCGGGACGTACCGCGCAAATTGGGACTCCTGGCAACGCTATGAATAATTAAATTTAATGTCAGTTACTTTAAAACTAGTTTTACATACAACCAGGCACTAGTTGTATACGTTACCTACGGAAGTCGTTTTGTATGTCGTTCAGACTCATTAAAGCTGCACAAAAAAATGTGTAGGTATATCGGAACTCTCACTAAAATAACTATGTAAAGGTAGATTAACGAATGAAATAATGTTCCTAAAGCATGTAACAAATGCATATCATTCTAATAATGACTGAACGAAAGCATGTTGCCTCGCAACACTCAGCTGATTGGTAAATTACATGTCTTTTCATAGAGCAAGTATCAAGTTTTGTTTTGAGATAGGATTAAGATAATTTAATACTTTAACTTTACCTTTTAAGTAAATATCTCATGACCAGAGGAATTACTAACAGACAGTTGATTCAGCGGCCAATAAAACATATTATCAAGTCATTGACTGATTAAATTTACTTACGGCTTGCATTAACTGCAAAACTGTTTTTTAGTATACGTTTAGAAAACAATATACATAGGGAGAGGCATGACTATGCACTGAAATGGGCGAATTATTGACGAATAAATTGTGTATTTATCGTCACATCTGCTGTTTATAATAGTGAGGTATGTTTTAATTAAGTGAGAAACATGGCATGAATGTCAGTCATTGTTCCTAATTGAAAACTTACACTATTGAACTTATCGATGCCACTCCTATATTGCTCAGGGCACAGAAAAAATACATTCCAGCGGTTGACATTTTTTTTTTTTTTTTTGTTGGGCTTCTCGCATACATTTCTGGGAAATGTGGTTGCTTAACCGGTCATTTGCTGGCGAAGCCAAAAGAGGCCTCCAGCCAGGGGCGGTTGACTTGAAACTTTAAGCGACTATAGCTCAACGTCAAGACACCGGACTGGCGATGGCGATGCCAATCGTGTATCTTGTGTGTCAGAATTCCACGCGTTACCGTCGTGGACTCACTTCTTGCAGATTATTAATAATTAACCTTAGCATTCATCCTGCAGGGGTAACATGAATGTAATATAATTATGTAATAGTGGTCGTGTGGTGTCCAAATTAAGAAATATGGCACTACTCCATCTCCTCCCGTGGAAGTTGTAAAAGGCGACTAAGAGACTACACCAGAGGGATGGGCAGCAGCGTGCCTTCTGTATCTTCTGTAAAACAGCGGCTATTCTGCATTCACCAACTCACCTGCCAAGTATGGTGAGTACTGGCAAATTATCAGAAACTGACGTGGCAAATTCACAATGGTTTTAAGACTGACGGCCGTTGGGGTAAAAAGGTTCTCGAGTGGATACCGCGCACTGGAAAGCGATCCTCCAACTAGGTGTATAGACGACCTGGTGACGGTCACTGGGAGTCATTGGATGAGACCGCTCCTTGTGGAAATCTATTAGAGAGGCCTGTTTTCAGCAGTGGACCTCTTTCGGCTGGTATGATGATGATCAGCATGTAACTGTCCCTATGGCAGAAGCCTCTTTTATACAGAGAAGCAACTAGCATTGATCACCACTCTTGCTTACTGCGTGTTGGTGATTTCATACCATTAAATCCAGGTTTTTCCTTTACCGAAATCTAGTCGTCATCATTATCATCAACCTCCATGGTTGCACAAAGGCCTCCCTCATAGACGACCGGTTACATGCCGTGTATTGTCATTTTAGGCGATATTTGCCAGTACTCACCAGGCAAGAAACGCAAGTCACAGAAAGGACGCTGCTGGTTTAGAGTCCTTTACTCGCCTTTTACGAAACTCTTGGGAGGAGATGGAGTGGTGCTATATTCTAAATCCGGACCACGCTCGGAATCCCAGAAGAACCCAGTAGGGTCTTAGATTAACTAACACAGAGATTGCTATATGCCATTTGAACCCGCAATCTAGTGCTTAAGAAACAGGTCCGTAAACCTTTGGGCCACCACTACATTATACAAAATTAGGTACCTATACAAAAAGCTTAAAATTTCGATAAAAAGATTATCTACTCAACAATTTCTGGCTCTCAAAAAATAATGAATATTATCAATTTATTGTTCCATAAACATTAAAGTTCCGACCAGAATGCCCCAGTAAAATTGAGATGTTCAAAATTTGGGCCGCGATACGTCGTTGTCCAATAATTTTTCGTATCGGCTAAATAATTATCTCTTATCGTCGAATTGGCAGGCCAGGTCGAGGACCGCGAACATGGCCGACCTGTGGAACGACAGCATCATTATGTACAAACGCAAAAAAGATTTACTTGTAGATAGATATTTTTATTCAACAGACAAGAATGTTTAAAATCTATATAGTTTAATTCCTAAAATTTTTGCGACATATACTTCCACAAAACTTGACTTTATATAATAAACGTAACGACAAAGTTGTTAGTTTGTAAAATGCCTTATAATTACAATCTTGCACCATACCGTAAGCTGCAACTTAGTACGTGATCTAGTTTTTACAAACTACGATTCTTTAGAAATGAGGTTTAAATCCTGATTTAACAAGGTGACACGTACATGTAATGCTATTCAGCATTTTTCAACATGAATAGCGCATCCAAATAGGTAGAAAGATATTTGTGGATTTTTCTTTTGCAGACTGTACGTGGAGCGAGTCTTGGAATTTAATTTTTTAGCGTCCGTTTTACTCTTCAGTCGCCATATTCGGCATTCGAGATAAAACGGACTATACTCAATTTAATTAATAGTTCCCAACGCTGACCGTCCGTTGGTAAAGTCGATGAAGTCATTATGCATGTTTACGAAATATTAAGACCTCCACGCGCCAAGAGCGCCATTAGTAATTTTTTGACACCTAATTATTGTATATAGCTGTAGTAATGTTAGTGATAATTATGAGGGGAAGCGGCAATTAACTATCGGTCAACTTGTAGGATGCCATTATATTCATTACAGGGACCACTAATTATATTTAATTGTTTTGATCGGTCGTAGGTAGCCTTTAAGCGGGTGTTATTACGGCATTCTACATGCTCTGCGTGGAGACAGTCGGGAAATATCAAAAGGTGCAACGGGCTTAGTAAATTAAAACATTGCAAAACGGCTATACCGTAGATGTCGCGCTTGGGCGACTTCAAAAATGGCATCGCGCGTTGGCTGGTGACGGCGAGTAAGTTTTTCGCGACCGTCTCCACTCGATAAATAATGGCGGTGACTTTGACAAAAACTTACCTAGTCCTGTTCGGTGGCCGGCGGCGCGCGCTCCCCGCGCTTGCCCCGCAGCTGCTCCGCTCGCCTCGCGCTCTCGCCCCGCACTCGCCCGGGTGCTTTTTCTGCCCATTCCACGGCGCCGGCGCAATCGCGAACTGCTCACTTCCATCATTACAGACGTAACCCTAACTATTTACACTGCTACTGGCTAAATAATAACTACTTATATTTATGGCAATTTGTTTAACTTCACCGACTATTAAAACTGCAGGAACACGATCACGTTTACACTATACTTATGCGAGAGTATTGAAGGATTAGATGGCGCGGAAGGTTATTCTGTTTCACACTGTCCGATATAACGATAGCGGATAATTAATTTAACTTACGACTCTTTATTTACTTAGCTTTAAGGGTACGAGACCGGGTCTCTTTGGTAGGCATATTAAATTTGTACAATGTAATAAAGTTCGTGACGCCGACGCTGCCGAGCAGGGAGCGCTACGATCGCACATAAAGTAAAACGCACTACGATACACCTACACTATGTTACACGGAAGAGATTTCTACAAATTGCACTGGTTTCCAAACGCGAACATCTTCGACGATTACGCGAATTAAAATATAAATGTATATAAAAAAAAATCAACAAAAACAAAACCCGAAACACAAAAATAATACGACCCGTTTCTAGTCTAGCATTCAACAGTTTATTGTTCCATCTTTCGTTTAGAAAAAAACATTGTGTCTAATATAAAATTAATTTAAAAATAATCACAACAACCGAACAACACTTAAATAACGAGAAAATAATTACAAACAATTTACAAAAACACAGAGCAATAGAGTGTTCGGCGGACTGCGATTGTATCACTGGACAAGGCTTTGCGCACGCGCATGCTTAGTGTTCAGGATGGCCTTGCGCAGCAGCCGCAGCCGCCGCCGCTGCTGCTGCCGCTTTTTGAGCTTGTGCCTGTTTCTCCTGCTCATTCAACTCTTTTATAGCTTGGATCTCTTTCTTTAACTTCATCCTTCGATTCTGGAACCATATTTTTATTTGTCGCTCCGTCAAACAGAGAGCATGCGCCATTTCTATGCGTCTCCTCCGTGTGAGGTAGTGATTTGTGTGGAACTCTTTCTCTAACTCTAGCGTTTGATATCTAGTGTACGTCTGTCTTCCTCGTCTTCTGAGGCCGTTTGCTCCTGTAACAAAAGAGAGATAGTTTCATTAATATATTTAAAATCAAGAAGCCTTAATGTTGATTGTTTGGAAATAAGTTCGTACATTCCGCTGGATTTGCGTTCAGAAAAGCGTTTGAATGTTGAATGGGATTGGTTGTCTCACGCAGCTTAGTTCAAATGACGTTACAATTGGCGGTAACGACAGCTTCATTTCGTTTAAACGTCGATATTGATATATGCGCAGGGGCAGCCTTTGAAAGCCACCGACCGAGAATTAAGACTGGTTGTAAACTTGATTAAGAAACTTAAACACTTGCGGGCATATAAGCAAATTTGTTGAGTTTTAGATGCAATATAAATGCTGATGCAAGTATATAAATAAGAACCAAATGTTCTGATGAGCGAGTTTTCCGTTCTCTAGCTTTGATTCAGTCGTCTGTAGAGGAAGAAAATACAAGAATATTATAAATCAACATTGAGTTCCAATCGCAGTGAATCGGTCTTACAATTGCGTACCGAGAACTTGATTCGCGACGGGATAACTGAATAAGGGCCCAATATAACCGTGACTCAAGAAAATTTGACCGAAAATTTTAGGGCTGCTCCACGTGCTTTTTTACGCGAACTCTGAGATATTAAAATGGTAGTTTTCATAAAAATAACACTTAATATTATTGACCTTTTAATTTTGGTGTTCTTGAGCCTTATAATTATGTATAATTATTATTGTCATCAGCCTATATCCACTACTGGACATAGGCCTCTCCCAGCGTGCTCCACGATACCCGGTCATAAGGCATTTCGCATCCAACTGGACCCAGCTCCCTTCTTGAGGTCGTCCATTCATCTGGCTGGTGGGCGTCCCACACTACGTCTGCCCTTACGCGGTCTCCACTCTAATTTCTAGGATTCGTCTGCTCCATCAACCATAGGTCCTTCGACAGCCTCGGGGGGTTGACCGCTTTACAGTCACCCTCTCCGAGGTGTACCTATAGGCGCGGCACCAGTGGGCGGCTCTAGTGCGTTCATACGAGGACCTGGAGCCTCTCTTAGGTGCCGAAGATGACTGCCCCAGTGGTTTTATCCGGTAGGAGTCCCCTTCCTTCCCCCGGAGAGATACCCCTTCGCCCTTCCCCGGGGCGAAGGAAGTTCATGAAGAATTTCCACTGAAAAACAATAAAAAAAAGGTCCTTCGGCAGACGTGACCAGCCCACTGCCACTTCAGCTTGCTAATTTATTATTAGCACAATCGTAATTACGTACGCTATTGTACTTATCTCTATCAAATTGCTTGATTTAATAAGATACGGTAGTATTCAGAATAATAGTACGCTATTTGCAATGAAAAAGCCCAAACATAACAGCTGCATTGAAACTATATTTATGACACTGACAAGTTTATCTAACTGATATTTTCATTAGATTCAAGTCAATATTGAGATATGACATTCCACAAAAGCCTACTTTACACCAACAGGATCTAGAAATATTAATCAGTGCGATTTATTACAAATACATATATAATAATATTAAAATGGCAGCCCTGTTGGGGCGGTTATTCGAAGGCTTTCATTGCATGGCGTCGTTGCGTGCTCTTCAACATTATGTATAGGATCGAACGCACGCTGCGATCGATTTATTTCTCTCTTTTTCGGTGTCGAACTTTCTCAGTAGGTATATAATATATCAGATTAAGACCAATCAGAATGTATCTGAATTTAATTTGGAGCTTTTGTATCGAGAAGAAGAAGAAGAACAAAAAACGACGTTTCATTATTTCTGTGACTCGTGATCTTTATTTTTTATTTTTCTTTATCTTCTATCTTTATCTTTATTTTTTACTTGATATATTAAGGTAATATCTAGCGTCAAATTCATCTGAACGTACTGTAGACAATTTTTATCTTTCGATTGCTAAATTGTTACTTTTCAATCATCAATCGAACATTAACCACTAACCAAGAATAACAGCAATCCATCTCATCCCGTGGGTGTCGTAAAAAGCGACTATTGGATTAGCCGAAGGATGGGTAGCAGCACCCTTCGAGTACATTAACAACTCAACTGTGATCGCCAACCCGCCAAGCGTTGCAATTATTGCAAACCCCCTAATGAGTGCTCAATTCACCCAGACCGATCGTTGTGGCGATCTTTGAGAGAGACGTCTGACCAGCACTGGACTATATTTGGCTGAAATGATGATGATGAATCAAATATAGGTTTACTCTTGTGGTAATAAATAGTTACAAGCTAGTGAAATTTCTGGGTATAAGAGACTAAGTAACTAATGGCGTGAGGTGACGAGCCCAGTTTGGCCCTGCAGGACTAGTCCTGGGTTTGCTCTAGTGTGATCTTACGAGAACCTGGAGCCGCCTTTCGGTGCCGAAGATGACCGCTCCAGTGGTTTAGCTGGTAGGAGTCCAGCATACCCCTTGCCCTTCCCCGGGGCTAAGGAAGTTCCATGTAGAAGTTCCACTAGACATCAATAAAAAAAGGACAGAACGGACGGAAGAAGGAAGGCTGGGTAACATTACAATTGTCATGGGCAGGCAAATTATTATAACTTCTTTTCTTCGATTCTTTTAGTTCACAGCAATATTCCTGAATTATTAGGAATTCTTCGTCAGAGGACGGCTTAAAATATTGCAGTTCAAAATAATGCAATCCAATGTGAGTGCCGCCTTCATAATCTCCTATCAAATAATCGGACACCAACAAAAAAGAAACACGTACATAAATAACATTAAATACGTTTCATAATTAAAATACATAAGCGATAAAACACTCGAACAAACACATTGCCTTGCTTAGTGGTACATACAAAAATAAAACCAAGATCTCTACCCGTACTTCTCACAGCATTAAAGGGTACACCAACCGATTTAATGGCTTAATTATCTCAAGTAGTGAGATCGGAGCCTGCGTAAGGGCCACGCGGCTTTTTTCATACATCCTTATCTATCCCTTTGAGTTGCGTGGAGTATGGTTTAATCAGAATCGTGAGAAAGCGAGTAAAAACGTGCCTACTGCTGATATCATCTCATTGGTTTAGGTGAAATTTGACTAATTCTGATACCGTTTACTTAATAAGATTCATCATTATATTACTGCCCTGGCCCCAAGTTACTTGGTGTCGGCGTAATGTTTCATATAAAAAGGGTTTTGGCAAAAGGATCTTACAATCTGCCGCCTACCTGAAACCAAACTTCCGTGTGTATGCTAGTGTTAGTGGTCTGCCCGCCAAGTGCGGGTAACCCAAAGTACTTAATGGTACGCACCGCGTTTCAAACTCCCTTAGTCGCCTTTTATGAAACCCAGGGGATGAGATGGGGTAGCCCTATTCGTGACCAGACCTATACAGCTTGATAAGAAGAACTCGAAGCCAATAAAGTTGACCCATCATGCGCTTTAAGAAATCATATAATTATAATCTCTGCTACATCGATTCCGCCCAAAAAAAAAAAACTCCCACTGTTGGACAGAAGCCTCCCCAAAGATTGTCGCAGCGATCGACATCGAGTGTTATGTGCTTATTGGGGGGATTTTGCCATAATCGCCAAGCATGGCAGACGGGTTGGCGATCGCAGTTGAGGTTATAATTGTTCTCAAAGGACGCTGATACCCATCCTCCGGTTAGCCCCATAGTCGATTTATACGACACTCACGGGATGAGATGGGGTGGTGGTATACCTACATAGCCAGCACCACACGTCACTACATACAACCTATTAAACCTATAAGGTAAGAATGAATAGGCGTCTTCTGGGTGCGTTCGTTCCAATGTAGACTTAATCCATCGCTTTCCATTAGCCGACATCTAAATCAAGAGTGGACCCATGCATAAATAAGTAAAAAACAAAAAAAAAACATCTTACCTCTATATATTTAAAAAGGATAGCTTTCAAAATAATATTACGTATACCTAATAATGACAGGCCTTCTATTACATAATTATAGGACCGAATACTGTCATTGATGATCTGCAGGTTTATTAGATTAATATAGCTTTGACTGAATCTTTAGGATCATAGTCATGTAGTATTTACATTGCAAGCTCATTCTTTACAGAAAGAATATGAAAATTTGAGCATAGAAATACTGCAATACCCTGCATAGTATAATTTAATTATTCACTTCATTATCATCATATCAGCCAAAAGAAGTCCAGTGCTGAACAAAAGTCTTAAGGGTATGAAGGACAGGTTACATGTCGTGGGTCGTAATTTTGGGGGGGAAATTGCCAATACTCATGTAGTAGGTATGGCTGCTGTTCCACGGGAGGGACGCTGCGCCCAACCCTCTAGTTCCGCAGTAGAGTCCTTTAGTCGCCTTTTACGATATCCACGGGAGGAGATGGAGTGCTGCTATATTTTAAATAGGACACCACAGGGACAGTCAAAAAGACAGAAATCTTTATTAATTATATGATGTTGCTTCTACAGGCTCAAAACTTGTTACAAGAAATCTCTACAACGTACTTCACGAGAACAAAACCTTTAGTTTCTTTAATTTCACCCTCACCGAGTTAAGTGCAACCTTTTTAATAATTAACAAAAATTCTTGCGGCCTCTGTGTAGTGGGTAATTGAGTGACGCTAATTACCTAACCCGTAAAAGCCTTCTGGGGGTACCACGTGAATTATGAGGCCACTCTTTATGTACGAGCTATTTACGGGATTAACTTCGATTCGTTATTTATTTTTGCTTTGTTATCTATTGCAGAAGAAATAAACGAAGGTCTTTAAACGATAGAAGAATAACCTGTATAAGCTATGACCCTGAATCACCATTTCAGCCAAAAGCCGTGCACAGTTGGACATAGGCCTTCCTTAGATCGCCACAACGACCGGTCTGGTTTGTGATGGGTACTCATTGTGGGGTTTAGCTATAATCGTCATGCCTGGCAGGTGGGTTGGCGATCACAATTAGTTGCAAAATGTACTCAAAGGACTCCACTGCGCATCCTCCGGTTAATCCAATAGTCGCATTTCACGACACCCACAGAATGAGATAGGGTTATATTATTCTTAAACGGTACCACGCGGCATATGTAATCCTGTATAAGCTACTGCTTAAGTCTTTAGTGTAAGTCTTGATTTCACTGTTGCTTGAAGGCGAGTTAACCAGCAGTATCTTTTTTTTATATTCTGTGTATAGTATTTAGTTTGTAAACTATCATACATCTATATTGCAACCACTACATGATTGTATAAAACGATGCTGGTGATGATGTAAACTGTACACAACTTCTGTTAGGTAAGTTCACTGCATTGATTAATCAAAAAATGGCGGCTTCAGAATGACGATTGCGCCAGAGCACTGATAAGTAAATGCATTAAGACTCATTAATCGAAACAGATCAAGCATTGCATATTAATTCGAAGCTTTCTCTTTGAATACATCATTGTATCCAATGAAGGTCAATCTGAAAGCCACGACTCTTGAAATAATGATAACTGGAAATAAATACTACAGATTATTTACAGACGTTATCTGGCAACGGAACGGGAAATTCTTTAACCAACCATCCTTTACGGAAGTAAGAGATTATTTGTAGTAACAATTAATACAAAAATATTTAGTACCTAAAGGCTTAGGTTTTGACGATTATTATTTATTATAATAAAACAATTTTAAAGGTTTGCATTTGCATTATTGCATTGCGTATATTATCGATTTTTGTTTTTCCTGACATTTCGAACACTGCAGCATTCGTGGTCGCAAGATGATGTGGGAAACGTCAGGAAAAACCAAAAATATATAATATAAGCGATTTAATTACGTTTAAAAGTGTTTTATTATAACAAAAATATATGTAATATCCGTGTATAAATACTTCACCAATGTAAATAAACAAGACATGAGCTGCGGAAACCTATGTTGCTTTACTGATTCCTACTGTCTGTATCTGTCTACCCTCCTACGAAAAAATACAAAAAATCACCGACACCGCACGTGGCCAACTAATTAGGACTACCATAATTTCAGTGTCAATTTGCGCCTAATAAATTCTCCTCAAAATCCAGAGTACGCCGTAAAAGCAATAAACATGACACAAATGCCTTCATTAAGGCTTAAGGCGGAGTTTGTGGCCTAGCAAAAAATAAGTATTGTGTCACACACAAGCCTTAATTGGTATATAATGAAGACACGTTTCCGTTATGCACAAATCTGAAAAATGTCATCTGCGTAGACGCATTACGCGTTCCGGAACGCCGGGCGGGACAAAGCGGACCCGAAAGGTTACGGCTTATGCTCACGCGTTAAATCGGACCTACCAGAATTTTACTCATTATGTAGCATATTAAAACGGGTAGGTACCGTTGCCCGAGACTGACAATTTTTCATAACCATAAAAACGAGCGTCAAAATTTGAGGTTTCAAACATAATTACTACCATTGCAAGCACAAACGACAATAATAAAGTTATAACTGTGAGATCTCAATCCGATCTTGATTGCATTCGAGAGTGGCCTGGGGCGGCTGTTTCAAAAACAGTTTGAACGATTTTGTGTTCGGAAAGTCGTAGCGCATTAAAAACGCAGCATTTTTCGTCGAAAAACAACCAGAGAAAATTACAATATAATCTGACTCCCAAAAATTCAAGTGCAAAAGCAAAAAAGACAATGAACGCTTCCAAGGAAATCGACTCGAAATCGTTCCCAAGATTCCCTTCGTACAAGTGTCGGGCACAACCCGTTCTGCAACACGTGTCGCAAACAAAAGAAACTTGTCCAAGTTGCCCCCCTCTCCCCATCGGGCGACAAAAGGATTGCGCAAGTTATATTAGTCGTAAAGAATTTCGGACTAAGATCTATAAGGTTGTAAACCGCTCGTAATTCACAATGGGCCGCAGTTGCGAAGGACATTTGCAACAACTGTTGTTTGCTTCGATGTTTTAATTGTTCCTAATTCGTAAAACTTTTCAGCGTGATTTACAAGTGTTGTTTTAGCAGATCGGTGGGTTTTGAGTGTTTTTTTCAATAACGGGGAACATGTGGCACGTTTACAACTCGGGAAGCGGTTATTTACTCTTGTGGGATTGTCAACGGTTTCTAATGACAAAAACAATGGCTATTAACCTTTTTTGTTTTGAACGTAACTGTAATGCATATTTTATAGTTTCAGCTGAGACGGATGACTTCATGATAGAACGGTACTAAGTATTATTTTAGCATATTTCAATGGAAGGGTGATATTAAAACGAATCACGTCGACGAGTATGCCCACGCGCACAATTTTCTTCGATAAAATTATGTAAAGTAGATATTTGCGCTCCGAGTCTAATGAGTCAAATTAGGATAACATAGTGTGTTCTACTTCGCATAACATGTTCTACAAGTCAATAAATGTGTCTAGGACTTGTCGAGACGAGGCTGGGTTTGCCTTCAACATTATGTGCTTATTACAACAGGTCCTGTAGGTATAATTTTTAGTTTATTACAGGTCTGTCAGTCAGGTAATTGCAGGTATATTTTTAATTATAGGCATACGAATTACTAATCGTTTAGTATTGAAAATCGGTGGGAGTAGGATACACTGTGCATGTTTAAGCATATATACCTATTTCTTAGTTACAGCTTTATATACGCTACTTGTATACCTACCTATAGGTAAGAATTACACAGCCATTATCTTTTCACAGCAGCCCACTTTTATTAAAAAGGTTTATAATAATCCTATCACTATAATTTTTCAATTATTTCATAATGTGCATCCCTAAGCAGGTATATCTTCGTCAGGATACATTTAGGTAATTATTTACACGTATGTATTTCGGAACAACATGACGCCATAATGGAATGCATACCCGAAAAACGTGTTCAATGCACTTTTTAAAACATTATCATCTCATTACCGGTGATTCGAGGGATTTTAAGTAATCGCATCCACTCATTTTAGTGAATTTCCTCATTACATATTCCCGGCCAACGGGCCCGACGAAACGTAATCACTCAAATTGGTAACACGAATCGCAAATTACAAAATTGATATGAAAATATGTTCTGACAATGGTGGGGAGGTAGATGAAATTCTTAACTGTACATATGTGTACGTGTGCGCATTTGCGTATGTAGGAAATACAGGTAAGAGGACGCACCCGAGCTGCTCCCGCTTGGGTGGTCTCAGAATCAACTGACCGATTACGAAGTATATAAACACCGCGCTATAACACATTGGCTGCCGCACTCCTTTATATCTATACGAAGTGAATTATTGTTTAAAATAAAAGCTCATATGAATTACTGTATCAATACGCGGTATAATTAAAGCACTGTAGAGTCCGCGAGGCAATTTAATGTGGAATGGTTATTTAGTTTAAATGTTTTGTAACAATGATTTCAAGATTCAGTAGCTATTAAGTTAGGTTATCTTAAATAGCCTTTTGTATTTTTAGAACGGAGTACCTTATCACACGTTATCGTTCTAATTTGTTTGCGGACTGAGGGGCTAGACCGAAAAAAGTGTAACAATAAAAACGACACCAAAAAACGACATGATTTTGCAGTGATTTTTGAGGCACTTCCCGACCATCTAGGAAACTAAATTCTTTTTCAATCGCTTCAGCTTGCCGTCAATTTTGATAATGTGCATATTTAAATTGCCTTTTTTATGAACATAAATAAATATAATTTTTGAATGTGATATTTTCTTTATTCCCACTTATTCACATTTTTTTATTCGTTTAATTACGAGTATATTGTACTGACTCTTTATTTTTTATTTAATCATTACTTAATACAAAGACAAAAAAGATATAGCGAAAGGAACTCCGTTCCAACCAGGTGTCCATAAGATAGGTACCTCTCTAATTCTTTTTTATTTTACCCGGTGTAGATACTTCATGTACTTCCTCCGCCCCGGGAAAGGATGGAGGGATGCTGGACTCCTAACGGCTAAAACAACCAGAGCGGTCATCTTCGGCACCGAATAGGGGCTTTAGGTCCTCGATACAATACACTAGACTCTAGAGCCACCCATTGGTGCCACTTCTTTAGGCACATCTCGGTGGGGATGACTGTAGAAGCTTAAAATAAACGAACTACATATGATTATGAGTTAGATTAAATGAACACCTCCTAGTTGTATATAAGGTTTAATTCTCATTGGCTCCATTTCTAGATAGGGCCATCTAAGGAATTAATTTGCTGAATTATCATCTGAAATTCCCCGTAGAGGCTGAATAATATACAGATCCTAACGATGCCAACATCGCGGCGTAATTTTAATGTACTTTCCAAGACGCCGCTGCTTTCCCGCCATCTGCAGTGCCGACTTCCAATCAGCTCACTAGATGTGTATCGACTTGAGAGCTTGCTTGTTATCTCAAAAACACAATATGAATAATACATTAGTGGTCGGTGTAAGAGTACGCGCACTCTTAAATTGGCAAAGCTTAATTGACTCAAAGGTTGAAAATGAAACGGAGGACTCGAGGCCCCTACCGGCAATACGGCAACTTTTTATGTAATCAGTTCTCGACGGACCGCATAACGGAATCAATTTAAATTGGTTATGTGAGATTGCGTATAAGGGTTGGTAAGGTCAGCGAAACCAATTAATTACTGAATAATTAAACATGTAGGAAAACTATGAATGTCATAAAAATTTCGGTCTGTTACAGTAACGGGGGGTTTTATGCAACAGATTTTCTCTAAATATACGTTTATAATTATTTGAGTATTTTGTGCCCAATAATAATAATAAGATTTTAATGTCAACTTCCAAATCAAAATGAAATCATATTTTCAACTGTTCATATATTCTTTATTCTTGCACTCAATATAATTTAATATTTTTATAAGTTAAATAAGATCACCCGCATCAGCATGGGCCGCCGAGCATCGAATCCTGGTCGATCGGATCGGGCAAGATCGGGCTATGTTGGCAAAACATGAAAATTGGGGCGCAGTGATCTGCTTCTGCGAGAGCGTGCGCCAGAAACAGCCCGCGGAATCGGGAGAGGGCCGATATCGCTCGAGAAGAAGGACATGGCGCCGGGATAAGACCGCCCATTGTACATTGTATTAATATTTTAAGTTTTATTTTTAAGATCCAAGTGGTGTACAATAAAGTATATTCTATTCTATTCTATTCTAACAACCAGCCCGGCGCCCATGTCCAACACGCCTGAACCCTCTGTCCTTGTTATAGGTATGATAGGGGGGAGGCCCCCTGTCATACCGAGGGTCGCGATCGCGCTAGTTGGGGAATCTGCGTGCTCATACCGAGTAACCCCTGCGAAGACGGTGGTGTGCACGTGGTCACGGCTTCGGGGGGATCCTTTACAATTCCTCTCTCTCAGTCAGCTCTCCACCCCTAGAGGCGGTGACCGCTTTATAGTCATGCCCTCCAATTTGTGCCTAAAGGCATGGCACCATTATGGCGTTGTAGTGAGGGGAGAGGCGGGCCGTATTGTGCCGCCTCAGAATGCCACCACCCCATCTCCTTCCGTGGGTGTCGTAAAAGTAGACTAAGGGATTGGCCGTAGGATGGGCAGCAGCGTCCTTCGAGTACATTAACAACTCAAATTATGACAAAAGATTATGGCAAAACCCCTCAATGAGCACACAACACAAACCCAGGCCGGTCATTGTAGCGATATTTAGGGCAGTCTTGTGCCAGCAGTGGATGTCTTTCAGCTGACATGATAATGATGAAGTAATCCCAACTAAGGCTGCAAAATAGTGGAAGTCGGGTTTTGGCTTAGGGTGCTGTTGAGAAACTCGCTTCATTTTGTTTGTTGACGGAACGTTTCGGCTTAAGGAAAGGTCGATGGAATAGATCATCGCGACCGATGGCAAGGATAGTTATCTAGAGTGCTTGCTTTCAAAGTTAGATTTTCTCGAGGGCAAATCTTTGAAGTCGATAATACTTTTTTCAAGTTAATTGAGACGCGCCTCAGAGTTAGTTTTTTTCCCCGCATTACATTACCGATCGTGTCGTAGCGTAGCGCCAGTTATTGTGCTGCTAAACAGTGGTGTGTACATTTTTGACATTACTGTGTTCTGGTTGAAAGGCACTGTAGCTAGTGAAATATCTGGGTATAACTGATTAAACAACTAGGTAATATCTCGAGGTGACGAGCGCGGTGTGGTGTCGCACAGTGCTGATCAAGGGTAGCATGACAATTGGTCGGGTGTGATGCTTACTGCCAGGCGAATGACTTGTTCGTCTCATCAGTAGGTAGTGGCTCTAGTATCATACGAGGACCTAAAGCCCGTCTTAGGTGCTGAAGATGACCGCTCCAGTGGTTTTAGCCAGTAGGAGTCCGTCATGCTTCGTCCTTCCCCGGGGCGGAGGAAGTTCATGTAGAATTTCCACTGGGGCCCCTGGGCACCTCGTGGATCACTCGCAAAAAAATTGCCATTTATTTTGAAATCACAGACAGGCACTTCAATTCAAACTTCAACTTTATTATATTATAGATTTCGTAACGTTAGGGAGATTTAGGTGAAAGGGAACATTCATCTTTCGGTCACCTCTAAAAACACCTACGAGAGGAGATATCGTGGCTTTGGGGACCACACACAGAATACCTGTACAAGTAAAATAACTAAAGCTGTAGTCACAAAACCGAAATACTATATTGCTATTACATTCATAAGTGCAGTAAAAGTAATAATCTATTTCTATTTGCCTTAACTTATTATAAGTTAATATAATTTAGTTTTCAATACGCCGAAGAAATCATATTAGAATTATCAACGCTGCGGAAAGGGGCAGGTCAGTACTCCTTTTATATAGTTTTTTGTTTTCTACCTCATATTAGGCTCAGGTTGCAGTTAGATGGGGCTGATAAATAAAATAATGAGTTTGTCTAATTTAAATGCGTAGATAAGTCCCTGACTGTGCAGTGTTTTTAATTTCCCTAAATAAATAATCTGTTTATATTTAAGTAAACATCTATGCAGTTTATTTTATAATATTTTTTAGACTACAGAATACTATAGTTTCCTAATAATAGTTTTTGATAAGAATGAATTGTGCCTATATTCCAACGAAAAAGTATAATGTTAATTTTTATTATAGGTATACACAACAGGATGTTAAAATATTCAGGGCTGCATATTATCGGTAAACATATTGTATAGGCATACATATAATGACGAGGTAGGCCAGTACTTGTGCATGTATTTAATATCGAAGATAGCTATTAAAGTAATTGCGAGGTAGTACCTACATGGCACTTAAGACATAAAGCTCTCAAGGCTTTTACCGAGAAAATTAACAATTTGTAAACCAAAATGGCGTCTCCAGCCTGAATTTTCGTACCCCTAGACGATAAGATGATAATTTTGATATGCTCTGCAAACGTAAATTATCAATGATGGTGTCCAAGATCGATATCTCGATGGTTGTGTCGAAATCAAGGAAGGAAGCTCGAACATAAACATGAAAAGACCAAAGGGCAGAAGGCATAAATGTGCCTACTGACCTTTATTTTCTTTTCAGATAATGTACACACGATATTCAGTTATATCATAATTGCGCTCTCTTTGAAACATTAAAACTCTAATCTAAAACTGTAACGCTCCATGTAAAAACTACCCCTGAACAATGTTTGAACCCTTTCCATATCACTTTTCAATACATCGTCCCGATATTAGGTCATACATCAGGGTTGAACGCAATAAAAATTGGACGTCCCGAGAGGATTAGGCCAAACCCTGACATATGTGACACGTGAAAGCCTCAGACTATTTCTTTTCAAAGGGGACGCCGACCGTGTGTTATTTAAAAATCAATTTTAGAGCGCACTTAAAACACTGATGTGCCTCAACGACATTTATGTGACGCGCTGAATGGGTGGACGATGCGACGTACATTAATATGATGAATACATCAGCTGTTACTCAAAATAAATGGCTCAATAAATCTATAATAGACTGTTATTAAATACGAGGTCATGCAGCGTTTAATTTGCACAATAGATGAACATCAATGATGTCTATATCTATATGATTTAACAAGGGGCACGTAGGAAGCCAAGAGTACAAGCCGAAATTACACGAATCCAATGACGCAAATAATTTTAACACAAAGAGAACCTCTGAAACCAACGCTAACAAGATGCAGCTGTTGTGATCTCTCAAACGGAGACCATTTTGAAAAACTCGTTAGAGTTTTCGAAAATAGAATATAAAATGTGTCACTCCTTCCCCGATAAATCAGTCGTGATGAATGTATCCAAGTTAGGAGCGGTGCGCACCGCGTGACGGGGCAGTCCCTCATTGGGTGGCGTGGTCGCCATATTGCTCCGAGCTTGTAGCTGTCAAACTTTGATATATTGCAGCTCGCTTTCTCTAGTGTGCATCTTGTCTTATGATCAGAGATTAAATTAAAAATATTTTTCTTGTAAAGTATTGCAATATAACATCGCCAGTGATTTCACAGGGTCGATTTTTTTATTACCCGCATAAAAACAGAGAAAAATATATCTTTTGATTTCACGGGACGTTTTGAAAAATTGATGTTTTGTTCCCAAGGTGTAAAATTATAGCGAGAACCGACTACCAAGAGATAAAGCATTTGATTTATATTTTGACATTTCAAGCCAAAACATTCGTGTTTTTGTTGTAAATATAATTTATTACTACAATAAAAACGACACATATTAATGTAAAAATATCAAGATTGCATTCAGAGTTATTTATTGAGTTCCCCGAATTTCCACTTAATATGCTTAATTCGTTTTATATAAAATTTAGGTACGTTAAATAAAATCTAAAATTGTTACTTCTATCAACTACTAAGAAATACTGTCTATCTAAGAAATCGAACATTTCATTTAGTCATAATAAATAAATCCTTTGCTTGCAAAAAAGTGTCAGGTTTTGTGGTTTGCCGTAATACTTTATAGGTGTACTAACAACTTTTCTGGTAAACCACGAGATACTCACAAATGCCTATCATCTGATTAACAAGAAGTTATGGAGTATTTGCCACCGTATTTAAGACTTTAAGCTGAAGTGTTAAGGTTGATACAAGGTTCCAAGACGCAGGTATTACAGTGTCTGATAAAACGAATCGACAATTTGCCATTTAGCGTGCATAAAAGCGAATCATACGGATAGCAATCTAGTAGATATCATGTTATTATAGTGATTCTCAATAGTAGCGACAGAATATCAGTCCTAACTGACAATGGAGAAAATATATAAAATCTTGCAAGACTTAAAACGACAGTGTGTGTCTTTAGCGTCTATACTAATAATATTCGATGTAATTGGTAAATAGCTACTATGTCGCTATTCACTCATATTCATCATCATCTCAGCCATAGGACAATTGTGTTGTAATTTTAAGGTAACTTTGCCAGCACTCACCACGCTCGGCAGGCGGGTTCGTGAGCGCAGTATGGCTACTGTTCTAAAGAAGAGATCCTGCTGGTTTAGAGTCCCTTAGTTGCCTTTTGCTATATCCACAGAAGCAGAAAAATGGAGTGGTGATATATTCTTAATCCGGTCACCTCACGGAATATCCGTCATCTGTACAAAAATGTTTTTCGTTTTCATTTGATTGCTCTATCTTGAAATTAATGATTTTAGTATCAAAATGATTGAACACAGAAAGTATGGTTATTTTGTATTTTATTCTATTACATTAGCTTTTGATTTTTATTTAACGTTATAATAGAGGTTCTCATGTATGAATGAAATGCCCTCCGTTGTTTCAATATGACGTGTAAAAGTGTCTGTTAGGACCTATTTACTGAATAAATGATTCTATTCTATTCTATACCCACTAGAAAATCGAATATAGACCATCCGTTCTAGATTTATCTGCAAACTGTACGCTATTTCAATGAATGCTATAAACTAGCACTTGAAATAAAATCGTGGAGTTGCTGTGAGGTTTATTAAATTGATAGGCCCGTACCTGGATACATTACGTGATACAACAAAACAACTGTCGACAGAACCCATCATTGTGACCGTTTATGAAACTACTCATTACTTTGTAATGTCCTACGATTCTGTTGTGAATTATAAAGTAATGCATTTCTGCAAACATGGGCTATTTGTTTTGGATAACTTTTAATGTTCGTGGAGTAGTCATTTCTTTCTTCTTTCTGTTCTTATTTTTAGAATCGATGTCTCATACTTGTATTTCTCTCTCTTGCGTCGTGGTAATCGTTTTTAGACAGAAATCTTACATGCACAAACACTCAGACACGAAAATACTATCTGTATAGATCATACAAATATTTATTTCATGCGGGGACCAAACCGGCGACACCTAGCTCAGATAACCAATTGCTTAGCCACTGCGCCAAACGAAGGATTAATATTAATGTTTAAACTAAATTCAAATCTAATTCATAGATATTTCTAGATTTTTATCCTTAAATTTTACACTTTTTTAATCTTTGAATGTAAGGTTTACATAAGAAACACAGATCATTACCTGCATTCAAATTCTTCATTTAACTTCGTTTGATCATTCGAAATTTGAATACGACTTTGGAACAACAAAACAAAATAACGAGTAACAAACAAGCATAAATTTATTCAAAATATACGTATCTTATTCTGAATTCACATTCGAAATACAAACTTTAAATCCGTGAGTTCGCCGAAATACTGTTGCGAAAATTTTAAACGGCTGAAAGACAACAAAGTCACCTGAAAAGGAGTTGGTATTCAGGAGCTTCGGTAACCCAAGTTGGGCGTAGCCGCGTAACTTAGGTTAGACTTAAGTAAAGAAACCACAGCGCCGCCTTGTCTGAAGACCGACTTAAATCTCAGACAATATTAAGACTTGGATACAATATATGAAAGGAACTTCGAGTTTATATTCGGTTAGATATTTCCATGATGTTTAGAGTGCAAAATAGTTCGGCTTAAGAACGAACTGGAATCGTTTGAGCCAAATAATTGCTATGAAAATTCCTTTGGAGCTACTAAAATTCGTTTGCGGCGCAATGCCTAGCGAATTGCGCACCCCCTGCGATAGGTAAGTAAAAAAAACACCATGGGGTTGTAGCCGTTAAGAGTCCAGCGCAACGGGATGGACGTCCTTTCCCATTGCAGAGGAAATCCATGAAGATTCCCGCACGACAAAAAAGAGCTATTAAAATTTAAGAAACATATAATAAGAAATTATTACCGTATATTAAATTATGAATACTCCTTATTTTCTCAAAACAAACAATAATTCTTAAGCTATAATAAACTTTTAACTTTTGTCATAAAATAGTTTGAATTATGATAATGCATGTGATATTATTGTAAGAAAATCACAAATGAAGATAAAGCCAGCCTTTTATCTTACTTTAACTTAACAAAGTTCTGCTTCAGTGTGTATTGTACTTAAATGCAAATTTCGCCACTGAGCCGAGGATGCGCCGAGATTTTACCGGCATTTGAAATAAATATACCAGATTTGCAGTCTGGAGTTTTATGTCGTAATGTTACCATTTCATTCACAACTTAATCCTCAAGAATGAAACAGTACCTACTAGGTTTATACAACCAAATGCACTTAATAGTAGAACTTACTTGTACTCACTTTGATCATAAGGTATGAATAAAGAGGAATTATTTATATACTTCGTCTCGCCAGACCATGTAATCATGGCAAGTTAGTAGTAGTCTCCTACATGGATTTCTAAAACGACCTGCTGCTGAGATGGGCATACGATCTGGTGAAGATACTTGGGAGTCGTTGAATACGGGCTCCCAAGTATCTTCACCAGGTCGTCTGCCTATCTCATGGAGGCCGTCCCACGCCACGTTTTCCGGTGCCTGGTCTACATTCGAGAACTTTTTTGCCCCAATGGTCTTTCAGTTCAACCGATTGCTACTTCAGTAATGTGAAAAATATTCCGTGTATGTTATTGATGTGTATGAAATATTGTTGGTTCTTTTATCAAAAATATAGCATTCATGAACAAACCCAAGTAGCCGGTAAATAAAACGATCGACATTGTTTAGTCAGCGCGTCACGATACAGCACCAATAAAATGTTCCCTCCCGAAACCTGTGTCAATAAAGATAAAGGAAAACTAATATCAAAACAAGAATAGGTACGTGATAAGAAAACATTTATTCCCTATGTTTAATGCATGATTTGTCATAATTCCCCGGCCTCCCCCGCCCTGGCCGTTGTTTTGTATCTCGCGAGGAAATGGGCGGTTATGATTTATTGTTTGTCTTATTTATCTCGGACGAAGAGAAAAATTATTTGAGGGGTAACATTGGAAGTATTGCCAGGTTTATTAACAAATGTACTACCGAGATTGCGGTGGCGTAATTGCAATTTATTCGCGTTGTTCGCTCTCATTCAGAGATAACCTACAGTTAGTTTCGCTGTATGGGATTGAATGTGAATTACGTATTGTTCATATTCGTTCCACATACAAAGAAAATTGATTGGATTCCGATATGTTCCTTTTTTAAATCGCGAAATTTAGCAAGATCTACCATGAAACCTCCGCGCTATGCTTTACTTACTTATCAGATTATTCTAACTGAAATCATTTATTGTACCTAACTTAAAACAAAATGCAGGTGAGTTTGAACTGTGCAGTTTTATTTTATTCCTCTATTACATAGCGGCAATAAAGCCGCGTATCAAAAGTTGACTGTAAATCACAATACGGCGTCCGCTGCCCCGTGTTTGCTCTCGCCCACATAATCCGTTCATACGGCGGTAAATCCATCCACCAGTGTCGCGTACAACACTAAATCATCATAAGAGAATCCTGCTCTATACGTGTGTACTACACAAACTACACATATTGCTGATTCGGTTTGGCAACATCGCTTATAGAGCAGAATTTACAACACACCACTATGAGCTCGCGATTTATTCCCACATCCCTCATAAAACAAAGGAATACAACACAATTAATGTATGTTTATAATAGCAAAAAACTTTTCCAAAACTAATAACGTTACCTATACCTACATTTGGATTCATTATCCAATCGTCGAATATCGAATAGAGCCGCTGAAAAACTCACTCGATTTATTCGATTCTTTTTTATTCGATGTACGTTCGGCGCTACAGTTACTGAAAAAGTTTGCATCGTAATGCAATCGTGTGGCATTAGTTTTGCCGTTTATCAGCGCGTTCTCGCTGCTGCAAAGCTTTGAGGGATTAATCTAGCGGCGTGTTGTGGAATAAAACCTTTACTTTAAAACTCGTGAAAAACTACTCACTGTATCGCACTAAAGCAATGTCATCATGTTTTCGTACTAGATTTAGATAAGCACTAAATTCCTAATCCATAATGCATTATTAGGCTGCTACTTTGTCTGGCATAAACCCAAGTTTAGTGAAGTTGCACATGCAAGCCTTTCCGAGTACTGTACAATTGTGGAATACATACAGCTATTGAGCAATTAAAACGGGTTAAAAAACAATAAAAGAATTAACTAAACAACGTGTGTACATGCAATATTTGTTTGTGCAACATCGCAATTTTTAGTTGAGTGCTGTGCGTGAACCGTGGCCTGCAATTTGGCGTTTTCACTCGATTTATGCGAATATCAGCACCCCGCGGATAGCGGACAAACAAGCGGAATTTGTTGTTGAAACAGAGCAATTATTTCAGTTACATTAGTAAAGAGAGGACAGATTCACACGTTGGACAATTAAAAAATTTAAAAGGAAAGGATTTAGAGATACAGCCTACAGTGTTGTGAAATCATTTCCGTAGAAATAGTTCAACTTTTTAACATTAGGTTTTATGCATTGGATCCGGGAAGCATGTAACCGGTCGTTGTGGAAATCAATGATCCCAGGCCTCTGTTCAGCAACTGAGGTCCTTCGACTGAGATGATGATGATGATAGATCACTATGTATCATCACACTTAATGTGTGGGTGCTTGTTCATGTTGGACTCATGTCTGTATAAACTGTATCCGTAACACGGAGAAATCATAGTGAGGGAATGGTTTTTTTGTAAAACAAAAATAAAGTACTACATTCGTATTTTTTCTGGTATTAGCAATTCGTGTTACTATCATTAAGTAAATCCCTTGGTAGTTATAGTAACGTGTCTAGTAGCTATTATTCAGTAAACGTTCTTCAGCTCAACAACTGAGGTGTATTAATCCTTAGCAACGTTTCAACATACAACCGTAGTTTAAATCGTTCAATCACCACATAAAACATTGTCATTGCAATACGAGTTCTGTTAACATATGTGGTCTTGAACAATACTCTGCAGATCAGTTACGTTTGTTAAGGCCTGTCTGTACGTCAGAGGTTTATTGGACATGAGATTGAAGTGATAGTTCGCCCGCCAACGACGACCAACGAATTGGGTGTGCTGTCCGAGGTACGGTTAAGTTTCTAGGATTTAGTTTATTCAGTTCGTGTGTTACATTGATAACTATGAAAACCCAAAGGCATTAAAAATAATTTCTAAATTAACTGTCAATGAACTGTTAGCCTATTAAAGCCTCGAAATTTGTATTGAACACATAAGCTTCGCTCAACATAAATAAGACATATTTCTCCTGAAAATGTTTTCCAAAATTCAGATCTGATATCCTAATCCGAAGATGATTTGGCAATTTGCCCTAAATTGGCGAATAATACAAGAGCGGTTTAAGCCATTTTTCTACCCATGTTTACGGCGGGCGGCCGTGGTTTATCTTCCAGGACAGCTAAAAGAACCTCACAATAGGGGGCGTACTTCCTACTGGTCGCCACAACTATCTGCCTGGCAATTGTGATGTCGAAAATATTTTTAAATTAAAAATATATAGATGACCCCACTGATTTTTTCGCACTCGAATGGTGTATATATGCTAATGTTTGTCATTTGCTGGGATATGTTCCCACTTGACTTTAAAATGAGGTCTCAATCATTAATGTAGATAATAACAGAATAACAGAATGTAGATAAAGTATTAAGGAAGATTTTGTCCGTGTGGTGTCCGGATTAAGAATAAAGCACCACTCCACATCCTCCGGTGTCGTATGTCGTAAAAGGCGACTAAGGAACGCTTGATCCTCTGGGGATGGGCAGCAGCGTCGCCTCTGTGGAACAGTAGCCATACTGCGCTCACCAACTCGCCTGCCAAGCGTAGTGAGTATTCGCAAATACCCCTCAAAATGACGACACCTTGCAGAAATCTATGATAGATATGGGGGAGGCCTTTGTTCAGCAGTGGAATGGAAGTATAAATAGCTAAGATGATGATTAAGGAATATTATACCGTTGAAAAATAAGATAAATTATGATGATAAAATATTATCATGTAGTAATAAAAATGATAAAATAATAGGTGTACTCTAAAAATCAAACATATGGAACAATCCGTTATGTGCACCCTTAATTAGGTTATTCATATTTACGGTTCATTTTTATTTTTACTCCAGATTATGTTTTAGTACCTAAGTACTACCTATAATATATTGTACTACTACCTAATCATTCAAATCCCCTCCACCATCCTTAACAACAGAAAACAATACCCATTTATACTTGTAATTACATTCATAATTAAACGCCAAAAGAAAATTGTTCCGTTTAATTTTAAATACTAATACAGTATAGAATTTATTGGGTTTATCTACAGTCCCGGCGGCCAACCGGCTGGCTCTAAACAATGCTGATATAAAATATTAGTTTCAACCGAGCCATACATCTAACCGGCTTGTTATTAACCTTGCTAACTTCAGTATTTATATAACGTATCTACATACGTAAAACCAAGTTCTGTACTGTGAAAATTTAATATTAAATTCGGCTGGTTTTCTGTTCGACATAAAAGGTTTTACATTAAACTTTATTGTTATTAGAACGTATATTGTACTGAAATTGTAGATACACTGCTTAAATTGTAGATACACTGCTTAAATTGTAGATACACTGCTGCTATCTTAAGTTATTATGTTCAGTTTATGATAATGATTTATTAGCATTTAATTCTAATATAATCTTGAGGGATGTGTGAATATAAAGCAGAAGGATGGCCCAAGACACAATTAAGTTCCATTTCAAACTCCAATAACTTGAGTTATAATTACAATCTTAGAATACGTGTAGTTTATTTTTTATCCATAGTACTTTTAATACAAATATACTACGACAAACGAAGACAAAGATTAAACAAACATGAGTAATATGCCATCCCTCAATATTACCCCATCTAAAACTCTAAGTTTCAGTTTATATATCCGGTTTACACAACGGTCTTGGCGAGTTCATCTTCCAGTGTCGCTGTATCTATTCCTGTCTGGCTAGATCTGTATAGTTTAGTTAGTTCGTAGGGCTCGCCATGCGAAGTATACGGTTATATACGAGGATACAGTATAAGTAAGAATGTTACATATTTGTTTTTTGAAATTATCAAATGTTCACTCTCACACATACTTTTTACATAATATCAAATTAATATTACGAAATAAACATAAATTATTGGTATAATGAAAGAAGCGAAAAGGACCTTTTTGAAAATTTCTAGGACAAGCTGAGAATGTTAGCAACACTAAAAGTACAAATTTCAGACAATTTTATAGAAATTCATGAAGAATTTTCTTCACATTAAACTCATTATTATCAAGTTAACAGGGAATCAAACCACTAACGAATTCCAAATTCCTCATACCTAACTTGCATAGACAACGCGACTACCAGTAGGTCCAGAATTTAGCCGCTGTTAATTTGTCACAGTGAATTAGCCACGGACGGGGGTAAATGATAGCGTTAGCATGTTGCACCCTGCACCGCCAATATGCTCGTAAACGTCGTACCACGACAATTTAATACCTAACTATGTATCTAGATGTCTATCTCACTGGATATACGATGATTATTCTGTAGTGCTATAAAATATTCTTAGTCACTTACGTAATTACAATTTTGAAAGTATAAATCGTTTGTCAGATTGTAAGCAAATTGGTCGTGGTGGGATGACTGCAGTATTGATGGGTGTGATAAGGCCTGTTAATGGTGACTGCAATGTTTCATGCTAAATGAGGAATAATTATTGATATTATAGGCTTGATGTAAAAGTCAAACGCTTTAAAATTTAAGTCCTAATGAACTTAAGGAATCCGATAGAAGAATTTCATATAATACAATATCACCATGTAACTGTCTCATTGAAGGGCAAATGCCTCTACTCAAACGAGAACCATTGATCATCACGCTTGCCCACTGCATGTTTGCGACTTTACCTAAAGTCAGTGGTGTCTCAGATTATAGGAGTATATAGGACATTGAAAAAGTACATTGCAAGAATTGCACATTTCAAATTACAAATAGAAGAAACATTTGTTTATCAAATAAGAATGAAACAAACGCAGTTAATTAGTCGCTGTTCAAAACAATAACTAATAATCATTCAAATTTCGAACAAAAGTCGATGATACCGTGAAACTCTTTAGTCGCAACAATTTGAACACCCAAAACAAACTTGAAATAGGAACTTTAGAAAGTCAGGACCATCATAAAAGTCCAGCCGATATATTATTACGGGAATATCGCAAAAAACTGAACAATACGGTTAAACTTTACAGTTACCTTTGTACTGTAGGTAAAGGGAGAAAGTTGCACAACGGTCAGCTTTCTAAAATTCGATATTGTTTGTCTATTGTTCAGTATAAAACTGTTTCTAGTTTAAATAAAGTTTGCTGTTTGAGAAACGGCTTCGGGATTTGATAGGGTTGAATCCAGACTTAGCACCAAATATAGATCTATATTTATATTGAATTACCCCTGTACATACTATACTTATTATGACGTCAGCCACAGGTCTAAAAGGATTGAAATTTGATTTCCTTGAATCTGATGAAAATCAATGGACGAGGTCTACGATGGAACGTGCGCACTCCGATGATGCCTATTTACTCTTGCTTTAAGGGTAACAGGTTATACGTAGTATGGAACACAGACGTTGGCAGGGAATTCCATAATTTGGCTATGTGGATAATGAAGGTTGAGGAGAACGACATACCAAGATATCAGTCAAGTGCAGATGATGATCTGCAGTGTGTCTGAAAGTCTGATGGTAGAATGGAGATTGCGGGATAAGTTAGAGTAGTTCCCACGCTCTTTCCACGAAGTACAGTCTGAAGGAGACCGGCAGGTAAGCAACTTTTCGTTAAAAAGTCGCTATAGATCGGAGCCATCAACTACAATTTATTAAAATTGTAACCAATATAACCGACAAACTTAAAATTACCCACTGATACGGTTGCCAGTGGAGTGTCCGGATTAAGAATATAGCACCACTCTATTCCTGCCTTAGATGTCGTAAAAGGCAACTAAAGAACTCTAAACCAGAGGGATGGGTACATTCCCTCTGTGAAACAGTAGTTATTTTGCGCCTCACCAACCCGCCTGCCAAACGCGATGAGTACTGTAAAATTCCTCCTAAAATGGTAACACAATTGTGGAAACCTAGGGTGATTATAGTCGTCCTTGGCCTGGTATGATGATGATGATGACTAATACGGCCTGAAAACCCAGGTATTTAAATCATTAGGCGCAGAAGGACTAGAAGGCTTTGTTCCTTTCACACTAACACATTTGTCATACGAATAAAATATTCATAGGAGTATGTATGCTTAAAAAGTTTCACTACTGAAATCAGAATTTATTGTTATTGTCATAATGTTCAAACTCATCGTGTCACTTAACTTCAGCATAAGAAAAATAACATTTAATGGCTTTACTATGAGGTAAGGTATAGAATAGATACTAAGATTTTCCATCGCCTCTAACAAATCGTGTGAACTCGTCCTCATCTTGCCAAAGTTATACACAATATTGTTGCTGTTGACTTGGCATCGTTTCAATAGTTTAAACAGCTTACATTGGTCGTATTCCTAAGTCCCTTATTACCAAAATAAGAGAAATAATAAATCCTATAAACTAGAATAAATACCGTGCACGGTATGTACTTAAGTTTATACTTTTAAGTAGTTATAAGCGCGGGTTCAGTGTCGTGCCGGGGCGCGGTTACAGTCGCTTGTTAGCGAACAATGCTGTATGCACGTTTGTGACTATCTAGATATGTATTGGGACCTATGCGGATGAAGAAAAAGTCTCCAGTTGCAGACATTTGCATTGCATTGGTTGAAATAGGAAGAATTGTTGGTAGGAAAATGTAAAGGTGACAGTATGTTGTGCCAATCAGGGCCCTTAGTCGCTATGCCATGTGAAATAGCGATGCGCGACTGTTCTAAAAATAATTGAACTATTCGATTACACCACTTATTCGATTACAATCGAACAACAATCGGTGTTATTCGATCAGTGGTCAATTGCTATTCATCGCTGTAACAATCTATTTTTAGTAACCATGTTGAAATATATGCGTTTTTAGACGTCTCGTTGAAGTCTTGTGTGCAATTGTTTATTTTCATTCAATTGTTATTCGGAAACGACGTATTAATTGACCGTCGAATACACGATTACATAACTGTCAATTTATTCCGATGTTTTTTCAGTAGTAATTGCACATGGTTATTATAATAAAACAATTTTAAACGGATTAAATCGCGTGTATTATTGATTTTTGTTTTTCCTGACGTTTCGAACACTTTGCAGGGTTCGTGGTCGCAGGATGACTAAGGTGACAAGCGTCGTTACAGATTTAAAAAGTTATTTTATCTACCGTACAAAACTAATCAAAAATTGTTTCGATGCACGCAGTAATCACTCACAGTGTCTTGATGTTTTTTAGTTTGGTGTGTTGTTTGGGATTTTATTAATTTAATAACCGGATTCCAAACAGGTGGTACCTGCCAACCATCTTCTCTATTAAAATTAGGATGTTTTTTAATTTCAATAGCCTCTCGAAACATTCTTGGTACATAACGGTTTTCTTTCGCGAGGACTTGAGGATGATCAAATCGAAGAAAATGGTTGGGTTTGCCTAAGGCATGTTCACACACTGCGGACTTTGTGATGCGTCTATGCTTGACGTCAGCTATGTGTTCTTTAATTCTGGTGGCTATACTACGCTTTGTTTGCCCTATGTATGACAACCCACAATCACAGTCAATCTTGTAGACCCCTGCATCTTGTAGAGGAATGTGACACTTCACGGGTTTGAGAAGTTGGCTTATCTTTTTATGTGGCTTGAAATAGGTTTTAATAGAAGCACGCTTCAAGATATGACCAATTCTGTCCGTGACTCCCTTGATGAATGGTAAGACTGCAGGTCTCCGATCAACCGTGGTGGGTTTCGGGCGAACAATTTTTGATTAGTTTTGTACGGTAGATAAAATAACTTTTTAAATCTGTAACGACGCTTGTCACCTTAGTCATCCTGCGACCACGAACCCTGCAAAGTGTTCGAAACGTCAGGAAAAACAAAAATCAATAATACACGCGATTTAATCCGTTTAAAATTGTTTTATTATAATGTGTAATAATCGCGAAAACCTAAGACAATACTATGGTTATTATAAAATAATTTCCCGGAAAATATAAAATAATTTCCCGGAACATGTTTATTTTTCATATACCTACAGTTAGTGTCACGATTGCGTACCATGTAAGGAATTATTTCACACTGCATAGCAAGTTATGGGCCAGTACCGGAAATAGCTGTACAGTTTGGTTCAAAAGTAAAATGACTCAATGAATCGATGCAAGCTCGTTATTTCTTCATTACTGATTCATTTGTGTTGTAACTAGTTACCATCTAATGCAAGTTTAAAATTTTGCTCCTAACAGAGACAGACGTCATCGAAATAAATCACTGAAACAATGAATTAAACTTGTGTTTTTTTCAAGCGAGCAGTGAATTACTCTAACCTATACATAAAGAAACCACACAGTGTGACTAATGTACAAGTAAATACGTGTTAATAGACCATAAACAATAATATTCGACTAATGTAGTCGTTTACGGCTGTCTTACAACACGACAATAACACATCAACTGTATCAAGCCTCATTGAACTAAACACGCTCCATGAACCGAGGTCCACATTAAGAAATCAATTCGATCGAATCATATCGAATAAAAAATTAAATAGATTCTCGATTTTAAACATCACCGTTCGAAAAAATGTGATTTTTATTTATCGATATTCATTTTGTAACACATAAATGTATGTTTAGATTTTTTTAACCAATTTCGGTTTTGCATCTGGTTAGTTGTAAACACATAAGAGTTTATAAGTTTCTACCTGATGCTCGAGTGTAGTGCCGTATACAGAATTTCCACCTAATAAAAGGCCAGGTTACGTGTAGGGAACGTAAGACACGCAATTACGAAGTATCCAGTTTAAAAAGGCCTTCTTCTCTCGTCGTTGAGCTGACGATAAAGACAAAGACGGGGGAAATACTTGAAGGGTGGTGGGCCACTGTTGATTGGTTTAGAGGTAAACGACGAAGTTTCACGTTGAACGTTAATTAGTGCGTTCCTCACGTTCTCAAGCGTGTATGGATGTATGTTCGCGAAATGATGTCTCAGTAGGATTAAAAAAGGTGCGGCAAAACATATTAAATCCTACTTCGAATCATAAACTGTTGAGCATTTTATAGTCTTTATAAATTTATGTAATCTCGGGCTAAATGCTTCGTTAATACAAGGAGCAACTTGATGTGCAGATTAATGCGCGGAACAATTTATAGACAATTACGGTAACCAACGCCGCCCCGGGATCAATTAACACAAAGGCGCTATTGCAAATTAGACTAACTGGACACCTATCTAGACACCTACCAGTATTAGATATTCGTGATTGTGCTCCAACTACCGCTGCGATTTATTGCACAGATCTGTAGATAGTAATTTTCATCGATACAGTAATATATTTTAATTAATCATTAATACTAACAAATGATTTGTATTAATTAACAAACTATTCCATTTTATCTATGAGTAATTGAACACACCTTGGGGGATTACTATTACTGTTATTCAACCATTTTAAATAGCTCAACACACCTTGAACAAATACTTTAGGTCGAGATTTTGACAAGTCTGACTCATACGGGGGTGTTTTCTAGAATTTTAGATGTTGTAATTGATATATATATATTTAGAGGCGAGTCCAAATGAGTGGGCAATCTATCTAAGTCCATCCCAGGACGCTGGAGGCTCGTAAATACGCCGAGTCACCACTACTCTCTCAAGGGCTTCCAAACAGTTTTATACAGTTAGCTTAGTTGTTTAATGTTTTTATTGAAAGTGATAAGATGTAATCATTTTGTCAGATAGAATAAGCAACACCGTCTTACTATATCTGCGCTGATAGCATCGTATTATGAAAATCTTGTTTCTGTAAGGTACGATTCACATACAGAACGTGGTGTAGATGTGACGCTGACGTGACACGGACGTGCCACGATCAATACATACATAAATGATGAAGATAACACGTGGCGTGGACGTAATGATAATTATGTTTTACAGAAAATTATCACATTTGTTTGTAAAAAGAAATGCATTCGACATCGTCACGATTTGAATTATCATGCATTTCAATGCGCTTGTATCACCTGCTCTTGTATATTTTATTTTGGCGTAAAGAAGTGACTGACGGTCATAGTGTATGCGGGGAAGCTCACACACTTCACACTTTGTCTACGTTCTATCCGCATCCTGACGTCACATCTGTTTATAAATAGATACTACTATGTGCTATTGTTGTATGAAATATTATGGGATACAAGCGATATACAAACGTCTCGTTCTTTCTGTGTGAATTGCGCCTAAGTTTGTGGAGGTCAAAGCAGTTGCTTCATGGAAAACCAGAAGCCCGGTACGGACGGTATAACGGATGTATAGACTGGCCTAGTGCAAGGTTACAGTGCCACCAATGTGGAAACCTAGGACACCACACAGCACACGCTCTAGGAGAGCTCTGCGTGGGCTGCCGAGTAGTGGATTCCGGTTGATCACATCAGGCAAGATCTCTTTCTGCTGGTAATAGTAGCGGCTATGTTGGCAGACCATGAATGCAGTAGTCTTCTTCTCCGAAGGCCTAAAGGCGTGAGACCATTAGGTGGCTCTAGTATGTTTGTAATCGAGTCCCAGTACCATTCAGCATACTGTATTTCCATCGGGTAACAATAAAAGAAGACTGGTGACCCTAAACCCGGAAACCGATAGAAGTTTCGTATTATAAGTAATAATCTCAGCCAGTGAAGGCCCAATGGACTGGGGAGGCCGTTGTTCAGCAGTGGACGTTCTTGGACTGATATGATGATGATGATGAAATACCCTCCTTGCAGGGCAAAGGCTTCTTGTTCTACGAGCGGCTCTCTGAAGATAGGTGTGGCCAGCCAGGTCGCACAGAGACGGGGCCCGTCAAACTGTAATGGACTGATACCTGCCGGGGGTGCGGTCTAATGCTGACAAAGCGTCCACCAGCCAGAGGTAAGTGGAAGGACGCCGTGGGGTTTTAGCCGGTAAGAGTCCAGTATGTCCTTCCGCCCTTCCCAAGGGGGAGAAAGTCCATGAGGATTCCTCCACGACAAAAAAAGGGCAAAGGCTTCTTCTCAAACAGTGAAAGAACGAGTATTAATCACTACGCTGGCAGGTGTGACGTATTGGCTATTTCAGACCATTATTATTTCTCACTACGTTTGAAATAAAACATCGTGAGATCGTGCTAGATCAATAAATGGGCCCATTAATGTCAGTGGCATCTTATTTAAAAAAACCGGATAAGTGCGAGTTGAGCTCGGGTAGAGAGGGTTCCGTATGACGAATATGTTATTGTTATATATGTTCTTTTTTAATCTAGCACAATAATTTGTGCTAGATTAAAAAAGACAAAACAAACTAATGTTTGTCGTAACTAATAGAAGTATGTATGGCACCGAATTTTAAAGAGAAATTGCTGAATATATTGTCTATTGTTGAAATCTGCCTTGTACCATTAGTTTATCCCAAGAACAATCTTAACATTGTAGTTGAAAAACATGTTTTCCCATACATTCCAACTGCAAACATAAGTTTGTACGCACAATATGGAAAAATTTACCGTGTTATTTAAAGACCTTCTTATAGACTTATATTAGACTATGATTTCGAGACTTTTTGCGCACAGATAAGTCAAAACAATATTTTGACTAACCTCGACGTTTCGGCCAAGTTGCATTGACCGTGGTCACGAGAAGACTAAAGTATGGGTGTGATCGTCTTGATTCGGGGGGTGACTATTTTCTTATGGACTTTTAATAAAGAGTCCTGTAATCTATAAGTATATTTCGTTTTTAATTTTTTTATTTGGGCTTTTTAATTTAGGATATAAAGGTGGAATGGTAAGTATTCTACTATTTTATTGAATGAGTTTTAAGTTACATTTATATAATATTATAAATATAATTATATTTGAGTCTCTCAATAGGCCCTTCAATTTCATATGTTACATATTCAAAATCATTTATTAACGATACACATCCGTGTTTGGGTCGCAGAAATTCATTTGTGTACCAAATTTTAAATTGACGGGTCGGATAGGATCCGGTAGATTTGGAGCAAACTGACTGTAACAGACAAACACACGAGTGATCCGTTAAGGGTTTCGCCGTTTTTTTATTCGGACAGTAGGAACCCTAATAAGTATATACATATGATATTGAAAATTTCACATTGGTAAATGCCAGGTTATGCCCCGCAACCCATTGCTTAAGAAGCAAGTCCATAAACCCCCGGGCATAACTACGTTTTTTTATAAAATAATTATTACCAATCATTTAAAGTCACAAATTTAAATAACTTTAAATTGTCGCGTCTATATCGTCTTAGTTGCTCGCAGGTCATTAAAGCGATCATTCCTAGCGAGCCCTTGTCGAAGGTTTATGGGATCTATGGCTATCTATTCCATTGTTAAGGTGACCAACAGGTGATTTTAATTGAATACCCCATAATAAGAGTACAGCTACTGACTTTCAATGAAGCAAAGATAAAGTAGTTAATATTTTTTATAATTCCAGTGAATTATTTCTCGTTTATTACTAAAGTGTTTAAACAATATATTAATAACTGATTTTATTGATGACTAATTTAAAATAATTATGTTAACAATTTCCTTCATCATTTCGGCCAAATAAAGTCCACTGCTGGACACAGGCCTCCCTCAAAGATCACCACAACGACCGATATCGGTGTGTTATGTGCTCATTGGAGGGTTTTGCCACAATCGCCACGCTTGGCAGGCGGGTTGGCAATCGCAGTTGAGTTGTTGTTGTTGATGTATTCGAAGGACGCTGCTGCCCATCCTCCGGATAATCTTTTACGGCACCCACGGGATGAAATGGGTTGGTGCTATTCGTAGCCGGCACCACACGGCAACAATTTCCTTACCAGTATCTAATCTTATAATTTAAAATTCAGTTGATCCACCTGTGATTAATTCATGTTTTGAATCATTACAGCTATTGACTTTCAATTAATTGAAGATAAAGTAGTTAATAGTTTTTATACGTCCAGTGAATACTAACGTGTTTAAACAAGATAATATTAATTAATTTTAATAATTACTAACTTAAAAGAATTGTATTAACAATTTCCTTACCAGTGTCTAATCTTATAACTTGAAATTCAATTGATCCACCTGCGAATAACTCATGTTTTTAATCATTACAGCCACTGAATTTCAATGAAGGAAAGATAAAGTTAATATTTTTTACAATTCCAGTGAATTATATCTCGTTTATTACTAACGTGTTTAAACAAAATAATAATAATTGGTGTTATTAATTACTAATTTATCAAGAACTGTACCTATTAGCAATTTCCTTACCGGTAGCTAATCTTATAACCTGAAATTCAATTGATCCACCTGCGACCAATTCATGTTTTTCTTAACAGAATTTCGTGCAAAACATTAAAATTCAAGTGGAGAATTAATAAAGAGATAAATAAATTTAAGAGCAGAGGGAATGTGGGTCTGCCGTTACGGGCCCGGTTCGCTTTATGTGCATATTGAAGATGGATGGCGCAGTGTGCGCTGCGGCAAGGCGCGGGCGGGTGAGGTGTACGGGGGCCGGGAGACGCACCGCCCCCACCGCGCGTTGTAATGGCCGCGACCACTCCAGCCCCGTCAGACGACAAAAATGCCATAATAATGGCCCCTGAATAGTTTTTGCTGCACCGCTCTAAATACCCGCTGAGCCCCTAGTACGTGACGACACGCCGGTCATCTCTCTTTTATTGAGAAATTCGTCAGTTTTATACTCGTATGGAAAAACGGCATGTCGAAGGCCCGGAATCCGGTTGTGTCATTTCAAACACTTGATAAGTATCGTTTGGGAACTTCTTACGTTCAGAATTTCAGCGGAGCTTCTCTCGTTTAGTATTCGACGAATGCGAGTTTTTTATCCGCCTTGAGGATGGCACGGTCACCTTCAGGACGCTTTAATTGTGAACCAATAAGAAACTTTAAGAAATTTGTTTCTTTTATAGATACGAGATGCTCCACTCCACTGACAATGCATTATTAATGGCTATTCGCATTGTAAATATATAAGAAAGCCATCTGAAGCTCATTAACCACTGGATTGAATAAAGTCCTTAGCTAATTTTTATACACAGTGTTTTAAGCTACGGATGTTTTGATTATTATAGGTACCTAATGTAAATTCGAGTATTCGCCAAGGCTAAATTGTTAATAAAACAGTCGAATTCAATATTTAACTAAAGGTAATGAAGGTAGATTACTGTGTTTCTGGATTAAGAATATAGCACCACTACATCTCCTCCCGCAGATGTTGTAAAAGGCTAAACCAGAAGGATGGGAGAGACTAAAAGCAGCGTCCCTTCTATGGAACAGCAGCCAATCTGTGCGCTTACCAACCCGCCTTCCAAGCATGGTGTGTATCCAAACTGGCGCTTCGTGTCAAAATGAGGATACACGGCATGACACCGGTCGTTATGGAAGTCTATGGAGAAGGCCTTTGTTAATCAGTGGACGCCCTTTGGCTGAAATAATAATGATGATGAACAAACGTGGGAGCCAGCATTTATGGAGCTGAGCTGCAGGAATTCAAAGTAGGTATGATCGAATGTAATAAGTGATCGTTTATGAACTAATAAAACATTGCTGAACAAAATCCGAAACAGAACAAAATGTCTCACAGTCATCAAACAGCTAATTAAAAACAACGATCTGCTAATAATTGACAGTGTTATTATCGAGGCGGTGTTATTAAACGTCACAAAAGGTGGACCAATTAAGAATTTCCCCGAATGTCCAACCGAAAAGTTCAGAATGATAGCACCGTCAATTATGGCTGGCCGCCTCGCAGCCCGCTCAGCCAATTACCAACCAGCCCACCGATTGATAAAAAAGAGTCTCGAAAAATTCGCCCAAACAAATTTGGGTTATCTGTGACGGGGAACCGCAGGCACTACGTGAGGTTACTTTCCCAAAGACCGATTTCGGCCACCAAAACTTAACTGTCGATAATGTTAATAATTATAAACCAAGAAAATTGTAAGTTGATAAGTCTCTTGGAAGCGCTGACTAATTTGGAGACGTAAAAACTGTAACGATGAGGTTGAAATTCAACTTTTCATGAATATGATTTTATTTACGAGTCGAGGACCAGAGGAACCTCTAAAAAACTAGTTCGCGCTTCATGTATGAACCATGACGCGGTCGCAAGAACAATCACTGAGAATAATTCATATGCGGAACGCGCTGCAAACGTCCAGCACCGATTTACGGGCTGCTTTTGCGCTACTGTCACGACCGGTATCTTAGTTACTTTCAAAATAATTGGATTTCGATTGTGCGAGAAAAAGGCATTCGCAGGGTGCCCGTCATTACTGGTTACCTTTTACAGACTGTATAAATCGTAATTGGGGATGTGTAGCGAGCGCTATCGCGGCATCGGTCGTGTCTAACGCTAGGATACGCGGGCTTAAGGAGCCCCATGCCTATTTAGTTCCCATATCAGTGGCTATTGGAAGGGGCGCCGGGCCCGGCGACACCTGTATGCGTTATTTTGTCGCATAAATTGTCGTCAATTCAGTCGCGAGGCGGTCGCGTCCCCTGGTTTATTGAACTCCGTATCCAGATAAGGCGCGGCTTCCACGTAGTAGCGGTGAAAATATCCCATAATCTCGTAATTTTTCCCGCTCGTTTGCATTTCCTGCAGGAGTTCGTGAGCGAGTCATGCACTTCTCATAATTAATTCAATTCAAATCACATCGCCCACGAGTCTTCCAATTTATCTGGTGCACCTTTTACGGAGTACGATTGTACTCACTGAGATTTCTCACACTATGACTATAGACTGTATTCCTGTTTACCTTTGCTCCCCCCCATTTAAGAATACGTAATATAAACCGCGTTGCATATCGTACGAATTGTACGTAACTAGATAGTGGCAGGGTATTAGCACACAATAAAGTTATCTAAGAAGAATCTGCTATGTTTGTAAGCGCTCTCCTAAAACGTCTATTTTCCGCACAGGCAATGGAAATGTCGTCGAGCCTGGATAAACGGGTGTGCGAGCGCAGGGAACGTGGCAGAGGCGCGGGGGGTGGGCGCGTGTTCTAATGAGGTGCGCCCAGTGTGCGCGGGCGCTGCACTCACGCACGCTCGCCAGCGATTTATGTACTTAGGTATGCATTTAAAATGAATGCTTACGCCCATTTCAATTACGCAATATTAGCCAAGCTGTATTACTTTACAAAAAATAATTTGTTTCTTAAAATCACAGCAAGAAAAATCACATTTAAATAAACACGACCGGCCAACGTAAATCAAGATTAGTGAGGATTTCCAAACAGCCGTGACACATGAACGCCAGAAATAGTTTCTTAATGACATCTCTGCCATTTATACTTAAGTGATTTTCAGTACCTAGTTGGTATTGGTGCCCGATGAGGCTCGTGAGTTATTTAAGTATTCACATAAACATTAATACACTTATTTCTCGATCCCGAAACCCTAGAGGTGCTTAAGCTTAATAAATATTAGCAAATAGGCACTTCGTATGTACTACCGTAACGCACTGGCTTTTAAACGAATTGCTTCGCATAACAATAAAAACGCCTATGGGCCCTTTCACACATTCTAATGTGCCCAATGCTCCTTCATTTGTCGGGGGCTAGCACGCAGTGGAAATATTTTCCCAAATCCATACAGCCTTAAGGATCTCATAAAGCAGTCGTTTTCCCCACGCGAAAGTATGGAAGTGAGATTTATGTGGGGGACTTCGGTCTCGAGCCCGGGGCTTTGCGATGATGAATTGACACTTTTTCAGTGGTGCCTACAAATTTCAACTCCTACAATATACGCACCCGGAATGAACAATGAGAGGTAAGAGTTGCCGCCGTTATGGCTTGGAAAACTTTTAATGTCTCCAATGAGGTAGAGTTTCCATAAATATTTCCATTCGTGAGATTAGTAGCTCTTACTGAAAGTTGAATAACGACTTGAAGTACCTACGGTTAGTTAAGATTAAAAATGAATTTCTATCATTTTAAAACGCCAATTTTTCCAACATTTTTGAAATGATGTTGTGCCACAAGGGTTTGTCTATTTATATTTTAATTTTCCCCTCATTATACAGTTTGAAGAGTCATGCTCAGGTGTACCTGGGGCCAGCAAAAAGTATAAACACATTAGAAACATGAACGGCCCAACGCCATGGCTTCACGTCACGGAATCTCGGCTTGCATTTTTGCATAACAAACCGAGCTATGATTTATTGACTGCGTTTTATCAAATCGACTTAACTTTGAAACTGTTTGTTAAAAAAGTAATTATTTACTCCTTCTTTGTTTTTTCTACGATGATTCAGGTTTACTTTATGAAAATAAATGAATATATAACAGTGTATACATGTAAATGAAATAAAAACTAGCACATGCAAAACACTACACAATTATGACTTCATTCAAGCTTTAGGCAATCGTCTAAATTATAATAATAAGCGGGCGTGAGCTCGGTCGATGGCTCGTCTTAATAAAGCCATTATAAATATCTGATTCCTCGGTGTACGTCCAGTCGTTCGACGCCAAATGCTAAAGGGTTACCGTCGGTCGTATATTTTACGAGACAAGGATAATTTAAATGGGGCTTTCTTATCGTCTTATTTATCGACAACCATACGTATTTTGACATGTAATATCCTCTCGCGTGTCAACTGCCGGCAGCAGTAGACACAATAGATTTTTAATTGTGTCTCGTTTTGCGGCACGCTATGAGATATTATATGAGATATGACGACACGGCTGGTGCAGTGGCTGATACTGTCGATTGCTGCGCTCCGGGTCGCGGGTTCGATTCCCGCACGGAACAAATATTTGTATGATCTGCAGGTAGTTGTTCTGGGTCTGGGTGTATTGTGTGTGAAATTTGTGTCTGTAAACGCACCTACGACACAGGAGAAATCCTAGTGTGTCGCAACGTTTTAAAAAAATAAGTAAATACTACCTGTAGACTTTAAGTGTAGCTAAGTTTTAATTCAAATATATACATACCTAACTACAGAGCTTCGAGTTTCGGGCATAAAACCGTCGTGATACATTCATAGAGCGAGCGTGCAGCCGTGTGCTACGCCTATTATGTATATATTAAACGTATATTATTAAACGCACCTACGACACAGGAGAAATCCCAGTGTGTGGCAAAGTTTTTTCAAAAATAAATAAAATAAGTAAATACTACCTGTAGACTTCAAGTATAGCTAAGTTTCAATTCAAATATATACATACCTAACTACAGAGTTTCGAGTTTCGGGCATAAAACCGTCGTGATACATTCATAGAGCGAGCGTGCAGCCGTGTGCTACGCCTATTATGGTTACGAAGTCCTTTCGTTAATGTATTTGCATTTCAGAAAAGATTTCCTTAATTTCTGCGTCCCTTTCGTTTTGTTTCAATTAAACCATTTTTACCTTAATAACGAATGTGCGCACGCGATAATAAGCATGTTCGATCAAATTCACAAGACAGTAAGTTCATGAAATTATTTCAATATTTCCTATTATATATTCGCATACTTTAAGGTCGGCGACGGACTAACAAAAAATAAACTGGAGATAGGTATATTCGATGCTGTAACCGGTGATTTAAGCGGCCGGCTAGCTAACAATAGTGGTCTCGGTCGTATGAATAAAACGTATACAAATTTAATCAAAGAGAAATCTATTAGTAAAATGAGAAGTACGGAAGGGAGCGCACCTATACATATTCAACGAGGCACTGCATCACGAACGGGCCAATTTATGCAGCAACTCCTGAGAGTATCTTACTTTTACCTCGGCCATATGTAAAACTAGAGTGTTTCTTTGCGCGATCAGATCGTCACCTGGTAGACAGGTATATTTATTATTTCTTAGCAACATAGTTCTGGCTTTAACATTTACCAACATTTAAACCTACTTCTTCTATTTTTATATTATCGTAGTAAAAACTGAAATTAAAGTGAATTGAAAATGCAGCTAGCGTGTCACATTGTTTTCAATTTCATTAAAAACTCACCATAATTTTATACGTTGAATTAAATCCAGGTGAACGCTTACATTAAGCTTTATAGTATGTAAAAAGCAGGTACTGGCAGGCTACCGACTGCCTAGTTGGGTCTCTGCACAAGTTTCCTTTAAAGTATTAATCAAGAGCCATGTCGCGTTTTACCTTTCCTTTTTTATTTTGCAAGTGCATCTGCCCACTGTATATAGTAATATATTTTATAACATAACCTTTATAATGATATATTTACTAGTGAAACTTACAAATGCTATCAACAACTCCATTCCTCTATGACTTTGAGTAATTAACTACTTTCCTAATGGATATATTTAGGAATATCATAAAGACTACAACTACTGGCTGGAGGCCTCTTTTGGCTTCGCCAGAAAACGACCGGCTAAGCAACCACATTTCCCTGAAAAGTATGCGAGAAGCCCAAAAAAAAAAAAAAGACTACAACTATTTTCACCCTCATTAGGAAAATAATTGATAATCATCCTGTTGTTATGTGCTAACTTTGACCTTAACCTGATAAAATATTTATAAATACTTCAACGCTGGGACAAATAAATATGTTTTCACAAGGAAGCGTGTTAGGGCCCAAATATCAAAACGTGTATGGCATTTTCCGTTACATTTTGTTAAGTCAGTGTAGTAAGACGCATCAACAGACGGTATCGCTTACAAAACGTAGACTTTATCTCGTTACGTTGTTATGTACAGTTAGTCCTGGAAGCACGAGCCAGCTAGAGGTTCCAGTTTTGCACCCATATTGTTACCGGATCGTTTAGTCTGAACTGACCCCAAGTTATTGTTATGTAAAAGGGTAATATGAATATTCTATTTCCATTAATATAATTTAAATAAATTCTGGGAATACTTTGTTAGTTTCGTTGATAGAAAATAATATCTTAGTAGTGTAGAATATGATATTAAAAGAAGTATAACTCATCTCGTAACAAAGCTATATTCCATTTTTAAATTAGATAACGTAGAAATGTAGTGCGTGTAGCACCAGACAGACGCTAAAAGATCGATGTCCCAATTGGGATCCAACTTAGACGGGGTGACGACGGAATAACTGTTCCAGGCTTTGGAATTTGTTTAATACATCTTGTTTTAATTACTGCTAGCCAAATTATAATGGAACTTTCCAAATTTATTGGCACCATGAGTAGGAAAATAAATTGTTAGGATTTTATTGAAATCTTGAAAGCGGATAATACATGAATTTCGTTCACGAACACATCATATACAACTAAGATAAAATTGTAAATTTGTTATGTTTACACATACTATGTAATATTTTATTATAAGAGCGACAGGTGTAGTGGTCATTTAAGCGTATTTTAATTATGAGAACACTAAATGTCACATGATAAATATATAAACAAAGTATTTCAAATTTAATCATCCAATAAAATAAATTTATTTTGCTATTATCTAGTACATAACAGAAATAGTATCTCGATAAATGTTGGCAATATAATAGTGGCCTTAGACGTATTTGAATATCTTGGTGCGCATCGGTCGCCGGCCATTGTTGTCGCTACCCAGTATGGACTTAATTAAGGAGGGGTAGAATAGGTGGAAAGATCTACGGGAATTTACAGGATGGTCACTGGTCGACTAAATAAGTAGATACTTATGTAACCTGATAACTGAAGTGCTCGAGGTGTGGATTACTAACATGGAAATTGTAGCTATCTGTTCAAATACAATGATAAATTTATGGAAAATTAATAAATAGCGCAGCTAAATTTAAGTGATGCAAATCATTGGCTTTCAAAGAGACATATGATACATAGTTATCGTTTAATAAAAACCCAAATCCCTTTGATATTTATATATGGACAACAACTTCCAACACTGTCGAAGTTGCTACCCCTTTATTCGAAACATGGCTGTCTGTCTGCATCAAAGCCATAATATTAATGTTTGCCGTCTCAACGTTTATTTGCTTTCAAATTCGGCTGCTGGGAAATCAAGATGGTAAACTTACAGCACTTGTAGTGGCCACCGTTCAGACCTCAGAGAATAATAAAACAATATTTCGAACGTTAGTTTGAGATGCCGTGTGGTCGACCTATAGTTACTTGCCGTTAATTGGAGCCACTAAAGTTAGTAGTAGCAAGTACTCAAAGAATTTAGTTTATGCATAAGCGGAACTTGAGCAGATCTAGACGGCAATGTAGCGATTCCTATAATCTTAGAAGTTTTCAACGAAGCATGTGAATCTTTAATTATTTATAAACAACAGTTGCTCCTCTAGTTTCCAATAAAGAGAGATATCTTTTGTTTTGTAACGCTTTATCTTTCAAAGTAAATAATTAAATGAAATAAACGAAGTGAAAAAGAAGTCGCGATTCTCATAATGGAATCAATTAAGTGGGTACACATATAATTGTGTTAGCGAGTCAATGGCAAGCGTAACTCGTAATTAAAATAGTTTATTCTAATCCAGTATTCAACTAAGTCGAGTTTTTCCGCGACTGTACAATGATTATGGCGTGGGGTTTGTTGGAAGCGATGAGCGAATAAAGCACGGGTGAGCTTTTCCATTAGAAAATTTTAATATTACGCTTATTACTACCCAAGAGGCATATAACATTTTTTTAGCTTTGTACATTTTAGTCCTATTTAATTTTTCTTTATTTTTATGTTTCTGTGTGTGCATAAATTATAAAATAAATAAATAAACATTATCCAATGCCTTTGATTCCGAATATACGTGGTGGAGCAAGAAGTACTAAAGTATGCGGCGTAGCAAGTACTACGCCACCAAATCACGCCAGTACGCCAAAAACCATGTTACTTCATAAAATTATGTAGCTTGATCTAGAATATGAAAAGGTTTATTGTCTTGTGTATCCAAGAGTATAACTCATATAATAATATTAAATCCTCGATGTCGGAATGCGTGTACTGCAGGATCACCGTTTCCCGCTTCGCTTCTACACTCAGCCCATTCAGGGACAGGCCGCGGAGTTTACTGCAGGGATATAAATTAAATGCTTACGTTTCGCTTGCCCCGCTTCGCTAGTTTAATTAAGCGTCTCCTCCTTTGTGTCTGCATGTGCGTACACATTCAACATGTTCCCTGTTGTTCTTAGAGACCACTGGAGACGCATTGTCCCATTCTATCGACCTATAGTTATTCGGCTTGAATTTAAATTCTAACCGTTGCTTTTGGAGAGAGCGTTTCTTAAAGGGTTGGGTTGATACATCTTTTACGTATGGGTTTAAAATAATGCACTCTCTCTAAAAATTGTCTTTAAATAGTCTGGGATAAAACATGAACACATTTAATAATTTACCAAACGACACAATTATTAGCAAAAAGGGCAACTTAATCTGGCTTTTTGTGTCTGGATTAAGAATATAGCACCAGTCCATCTCCTCCCACTAGATGTCGTAAAAGGCGACTAAGGGACTCTAAACCAGAGGGGTGGGCAGCAACATCCCTGCTGTGGAACAGTAGTCATACTGCGCTCACCAACCCGCCTTCCAAGCGTGGTAAGTTTTGGCAAATACCCCATATAAAATGTCAACACAATTGTGGAAATCTATGGGGAAGGCCTGTGTTCAGCAGTAAACATCAGTGAATCTGGTAATAATACAGACATCTATTTATCAGCTAACGAATATTAACTAGGAGATGATTTAATACGGTGATATGTAAATTACGACATAGAACCCCCGTACATATGGAGCTTTATGTATAAACTGTCCACATAATTCCATCGTGTAAATTGCTAACACAAAATGTGTTAAAAAAGCAACGTTAATTTGTACTGACAAACTGTGCGCAACATGGTCGTGAGATTAAATTTTCAAACATGACGCCCTCAATTAATTTTTCCAGAGGAAAAATTTTCATCATGTCTGTGCAGAGTAACCTGTAACCTGTTTAATCTGGGAGAACACTGTTAGGGGGAAAAAATTGATAGTACCTGATACGACAGCTTTTCGGGAGTCCTATTTTTCCCCGTAGCACAGTTTTCAATCACATTCATAAACGAACCAAAAACACACACGTTCTGCGACGAAGTTATTCGAATACTACAAAAACTTTAAGCCGTTTATCGGTCGGTTCTTTAACAGGTACCAAAGCTTTTTTACCTGAACAATGGAGACTTTCTCTCGAACAATAACTAAAAAAACTCTACTTTTTGTTCACCCGTTGCAGCAAAACCAACTTTCTCTTTGCACTTGTGCAATAAACAGTTACTCTACAAATAGACAAAGAAACAAGATTCACTCAAAAAAGATTTTTACAGTCAGTATATGTCGCGTCTTCGATCGAGCTATCCGATCCACGGCACAATCGTGATGATACTGAAAAACGGTATTCTTTTATCCAGAAATCTCTTAACGAGGTTAGTTTAGGCAAACTTTTGTGATGTGATTTTTTGTTCCATTTTATTCGGGTCCATATGAGTACGTTATATCGTCGTTTCAAAGCTGTGAGTCCAAAATGAAAGGGTTGTACCGTTCGTGCGAGTTTCGGATGCGCAGGAGTGAGCGTGATGCAACAATTCCGTTGATGGCTGCCCGGTTAGAACGGGGAACACGTTTAGAGAATAATTTGAATACCGAAATGCAGATGGCTTCTTTTATCTGAGGGGCTCCGGACCCACCGAACTACAAGTTAATTAAGGTTTGCCCATCAATTAAATATTGGTTTTGATTGTTTTCATTTTGCAGATTAAGTTGTGTTCTTGATTTATACATTGCTTATGAATCTTAATTAAGAGATTTACTGCGGGTTTCGCGAACTGGTTAAGTGAGGCAATTTTAAGTGTATGTGATAAAGTATAGGTACCTAAGTGAGTATGTAAATGAGTTGATCGATGAGAATTTCTAGTCGGTATCGATACCAACTAATGTAAATGTAGCGAATGTAATAGAAGATTGATTTCATTACCTACTTATAAATTTTAGTCACTTACAACAAGTAACCCTTTCAATAAATCGTCTCAGTCAAATCCCGCACGTTTCTATCGAATCTAGGACGATGCATTCGTTCAACGAACGGATTCACTGAGCGAAACACCAAAATTTATTGGGTTAGTAGTTGCCGTAGGTCGATAAAACTACAAACCGACAACAGAACGGCGTATCTCAATAAATTGGAAAGAAAAAAATACGACCTAAGACAGAAAGAAACAGAGTAACGTTTTCCGCGATGCCACTCGAAGGTTGTATGACTGAAAAGAGCAATGCGCAGTGCAATTTTGTGATATCTTTTTCACTCTTTCAATGGCGGGGCTGGTAGGCGACATACGGACGGTATAGTGTTGAATTAGCATATTTATTGCTAGTTACACGACAAAATAAATTCATCTAAAGCCATTGGGCCTAGTCCATATTTGCTTTATTTTTTATTCTCATATTCTAGCTTCCGCTTCGCTGTTCTGGGTGTGGCTGGGGTGGTGACATATTCAGGAGCTTTATCTTAATTATAAAACGCAATATTGCATGTATTTCTTAGCGATAAGATTAAAATATTGATATCAAAATCGATGATGACTGTAAGAATTCCAAATATTCTCCAAAATCGAAATGGAATAATCATTATGCTTATAATCCCTAAAGGTCCGTACGTAAAGGTGCATCTTCGTTCCCTTAAATGCCGTTTACTCTTGATTGTTTTACTTACCAAATATAATTTCTAGCATGCGCAGATTCAGTAAAAATTGTGTCCAACCTGGGATTTGGGACGCGAAAGCAGTTTTAAGCCGTCTAAGTATGACACTAATTAACTGAAAGAAGTCAAATGATTCCAAAGATTTTCTTTGTGTCGAGAGTACATTTTAGTGAATTTTATTACTCCAGTGTTTTGCCACGTGTACGGCATTGTCAGTGCAGCACAGAGACAGTTCGGGGTGCAGGTGTGGGCATTTGTATGGTTTATTGGAACAATACCGGACATTAGAATAGATTCATTAGACAATAAACTTTAAATGGTCAAAGTTCTCTCTCATGATATATTTTACAAAGCTACATCAGTTCTGACGGCTATAAGACTTGTTACCTTATCTGATCATGGTAGTTCATCATAACCATTTCATAGTAACAGCCTAAGAATACTAATGCTCTACTTAACCCTCAAACTTGTCGATAGATGTAGTCCCATGCTCCTGGTATTTTATGGAGTACCTAGGCTTCATTTTGTAATTGGAACAACCTGTGCAAAGTTATTCGGGCTTCATTGTTTATCTCATGAAATGTCAAAAAACGCACTCCTGGAATTTCTTGATATCAAAGGGGGAAGAGGGCACCGTTTTAGTACTCATGCATAAAAAGGAAGATACGCTATACCTATTTGACTTAGTTATGGTGAATTCAGTATTGTGCATTGATCATGTTAAAGGAATACATATATTTATACATATACATAGTTTTTACTGTTTGAAGTAGCTGGCAAGGGGTAAAAACCGTGCTTGTAGTGGTTAAGTGCCCACACGCTGTATACTAATTATTTCTCCAGCCTTGATACGCTCCTTGAATCTCTTCCGAGTACAAGCACCTAATAGCCATGGGTGACTTCTATGCCAACCTCTTGAGGAATACCCCACGTTCTTGAAGACTAACAGCAATCTTGGAATCGTCGAATCTCACGTCTCACAATATCTACACCGACGATTTCTGCTTTGATCTAATAATCACGTTTTCACTGGATTTTGTGGCTAACCATGGCAAGGTCATAGTTTCTGGTCTCTCTACGGCCAGATCTATCATTCGTATAAAATTAAACCCCGTAAATAGTGACCTGCCCTTGCCTTTCTTCAGAGGTTTGTGAGGTTAGATCAAGGAAAGGTTAACAGCGATGTACAATCCGAAATTTTTCAAGCGTCTCTTAAGAAACAAGGCTGCTCTACTGAAGACCCAATATTCTCTAAAAGCATGCTCCACTCAAGTTTGTTAGAGTGAGAAGTCTTTTGGCTCCATGGATTACCCCTTATGTCCGAATGGCAATGTGATGACGTAACAGTGCCTTTGGAGATATAGAAGGGATCGTGGTGAGCAGAACTTTTGCCTGTACAAGTTAGCGAGAAATCGGCGTAACCAGATGCTAAGAGTGTCTATGCGCTGACACATTTTTATAAATGGTCTCTGATGATGGACTGATTAATGAAAGTTTTTAAAATCACTCGGCATATTCAAATCACCATACTATATCGTACCTTCTAACTTGTCTCTCAACAATTTGAATCAGCCTTGTTCATCATCAAGTAAAAGAAAGAAGACGGAAAAGAAAGAACTAATACTCATGCATACGATTTATTTTGTTGGATAGGCTTACTTTTTACCCTGTTTCATCTGATGTTAATCAACGATGTTGCATGCTTACAAAAAACAATATAAAATCAATTTTAGGATATTAGTTCCATCGATATTGCTTCCCGACTCATTCTCATTTTCACTTGTGACCGACCTTGAGATTTGCAAGACTTTTACCTCTTTAAAATCTAAAGCTACCTGTTAGCTGTGACAGCGTTAGCAGGACGATGATATCGGTAATTCTTGATAATGTAACCGTTTTCGCACTTACCATCTTCTCTGCTGACGGGTACCTATTCCCTTTAATCTGGCGTAAGTCTTTCATTATACCTCTTCCAAAGAATTCTAACCCAGTTTAGCTAATTATTTCCGGCCGATATCCATAACCCGATTCCAATCTTAGGTTCCAGAAGCAGTTGTCCAGAAACAAACCTCCTTTCACGTCTTTAAGACTAACTTGCTATTGCAATATCAATCCGTATTTCAGCCTTGTCACAACACATATACTGCTTTACTTACCGTCACAGAAGATATTAGGTGCGGTATGGAGAATTCGAAACTAATGGTCTTAATTAATTTGATTTACTTATCAGACGCTTTTAATACCAATGACCACAATAATATCCTTGCCATTCTGTTGCAAATAGTGGTCTCGTCATCATCCCAGGGTTGGTTCTCATTATATCTTCGAAGTCGCCTGCAAGCAGTAGGGTATCGATCAGGAATTATCTGATTGGTGCCACCTGGAAACGGGTGTACCACAAGGCGGTATACTCTCTCCCCTTTTTTTCATTATTTATTTATTCTATCACTAATATACATACTGCGATCTGTTTATAAAATTAAGAATTTCATTTAGCACTAAAACCCACTAAATCCCAGTATCTGCTTCCTGCATTGAATGTAACTCAGAGGCTGCAACTCAGAATTATCTCGAAACCTTACCTAAAATGGGATCGCCTGAACAACTGCAATCAATTTATTTTTGGACAAATAAGATCACATCTCTTTTTACCGTTCTTAGCTGAAATGGCTGCAAATCATCAAATCTCTTTGTCTTCTCTTCTCCGTTATTAACAATCCTTGTGCTCCTGAGTATCTCAAAGGATATTTCCATGTTTTGGTAGGTTCTCCTAGCCATAACCTATGAGCTTTTCACCATACTAGTTTTATTTCTAATTCCTCTGTGATCTCAGCAATCAAAGCCTTGAACTTACTTCCCCTTGATTAAATAATATGATGTAATACACGGTATTGTATGTAGTATATTGCAATTTATGTGTATAGCTTGGTAGCTATTGGTACCTATTGAGCAATCGTAAAGCCCGTTTACAATGGGCTCGTGAACTCAAAAAATGGGCAGAAGAAGAGCGGCGCTCTGTGTGCTTTTTTGAAAAGTCTCGCTTTGGCAGGAGATCAGATACGGACAGAGGCGTATACGGTATTGGAGGACCACCGGACGCCATAAAGTCCATGCATATAGTGGTGGAACAATTATGATATGGGCGGGTAAGTATTTGGATTGGTTGAAAAACCAAACTGATTTGTGTCAGAGGCAATGTCAATGCACAGATTGATACTGAAAAAATTGTGTCGGATGTTGTTATTCCTTTGCAAGCCCAATTTAGAACTTTATTTCAGCTTATGCATAACAATGCACCCACACACCTTCAGAGTCGTTACAAACACACTTGCTGAAGGTAAAATCAACGTACTAGCATGGCCTACTCAATTGCTAGACTTAAATCCCACTGAGCACGCATGGGATATGCTTCAAAGAAGCTCTGCCAAGTATGAATACCATACATACGTGATTTGGATGAACCCATTTTGAGCATGCCGAATCGGTGCGATTATGTTATACGAGTTAACGGTAGAAATACAGACTACTTACTGTTTGTTAATTGAATTCAATAAAAACCTTTATAGCTTTTATTTTTATCGGTTTATCATTTTTTAAACTCAGCATTAATGAAGATAAAATTTCCCATAATTCACAACAATGCTTATTCCTATCACAAAAGTCTTTATTAATGCAATAGATGCGGTACTTCGTTAGACTAGACATAGGAAAATATTTTACCTAATCAATTATTATTGGTACATTAATTTTAGTAGGATAAAAAAATATGAGAAACACCTTGATCCCTAGACACTTTTGATGTATGTATTTTACCGTAGGTACTTATGGTATGTAGATTAGTATGTAGGTGTATATATATATCATATTTTTATAGCAATGTATGGTTTTTGTAGGTACAGCTCTTTCGATGCATTTATTTTTTAACCCAAAGGGTCAGCCTTTGGTTGGTAATGCAACATGGCATTAAGTCCATTTTGTGGACCACCATTGTACATGAAAGTATTAAAAATAAATATTTGTTAAAATAGGAGTAATGCGTAAAGAATATTGTGTACGAATTGCCTCCTTCCAAGACTAAATTGAAATGTGATTCATTATGTATCGAACGTGTTTGTATTTTCCTCATTGCCGTAGAAGTTGATTTTTACCTGCAACAATAAAAAGTTAATGTTAAAATAGTATACTTTAATTCCTGCAGGCGACCTGGACAGTTCATCATTATAAATAGGTAGCGCGGGCCCTACCTGCCCTCGGCACATAGCCGGCACATACGCACACTCCGTAAACGCCTCTGACGAAACCGGTCTAACACGCTGCCGGCATACAAATGTACTCTCGTCTCGACACATTTTCCGTCTTTCATCGGCGCCAAAACATCACATAAATCTTACTCGCTCGCTCACCCGAACCAACTTCAGGCCAATGCGCGCGCCGGCCAATCAGTGCCCGCCAGACCATCGCCATATTGAATCCAGCGATCGCAGTGCCCTCTGCCCGAACTAATGCGAAATGTTTTCTGTGTTTTCCTTGTTGTATTTGCGTGTTATTCTTGGTTTTAAATGTGTTTCTTAGTTTATTTTGAATATAATCAGTGAATTATTGCCTGTTATTGTTTTGTTGGCTACCGTTAATACGTTAAAATTATGATTTTGTGTAAAAAACAACACAGTTATGTCAAAAGGACGCCGCGTCGTATACCTAAAGCTAAGTTCAGCTCATGCAATGGTTTGTTTCTAAATATATTTTGATTTATTTGTAGCATAATAAACAAATACTCCTATTCAATAGCATTAATGATTAATAAATATGACAAAAGTGATGTCTAATTAGAAGCTACTGAGTGGACTCTGACCGTTATATTAAGCTCCTACCTAACCTAAAAATCTAAATACATGATGAAAAATACCTACTCATGTACAACGCAGAGAAAGATAATTTTAGATGATACTTAGGCAAAATATTTGTATTTGGAGAATAGGTACAGCATGCTACCTAACCTACAAATGTCTATATGAATCCCATTAGAAGTTTTCTTTTGTTATGATAAGCTTTTCACATGAATGGTTGACTGATTAGACAAACAAGTAGTTTTTAATGATGTAATGAATCTTTAAAAACTACTTGTTTGTCTACTACTAAACAAATGCCATGTCAAAAGCGATCAGGATTTATTACAGATAAAACTCTATTATAAATACTCAAAGTTCAATATAAAATTCCTTTTTAACTCCTAATCTAAGTTTACCCCGTTAAGCAAATAAGCCAGCAGATACAAAAAACAATAAGTAAACAATCTTATTACTTAGATTATGAAGACTTGTATGTATTCAGAGAACTCATATTATTTATATAAGTACAATTATCTTATAAATACGAAATAGTTACGACACCGACGGACGGAATAGCTGTGATGCGCCGACGGCGCATGCGTGAAGCTAGTAGGCTGCATTAGTTTTAAGAACATAAAGTTAGACAGGTAGGGAAACACAATATAAGTATAATAATCTCCCGTAAGTTATATTGTGTAAACTACAGAATTATTATAGCGTTCTCTGTAACAGCAAGATATATATCGATGAATAGACATCATATTTGCCGCTAAACATTTGGTAAATATATTACACAATAACAATTCAAAAACCACTGAATATTGTATGTTTTTGCATCCATTTTGAAACAGAATCATTAAAAGCTATTAAATCATACGCAACAGCCGTCCAATTTAATAGGTTTGATTGATTGCCGGCTCAGAATACCACCACTCCATCTCTTCCCGTGGGTGTCGTAAAAGTCGACTAAGGGATTAGCCGGAGTATGGGCAGCAGCGTCCTTCGAGTACATTAACAACTCAACTGCGATCGCCAACCCGTCTGCCAAGCGTGGCGATTATGGCAATACCCCCCAATGAGCCCACAACTTACCCATATCGGTCATTGTGGTGATCTATGAGGGAGGCCTGTGTCCAGCAGTGGACTTCATTCGGCCGAAACGAACGACGATGACGATGATTGATTACTTCATATAATTAATTATTATTAAGGGTACAACATGTCTATTTACCCATGTAAATTTACACTAACAGCATTACAATGGCACTGACAATGTCTTATCGAACTAGAGCTAGATATCTTTTTTAAGGCTTCCGTATTCTAAAAACTTGCTATGAATAGTATGTGCTAAATTAGTATTTTTTACGCTGACAAAAACAAAATAAGAATATTGCCATATATCCAGATTTTTCAGTCCAAGTTTATCTGCATCTTTTTCTTCTGAGCCAAAGAAATACACTGTAACAGAAGACGACTGTTGCGAATAATTTTATAGTTCTTAATGCTTCTGTTTCAAAATGCATGCTAGGTGAACCTAAAAACTTACTTTCAAACATCAAATAATAAATTCATAAGCGGTATGTTTTAGTTCATTTCATTTCACATTCACGTTTATGTATATATTAGTATGTTGAAAATATATGTACCTACTATATTATGAAATAAGTATGTACATTATTCTATATGTATGTATAGGTATATATTTATATCCTCTACACACTGTGCCTATATCTCTTTTCTTCAAACTCTTCTCTCGCAGGTCTGCTGGAAGAGATTTCTTAAAGAAATAAGCTGCGCCTTTGTACTCTACTCTGATTTCCTATGTAGTTACTTATTAATTATTTCTGTGTGTACATAAACCAATAATTAAAATAAATGACGTTACAGTGTATTTCTTGGGCTCACTGAAGAAAAAGATGCAGATAAACTTAGACTTGCAGTGCGATATTATGAAAGTAGAGCGTGGCAGCAATCTGCTTCCTAAATAGGACACTAACGGATAGCCTTGCACAGAAAATCTTGATATATGGCGATGTTCTTATTTTGTTTTTGTCAGCGTACAAAATACCAATTTAGCAGAAACTAATGATAGCAAGGTTTTAGAGTTCGGAAGCTTTAAAATATATATCTAACTTTAATTCGATGTGACATTGTCAAAGTAGCTATAGGTACTAACATTGTTCGTCCCCCGAGTCGAGAGGGTAGTGGGTGCTCTACACCGGCTGCTGCCCAATCTCGGGGGACCATGTGAGGAAGTTCGCCGTCTCTACGGAGGAGTCGTGCGGTCCGTGGTCCTATACGGGGCGCCTGTATGGTCAGCTCGACTATCAGGCGCCCAGCGCTGCAGAACCAAAATTCACGGTCTGCAGCGCAGAGTGGCTATTCGGATCGCACGAGGTTACCGAACAGTCTCCTACGAGGCGGCAACCCTCCTGGCGCGTTTTCCGCCTTTTGACATCCTGGCGGAGATGGATGCGTGGGTCCACGATCAGACACGCTCCCTCCGCCAGAGCGGCGAAAACGCGCTTCCAGGGGCGTTGGACAGGCTAAAGCGGCTGACTCGGCGACGCGCACTTGTAAAGTGGCGTCACCGCCTGCGGATGCAATTTGTGACCAAGCGCGTCGTCGAGGCCATCCTGCCGCTCTTTGGAGCCTGGCTCAAAAAGAGCGAGCGCGTCACCTACCACCTGACGCAAGTGCTCACCGGGCACGGTTGTTTCGGTGCGTACCTGCACAGGATAGGACGTGAGGCCACGGCACAATGCCACCATTGTGATAGCGACCAGGACACCGCACAGCACACGCCCGAGGCGTGCCCTGCGTGGGCCGCCGAGCGGCGGATCCTGGTCGATCGGATCGGGCAAGATTTCTCTCTGCCAGCAGTAGTGTCGGCTATGTTGGCAGAGCACGAAAACTGGAATGCAGTGGTCACCTTCTGTGAGAGCGTCATGCTCCAGAAAGAGACCGCAGAGCGGGATCGGGAGAGGGCCGATCCCGCTCGAAGAAGAAGGAGACGGCGCCGGGGTAACTACCGCCCTGGCGCCTAATTCCGATATGCCTGAAAACCCCTGCCGTTGCTATAAGGTGGGGGACCTCTGGGTTCGCGGGTGCGTAGATTGGGGAATCTGCGTGCCCACACCAAGCGACCTAAGAGAAGACGGTAGCACGCATGTGGTCACGCGCTGCCGTGGGACGCTTTGGGGGATCCTTTACAATCCCCCTGGGGGGGTGACCGCTTTACAGTCACCCTCTCCGAGATGTGCCAATAGGCGTGGCACCAGTGGGCGGCTCTAGTGTGATCATACGAGGACCTGGAGCCACCCTTAGGTGCCGAAGATGACCGCTCCAGTGGTTTTAGCCGGTAGGAGTCCGGCATACCCCTTCGTCCTTCCCCGGGGCGAAGGAAGTTCATGAAGAATTTCCACTGGGCACCAATAAAAAAAAATAAAAAAATAGGCACTAACACTGTTAGTGAAACTTTATATCGATATATAGACTTGTTTGCCCCAAAATATTTGATTATTATAATATATGTAGAACACAATAATAATTTAAAAACCTCAAAATTTGGTATTGTTATTACATCAACCTTCAGAGAGAGAGATATATATAAAACAGATATTTAGGTAATTAGATGCAACAATGAAAGATGAAAATAAGCACTAAATTTCAAGCCAAATAATAAAAGCAAAGGCGGTATATTTCAGTACATTTCAAGAGTCACAGTGTATTTCTTTGGCTCACTGAAGACAAAGATACAGATAAACTTAGACTTGCAGTGCGACATTGTGAAAGTTGAGCGTGGTACTAGACTCTGTATCGTAAATAGAACACTGATGGATATAACTTAAAATAGGGCGACGTTCTTACTTTTGCTTTTTCAGGGTAATGAAGATTGATTTACCTAAAACTAATGAATTCTGGAGACATTGGCTTTGCAATTGGGCAGTTACAGACTGATATTATATCTATGGTTATCTAAAGGTTTATGAATTCATGTGTTTTGAAATCGCTATCTAACTCGAGTTTAATCATCACCATCATATCAGCCAAAAGACGTCCACTGCTGAACAAAGGCCTCCCTCATAGTCGATCGGTTACATACCTACAGCGTGTTATTTTGGGGGGAATTTGCCACTACTCACTAAGTTTGGCATCATCATCATCATTTCAGCCAAATTACATCCACTACTGAACAAAAGCCTCCCTCAAAGATTGTGTCATCATTTTGGGAGGAATTTGCCGATGCTCACCACGCTTCGCAGGCGAGTTGGTGAGCGCAGAAATGCTACTGTGCAGCAAAAGGGACGCTGCTGCCCATTCCTCTGGTTAAGAGTCCCTTAGTCGACTTTTACGACATCCACGGGAGGAGAAGATGGAGTGGTGCTATATTCTTAATCCGGACACGTTTGGTAGGCAGTGGTAAACGCAGTATAGCTGCTGTTCTACAGAGTTGACGCTGCTGTTCATCAGAGGGGACGCTGCTGCCCATCTCTCTGGTTTAGAGTCCCATAGTCGCCTTTTACGACATCCACGGAAGGAGATGGAGTGTCATTTCTATATGATATGTAAAAGTGTCTGTTACGAACTAATTACTGATTATATTTCACTCTGTTCTATAATTGTAAGATGCTAACGTAACGCTGTTGGTGTGAGTTATTTTGTGTTAATAGTAAATCAAGCTTTTCAGTAAGAACATGGTAAGTAAGTGACATTTCACTTACATATTTTTCAGAAGAAATATTTTTAAGCTCTATGCATTCTTCGATACAAATGAGCCGTTGTAAACTTTAATCTTTATATGCCCATAAGTATCTCGTGTCACGGTGTTTGTGGTCACACTCCTCCGAAGCGGCTCGACCGATTTTAATGATTTGTATTTTTGTATATTTGGTAGGTATGAGAATAGTTCGTAAAGAACTTTTCACTCTCCTACCCCCCATTTTGTTGTACCACGCGTGCGAAGCCGCGGGCTTAAGCTAGTCAATCTATAATATAATTTTAAATGCCGTGTACAATGGTTTTCCGGCAAAAGCTTTTTATAATATGGTCGACGCGAATAATAAGAGGGCGATAAAATGGAATGTCTCTCGCAATACATTAAACATATACAACGAGTCTTTACCTAGATGCGATGCAACGCTTGCATTACAGAGATAAAATACGGTGCCAAGTCTTCCCCGGGCAAAAGAAGGGAAACGAACGAGAGAGATTTACTGTGAAAATTTTGGAAGTCAGCCTGAACTGCTATATGGTGGCTTCCATTAATCACACGATAGAAAAATACCACCCACTTCCGACTAACTTCCGTGCTGGACGTCACTTATTTAGGTACGCTCCCAAACTTTCTCTGCAGTTTTACTCCACAAGTTCCTTCAAAGGGAGGGAGGCTTGATGAGCCTTGTAAAAACAAGGAAACGAGTGCACAAATGATCTAAATTAGCTGAACGCATGTTCGTTCTAATTTAAACGAACGGGCCGGATGAACCTAAGCCTACTTAAACAAATTTACAGCGATCGTTTCTTCTGAAGGTGACCCAAATTACCATGAAAAAAGTTTAACAGCCCTTTATTTCAGAACAAACAGAGGCTGTTGGTGGGAATCCCGTGTAATCCGGCCCACTTATCACGCGTGCAAAATGCAAATTCAACCGGGCCCGCCGCCGTACGCATTAACGAAACCGGACCGGGATACGTACGTCACCGAAATTGTCAAAGTTTGCAAGTAACATTAACGGGGGATAAACAAGGTAATATGAGAGACTCCGGCAAAATCCAAACACATTCATTACGACCATATTTATATACTTACCGCCCATAAGTTTAGATAAATAAAAAACCAGTATTCAACTTAAAAACAGTCCCAAATTCAAATGAAGTACGACCAGACATGAATTATGAATCCAAAGTGAAACAATAAACCATTCTGTCTAATTAAATGCGCAGCAAAGGCGTACTATAATTCATTCTAAATCGAAAAAATGAACAAAGGCGTAGCGTGTGTAAACGCTATAGCAGTTGTGTGCTTTTCAATACCTCTTCACATTATTGATTAATTTCTAAGAAAAACTTGGCACGCCTGTACGACAAACGCATGTAGGTAAGTGTATGTGCGGGTAATACGTTATAATTATGAGAATAGCCCTACGTATCAATTCATAACGTTCGTCACGAAAACATCACTCATGCATTATACCGAATAAAATATGTAAACTAGACAGAAATATTTAATTAATTCAATCTACGATTAAATTCATTAATTTTGTTGACTTACGTTTAATAAGAATAGGTTCGTATTTAATTTGAGTTTTTCAACCTTGTGAATGTTACGGCTCAGAATATCACCACCCCGTCTCTTCCCGTGGGTGTCGTAAAAGTCGACTAAGGGATTAGCTGGAGGATGGGCAGCAGTGTCCTTCAAGTTCATTAACAACTCAACTGCGATCGCCAACCCGTCTGCCAAGCGTGGCGATTATGGCAAAACCCGCCAATGAACCCACAACACACCCATATCGGTCGTTGTGGTCTTTGGGGGACGCCTGTGTCCAGCAGTGGACTTCATTCGGCCGAAATGATGATGATGATGATGAATGTTTTCGTTTATTTGATTTAAGTTTATGTAAATCGTAGGGTTATCAAAGGTCCAATTATAACATAATTATGTTCCTACCTTTGATATTTTGGCTCTAACATTAATATCTGGGGCCCGCACTCGGCTAATCTTCGCCCATTTTAACCAAGCTATGGTGTGCCGAATCCCGAAGCTTAGCGCCCTGTTTGTTGGCTCTAATACGCTTTTAACACCTGCGTTTTCCGAGTTATGTAATGTTTGTATGAGATAATGTAGATTTTGTATGGAGTGGTGAATGAAATGTGGCCAGTATGTCGGCCTCGGTGGGCGTACCGACAGTTACTACTGATTGACTGATGCGTATTGACGCATCGAAATAACCTCACTCACCGTAATATATTTTAGTACATATAAAAACGGTTTTATGAATACTTTGAACATTTTGTTGAAATCTTTGAATGTTTTCATAAGGTTTTTAGTTTACAAATTTATCTCTATTGAATTACTATTGATGTTGAAATTCCACTAAATTATAGTGCCATGGTTTTAGAACTACTCCGTTTTCGGTTTGTAAACATGGCATCCAAATTGCGATAGCGATAGTAATCCAATTAATTATTACAAACATAAATGATTGTGTATTAATACTATTTATTTATTTACTATAAAAAAGACTATGGATAGGTTATGGACCCAGACTAGAAATAGATACACGGGTGGATAAACCGTGGAACGAAACGCACCATCGACAAATCTATATTTATTTATTTTTAAACCCCAAATGAACTTATCGATAATTTTTTTTAAAGTATTTTTTATGATGTCATTTATAGTTCAAAAACAAAAACAAAAATTTATTTTAAATTATGTATTGATTATATATTGTATTTTTTATTCTCTCTTACTAACTTTGATGTTCGTGACATCGTCATTCGGGCCATTGCTTGCTGTAGCACTAGCTGAGATAGGTACAACTTTGCCCTCACGCTTTCACAATTATTACACGTGCTAGCGTACCTATTTCATTTACTGATTTTAAAATGTGCAACGCAAAGTTCAAATCACACACAGAATGAAGATTCAAAATAAACCAATTTTCTTCATTCTTTCTTTGTTTAATTACTTGTCAATGATCTAGATCAGATCTATTTTTGGACCCGATAAGCAAGTCATTCGGTGGTAAGCGACAAACCTAATTAACCTTATTCTACCGTGGCACTATAATGCGCTTGTTACCTTGAGACATTAGGTTTTATGTTTTTATGCTCAGTAATTTCACTAGTACCCTTCAAACCGGAATACAGTAATCTTTAAACTGTAGTTAGAACACTACTGCTTGGCAGCAGAATGTCTGACATTGCGGTATACCAAGCTCGACTCTTGCAATAAGAGACCTTTTTTATGGCCCCCATTGGAAATTCATCATGAACTTCCTGCGCTTCGGGGAAGGGTGAAGGGGCATGCCGGACTCCTACCGGTTAAAACCACTGGAGTGGTCATCTTTGGCATGGAACGAGGGGGGCTCCAGGTCCTTGTAAGATCACACTAGAGCTCCTCATTGATGCCACGCCTTAAGGCACATCTCGGAGGGGATGTCTGTAATGCAGTCACCACCTCTAGCGGAGGGAAGGCGACTGTAAAAAGTTCGCCCGCCTGGTACTTCTCGGGGAGGATTGTAAAGCATCCTCAAGCCTCACTGTGCGCTGTGCTGCGCATACGGCAGCACGTGTTACGTGCGCGCGGTGGTATGTTCCTGGGTCGACTCTTGCAATAAGAGACCTCCATTGGAAATTCATCATGAACTTCCTCCACCCCGGGGAAAGGCGAAGGGCATGTCAGATTCCTACCGGCTAAACCCACAGGAGCGATCATCTTCGGCACCGAAGGGGGGCTCCAGGTGCTCATAAGACCGCAATAAAGCCGGGCCCTATAATGCCACTGTAAAGCGGTCACCCGCTCTAGCATAGGGAAGGCGAATGTAAAAAGGTGGCCGCTCCAGGCACTTCTCGGGGAGGATTGTAAAGGATGCAAGCCTCGCTGCAATAAGAGACCTACCACGAGTAAAAATAATCTGTTCTATAACATAAATATTTTAGTTCTGACGCAAACCGAATACACACGAATCATAGATATCTCGCAGCAGCTGTGTATAAATAGGAATGGCACATGTTCGCCTCGATATGTCCCATGTTCCTGTTGAGTAATTAATGACTAATTAGATAATTGCATATCTGTTTCTGCTTTTAATATGCATTGCTATCTAAATAGTTACTTGCCGAAGTATATAGATGTAGGTATCTTATCTTATACTGCAAATGTCCTGATAAGATCTTGTAGAATTTATTAACTCAGAAATTATTTAACATAGCATATCGAAACACTAGATACATATTTATGACTTGATCTAACTTATGTAACTAACATTAACTTGATATCTTTCGACAGACATTCGGAAAACTTCTGAATAGGGATTTATGTTTGAGTGCCGCAAACATTGGAAAGTAACTAATATAAAAATAAAACATCTTTGTATCATTCTGATATCTAACTTATATCATTATTAGACTTGAGTTACTACTACTTATATATAAGGGTAATATTTTCAATGTATGTAGAGGCTTAAAGATATGTAGACATACTAAGTTATAGTGAGGTGACGACGTCATTCGCGTGGTGGTAAGCATCACACCCTCCCCATAAATCGATTGTAATCTTACCCAGGACCTTTTTATGGTTCCCAGTGGAAATTCATCATGAACTAAAACCTGGCTAAAACCACTGGAGCTGTCTGTCAGGGTCCTCGTAAGATCACACTAGAGCAGCCCATGAGTGCTCCGATTTCGGAGGGGATGGGTGTTAAGCGGTCACCCCCTCTAGTATAGTGAAGGCGACTGTAAAAAGGTAAGGCAAGGCCAAGGCAATTGTAGGCCCCAGGCAATTCTCGAGGAGGATTGTAAAGGATCCCCCTAAGCCTCGCTGTGCGCTGTGCTGCGCACACGGCGGCACGTAGCCACATGCACGCCACCATTTTCCCGGGGTTGTAATAAGAGACCTTGCACCAGGTTAGTTAATCCATACATAGATTGTTTTGCACACATTATGAAGACTGTATGTCTGCCAACAACTTTCACATGTCCGTATTTCATAAATCCATCCAGTAGCCGTTGCTTCGTTACTATCGAAAATCAATACAAAGAAGTAGAGCTAGAGAATGAATGTGATGTAAACATGTAATGACTAAGATTGACTGAAAACGATTAAATACGAGATTGTATTGTATCAGATACTCCTACTACATTTTAATAGTACAGGTAACAACAACGTGTTAGCAGTGACTGCTACTAATAACTTCTCCTCAATCAATGTCTATGAATAAAACTACATTTTCCAGACTTCGTAATTCTACGACTGTATTATATTTTGAACCTACATGTATTATGCTAGAGTTTACTTTTGCTTACTGAGTGGATTCTGTATTTTTTTCAATATAACATCTAGTTACAGATCTTACGATGACGTTTGTGTGTAATTTGATAATTGCGGTGTCGTTTTTATTCTCTTGTTAAAAGTCAAAACAAGTTTCTTCTGATTTATAGAGTAATAATGGTACTTTTCATTTGAACAGTGAGAGTGATATTAGGAAGTTAGTATATGTAAGCGAGTTATGGCTTCATCGAGTGTTTTCGAAGTCTTTTTTCAACACACATCAGTGTCGAGACAAACATGACATGTCTGGTAGTAAGCGCGCGTCATGCTTGCGCATAACAATTGAGCATGACTCTGGACTTGTCCTGCGTGGCACCACACTGCGCTTGCTACCTTGAGACATTCGTTATTTAGCCTCTTATGCCCAATAACTGATCTAGCCACAGTGCCCTACTACTGTTTCTATTGTATGTAGAAAAATTACAGTTACATGCGTTATGCCCGTGAACGAGTGCCGTCCGTTGGGACTGGTCTACCAAATGCTGCCTTGACAATTTAATCAAAACTCAAAAAAAAATTAATAGTTAGTATTAAGTCCCACTTTAACTATTTGTGCCGCCCGGTTTCCTACCAAAAACAGGTTCCTCGAATAGTTAGAGCGGGATATAATATTACCTGGCTTTCATTATTCGGGCGTTGAGACTCCCTTCTCCAAAATTGTTTTCACATAACCTTGATTTCTAGAACAATGAGCTCATAATAAGTATTGTAACTTTTATACGGCATGAGTAAATAATTTTAAAAGAGTAATCATGGATTTTCTTGCACCGTCGCCATAGGAAATTCACATCTTGGAACGTGGCAACTTGTTGGTAGTTGGTTGGTTGTAGGTAGTTGGTATCTAAATGGTTTAAATTAATTCAAATATTGTTATCTTTTATCTTTACAATGAAACGGTTGAATGCACCGTTGGCGCTCTAGTTAAGCAATTGGCTTGCTACGCTACGTGTCGCAGGTTCGATCCCGCACGGAACAAATATTTGTATGATTTATAGGTAGTTGTTTCGGATCTGGGTGTTTGTGCATGTGTGATATATGTCGGTCATCTGTACCCACGACACGGGAGAACTCCTAGTGTGCAATGCTTTTCCTTCCTTATTTTATGGGTTACCGCCTGTTATTTTATATAGGCGAGCTATTTTTAATTCTTAAACTTTCCCGAATTTAATACCTACATGATTTTAAGACAGTGATCGGGTCTATTCGCGCACAGATTCATACCAAAATCATATTTTGACTAACCTCGACATTTTGATCAAGTTGCATTTATTTATTTACTGGTATACCAACAGCATACATATCAAACAATGCAGACAGAATGTTACAAAATAATAATGCTGATACATATGCCTATTAAAGGTACACACAACCTTCTTGATACGTCAACAAATGTTTTACTTGCATTGACTCTACTTGACTCAGTCTACTCGTGACCACGGTCTTTGCAACTTGATCAAACGTCGAGGTTAGTTAAAATTTTATTTTGATATCAATTTGTGCGCGAATAGACCCGATACTATCTTAAAATCAAGTTATTTTTAATCGGTGTAATTAGTAGCATAATTCAAAATGTGTTTTAGCCGGTAGGAGTCCGGCATGCCCCTTCGTCCTTCCCCGGGGCGGAGGAGGTTCAACACGAATTTCCACTGGGCCCGATAAAAAAAGAGTACAGTTTACAGATAGGTATAAATCACACGCACTAACACCCAGCCCCGGAAGAACTAAATGATCTGTAGATCATACAAATATTTGTTCCGTGTGGAACCCACGCGAATAGACCCGATACTATCTTAAAATCAAGTTATTTTTAATCGGTGTAATTAGTAGCATAATTCAAAATGTGTTTTAGTTGGTTAGGGACGATCCATTATCAGATAATAACGAAGCGTTTACACTAAAGGTCTACGCACACAAAGCGAAATGAGCGAGATACAAACGCTACTTATGCAAAAGCACGCCACAACACAAATCTATTTAAGCTCGCACGATATATACGTATTTACAATATTTCTATTACGATAAATTGTTCAGCTAAATTTTGTGGCTTTAGCCCAGGTGAAGGCATATCTGCATATTTATGAAACCACGGAAGCATCCTTAAGGGGAGCGTCTCGTTTTAAAAATGGCGGAAAGTGTTCGTTTTTTTTACCCGCAAGTTTTTAACAAGATCCGCCTTATTTATGCTGTACTAGGGCGGGTATCTGACGAGATTTATCGTGGGGAAGCGTGACGGATCGAGCAAGTCCCAACGAATACGTTTTGGCTGAATTTAAATTGGCTCCTTTACGTATTTGTATACGTTTTCGATAAGGCAGCGCCTAACTCGTTGTCTACATGAAAATGTGATAAAAAAAACTGACATAAAAAGAAAACTATCCATGAAAAAATGTTAAAGTCCTACAACTGGTTCATGAATGATTGAAATGACTTAAGCCATTAAATACATAAGCGATTAAGATTGTTTGCATGGAATGCGGGTTTTTTCAAATCAATGCCGCATTCTTAGATTTCTACTGCATCGTAGGTACAGTTTACAGAGAGCATCAAAACTGGAATGCAGTGATCTCCTTCTGTGAGAGCGTCTTACTCCAGAAGGAGACCACGGAGCGGGATCGGGAGAGGGCTGATCCTGCTCGAATAAGGAGGATACGGCGCCAGGGGTAAAAACCGCCCTGGCGCCTAATTCCTAGACGCCTGAAACCCCCTGCCGTCGCTGTCAGGTGGGGGGCCTCTGGGTTCGCGAGTGCATAGATTGGGAAATCTGCGTACCCACACCAAGCGACCCATGAGAAGACAGAAGCGCACAGGTTGTCACACGCTGCCGTGTGCGCAGCACAGCACAGCGCACAGGGACGCTTCGGGGGATCCTTTACAATCCTCTCCGAGAAGTACCTGGCGGGCGAACTTTTACAGTCGCCTTCCCTCCGCTAGAGGCGGTGACCGCATTACAGACATCCCCTCCGAGATGTGCCTTAAAGGCGTGGCACCCAGTGGTTTTAGCCGGTAGGAGTCCGGCATGCCCCTTCGTCCTTCCCCGGGGCGGAGGAGGTTCAACACGAATTTCCACTGGGCCCGATAAAAAAAGAGTACAGTTTACAGATAGGTATAAATCACACGCACTAACACCCAGCCCCGGAAGAACTAAATGATCTGTAGATCATACAAATATTTGTTCCGTGTGGAACCCACGCAGTAAGCCTATTTGCTTAGGTAACCACTAAACCTACTATCCCTTCAATGTACAAGTTCAGACAATATTCACATAATTTTCTTTTGTGCTTGATGTTTACCTATATTACCATCATCTTTAGGGTTTTTTTGGCTTGTAGCCAAGGTTTCCTTTGGTCAAGGGAACTCATGCGCTCATTAATGAGAGCTCGACTAGTTCCTTTCAGCCGTGATATTAGAAGACTGTGTTCAACACAGAGATAATCCTTTGACTTCTTACTTATGATTTTATACATAAACTTGACTTACACACATACTTCAGCACGTAAACGTCCATTGCTGAATATGGGCCTCCCAATGATCACTACAATAAGTCAGTCATAGGGATATCGCCATAATCACCACACTTGGCAGGTGGATTGGTGATCGCTGTATGTTGTTATTAGCACACGGGATCAACCTTTGGTCACCTCTTACGAAACTTGTATGTGGAGAGGGCTGGTCTTTTCGTAACATGGAACATCATATCACAAGTATGGGTATGGAATATGATGATACATAAGTGCCGGAACAATCGCAGCATGTTTTCGACTGTTTGACATTCGCTTATGGTTCATATTCGGAAACTTTGGTAGTGTAGATATTGGTATATTGTTATTGTACAAATTTACTGTGGGAGACTGGTGCCTAAACTAGTTTGAAGCCTGTATTTCAGGTCACCAGGCCTTCTACCCCAGAAGTCCAATTTCATAGTCCTTTCATAAACTGTGCCAAGCGAAAATTTTCCATTTTCTTGTTCTTCGTGTATCTGATTCTATGAAGTTGTTTTCTCTTGTTAGGGTTCTCTTGATGAATACTCTCCAATACGTTGCTATAACTTTATCAGACCCCGATACTGGTTGATTTTGTCCTTTATACCCAGTTATCATCTCGCTCCCCATGAACTTACACTGCAAACATCATCCTGATAAAAAATACACTCGCTGTTTTAATAAATGTGTATATCATGGCTTTAATACTGGGTGTATTATTGTCGATTTATCAAAAAAATATTTTCATATTTTTGTTGCACATTGTAGTTTGCAATGTCCCCACCATGTTCGATCAGCGAGTATTATACAATGTTTCATCACACATTAAAATATGTAGCACATGTGGCTGCGCCTACTAAAACTACTGAGTTGGTTCCTGTAACACCTAAGTTGGAATATATATTTTATCAGAAGTGTTTAGAAATATTTAAAAATGTTTCTACTATACATATTGCCGTCGAGGCGATCAAGTTAATCCCCTGGTGGTAAGCGTCATGCCTGCCCATATCAATTGTAATGCTACCCAGGACTTGTCCTGCGAGGCACCACAGCGCTCGTCATCTCAGGCCATGGTTTGAATCCCCTCGTCCACTCCTTCCTTGTTGATATATGATGTCTGTGCCTCTTATTGAACATGAATATTGGATTTATTTTATCATATCCATCAGGTCATCGAGTTCTTTCACGGGATTCATACTTGTGTGTTCGGTGCAGGTCTCTTTTTGCTTCAAACTCCTATTTTCTCTCTCTACACTGACACTGACTACATTATATACCTAATTATGTAATTGAATCTGTTTTTGACTGATCAAAAAGACAGATTAAATACTGTATGTAATAAATTGTATATACTTCAAAGCACAGAGGCGTAAGTAAATATGCATCTACATAATGCTACGATATAGGTTCATAACTTAATTAAAAACAACCTTATCATAGTAATAAATCTACTATCTTATTAACTGTATCAGAGGTATTCCATGGCAATTACCCACTGGTTATGGTATAGAAATTAATAATGAACTTAATTTAAACAAAATTATATACCTATTTATGTTTCGAGTTAAGTTGTTAGTAAATTATAGTATCGCTAGAGATATTTTAATTATCATTTAACTTGGTATTAATGTGAATCCTTTTGTCGCCATGTCGTCAAAAATTATTTTCTTAAAATAGCAACATACACACATTCATACATAAAATCGGCCCCTTACTGTCCCACTGCTGAGCTCGGGCCTTTTCTCACGATGATAAGGTTAGGCCTTAGTCCACCACACTGGTCTAGTGCGGGTTGGCGGACTACAGACACCATTGTGATCGACTCTTTCTTCTTTTTACACACTCTATTGTGAACTTGATCCGGAGCAACTACCCGTAGGCCATAAAACATTAGTCTCGGGTGAGAATCCAACCCGCGACCCGTAAGCGCAGAAAGCTAATAACTTAGCTACTGCGCCAATCGTGTACTCAAATACCTAAGCTATATTTTTTTCTTTCAATATTGTATAACTTTTTATTATTGGTAGATTTTTAATACGGATATCTGTAGACTTGTATTCGACACACTAAGTTTTCACGCGTTTAGAATAGGTCTTCCTGTCTACATTAGACAATTTTTGAAGATATTTACGTCACATATAATGGATGGATAGATGGAAAAAGGTTCATCATCCCTGGCCTAGAGCATCGTCCTAGCAAAAGCAAACTTCCTTGCATAATAGCTATTTCTAAAATTAATAGTAACGGTAAACACGAAGTCTTATATCACGACAATTAATTTAACAATTATACGTCAGTCAATTTGAGATTACGCCCGTCGTCGCTTTCGATCTGTCACAATTTCTACAGGCTCGTTATAAATTCACGTCCAATATAATCTGGCTTTAGAAACTGTCACACTTGCCTCTGTCACCAAAGACATATAAAGTAAATAGAGGGGCATGGGAGATCTGTATGCACTGGTCGTTATATCTCAGTGCAAATCAGTCAAAGGTGGCATGAGGTCAAACTGATAAGCGAATGCGTTGACAACGCAATGTTGTGTATGAAATTGTCCTTAATTGCCGCTGTATCCGAGTGGAAACGATTGTGCAAACCGTTCTGAATGCGCTCTCTGTATCCATTGAGATAACAAAGTGGGCTAAGCTCTGAAAGATAACCTGTAGGATTAAAGATTGCGAAAAATTCAGAAGCTGTGCGACTTGTAGGCAATTTTATTAAGTAAAAAGTCAGAGACCGTTCCGAAGATATAAGCACATTTAAACCTACTGAACGCTAGTATACTGTGTAATGTAGTATATATGTAATTGCAGTTTTAGTAACAGATTATTAATCGATCAAGCCTGGTTTCAGGTATTGGAGAATAGAAGAATGAAGAGACTCAATCCTCATGGACTTCCTCCGCCTTGGGAAGGGTGGAAGGGCATACCGGCTCTCACCGGCTAAAACTCCACGGTGTCCTTCCATTACTTCTAGCCGGGGGTGAGGTGCACGCTTTGTCTGCATTAGACTACACCCCCGGCAGGTATTGGCCCGTCACGGTTTGACGGTTCCTCACCGTGCGACCTGGCTGGCCACACCTATCTTCAGAGACGTGCGCGCAGAACACACGCGCCACTGTCTCGGGCCTGATTCTGTTCGGGCGACGGACCGTCCCAAGTTCGTCGCCCGCAGGCTACTTCTCATGGTGGCTGGAGATGGTTCAACACCCTCCTGCGCACTTTGCGTTTTCTGCAGCGGGGATCAGAGGTGATCTCCTCCCGTCCCCGCTCTCCCGCCTCCTTTGCTTGCATCGAATCCTCGCAAAAGGAAGCGACGGTATCCCACGCGCTCTCGCTCCGTACAATGGACTGAACCACGGCCGGAGCGAGAGGTCACCCTCATTCAACTTGAGAGTACTTGCTTCATCCGGAAGGTGAGGACGCCATGCCGCCTCTCCGGCCATATATCCATGACGGGTCTTACCGCCGCTACCGCGGCATGCCCTACCAAAAAAAGTACGTCACAGATACAAAATAAACTGTTTGTAAAAGACGTATGAGGTCTATCAGTATGTCAGCCGAAAGGTCCACTCCTAGAAAAAGGCCTCCCCCATGGACAACAACTTACCGCGTGTCGTTTTCGGGACTTTGCCAGTACTCACCACGCTTCATAGGTGAGTTGGTGAGTGCAGAATACTGCTGTTTCATAGAAGCTGCTCACCCGTCTCGTGAAGAGTCCCTTAACCGCCTTTTACGACATCCACAGAAGGAGATAGAGTGGTGCAATATTCTTAATCCATACACCACACGCGTGATCCCACCATACGTGACGATGATGAATAAATATTTGTAGAATAAGTCTAACCCTAACCTTTGCCCTCATGTCTTGACTACACAACGAAATTTGTAATTTAAGTAAACATGTAAAAAGAACGACTAAATAATAAAATCGAATCAAAGACTTCGATTGTATTCTCATCGCTCATTAAATCGACTAATTTATAAGGTAATCATTCTTGTAGACGCATACATAATTAAACTAACGATTTATTACTTAATAAACATGAGATAGTTATCATCTGTCTGTGAAATATTACCTACATCATTTCTTAGTACGAAATTGTACCCAAGAAAATGAGATATTAGAGAATAATTTTGATCAGCCTTGTTCCAAGTTGGTAATGGTAATTAAAATATAATTATTTTAAACCAAAGTCATTAATAGCCAAACAGTGTAGTATTGGGGATAGCTTTGCCTTGCTATGGAGCAAACGGGCAGCGCATAAGCATATGTAGTTTACTTGAAGTGGATGTAAATAACATGGCTATAGTATGCTCAAATTAAAAAGTAGTAATTTGTGATTTGAAATGAAACCGTGTAGTACCGGCTAGGACTAGAACCACCCCATCTGTTCCCGTGGGTGCCGTAAAAGGCATTTATGGGATCAGCTGAAGGATAGGCAGCAACGTCCTTTGGGTATATTTACAACTCAACAGCGAAGCCTGCTAAGCGTGGCGATTATGGCAAAACCCTCCAATGAGTAAACAATACAAATCCAGACTGGCCGTCATGGCGATTTTTGGCGGCCTATGTCCAGAAATGGGCGTCGTTCGGCTAAACTGATAACGAATGACATTATTGAACAAATGTAATAAATACAAAAAACAGGATCCGGCCGATGCGTGAATAGATGAATTATCGGTTCCCAATGAAAGTAAAATTGCTACTACAATTAAGCGTACCTAGTTAAAGGTTAATACTGCATTGAAAAACGAATTCATTAAACAATAACAACAAAAGAGTTTAACAATAGCTTTGAGAACAAAGAAAATGCTCATTAAAAACGCGGCAGCGGCTAACTAATTGCAAACTTAACTTTTAACTTGATAATGAACTTACTAAAATAATAATAAAGATGTGGCAGAGAAATTGTGCAAATAATAACGCAGCTATGCAGTGATAGAACTTATGAGCGAAATTATTTATAAATAATAATAATTATCATATAATAATTATCCCAAAAAGTATCGAATTGTAACTTTTTTAATGATTCATTCAAATAAGTATTAGTTTCGTCGATCTGCTTCATCCTCATCATGTTATCCGAAGGACGTCTACCGCTGAACAAGGGCCTGTCCAATAGATTTCCATTATTGGATGAATATTTAAGGTGGAAATTGCCAGTACCAACCACGCTTGGCAGGCGGGTTGGTGAACGCAGTATGTCTACGGTTCCACCGAAGGCACTCTGCTACCTATCCTTCTGGTTTAGAGTCCCGTATGCACCTTTTATAATATCTACAGGAGGAGATGGATTGGTGCTATATTCTTAATCCAGACACCATCAGACGGAATATTATTTTAGGTAGAGTAAATTGCCCGAGGGGGTGACCGCTTTACATTCAGGGTGACTGTAAAAGGCAAAGTGTAAAAAGCTCAGAGATGTGCCTATAGGCGTGACATCGGCAATCATGACCTATGTCAGGTTAGAGGATACACACATGGTCAGCTATAAAATCTATAGGTTGCAAAGCCTCTAAAGATGTTCCTATAGCAACAGGCAACTTTTTTAAACTACATGGTGAATGATGGTCAAGTCATTGGCCTGATGGTAAGCGTCATACCTGCCCTTAACAATTTTAATGCTTTCCAGGACCAGTTCACCGTAGCACCATTATTTAGTCCCTTATGTCCAGTAATTTCACTACCTACAGCATCCTTCATACTGGAACACAGTAATATCTAAAGTTTAAACACTACTGCTTGGCGGCAGATTATCTGGCACTGCGGTGGTACCTACCTAGCCAGCCTCTTGCTATACCTTTTGTTTTTTATTTTTTATTGGTGCCCAGTGGAAATTCTTCATGAACTTCCTTCGCCCTAGGGAAGGGCGAAGGGGTATGCCGGACTCCTACCGGCTAAAACCACTGGGGTGGTCATCTTCGGCACCTAAAGGAGGCTCCAGGTCCTCGTATGATCACACTAGAGCCGCCCACTGGTGCCATACCTATAGGCACATCTCGGAGAGGGTGACTGTAAAGTGGTCACCCCCGGGGGGATTGTAAAGGATCCCCCAAAGCGTCCCAGGGCAGCGCGTGACCACATGCGTGCTGCCGTCTTCTCTTGGGTCGCTTGGTGTGAGCACACAGATTCCCCAATCTATGCACCCGCGAACCCAGAGGTCCCCCGCCTTGTAGCTACGGCAGGGGGTTTCAGGCATATGAGAATTAGGCGCCAGAGTGGTTGTTACCCCGGCGCCGTCTCCTCCTTCTTCGAGCGGGATCCGCCGTCTCCCGATCCCGCTTTGCGGTCTCCTTCTGGAGCATGACGCTCTCACAGAAGGAGACCACTGCATTCCAGTTTTCGTGCTCTGCCAACATAGCCGACACTACTGCTGACAGAGAGAGATCTTTCCCGATCCGATCGACCAGGATCCACCGCTCGGCGGCTCATGCAGGGCACGCCTTGCTATAGGAGACCTACCTACCACTACCAGTAGACTATTGATGATGAACAATATCAACAGAAAAGTCATAGACAAGGGAAACGTTATTTTTTATTCCTTCTGTTTCTTTTCTGATTTACTTCGTTGCGGTTCCAAGAATACGGAGCTTCACTGGTCGGTGTTATTGATGGTGGTCACCATTGTTGATCTTGGTTTACATGAGTTGCAGGAGCAAGGCTGGTGGGGTTGTTAAAAAAAGATAGTACTTCAAACCAAAATTAGCCACAATTCATTGTTATACAAATCACAACTGAACTCTTTGAAGTCCTAGATTAATTTATCAGAGCAACTATTACTACCTACTTTACTTATTCAGTTCTAGTATCAAATATTAAATCCAGGTTCACCTCTTGATGATCTTCTACTATCTACTATAATGCACTGTTTAGTAAAGAGCCAAAGGGAAGACATCTGAAAACTCACCAACTTAATGAGGTACCCATAAATAGGTTCATGTATTATTTATTATGCCCGGAATGCGTTTTTGGACTCTCGCCGCGACTCTATTTACTTGGCTTAAGTTAAGCTTTTACGCTTTAAGAAAACTAATGATGCTGGATAGTTGCATTTAAAATCAGGAGAATATATTTTGCACTGTTCAAGACGTTACTTGTTTTGTAGCGTTTAAATATTTGTTTTTTGGTTATATGCATAATGACATCATAAAACTATATCATGCATAGTTTTGCATTAATTTTGTATTAATACAGGTTTAATATACATAGACAGGTTTATCCGTATATTTAAACAAAACTACATCTTCAAATACTCATTAATTACGTATTTATTGCCCGTGTTACCAAACTGTTCAATTATTTCTGCCAAAGGAATCTCTATTTTTGTTCACAACCAATGCTTTTTACTGCCTATTCAAGACTTACTTTGCTCACAGAAGCTTCTTTACGTCCCCTATCCTGAAGTGTATTAACAAACACATCATTATTCAGTACCGGAGCAGTATTATCGGTATCTACGTCGACAAAAACAAATCCGTTCAGTATACAGAATGCAACACATGTCACATGTTGTCGATATGCAAAGCGATTATGTATGAATTATGTAAAGTACCAGGATCCAGCTGCCACTGGTACTGGCACAATGAACACTGAACGATAGTACCACATACGTGCCGCCCTTTTGTGTAAGGATCGCCGTAACATCCGATTAAAACTAAAATGGTATCTCATTTTAATGTAGCAGATATTCTAGACCAGGCTTTTGTTATCGATGCCTATGTATAGCAGTAAATATTCAAATATGGAACTACAAACGAGATGTGGAAGCACGATGTTTCCATAAAACCAATTAATATCAACATCGGAACCCCAAGCGATTAGAAATTTCATTCGAAATTTGATGTTTAATAATACATAACTACGGTCATGTACGTCACATCAATGCTTGATTCCGCGGACTGTATGTTTGCAATTTACGTCTCTCCCGGGAGACGAAGAGTAATGTCGGTGGAGGGAGAAAAAGTAAAAAAAAAACTCTACGAGTCGGTCGACAAGTTCAGCCAATTATAACTGACAAGCGGCGCAGGCGCGGCCGCCCGCTCAATTTCAAGCTTTCAAGCCACATATACCTATGTACTTTAGTATTTCCCTACGATACATGTTTTTATCTGATTTAAATGAAGATCCATGCAATTCAATTACTAATTTAACGACCATTTCAACGAAATTGTAGAAATGAAATAATATTACGAATCTGTTTCTAATCATCTGCACCAATGTAATAGAATTGAAGTGTCTCGTTTTCAAAATAAATGACCTAACTTTAGTGAAATCTGCTAATAATACGATGCCTAATCATAAATTACCATTTTAAATTTTTTGTCGGTCCGTCTGAAAGTTTGTTGCTAAGGTATTCCAATGAAAATTTTAGGGATTAATACAGGAATTCTGAAATTATCGTGTATGTTCCATTTCGATATCTTGTAGGGTTCCGAAGATATGAATAGGTATATTTTACGCCTAGCGAAGCGGGCAGATAACGGCCAGTTTTCAATATTGCGGACACGCGTACGATCTCCACAGTTAACAGCCGCAATTTAGATAAAAAACAAAAATTTAAACAACGTATTTCGTTCCACTTTTTAATTCTATTATCTGCCTTCCACCTTCGTTACAGGTACGTTCGAAAAGTTAAAAAGTGACACGGAATGAATCATGGCGTGCGATCCCTAAGAAATATTACACCCAAGCTGGCACCATAAAGCAAACGGCGTGGCAGAGGCGATACAACGATAGCGACACTGCGAGAACCGAAAGACAGCACAGAACTCGCCTTTCTGGACTTTACAGGATGTTGCCTCTTGTTGTTAACGCCACCATTTTATTATACAACTTATTTTTTATACAACTTTGTGGCGAGATGATCTAGTCATTCGCCTGGAGTTAAGCCACATGCCTGCCCATAACAATTAGAATGTTACCCAGGACTAGTCTTGCGAGGCATCATACTGCGCTCATCACCTCGAGACGTAAAGTTATTTAGTCTCTTATGCCTAGTAATTTCACTAGCTACAGTGCCCTTCTATCCGGAGCACAGTAATGTCTAAACTTAAATACTACTTAGTGGCGAATATCTCGCAGTGGGGTGTAACCTACCTTTTTTTTATTCGTCCATAGTAGAAATTCATCATGAACTTCCTCCGCCCCGGGGAAGGGCAAAGGGGCATGCCCGTCTTCTACTGGCTAAAACTACTGGAGCGGTCATCTTTGGCACCGACGGGGGGCTCCAGATTCTCGTAAGATCACACTAGTGGTGCCCATTGGCGTGAAACCTACTTTTTTTTCTTGCAATCAGAGACCTACCGCCACCTATACATATTATGACAAACAATTAAACTAACTAATATTTTTATAAAACACTTTTAAATGGATTGATTACTGCGTGCATTAACTAGAATTATACGGAATATAAAATAACTTTTTAAATTTGTAACAACGCCTGTCTTCTTAGGCATCCTGCGACTACGAATGCTGCAGTGTTCGAAACGTCAGGAAAAACAAAAATCTTTAATATACGCGATGTAGTCCATTTAAAAGTGTTTTTTTTATAATGAGGAATAATCGCGAAAACATTAGTAACTACTATTTTAAAAAAGCTCATGGGTTTATTCTTATTAAAGAAGACAATAGCACGTAAAATATTTAATAGACGAAAATAACTGCGTTGGCAACTACGCAAGTTGCGGTAAGCACTGTTTTTCACATAATCAATTCAAAAGTCTCGTATTATACGAATGGACGTCTAAATTAGAGCGGCGCCAAAGTTCTTGTGATTATATTTTTAACACTGTATAATATAAAATATAACTATGCGGTAGTTATCGCGAGGTAATTACAGCAGTGTATTATTTTTATCGTGAATTTAATCTTTAATGCGTCACGGAAAATGATAATAAACTTCTAATTAGCACGATAAGAGCTTGAAGGTCCGAAAAATACTCACGAAAGGAGCCACCTGTGTGCGACTCCCACATATTTTACTCACCAACACAGGGACGTAATGAAGCAATTATATATCGATATTTTTATGCATAAAATACTTGGCGGATATCTGGTCGGCCGCGTTGGAACGTTCAGAAATAAAACAAATCGAGAGGTTATTGTTGGCGCGGGTAGGTGTGTGCCCGTCTCGGTTATCGAGCTTTTAACCCGACGCGCGACACGTCGCGACGTCGACACGATTTATCGCCTCACTAGCCCACTACTCATTCGTATTTCCCCGACAGAATAAATTTCGAATAAACAACCTAAATGATTGAACGAGGCGCTTCGACTTTAGCCTGCTGACCGTTGTACAGGGCGGTCACCGGTGACATATGCCAACACAAACAAATGCACTGCTGAATAGGCGAGTCTAGTTTTTATTAGACATTTATTATTTTATTGAAATGGAACGAATTTATAAAAACTTACAATTAGAATTTTTACGCACTATTATGGCCGTACGTATTCCCTGATAATTAATCACGCCTCGAAGTCTGTTATAAACAAATCCCTTCACAATAATAACATGTAAGGGATTGAAGACCCAAGTTGTTGACTCAGTATTTATCATTGTTCAGTGATTTTTCCCAGCTCGTGCTACAAGTACATCTATTTTGTTCTCGAACTTAGTTTAATTCTTTTTATGTATTTTCACTTTTCTGCTCAAATCAGTCAGCTTTTTCTCATTAAATTAATATCAAACTAAAATACAGAACAAAATTCTGCACGTCACAAAATAGTATTTGAAACTACTTTCATTTAAAAGTAAATAAACACTATGTATATTCACTAATAATAAGTTAATTTCATCTTATTACCTGACTGCCCCAGAGGGGACTGAGGGGTCTTTCGAGTCTATTTCTTTGGCACGCGCTGCAGCATAAACGGCTTGGTGGCTTTTAACATATGAAGTGTCATTAGACTCATCTCAATTGCGGGAGCGATACATATTTAAATATTTCGTATGCTATTTTTAAAGAGTCGGGTGTTTTTTTACATACTCGTTTTACTTATTTGTATAAAATAAATTTGTCACATCAATCACACAGAATAACAATACCCACCAATATTCCACATACATCGCAACCCCAATCTGTTCCAATACTAATTCTTTAAAATAAATAAAACTGCGCCAGTGTGTGTCTTGGCCGAGTTTGTTCAACTCAGACTAGAGTCGGGTTAACTCGTTGCCACCGATTTATGTGAAGAACTTTCAGCTCACGACTCCTTCGCGACACTTGCTTCCTTTCCAAGCGCGATTGTTTCTTTCGAAAGAATTTTCTTTCTTTTTAATTATGCTTCAGTATACCTGGTTGGGGAAGTATATTTTCTGGGGAAGTTTGTTTGCGGTAGGTATTTGGAAGAAATTAAGGTGCAAGTCGAAACTGATTCTACTTCCGAATCTTTATGTCAGCATTGTGGCTCCTTCGGTAACGCAGCTTGAACGGTCACCAGGATTGTTTTAGTTGAACAGGTAAGACAAATAATAGGATAGTAATGGCTCAGGCTCAAGTACTTTTTTGAAGGATTACATGGCATATATTTACAACGAATGCTACAATGTTCGAAACGTTAGGAAAAACAATAATTTATCTATCTTAACCGGTTAGTAATTGGATTTTACATCATACAGTATCGTCATGATTTTCTTCTTCAGAATTAAACTAGTATAGAGTCGACTGCATATTTCACAGATAACAGTTTTCCATAAACGGATGATAGCTCGCGATCTAAAAATAGTTGTTAGTAGAGGCCATATTCGGTCTAAAAATAAAAAGTTCTCCTTAAGATTTCTTGGGACAGTTTAGAAAAATAAATTCGTATTGATAATATAAGGTTTTCTCATTATTTGCTAAACACATCAAGGCTAATAGCATAAACATTTTAGACTAAGTAAAATAAAATACTTAGCAACTGCGGACAATATTATAATTGCAAGAGGCCGGCTAGGTAGGTACCTACCACCGCGGTAACAGATATTCTGCCGCTAAGCAGGAGTGTTTAAATTTTAGACATTACTGTGCACCGGTTTGAAGGGCACTAGCACGGTAGCTAGTGAAATTACTGGCATAAGAGACTAAATAACCAATGTCGAGCACCGTGTGGTGACACGCAGATTTAGTCCTGGGTAGAATTACAAATGTTATGGGCAGTCATGACGCTCACCAACTACCAGGCGAATGACATGACCATCGCATAACAATGAAGGATAAAAAATGTACTATTATTATTGTTTTTGCGCTTAATCAGCTGAAAAGAATGCCAGTAAAGGCCAAATAGAAATCAACATCAGGTTCTCACTCCATCAAGCCCACGCATAATGGCGAAATATTGATGTGCTGGATTGCATAAATATGGCTTTTTACTACTTTAACGACTCCAAATAAACACATGCAAAATTTTGATAAAATATAAACTTGCTCCTTATATATAGCGTGAAAAATCGTATTAGTGTCTAGTCAGAAACATGTCTGCAAACTTCAAAGCGTTTCACGTTGAAATGGTATTTTTAAATCTGTTGTTGTTATAAAACAACCATTTTATTACATAATTAACCGAAATATTTATATCGCTACTGCAAACTTTAACGGTGTGAATCTATATTTCGTAGAAACAACGGCTATGTTCAAGGAATCTACAGTTTACTTATGGTAGAATCAGAACTTTAATCGTTAAATAAATAACACTTTAATTTACATATTTATAAGAGGAAGCTGGAAATAGTTGAATATTTATTTAACAACATAGATAACACTAAATAGAACCAGGCTTTTAAAAATAATATACCAATTTAACAAAAATAAACGGTGGATAAATACCAAATTCGTGTACAAAAAAGTAAATGCTGGAGGTCTTAAATACCATGCTGCACAACTTTGTTGCTCCTTTATTTATGGTCGGTGCAACACAGCGTTAAGTTACTTATACGTGTCTAGTGTCGACTGCGACTGTTGGACACTCTGTGTCAGCTGACAATTAGCTGGGCGACATCTGACGAGGCAGGGCGCGGTCGTGAGCCACGACACCACTCTCATATTTATGTACAGAGACCTATCTCTTAAGCTAGTACCTTCCTAATAGAATTCTTTATCGAGGGCGACTGTCCTCAAACACAGAAGCATACGCACATGGATGCTAAATTTCTCGGAAAATATTGCAAATCTTTTTGCAATACATTACACTTAATCGACATATAGAGTCATTATGATTCAGGAACAACTGCTTTAAGCACCTATAAAGCCATAAAAGCTACGAGAAAAACACCAAAAAGTTCCAAATGCTATCAAAATTCGTAGGTATACCACACTTCCATTCATTCTGTTCACTGATAAGATGGGCCGAATAGTGGCTGGACGTTTATCTTTAAGATTAATGAGCCAATTTTCTTAGTTGGCTATAAAAAGAATCGCTAGGCCGACCTCGAAAGCCATCACGACCACTTACGGGTTAACTTTGGGCAACGTGAACTATGCATACCTTTGCAAAATATAAAAAATATAGCCGAGTCAGACGCGTAGGTAACTGAGATTATTACATGACAGCAATAAATAACGTTCAGTTGAGGCTGATTTAGTATATTGTAAATCAAATAATTTGCATTTCAATTCGCTGCCTTTTTCATTAATGTAATATTGTGTGTCTTATAGTTCAAATCCCTTTGGAATGAAGAGAAACTTTGTTTTTAGTTATAAATAAACTTATCCTATTAACTCTCATGGTGAGTAATTACGTCCCCTTGTAAATATATGTAAATTAACGTTTGGTTTTTAACGCAGGCAAATTTTTTACTCTAGTGAAAAGGCTTTCGGCCTTAAGGGATGTTACTGCCGATAAATAAAAATGAAAAAATTTAAATTCAAAATTACAATTATAAGGACAAAATTCTTCCCCTATCCCTTGGGTGGGATATAAGGAAACAAATTGGATTAAAGTGTCAAAGGTGAAATAAAAAACGCGTACATCTTTTATCTTTTGCGATGTCTGTGCAACGTCAGTGGTCTCTAGTGTACTCACAGAATATTGGATATACCAAATTCCCATTTACTTCCAAGTAAATATATAACAATACGGTTGAAAACGGCTTCAAAATGTTTGTTTTAACATCTGTAAATGTCAAACTGTCATAATCGTGTTTGCATTTTAAAATGCTTAGTAAACATCGAGTATTTTTTGAATGGACGAACTTGTGTTTATGACTGGTTTTATGACCTGTTAAGCGTTAAGGATCTTCCATAAAATAAATTGTTTGACTACCACGCTCAGGTGTTTTTTATCTTTTAGGTAACCAAAAGATAAAAAGAAAATCCTTACACTTAACAGGTCATAAAACCACTCATATGTGGCCATAAAAATAGCTATTTTTAATCATCGTCATTTCAGATGTAATGCTTCCACTGCTGGACATACGCCTCCTCCAAAGACCTCCACAACGACAGGTCTGGGTTTCCGTTGTGTGCTCATTGGGGGGGTTTGCCATAATTGCCATGCCTGTGGTGCCGGCTAAGAATTCCACCACCCCATCTCATCCCGTGAGTGTTGTAAGCCGAAGTATGGGCAGCAGCATCCTTCCAAGTACATTTATAACTCAATTGCGATCGCCAACCCGCCTGCCAAGCGTGGCGATTATGGCAAAACCCCCAAATGTGCACACAATATACCCATATCGGTCGTTGTGATGATCTTTGGGGGAGGCCTGTGTCCAACAGTGGTCTTTATTCGGCCGAAATGATGTAGCTTTTTTACTAACCGAATAACTAGCTGAATATGTTTATTTCACAGTAGGAAAAGAAAAATTGTACAATTATAATTGTTTTGTACTCAACCTCCTCACATATCCAATCCTCCTTTAAACCACTTATGATAATAATTGGAATACTGAAATAAAATAATATAATTATATTGATGCACATAAACAAAATTATTGACAAGTACTTGTTAGTTCTATACTGGTAGTCTCAGTACACAGGCCGCTTTGTTTTCGCCCACATAAATCGGCCGTGTACCGCCGCGTACTAACTTATTTTTGTTCGTAGGTACGCGCGATAGATGGATCCAATTCCAAATTATGTCTGTCTTGGGAATTAACGGTGGGACGGGGATTCCAGTTTATCCAAAAAAGTGCGGGGGTGGTGTGTGAAGTGGGGGCTGGAAGGGGAACGGATGGAAGTTATTTTGGAATTATGATTCCGGATGCGTCCTGCGAGCGCCGCGTGTTTCACGCCTCGTTTCGTGTAATATCTGCCAGTTGCAAGCATTTAAGTTGCATTTGGACGCAATATCGTACAAAGCTGTGTCTATGAGTCAATGGTTTTAATATTTACGTATATTTTGTATTAATAAACTGATTAATTCCTGAAAATAAACTGACCGTAATCACGTACGTTCACATTTACATTTACGTGTAATGTAAATTTACCAGATAAATTCTACCTTAGCATGTACTAGACTGAAACTGAAATGAAGTAGTTACATTGACGCCATTAAAATGTAACTACTTCATTAAAATATACAAACATTACAAGACTCGATATAACCCTCACAACGCACACCCAGTTTAAAAATGTATACCACAAATTCCGGACCTAATCCAATTCGCGTTTGGGCCGAAATTAAAACGTCTGGCCAAAAATGCGGGACGTGTGTTTTAATGGGGTGTCACCAGGGTTCTTAAGTATTCCACCGGCCCACCCTATAATACCCAGTCTCCTTAGTCTGGCACGTCCTCCCCTTGATATATTAGTCCCAGTTCGTCGTACATAATTTTGTAGAGGGTGGTTCCTCCTCTACTCCCCCCGTTGCGAGTGAACCGACCGATCCTCACAATACCAAGGTTTTGTTTATTGACGTTTAATAAGTGTAAAAACTTAATGATGACAGTCAACTTTGCACAAGTGGATAAGTGTTTTGAATTGGCACGTTGGGTCCAGAATAATTTTCTTAAGGACTCGGTCCACGCGGCCTGCAATTGCAATTGCAGGGTTAGGTTGTGCGTATTATCCTTTATTTAATTAAATGGCTGTGAAGGCGTATACCATTATTATATATATAAATATATTGGAATTTCCAATATTAATTATCATAATTTATGTCAAGCTTTTTAATATCGGAAAATCATAAATTTAAATGAGTTTTGTACGTGTAATTTATGAGCGGACTAGCTGAGATCCGCGGTTTCACCCGCCGTTTAATTTAAAAGCATTTCGCCTTTTTACAAATAATTTAGAGTACAAAGACACTTGATATCAAGCATATATATTGGACTTCATGTTTTTTTTTTGCGGTACCATAATTATGTTTGTAAATAAAAGTAGCCTAAGTTATTCCTTATAACATCGGCTATCTGCCAGTGAAAGTCCCGTAGAAATTGGCCCAGCCGTTTCAGAGATTAGCGGGAACAAACAGACAGACAGAAATGAATAGATTTCTTGTATGTAACGTATATACTTTCATATGCGTTTAGTAAAAAGCTGCTATTTTGACATTACAAACAGACAATTAGACAGACTTCAATTTTAATTATTTGTATAGATTAATGTGAAAGGTCAGTGACGTTGCAAACAACTGAATATGCGAGGTGTAGGTATAATGCTCTACAGTAGTTCAGGGGCAATTTAGTGTGTACTGGTGCTACTTACAACAATACCCATTTGTATTATAAATTTTGATTATTATTATGTAAGCAATATCATGTAAGTAGCAGGTATCCGAAAATGTATAAATATAACCCGCACTATGTTTATTGCCTAGAAAAAATTAGGTGTGAATTTAACCGGTAAAACAAAGAACTTTTGTTTCACGTCTTTTGAATGATTTTTCTATACGTTTTCAGATGTTCTAATTGTTTTATAAAGATATTTAAATGACTAGCCACTAAAAATCAAGGGTTGTAGTAAACGTATTATTGACCTTAATTTTAATTTAGAAAAATTAGACATGAGAATTTAACTTTGCAACGAGTTACATTCCAATGGATCCGGTTTATTTATCTGCACTCAACAGCTTCTAACGGATATATATATTTTGTCGATAGAATCTTTCGAGTTGGCTGTCATTTTAGATCTGTAAACATTTTCAAATAGGTAAGATTTTTAGATAATAAGAGTCAACATCTATACAAATAAATAAAATTGAAGTGTCTGTTTGTAATGTCAAAATAAAAGCTTTTTACTAAATGCATATGAAAGTATATACGGTACATATAACAAAAAACAATTTTTATTTTTTTTGTCTGTCTATCTGTTTGTTCCGGGTAATCTCCGAAACGGCTTGACCGATTTTGACAGGACTTTCACCGGCAGATAGCTGATGTTATAAGGAATAACTTAGGTTACCTTTATTTTAGAAAAATAATTAGGGTTCCGCACAAAAAAAAACCTTGAAATCCAATATTTATATTCTATGTCAAATGTTTATGTCGAAGTACTCTAAATTTCTTTTAAATTAAACGCAGGTGAAACCACAGGTCCCAGCTAGTAAACAGTAAACTCATCACAATAATGTCTGCCCTAAATACTTAAATAATCCAAGTAGGTAAGTAGTAGTATTGACTGATAATTAAAAACTTAAAAGAAACTCACATTATAGCACCAACTTACATTTGTAACTAAACTCACAGAAGTACATACTACCCTAAATAAATGGTCATACTATAATCTACCTCCGTCCAAATACACAACAAATATGTAGTAGCTAAGTAACCTACGCATGGTGTTGCACTGTGTGGCAAAACTTAATTACGGCCACACAGGAGAATCGTCAATCTACCCTGGTCACGTGTTCTTCAATATTGAGTTATGTGCATAGTGATCCGACATCCAATAACGCTGTGGAAAAATAGGGGCGTAGCAAATAATAAAAATTGATGTTGTCTGATAAAAATGTACAAGGCGAGAAAAGTTATTTTAGAAAATTATAATAAATTAAATTTATGTATGAAAATCCCGACCCGTTCCTGATAAGTGAGTTTCGTAAGTTACGTTCACGAGAAAACAACGAAAATTATATAGAACCGCAATATAAAAAACTTTGGAACCGTTATGAACTTTCAGTAATTTTGTTGCGTTTGTAAACTTAGTCGAAGTAACTTTCTCAGCACACAATGGGCGCCACATATTAGACGCAGTATTATATTAGTCCATTAGTTAAATTAAGTAAGATTTCTCACCCTATCTTGGTAAGTTATTTATCATGCGCGTATCTACATTAGGGACTCGCGTTGCAATACATTGCGGTTAAGGCATTTAATTTTGTGCTGTACATAAATTTTAATTTAGCTAATGTGCATGATATTACAAATAATTGAGATAGGTTAAATCGAATTAGAAATGCGTCGGTTGATTTGTGATCTGCCTTATAATATTACACACACGTACATACGTATCAGTCAGTAAACATCCACTGCTGATCATGGACTTCCAATGATCACTAAAATGCCCCTCATTTTTTTTATTTTTCGTATATTCATTCGTAGGTGATATTGCCATAATCACCAAGCTTAGCAGGTGGATTAGTGTTCGCTGTGTGTTGTTAGCACACGAAAGGATGCTGCTGCCCATCCTCTTGATATCAAATTTTAGTCGCCTTTTACGATACCCATAGTTATAGAGGAGTAGTTTATTCATTGACGGGTACTACACCAAAGAACGTCCACTGCTGAACAAAGGCCTCCCCCATAGACGACCGGTTGTAAGCCTTGTGTCGTCATTTTGGGGGGAATTTGCCAGTACCTACTCACCACGCTTGACAGGCCGGTTGGTGAGCGCAGAATGGCTGTTGTTCCACAGAATGGACGCTGTTGCCCATCTCTCTGGTTTAGTAGTGTACGACTGAGGGACTCTAAACCACGACATCCACAGGAAGAGACAAAATCGATGTGTGTATATATGTTTCCGATGGATTCCAAAACGGATAGAGTGATTTTGATAATATTTTAAGGAAATCTTTTAATTAGCCGTGCGGGTGATCCTGTGAAGTTTGGTAGCGATCGGATTAACTCAACAAACAGCATTAGTTTTTTTGGAAAATTTGTGTCGTATACCTACGTCATTTGGCTATAGATAATTAGTGCTTCCTGTGCGAAGCCGAGGCAGGTCGCTAGTTTTCTATTAAGGAGCATATTTTTCCTATTTAATCTAAAAAATAACCATGCACGCACGCATGTGCACTAAGGCAACGTTTTGCCAGAATGCAAATTTTATGTTTAAAATGCTAACTTGTACTATTGAGTCATTAGAAAACAATATAGCCTAAACATTGTAGATCACCGCCCACGCGCCTTCACCACAAGCGCTAGTTAGTTTATGGTGACCCTACATAGTACAAAATAATACCCATAGGTAATAGTTTGTGATGTTATATTATAAACTTAGTCTGGAAAACCAGATACCTATGTATCATCTAGGATACATAGGCGTACCATTCCATGATAGCCTCGTGGTTCAACGCTTGCCTTCCATTCAGGAGGAACTGACTTCGATTCCAGCCCGCACCTCTGACTTCGGATTCATGTGCGTATCAGAATTTGATTATCACTTGCGTTAACGGTGAAAGAAACCGGCACAACTGTGAGGGCTCCAAAAGAAACAAACTCGTTCTCAGTGGTGTGTGTAGTCCGCCAACTCGCACTAGGCCAGCGTGGTGGACTAAGGCCTAACCTTTTTCTAATCGTGAGAAAAACCCGTGTCCAGCAGTGGGGCAGTAATGGGCTGATTATTGCTGAAATTTATGGGTATGACAATTATTAACTAGTTCATCAATTTACGTATTTTTAAAACGGATTATTATTTTTAATTAATTGGTTGAAGTTAGTATCGAACTAAATAACATATATAAATTTTCTCAGAAACTACTCGCTCTTTGGTTTGACTAAAATAGCCAGAGGGTCTCCTACAGACTCGCCATAACCTGTCACAACGCCAATGACGTGTTCGCATCGGTTCGTATCGTACGGCGAGATAAAAAATGCACACCCAAGAGTCCTTGTTAAAAATATTTTGTTTTAGCATAAAATTTTGATGTAACAATTGTTTTCGTGTAGATTTGTTATAATTGAACTAAATAATAAAGTTTTAAAGTGGACTGTACATAAGGCTAGTGTGGGCAAAATGACATAGGTACTATGCTGGCTATGTATGGCTTTTTGTTTATGTTAATGAATTGAACAGCATGTTTTGCCCTTAATTATACAATAAAAACTGACCGGCGGAATTGGGAGTGTTAAGTGAATTGATCTTTTAGATTTTGATTAGTAATAAACCAAACTATAAAAATAACGATTGACAGATAAAACGTAATTTAACAAACAAATAAAGAACTTTATGTCAGTAAAGTAATACTTAATTTACTAAAGAAGATACAAAACAGGAATCAATTTTGTGTTTTTTTATTTAATCAATTATTTTGCATAATCCTTGAAGTGGCATTGCCTTTATGAGCCCCAGGTATTTTTATTGAAAAGATTAATGTTGGCACTCATAATACATTATAAATATATTTAATTAACACGACTGTTTTTGGCAGTTTAAAATAATAAAATAATTATACCACCAGATGAAATCTAGACATGAAATAATAAAATTACATTGTTACTGTGACAAGGCGAACTTCAACCGTTATTGCTGTAGTTTTAAGTATGGACATTGATAAACTTAAAATTATTACTTATAAAAATTAATAGTATTGTTTGAAGCTTTATGAAAATAGTGTAAAATGTTCAACGTAAACCGTTTTGCTAAGTATAAGATATTTTTTTGGCTTTTACCGGAATAGTTTTATTGGGTGGTCATTCTTATTGTTAGGTAGGTAATACTTATTCTTCACGATAGCTAATAAGGAATATATATAAAAGGAATGTTTATAAATACTCTTCACACTAAAACCGGTGTGTAAATCAAAATTAACATAAGAATTGACCTCTTATATGCATAAAATCAATAGGAAAAGTCCTTGTAAAACTCGAACATCTTCAGCTTGTTTACCATTTGTCTCTAAATTATTTACTTTACATTGCAGCTTAACATGGAGACATTCCTATTAAAGACTGCGATGTGGGCACAACAGTGAAGTATCAACCAAAGTAATGGATGAAATTACTATTGCGGGACAGGGCGAATTGAACTCAAAACTTACAACGACAAAGTTGAAATTAGAGCAACGTGTCAAGGCGGGCAAAGAACTAATGTTGGATGGCATGATGAAATGTGACAGTTCATTATGCGGAAGATAACGGACGCTACAGCATACAGAGAGCAGTGAGTACTTGTGTTATACGCACCTATGTTTTGGCGGAGTGGAGTGAGGAACGTGTTTTCTTGGAGCATGCGTGCATAAACTATCCAGGCATCCGATTAAATTATTTAACGTCTTTATTCCCCCGTGGTGCACGCAGGTTGCATGCCGGCACGCGGATGTTAAGATACATGACTTGGCGTGTAGGCTACCTAGTCTATATAAAGTCCTACTTAGATAGATAATGCATTTTGCGCTGGTTCTGTGATACATAACATGTTTGACGCAAAACTGCAGTTTGCATCGGAGTTTAAGCTGCAGTTTAATCTAGAGTTCTACAATCTAGTGTCCCATTTTCCTTATCAGTAAAACAAACATTTACCCGAACGTATAATAATACTTTTAGTCTGTTTACTTCATATTAATCGGTAAATAATGGACCAGAGCCAGCTGTTATATTGATCTACAAAACAGGATTTTGATAACCATCGTACATCATCACAGTTATAGCATGCTATTTCCTATAATTCGTATATGTATTATTATCCTATCAATATGATTGATTCATATCATAGTTCCAATCCAAGTAATCACTATCTTATAACACAGAAACGGAAACTGAGACAGACATTACACTTGCAGCTTTTACTGCGGCCAATGCCTTAGTATTAATTATTTTAATGACATTTTGTCATTAAAGTAATTAATAAGGAAAAGAATAAAGGTTTATAGTGAAAAGAGGGAATAAGGTAATTAAAAATATATATATGCCTTATATAATCTAGGTTTGCTAATGTATCGCGCGGTGGCTAATAGTTTTGTTGTTTCCATGTTCCAATCAAACACACCACAGTTTTTACTTTGGCATATTTGTTTAGACAGCAGAAACTATGATCCGATTTCAGGACATGCTATCAAATAGGATTATAAATCTATGATAGTAGACAGTACCATTACACTGTCATATTTCTATGAGTAATAGATCTCGAATCGTAAATATAATTATTATGGTCTAATATGATCTGACTACAGTTATAGGTCAAATCATCTCTATCTTATTAAAAGAGTTATTACTTGAAAAATCATGCAGGTATAAATTGTGCGTTAGGTCTACAAAGAGCACTTTGGAGAGGGACCTCCGTAAAATGATTTGTAAACGTTGTCGATTGAGGTCTAACACTTGGAATAATTCGAAATATTAGGAAGGTTGTATTAAACCATTGAAATAACAACCAAGACCTCACGAGTTTAAGATGTCATTCGTATCTTTTTCGAGCAAATTAGTATTATTCAAAGGCCATGGCAGGTTAAGATAGAAGATAAGCCTTTGGTACCATTTTACGTGTGATTCCTTCCAGTAATGTACAGAAGAGTATACTCATCATCATCATCAACTCAGCCTATCGCAGTCTACTGCTAGACAAAAGCCGCTTCCAAGCTGCGCCACAAAATCCGGTCCTCTGCCTTCTGAGTATACTGATGTGAATACACCAAAGAAAATTATCATTTCAGCCCGAAGACGTCTACTGCTGGACAGTAGCCTGGACCAAAGATTGCTCTTTATTTGCTTTATCCATGTGTAGGTACTTTAGATATAAGTTTAATGCGTTAATAATTCAGAACTTGCTTCAAACGGTTTACTTTAATCCTTTAATGATAAATGAAATCTAAAAATCATCATCATAATTTTTCATTATTTCAGCCGAATAAAAGCCTCCCTCAAAGATCGCCCCAACGACCTATCTGGGTTTTTCCTGTGTTCATTAGGAGGTTTTGCCATAATCGCCACGCTTGGCAGACGGGTTAGCGATCGCAGTTGAGTTATAAATGTATCCGAAGGACGCTGCTGCCCATCCTCCGGCTATCCCATAGTCGGCTTTTACGACACCCACGGCATGAGATGGGGCACCACACGACAAAGAAAATACAAAGTATTCAATTTACATACATAAATAAAAGCGGTGCATTCTCTGCATTAGGTGGTTAGTTTAACTTAATATTGATAAATGTTCTTAGTTTTTGTCTGTTCATTATACGACAACGATAATCCATTAAAGGTGATATAAAATTCGTGTGTGCTACAAAAAAAAAAAACGGATAGGTAGGTGCTTATTGCAAGAGTTCGGCTAGGCAGGTACCACCGCAGTGCTAGTTATTCTGCTGCCAAGCAGTAGTGTTTAAACTCTATACATTACTGTGTTCCAGTTTAAAGAGCACTGTAGCTAGTAAAATAACTGGACACAAGTGACTGAATATACCTAATATCTCAAGATGAGGAGCGCCGTATGGTGCCGCGCAGGACTAAATATATTATTATACAATTCGTGACAAAGTAGGTATTGGATAATTATTCTTCTTAATTAAAGACCGAAAGAGTTAAGTAAGTTGCTAAAATTAACTCAAATCTCATAAATTGGTGACACTAAAGAAAATTTACGTTCAGCTCTCGGAAGATTTAAAATGATTCATAGCCAATAAAGCATCGCCAAACATTCCGTTTAAGGCTTTAACTGTAGTATATTATTTAATATTAAAGATCTTAAGGTAAACGGGCGAAGTGCCTGCAGTTCTGCGATAAGGCTACCCCGTCTCTCCTTCTCATCCCCCAGGTTTTGGGGGGTGGCAGACTTAAGAGGCGGCCATACTTCAAATTGCGTTTTAGTTAGATAGCTAGTTTGATACATTGCCCCCATTATTGCATATCAAAGGGCTCTGATAAAATCGAGGCGATGATAAAGTCAGGGCTTTTTTATTGGGGGTCCTACTCTACATAGTTAAGATAAAGTACCGAGGAAAGCCGCTGTCGATTCCACTTTAGATTCATACCTGAAACAAAAAGAGGAAATTTGTTAAACATGTGCAGTGTTAAGAATTATTTTGGTGAGGTTTTAAACGTGTCTGTAAGTCTATTTATTTTTTCTTTTTAAACACGTAATCCCACACTAAGATTTCTGTTGTGTCGTGGGTACAGCAGTGCTATTCTGTAAGAACTCACTAGATAACTAGCTTCTGATTCCGCAGTGAAAAGTAGTAAAAACAATACGAAATTAAAGATTTCACTCTAACTTATTTATGGACCCGCAGTGAAAAGCAGTTAAAACAATACGAAATTAGAGATTTCAATGCGGATTGAGAAGTGAGTTTGGTAGTGAGTTCTAACAGAATAGCACTCCAGTTTACGGACATACATCTCACATGCACCAGACCGCACAAATGCAGATCATATTAATATTTGTTCCGTGCAGGGATCGAAGCCGCGACACGTAGTGCAGAAAGCTAATCGCTTAGACATTGCGCCAACCGTGCCACCAATTTATTTATTTATTGTACACCATTTAGCAAAAAATGTCCGTAGGCTGTCCGGATTAAGAATATAACATCACTCCATCTCCTCCCACGGATGTCGTAAAAGACGACTAGGGATTGTAAACCAGAGGGATAGGCAGCAGCGTTCCCTCCGCGGATAGCAGCTTCTACTCTGCGCTTACAAAGCCACCTGCCGAACTGAAAAACTTCCCTCTAAAATAACCAATCGTTTATGGTTTTCAGCAGTTGACATCTTCTTACTGATATTATGATATAATAGTAAAATATAAAACAGTTCTTACATACAGAATACAATGGGCTCTGTCGCACGCCGCGGTTTCTTCCGGGCAACCTTAGTCTACTATATAACAGTATTGTGACATTACAGTCGTATTCAAATGTATTACGCGAGAAAAAGTACATTATGTATTTATTATTCATCATTATTTACAGAAAAATATAATGGCAATAAATTTCAATATAAACATCTGATGAAAAAGTCACCCGGCCTCACCTCATAAAATAAAATAAACTCGTATTTCACACGAAAATTTGATTACAATTAATAATGTATGGCACACGAACTCGTAAATGACGTATTGTGTGAAACACATACACATAAACAACGAACAGAACGAATTGCAAACTCAGCTCTACATCACTAGCACGTAGACGCAAACATAGCGGCGGGAATACAGCATCGATTCTATGGGCGATACCATATCGATAGATACGTATCGATAGCGGCAATAGATACTATTGTCACAGTTCAATTTAACATCGTACGTTCGAAGATTCCCTATGATATCGCGAAGTCAGTCGAACTAAAGATTCGTGATTCGAATATTTCTTTCGCAGACTTATATCGAGACGGTGCATGAACTTTATTGCATAATAATAACTTTTATACGAACGTGATGTCTTTTATCACTTCCTATTTTAATCAAATAGAAATGTAAATACGCTGTGAGCTTTCAACATCTAGTTCTTTACTAACTCGCTCTAGTCCAAACAGCCCGTTCAGAGATTCAATGGATAGATTATCGCTAGCTAATAATTCTCTCACGATTCAAAACTCACAATAGCCCGAAGCGAAACTGTATCGCTAAAGATAGATTAAACATCGGAACCCAAATGAACGCACGATAATTTATCGGAGCAACCCCCGTGTGTATTAGCTGTATCCGACTAATGCCGGCTTTCGATATTCGGCGCTCGGTCGCGATTCGATATTTACGATCGAACGAGTCGCATTAGACTGTCCGCCCGTAGGTAAATTAGCACAGATGCTCGCTACTGTTACAGTGATTCATTCCAAATTGGCTTTTCAGCGGGGAAAAAACGGGCCGAACCAGCCACTGCGGTAGACGCTATCTAGGGACTGCAGCTAAATAGCTTTTAAAAGAGTTTGCATTTTCCTTCCGAGCTTCCAATGGACTCGAACATCTGTCGGAATTTCAACAACGTATTATGAAAGTGCTCGTCTATTTTTTCCACCCTCATTGAATTTGTGAATTGATTTTTAAGTGTATTTTCACTATCAGGTTTTTGGAACGAAGTTCCTTACGGCAGGCTTGGAGGGGATAGGGATTTTGCTGCGCGACCGAACTGAAAAAAATGTGATAGTAAAACCGTAAGAAAAAATCCGTGGAAAAAAGTGCGTGGAATAAAACCGTTAAATGAGACGTGCGCAGGCGCGACAGTCGCATACACAAGCGAGTAGTGTATAAGTGTCGATTCTACATTAGCCGAAGGAACTTCGTTCCTACCTGGTGTCCCACGACACCACATAATTTTTTTCTACTTAAGTTGTATTAATGTGTAATAATAGTCATGTGTTGCTTCTAACATGGCGTAGGGGTGTGAAAATATCAATTATTATATTTCACATATTTGGCTACTTCCTTCTAGCAAACAAAATTAAACCTTTGTATTACACAGTCACTATGAAATAAAAATATACCCACACAAAACAAGACAACTTACAATATTTGGAATTTCACTAGTAGTGACTGAAATGATTTCAAACTCATCAGTTTTGTTAATTAAATGTCGAATTTAATTAATAGGACTGACGCATTATAAAACTGAGAGGTCACATGTTTGTATAAAATCCGTGAATTCTATATAAACATTTGTCAATCAGCCTTTTTAGTGCATTTTTATAACATGTACGGGTGCAATCAGCCTTTTTAGTACATTTTTATAACGTGTAATTTTCTTATATCCCATGGAATTGCATTATACATTTTAATTCACTGTTTCAAATCAAATGTATATCCGATTGCAATTATTCTTTGTCAATGATCTTTTCAATTATTTTTTGTATATAACATTGTATTATGATAATTGTCTATGGGTGTATGCCTGCAATAAAAGATTTATTATTATTTATTATTAGGTGTGTGGTGCCGGCTTAGAATGCCACTACCCCATTTCATCCCGTAAAAGTTGACTAAGGGATTAACCGGAGGATGGGCAGCAGCGTCCTTCGAGTACATTACCAACTCAACTGCGATCGCCAACCCATCTGCCAAGCGATTATGGCAAGACCCTCCCAATGAGCACACAACACATCCATATTGGTCGTTGTGGTGATCTTTGGGGCAGGCCTGTGTCCAGCAGTGGACTTCATTCGGCCGAAATGATGATTATTAATATAAATGAGGAACAGTAAGGTCGCAAGTTACTTCCTTGTGGTACTCCGAATTACATAGTCATTATTTGTTCGATTAACAACTACATACGATCTACGGCTACTAAGGTAGCTGACTAACCACTGCTACGGGTTACCTCGATTGCCATAACTGTAGCACTTACGTAATAGAATATGGTGGTGTACAAAGTCAAATCTCCGAGAGATGTCAAAAAATATTGTTCACACAGGCCTACGTAGTAGTCTTGTTGTTTTCAAATCCATTTAGTTCCATAAAAATTATATCAAATTGCTTAAGGAAAGAAATTTACGAGAATGCACACTGTATGGGCCAAACGGGCCGCTATCAGCGCAGTACGACGCAATTGCTCCAAAGTCAGCGTTTGGCGTTGAAATTCTTGCGTAAGGCATATATAATAGCACAGGCTGAGTAGTGCCATTAGTATTGTGTTACTGGTAGATCTTAGTATACACTAACGTAATGTGCAATATACTACTCAACGAAAGAAATGATGGATGCGGATTTTTTATCACAACGTGATCACACCTTTTAAATCTGTAGAAACCACAGACGTTTGATGTTTGGGATGAATTCTTGGCCGAAAGGCAATGCAGACGGAATCCGTCTAGGCTTTACTGTCATCTTTACCGTTTCCGTTACATTTGCCAGTTCTTCCCAAACGTTCGTGAGCAGCTAGCAGTATGTGGTTGGAGGTTGGTCACTATATGGCTAAATTTCTCACGGATCATAGTAACTCCCAATTCTGTCAATGCTCACCTTCACATTCACAATAAAGCTACTGTGATAATGAACAATTTGCACATCATATTCTGTGTGAGTGTTCTATTCGGCGAGGCCTATTGATGATTTCACACTGTTTTTTCGAATGACTGACGATTTTTTCCTTCACCGTTAACATCGACGGTATCTTAGATTACCTAAGAAAGTACATGTCACACAAAAAGTGTTGACCCTGCATCGGCTGCTGCCGATAGATGGGGTGACCACCTTACAGTAATTCCCTCCGAGATGTGTCTAAAGGTGTGGCATCAATGGGTGGCTCTAGTGTGACTGTATCGAGGACCTGGAGCCCTGCTTCGATGCCGAAGGACCGCTTTAGCCGGTAGCAGTCCGGCTACCCCTGCCACCCTTCCTCGGGATAGATTTCCGCCAGAAAGTAGGTGTTGAACCCGTTACCCCGTGCGAAGCGAGTCCGTAAATCTCCGGACCACCGGGACACATACAATTATAATCAACGTAATAAAAACGCTCAAAATAAAAGTGATTTGCAATTAAATGTGGTGTTGTGTAAAGGCTGGTTGAGATCGCAGTAGCGGCAACGCCTCGCGATTCGTATCAGCCCGGAATGGGCCGCCTTAACGCGTGCTAGAGTACCAGATAAAGTATAACAGCAAAACTGTATGAGTTATATTGTGCGAAGTGCTTGTTTAAAATCGTACGGGTAATTTAATACGGTGAACGGTGCTAATAAAGGATGTTATTTGGTTGCAGATTGCAGTGAAGGGGGTGTGTCGGACCGTGTTGTGACTTGAAATATAGCGCTGTAGGAATTAAACGCGTCACCGAAAATGGAAAAGTATTTTAATTATAAAGAAGTATAAAAATACTGGAGTAATATACTGGTAAAAGGTGGGTACTCAATTTTGATAGTGACGGCACTAGATCCATCTTTCATATGCGCAGCGTAGCGCACTGGAGGCTCCGAGGAAAGTCTTTACAATCCCCCCCAAAATGTGACTAGAGGGTGGCCTCTTTACAGTCGCCTCCACTTCGCTAGTCCGAGGGTTACCGCTTTACAGTCATCCACTACGAGATGTGCCTGAAGGCGTGGCAGCAATGGCTGCAAACCTACCTTTGGGCCGAAAATGACCGCTCCGGTGATTTTAGCCGGTAAGAGCCGGCATGCCCGTCTGCTCTTCCTCGGGCGGAGGATGAACATGGTGTACTTCCGATGGGTCAAATAAAAAGAAAAGGTCCAGCTTTCTTGTTAGAATATCAAACTGAAAAAAAGAGATGCTGCTGAATGATGTATGGGTGCAATATTTGATAACAGACATAAAATATCAATCAAAAATAGCGATTCAGTCATAGCTTACTTTTAATGAACTGCAAACGATAGCCAGTGAAATACGCAAATGTAACATTCCCCAATAATGAACCAGCGATATTACCTTTAGTATAAATAATCCGTGCCAAAGGGTGGTTTCGATGCGATACTACTGCAAATCAGCCCCCCACTACAAGCCCCAACGCGGGCTGTCGACGATAAATAAAATTCACGTTTTAACAATAAAATGCATTTTCCGCAAATGCTCCCAGTGAATTATTGTCCGGGCTTTACGAGCTTAAAATTATATGGGCACGTGAAATTTTCGATCTCGGTAATAATGCATGGCCAGTGTACCGCCAACACTATTTTCGGGCGATACAATGAGTTCGATTTTTAAATTAGGTACTTACCATTTACGTCGATGAATTTTATTTAGTAAAATGCATTAGATGACAATTTTTCTTAGTGCATATAAGCTTGTTAGAATCGGGGTAAGACAGTTACATTACATATTATGTGAGTGATGCAAGGAGGGTTGCATTTTTAATGCATTCTTCTATTTACCCACAAACTACTGCTCCCCAAACATACCGTTCCCCAAAATAACACGTCACGTAGCAACCATAAAAATACTTATACAACATTTCCCGATGGAAAAAGTACAATGTTTTATTCGCAACAAAAATACATCACACGACCGCTTGATGGAGAACCAATAGCGAGTGTCCCTCCGGCACAGATGGCGACACGGACGCAGAGATAGCAGAAAAATATGAATTGTAGCTTTCGATATTTGTCACTTGAATTACAACTCCCAACGGACACCCAGAATGGTGGGACTACTCGCACCTCGTTTGCTGAATGATCAATTTTTTGCACTGGATTTCGGCCACGACTCTCGGATAGAGGATTCGGTTCAAGCACTCGTTGAATAATGCGAACCACGTGCTACCCGTACTAATGGTTGATGATAGTGATGCATTCTATTTTCAAATGCGATACATTTCACAAATCGAATAAAATTCAAATAACTAAAATACGATTCTAAATAGGTAGGCCATTTAAATCGTAAATATTTTGGAGTTAGTGATCCCCTACGTTATTCTTCAATATTTACATTTACTCTAATACTTATTCTTAGAAACCATATATATTTGATTCAATGCACATAAAACAAGATTGGGGTGACCAACTTCATTGGCGGCTAACCTTAATACGACAGAATCTTGAAAAATGGTCCCTAACAAAATCTTCCGATGCCATTAAAACCTGCCACTGTGCGGGAGCAATAAGTAAACAAAACTCGTAATAACGGCCAGTCACGCCAAGGAAACCAATTTGGGAGGTATTTGTAAATGTCAAATATGTTTGTGCGCACCTATTTATTGCGAGCATCCCTCACGTACGAGTAAATAACGGAGACACTGCGATAAAGTGAAAAGAGATACCCGAAAAGTGCGCAGAGCTACGCCTTAACTGCTAGACTCGGACTAGCCAATATGCGTTGTAATTGCCTCGTTGCAAAGTTGATATTTGTTTGAAGAATCAGACTCCTAAGCCAGTTGGTGTTAAGGTTCCTACGTATACAAGTGGAAAACTCAGTGCGCCACGTGCGAATGATTCATGTTCGTCCCTTAATTAAAGAAGATTTTAATTGTATCGGATGTCTGTGAAAGCGAAAATAATGCACTTCTAAATTGGGGTTGGAATTCGGAAATTTATATTTGTTAGTCTACCGAAGTATTGTTTCGCGTGTTTTACTCGAATCCGGTTTTTGTACATTGGAGTTTTACCAGCTTTAACAGATAAGATTTTTGGACGAAATTAATGGGATCATCATTTCAGCCGAATAAAGACCGGTCTGGGTGTGTGGTGTGCTCATTGGGAGGTTTTGCGATACCTAATCACCACGCTTGGCAGGAGGGTTGACGATCGCAGTTCAGTTTTTATTGTATTCAAAGAACGCTGCTGCACATCCTCCGGCTAATCCCGTAGGATATCTACGAATAACTATATACCGACGAAACGGTAAAAAGTTTTTTTTTTAAACTACCTAGACCCGGAATTGTTACTTTTAATTAATTCTATTCTATTACACACACGGTAAGTACTTATATATTGCTTTATGTTTGTTAAACTGCAGGCAATCTACAATTCCTCTGACGAAACTCTGAACACCCTTAAATTCAGTAAATTCATTTTGCGTATATAAAGTCAAGCTGCTGCCGACTTAAAATATCTTTCTTAATTACAAAAGCCTTTGTTGAACGTATCTGATCTATGTAAGCAGTCGGGGCGAATGTTTTAAATAGCAACCCAACAAATAGGTTCCGGTTGAGCGAAATAAGCAAAACTCCTTAATGAAAGAATATCTGAACGGTTGCCAAAACGGTTAAGATATAATAAAATTAATGAAAATCAATTTTTATGCATACCTAAATAAGAGTGAATTAGGAAAAAATGGTAAACACGAAATTAAAATATTGCTAATTTATTTTGTATACCTAAGTTTATTTGACAACCCAAAAAAATGGGGAAAAATGTGTAAGAGTGATAACTATTTAAGGATTAGAATAAACGACATAAGATAATTCGAACCCAAATGACCACTATTACATATTGTAAAGTAGATTTTCCCGTCCATAAAACGATGACGGAAGCAGTGTAACGGCCCTGTAAGCTTGCCGAGTACTTCATTTGGTGAACAATGGAAAGGCCCCGTCCCACAGGCCCGCAGCGACACTGGATAAATTGACTCGGGCCTTAACTCGCGCTCGCCCGCGGAAAATTGGGGAAAATCGATTTAAATATCTTAAATGTGATGGCTTATCTCGATCGCAGGAGTTAACCCGTACTCACTGCAGCATAGGTATTGACATTTGTGTAAAAATGCCTTTTAAGTAAGGACTGGAAACGTTCTTTGTGTTAAACAATGTTCTTTTTATGTGTAATATTGAAATATAGGTACAGCAACATATGCTTTAACTATAATAATAAACACTTTGTGCTAAAACATACTCTTACTGGTGGTAGACCTCTAATTGCAAGAGCCACTACCACTGCCAAGCAGTAGAGTTTAAACTTTAGACAATAACTAGTGAAATTACTTGGCACAAGAATCTAAATAAGGAATGTCTCGAGGTGACGAGTGCTGTGTGGTGTGGCACCACGCAGGACTAGGCTTGTATGACATTACAATTATCTATTATGGGCAGGCGTGACTTACCACCAGGTGCATGAGAGGGCCGATCCCGCTCGGAGGAGGAGGACACGGAGCTGGGGTAACGACCGCCGCGGCGCCCGTGTCCAACACGCCTGAGCCCCCTGCCGTCTTTATATGTCAGAGGGCCTTGGGGGTCGCGAGCGCGCTTATTGGGAAATCTGCGTGTTCATACCGTGCGACCCCCAGGAAGACAGCGGTGCACATGTGGTCACGTACCGCTGTGAGCGCAGCACAGAGCATAGTGAGACTTCCGGGAAATCTTTTACAATCCCCTCGAGAGATGCCTGGGGGGGCCTGCCTCTTTACAGTCGCCTTCTCTCTGCTAGAAGGGATGACCGCTTTGCAGTCATCTCCTCCGAGATGTGCCTAAAGGTCTGGCACCAATGGGTGGCTCTAGATGAAGACCTTTCGAGTTCCTGGAGCCTCCCTTCAGTGCCGACGATGATCACTCCGGTGGTTTTAGCCGGTAGGAGTCCGGCATGCCCTTCGGCCTTTCCCGGGGCGAAGAAAGTACATGAGGTATTTCCACCGGATCAATGTGACGTGAGGTGATGACAATTATCTATTACAGGCAGACGTGGCTTACCACCAGGCGCATGAGTTATATGTAATAAAAACATTCATTTAATTAAGTGTACAATCATTGCAGGATACGCTTTTTAAATAAGTTCGAATAATCAAGAAATGCCAATTAAGAAGTGAAACCCTTGAAAGGTGAAATCTAGATAGCTGGCTGGTCGGTCCAACTTAACCGAGGCTTGATGTATCTCGACTTGCACGCGAAGTTAAGTAATTCTCAGTAGCCAAATGTGGCACAATATAAACAGAGAATATATATCAACCCATACATGACAAGAAAACTTACTGGGTTCGCTTTAAAAACACTCAATCAAATATAAATCGTAACAGCCATTTTGTAGACCCCGAAGACCTCAAAGCAAAGTAAGCTCCCGCTTTACTCAATCTAATAGAATCACCTCGGATTGCTTTCCGGGATTTACTGTTTGATTTTTCCCCTCGTGTCGAGATTTGGAACGTTTACCCAAAAGAGGCGTGTACTGCGATGGTAATGGCCGGCAGGGTCGTTGGATACATAACCTTTATAATTAACAATACGCCCTACACTCTATGAGGTGAGAGTTGATTATTTTACGAGTTCCGCTTTTTCCTTCCCTCTTTCCGCTGTATTTTCGTTAGCACTTGAGTGGATTAATTACTTTCATTGTAGCCATGGAAGCTGAATCTTGTTTAATTATTAATACTTAAAAGAATTGCGAAAGGAAAGCAAAATCTATTTACTCTACTAACAATAACCAGACACATTTTATTTATTAAATTCGCAAAGATTGCCAAACGAAATACATCTGAAAAAATAAATCAAATTATAATTCAACAGCGTAGCGTAAGTTTATTGAATTGATCATGCGCAAATATTTATCGATGGGGACGTAACAAGATAGGGTCAGAATTTATTGAAAACCAAGTGCGCATACATAGGTAACTTACATAAATTGGCATCGGCGGCAATCAGACAAATTGGCTCCATCCAAACCCCTCCGCTAACCGAATTAATCTGATACGTAGGTTTTCTTAGACAAAACCACTTAGATGAAGAAATATAGAGGGCAGCAAGAGGGAACAGGAATAGACGCTGATGCGAATTGTATTATTTATCGAAGTTTCGCGAGACCAAGCAAAAAATAGGTACCTAATGAATTCATACCAACCATACGTAAGGAATATAGGGAATGGGGGAAGAATATATTGACATTCCTTGACCACTTTTGCAACAACGCAGCAACGGGATCAAGTCTTTTCTATACTTCGCTTAAAAATTCACATCAGTAAACTTTTTGTTGAATAAAATACATCTATATCGCCCCTTAACATGTGTTGGTACGTGAATAAATATTCAACAAATCCACCTTTAAATAAACAGTATGGGGGAAATAACGTTTTTGCCTCATTCTGAGTAAACGATGCTTAAGATATTTATTAGGGGATGAATTGAGTTTTTAGATATTGCAACGAATTTTTATTTCACTTTTGCGCTGTATAAATAAAGCCACGATTTGTCCGTTCATTCCAATGATTTCTGTGTCAGCATTTTACTTATAATCTACTAGGGTATAGACAAGCACCTTTGGTATGGAAAACGCGAGAATGTGACGTACAGAATGGATCCAACTTATATTAAGTACTGAAATGAGTTTGAAGGAAAAACCTACAATGAAGGAACTTGGAAGAACAGCTTAGAGGATCGTCCGTATCTTCCCTACCCTTTAATGTACGCAACATTAATAACATCTGCTCAAGACATTCAAATCCCACTTCAGAAGGAAAAACTGATTATATAATTAGAAGAAAGCCTCTGCAAGTCTCCTAACTGAGGGCTAATCAGAAATTAATGAGGGCTTGTACCAGGGTGTCGCGCCGCGATGATAATTCCCCGCCCTGCTGCGTTAAGAACCTCATCAATTATGGCGAAGCCACCCCCGGCGAGGCTTGAAGGTGCACCCCTTCGTGATCTAGTCACTACGGGTAATGTGCTAGGTTTAACACCATGGGAAATCTATGGTGTAGGATATATTTACTCAACTTCAGAACTAGCAGCGTTATATTATCGAAGTTCTATCAAAGTGAGTAGTGTCACTTAGATGTCCAATAAACCAGATAATCGGAATCTGTTAGTAGGTAAATGGACAAATATTATCTGTAATTTAAATTGAACGTATTTCCTAGTCATATAAATAAATTTGATAATGGATAACTTAAACCATTATTTAAACATAAAAAGCTTAAATATACATTGATTGAAATTTACCTTATTTATTAGAATAATTTAATCGAAGTAAAAGCCAACCCTTGCTATAACTAATGGCCCTTAGACAGTTGTTGTACCGACACCAAATGCTTCCGTTCCGAAACCACACTTGATTTGTTGTTCCGTCCGCTCAAGAGTTACTAGCACCAATGTTTGAAACACTCTAAGCCACCATATGCTCCAGGTTCACACCCAAACTTGTTAAATTTAGAATAATTTATTCGATAGATACTTAACATTGACATAAAAATATATTTATGACCAAATACGCATTCGATGGGTTAAGTTTGGTGTATTGCGTTATCACACGCAATGATTTCATAATAATTAATAGTGTTTTATATCAACGCAGATATCGAGAAACAACAGGTTTTATTTAGCAGTCTATAGTTTGAATGGGATCGCCCTAAACGGGGCTCTTGTTGTTATGCCATGAATATAAATCGTGATAAATTCCTTGAGAGACGGGAGAGGGCCGGGCGGGGCGGCGAAGCCTCAAGGGCTTTTTTCTTAAAAATAACTTTTGTCAGAGTAATTCGGAGGAGTCCCGGGATTTATGGAAAGGTGGTGTCACCCCAGTAATTAGTTTTTAACTAGTTGTGATAAGGGTCCGCCGTGCTTTATGCGCCCTCTGTAATAAGTTTAAACTAATGCTCGGATTTCTGGGATGAATTAAATTCGCAGCATCTGCGGTCAAAAAACAAACAATAACATATAGAAATGTTTTAACTCAAAAAACTTTCGTCAAAACAAAAGCGTCTCAAGCAATTGTTCTGACAAGTCACAATATTTTCATTGTTACCATATTTTGTGCGTTTGCGGCCCGTCATACCGTTGGAATATGGTATGATTTACGTCTTACAACAAGAAGCAAAAAGAAAGTTCTTCGACGAAACTTCTTTTATTCTTGGAGAAAGTTGCGTAAAAACTGGAGGCGCTTAGAAAAAAGCAATTTTCTAGCTCAGGTGTGTGAGATGTTCTTTATCTAACTTTGCATCCGAACCGCTTTGTTTATGAAGGCATATTTTTTCGAAGTTTTGAACATTTTATTACGTTGTACCGTGAACTCGAGCTTTGTACCTTTTAAAAGGCCGCCAACGGTAGAACAATTGTTGTTTTGTAAACTATCTTTCTTAAAAAACTGGACCCGCTACCTGTACCGGTTATTTAAAAAGCATAGGTTAACGGTGACGCCGTTACGTGTAGGTTTAATACAAAAACAAGTTTGTACAATCTGTAACAAAAGTTTGAATAATAAGCCCGAGAAAGCCACATCGCCTTTTTAATGGACACGGAAAATATAATTTGAAATACTCTTTATAGCTCCCATAATGTAGCCAAGTGGGCCAAAAAATGGTTGTCACCGTCTGGCGAAGTACATTAGCATGAAGAGTGTGAGGCAAGGAGGCTTTATCAGGAGGGCCTTTCCTGAGGGAGGGCCAAATAATGCGATATTGCTCGTTTGTGCGAGGCCCTATTTATCTATTAAAAAACGCAAGATTTACGGGCCAGTATAGGAAACTTCGGGAAGTTTTTATGTTGTTCCGCTGCTCGTGGAGCTAATATAAGAGATTGATGCATGTTATTTAAGCTTTGTTTGGGTGTATATTAGCTGGTTTATTTTTACATTTGATGCTATTTTTATCACATTATTTCGGCAGTAAAACTCTTTACTTATAGGTATACTAATGCTTAGGGTATATATGTCTAGCTGTGTGGTGCCGGCTACGAATAGCGCCTACCCATCTCATCCCTTGGGTGTCGTAAAAGGCGACTATGGGATAAGTCGGGAGATGGGCAGCAGCGTCCTTCAAATACATTAATAACTCAACTACGATCGCCAACCCGCCTGCCAAGCGTGGCGATTATGGCAAACCCCCCAATGAGCACACAACACACTCATATTGGTCATTGTAGTGATCTTTGGGGGAGGCCTATGTCCAGCAGTGGACTTTATTCGGCCGAAATGATGATATATGTCTAGGGCCATATTTAGTGTATTTGTCTACAACCGTACATTGATTATTATCACGCAGATGCTTTGTAAATGAATGTTTGATAAATAATCCGTAGACATGAGTTTTTCATCTTAAATATTACAGCTACAAGAAGATTCATATACGGTATCATCTTCGAGTCGAATCCGTCGAAACTACCAAATGAATACTAATTAAAACATTCAATAAATACCGGTACCTGGCTAACAAGGTATTTGTACATCCAGATAGCTAAGTTTGAGTGGCGGGTTATTTTAGGTTGGCGATACACGGTCCTAAGTCGTGACTCTCGTGACTGTGCTCGGATCTGACAACACGAGAGCTTGTGTAATACGTTTTTAGGCCGGGCGAAATAGAGCGGTTTTTAATAGGGCGATATTTTCTCTCATTATGATTAAAGATTTAATATATTACCAGTAAATTGCAAAATGTTTATTAATTGTAAAAAAAAAACGATAAATGCTCTTAACAGATACCTATAAATTAAAATGATCTATATAATGATATAAAACATTTTGCAATCCAAGATGATAGAGTATTGAAATATCCTTATATTAGGTCTTTACCTATGAAATTGCCGTTCTGCAGTACTGGTTCTCATTCACAGTTCACACAGTTCTGCATTTCAAATAAAATATTTTTTATGAATTTTAATTTCAAATTAATATTATTTTATTTTCAAAATCAGTTTTATGTGTATTGATTAGTGTTATGTTTGCCGTGTGGTGCCGGCTCAGAATGCCACCACCCCATCTCCTCCCATGGGTGTCGTAAAAGTCGACTAAGGGATTAGCCGGAGGATGGGCAGCAGCGTCCTTCGAGTACATTAACAACTCAACTGCGATCGCCAACCCGTCTGCCAAGCGTGGCGATTATGGCAAAACCCCCCAATGAGCCCACAACACATCCATATCGGTCATTATGGACATCTTTGGGGGAGGCCTGTGTCCAGCAGTGGACTTCATTCGGCCGAAATGATGATGTTTTCATCACGTTTCAATCTTTTTCACCGTCATGGATACGTTGTTAAAATTCGAGTAATTATGGAATATGAGTACCGTCGTGGCAGCAACGCGGCACAAGCTGCAAGCAACATCAACGACGTTTACGGAGCGAACACTACAAACGAACGCACAACCCGTTATTGGTTTGCCGGCTTCCGTTCTGGAAATTTCTGTCTGAAAAATGAACCCCGTAGACGTCCGAAATCTTTGGCTTAACGAATTAAAACTTGACAAATGGGTGCCCCACGAACTTAACGATCATCAGTGCAACGTGCGCGTCAAAGCTTGCCTTGTGCTTCCCAACAGGAACAGAAACGAAGGAATTTTGTACCGCATTGTTACTTGTGAAGAAAAATGAATTTGACAATCGCAAGCGCTTTCAGCAAGTTGGTTAGATCCTAGTTGAGCAACTATTCAATGCCGTAAATAAAAAATGGCCCCTAGAAAAGTGATGACCACTGTTTCGTAGTCTAGTGCCCGTGTGGTTTATCACAGCTTCTTACCAAACGGGAAGGAGCATTACTGCAGATGTGTACTGTGAAGAACTGAATACTTTGCTTTGTTCAATTGCTCGTCCCCACTGCTCCTGCACGACAATACGCGACCCCATACTGCACAACAGACTGTCTCCAAGCTACAAGAGCTGGGATTGGAAGTTCTCCGTCATCCGCCGTACTCACCAGACTTTGCGCCTACAGACTTCTACTTTTTCCAGAATTAGGATAACTTTATGGCGGAAAAAGATTCAATACCCGAGAGGCAGTACAAAATACCTTTGAAGGGCTTGTCGCCTCCCGTCCATCAGGTTTCATTAAAAAAGGGCATTAATAAATTGCCACTACGTTGGCAAAGGTAGATCGGTTGCATGTGTGATTAGTTGATTACTTTGATTAAAATAATTAAAAAGTATAGAAAAAAAAAGATAGGTACTTTATTTCGTACAAAACGGCAATTTCATGGGTAAAGACTATTCTATCTATCTATATCTAAGATATTATATAGCAGATAATTATATTAATTAATTAATAAACTTTATATAGGAGCCGACTTCTCGAAGATGAAGTATTAATTTATTGCCTGTAAAAACTCAAACCTATAATATACCTTGTATTATTATTATAAGTTTGAATTATTGTAAAATCTGCAAGTAAAAGACAAACCAAAATAAGTAAAAACTTAAGATATTTTTTCGCAAAGTACTGATTTTCATGTTTTTCAGATATTTAGCTATCCATTTCGCTTATTTGATTGCTAATAGGTTAGAAGCATCAATGTTATCAATCCAAGACATGTTTCACATATTAGCGTATAGATGAGCAAAGGCTTGCAATGGATCTGTAGATATGGCCGATCACTACTGTTCTTGGGACAATGTAACAAAGACAATTGGGTAAATCGGGAAAATCATAATTTTTAAGAACGATGTTGAGTTAGAATATTATTATGACGAGCAAGTGGCACAGATTCTAATGACAACAAATAGTAATTCCGAAACAGATAATGTCATGGATGGTTATCATGGTAGAATTTGTAATGTTAGAACTTTCGATTAACACTAATAAACGAGTTTCGGTGAATCAAGTCAGGTAATAGAGATTCCAAATCATGGTCGCAACCTCCAGATATATCTTTAATAGTAGTTATGCAAGAAAATCTGCATAAATCAAGTGTAGCTTCAGATATTTCCAGTAACTTATAAAAGGTATCCTCGAAAGGCTGTATTAATGATATGGATAATTGTGAAATATAATACGTAAATCACATAAAAATGTATATAAAAATTAAAAGTTAGTATGAAATTACAGATTCTCGATCTCATAATTAATAAAAAACGGAAAATGTTGGCATTAAGTATACTTACATGATGCCTACGTTGGGCAAGCTAGTTTAATCAATAATGTTGTCTATGAATAAACTTTGAACTCAACACAGCGTAACGGTCGCAGTCCTTCTCTTTTTCTCTCTTAGTTATTGTCTTAGGTTTTCGCGATTATTACACATTATAATAAAACAATTTTAAACGGATTAAATCGCGTGTATTATTGATTTTTGTTTTGTTTGTCTCTCTTGTCTGCTCGAGATGTATTTCACGTAACCACATATTCAGTGGTTAAAAGATTAGCCAGTCAGCAAGCTTAAGACGGCACTAACTACTCGTGGTGCGCCGGACGTACTTCGTTATCAACATTCGAAGAGACTATTTTCATGCACTCTTACAGTAAAAATATCTGCGGGTATATCGTTTAATTAATAAGTAGGTGCTTGCCTAGCTTGCCGTGTGGTGCCGGCTCAGAATACCACCACCCCATCTCCTCCTGTGGGTGTCGTAAAAGTCGACTAAGGGATTAATCAGAGGATGGGCAGCAGCGTCCTTCGAGTACATTAACAACACAACTGCGATCGCCAACCCGTCTGCCAAGCGTGGCGATTATGGCAAAACCCCCCAAGGAGCCCCAACACACCCATATCGGTCGTTGTGGTGTACTTTGGGGGAGGCCTGTGTCCAGCAGTGGATTTCATTCGGCCGAAATGATGAATAAGTAGGTATAATCTCTTACTCTCATATATTTTCCATAAGATTATTATTGATGTTACGTTTGAGGTAACTTTGTTGAGTTTGTTTATAGTACAATACGTCAAAGTAGATGTGGATATGGATTATTTCGTTGTTGAACCATCAAAGTAGGCTTTTTGTAAGTATAAGCCTTTATTTAACCCGTGAAATACATAAATAGTATAACTATAGATAGATAATGAATACTGTAACTAACCTACAGTTTACCTGGACCTAATATTGACCTCTGTGGAACTCCAGATAGTACCGATGAGCTTTGATTGAAATAGTTTTCTTTTTCGATTAATTTGATTTGAAATAAATTGTTCTTACTTAATAATCCGCAATAATAATCATGTAAGTAATGTAGTTCCGCAAGTAATAAGAAATACTTTGCGATACATGATCAAAAGCTAACCAAAAGCAACTCTTTTTGGTAATTAAAATATTCATAAAAAACGTTTCAAACAGATAGTAACGCATCCCTATAAAGTGTAGGTACGTACGTATGTGCCTATATCATGTATGTTTATTATCAGGAGGGAATATTGGCTGGAAACACAGTGCTAAATTCGCGGCCGACATCCGATAGTGTGGTATTATCTGCTATTATTTGTCACTGGTTGAACAATGCGAGCTCGGAACATACTTATCTGTTATCTTATAGCAATTTGTCAACAATTATAATAATGGTGTGCGAAAAAGTTAATTATGTTCCGTAATTGTGGGGTCAAATGTTCAATTGTTACAATGAGAATGATAGATTCAAATTGTAAATACCTATTGGCTGTACCTATTGCTTGTTTGTCATTATTCTAAGCATGCTTATGAGGAATTTGTTTCTCATCAGCAGCTTTAACACCGTGCAATTGTTTGATTCAGGTATTCAAAACTTACATGTAGTAAGTTGGTTTATAGATACTTTCATATAATTTTATCCATGTATTGAAAGGCAAATTATATTACCTACTTTTATAATACCTAGGTATCTCACAAGCTAATTTAAAACACAATCAAAACACACCAAAATCGTTTAGTAAACGCAGTGCTAGTTTATACCGGCTGACAGATGTTACACTTAGAGAGAGCTACTGTTCCCCGACGGGTAACCTAATAAATAATAGCAGTGTGAGTTAAGACCACCTAGCGAGGAAACTGAGCTTGTTTACGGCACTACCCTACCAGTATTGTGGCCACCTACGCTATATATTTTGCTTAGCAAATTACTCGCTTCGCTCAGGGTGTCTAATAACCCTTTAATGAAGGAAGAGCCGTGATGTTTAATGTTGTTTCTGCTTTATTAGGGAGATTTTTGCTGCGAAGTAATTGCTGTTTTAAATAAAGTTGTTGCAAATAACGAAGCAAATTCCTATAACGAGGAATATTCACTGTCTCACTTACTCACCTTACTTATCGCTTGTACTAAACAGGGTGTAAACAAGCCTTTCTATGTACAGTCATTTTCTGTTAAATCTATATTCGTTCTTGTGTATTTTTGGCAACAGATTGAAGGAATAAGAAGTGACTGGGCATTACATATCTTGGTTCAGATAGAATAATGTGTAAAATTCCTTAGGTGGAGTTTTGTATCTTGCCTTACCTATTTTAATCTAAGTCTGTGTAGTGTAGTAGTGTATAATACCTGTAGCAAAAAATCAAATACTTACTTAATAAAATCACAAACAAACGCAAAAACTCAAATCATTGTTTCACCTGAAGCCATAATGCACGTAATTACATGTTCTGCCACCGATTACTAGACATGAATTAAACGAATCTGCCTTTCAAACCTAATAGAAAACGCCCCTTTAATAATATAATAGTAGATAATTATCACATTTAAATAATGAAACGCAAATTAATTCCAGCAAGAGCACGCGACTCGGTCACTCCATTCACAAAACTCAAGAACTGTCCGTAATAGCTCATTTGAATACAATCTAGATAGTTATCGGCGTATAGACAACACCAGAACATGGTTATTATATTAGTTCAGTGAGTTTGAACGAGCATGCACACGAACACTCAATTACATGTATAATTACATTAGGACACTTTATTCTCAGCTATAAACATCGAATGGTTAGTACAGTTTATATGCGTGCTTCGTCATTAGAAGCATTCCGTCATGGACTTGCGAAATGGGGTCAATGAGAGCTTCAATCGGATTAATTCCTCTGAAATAACAAGCCATTAATCTTAATGGTTTTAAGAAAAGAACGCATTTAAATCTCTCTAAAAAGGAAATTTATAAAAAACTGTATTTCACCAGTGAATAACAACAACATTACACATTTATTTCGAAGTAGGTATGTGAGCGTCACGCACACATAAAGTTCGAACTTTGGCACACTACCATAAATCAAGGGGCGTTATACGCCATGTTTCACGAGTCGCAGTCTTCTCTTTCGCTCTATGCCCATTCTTTATATCTTTGTCTTCTTCTAGCAATAAGCAGGAGCATTGAGGGGTGCAGGGGAGGGGGCCGATGTCTAGTCGTGACGTATTACTCGGCTGGCGGTCGGTCGGGTCAGTCGTTAGTTAGTAAGTTTAATTGCTTAATTTTGTGCTTTAAACAAAATTAACTGAAATTATGAATTTAATGATATTTTTGCGCATATTGATAGAGGGCGGAAACCATGACTAATGAAGTACCTGATAGGAATATCGATATCGACATGAGCGCTAATTACTTACAAACCACCGCGTCACATTATAATGTATGCCGAGTAGGTTCCAATGCAAATCGCAAGTTCGATTCTAGAATAGACAATGCGACTAGAAGTTTATTGGACCACCCACACATTTGCAATGCATGTGTTTGATACACGATTCCAATTTATTGGAAAAATATGAAAATTGGGATTTCTTTGTTGGAATCACATTGTAGACGTTGAAATAATGTTTCTGATTTATCTGGAAGTAAACTGAAACATATAGTATGGTATCTCATATATAGTAAGTACATCATAGTAGGTGCTTATAGTTTTACTGCCGAAATGATCGATAGTACACCACATACATCACAGCAGATCCGAACAATACATGTGTTGTCCATACTAATACGTGATCAGAATGCTAGTGATGTGCTGTAATCATTTCACATATAAATAACTGCACCTTGGTTCCTAACTATAATTTGTAATAGATATTTGTTGTTCACATATAATAGATAAAGGTAATTTCATCATTTTAATTGTGTGGTGCCGGCTACGAATAGCACCATCCCGTCGCATCGGGTGGGTGTCGTTAAAGGAGACTATGGGATTAACCACAGGATGGGCAGCAGCGTCCTTCGAGTACATTAACAACTCAACTTCGATCGCCAAGCCGCCAGCCAAGTGTGGCGATTGTGGCAAAACCCCCAAAGAACACACAATACACCCAGAACGGTCGTTGTGGAGCTTTGGGGGAGGCTTGTGTCCAGCAGTGCACTTTATTCGGGTGAAACGAGGACGACGAACGATGAATTTGTTATAATATAGGTATATGTTGTTAACATATAATAGATAAATGTAATTTTAAGCATCTCAGAACACAATAAGTGTACAAAATATAGTAAATTATCAGCGAGTTTAGCGAGTAGCAGTAGTACCTATTTAATTTTTTATTCGGCTTGTGCGCCTACCAATGTCTTGTTACTTAGTTAATCCCAGTTACCAACTGTATCTGAGTATGTCACCTCTCCTACATATCGTGTGTAGATTGCCTGTATTACTATGTTCTTATTTGTATCGACTAATTCGTCGGCCATTAAAAGTATCGCGCCCTTGTTGGACATCTCATTGGTCGGTAATAAATATGGCGTTATCTCTCGATATCGACCGCGGGCCGCACTGCGCTCCACGCGACCTACCCCCCGCTCTAATGAATTACACAATGAACTCTCATCTAAATACAGAAAAAAGCTTTTAAAGGCACATATCAAAAATGCCCACAAAAGCCTACTAAGACAGGACTCACAGATTTATAGCACTCCCTTTGTTAAATCACGTAATCTCCACGTGGAGCCGTGATATAAATGGAGGTAAATGAAAATAAATGTAGTTCCTCATTCTGCTGCTTGCCTATTTACATTGTGCCCAAACATAAATCTGGCTCTGTTTAATGGTAATCTATTTTAAAAATTACCTGTTAAATCACATCAGGACAGATAACACATTGTTTGGGGTATATGATATAGAAAAAATGTTTGTCGGCCGACGCGGCTCAGATTTGTTGCCTTCAGGGTGGCATTTACATCATTGGTCCTCTCATATATTATGTGGTACACGGCTTGGAATACATTAACCAAGTAACAAATATTGATCCGGAAAAATATTATAAACAACCCCTAATAATTAAATGTGTAGTGTGGTGCCGGCTCAGAATACCACCACCACATTTCCTCCCGTGGGTGTCGTAAAACTCGACTAAGGGATTAGCCGGAGGATGGGTAGCAGCGTCCTTCGAGTAAGTACATACTTAAACAACTCAACTGCGATCGCCAACCCGTCTGCCAAGCTTGGCAATTATGGGAAAACCCTCCAATGAGCCCACAACACACCCATATCGGTCGTTGTGGTGATCTTTGGTGGAGGCCTGTGTCCAGCAGTGGACTGCATTCGCCCGAAATGATGAATAAATAAATGTTTCTATTTATTTAGTCGTCATTATAGATATTATGTGCGTTTATGACGAATACTCTGCCTTCTTAAATCATATTGATATAGTAAGTGTGCGTGCGCGAGTATCGAATTTAAATTAATGGTTATTTATCGGTCTTGTTTCGGATATCGATGCGTGGCGTCCGCACAGTTCATGTCGGTCGGACCATAGGGCCATTTTCGACAGTTTCCGGGTATCTATTCTGTAGCCCCTGTATGCCAAACTAATTTATATGCACGACAAAGCTTTACAGCTAAATACGTAACAACAAAATGCGTAGATGTAAGGATAAATTTATTGAATTTTACTATTTAAATTAATGTTATTCAAATACGTTCACCCGTGCTAAAGAAAGTATTGAATCGGTTAAATTCTTGAGATCTGTAGTCAACGCTACAGATAGCGAATCAATTTCATAAAACAACAAAACGCTCCAGAATTACAATAAAAGTAATAATTAGTGATGCGACTTCCCGCGGACTCGACGTTCCACCTCCTAAGTTTCAGGCGTCATGCTAACGCAATAAGAAATAAGAGGAGAATAAAAAGAACCGGCTCGGAGCGATATTTCAACGACAGATCTCGCCGAAAGATGTTGATGTGGTCAGCAGCTAAACGTATAAGTATTTGTTACAAACGCAAAGTTTTGTTTCTAAAGATAGATTAATTACGCAAGTACCTATAACTTCGATAGCGATATGACAGCGATACATTATTATCAGACTGCTGCCAATAACCTCATTCCATTTGCCATCTCACTCAACTCGAACTTCTAGATCCCTATAATTTTCAATGAGGGTTTTACATACCGCTTTAACGATATTGTATATATCGTAAAGCATACAATAGTTAGGCCATATATTCGGTTTATCGATACGTGACGTAGCAATTAGCACATCACTAGACAAAGCGCTTTTGGGTGCGAGCCTACAAATCATACCGATACCATCTTCTACAAATTTGAATCGGATCTTATTTATGATTTGCCTTTTTCACGGCTACGTTTTGGGGAAAACTCGAATATAAATCACTGATAAATGGTTATTGGGTTTCGTACCTAATTCGAACTTTGTTACCGCCTACCGTACTCTAATAAACAAACATTACATATTTATTATTACATGTTGTTTGAATATCTTATCAGAAAAATATTGGAAGCAATTGGTCGAAAGAAATACCTAATACCAAAAAATTCCCACGGTGTCGTATTCATTATTCGCAACAACATAATAATCATAACAAAAGCATGTACAAACACCGTACTTGGTTAAACAGCAATCGCATAAACAAACCCCAACAATAAAGCCAAATAAACGCTCGAGCACGCCATCCAATCGCACCTTGAATCGCACATAAAAGCCTATGAACACCGGTAGAATTGAATACAACGCTGTTCAACAGGAGCATCCAAATATTGCATTCCCAACCGTACTCGGTCGGGTAATATCGAGCACGAGAGTAGACTTCGTTAGTGCCCATAAAATCGTTTACGAGCTGCCGAAGAACCCTCTTCAATAAATGTGCCATAAAAGTTCGGTTATTCGACGCTAGATGGCGACACTAGTGGCCGCTTGAAACAGTTGCAACGATTTTACTGCCATCTATGGAGCTTTTTAAGCGTTTATGGACAGTGTGGGAGGGAGACGGGACAGGTCATCTCTTTTCCTCGGGATTATGCTGAAGTTTGCCGGTTACGAATGGGTCAAGCGTGAACAGTTTTTATATTAAGTTGTTTATACGGCATGTAGTTGTACGGTTGGTTGACGCGAATCGAACTTTTTATAGCAGTGAAAATAAATATAAATAACATTATTCGAATGGTTGCCATCAATTAATGCTTAGGTATTACATTTTCTGCGACATTAACAATTTTCCTATAACTACAAATCATGGAAGAAACCTATAGAAATAGTGAGTGAACAGGTGTCCAAAGATAATGGCTAAATTATTCATACTCGTAATTAATTAGTCATAAATGTCATTTGTAGATACGATTACGTCACAATAGATAAGCAATACGAAGTTAAGCCTCCAAGGTTTGAATTTGGAAGAGCGTGGACGCACTTCGTGTGATGAACGGTTTCACGCGCATTACGCCCGCCGGCTTGTAATAGGGTTGCCAGCGTTCATAAAAACTGTCGTATTAACCTTTTTGGCGATGTTCGCGAAAATACGTTACATCTCCACAAATAAAAATGATAACTTCACGAAGCGTTTATTCAGTGTTTGGGTGGGTTCCTATATCCTTTTTAGCTGAACTATTGGTGGTTAAGATATTGACCTTTTAAGTAAGTGGTCAAACAATGTTTTTTAAACAGGTACCTACTTGTTACTACATAAAGTGGGGTATGTGCCAGCCCTATAGTTCACGTCGGTGGTCTCATTAGATGACGCCCTTATTGTGTTTTTTCTTTGCATAAATTATAAGTCATATGCAACAAACCATGACCGGAAATTCATGGTGTAGACTGCTAAACGTTTCTAAACTATCGGATAGAACGAGGAGAAAATTACGCTAAATCATACCCATGATGCAACTGTATACAAAATAATATAGGTACCTACCTACGTTAAGCGAAAGATAATTTCGACTAGCTAGTACGTGGCACGTCTCGAGTTCAACCCGCTATGAAATAAGTATGTACTCGTTTAATATCGGTTTAAGTCGGCATAACGAAAAGGTAGGAAAGATACCATGGGGTTCAATAAAAATATTGGTTTCTGATATTTAAAATTAGATATATATATATTTATATATATAGGTATAGGTTTACAACACGCATAAACGTGCATGGGTAGGTACTTATTTTCTATTATGCTTTCTGAAATGAGTTAAAATAAAAATTGCTACCAAATTGGGTGCCATAGAGAATATATAATAAATAGGGAAAATTTATTTCATCTGAGCTTACGGATAAACGTTATACAGTAGAATGAATTAAAATAAATCCTTTAAAAGAGGGGTATCTACCCACAAGTTTAGACCCCTAAATGGCTCAATGTGCCTGTGAGTTCAAATAAAATTTACTATGTGGGTATTACAGAGAATTGTTGTAAATACTTTGTAAAGAACTGATTTGTAAACGGCTGAAAACAAGAATGAAATATTAACAGAAAAATATTAGTGTTGAGTTTGTCATGCAGGTAATATGCTCCGAAGTTGACGAGTAAATGTTTTTTAGAAGCTAATTACTTATACTGAATAAAGATTCTATTCTATTATACGAGTATTCTAAGGCGATCCATTGAAACATCATCAATCAACAATGGAATTCTTGAATGTTTAATTTATAGACTAAGAACAATATCAAATATGTTCACAAAATAAATCTCAATAAAATTGATCTCATCTTAAATAACATCATATTGGAGGAAGACCGCGAACGGACCGTGTAGAGTCAGCAACGTGGGTCTTTTTATAAATAGGATTCCATGTAGCTACAATTAAAATATTTTTATTTTATTAAATACAATTTTATTATTTATATTACCTACGTATTTTATTATATCCTGCATATATTCTTAGCATTAGAAAGTTCACTTACAATATAATCACTCTACGTTGTATTCCGCTATAAATTGTATTTTGTTATGAAAAATAGGAGAAAATTAAACAAACGATTAACTTGACATAAATTATATATTTATCACGTTACTGTTTTATATGCATTTACGGCCTATATTAATTGACATTTATTTCTGCAGTTTATAGATAAGGAGAATACATTTCCATAAAATGTCAACAAGAGATTTATAGTAAAAAATAAATAACAACAATCGATAACAGCTTAAATATATATTAAAATCGATTAAAATTACCGTCAACATTCTCATATTAATAAAAGATACAATGATGATAGCTATTTAATATTCTAACAACTCAATTTATCATTATGTATGTTGAGAAATAGTATTGACGTCTGCTAGAGATTGGCTGTAAATTATTATTTTATAAATCATTATGCGGACAGTACAGTCAAAAACTGGTTTCATGGTATGTTTTATGCTATATCTACCAACACTAACCTTTTTTTATCTGTCGTATCGTCCGAATATTACGGATACTTATTGTTATGAGAACTATGTCTAATGTGAAACCGCCATTGTAGACATGGACTGGCAGATATAGTTTTCTAATTAAGGTAAAATATTTCATTATTGGGCGATAATGTCATATTGTCATCCTAGTTTTAATATTTGTACATATTTTAACTACCCATTCTGTTTTATTAATATATTATGTTATTCTTTGCACTAAGCAGGTAGTCGATTTTTAAGTTTGACATTACATACAAAGCTGCAATTTTAAACAAGCGTTATAAATCTTTAACGTCGAGTGAAGAATTTACGAACTGCCAAGATGTTAATATTTTAACGTTGCTCCCTCAGGCTTCGTTCGACAAATTATTAATTTTACAATCTTAATGGGGGTTCCGTGAAGAATTAAATACAGCTTTATATACTATGAGCAAAAATGTCACAATCTTTGTTATCTGAAATACATATATACGTATACGTACGATACGTACGGTATTTAAGGTAATTGAATAATAAGATACACATTACATTTACCAATTATGGTTTAACTAGAATCGGTACATATTATTATTAACATTCTACACAACACAACTAGTTTTGAATAAAGCTCGTTATTTTTTTGTATGTTACAGCCCTTAGAATAACTCCTAGAAGTCCTCCAAATCTTCTACTACTTAGCAGTGTTAGAACAGAGTACCTATATAGAAACTAAATGTAATATTAATTTATCACTTGAAAATTCGCTAGAAGAACGCCATGCTCTTTCAAATGTGACCTTTAAAATAAATTACAAGGAAATTATGGCAATTCGATCGCTCACCGAACCATATGCGGCGGTTATAAATAACATAATGAGTTCAATTATCCGCCATCTTTAAAATGCAGTTTGGCGTTTGATCTCGTCCAGTTTACGCTTTCAAGTTGTACCTACTTTATTTAAAACTAGAAGTCGCCCAGGGGTCGAAATTGGACCGTAATTCATATTTTTTTTAAATTTGAATTAATGTATTTGTAGCACATATTGTACATACATTTTAACTTTCTGCACGCCTCCTCCATATGAACTTTAACTATGCCAAATCGTACACTCCTCCGTGCTCGCAATGTGCTTAAAACCGGGTACAAAGTTATTTCTTCACGTATTCATATAGACAATAAATTAAATTAAGTCGAAAATAAAATATGTGATGTTATTAAGTAAGTAATTGAATGAAGTTGATTGTTTTATTTTAGTCCTGTTGTAATTAGCCATTATAATAATTATGAGGTGTTAGATATACGAATAATTTGACCAAGGTAATGAATAAGTACAAAGCAAAAAGTTTTAAAGTTATTAATAGCACCAGGAAAACAGAAGCAGGTTGTACCTACATATTCATATTTTGCTTCCGATCTTTTTAATTTGCTAAATTACACACGTCTTTATACAAGTGCATTTTTACACACCACATCAGGATAACGTATTTAATCCGTTTAAAGATAAAAGAAAATTAAAAGGTACCCGTTAGAAAAATTGGAATTACAAAGGCTCATATCAGCGGTATCTACACGCGAACATACAGACAGACGGACAATGAAATTTTGCACAATTATCAAGATTACGATCGGTAACAGATATATAAAACATGCCCTAACTACGTACTCAGTTTCAGACTGGTATCATGATTTACAAGTACATCATTTTCGATGAGCAGTTGGGTTTTCCCGCTTCGTCTCCTTTAAACTATGTAAGGTACATAATTACAGCCGAATAAAGTCCACTGTAGAAAGATCGCCACAATGACCGGTCTGGATGTGTTGTGTGCTCCTTGGGATGGGTTTGCTATAATCGCCACGTTGGCAGGCGGGTTGGCGATCGCAGTTGAGTTGTTAATGTACTCGAAGGACGATACTACCCGTCTTCTGGCTAATTCCATAGTCGCCTTTTACGACACCCACGGGATGAGATGGGCTGGTGCTATTCGTAGCCGTCGCCAAACCGATAGTTACAACGCATTAGTGAGAAACTTGTAATTATTGTGATTTTGGTAGTCATTCTACTTATCAAAGCCAGCAGCTGATAAGATGACCCGAAGCAACATGAAGCAGTGACATTCAATTAAGAACTGATAAGTCCACAACGTTGCGTGTGGTTCTTCGAAAAGTTTCTTAAGGTTCCCGGTAGAAAATAGACCAACTGTGTTCATCCATAGGTATCGTAAAAGTGACTAAGGATTAACATCAAAAGGATGGGCAGCAGTAACCTCCCGTGTACCAGTAGCAACATACTGCAATCACCAATATACTGCAATCAGCAATCCGTCTGCCAATCGTCGTGATTACGGAAATATCCCGTATAACCGCTCATTGCAGTGGTCATTTGGGACCCCATTGTGGGCTGATCTGAAAGATTTTATATTTTATTCGACTTTTTATTATTACCTTGGCAATTATAGGCTGATTTTTCGGTGGGTGTTCTTTAAATTTGTTTAATAATTATTCGATGTCATTTTTCTTAAAATGTTTCCCCACACTGTGAGTTCTCCTGTGTCATGAGTGCGTTTACAGACACAAATTCCACACAATATAAATAAATTCAGAACAAGTACCTGCAGATAGTACAAATATTTGTTCCGTGCAGGAACAGAAACCGCTACCCGGAGCACAGCAGCCGACTGTATCAACCACTGCACCAACCGTGCCGTCAACCGTCCGTCTTTTGAGTGTATACAAATTCCCGATTCCTTTTTATTCACTTTGATTTTAAGTTCTCACTAAAGTTCTATTTCTCTTCTATAGCTTTAACGATTGTCTGTCTATTCCCTTATCTATGTAACCAATTCTAAATACAATTGCGGTTACATAATTACGGTGTAGGTTGGAGACCCGAATCAAGTGATGGTTAACCTACTTTAATGTTTGTATTTACGACATTTAATAAATTAAGTTTTGCAATTGTATGCTTTATATTATGTAAATAAAACTCAAGGAATTCCAAACGTTTTATTGCGAACGATTAAACGATTACCTACTTGGGTATGGATTCTTATCAAGTAGCTTACGTCCTCATGGAATTTATTTAATATGAACAAAACCAGACAGACGCCTTAGTCTCGTTGAGTTACTACAATAGTTGAAAACTGGTGGTAGGTCTGTTATTGCAAGGGGCTGGCTAGGTAGGTACTACCGCGAGTTTGCGTGCTTATACCAAGTGACCCCCGCGAAGAAGGAAGCGCGCACGTGGGCATGGGCCGCCGTGTGCGTAGCACAGCACACAGTGAGGCTTAGGGGGATCCTTTACAATCCTCCCCGAGATGTGCCTGCGACCTTTTTACAGTCATCCCTTCCGAGATGTGCCAGTGTGATCTTACGAGGACCTGGAGCCCTCCTTCAGTGCCGAAGATGACCGCTCCAGTGGTTTTAGCCGGTAAGAGTCTGGCATGCCCCTCCACCCAGTAGTGTTTAAGCTTTAGAAATTATTGTACTCCGGTTGAAGTGCACTAGCTAGTGAAATTACTGGACATAAGAGACTAAACATAACTAATATCTTGAGATGATGAGCTCAGTGTGGTGCCACACAGGATTAGTCCTGTGTAGCATGACAATTGTTATGGGCAGGCGTGATGCTTACCAGGTAGATGATTTTCTCGTCTCGTCACCATGTTGCAAAAAAAGCCATTACATCTAGATATTTATAAAAATATGGTCATTTCTACTATCCATTACGGGACAAATAACAATTATTTTTAAAATCTATCCCGGTAAGATCATCCTCATATCGGCCATACATACGTCCACTGCTGAACAAAGGTCCCCCCATAGATTTCCACAATTGTGTCGTCAATTTGGGGGTATTTGCCAATACTCACCACGCTTGGCAGGTGGTGTGGTTGATTTGGTGAGCGCGGTATGGCTACTATTCCATAAATGAGACGCTGCTGCCCATCCCCCTGGTTGAGAGTCCCGTAATCGCCTTTTACGACATTACGTGAGTTGATGGAGTGGTGCTATATTCTTTATCCGGACACCACAAGGATAATAATCCCGGAAAGATACTTCGTTCCTTTTTCTACAGACTCTTCAAAGCAAATCATTTTATACTTAGTAATTGAAACGATAGTTTAGTAAAACCCTCTCTATAATTTACTGTATTAGATCATTTTCTAACACATTAAAGGGAAATGGGTGTGAGCTTACTTATTGGGTTTTATCGCCACATATAGGTTTTGATTAAGTCTACGTCACGTAATAGGATTCAGTTTAAATAATAATAAACCCTATGGTTTATCCTGGCAAATGAATATGCTTACATCATGATGCTGGATGATTTGGTTCATTTTATTGTGATATCTATGCAAAAACCGAACAATTACGTAAATGTTAAGTAACTTCTTAATTACTCATTTCGGGTAGTAGATCTCTTCATCGACTTTAATAAAAAATCTTAAGAAATAATATACTATTGTTTTAAACAAGATATTTACAACGTTGTGCAATGTTAAAGATGTTTTCTTAAGAACGCCTTGAGTATCACGGCGGTCTCGGTGGTCCGATGGGATGCGCGATGCTTGCCTCACAGGGCGTCCCCTCGCTTGTAACTCATATTACTTACATTGTTATTTATTGAAAATTAATTGTGTGAAAACACCACGCGAACTATCTTAATATCAAACTAACCACGTGGAGAATAATAGCCTTCACAGCTTGCATGGATTGAAAATAATTCAAGTTTACCGAGCTAATCTATATATAGTTCCTTACATCGCATGTTGCTTTTCTTTATATTAAGAAAGTTAAGCAACGTAACCTCAAGATATTCCACTCATTTATCTCTCCGGTTATAACAACCGCCAATTTTATTCTTCCATATAGCGAAATATCACGGAGATGAGAATCCGATATCCGATTATTCTACAGATTCTCCGGTTTAGAAAGGCCTTAACACATCAAATCCCTAAATACCAAACTAAACCAATTCGCAAACACCTTAAAGTCTATACTACAATAAATAACGTTCTGATTTATGAAAATTTATCATACAGTTGAAGCTTAATTTTGAAATGAGCTCCTCGTGATGTTAAAGGATATGATCCGCGGTTTCAATGACAACGGAAATGGGACCTTGTGATTCATAGAATACATTAAAAACTAGATTGTGCGATGTTGCAAAGAAGACATTTTTCAATACATAGTTGGAAGTGTGTCTGCGTATTGTTTTGATAAGCTGCAGAACAGGTTTGCGAGATTTATTGCTGGTATGATTTAATGCGAATAAACTACTCGCCTTGCGCTCGTTGTATTGATGAATGCTCTATTTTTAGTGAAGTCACCTATATTCGGAGTGATGCCTAAAATAATCTATCACATTATGATAAAGAAAATAAACAAAGATGTGGCGGTACGTTTATGCGGATAACATAGAGTATCTGCATGCGGATTTTCTTTTAAGTGGTGATCCCTCGCTTAACTAATTTGAGTTAAATTTGGTTACGTATAATTAGAGACGCCTTAAGAATGGAAAAGCATAATCGCTATGTTACATCCGCTGGGGCATGAATCAGTAATTATTGTAGGTCCTCAATTAAATTATAATAGCTGGCTGTGTTGGGCATACGTTATTTGTAGATTGGCAGCCCTGTCGCTCGGGGGCCAATGGGAACGTTGTAATGCGGCGCCTGCGCATGATCGCCCGCTGAGCTTTGCAGTTCAAACAACATAAGAAATATTGTACAAGGAAATAATTTGCTTATTTTTGCTTATCAGACCATTACAACAAGCTGGTATTTAAAAAATTACATGACTAACAAGCATGACGATTTGCGGAAATAAGTAGTAACATACGTGCTTATTTATCGCCAAAGTCTTGTTAACTTTGGACCATTATTCACTTTCAAAGTCAATGTCAAGTGTTAATATTTCAAATAAAACAATTACTGGCACTTATGAAACGTCAGGCTTTAAGTTGCACAGTTCAAATTAGTTGCATATATGGAGAAGCTGGCAAGAATCTCCATGGATACTTTTTTATAAGACTTGCGATTACAATATTGAACAAGATAGGACATATACCTGTCTTACTTTCGAAAACTACGCGATGACCCAAATCTACGTAAACAATTTGGGTTACCGTAGCACCGGATCAAATCTATTACAGTATGCAAGTATTGACGAATCAAGGACCAAATGGCGGTTGGCAATTGGTAGGTAGCAAATTGTTCGATCTACACCGGTTGGCAATAAATCATGTTCAGTTAGTGGATATTTGCGTGTCGCAACTGTTAAATTTATTGCGATGACAAGGTCGAAATTAGGAACGGTAGGTACGTGAAGTGCCCAAGGCCTACTGCTAAGTTTAAAGATTCATATAATGTTACATTTAAATATAATTTGGATAAGCGGTAGTAATTCGGCCACGAGTATAATAGAGTCACGTAGAATCAAACACGACAAAGAAAATTGAGATGTTTCACTTTCTTGTCAACTACTGAAGTGCACGAATAACATGTAATACAAATGTTTAGATCATTTGAAATGGGGTTGTCACTTGCCGTAGGTATATATTGTTCCATAAGAGACACCGAGATAAATAACTCAAACGCCATTTCTTACATCACCACAATATTATTTTCTAGAATCACAATACTTCATCGTTTGGCATAATTACCTTAAGAAGTTTCTAGTTAATCTTTCTACATGTAGCATGGAGACCCATCAATTACCACCCAGCCTGGTTTGTACTCGTCATGAATTTAAACCATACACTTGTATACTTAAAAAAAGATCATTTTCTTGTACTACGCATAAAATAGTTTTTTATATACGGATTTGGAAGCAACTGCTAATTACTAATCATCATTATCATATCAGCCATAAGACATCCACTGCTGAACAAAGGTCTGCTGGCAGAAATTTCTTTTTGAAATAAGCAGTAGCTTTGTACTCAAGTGTCATTACATTTTGTAACCTAACCAATTCACTCTGTGTGTAAATAAATTATAAAATAAATAAACAAAATTAAGGCCTTTTCCTCCCCTGGGTGTCGTAAAAGTCGACTAAAGGATTAGCCGGAGGATGGGCAGCAGCGTCCTTCGAGTACATTTACAACTCAACTGCGATCGCCAACCCGTCTGCCAAGCGTGGCGATTATGGCAAAACCCCCCAATGAGCCCACAACACAACCATGTCGGTCGTTGTCATGATCTTTGGGGGAGGCCTGTGTCCAGCAGTGGACTTCATTCGGCCGAAATGATGAAGGCCTTAGATTTTAATAATTGTGTCATCATTTTGGGGGGAATTTTCCGGTACTCATCACGCTTGGCAGACGGGTTGGCGAGAGCAGTATGGCTAATGTTGCAAAGAAGGGACGCTGCAGCCCATACTTCTGGTTTAAAATACCTTAGTCGCCTTTCACGACATCCATGGGAGGAGATGACGTAAAGGAATGCGAATAACGTATACTTAGTACAAATATGAAAATCATTTGGAATAGGGTTGTCACTAGCCGTATCTACTGTTCCATAAGAGACACCGAGCAGATGTTTCACTTTCTTGTCAACTACTGAAGTAAACGAATAACATGTAATACAAATGTGTAGATCATTTGAAATGGGGTTGTCACTTGCCGTAGGTATATATTGTTCCATAAGAGACACCGAGATAAATAACTCAAACGCCATTTCTTACATCACCACAATATTATTTTCTAGAATCACAATACTTCATCGCTTGGCATAATTACCTTAAGAAAAGTCTCGTTAATCTTTCTGCCTGTAGCATGAGACCCATCAATTACCTACTGCCCAGCCCGGTTTGTACTCGTCATGAATTTTAAACTATACACCAGTATACACGGCTAGTAAAAATGTCCTACTGAAGATACTAGTTCGCAGTATGTGTAAGCTACAATTATAAGATAGTTATAAATCAACCAAGGGAAATGCCGGAGCAGTTACTGATCGTTCAGTTGTTAGATTCTTGTGTTTGTTAGTGAATAGTAAAATAGAATCGACTGACTTCTGATTTTTAAAAGTCACCCTCATTTCAGCCGAATAACGTCCACTGCTGGACAGAAGGCTCTGCCAAAGATTACCACAATGACCATAATGGGTTTGTGTTGTGTGCTCATTGGAGGGCCTTTTACCATACTCGCCACGCTTGGAAGGATGGAGCTGCCCATACTTCAGCAAATCCTGTAGTCGCTTTTTACGACACCCATGGGATGAGACGGGGTGGTGGTATCATTAGCCGGCGCCACAAGTCCATACTAAAATACAACAGACAAAAAAAAAAATGTTTTGACAATTCTTTTGGCTGTTTACCTTGAAGTTTTCATTCTAACTTTCTGTAGTTGTTTTCGTTTTTTACTCCAACCATTTGAATGACTGGCGTTTTGAAAATCAAACGAACTTCAAACAAAGGATACAACCTAGTATTTAAGACAACTTGGCTGGTGGTCAGCGTCTGCTCATAACAATTGTAAGGCTACCCAGGATGAATGTCTTAATTGTCTTACGTGCCACTACTCAGCGCTCATCACACCCCCCCCCCCCCCTCAGTAATTTTACTAGCTACAGTGCCCTCCAAACCCAAACAGGATCAAAGAAAATTTTAAAATTAAAAACTACTTGGAGGCAGAATATTTGGCATTGCAGTGGTACCTCCGAGTCGGACTCTTGTAATCCTACCACCAGTTTGAACCGTACACCGGCTAGGCTTATTCATTTTCTAAATAAACCTCAATACTTGAAGATAAAATGTAATAATTCACAATAATAACCCTTTTACCGCCGCTATATTAGCCGTTTTGGGCACCTCGCTCCGTAGTATAGCCCCGATACACGCTACATGAGCGATAACTCTATCTATTTGATACATTACCATCAAAATAATAATGGAAGTCCATTTGCTGGCCAGAAATAGGTGTTGCGATTCGAGATCAAAGAGCAGTAGTGGCAATAGGTGGTCAAGGTTTTAGTTTGCAAATTGCATCATTAGGAAGTGTATACACATACACGAACGCTCACGTAGACTAAATTGTGAATCAAATCTGGATCAGAATTGATAAGGTCAAGAAAGTTTGTTGATAGCATTGACATTTGAATAGAACTGCTTAGTTAAATTAATAAGGGTAATTTTATGTTTCGTCGATTATTCTTTATGTCCGGTCCGTCTTGCGCCTGGACTAAGAATATAGCGCCACTCTATCTTCTCCTGCGGATATCGTAAATGGAGAATACGGGGCTGGTAACATGAGTGGTGGGCAGCAGCGTCCTATCTGTGTAACAGTAGCCATACTGCGCTCACCAACCCGCATGCTAAGCGTGGTGAGTACTGGCAAGGTCCCCCAGAATGACGACATACTCAAGGAATAAAAGTAAATCTATAAAACAATTCCCACAGTCAATTTTAAATAAGTATGTTTTTCAAAGAAATATCCTATAATTGATAAAAATGCGAGGTAATACACCGGTGACGCATGATACGTTGAACCGTACTGCCATCACGCACGCAACCCCTATATAGAGACATAAACATCGACCCTCAGTATCTAAGCGTACGTAAAATTTGGTAAAATATTCATCCTCGTCTATGAGTAGGCAGTATAGCCTGAGGACAACATACTAAGCCGCAATTATGGTTTTATTTTGTTGTTGTATCGTTTGTTAATATGCATAGCTAAATTGGAGAGTTAAACATGAATATTAGTATTTATTTATTTATACTTTTGTGCACAATGGTGGTACACAAGGCGGACTTAATGCCGTATGGGATTCTCTACCAGTCAAAATTATGTAACCGATACTGCTGATTGATTAATTGAGTTGAGTCGATTGACCTTTTTAGGGTTCCTAAAGTCCGAAGGAAAAAAAACGGCGGAATACCCTTATAGGATCACTCGTGTGTAGACTTCTGTCTGTCCGTCTGTCACAGCCAATTCACTTTGAATCTACTTGACGGATTCTGTTGAAATTTTGTACACATTTGGATTTCTGCGACCCAAACACGGACGTGTAACGTATATAAAGGACGTTTGAATATGGGATCACTTTTCCACCCGACCGTTGTACCGCCCTCGCCGCCGAGGATGCCCGCCTCACCGACGTCGCGGAGGCCTATCGCCGCGTCACCTTCCCGTTCAAGTTAGCACTTCTCCCTCCCGTCTCTTGCTCGCGCCGGCCCGTGCCGAGCCTGTAGCTTTAAATGTACTAATACAATTTAAATAATACCGATCCAGTTGTCCCCAAAACTATAGCTTGTTATCCCCAGCAACGCCCTAAGCCGAGGTCCGTGTCACGCAGGGGGCGCCCTTAGCGAAAGTTGCTTAGTTTTTAATATTAAATTTAAGCCTGGCTGGAGGCCTCTTTTGGCTTCGCCAGAAAATGACCGGTTAAGCAATCACATTTCCCTGAAATGTAAGCGAGAAGCCCAAAAAAAAAAGGATCACTTTTCGTGGGCAACATAGAGATTAAAGAATAAAGTTTTAAAAATTGTACCTCGTAACACATGAAACGGAAAATCTTAATGTGATTTTATGATTTTAAAATATATAGTTTTAAAGCTATTTAAGAAAATAGACGAGATTTGACCAATCGGCCCCACGTATCCCCGAAACTACTTAGCCAAATTTTTATTATATACTTTGTACGAAACCCTTTCCACGCGAGTTCAACTGGTATTTATCCGGTTTTTTTTTCATTTCTTTTTATACAACTTCCACTTCAAGAAATTTGTGTAATTTCACGAGCTACAGTGCCCGTCTAACCGGAGCACAGTAATGTTTAAACACTACTACTTAGCAGCGAATATCTGGCTTATCTAGCCAGCCTCTTGCTATAGGAGACCTACCAGTAAATTTTGATTAATATTTCTATTGATATATATATATTAATAGGTATAATAGGTACCTACTTACAATTAACGTTGCTGATAACGGCATAATGTGCATTTATATAATTAATTAAAACAAATTATCATAAAAATAGCTAACAATAAAATACGTTAATTAAGCCTTTGGCAGTTTGAAGATTTTTTGTTGGAATTAATAGTATTGTTATTTATTTATAATTGTATGTATAATTAATATGTATTCTGTGTGGTTCCCAGTAGAGAATAAACCCACCCACTCCACCTATTTAAAATAATAAGTAATAAGTACTGTTATTCAAGCAATGATGCTTTATATGAAGAAGAGAAAATAAAAACAACGTTAGAGCCGGAGTCCCACAAGGATCCGTGCTAGCCCCATTATTGTTCACACTGTACACCAGTGACCTCCCCAAAAGACCTGCTAATACGACCCAATTAGCACTGTTCGCAGATGACACGGCCATATTCTACTCTGGTAGCAGTCCCGATAGTATAACTAAGATCCTCCAAACCACAGCCAACGTCTACGGTAAATGGTTTAGGAAATGGCGGATCGAAGTTAACCCTATCAAAAGTAAAGCCGTCCTATTTTGCAAATTAGGCGACGACCACCCACGCTTCAGGGAGATCTCGATGCTGGGCCAATCGGTTCCTTGGGAACCGCACGCCAAGTATCTTGGAGTCACCCTAGACAAAAAACTGACCTTCATTCCCCACACAAAGATGGTGCGTGCCCGCGCTGCCTTTGTGCTCGGTCGCCTTCACTATATTCTGAACGCTCGTAGTAAATTATCCCTTAGAAATAAGGTGAGAATTTACACCACATGCATTCGACCCATCATGACCTATGCCAGCCCAGTGTTCGCACACGCCGAATCATACCCACTCCGTAGATTAGAAACCCTCCAAACCCGTTTCATGCGCAAGGCCACCGGAGCGCCTCTGTACATGCGAAACGACCAACTCCATTTCGACCTTAACTTGCCGACCATCAGGCAATTTATGAAACAAGCGTCCAAACGCTATCTCGATTCTGCCCTGTCCCACCCAAATCCCCTTGTGGTATCAGCCGCCGACTACGAACCCTCCCGTATCAGTAGAGTACGCCGCCCGAGGCACGTTCTGGTCGATCCAGACGATAAAATCACGTTAGATCACATGAAGAGACTCGCGTTGTCTCGTTCACTGAACACCCGACCGTTGTACCGCCCTCGCCGCCGAGGATGCCCGCCTCACCGACGTCGCGGAGGCCTTTCGCCGCGTCACCTTCCCGTTCAAGTTAGCACTTCTCCCTCCCGTCTCTTGCTCGCGCCGGCCCGTGCCGAGCCTGTAGATTTAAATGTCCCTTAATACAATTTAAATAATACCGATCCAGCTGTCCCCAAAACAATAGCTTGATATCCCCAGCAACGCCCTAAGCCGAGGTCCGTGTCCCGCAGGGGGCGCCCTTAGCGAAAGTTGCTTAGTTTTTAATAATTAATTTAAGCCTGGCTGGAGGCCTCTTTTGGCTTCGCCAGCAAATGACCGGTTAAGCAACCACATTTCCCAGAAATGTATGCGAGAAGCCCAACAAAATAAAAAAAAAAAACAACGTTGACATCTTACTGTCTCTAGTATACTTACTCCGTAGCTATACTTTCAAGAATTCTCTTAAGCATTCTTAAGAGCGTGTAGTGCCGGCTCAGAATGCCACCACCCCATTTCACCCCGTGGGTGTCGTAAAAGTCGACTAAGGGATTAACCGGAGGATGGGCAGCAGCGTCCTTCGAGTACATTAACAACTCAACTGGGATCGCCAACCCGTCTGCCAAGCGTGGCGATTATGGCAAGACCCCCCAATGAGCACACAACACACCCATATCGGTCGTTGTGGTGATCTTTGGGGGAGGTCTGTGTCCAGCAGTGGACTTCATTCGGCCGCAAATAATAATAGAAAAAAAATAATCTTAAGAGGCCTTTTCTTTCATGGCTTTTTAAGAATGCTTAAGGATACTCAATGAGCTACGGAGAGATAGCTATGGTTGGTATTTCTCTACGATATCAAATCAGGATGAGGAGATCCGCAGAAGAACTGTAGTTGTCGACATAGCTGAAAGCGCCCAGTCTCTTGCTCGTCCGTGCCGAGCCTGTGGTCTTTAATATTTCCTAAAATATTTAAATCATACAAATGTAGCTGTCCCTACATAGCTTCTATCCCCCAGCAACGCGCTAAGTCAAGGTTCGAGTCCCGCAGGGTGAACCCTTAAGCAGTTGCTTAGTTTATAAAATTAATTTCAAGCCTTTCTGGAGGGCTTTTTTTTGGCTTCGCCAGAAATTGTCCGCTTAAGTCGCCAAATTACCAGGAAATATTTGCGAAAAGTACTACAAAAAAAAACATAGCTGAAACAATTAGTAAAATGGTTCGAGTGGAGACCGTACACCGGAAAATGAAGCGTGTGGAAACCCCAATAAGGTGGATGGATAGACGACCTGGTAAAGGCAGCTGGGAGGTGTAGGATGCGGGCGGCATGTATCCGGTCGTTGTGGAAATCTATGGCAGAGGCCTTTGTTTAGCAGTGGACGTCCTTTGGCTGATATGATGACGAGAATGATATACTGGATTAGTAATGTTTATGTCTGTAATTTATTATTTTAGCAAAGAATAGACCACTCCTCTCCAACCATGGCTCTCGAGGCACAGTAGGCATAATATTAGCTACAGTATTTTAACCAGGCCATTTTTTTATTAAATTAATTACCTCCGCCAATCACTTAGGGTGTCACCTAATTTTTTTGGAAAACATTTTAATTCAACTTAATGAGACCTACTACTACTGGCCTACTGCAGTCTGTAAATATTATAAAAATGCAAGTATTTGACCACGGCTTTATTCGGGTACGATTCATAATATCTAAAAAAGTATGTTTCTTATAAATTTAAGCATTAGATTCGTAGAGTACAGACACCCTTCGTCTATCTAATTGAAAGTAATCGGCCCATTGGCTTAAGAATTCAAAATGTAAGTAGTGAGAAACTACACGGGCCCTTAGATATCGATGAACTTAAATGTACAAACCCCCTTTAAACACAATACGTGCACGGAGGAGCGTGAGATTTGGCACAGTGAAAGTTCATAGGACTGCGGAAAGTTAAAACATATGTATAAAAAAAAAGAATCGCGTTCGAATTTTGACCATTGGGCGACCACTACTTATCAGAATTATGCAAGTGTGTTAGGGTCGTGTATGTTGTTCTCTTTTGCCGACCCTAAAGGAAACTTGAATATGAATTAAAACATAAAAAATATAGAAGATATTTGGATGCAACTAATCAATTTTTTTCATCACGTTCCATTTGTTCTTCGATATTGATATCTATCATAAACCATCGGAGTGTAAAAAAGTAATTTATACATTGCCAGTATTTTTGGCGTAGATACTTAAACAATGAACTACATGTCAAACTAAGTAGTTGTTCGCAATCATGAGCCGTTTAATTGATTTTAATTCTAGACTTGCTTGTATTACATAATTTTCAATGTTATTTTTATACTGCTGTTGAAATTCGAAATATTAACGATCATAAATAGTATTTTTATTAACATTTTCATATGTAAATATAGTCTAATGGCTTATAAAATTCAATTCATTTATGTGAGCGACTTGGCGGTCTCTTCGCGCTTACCATGCCATTTCGAAAGATATAATTGATTCAAAACAAAATTAAATTTATCACAATATTAATATTAAGTATAAAATAAGGAGAGTATTAGGTAATTTAAGTTGTTTCCGCTCCAAGGTTCATTCATAATAAAACACAAGACGACGAAATTGTTTACTGAAGAATATTCTAGACGTACATTTACAAACCTTAGTAATATAGTTATTATATATTTTAAATTTTTATTCATAAATATATATCTACACATAATATATTCTTGACTAGCTTGTAAGTGGTTTGGTTTACACAGTTTAAAGCATGTAAATGTACTTATAATAAACTATAAAATAAAATTAAAACTTACAATGTAAATTTACTTATACAGACTAGGTATTTCAACATACTTATTTTACATTTCTTCCTGCAAATACATATGACAGACGTCCACCGCTGAAATTCGGGCTTCTCTACGACCTAGAAGGCTAGAAGGCTTTGCCATACATTATCAGCTTTGCAGGCGGATCGGTAACTAACAGCTTTTGTTTAGCACACAGACGGACATTGTTAGCTACCTATCCTCTGTTCCCTTAGTTAACATATATTTTCCGGAATCTACACGACCTCCCATGAATTATCAACTAACAATTTTATAACATGACACGGAGCCCCCTATTAGATACAAATCAAGAGGCATTGTTATCCTTTGTAGAACAGAACATCAGATGAATTTTTCACAATGTTTGTATTATAATAACAAACAATAAACATGGCAGCCTCTCGCCTGTGGGAAATTGTACAACTGGCGTGAAACATGTCTTATATAAAATTATCTTTCTCCGTCTAGACACATTTAATATTGAGTACCAGTGTCGCCGTCAAACAGGAAATATTACAATTTAAACGGCCCAGTTAAACAATTGCCTTTTTAAGACTAGGATTTTGTAGTAATAATTATTGGTGCAGTGGCTGATACAGTCGGCTGCTGCGCTCTGGGTCGTGGGTTCGATTCCCACACGGAACAAATATTTGTATAACCTACAGGTAGTTGTTCCAGGTCTGGGTGTATTGTATGTGGAATTCATGTCTGTAAACGCACCCACGACACAGGAGAAATTCTAGTGTGGGGCAAAGTTTTTTTTAAAGAAAAAAAAAAAAAAAAAAAGAAAGAATATCTATAATCAATAAATCAAGATAGCTTACGGAAATATATGGCGTCCTTTTCATTCATTCTATATTAGGTACATCCATACGTGCGGAGCGTGAGTGCCGCATCCATACGTGCGGTATACATACGTGCAACTTCAGCACACACAATTACTAAATTATTAATGCGTCAGCTAATTTGATTCAATGGATGCCATTCGTGTAAACGTCAGAAAATATGATATAATCAGTAAGTAACATAAATGACAATGGATGACAAGCAATTAATTTGACTAACTTACAGTCACGATTGGCGAATAATTCTATTAATTATGAGAAACAATTACATATAAATTTATCGAAAACAGATATATACTGAACATCTACTTGTAGATCAATTCGAGACCAAATTTCGAATCGGTATCTAAATATACAACTTATAAATGATAATCACAAGTTTATATTTAAATTGCAAATGCTGTATAACGCTTTAAACGTTGAATTGTCAGTTTCAATCACGCGGCAGTCAACACTAGGGTGACAATAAACAATAGTTTTACATAGTGGCCGAATGCACCCGGACGCTATGAGCAGTAGGAGAGTTGTAAACAGAATGTAGCCAGCTCGCCATTACTCATGGACAGATAGGGTCGCCATACAGTCTGGTAAAAAGTAAATTAGTAAAAAACACTTGACAGACTATCATTTCGTTTTCTTAAAACCGTAGAAGACACAGTTGAAGTTTTAAATGGCCCAAGTAACTTATCCAATCAACATTCAATCTTCTAAGGGGGATCCGACACGGATAGGTTATGTTAGAAGGCTATGGCGAAGCGTAGCGGAGCTCCAACATTATCTGTCGTGGTTTGAATCTGAAACCCGTAGCTTGATTGGTTAGATGCTTGTAGCTTGCATGCTGATATGGAAAGTTAAATAATCTGACTTCTAAAACTACGGAAAAGATTTTGATGTAAGATTTAAACTTATCTATGATTTTAAAAAAAGACCACCAAACATCTTACCTTCGAAAATACGGAAATTGTGTGTTTCGAGCAAACGAAAAATGTGAAACAATAAAAAGTAAAACGTTTTCGGGATAGCCATATTCGAGCATTCGAGAATTTCCGCAGTATGATAAGTAACCAAATATGAAATAATTATTCAGCTTTCATTTGGTGTATATGGTACTAGTAGTTGTTGAAGGTATAAATAATTAAATTTTGACGGCACGGTTGGTGCAGTGGCTGATACAGTCGGCTGCTGCGCTCCGGGTCGTGGGTTCGATTACCACATGGAACAAATATTTGTATGATCTGCAGGTAGTTGTTCCGGGTCTGGGTGTATTGTGTGTGGAATTTATGTCTGTAAAAGCACCCACGACACGGGAGAAATCCTAGAGTGAGGCAACGTTTTTAAAAAGAAAAAAAAACTTTCAGATGGAGTAGGTACTATTTAAAGTTCTCTTTTTAACTTTCATTGATATTCATGGTGACACCAAATAACAAAACTATTAAAAAAATATATTCTCTTTGACCTTTCTAAAATGCTGAAATGTGAAAACAGAATCAGTATGATTTTATTTTAAAATCAATATAATTGCTTAACCGTATTCTCTCTCTTCAGCAAAGTTTTTAATTCAATGTCAGTATATAATTTAAAATTGACGTCAGCATTTTAAAGACCTAGTAACATCAATTTAGCAATTAATTAAGGCCTGTATTTTGTTTAATTCTAATTCAAGTGCCACGCATTAAGAAATTAAGATCACAATCTTGGAGCGATAATTCAAATACGTTACAACACAATAGTGTTGATTAAAACATTTTGAGAAACACTTTTTCAGAATATCACTCATATACAGACATTTAATTATATTTGAAAATCGAGAACACGTTTTTCAACAACAACAAAAAATAGTACGCGTACTCAGTATACACATGACAAAGGTGAAACATGCCTGCGCATGCGCCCCCCTCTTTATACACAACGTTACAAATTGAACGTTGCACTTAAATTTGACCTTCACTTCAAAAACTTATTAACACTGTATATATACCTACAAGCAAGTGTAATTAAAACTGTTGTCACAAGAAGAAAAGCATCAAAACAATCAGATACATGAAACTTATTCTCGTTAACTCCACACATTGTACCAATTAATCTGCATAATACTCTAGTTTTTTCCGTATTATGATTATAAACAGTTGGTATCAAGGTGTTTAATGATAAAATATTACCGCGCAACATTTCGTCACTTCCCGTAGTCTGGTACCACGTGGGTAATTTTTATTGGGGCCTTGAACTTGAACACAATTTGGTCGGTCGATATTACAGCCGTGGCCGGCTTTGCCGCTTCAGAGATGACTCGTTCTAGTTACATTTATGAGGAGTGATATCATTCTTCTAGTGGCGCTATTATATGATTTAATCGCATGGGTTGTGCGATGATTTTTGTGGTTTGGGTACTGGTACAATTTTCTAATACTTATCTACCTAAATGAATATTTTATTTCACGAGTAAATGATTAATATTTCTACTATTACTATTCGTGACTTTGTAATATTCTTCGTATGTTACAGCTATCGCCTTGAAATCTATTTGGGAATTTAAGTTGTTCACGACGCGTAAATTAATAATTCAACAGGCAGATATGTATATCAGTGGCAATAAAAGCTTAATTATTGTGTAATACAGTAGAAACGCGAAATTTTACATAGTTTGGTATGAATAGCTGCGGTGCTACCTTTTACGTTATATCGTCTCCAAATCAGTATTTTTCGTGTGGTGTAAAAACAGACAAATCCTCAAACCCAAGTATTTTGGATTAGATTGATTATTAATTTCGGCCGTAAGGGACTCTAATCTCGAGGGATGGGCAGCAGCGTCCCTTCTGTGAAACATCAGCCATACTGCGCTGACCAACCCGCCTGCCAAACGTGGTGAGTATTGGCAGATTCCCTCCAAATTTAGGAAAACATTATGAAAATCTGAGAGGGCGGCCTTTGTTCAGCTCTGGACGTCCTTTGGTTGATATGATGTGATGTATTTTTTTATATCATGTTTGATTAAATGTATTTTTGAAGCAAGATTCTATCGTATAATAAATGATTGGATTTTTGTATAAATGTGTAATGACGGATAATCAGTTATGCAAGCAGAACGGATTGATGCCCTCGGGACCTAACGGGTACAAGTCTTCAAGCTTTCTCACAGTTCGACGGCTATACTCGACATACAAACTATATTTATTTAAAATAGAATTCAGATATGTTTAAAACTATAAATTATTAGTGTAATTATGTTTAAATTAACATAATATCTACGTAGTTATAAATATTATTGCATCATAAAAGTTCCCAGAAGTTGATTATAAAGCAATTAAATATGTAAAAAAAATGCGCTTCCTTGCTAATGTAATGAGCATAATAAAAGCTGGTAGTTTTTAAAAAAGATAACAGCCGAGATATTATCTGTATCATAACTTTCCAAAATATTACATACGCTTTGTTATAGCAAGGAGTCACAAATAACATGCGTGACCTTCCTATAAAAGCCCCAACAATAGTAAAAACTTATTACGTTCTGCGTAAGCAGGAATTTAATAGCTTACAGCCGTTAAACAGAAAGGTATTAAGTAGATGTTTTAACCTTCAAAAAACGAAGACCGAGTCAGACACATAAATCAGTGTTTTTGCCAACTAACATTGCTTGTGGTTTGAAATGTAATATCAAAAATTTATTAAAGCATATGTGCACCTCACGATTTTATCTAGTAGGTATGTGTAATGGAAACTTCTGGTATTTTCGAATGTTTGGTAAAGTCGGTATGTAATTAATGAACCTTTGGTGTTTGTTATAAGATGAAGTGTGGTAGGTACCTAACTGGTTTTTAACGAACGCGATTCTTCATAATCAAATTAACTCTAGGCATTTATCCAATTAATCAAGAAGTTAATCAGTTATTACGATCTATTTTCCTATCTATACAAATAAATAAAATTTAAGTGTATGTTTGTAATGTCAAAATAACAGCTTTTTACTAAATACATATACGGCATAACGTATATACGGTACATGTAATAAAAAAACAATTTTTAATTTTTTTGTCTGTCTGTCTGTTTGTTCCGGGTAATCTCCGAAACGGCTGGACTGATTTTGACGGAACTTTCACTGGCAGATAGCTGATGTTATAAGGAATAACTTAAGATACTTTTATTTTAGAAAAATAATTAGGGTTCTTAAAATCCAATATATATATTATATGTCAAGTGTCTATGTCGAAGTACTCTAAATTTCTTTTAAATACGCGGGTGAAACTGCAGGTCCCAGCTAGTCCCTAATATAAAATACCGGATAAAAGATGTGGTATAAAACTTATAAGCAAATCCGTAAAATTATTTTCGGTGGAGTATGAAATATAACCTGCCCCTGGCTTGACAATGGCAAATTACTGATCTTTGACATCGGCAGGAACAATGGGAGACGCAACCGATTTATGACGTGGCGGGACTGTCGCAGATTCAATAATCCTGCGCACACGCACCACACCGGCCCACGATCATGTGACGTACCAAGTAATGTACGGGTAATTTATTATAATTTACATGCGGGTTAAATACAGGTTGGTTGGCTAAGATTACCAGCAGTTTAAGGTTAGCTAGGGTTTTGAGGATCCACGCCGAGAAATTGCTTTGATTACACAGGCTGGAAAGAACCCCGGCTTAATACGTTGATTAAAATGTGTAAAGTAAACCGAAGTAGAGTACGCAGAAAACAAGAATTCCATTTTCAAAAAATCGTAGTATTGTACCTATATAATGTAGTTGAACGACTTCTTCGACTCTTCTACGTGAAAAAATGAATGTACGCATTTAAATCGTTGCCACTCAAAGTTACGCAACACAAACGCTAATTGAGTAATACGATTCCTGTAATTGCATTTCATAGATGTAGGTAAATTCCGCGAGGTGTACTAATTAAGAATATAGCACCACTCCATCTCCTTCAGTGGATATCGTAAAAGGCGAATAAGGGACTCTAAACCAGAGGCGTGGGCAGCAGCATTCCATCTATGGAACAGCAGCCATAGGTACTAAGCTTACAAACCCGCCTGCTAAGCGTGCCTCAAAATGATGACACAATTGTGGAAATCGATTAAGAGGTTTTTGTCCAGCAGTGGACGTTCTATGGCCGATATGATGATGATAAGGTAAGTTTCTAACAACCTATCTCGACATTTATTCCGATATACTAAGATAATTAGAGGTTTTAATTATCACAGTAGTTACTTAGAAACAAGTTGTATGCAAACAGGATGTGTAACAATATTTGTCATTTAAGTTGAATGTTCTATTATTTAATTTGCGATGTAGAGATATAAAAATTAAGTAATAGAGAGACCACTCAGTGCCTTAATGTTTTCCGGTTTCGTCGTGAGAGTCGTTACAATGTCGCCGCCATCCTAGTTCTAACAGTTTGTTTCTTTATTATTGTACACACAACCATTTAAACACCCCAGTAATTAATCTGATTTATGTTATATTAAAAATCTGAGTGCTTCATTATATTCTTTTTTTCTTTCATTTTCGCTAACAATCTTGGTTGCTTGTAATTAAATAATTAAACGAACTTGTTTATTTATTTTTGCCAACGTAGTGTGTTCAACGCGTTGATTATTTATTTTTGCTACGAAAATATTACTGTGCTTTTCAATCTAACCAATATTATAAAGGGAGAGTGCTAATTTTGTGAGTTTGTGTGTAAGTGGAAGGTATGGTCCGAAACCACTGCATCTATTTTAAAAATTAATCCTCATTTTGATATGTACATTACACCACATGGAAATAGGCTATATATTATGTATATTGTGTGCAAATTAGGTTAAATATATTCATAAACTAATTCTTCAATGGCGTGTGGTGCATCATTCGTTAAAGTTGCACGATAATAATGTAGGGATGATTTTTTCCTCTTGAACAGTTCTAAAAAAATCTCTAGGATAGCATAATATGTCTATCTTCTAAGGATAACTCACAGTGACCGTTTTCATCTTTCAAATTTTTATAATAATAATAATGAATTATTTGACAAGCTGTTTTAACCGATATAGTGTTAATCTATATATATGTGTAAATAAAGTTTCTTTTATTAAGTATTTATAATTTAGAACATATTTTCCAGATCCATAACAAAATCACTATGATGCACCCGTGCAAAGCCGGGCGAGTCAGCTAGTATATTATATATATATCCGCAATAACAGCGAATAGTACATTTGCATGCACGATGTTGCATCACCAACAAAATATATTTGTTTTATTATTTATCTTCAAAAAGCCATGTCAGATGTTGCCCAACATTTTACTCGCATAATATAGTATGCCTGGACTGAGTTTGAACAAACCGTTGCGTTTCGGCATTTCTTCTCAGAGGCAGTAGGAAATGCCGGCTTCATCTAAATTTATTGACAAGTGAAAGTGTTTCTAGTAGCCTACTCGCTAAATAAAGATAATTTCATTTCTTAACCTACATACCCAGTAAAGTGTGCACAATCTTTTAAAGTGTGAATGGAACCAAATCACAAGGGTCAGTAGAGGAAGCTCAGCGGAAACGTAACAAAATACAGAGAGGAAGGCGAGAGATTTACGCACCCTGTACACAGTGGTTTACAAGTGTGCTGTTTTATGTGACGCCTAATAGATGTTCCATTGGACAAGTTGGCAAAGCGATGAGGAAAAGTGATATCTTGAGATTTATATAAATAGACGATAATAATTTGTGCATTCTAACTGTGATCGGTAGGAGCGAAAATGATATCTAGTGTGATCACACAAGGACCTAGAGCCCACCGTAAGTGAGTAAGATGATGGCCTCAGTGGTTTTAGCCAGCAGCAGTCCGGCATGCCCCGCCGTGCTTCCCCGCGGCGGAGGAAGTTCACGTAGAATTTCGACTGAGCCCAATAAAATAAATAAAAAGAAGGAGCGAAAATTACGAGGAGGTGACTGAGGAATATTTAAGAGTTCAGTTTACTTAACTGACCTGTCAACTTTTTTGGGGATTGATAACTATTGGATGGATGTGGAAATCTATTAGGAAAATACCAAATTCTCGCGACTTTTTTTATATGAAGGATTAAAACTCATATATAATATGATTTTAACCTAGTAACGTCAACGCAAAATAAATTTAAATAGTTTAGCTAAATAAAATCTTAATTGTAACAGAAACTAGACCAATTAACAGACGTTAGAAACGAATTCTCTCGGCAGCCGCACTGTAGATCGACTTCTTTAATTTATAAAAAAAAACTACGCAGTTACAGGACTCTTTGTTATTTTATATTGCAACGTATACACGTTCCACGAAACATTTTATTACTTACCTTAACAAAATACTTAATAGTTTTAAAGGATCCCATTCATTAGCAACAATCACCTGTGACCATAAAAATTATGCAACTTTTTTATGAGCCATAAAACAGTTGTAATTTAACGGTAAACCAAACAATAGCTCTGTACCTGTCAGACGGCCATTGAAATAAAAAAAACATGGTTTGCAGCTCTATTGCATAAGGTGGAGTTAAAAAGTAAAATACAAGATTCTTACAAAAAAGGTGCCAGAGCAGATGTTTTTCGGTAAATAATTACTTATCTCAATGTAAATTGTCCAATAAGTTAGCTTAATTTCGCCGTACACCTAATTGCAAGCGATATTATCCTGTTGTTTACGTCTTAACGATAAATTTTTCCACCCCAAGTTTTCTCACCTAGCGGGTTTACTATAGAAAATTACTTGAAGCCCTAATCCTACCAGCTGTAGTGACGTAATCAAACAGCTGATGCTATAAAATACGCTGTAAACAGAACCGCAATAAAAAGGGCCCGAGTCTCGGCGACACACGCACTACGCAGCTAACGCACACTAAACTACTACTGCGGCAGCCGCCCTTGTATTTTGAATATAATTATTTTTGTGTTACTGTCCGGAAAGACCTCGTTTTCCCGTCATAAAGTATTTTATTGAGTCTCAAATAATCACAGTGCCCACCATTCGTATTAGTGAGCACATCGTTGGTTACCGTGTTACAAATGTAGTGTGGCTACTCGCGTGTGAATAATTCATCGTAAAGTAATTTATGAGTCGAAATAAATATTTTATGGTAGAACAAAGTATGGAAAAGTAGAAACTTTTAATAATATTCACTTCGTTTCCAACCGTAGACACCCTGCATATTTTAAAGACTCAATAGGTGGTTCTTAGTAAAAAATTGTAATTTTCCTTAATTTTTCGTTATGAACGTACCTTAATTGGATATTGGCATTTCAATTAAACACCGTAACAATTTGTCGAGACGTTAAAAAAAGTAAATGCGGTATAAGTCGCGATACCGCCCCGCCTCGGTGGCCGGTGGAGCTAACCCATAAAATGCTCTTGGTTACTGCGTTCGGTTCACAATGTGACATTTTATACAGAGTCGGGCAGGTGTGAACATTATCTTAATTCAAGTGCTACCGAACCGATCGAGGTGTGCTCCGAACTTCGTATATAATTGAATTGTAGATCTTTAAATAACGAATCGGTATTTTTGATAATACATCGCTATTTTTGCTATTATACCGCAAATTTTGCTAATATTTTTTATAGAAATATGAACCCCTAAGATGAGTCCGTGTGGTGTCCGGATTAAGAATATAGCACCACTCCATCTCATCCTGTGGATGTCGTAAAACGCGACTAAGGGAATCTAAACCAGAGGGATGGGCAGCAGCTACCCTTCTGTGAAACAGTAGCCATACTGCGCTCCCCAACCCGCCTGCCAAGCGTGGTTAGTATTGGCAAATTCCCCCCAAAATGATGATACAGTTGTGGAAATCTATGGGGGAGGACTTTGTTCAGCAGTGGACGTATAAATGGCCGATATGAAGATCAATATAATTAATATAACACTTTTAAACGGAATGCATTGCGTATATTATTGATATTTGACTTCCTGATGTTTCGCACACTGCAGAGTTCGCGGTCGCAGGATGTCTAAGGTGACAAGAGTCGTTACATATTTAAAAAGTTATTTAATTACCGTACCAAAATAGTAATAAAGTGTTTTATGTGTAATAATCGCGAAAACCTATCCAAAGCCGTCTTATTTCCCGTTTAGTACTTCCTTAAAATCTGAAAAAGTCTTCAAACGAGATTACTAAATTAGGATACAATCCTATTTAGTAATAAACTAATAATACAAACTAACTTCAATAAAAATGAGTAGCTTGTATACTTCATTCATACGTTTATCCAAGTCATCGATTGAATTGTTTACTCTATTAAAGAAATTTGAATTAAATTAATATCAACAAATATAAAACCCTGATTCCTAGCAGGTGTATAATGAAATTACATAATTTATGTTGTACAGCCTTTAAAGAACTTATCTTAAAATGTGAGGTAGACAGATACATCTCCCCTAATGGATTGAGTAGGTATTTAGAATATATTGTTAATTTATTTAAATGAGTGAAATCAATCCTACTTAATTGAACTCGTAATGTTTATTTTACTCTAAACCTAAATCTGGTATTATTTTCATAAAATTTAACCCGGCGACGAAAAGCACCAAGCCGGTTACGAATAGCATCAACCCATCTCATCCCTTGGGTGTCGTAATAGGCGACTATGGGATTACCGGGAAGATGTGCAGCAGCATCCTCTGAGTACAGTAACAACTCAACTGCGATCGCCAACCCGCCTGCCAAGCTTGGCGATTATGGCAAAACCCCCCAACGAGCACACAACACACCCCGCCCGGTCGTTGTGGCGATCTTTGGGAGAGGTATGTGTCCAACAGTGGACTATATTTATCTTAAATGAAGAGTTTCAAATGAATCGCTGTTGAAAGATTTTCTTAAGTCTTTTGCAGGTCCACTGTAATCCACATAATATAAAAATGAATGTTTATTTCTTTGTTTGTCCCGTATGCGTTCCTATACCGTTCATCCGATTGAGTTGAAATATTGTACAGTTGGCATATGCGTGAAAGTGTCTGACATAGAAAAAAAAATAACTTAAAGATCCATCGCAATACCTGCCGCGCTCATCATATCATACGTCCACTGCCGAACAAAGGCCTCCCCCATATTTTTCCACAATGACCGGGACATGCCGTATGTATTCATTTTGGGATGAATTGGCCAGTACTCACCACGCTTAGGAGGCGGGTTGGTGAGCGCAGAATTACTGCTGTTCTATAGAAGAGATGCTGCTTCCCATTCCTCTGGTTTAGAGTCCTTTAATCGCCTTTTACGGGTGTCCTTTTTTTTAGAGTGGTGCTATATTCTTAATCCGGATACTACACGGTTAGCGCGCGCATAAGCTAGTTGTTAATAATAAAAGTACACGTGTAAATAGTTTTGGACTTTCATAATTTCATAATACACGTAAGCTACTTGAAGGGCTGCGCTAACTTCACCGGTATCTTAAAATTCTCAGCGTTATAGACATCGAAAAAATTCAAAGTATACTTTTCCAAACTTTCAATTACCCAAACAGGACTCTACGACCTAATCACCTAATTGTCCGAACAAGTTAAGTTCGAGTGAAAATTACCGAGTCGTCAGTCGAGAGTTAGTTTCAGTTTCAGCAGGGTCACCGGGCCAGGCGGAAGGGCGGAGGTCACCGCCCCCAATGCCCTGGATACTGGAAACCCACACCGACACTAAAAGATGGTTGAGTTGTGTTTGAGAAGTTTTGGAAAATTATGGAGAATTTAATGTTGCTTTGATTTTTTTATGATTATTTAATGCGTTTTAGCTGTAGTAAATTTAGTTTTAATTTAGTTGAGAGAATTTTGTAACAATTAGACGGAACATTATAGCTTAATTAATGTCATTATAATTTTAGTCTGGGTTCTGTAAAATCATATCTCAATAAAAAAAATAACATAATTATGATTCTATTCCATGATTAACATTGAGTTATAAAATACTTTAGAACGCTTTTGTAGAAATCCAGTTCATACATGACGTTTTTAACGTCTGGGTAACATTTTGTGCCAATTAATGAGGAATTTAGGTCTTGTATGTAACACAACACCTAAGAAATATTTTACTCTACTATGGTGGCAAGAAATTTACCTTGTTTATGGACATCAGTCACGCCTATAGTATCGGACAAAAACACCTTACCTAACATATAATTCCAATTTATAGTACTTGGAAATAGAATTTTATGGCAAACTTAATGTGGTGCTGTTTTAATTAAAATTTAAGTAGGTACCCAAAATGCAAGCAAGGTGTTAACATAATCACAGAAAATAGTGCCGTGACTTACAACGTAACACTTCACGAGAAAGAAAATTGCCACCATCAAAGTTTAAATTATTCCTAGAACAATTACCGGCGCCTTAATGGAAAATTAATTTCTACTATTATTATATATGCATAGCAATGGCAACACCACAGTTTTGCATTTATGCAAGTGCAGGTTTTTGGTTAGGGCACTTATTCAAAGCGCTAAGACTGTGTTTGTTATACCTTGTTTGTGAGTACATTATTTTCGCGGCGGCTCCGTGCGCTCGCATTCATAATATCGGTGTTTGACCTCTTAAAATTACTTTCTGACACATTTTAGGCACCATAAATACTGCAATGTTCAAACAATTGACAATAAATTACACACCACATCACGTTTTCTTGTAAACTAAACAATAAGGTCGCAGATTATTTTTGTAATTTAAAACGCATTAAAAACGCCCGTTTAGCAAACAGTCCGCGATTTCATTTTCCGTTGTAAACATGACGGCGAGCCGTATAATGTTTATGTATCTCGAGTGCAGAAGGAAATTCTCATCTAAATTCTGCGCGAGCGCCGATGATTCCAACATTCGTGCGTTGACAGTGAAATACATCTCGCGTCTGATGCGTGTGAAAAAGTAAAAGCAAATTGTACGAGAGCAAAACATTCAAGTTTTGTAATAACACTGAAACAACTGAGAACAATCACTTGCCCACATATATGTATCGGAAGTCTATGGATCGTTCACGGACACCGTAACATGATCGCTGAACGATGACAGCTAGCAATGGGCGATGCGTAAATTGCCGATACGTGTGTCGCATCGCATCGCATGCTCCATACACTTTGATGTAACTCCGCCGACAAATTGAGCTGTGGTAGGTCACTGTGCTTTACAATTCAGATTGCATATCGGTCACTTCTCACACTGCAACGTAACTATCCGTCAGTTCTGTGAGAACTCACTAGCAAACTCACTTCTGAATTCTCAGTGATTTCGATTTGGACCTCTAACTTCGTATTTTTTACTACTTTTCCATGTGCATTCAGAAATGAGTTTGCTAGTGAGTTCTGCTCACTTCTGAAACCGCTGTGAATTCTTTAATTTCGTACTGTTTTTACTACTTTTCACTGCGGATTCAGAAGTGAGGTTGCTATTGAGTTCTTACAGAATAGCACTGCAGTTCTCGATGGTACGTCTGCCACACTCGAAAAACACAGTTGCACTAAAATTTATAATCAAAAGGGTACCGCCGTAGATACGAAATGGAGGATATCTTAATTTCCTAGTCCTTCGTGTTAATAAATTATAATTTACGACTGTCTTTCTGGACGGTGACCACGGTAAAAAAGCGGCCTTCTATAATAGAAATGTCGTTTTTTTTACCCGCATGTAACGTTTAACCGAAGTTGAGCTTTCGATCGTTTATCAGACCTTGGCTTGGCAGTTTTGGTATGAGGAGGAACACTGATAAACACTGTTATCTCTTTCTTTAAATGATATTTGTAATACGAGTCTGTTGAATAATTTAATACAAGGCTCAATTTTTTTTTAACTGAACAATGAGTTTTGAAAGTGTGAGAATGTAAGTGTATACTTAATTTAGAGAAATTACAATAAAATGAAAATGATTATTTAATTAGGTGTGACTTCGTTATATTACTCTGCCTTGTTTTTCATTCTCATATTCACCAATTAAAGAACTGTCAGCAATATTCGGTAGAGAAATATAAAAATAGAGTGTCAGACCGAGACGGATATATTTCACTGCGTGTGTCTTTAAATTCGAAGGGTTTATTAGTTAAATATGTAGTGGGGCCCATACATCATGGGGAACGGCGCCGGCGCAAGCTTTCCGTTCGATTCCCGCCGTGAATATTTCAATTTATTGAACGACTTCAATGCTATTCTTTTTCAATGTTAACATTTTAAATTCGTGCTTAATTCTTCGATTATTAAATTGTCGTAAAACATTTGCTAAAGTGTTGAAATATCAAAAGGTTACCGACTTTCACCGATATTAGGCGATAAAACACCAACAACAGTCACTTCTATAAAGTTTTATAGTTGAATAATTATTGAGATTCCTACCGAAATGGTGTGATAAACTTTATTGATCGTTAGAATGAGAGCCGAAACAAATCCGTGAGTGGCGGTACGAATCGCGTAGATTTGTTACGGCAAGTAATATTACTTGTGATTGACCAACGATAATTAAAAAGTAGCGAGAGTGCAATAAAAGTGAGGTGAGCGCACCTATTCACGTCCCACTTAATGTAACATTTACAATTTCGTGTTCTAACACAAGAATAACTTGTTTTCAGAATTGATACAGATTGATATTACAGCCAATTTAGATGTCTACTGCTACTGATGTGTAACTTTGAAGTCGTTTACTCCCAATATATGATTGGCTTTTTATAATACTACCCAGTGATGAGCAAGTCCTTCGCCGGGTGGTAAACGTCACACCTGCCCATAACATTATTGTGATGCTACCCAGGACTAATCCTGCAAGGCACTATACTGCACGTGTCACCTCGAGACATTATTTATCCAGTCTCTGCCCAGTAATTTCACTCGCTAAAGTGGCCTTTAAACCGGAATACAGTAATGTTTAAAGTTCAAATACTGCTTGGCGGCGAATATCTGGCACTGCGATGGTTTCCTTTCTTTTTTATTTGCCCCAGTGGAAATTCTTCGTGAACTTCCTCCGCTCTAGGGAAGGGCGAAGGGGCATGCTGGACTCTTACCCGCTAAAACCACTGGGGTGGTCATTTTCGGCACCTAAGGGAGGCTCCAGATCCTCGTATGATCACACTCATAGCGATGGTACCTACCTAGCCGGCGCCTAGCAATAAGGAAGGTTCCTTGCCCCCACTTAAGTTAGTTATTCTTATTAATCTTTATAAATAGACAATTAGTGTCAATCAAATGCAGTTAGCATAACTTACACTTGCAAACAATCGTGTGATAACACAAAATAGCTATTTTATGTGAGAGCCTTAATGGAACCACGATTAACCGACTTAGTTTAAAAAGAAGACGCATTGTTCTGTTAGACGCTAGTTTCGGCACGAAGCCCTCTATGTCAGGGAAATAAGTTTAAAATATCTTACGCGATCCTTGTCATGCCAAAACATACTTTATCTCACAGGTTTAAGGTTTACGGAATGTTTCAGTTAAAATGTAAACGACAGCCCTTGCTTATGAAAAATGTACTTTTAGAATATGGTGATAAAAAATAAATTTGAATGATTATTATGATTTTTGTTTCGAATGAAAGGCGAATGCAGCGCAGTTATTTATACTGAGTATATGTTGCCGTGCACTGTTTATGTGAAATTAAATATGGTTTAATAGTTTAGTAAGAACGGGTAAACGTTGCAAAAATTGGACGATGCAGATACGCTTGACCGGATGTGGTGGTCTCTTGGATAAGTTAATATTGATACGGGGGAACCTTCGATCAAACTGACTTTTAAAATTAACTCTCTCTCTCTCTCTTGTGATACGTTCACATGTCGCATAACATGTGTCATCACACAGTTCAGATCTGACTCAACTCCGACACATCGATTGCATTACTCATGTGATATCGATTTACAACAAAATCGATATATTTCTGTATGTATCTTAATATTCACATGCCGCGTGGTAGGGCACCTCAGTGTTGTATATCGTGCAGCAATTAATTGCCGGCCAGACATCAACTCTTCTAGGACAGTCATCCATGCGAAGCGAAGCGATAATACTCACGAGTTACCAACCAGATACGCGAGTGTTTTTCACTGCTAAACGATGTAAATAGCTTATCTGATAATGTAATTAATTACATTATTTAACCAAATCACCAGTAAGTAGTTTTTAGTTAAGGAGAAATGATTAACACTGCTAATAGTGCAGAAAGTATATCTAAAGATTAAATCGTGAACGGTAGTCACGAATATGTAAAAGAAATGGAGCAACTTTTTGCTATAAATTACTCCAGTTGTAATTTTAGGTCAACCGTGTGATGCCGGCTAAGAATGGCACCAAAGCATCTCATGTTCTGGGTGTCGTAAAAGCCGACTATGGGATTAGCCGGAGGATGGCCAGCAGCATCCGTCGAGTACATTAACAACTCAACTGCGATCGCCAACCCGTCTGCCAAGCGTGGCGATTATGGAAAACCCCCGCAATGAACACATGGCACATCCAGACAGGTCATTGTGGCGATCTTTGAGGGAGGTCTGTGTCCAGCAGGGGACCGCCGAAATGATGAAAAAATTATGGTGATAAATTTTAGGTTTCATTTATTGAGAAAGAATTAAAGTAAAACATCACTGTTTGTGGCAAGTTCTGAATTATTTACGCATTAACTTGTATCTAAAGACGGTACACATGAAAAAAGCAAATAAAGAAAAATAAATTGGAATCTATTTGTAATCAAATGATTATAATTGAAATTGGCCTGATGAGCTGTCGGCAAAATTACCACTAGGTGCAGTCAGAGAGCGAAGAAGATGATTGGCCTAGCTACCTAATGCTAGTCATGGGGAGAGCTCTATACCCAGCAGTAAACGTATTACAATGCTAGTATGGCGTTAATGCATTACCATAACCTAGATAAAATGAACTGTGGCCCTGTGGTGCTCATATTTTTCAATGGTATCCCTACGTTGAAAATCTTCATGGGTTTCGGCCACCTTGGGCAAGGCAGATGTGCTGGACTCTTACTTTGAACTACCACGAACTTCCTTAGATCTATCTATCAGAGGCACTCGATTAGCTTGCGTATCTACCGCATCTCCGGCAGCGTTCACCTACCAGGTCAACAATCCACAAAGTGGTGGAAATGGAAATATCACCGTATTATTTCAGTTCATTGAGATGATCCAAGTTCCACAGTAAACGTCTGCCATATATGATATGCTGTGATAAGAAGTATAAGTCTCAATCTCTTAGCAACGCTTGTGACTGTGTGTGGAGGATGGATATAATGTAACGTTCCCAGCAAGCGATCGACCGCCCGATCAACGTGTAATAATACATTTTTACATACTACGAGCAAAGAAAATAAATTACATACGTACGCTCAAAACTCATGTTAGCATTAATATGACAGTTTGACGTTGAAAAAAGTTATTGGCGTATCCTAACAAGTCTTTACTTCAGAACAAAAGAATAAATAAATAGTACTTTAATATTTGCAGCCTGTTTCATTACTTCCTCGACAAAAAGATTTGATTGCTTGATAAAAAAGTAACTATTACCGGCTACAATTGCAGATAGACAAACTGATCTAAACGTGTTCTAATTTTAAATAGGTTAATATTGTTGTAACTTTTTATAAAAAGTTAGACCTTCTACGGATTAGTTACAAAATGTATGTCTCAGTAAACAGAGAGGTGTACTGAAAACGCGGAATAAATGTCTAAGTATCGGGGCAAATTACAAAGATTGTGGTACAAAACGGCAACTATAGGATGGAACCCCGTGATTTTCAATACCATGCATAATAACCTAATACGGGTCATAGCGTTTATGAACACTAGGAAACTGGAAATTCTGTAGCCTTTAACCACTTTTTGGTGCGTGCTGTGTTGAACAAGCTTGGTCAACATTATGTGGTACCACCACGTGTTCAGCATTGGAAACACTCTGTAATACTCCGTTTTTTGATTGCCTCTGCTATAGTTCGGTGGTTTTTTACCACACCAATTACGTGGGTACAGCTCAAAATGAGCATGATCAAGTATCGTAGCATTTCCTGTTGTCAAAGAATAGCAATATAATCAGGTTCCAAAGTGGATATTCAATCATTTCTAATTTGATGTCTAATGACGATAATGAGTTCTTTCACCCCAACAAGTGATAAATTACAAATCACATCACATAAAACTGTCTATAAAAATTAAGGGCATATATGTAACTTTACTACACATTTCTAAACTGTTCAACACGTTAAAACTAAGTTTCATAGGTATTGACTAATTATCTAATTTTGTCTTGCAGAGCTTCTAAGAAGATCTCCGTGAGTTCGTTCCAACGATTCCACAAAAAGAAAGTCCACACTACGAGGCAGTTGGGATTCATATTTATCACTTCACAGCTGCGCACCTATGATCGATCTTAACCAAGATGGCGGCCGGCGCGCCGCGCGAACAGGCGGGAAACAAGCGCATGCACACCTCCTCTGCCATAACGGGCCTGTCAATCTTCCGACAAATTGGATATTAGAACACTTATTCTTTTCCGAATGTTTCAAACGCGAAATACGTGCTATCTCGCGGACGGTTTGCGTTGCACTAAATTAACAAAAAACTGCTTAAACGTATTCAAAACTTGAAACCCATAAAACATATCTCCCCCATTATTAGTTTATGGCTTGCGACTGTTACGGGCCTATTATGCTGTTATTTTTCTGTGTATTGGTGTTTGTTTTGCCTGTATGCGGCGGACTGGCGGCTCACCATTTGGGGTACCGCTACAGAATGCTTCTATTGAGTAGGTGCCTGTTATCCGTTTTTAAGTGACTCTATTATCATTTGAGTTCCGATGTTTTTGTATTCCGTTCTATTTGTTTCAAGTGTATGGATGATGACATTTATTATCAAGACAAAATTCACTAAAATGCTTCTAGTTTAAAAATTGAATCAGGAATTCCGGACTGATATGCTCTATTCAGTTTCCGAAGTCACGAAGTCAACTTTACCGATTTAAATAAATTCTAAAATCATCTTTTACTTTAAATATTACTTTGACCAGATATCTAAAAAAAGGGATATAGGTAGTATACAGCACAGAACTAGTATAGAATAATTGAGCCTCCTCATGCGCTCTGTTTTGATTATGGTAAGTTATAAAGAAGTTATATTAAAGTCGCACTGAGACTTCACTGCCGTGTGGTGCCGGCTCGGAATGCCACCACCCCATCTCCTCACATAGGTGTCGTAAAAGTCGACTAAGGGATTAGCCGGAGGATGGGCAGCAGCGTCCTTCGAGTACATTAACAACTCAACTGCGATCGCCAACCCGTCTGCCAAACGTGGCAATTATGGCAAAACCCCCCAATGAGCCCACAACACACCCATATCGGTCATTGTGGTGATCTATGGGGGAGGCCTGTGTCCAGCAGTGGTCTTCATTCGGCCGAAATGATGAGACTTCATTCTGGACACTATCCATCAGTAAAATTTGTGTTTCTATCGCGGAAGTCTCATGGTTATGGTTTATTGTTTCTTCAGTAATTTTTTCTCTTACTGTAATTTTATAATCAAACGTGTACTTGTGTTTTGTGTAAGGTACTATTGCGTAGGCATATCCGTGTGTGTAAAAATCCCCGAATAAATAATAAAGACAGAAAAATTACTTATAATATTGTCTTAATAGCAAAGGATGAATACGATTTCGGATAGCGGGTGCGGACCGGTTTTATACTCTTACAATTCCAAATATATCCGGCTGGCAGTAAATTCGTCAGCTATGAGTTCGATTTTTTGTTGAAAAATATAAACCTGTGATTCTAATTTCAAATTATACATTTAGTTTTCTATGTATACACGGTTACAATATATAAAACTATATTATCCAGTTTAAGCTGATCTCTCATCGTAGGTAAAGCCTATACAATGCCAGATCAGCTTTCACTGGACATTATCAGCTTATGCTGGAGATGTCGCCGTACGTACATTGACGATACACAAGACGGATTTAACGTGGTGACGTATTCTACATTAGTAGTTAATTAAAGAAAGCACTTCGAAAGATGTAGATACATTTTTGGTCCCAAAGCAAGAAGAAGAAGATTTCTTAGTTAATTGGGGTTGGCGCAATATGTTATTCATATTCCTAAGGTTTTGGCAAAAGGATACTACAGAAGCTTACCCAAGGAGGGTTCCTCCTTGGGTAAGCTAGTGTTGGTGGGTTATCCTTCACCTGCGGGTTGCCCAAAGTGTTTAATGAACGTACCGAGTTCCAAACTCCCGTCGTCGCCATCTACGACACCCACAGGATAAGATGAGGTAGTTTTTTTTTTTTTTAACATTGCTTCACACTAGTATTTCTCCTGAGGGTGTGGGTGCGTTTACAAACACAAATTCCACACACAATACACCCAGATCCGGAACAACTACCTGCAGATCGTACAAATATTTGTTCCGTGCGGGAATCGAACCCACGAGCCAGTGCGCAGCAGCCGACTGTATCAGCCACTGCACCAACCGTGCCGTAGATATTCGAGTAAAGAATAGAAAAAAATATATTTACAAAATATGTACCCACCTACTCAACAAATAATAATGCTAGTTCTTGGTGTGAGTTTATTTACTACTTGTTAGATATTTTGAATTACACACAAAAAAAAGCTTCGTTTTACTTAGATCATTAAATGGAAGTTACTCGTAACTAAATGTTTAACTACTATGGTGACTAGTAAACTCTTTAGTTATAAGAACCTATTTCATTTGTAGTACCTTTGTAAGCTAAACTAAAGAGTTATATATAACAAAAAATGTTTAGTAGTCACTGTTCAGCGAACCGGCTTGTTCAGTGCATTTTCTTAATACATCTTTTTAAATAGGAGAATAATAATAAATCAATACCTATCGTAGCTCTCACCCTACATAAAAGTATCGCAGAAATACAAGCATAATAAACGGTAATTACTACCAGTTTCAGGATTTCTCCTTTATCATGGGTACATGTGCAATGACCCGGTACAGCTTTCGGCCATACAAATATTTGTTCCGTGTGGGTTCGTACCTGCGACGGTAGCACAGAGAGTTAAGCAACTAGCCACTGCGCCAAACGTACCATCATATTTAATAAAAAGTGCAGTTAATTATATAGGACCTACAATAATTACTTATCATCAAGCTTAAAATGACTAAAGTCCAGTAAAAAGTTACATTCACTCAGCAAGTCGGTAGAGCGAAGTAGAGCTACATTCGTAGCGTTTCACCGCAGTCTGATGCACAATATTCACAAGTCACAACACAACACTACAAATAAGACACAAACTTATAATAATTTATGTAGTTATGTATTATTTGTGCATCGAATTCCAATTAATTCCGTGGACTTTTCTTAGAAGGTTTAATATTCGCCATTGTTTTGAATAATTGTTATTGACATTCATTGTTTTACTTTTATGCAATGATTGTACAATGTTTTTAAGAAAAATGAGGAAGGAATTTATTTAATTATTCACTACCTACCCAGTTGTCGTTTTGTTATTTTTATTCCATTTTTGTATTCGGTACAAAACTGAAAAATAATACTGGAACTCCTATAGAATTACTTTGACGTCCGTCGTCTTTCACAGATTATTTAACGGGAATACCTATATTAGATACACTAAAATATAAAATTATGCCTGAACTACAGACTTGTACTTTTAATAATTACATTTTGAACTAGATTATGGTTTTGTAGTTACTCGTTTTAGGGATATAATCAAATGTGAAAAATAACCTAGGTAGGTACAAATGAATACAAGTAAAAGTTATATTTTTTACCAATTTTTCAGCTTTTTTAAAATAGGGACATAAATATCTCTACAATATATATGTACATTAAGCATATAGATACGATGTGCAAACATTTAGTTTTACAGGAGACGTAAGAAACGTAAATAAACATTTCTTACACATAATAATTAGGTATATATCGCGCAAAACTTGAGTCTTCTGAACGTAGACTCGAGTACGAAACCGCCCAATAAGTGCACAACCATTATTGTTAGAGGTGAAACATTTTTATACAGCATGGATTTACTAATTATTTAAGTAATAACCCCTCTAACATCTATAATATGCGCACTGCGCAGCCAGAATAGTGCAATTTCCGAGGGATCATTAAGTTTTGCGCAATCTACATCGGTACTTTTTAGCTCTATAAAATGTTGTTTTTAAGTTTATTATAAACAGTTTTTTCAGGATACAGATACGACATAATTTCGTAATGAGTGTAGAATATAGTAATTTCCAAGGGTTAGTCGTTAGTTTAAGGGTTGAGTTCGACTCACAACTTCTCAAAAGCCAAGTTCTTAGAGAAAATCTATAATATTCTTTCTATAATATAACACGGTTGGTGCAGTGGCTAATACAGTCGACTGCTTCGCTCCGGGTCGTGGGTTCGATTCCCGCACGGAACAAATATTTGTATGATCTGCAGGTAGTTGTTCCGGGTCTGGGCGTTTCGTGTGTGAAATTTGTGTCTGTAAACGCACCCACGACACAGGTGAAATCCTAGTAGATTTTTTTGAACAAAAAAAACAGTAAATTTATGTCAGCTAAAATTAATATTTTTTATTCATAATTTCTATAAATAGAATAAGCATAATATAGACAAACTAACTGTTATACGCGGTTTCGTCCGCGAGGAAACTATTAAAAAACATAATAAAAAGTATCCTATATCCTAATTTCACGTCATTAATCTACCTGTATACCAAATTTCTTTAAAATAAGTTCACCCGTTTGAATGTGATAGAGCCTGACACGCAAACATTCACATTTATGATAGTGGTAAGTTATTGAACCAAGAGTATACTAACAAGTTAAACATTAAAAGTAAGCGTAACTGCAAAATATTTTACAAGTATGTAACTTGTGATTACAATGCCTCATTTACCTTTAATAAAGGTGCATTTAAAATCATTTGGTGCCCACGGCAAAATTCAGTCGCCAATTTGGGAACTTGTTTAGAAATTATAGGTTTAACTCTTGGTATAACGTTAGGCTGTTTTTAAGCTTTCTATACTGAAAAATAAGCAGCTTAAGAATGCAAATTAATTGGCCAATGTTATGCCTGTATTAAAGGAGCTGTTCCGTGACAGAAATATTTAATACTAACTTTTAAACTTTCGCGTTGCATGATTATTGTATTAATAAACGGGAATTAACGCGAAATTACCAATAAATAATTGAGCTATTCAAAGGTAATTTCGCGTTAATTCCCGTTTTAGATAGATAAAGAAATAATTAATGTTCGTAAAAAGTTTTTTTTTTTCAAAATCTAACATAACATTCCTTCTTATATTAATTTATGAAAGTAAAAGGAGGTAGGTAAAGATCAGCCCTATTTCACCTAGTATAATCGTAAAAATTAGAAGTTTTTATTTAGGTAATACCCCGAGTAGTGCCGTGTGGTGCCGGTGAAGAATGTCACCATCACATCTCATCCCGTGGGTGTCGTAAAAGGCGACTATGGAAATATCCGGAGGATGAGCAGCAGCGTCCTTCGAGTTCATTTATAAATTACCTGCGATTGCTAAACCGCCTGCCAAGCGTGGTGATTATGGCAAAACCCCCCAATAAGCACATAACACAATCCCATACTGGTCATTGTAGCAATATTTAGGGTGGCATCTGTCCAGCAGTGGAGGTTTTTCGGCTTAAATGATGATGATTTAAGTAATGATTTTGTATTTATTATAAATTCAAGCATTTGACTTAAAATGTATAAAAACATATATAAAAATATTATAGCAATCGGCATAAATACGGTTTATTGACCGCGTCATTAGAGCATAGGGTCTGAAAATTCGTTAGGGCGTTAAAAATTGCTATTGTTTGACGGGTTGTTTATGCAAAATAGTATAATATTTTTTAATAATAGTTGTTATTGCTTAATAACGTTTTATTATGACTAAAAATGTATCGATGAATGTTTTATTTAGGCATCTAGAATAATATTATAGTAAATAAACGCCTAACGGACAACTGGTATATAAAACGAGAGTTTTACCACCGCATACTTATTATTAAAAATGATTTTTGTATTTTATTTGCTTATTACTTCTAAGGCGACTCTGACCAAATATTCACTTAGGCTTTTACAATGTGGCTATTAGTATGATTATAAGATGTCATTGGTGTGTTAATATTAAAGGATCATCTATTGACCACTTACAGTACTATGAGTAAAAAAAAATTGACCTTTTGACAGCTCTCAAAGGTATTTGTGGATTTCGAGAGCTATCATAATGAAAAAACAGTTACGGCGGCACGGTTGGTACAGTCAGCTGCTGCGCTCCGGGTCGTGGGTTCGATTCCCGCACGGAACAAATATTTGTATGATCTGCAGGTAGTTGTTCCGGGTCTGGGTGTATTATGTGTGGAATTCATGTCTGTAAATGCACCCACGACACAGGAGACATCCTTGTGTGGGGCAAAGTTTTTAAAAAAACCAATTGACAGTATATCATGCTGAAGAAGACTCTAATATAATGATTCGCGTTTATCGCCTCAATCATCCCTAGATATTATATAGAGTACATAACTTGTGAAGTAGTAAGAGAATAAAGTATTATATAATTCCCTACAGTTCGTTTTATTTTATATTTTACAGAAAAGATTTTGTATAAATATACATAGCATAGACACGTGAAATTTTTTCGTGAAAGCGAACACAGGTCGGCAGGTCGTGTTCACATCGGACAGCGGACAGGCTGGACAAGCCCGAACTTTTCATACAGCCCACGTCCAACAAGCGTCCTTGTATTGTTTCGCGGGTCGTGTTGCGTGAACACCGAGTGAAATATGGCCGACAGTCTGACTACTTATTTTTGTTTTATTTTTTAGCCCGTGTTACTTAATTTTATCAAGTCGCATGAGTTATGAGAGGTGAGACCACACGCGTTGTGTTAATTACGCGTTAGTAATGCACAGGTCGACGTATACCGGCGAGTCGCTCCACGCTGCGGCCATCATTGATTCGAATTACCATGGTCCGGATTTCAAAAAATCTTACACGAATTTCTATCAAGCCAGTTATTAAATGTAGCATTCCAGATTGAATATAGAGTTGGAACGTCTTTATTTTAAATCTTACCTCTAGTTAAAAGATTCTAATTCGAAATGTTGTTTAGTGTTGTTATTGGCGGCAGTAAATATATAAGTGTGTAGATTCTTTGCGGCTTCTTTAACACATCACTAAAATTTTCGTCATCGAGCCATTAGTCACTCCAAATTATCTAGTCTCGGGCTTTCATCTTAAGAATCGGACGCATAATCGAGTGGTCATTTGTCGAGTGGTCAGTGGCACTCCTCAAGTTAATAATAATGCGCCCAAACTAGATCGGGCCATTGACCCGGGCGCCCGGCGCGGGCGCGGCGTGCACTCCCGCCATAATTTGGAGCGCTAAAATGCTACTGAAGACGTTAAACCAAGATCGTGCGCATCAGTGGTAGCAGTTTTATCGATATCATAAAAAATGATACTAACCCAATCAATGATGATGTTAAAATAGATTCTTCGTAATTAAAATCTGTTAGATTGATGATTCTAAACAGTGAAGACTAGATTATGATCGTACTAGTTATGAGTCAATTAAAGGTTTTGCAAACGGTAGGTAATATATTTATATACTGTTTACTTTTATTTATAAATGATTGGCTTTACTGTTAAATGAGAAAAAACCTTGATTTACGTATGGTAAAAAATTGATAATTCTTTCTTACAACTGAAAAGCACTGTTTTCAGCGGTAGCAATATTAAGTGCGTTAGAATAACTAGAGCCGTGTACTGACCAAATAAATTTCGGTAGTAAACAGATTACCCACGCAATGCTTAAAACCTCATAGTAATCAAGTTACCTACTTGACTCTACAACCTTTGGCATGGAAAATGTACAGTTGTCATATTTTCTTTATAATGTTTTTAACTTGATTACGTTTCAAATCAGATTAGGAAATATTATTTTGCTTAATCAAGAATGGTACTTTTTGTACATCACTTATTTATATATTTAAGATGAACAATGATTTATATGTATGTATCTGTCTACATTTCAAGAACAATAATGCATATCTTGACATTTACCTAGGCCTTTGTTTAATATTAAATAAATAACTCTGCATTTGTCTTTCTATAATTTGATATAATTTACATGACATAAAATGGGACATTAAATTACAATATCTATCAAATCAGTGAAAAATAAGGCAGTTAATAAATTAAAATCAACCATAAAACTGCTCTAAATTAAGTATATCGCTACATTTATTTAATATTTTTATTGTCACAAATTAGTAATTTAATGAGGATACCATCAGTTGATGGCATCAATAAAATTATAAATGGCACTCAAATATGTCTTGACTAATAAGGTGCTAACGAGGGTCGTTCGTTTTATGTGCGTTTTATTGACACTTGAGTCAAGTAGTCGGCTCTTTACCTGCCACCGTTCTTCTTATTGGATTCCTACGAGACTTGAATGGGAATTTTTGATTTCTAATTGATAGCGACATGGTCTCCATTTGATAGCGACATTTTAGAGCTTACACTAAGACAATGTCATTATATTATGAATGTTTCAAATTTTTATTACATATTATAAAGCAATTAAATTTTGTTATAGTGTTGTTTGAGTTCCTACGATTTTTATTAAATTAACGACTAGATAAAGATCTACACCTTGCATTGCTTTCATCGTAATTAAAATTTAATTAAGGTAACTAACCTGCTATGGCCATCCAAGGGTAAAAGGTGTGATTGGTGGGCTGGTGTTGTACGGGTTGAGCTGCTGCGGCTGCGGCGCCTGGTAGTGCGCACTGCTGGCCCCAGGGGAGGGCTCGTCCTGGACTTGAGGATTCGCTGTACCGCGCTTCCGGGGTGCAGGCTGCCGGCCTTACGAGTGCTCCTAGACCGGAGCCCCAAGCCTCTTTGCCTCCATAACCATTCTGTTGTTCTCCACCTGGCTTGGAACAATCCGCTTTCGCGTATTGCTGTTCCCCCGCGTATAATTTGCACGCGGCCGCCACCGAAGCATCGTATGGTGAGTCCTGTGGTCTTGGCTGATGCAGAGCATGAGGCTGGGCATACGTCAGCCCTAATGGAAAGCCGCGGTACTGGTCACCGCCGCCACCACCTTGGTGCACCCCGTGCGCCCCGTAAAAACCACCCTGCTCAAAATAGGAGTTCATTTTGATCAGTCACCGACACTAACGTCACTCAGTTAGGGAACACTTATGTCATCGCGGCCCCACGCGCCGTGATAACGCGACCTCCGCCAATGTCACTCCAAATACGGACAATGTAATTTAATTTTATTAATTTTATTGCCTCTTAAACGTCACTCGAGCGTCATAATGGGCTCCGTTGGCGATAAAGGCCAGTTGACGTGTGTTTACTTTTTACGATTATTTTACGACTTGGGAGCGCGTGCCACGGGTTTTACGACTTTTTAAGCGGTTGTGTGCGGCGCCGGCTCGTCTCACAGTGCTGGCACAAGTGGCGAGTGTAGTGATTCTTTTCTCAAAATTTTCAGTTCGCGATTTGTGAGACCCAGACGCGTGTGTCGCGAGCGAAGTTTGTTGGTCGCGTGTGGCGGGAGCGCGCGACTATGTGCCGTGTGCGACCGGCGCGGCTCGGCTCACGCAATCTACTGAGAGCGAGCCACGCGCGCCGCCCCGCGCGCTGCCTGCGATCGCAACACCGACGATTGTTCCGTCCCCTTTTCGCTAATGACTATAAATATTATCAGTAACGCTCTCTTTTCCCTTTCTTATCACTCCTACTGAAGCACGTGGTGCATACCTATTGTAATTCATATGGTCATCTTATATTATCAGGTGACTCTACCATCTACATTATACATGTCAGTGGACTCTGCTACCAAACGTCTTAAGTAAACAACTGAACCGATGGGCTATAGTATATTGAAAAGCATAAATTATAAAATGTCATCCTGTAACAGTGGCGCAACGGTACAACTTTGCTTACCGGCCCACGCCATACAATAAATAAAAAAAAGCATCGACAAAACCCTAATAATGACTATAACTGAAAAGTTAAGCCGCAAAAGTCGTAAACTCATAAACGTACAATTAGTGAAACGGGCGAGTAAAGAAAAGATTTTACAACCACTCCTCGACCGTGCCACAATGAGCGCGCAGTATCGTAACAAGGTGCTGAATAGAGTGAGAAGTCGTAAAGATGATTATTATTTCTTCTACTACCTGTTTTTACGAGTGATATTGCTGTTACGTTCGCTCGTAAGTAAGATGCATATGGGCGAAAGTGATGGGAGGTGAGCAGCGGAACGCTTATCGCGGCGTCGGAGCTGTAAAAGTTATGTCTATCTCTTTCTGGCACAGTGTGGCGCGTGCAGCTTAAGGCGCACTATCGAAGGGTAAACAATAGCGCATTATCGCAAGCACTCAGTTCGCGCGTCCAAATGAAGTCATCAAACGAATGAATGGCTGTGGTAGTGCGGCCTACCCAGGGACACGCTCGCATTTTTATTGCACTCACCTCTTTAAACAAATATTTATCGATAAAAAGGACGAGAACGGGCACTGTATGGCGATTTTTTGTGTGTATATGTAATTGGTCAATTGGTCAATTTAGGTCCGGAGATACCAATACGTACTAGGCAACATTACTTTTATATGATCTAGATTCCTGGCAAGATGGTTTTTGTTGGTAAGTTAAAGTAATAAAGCTATAAATGTCGTAATAATTAATTCATTGAACGCAATAGATCTAAAACACTTTTACACACCTCAGAGGTGCTTGTTTTTTATTGGAATTGTGGAAATTCTAAAAGCCGAGAGGCCCGTGTGGTGTCCTGGGGCCCATGTGGTGTCCGGGTAAAAATATAGCACCACTCCACCTCCTCCCGTGGATGTCGTAAAATACGACTAAGGGACTTTAAACCAGAGGGAGGAGCAGCAGCGTCCCTTCTGTGGAAAAGCACCCATTCTGCGCTTGCCAACCCACCTGCCAAGCATGGTGAGAATGGCGAATTCCCCCCAAAATGATGACACAATTGTGGAAATCTATGGGGGAGGCCTTTGTTCAGTAGTGGATGTTGTACGGCCGATATGATGTGGAAATTCCAAATGAACTTCCACCGCCCCGGGGAAGAACAAAGGGGCATGCCGACCTCCTACCAGCTGAAACCACTGGAGCGGTCATCTTCAGCACCTATGGGCTCCTCAGAGGTAGGTACCTAGGTAAATTGGATACATGATAACTGGGCATTAAAAAGCCCATGATGCTAGTTTTTATCTACAGATACTGAAGTGCGGTGTCAACCCGAACTAGGACTTCAGTACGCTCTAAATTGCACTACATTTTACTTCTACAACTCTTTTCTCAGTAGTTTTACGTCATAAACCATTTACGAAACTTGTCGTATCAATAGGAACATCATAATATATTACAATAACTCATAACATGTTAAGACAACGACTCCACATTTTCTCAAAAAGCAAAGAGTACAAAATAGAATACTTTGAAATCCTTTAAACTATATCACTTCTAAGGTACATGCAGTAAATACTTCGCTACAAGAAGCTCCTATTAGTTGAAGATAATCAGCCAGCATGTATCTTAAGAAAATCTAAATACTTTATCTTATTGTGGCGCTACATGGAGGTGCAAGCAGGCATGGACTAAATACATAAACATAAATATATTACTAGTTTTAAAAAATGGAACATAAAATATACTCATGCTAATTGCTATATTTTCATAACATTCACTGGCCACTTATCCCGATATATCTAAGGCATATAATATGTATACCGTCTTATTCCATTTTACTGCGGTGTATTGCAACATACAGTACCTTCGTTCTTTTTCTGTGTTGCCTCTAATCTGGTCTGTATATTGTCCTATTTTCCGATCACAAGCCCTTGATCCTATCTGTGTTCAGATTTGTCGGAACTTTTCTAGCAATACAACAAAAGTATTTAAGGAATCGTGTTTAAGTAGATATCAGATACTCTCTCCTTTCCACCCCTTGACCGATGGGTGTAATAAACGGTGACTAAGGGTTGATATGAAGAGAATGAGGGGCTGCATCCTCCCGTGTGCTATAACATACTGCGATCACCAATCCGATTGCCAAGCGTAGTGATTATTGCAATAGTACCGTACCTACGACCGTTCACATTGGGAGGTCCAAGATCAGCAGTAGACGTTTACGGGCTGATGAGCTGAGATGATCATGATCAGTTCCCACGGGTCTCGTATACGATAATTTTAGTAGGTATTCCTGTAGAATCACTTATTGCATGCCTGCATATTTGAAATTTCTCATTGAAGTCCATAATAGCGTGATAGAATCAATAGACAAAAATCTCTTAAAAATTAATGGAATATTTGCACTACATCTTGTAAATAAGTAACAGTACGATCCATTAAAATAAATTTAAAATGTTGTATTTTGGTAAGTAGGTCGCTGGTTGGAAAACTTTAAGATAAAGATTAATATGAAGGAATCATGCTAGTCCTGCATATTTATCGAGTCTGCTTAGCCATATAATAAAAATAATCATAAAGCGAATAACGTCGCATAACTTGATGTACTATGACATCTTAAATATATTTTCTTTAACCGAAAAACAACTCATATTATTGCAGGACTCTGAAACTCCTTATTCCATGTGGTGTCTGTATAAAGAGTATAGCACCACTCCATCTCCTCCTATAGATGTCGTAAAAGGCGACTAAGGCACTCCAAATCAGAGAGTTGGGCAACAGCGTTCTCTGTGTGAAACAGTAGCCATTTTGCGTTCACCAACTCGCCTGCCAACCGTGATGAGAACTGGAAATTTCCACCCAAATTGATGCGACAATTGTGGAAGTCTGTGGGGAGGCCTTTGTTCAGCACTGGATGTAATTTGGCTGTTATGACGAATAACTGTATGCGAGCGTAGTTATGTTAAAGATAGAAACAGTCGATGAAATGATTGGATCGCAGGCATTCTTACCAGTACTTAGGTATCAGGCTTTAGTCGATAATGTATTGGTTGTCGCCGATATCCACGGGTGCATTTCTACCTACTCACTATTGGGTGGGCTGTTGCTCAAAGGCAGTTCCTGTCATAGGTAAAAAGGGGAGCTGCTGTAATAGACCTCTTATACGATCCCTGAAATTAATGATCGTTAATAAACTAATCACGCTTGGTGGTGATCGCAGTCTAATCTCACTAGCACACAATGAATACGCTGCTGATCCCCCTCAGTGTCGTCTTTTGTGACATTTATACAAGAATTGGTGGTATATACTGCGAGAAAGCATTACAGATATTTCATTCAATGGTCTTCCTGTGTACCCACCAATTATATTGAACTGTAACTCTCTTAAACCCGAAATTAATTATCGATCTAATACAAAATCGTCCTTTATCGTTAAGATTTTGAAATTGATCGGTTTTTATGTTAGGATCACAATTAACACAGATAAACAGACGAATCCTCAAGCCCAAATATTTTGAATTCGATCGATTATTAATTAGGCTGTTAGAGATCAACTTCAAGATTATTAACCGTAATGGTTTACGAACAAGGTACATCTTCAGCGATAAAACAAAGGTTAGTACGGATACATACATACTACATTCAACATGGACTATTAAATTCACAAATCCCTATGACAGCCGTTATGGCTTGCAGAAGCTCAAAAGTCTGACAACCGGTCTCTAACCTGAGGATGTCAGTATAACCCAGAAGCTGCGATTGCGGGATAAGAGCAGTCACTCCGCGTAAGATACTGAAATTGAATGTCAAATGATTGATAGTTGACTCAAACATAGTTGCAAAAGTCATGGATGAAGATGATGATCAAAGGTTCAGTACATTGAAAAAAAGACAGTTTTGTTATCGGCGCACAGTTTACATTTTTCTGGTTCTTTTCTAATTCCTATAGTTCGTGTGGTGTCCAGATTTAGAATATAGCACCACTCCATCTACTCCCGTGGATGTCGTAAAGGCGACTAAGAGACTCTAAACCAGAGGGATGGGCAGTGGTGTCCATCCTGTGGTCAACAGAATCCACTCTGCGCTCACCTGTCCTGCCTGTCCAGCGTGGTGAGTACTAGCAAACACCCCCTAAAATTACGGCACATGACATGTTACCCACATACACATTCTTAGATTAGTAAAAAAAGACGTAATCTTGAAATCTTATTGCCTCGATCGATTGATTATTAATAGTTGCCACAAGATTAACGTTGAAACAAAGGTAACGTATACAATACGTTGCGCAATCAATGGGATTTACTGCATAGGCAGTATTCCAGCGCGAGTTTTCAATGGCTCCAAGCTTCCGCCAAGCCAAATCCCACAACTTTATTAACAAATATTGCAACTTAGTTTATTACTCTGTTAAATGGTTTTTAAAAGGTTAAGAGGTTGGTATATGGCAGCAAACCTCATACATACCCAAAATAAGGAGTTTGATTATGTTTTGGATTTGCTGCCACATAGCAAGAGACATCTGTTGGTATAGTTTATTCTCTGAGTTAAATTATATTATGGTAAAGGCAGAATCAGTTATCTAATCAGCCTGTAAACGCCAACTGCGAAAGGTAGTTTTCCCAAAAAGTAGCTTCCTAGAAGTTAATTATAGACTGTAGTCTATTCAGCATTCAGATTCAGTATACTGTACCTCGTATTTACAACCCTTTGTGTCTGGAGTGGTTTTAGTATTTTATAGTTAATTATAGACTGTAGTCTATTCAGCATTCAGATTCAGTATACTGTACCTCGTATTTACAACCCTTTGTGTCTGGAGTGGTTTTAGTATTTTATAGTTAATTATAGACTGTAGTCTATTCAGCATTCAGATTCAGTATACTGTACCTCGTATTTACAACCCTTTGTGTCTGGAGTGGTTTTAGTATTTTATAGTTAATTATAGACTGTAGTCTATTCAGCATTCAGATTCAGTATACTGTACCTCGTATTTACAACCCTTTGTGTCTGGAGTGGTTTTAGTATTTTATAAGAATTCAACTGCATAGTTATGGTAGAGTTCTATGTGGAGGGCTAGTGTTTGGGCGGTACTATAGTACGTATTACAACCGCCATAACAACTGCCTATGTGTTAATGAAGTAATGTTCCTGGTGAAGGGCAGGAACAGACATTCTAACTGAAGCGTTATGTTGGCTACGATCATTATTCACTAGGTTTCTGATACTGAAGCTGAAGCTCTGGTATTAGGTAGGTAGCTACTTGCTTGCTGTTCAGAACACTAGAAAAGCAGTCATTTCAAATAAGATAATATAGCCTCTCTCATTAAGTATACAGATAATATTATGCTGTAAAATACTGGCAATTTTCCGTTAAAGCTTGCTATGGTACAATAACAAGAGAATTAACAGAAGCATTCTCCTTTATAATAACAAAATATTGCAATTAACAATCCACCTGCCAAATTTAATGTTGTGATTACCACGTCTCTTATGACCTTTCAGTGTAGCGATAATTCATCATCATCATGATCATTTCAGCTGTCCACTGGACAGAAGCCTCCCCCAAAGATTGCCACAACGATCTGTATGGGTTTGTGTTGTGTGCTCTATTGGGGGTTTTGTCAAAATCGCCACGCTTGGTAGATGGATTGGCGATCGAAATTGTGTTAGATTTGTACTCGAAGGACGCTGCTGCCCATCCTCCAGCTAATCCCATATTCACCTTTTACGACACACACGGGATGAGATGGGGTGGTGGTATTCTTAGACAGCACCACATGGTAAGTGATCATTGCGAGATTGAAACCCTGTAACTATCCCACTGTAGGGCAAAGGCCTGTTCTCATACAGAAAATAAAATTGATCACCACGCTGCTCACTGCGTGTTGGTTATTTCAGACCATTAGGTTTTCTCACTATGTTTTCTTTCACCGTTAAAGTCACTTAAATAATAAAAAAGCTTATAGTAGAAGATATAAATTATGGCAATGTTACATAACCCATCATCAGCCAAAGGACGTCCACTGCTGAACAAAGGCCATCCCATAGATTTACACAATGAGTGGGTACGGATGCTGCTGGCCATCCCTCTGGTTTATAGTCCCTTAGTCACCTTCTAAGACATCCACGGAAAGAGATGGAGTGCTGCTATATTCTATAACCGGATACAACATGGAAATAAAATCACCCGTTATGAAGTTATCATATATGACAACTACAGGTCACATCTCACTATATCTGCGGACGAGTTTCATGTCTATATCTAAAAGATACCAAACATTCCATTTACTGGCATTATATTCGAAACGTAAGCACAGACGTTGGTTTACATTATTAAAATTTAAGACTACCCTGTAATCTTCGATAATCCAACAAGATTTTCCTATAACACTATCCAACAAGACCAGAAACATTTCCAATAAGCAGTCAATCTTATAAACTAGTCTGAATTTATTATCTTTCAGGAGCTTTAGTAGTATTTAATACTCCCTATAATTACTGCTCTACGCCGTACTGGGCGGAACAAAACCCATAGACGGGCAACAATATACCATATATTTGCAGGAAAAGGCTATAGAGCCACTTACAATGTTATAAACTATGTGATAATCTAGTGTTCTTGTAACTTATGGTCTTTTAAGCTACCTATAACTGACCTATCGCATTGTTTATTTTAATTATATGTTTGCTTCAGGCTCTTCGTGAGTCAAGTTAGAGACTCGTCGAGCACTACTTTGAGTTACTTGGAGTTCTGTTTGCTCTTTTAGGTTAAGGAAAAGTGTCAAGGTTATACATATTTAATCACAATTGGATAAACATATTCAGTTTGTGAACGTTTACTATAGATTATGGACTTCTTCATAGGTCGCTAAACAATGAATGGTCGAAAGGGATCATCATGTCAGCCAAAAAACGTCCACTACTTAATATAGGTCTCCCCCATAAACGACCAGTTTATGCCGTGTGTCGTAATTTTGAGGGAGTTTGCTACGCTTAGCAGGTGGGTTAGTGGACTCATAATGGCTGCTGTTCCACAGAAAAGACGCTGCTGCCCATCCCTCTGGCTTAGAGTCCCTTAGTCCCCTTTACGACTTCCACGGGTGGAGATGGAGTGGTAGTCTATTCTTAATGGCGATACCACATGGACTTTGTTTATCCTTTGGAAATTAATCATGAACTTTCTCTGCTCCCGGGGAATGAACATATGCTTGCAAGGGATAATATGCCTTAATAGCCACTTTTGAGGCTCTCTAATGATAGCAGTGTGGCATGCTAGTAACTGCTATTGCAACGTGCCTAATCCTTTTACTAATCTTTTTGACACTTACCTACTTGCCACGGTGGTTTATCCAAATCCGGGAGATTGGTAAAAAATATTTAGGCAGTTCCTCATTCTAATATTATATCATAACAGCTTTTCTCCAACATATAACATGATTCATATATATTTCATCTGTTCTTTACTTGTGCAGCTATTTTTGACTTTATACGTTAGTAGAGCAGAACACAGAACAATAGTTATTTATTTTAATTAACTTATTTACGAACTCTTCTAACCTTATAAAAGGCAAGACTATGATAAATCCCTGATTACGTGACAGTCTGTATATTATCATTCCTTTACTCAAAACGGGCCATAAAAACCAACATCTACCAACTCCCAAAAACAGCTGGGAAACAGTCTAAAAATAAAAATAACCATTTGGGGAAACCACTACTGAGTAGTTTACGTTATCACAACAAACTTAAAAAAAAAAACTAACATCTCATTCACATTCAGCGACAGATGTGATGATATTCGCATTGCGGGCGGCGCGAGCGCAGCGCACGCGTGCCCGAGCGCATCGTAAACACGATTTTTACAACCACTCCAATGCTCGTAAACGTCACGTGAATTGCGCCGTTTGTAGAACTCCCAGTAAACACCGCTCAGATTATTTCGTATACGCCTCCGGGGCTAAACCTCGATATAAATTCGAAACTTTATTGGCAGAGCCAGTGAGCGCACGTGGATTGTTATTATGCCGTTCTTTAGACGTTTATTGAACCATTATTGACTTGTTTAAAGTATCACCCGTTTAATAGAGATAAAGGAGTCGTCGATAGTTTATGTCTTCATCGTGTGAGGATATAACGACGATCGTCGATTTGCTCGCTTCCTCAGCGTCTCGATGTCTGGTTTGACTTGATTGCGGGCGTTTTATGACTGTAATTTTACTTTTTATTGACTCCAGTTATTGATGATAATAGGATTGATAACAATCGATGCCACATAATCGATTTATAACTTATAGTTACCATATTGGTTTACTCGCTATATATCTATCTACTTACGTATTGACAACCTACCTGCCTTTGAGAATGAATACCGGTAGCAATATACGTATAAACGATCATAATAGGTAATTTGAATGTGCCATTATTCGATTATGCTTGATTCACATTAATTTAAATAAAAAATCTATTAGAATCAATAATGCAATGCCAAAATCATAATTTATCAGACTCTAGATAGAGACATTACGCAAAACAATGACCATGTTACCGATGCGCCATCTATCGTAACATTAGAGAAATCTTTGTATACTATTACAATACATTCATACTTACTTATGACGAGTAATATAATTGTATGATCTTAAGGGTAGTTTTTACTGTCTTCCTTTACAAATACTTGTTTTTATTACTGAAATAAATAAATAAAAAGCTGTAACCGAAGGTTGTTTTACTGCCATCTATTATTATCCCTATGCAACCTCTTTGCGTAATAGCTTGCTGAGCTTTACAAACACCCTTTTTTTTTTTTTTTTTTTTTTTTATTGGTGCCCAGTGGAAATTCATCATGAACTTCCTTCGCCCCGGGGAAGGACGAAGGGGTATGCCGGACTCCTACCGGCTAAAACCACTGGAGCGGTCATCTTCGGCACCTAAGGGAGGCTCCAGGTCCTCGTATGATCACACTAGAGCCCACAAACACCCTGGCGGAATTTGGGAAAGGTCAGTAAACACTGAATTAAAAAATAGCTTTATTACCTCCAACAAAAATACATAACAAGAGTGAAATCATATATATGTTCTCAGTTCATATATAATCATAATATATGTTAAGAATAACATTAAAAAGATATAAGATGCAAAACATTCTATAAATACATCACATTAAAATCTTATCAAACAAAATGAGACAACTAAAAATAAACACACACATCTGGCCAGCTATTTATAATATGGGTAATGATTTAGTTTTATGATAGTGCTATAATGTTACGTAATGTTTCATCTTCATATGAAAAAGCGACATAACTGCCAATAGAAAAACGATAACATGAACATAAAAGTGAATTTTATAGCTTTATTCATCATTCAGCTATATAAATTCATCAAGACACTTGTTAATCGTAAAATAAATCTTATTACACAGTAAAATGATGTTTAAATTGACGACAAGCGTTTTATTTTCGTCATAACAATAAAATTTATTTTTACGAGCGGTGGGCTTGTGTGGTTTTGTTTAGCGCCATCTAGCGGGCGTTTGTAGAACCACGTCGTCACGGCAGTCAGATGACGTCACTTGATGGCAAGAGCTATTACGATGCGTAGGCCATGACGCTTCAATGAATGGAGGTATCGTAAATGAGGATTCAGCGGTTTTAGTTATGTGCGGTCTTGTAGTTACTTGTCACTTCTACAGTACGTGACTCGTTACCTACCGAAAATGCAATGATTTGAGTGTTCTTCAGTTTAATTTATTATTTGGTTACATAAAGTATGTGTTATGTAAGTGGGTATCTATACTGATTTGTTAGTATTATATTTTTTTACTTACTTATCTCGGATAATTGTTTTAACTGATCTAATTAGAAAAAAGGTACCTTCATAGCTCTACATAGGAGATAAGTGTACGATATAATATGCTCAATAGGTATATTCCCACATTTTATAGCCAAATGAAAATGAAAAACAACTTCACATTTTGTCGATACACAATTATGTACATTATTTACAAAACGAATTTTATGCGTAACATTAAGTAAAACTTTAAATTTATAATATTTATTTCTACGCATTCAAAGATCGGCCTACTTTCGCTGTAGTAAACTTCGTTCCTACACCCGACACCACTCGATCCCGAATGAAATCCAATGCACACATACAAATGTCCCCACGCACTTTCCCGGCCACATTAAAACTAAACTAACTTTGCATAATTGTCTCATTCACGCACGTACTAGTAGTCCCGGTACGTTGGTGATGCTATCTCCGTCGCACACGATCGTCAAAATGGCTTCCAAACGAGATATTTTGAAGGAACGCCGCCAACTTTTGTTGCCGTAATGGGCGGAGCGTGCATGCACAGGGGCGCATTCAGTTGTGTCATCTTAGTTTCAAGTGGTGAAATTTTTTAATTTTTGTATGAAATATATTATTTGTATTACCTTATTCAATCAATGTACAAAAGTACAAAGGTAAAAATAAATCGGTTCCTGATACCTTATACACAAAATGGTTGATATTACCTAACGATCATTTTATAAACAACCATGAGATAATAATTGGTCGGTGATAGTAATTTAGTTTTAAAATAATAAGTAATTAAGTATAAAATAAAAAAACGCTAATATATATATATAATATATAATATATAGCTAATTACGAAACATCGGGTGACATTTCACCAGACGGACGAGTACGTACGTACCTACCTACCTCAGACTTTCTAAGGTTTGTCGTTAGTTTCAGAATATCCTTAAACATTACATTTTATCTATGAACTTCCATGGCCAACATCATTGAAGTTTCTGGATAAGGCTTATGTTCAGATGCGAAACTCTATAGGCCAGTACATTATATCTAGTTTCTAACCATCTATCATCAATTTAAACATCCTTTTACTCTTACTATGGTAAATCTTGTTGGCACGGTTGACGCAGTGGCTTAGCGATTAGCGTTCTGCGTAACGTGGGTTCGACCCCCGCACGGGACAAATAGGTATTTGTATGATCTACATGTCTGTAAACTGTACCCGTGGCACAGGAGAAATACAAAAGGAGGGCGACGCTAATAAATTAAATAAAGAAATGTGTGACAAGTAATGTCAAAGTAAAGTACTTTGCTTTTAGCTCTTAATATAAAAATAAACCACGGTGTGACATTGTGTGGATGGTCGTAGCAGTTAAAAAAGTATACCTCAAGTGAGATGAATCAAGCGAAAAATAACAGGAAAACAAGGTGGGGTTGATCTGCAATAGAATATCTTATACGGTAAGGCCCACAGCACGTGTGTGGTGATCACACCATGTAGTAATATATTTCATTTATAAAAGTTTTTTATTTATATTTTTTATAATATTTATTTTTATTATAATAGTTATTATAATAGTTATCTACATAAGGCAGGAGTTTAATTTAGTCAACCAAATAGGCTAGGCAAATTCTGCTCACTTTAGGTGGGTGAACTGTTTGCCCGTTGAAAATATGTCATTTCTTCAGTAATATACAGGTTGTCCCAGAAATAATGCATAAGCCTGAAACTCCTCGTAGTAGAGCCATTAGGCGCTCAAAATTAAATTATTCAGGTCTTAAGCTGTACCTAATAGAGGTTTCGTAAAGTAAAGGCTTCTTAAAAACATATATACATTCTTTATACCTTACCTAACTACGAATAATCTTCTAAAATGAAAATTGCGGCATTGTTTTATACATTAGTATTCCTATAACGAAATATATAGGTAATCTCATATAACCGTGATAGCTTCATATTTTTTTAAAGTATCTACTTAACCTCGCTGAAGTTAAACACATGTAACAAACATGCATAAAAAATAAATCTTCACAAGGTCACTTAAATTCGTCCCTGGATACAGGAATTTGGATATGGCGACTGATGCGTTGTGCGACGAACAACTAATGTGAACATAACTTCTTAAAATGTGCTATTTTGGTATTAAATTGTTAGGGAAACAGTGCATAGTGTAAGAATACAGTGTTTTAACAAATGTGTTGTATTATTAAGTGGTTATATAAGATAAAACCAATTAAATAGTTTTAATATCGACTGTGTTTGTATCGTCCGCCATTACGCTCGTTGGCGACGCGTCGCCGTTTGTAGAGATCGATAGCCCTGTATCTGTCTCTGTCACTCTTATGGTAATAAAATGTAAGTGCGAAGCGATTCGAGTTTTGTAACTGCTGTCATGTAAATAATTTAAAATTAATTGTTTATCGATTGTAAAACGGTGTACGATATTGTAACTTCTGAAATATTATATTTTTATTTTACGGTCACGGTACGTTATGCTAAAAATTGTGAAAGTCGTTTTTCGCACCTCTGATATTTTATTAAGGTCTATGTGCCCACTTTCTGAATGAAATATCTGATATGAAATAATTCTGAATCAAATGTTAGTAGGTGGATGGTGGTGGTGGTGGTGGTGGGTGGAGATATTTAGATGGTTTTTTAAATTAATTAAAATATCTGAAATTTTAAGTTGCTAGTCAGCTCATGCGACCTGTCTCTACCATAATATCAGTGGGTAAGGACATAATCTACTACCTATTTGCCTTTGTCAGCTAATACTACATAATGAAAGTCATTACTAATTTAGGAAAAACATCTCTACCATTTCTATCTCTACTTTGTCATTAAACCACTAGCCACCAGTCTGATAACCCATATATATTATCAGATGATTATTTAGATAATCAAGGGATGTCTTGGTCACAATCCAAGCATAATTGGGTATCTTAATTTATCATAAAATATGTAGTTGATAATAAATCCGTACCTAGAGAAAATACTTTGTTAATTATTTTGTGCCTTATAATGATTTCTTGGCCACACCAGGACAAAACAAACATACCCAGGCATATTGCTACCAAATAAAATAAAAATTGGGCAATTTAAATTCGTAATCACGTTTGTCGTTTTCCGCCGTCGGAAAGCTAATTTTGCCACGAATTACACATAACCATTTTAAATAGAGCTCTTGTGTTGTACAAATTACCGTGAATTGGTTAAAATAGAACGTGTCTACATGGTTTTTCTTAGTCGAAAGATTAGGTGAAGAAACGTTAGGTGTGTACTCTTGATATATTCGTCCGTTTCTATTTATACAGCACGACCAAGACGAGCGTCGGATTAAGTGCCATGAGATTAAAAACTTGCCCACGCGTGTGTACAAAATTATTTTAATAGGTTTTAACTATCGGCTGACTGTAAAATATTGACGAGATTACCTATGTTAGCATAGATATAATATTATTCGTAATTAATTGGACATTTTATGTTCAAGATCTATCTAAATACGAACGTTCTATCCTAAATAAGAACATGGTTCAAGGTTCTACTGACGTCAAATAGTCAACAATGTTTTTGTCGACTCAGGTAGGTAATTAATATCATTTGTGTGCGCGGTATACGGTAGTCAGATAGCATTAGAACCGTTCATAATAGATAAGTCTGTCTATGCATGCGCATGCAGCAATTGTCCTGCAGTAAGATCGCATTCTGAAAACACTTAGAGCGGAAAGACGCAAGTTTACAAATCATCATTTTTAATTGTAGTACCTAAGTAGAATAGATTTTATTTTATTTTATTAGGATATTCAGTGATTAGGTTTTGAGGGACACCTTCAAGTACACGTCATATTGAATAGCGGAGGCCATTTCACTACACGACAACCTCTGAGAAGAATTACTGAAAAATATCAGGGTTTATAGCATTGAGCTATTATGTACTACGTACTAGAGGAGACACCGCACTTCATAAAGATGTCTCATTCAATAGCGGCGATATCGCCGCACTTCACAAAAAAGATTTAGATTTAATATTCTAAACTTCGTCCGTTTTTGGGTTAGGATCACACACAAAACAGACAAATCTTTAATCTCAAATCCAAAGATTTTGGACTAGATTGATTATTTTGATTTCAGCCATTAGTGAAGTGCACCTATATTAACCGGAGGATGGGCAGCAGCGTCCTTCGAGTATATTAACAGCTCAACTGCGATCGCCAACCCGCCTGCCATTATGTTTGTGATTATGTGATTATGGCAAAACCTCTCCAATAAGCCACACCAAGACCGGTCGTTGTGGCAAACTTTGGGGGAGGCTTGTGTCCAGGCACTTTATTTGACTGAAACGATGACGATTCGGCCGTAAGGTAATGTATTTCTCGCTTCTTCTTATAAAGTAATAAATAGCTCAGATTTTAATACTTAAACTTAACTTAAAAAAAATACCTATGTAGGTATTTTTTTAGAAAGCTTTAGGTAATTTGCTTAAATTATATTAACGATGTCATGTACATGTTATACCTATATATGGTTGTGATATGGGTCAGCTCAGTGTTAGAACAAGATAACAATACAGGACAGGAAACTATTTTTGACTTGGGGAAATCCTCATGGACTTCCTCCGCCTTGGAAGCAGCGGAATGCAGGACTTGCCGGCTCAAACCCCACGGTGTTCCTTCCAATTACCTATGGCTGGGGGCGTTCGGCTTTTAAGAATTGGGCCACACACCTGGCCGGTATCGGCCCGTCACTTGGTCTGACGGGCCCCGTCTCTGTGTGACCTGGCCAGCCACACATTAGGTACTTCAAAGAAAGACAGGCCACCTGTACTCATTGTTGTAGTAGGTTATGGTGTTTTTAGGTACAGAGTTGTTTATTAAATTTGGCTAAGTAATGTTTGATACGTGTTTTTGTCAATACGATTCCGATACCGATTGTCGTAGTAAAGTGTCGGCGATACCGATACACCTCACTTGCGTGATAGCGCTTTAGATGTGATGACATATTTGAGGTCGTATAACCCTTAGATGAAGTTGCCTTAGCCCCACGAGAAACACTTGTATTGCACTATAAACACATAAGTTTTTGTGTAATCGTCCGGCTTTATTTGAAAGTGACTCCAGATGTAACTTGTACATTTTAAAGGCGTAGCCATTTTTCACTACAATAAATAACTCGAATGAAAGTTTTATGTTGGAAAACAAAACACAATTACACAATTGGTACGAAACAAAATAGCGAATTTCCAACTATACAATAATAATCTATGATAGTGAATAATTTAGCATAGTTGTCTGTCACACACTGAGATACAGAACTCCGGGCAGCGGTTAGGTGCCATGGGTAGGGAAAAAAGAGTCGCAGTATCGAAACGCGTGGCAGAATAAAACCGCGCTGTAAAAAAAGTCGGCGATGAAGTAGGTATCGGCGGATTCCACACATCGACATCGAATCGGTATCGTTACATCCCTATTATACATTTTAATAAAATAGGTTTATGTCATAGGTACCTCTAATAAGACTTTGCGAAAACAATAATTAAAGATAAATACATGATTCAATTGCAATATTGCTTTGTATGCAGAAGAGTCAAATCGCACCCCTTAAAATTAAAGAGCCGCAAGCACGAATTTACCTTGGCATTTGAAAGCATTGTACATACGTAATCCAATCGCTATTGATCAAGTAGAATTCATCTTTTTCTTTAACTATGGGTATATAACTAAGAATGGAGGAGAACCATTGATTCTTCGTCACATCTAGAATATGACCCATCCATCCTCAAAGCCTTTTCCCGACTATGTTGGGGTCGTCTTCTATTCTAACCAGATGCAGCTAAATATATACATTTTACATGGAGCGACTGCCATCAGTACTCCAAAGCCTAGATACTGACCAATGTCGAAATTCTTAGATTACATGAGTTTTTGACAGACTATTGGGCATCTGACTACTATCCGCAATGACTGTCATTGGTGTTTATATGACAACTGGGACCAACAGCTTAGCGTGCTTTCCGAGGCACGAAGGGGTCTCGATGTGTTAGGAATGGTCACTCATCTAATAACTGACCCTGGCAAGCGTTGCTTTATCTCCCAGATCTTTAAATCCGCTAGGCTGTAACTTCAGTTACGAGCCCCCTATATAATTTGAACAGCTGATTAATATAGAGTCAAACTTTTCAACGGTAAAATACCGCGGCAGCGTAGGACACTGAAAATAAAACTAAGCACCACGTTCATTTCTCATCTAGATTTGCATAAAAATAGTCAAAACTACTTAACCTCCATACTCCGAAATCAATCAGCATTCAATCTAATGGTACCCAGAAAAACCTCGGCTCTATTCGGGTGTCATCGTATCGTGTCGCGCCGTTCGTTCGTCGTCGCCGGCGCAACCCCGGACATAAAACGTAAATAAAAATAAAAATATTTCGACGGATATCAGCAGCACGTGCGCCGGCGCCGCTGCGGTTTAATATTCAACTCCTGCGCATTGTTTGTTTTCACACCCGATAGCTTGCTCGATGGCGTGAACATTTTATTGAGTGATGCCTTTGATGGAATGTGGTTTGTGATGTAACCGGTGATTCTCAAGGCTGTTGAGAATACATCACATTATTAGCTTAAGTGTGGATGCATACAATGAATAGTTTCTCAACGATTATTCATTGCAAATTGACTCGTTCCTGGAGTATGCAAGCTACTAGTGGCCAATTAAAATACATTCATCGATCAGCTGATGTAATTGTTTGCAAATATGTGTGTTATGGCCCTGCATGTTAAGTGTTAAAGGTTCAATGTCAATTTCTTTTATATCGGTTATGAATTGAAGACAGATTTGTTTGTATGGAGTTAAAATATTTGAACTGAAGTCGTTTATTATAAAAATATTTTTTTTTTTTGTTGGGCTTCTCGCATACATTTCTGGGAAATGTGGTTGCTTAACCGGTCATTTGCTGGCGAAGCCAAAAGAGGCCTCCAGCCAGGCTTAAATTAAATATTAAAAACTAAGCAACTTTCGCTAAGGGCGCCCCCTGCGGGACACGGACCTCGGCTTAGGGCGTTGCTGGGGATATCAAGCTATTGTTTTGGGGACAGCTGGATCGGTATTAATTTTATTATAAATGACTCTTTGTTTGCTTTAATATACTCAGGTTCATTGAATTTCATGGGATTATGCTTAAATCTATCCGAGTCGTGTCCAGATTAAGAATACAGCAGCATTCTGTCTCCTGTGGATGTCATAAAAGGCGACTAAGGGACTTTAAACCAGAGGGATGGGCAGCAGCGTCCCTCCTGTGGAACAGTAGTCATTCTGCACTCACCAATTAACCTGCCAAGCGTGGTGCGCACTAGCAAATTTGCACTTTTAGTTCAGCAGTGGACGATATTTGGATGATATGATGAATGAAATGTCTCCGTATGTAAAATATTCAAGCTTTATTAAGCCATACAATTATACATATATTTTTATCTAAAGGTTTAGCTTTCTCCTGATCTACATAATGTTTACAGCCTTCTATCAGTAAGAAGGTGAGATATACATATGACATACCTACATACAATAAAATAGAAACTATCTTTAACACTTCTATATAAGCCTTCATTTAACTGAAAGTATCTACTTCCTGATATTCAAGGCAAAGAATAGGTATACTAAGAAATATAAAAAAACATTTTAAATAAAAATCAGCAGATTTTTTTTGCCAACATCGTTCAGGAACATACAAACATGTACCATCCCACTCTCATTTGAATGTGTTTTACATACACTACGACTAGGACGCTATCAGGGAACACCAATGGAGCAGAAATAAAGTAGATAGGTCTGCGCAGTCCTTACAATGGGACGCGACTCACAGATAATTTCCTATTGGACCACCATAGTTTAAAAGCTTAGTATTCCACAGGTTACGTGCCTTTGTGTACCATGAAAATTAATATCAGTTTCCTTATTCTAATTTCCAAGATTTATTCGTATCGCGCCTACAATTTATTCGGATTGAATGAACAAGTAGATTTATTGGAATTGATTATGTAGGACCATTGTTAGTTGCCTTGTTTTCTCGACATTCAAGTGTTTATATTTTGGTTATTTATTGTATTGTTATCGTAAAGAAATTAATTTTGGTTTGTGTACAGAATTCTTAACGTGTGGCGTTTATAAATTTATGTAGTCAAAAACCTTCTATTGCATTTACATTTACACATTCCTGCATAGTTATAACTCTACTGCTGCAGTTACTTACTCAAAGCACGATGATAAACTAGTAGGTATAGCTATACATAATGTACCCAAGATATGTATTCGTTTTATAGTATGTTTTTTAACGAAAAAAGTAATTTTAAGTTATGTTAATGATAGAAAGAAAGAAAGAATGTTTTTTTTATTTTGTCGCACAAAACCAATAACATCATAAAAATAGAACAAGAAAACTTTGTAGCACAGATTTAAAAAAAACTTATCAGTCCGTAAGAAACTAATCTGTGATAATATAGTTGATAAAGTTCAATGGATTTGTATTATCTGTGGTTGTGATGGCTTGATCTAATCAAATTATGTAGTATCTCATAAGTAGTCTGGGCAACCAAACAACAACAAATAGATTACAATTACACATAACAAATAAAATATAATCACGATGTACGAAATTGTGCGTCACATGTGCACAGAAATGTGAGTCATTGCTCAGCATAATGCCGTGGCTTCTAATGAACCTGGAGCTAGCAGCGCTGGTTTTCAGCAACAAACTTTAAATCACTTTACGGCTCTTAAATAAAATTAAAACAAACAACCTCTACCGAAATCGATATGGTGTTGGTTTAAACCGAGAAAACTATTTGATACAATGTTTAGCACAAAAATACATCAACACTTGTGTGCAAACACGACCAAAGTGGCAGGGGTGGCCTTCACTATTTATACTTATTAATCGTTTTCATGGATGAAACCAAATTTTCTGACTTCCAGAATGTCTAGCAAAATATTATTCAGTATCCAATATCTAGTAGAGAATCTTTGAAACATATTGCGGAGTTTTGATCCTTAAAATAATAGAATATATACCGACTGTAACACTACACTATATAAGTACCTACCGACTGGTGTCTAGTAGGTGAACGGATAGAAACAAAAAAGATGTTCGGCACTCGGGAGTCAGCGCCGCGCCGGTCGCGTTGGCTGAAAATACCCACCCTACGCAAGACAGGCTTACATGACGCCGAAAAAAATATATTTCTTATTTTTTTTGTCAAGTATATTGCTTAATCTATAGGTCATAAAGATACATTCGAGTTAGTATTTTATTATGAAAATAATGTTTATTATATCAGTCAATCCACTGCTGAACAAAACCCTCAAGAACCTACCTATACAATATTGTAAAAATGTATGTATATTACATACGATTTTTTCATTGATAGATTCCTACGTACAAACGTAAAATATTGTGCACTGCCCTGTACTAGGTACTTCCTGGTATAAACTTTGCTCATACACACTTTCAGATGGATGAGTTTAATTTTAAAGGATCTAAATGACTTCATATATAAATTAGGTATATAAGTTAGAGGAGACGGCCTGGAGCTCCTTACAAAAATACATAAATAAGGTTAAAAAAAACGTGTTTTCTTAAATAAACATCACAGTTTAATAAATACCTATAAAAGGTATCTAAATATTAAAACTACTTACATCATTGTTACATTCAAATATAATTATCTAGACATAGTATTTGTATAAAAAATACCTGTTTTACGACGATATACTAGGTATAGATTTATCTATTATTAGTTAAGTAAAATCAATACACAATTTCACACTTTAAATAAAATCAATTTTGCAATATGAAATGTCTAAACACACAAATATGCCCAATATTAGAACTCCATATTTTTATTTCTAAACTGCGCCGCGAATGGCCTAGACACAATGCGCCCGTTCCAATCGCTCGCGACAAAAAAGTCGGCCATTTTGTCTACGTGTGAGCCGACCCGGCCCCTCCCGCTACCGTGGAGGGGGGCGCTATACAAAGACTTTCTATAACTTGATACGCATGACAATCGACTGTGGCCCGTATCGTTACACAATAAGGGTTATATTTGGGGTCTGTTTGTTTAAGATAGCGTAGTATACGGGCTGTTTATGTAGCCAAAACTGCCGCTTCATACAGAGACGGCGTCACAGCCATCACTTTCATTATTATTGGGCGATTCACGGCGTTTACCCGGCACTCGCCGAGAATCTCTGTTCCGTTGTTCAATTAAAATCAAGACGATTGTTATTTGGATTGTTTCCGTTTTCTGACATAGGTATTGCATTTTTTATTTACTTTACTGTGTATACAAAAAATATAAGTAGGTATCTAAGTTGGTAAAAATGGCACTAGGTTCGTTATTGTTCGTTTACATACGAATGCTTTAAAGATTGAATTGAATCCATATGTCTGTACTCTGATTATTACAATTATTTATTTTACTATACAGTTACGGCTGAAAACCAACAATACAACCCAAAAAATTGTGCGTTAATATATATTTACAATTTTTATAGACGAAATATTTTACACACGTTGTCCTCTAGTGCCACCGCATTACGATCAGAACTTACACAGCGGCCCGTTCCGCAGACCCCATTTTGGTTTTTGGCGAAAGCCAAACATTTGGTCCATTTACACTCTCAATAGCCCATCCTTATTAAATTTATACTGGATGCTGTTAAAATTTCAGTTGTTTAATTACACGGAATTTTGGCCCAGCGAAGCCGTAATGGGCGCAGTGTGCGGACGCAGCGAAATTAGGTGGTTAGACCGACGGGGTATATCATTCTGTGTTTAGGACGAGTTAAATATTGTTAGTAGCCACTCCCTAATCCGAATAGACACCCTTATATTTAATTACCAATATAATATATTCCTAATGAAAACAAGAGACGAACAGTCGGTTTTCATGGCAATTATTAAGAAACTTCAAACATTGAAAAAATGCTTAGTTATTAGTTACTTGAATGTAAGTTACTCTTAACTTACGTGATAGCACGGTTGGCTCAGTGGCTAAGCGATTGGCTTTCTGCGCTACGTTTCACGGGTTTGATCCCCGTTCGGAACAAATATTTGTATGATCTACAGATAAATTTTTGGGTCCAGACCCATATACAGATACCAGGTGTTTGAGCAGAAATGTACTTAAGATACAGGAGGAAAAGAAGTGTGGGGCATCGTTTAAAAAAAAGGAAATTTTAATCTATGTGTTTAGCTTCTGTTTTGACTACTAAACTCTTTAGTCTGAAGTACCTACGTAAGCTATTTTATATGTAGTACCTCAACTTTAGTTATATTAACTGAACTAAAGTATTAACTACATCATAGATAAAAATAATTAGTAAGATAATAACCAATTTTTTTCTATGAAATAACCAACGCGTGGAACGAAAAAATCAAACAGAAGTAGGTACCTAACTCTTACAACTCTATTCGGGTCCCTGAATCGAGCTCATAACCCTTGTTGAGACACTCAACGTTTTATGTTATGAGTGCGTCGTAAAATAAAAGTGCATCAACGGACCTCCCGTTTGCATTGTCCGCGATTAAAAACCGTCCGACTACAGAACTGTACAGAGCGACTCGCCCGCCGCATTCAAACCTACCTCTTTAATATAGCCGCTTTGCCAGGGTTCCTTTACGATTATTTAGTCGTAAAAATCAAAGTTATAGGCTATTTACACTCGTAACTGTATGTTAATCTTTGTTTTACGAGTGTGCGGCGGCTTATTATTTAATCATTAATCACTTAACACTTGAAGTTCGTGTATGGCTGGTTTTATACCTCCATAATCTTTATTCTTCACGAGATTACTCTAGAATGTGGTGAATTTATTCGTCGTCAGCTATTTTTAAACGCCTAGCGGAATTTATCGCGAGTCTAAGTAGCCAGTTCGCTATGATTCATATGTATTATTATTCGGCTCTGCTCTTAATCATGCAAATGTTATTTAGGTTATGTTAATTATAGCAGTCTGCCTATTGTTCAAAAGATGCGGACACATTTGTTTTATTTTTGAACCTAATTCATAAATGGCATTGTTAAAAATCTGACAAGTGCGAGTTGAAATGGCGTGGAAAGGGTTACGAAATTGCTGAATATATTGGATATTGTTGAATTCGGTCTTGTACCAATAACTTATCCCAAGAACAAACTTAACGTCGTAATTAAAAATCACATTTTCCCATACATTCCACTGTAGCTAGTGAAATTAGTGGGCATGAGAGAATAAATAACCGATGTCGCGGACGGAGCCTTGCTACTGTATGTAGGCACTCTTTAGCCGTTCGGTCGACTATTGTTTTCATAGATTAAATAGAGAAACATTACGGCCTGAGAAGCTACATTCCTGGGAAATGTATACTAGAAGCCCCACAAATAAAATAAAACATCACGGCTGAAATGAATAATAAGTCTAATTAAAAATCTTTATACTTGAGATATAGGATTTATCTGTTTATATTTTAGGTGTGAGCTTAACACAAAGTCTTAAATCTAAAGACTTTGGAATAGATTGGTCATTAATTTCAGCCGTAAGTAAACCAGTAATGGGTATCGCATTCAACTACAATACGATTCTACATTGCAACTATGAACTTTCCCTCTAAGCTTTTATATCAATTGTTTTTGGACATATACAAGAACAATATGCAACTGCAGAGAAAACATTCCTATTTTCTTTTATTCCAAAATAGCTAGATTAACAATTATAACAGGATTTATTTACATAAATGATTTTATATAATAATTAGAGTTCCATTTATTCTCCTTATGAGGCACTTTAATAATAACTGGTTATTGTATCATCGGTAGTCATCATCATCATCATCATATCAGCCAAAATACGTCCACTGCTGAACAAATTATGTATATATTTATAAATTATAATTATCTATACATAGGTGCTATATTCAGATGTAGGTACTATGACTATAGCACCACTCCGTCTCCTCCAGGTAGATACCCCAATCATGAAATATGTCTGCAGCTTATGACAAGTATATAGGGCATATTTGAATGCGCATATGAATATTCTAGTTTTTGGAGCCGACTTTACTTTACTCTTTATCCGAGTCAAGAATACACAGATTTACCATAATCAATTCTATAAAATAACAAAGGTGGTAGAAATCATCCAACATTGTTCCCATAATTTCGCAGTGGAATCTCATTGAAACAGAGACATTAAACACGGGTGTCAGGACCTCAGACAATATTCTACACATCGTTCGGTGTCTTATAAATCTACGTATGTCTCCCCTCTCAACAAAGCCTAAAACGCATTACATCCCAATGAAATCTGAACTCTATTTTCCCTACAAAAGGTGTAGTCAACAAAAAGCATGACAATTACATATTTGAATTTGTTCGAACAGTGTTTTAAATGTCGTTGAATTAACTGCGCGGACGCATTTGATTGCATCGCAATTTGCGTTGTTATTTCTTAAAGGGAGAGTGACTTATTGATAGTATGTTTAAAAGATGTTTGATTAGGTACATTTTCAATATTTTACTGTCTTTTTAATCTGTATATCACATTTTTTTGCTAATTGACGTCCGGAGAAATATTTTTTTATATTCAGTACGCAATTATTAAGACACGCTGTATTTTTAGCGTACCTAGAACCTTTTACTATACCTAAAAGTAAAAATGTTACACCTGTCACCGATAAGTCAGTTTTCAGCTGTGACAGGCATTTAAATGGATTGGAGAGATCTTAAATAGGTAGTTAAAATATAATGAATACCTAGTGTATTTTATCAACTACTTACAAACCAAATTTATTTTATTCTGTCGATGCCTATAAGTATAGGAAAAATTCAATAAGTAAGTTCTCATAGGCAATGAATATTAATAAAAATAAATTAATTGGGACCTTTTTAATTACGGGCACGGTAAAACTGATAACAAACGTAAACGGAAAATTATTTTTTTAAATTGTTTTACTAAAACTTTTAAACGATATTTACTAATTAAGATATTGAATTTATGCCAACCTGTTTATGTAACGTCAAAGTCTACGTTTTTTATTTCAATTAAACCAAATATTGGCACTTATGAAACGTTAGAATCTAAGTTGCACGGTTCCAAATAGTTGACCTCGTGGAGAAGAGCGTGTAGTTAAATATTAAGTTACAAATCAAGGTGTAGTTACCAAATCTTTATAATACCTAAACCACATTCGAAGCGTTTATTTAAAGATCCTTTAGATTTTCAAAGATGTTATTAGTGCTATTCATCGTTAACTCATTTGTTATATGACAAGGAATGGCCATTTTGAATTCCACAAGAAAGTAATGTAGGTTACATAAATGATGACACAGTGATTTACATTCTACAGAGCCAGATATATTTTAACGCAGTGCGACATGCAAATGTAAGTGCAAATAAAATAGAACAAACACAATTTAAAGCAATATTGTATAATTAATAATCATTAACAGTAATATAAATTAGGATAATTCATAACGATTAATAAATGCAATTATTTGTATTTTATATTCAGAATATTATTTTTTAAGGTTATAAGTTATCCAAGACTACAGTTTTTAGTTTACAATTATAGCCAAATTAAACTTTGTAAAGATATATAACAACATAACCGTGCCGTATGGTGCCGACTACGAATAGCACCAACCCATCTCACCCCGTGGATGTCGTAAAAGGCGGCTGAGGGTTTAGCCGGAGGTTGGGCAGCAGCGTCCTTCGAATACATTAACAACTCAACTGCGATCGCCAACCCGCCTGCCAAGCGTGGCGATTATGGCAACCCCCCCCAAATGAGCACACAACACATCGATGTCAGTCGTTGTGGTGATCTTTGAGGGAGGCCTGTGTCCAGTAGTGGACGTTATTCGGCCGAAATGATGATGATGAAACATATATTATGAAAAATATAGTTAGAAAAAACCAGGAACAAACTCTACACTCAACTCAACAGTTTTTGGCAGACAAAGCGCAAGGTGTTCTTTAACAAAACATCTATTGTTAAGCTATAGTTCCTGTAGGAATGTAACTATAGATGCGTTATGTACAAGTACAAGGGAAAAGCTCCAGTTTCCTTGTCGCAATACCCCTGGGCCTTGTAGCTTTATCGTTCCTTGTCGTGGAGGTACATCCTTTTACAGTGCCCATAAGTTGCCGGCACAAGTATTCCTAACGACCAGGCCTACTGCCTGGTACCTATATACTAGATGTAGGTGGATAAAGCAATGTTCGCGATCTGATTTATGGGTTGTTAATTGTGGGCGTGTTGAGTTTCAGTACATAATATTATCTAGATATATCTGATAAAAACTTTTAGTCACGATTTTGAAATTGTCATATAAACTTCAACGCAATGTAACTAAACGTGTTTATCGATAAAGATTTATAAGTTATCATCAAATAGGCAATACCTCACGATACATATCACTTATATATACGGAGAAGAATCAAACGATGCAGAATAAATTTGTTTAGTTCATTCCAGTAAAGTAGAACAGCCCAACGAAAATTATGCAGGACTGAATAATGCAAAAGTAAAACGTGATACCATATCTAAGCACTTAATTCGATAAACGGACGCTCCCCACTTTAAAATTCCCATATAAATAAAAAAACAAGAGACGTGATACAACATACGAAAAATTCGAATGACGAATCAAAACAAAGTCCAAGCGGTTATTTAAGTAACAGAATAAATCGGCTCGTATTTCGGTCACGTCCGAAGCGAGTCGTGACAGAGTATACATCACGATGAGATAAAGGCCCTTCGTATCGTTGCCTGTGCCCACTCACGGTACTGGTTTAAAAAAAAACGGAGAATGTGCTCTTTAGCACTTAGCGTGATTCAGTACAGTGTTATGTTGTATTCCAGGTCTTGGATTTACAGGATTTCTATTGTTGCTGTGAAATAAATAAACTATAGGACTAACTACTTGCGTCAACAACTTCATGAATAAAATACATAGACCGTGCTATGGATTTCTTTTTCTTAGAGATGTTTACTGTCTTATTGTTTGGGTAGGTTTGTTGGAACTGGTTCTGAGCTCATTGAGCAAAATCTGAAATATGAAAAACTGTACAGCTGAATTTTCGTTTAATTTTAGGGCTTATAAGGCTCCGTTACATACTGTATAGGCTGGAATAATGATTTACGGGATTCAAACATTTTACGGCGAGAAATTGAGACTACTGATCAGCATTTAGTACATGAAGTAAGCTTTGTTCCGTAGAGTTGAAAATGAAGAAGTAGCTCTGAACTCGGTGTTAAACTAAACGGTAAGGAGGTATAATGAGCTATAATGGAAGGTTATGAGCGGTGTAGTTGCAAAGATGAAACACCTCACATTAAAGAAAGAGCTGTAATATAATAGGGGAACGAAGCTTTTCATAAAAACATCACAACAACACAAGCATACAGAGAGGTAAAATTATGTATTTTACCTATTTGTAAGTATTTACATATCGATTTAAAATACTTCACGGAATGTATGTTTTTCTTTGGAAGTGCTATAAATCTTGCGTTAATCAATATTCATGAGTAATGCTAATGTAATATACGTAGATAACTGCTGTATTAAAATACCAACTAGGTACTGGTAGTCGTGGAAAATCAAATTTATTGCATAAATATTTTTAATCATCAGGTTTACCAGTTTTTAAACGCTTATATTTAAATTGAGAGAATTGATAATTTGAAAAATGATTATTTATATTAGATAAAGATATGATATGGTTATTTGTATTAGATATTACTATATGAAATGAGCGAAATATTTATAGTAATAATATTTATTTATCTAATATATTATTACTATGTATAAATATTTCGCCGGCTCAGAATGCCACCACCCCATTTCATCCCGTGGGTGTCGTAAAAGTCGACTAAGGGATTAACCGGAGGATGGGCAGCAGCGTCCTTCGAGTACATTAACAAATTAACTGCGATCGCCAACCCGTCTGCCAAGCGTGGCGATTATGGCAAGACCCCCCAATGAGCACACGACACACCCATATCGGTCGTTGTGGTGATCTTTGGGGGAGGCCTGTGTCCAGCAGTGGACTTCATTCGGCCGAAATGATGATGATCTAATACAGTACGTTACAGTACAGTAAACAGAGGAACTTAACATTATCATAGCTTGGTAAAAAATATACTATAAACAATAAAATGGGGAACTAAACCTTTTAACTCTGAACTAACGATGTATGGCGGTGGAAACTTTGAAGCTATTCAACGCGTAATCTTTAAAAGTATTTGCATCGCATCGTCATATAACATACATTTAGATGGTGGACTAATGCAAGCCTAAATTAAATAAAAAACACTACTCTTACTGTACCTTCGATTAATACATCCTTTTCCATCGCAATAGGTACACAAATTAAATACCTTTCATTACCCAACACTGCATGGTTCATACACACACTTCATACACAGTAACCCAACCAATTATCGCACTCAATAACACTAACAATTCTTAAACGCCATCCATCATACGCGTACACATGCGCACGATCAGATATTCTCACCGCATTATAAACAAGACTAGGCAAAAAGGGTTTTGCAAACAAGAATAAGTTGGCAATAATTTATTCAAGTGTGAGTTATGTAGTATTAAGTTTATGTGGGCGGAGGGATGCAGGAGGTGCGGGGACGCTATCTGCTGGCAGACACGAGGTTCTGAGTTATAGAGGGCCTGACTAAAGACCTCTACTAAGGGATGCCTGAGGATTTATATTGGTGTTGTGATTTAAGATGGTGTATTCGAGGATATGATTGGAAGGGATTTGGTTTCAGATTGTAGAAGGTAAGTATTATTAAATAAATAGAATGCATTATTTTCATTTGCTTTGATACCTTGACCTGATGAAAACCGTCATTGGAAAACGGGTTGGGATTTATTGACTTTTAATGTAGTAACTTCTGTTTTATCTACTCTAACGACAACCTTGATATTTGAAACGAGTTTTAGAATATTTTCCTAATAAGTTTAAATTATGAAGTTGATGACTCCACAATACTTAAAAAATAAAATGCAATTATTAGCTAATTAAGTTAAATAGCATCTATAAAATAAATAATGAAAAAATATTTTCTAAAATATATTCCGAACGCTAGAATGAGATATTAAATAAAAATCACAATATTTTTTTTCGTGTTGCAGTAGTAACTTAGGTGCTAACACGCGGCTGATTCTCAAAGTTTCATTGGAATGCAGATGTTCACTTCTTTGATTTAAGTTTTCTACTTCGCTTGTTGGATAATTCATGCCTAATGAATAAATGAACACGCTTCTGGATGAAAAAAACTGCGGGAAAAACTATTTGAATTTGTGAGTGAGCATGTTATATTTTGTTAAGTATAACAAAAACTTGATTGCTTGTTGTCATTAAACAAAATATTGCTGACGTATGAAAAACAGAATGATTACACATACATGCTGTTTACGTACCTATCTATATAATGTATGAGTTGAGGGCATTGGTAGATGTTCTGTAAGGTTTAAACCACAGAACTACTGTAAAACTGTCTTTGATAATTGTACGATAACGTACAGTACTTAGCTAATCGTAGTGTGGGGCTGATAACCAGATGGATTAACGACAAGAATATGGCTGTTCGGACAGATTGGATGCGGAAGATAGAGGATCGGGTGTTGTGGCGCAGGTCAAGTCTTTACCCAGCAGAAGACTGCCAGTAGTAGGCGTAGTCGATTGATTTAGCTTTTTTTAACATAATGTCATCCTTTGGTTCGTTTAGTTTACATTGGTCTGTTTGATTTAACGTTTATATAATATAAAATATACTATTTAAAAAAGAAACATGATTTAAACTAATTACTATGTTTACCCGCCTGCCAAGCGTGGCGATTATGGCAAGAGCCCCCAATAAGCCCACAACACATCCATATCGGTGGTTGTGGTGATCTTTGGGGAAGGCCTGTGTCCAGCAGTGGACTTCATTCGGCCGAAATGACTATGTTTCTGTCTTTAAAAATATATAAGATAGTGCACATTAATTACACTAACTAATAGAAATGGTTTAAAAAATATACAATAATAAAACAGGGTTTGCGTTTGTGCGAACAGAAAGTCTTTAAAACATATTACTAGATAGCACTAGCGACCAGCCCTCGGTATGTTCTCGCAATAAACACAGCCGTATTCATTAAAACAAAATAGTATGGCTTCAGAATTGCTTTTAAATTCGCACCCACATATAAAAATAATACTAAGATCTATTTATAATACGAACATAGAGACGTACCAGCTATGTAGAAACTAATAGTAATTGAAGACATTTAAGGCATAAGCTTAATAAAGTTTAGGTCTAGAAGAAATGGCTAAAGATTATACAAACAAAACACGATACTATGAAAGGGACATTGTTCTTCACCTTTTAAAACCGCTGTATATAGCCATCCGCCATCACACCCCACGTTTTCCAAATGCCACAATGTACCGACTACTAAACAAAGCCAGACTTATAATACGACGAGATATTTATACTATATAATAAGAAAGCGATGGGTTTGTTTGTTAATACATAATTAATACTTATTTAAGCTACGGAGGTAACGTGTGATTCCATTTCGAAGGGAAGCCTTAATTCAACGTGTGTGGGCTACCAGGTAAATTCCAAAACGACGGAACAGAATTTTCAAATTATTTCACGGGTAATGTACTAATTAATTAGGCTGACTTTTCTCGATAGTCTTGAGTAAAGCTCTATTCAGAGTGTAACGGAAAGGGTATATTCAATTTGAATTGGGGTCATTGTACTTATCGTTGTGAACAACTTTTCAACAAAACAAACATCACACAAAATCTTCTCATCCATAGGTACATTTTGTCGAGCAACATCGATGATTTTCTATCGATTAGCAGTTTTTTTTCGGTTTTTCAGATTTCAGGGTTGTCCCATAGTAAAATTTGATCACAAAGATGAGTAGAATGGCCCCCTTTTACATTTATATAGGTACTATATTCGTTACAGCCTGTATTATTGAAAATCTATTAAAATTCATTTAGAAAGCTTCTAATTTGATTTTGGTGCTTATGATAACAGTAAACATAAAACAGGCTGAAACGTTGCTTTCATAGTTTAGACAGACACAAGCAAGATTTTTCCTATCAAAACTCAAGCGAAACGGGGTCTTTTCACTCGTCATATGAATATACTGTAAATGGGTGCGTCCTATTCGTTAAAATTAAACGTACATTTAGTAATAGGCGTTCAGTATTGTAATAAGTGGGTTTTATTTTTGTTCAAGAGCCGATTCAATTTTGTTGTGCAATGTAATTGAGCACTTGTGGCTTCGGGCAGTGGCTTCAATTACTGACATCTTTTTGGATTTTTTATGAGCTTCTTGAAAGTAAGATTCCGTATGTTCTTTTTGTTAACGCCTCAAGCTAAATTTCGAGATATTTTGCATTTTAAAGTTATGGGTACAAGTAGGTGTTTTGGGTATAAGGTAGGGTACGTACATTGGGTACCAACTTAGACAATGCGCCATTGTTTTTGAGGGTTGCAGCGTACTTTTGGTTCCAATCGTAGATCTCCCACTCAGCAAAAGTACTTTTGTTTGTTTTTGGGCTTCTCGCATACATCTCGAGGGAGATGGGGATACTCAACCGGACAACTCAACCGGGCAATTGCGCCTTAGGGCATCCCTCGCGGGACACGGAACTCGACTTAGAACGTTACTGGGTTTAAGGCTTCTCTCCCGCTTTTCGTTTATACAGATTACTTTTATTTTTAGTAATAACTTAGTCTCGATACCAGCTAATCATTCACCTGACGGTAAGCGTACGCCTGCCCATAATATACCCAGGATTAGCCCTGCGTGGCACCACACTGCACTCATCACCTAGAGAGACTTGTCACTAGTAGAGATTTATCACCAGTAGTCGGTTTTAGCACACAGAGGAAGTTGAACACAAACATAGTTTGGGTTCATGACCCAGTGTATTCATCATCATCATCATCATACCAGCCAAAGGACGTCTTTGCTGAACAAAGGCGTCCTCCATAGATTTACACAACGACCGGGTACATGCCGCGTGCCGTCTCTTTATAGAGAACTTGCCAGTACTCACTAAGCTTGGCAGGCGGGTCGGTGAGAGTGTAGATTGCCTACACAGAACAGAGAACATAGAGGGGACGCTGCTGTCCATTCAGAGGTCTACAGTGTTTAATTGCTTTTTACAATATCCACTGGAGGAGATGGAATGGTGCTGCACTCTTAATCCGGAAACAACACGGATTCTAGAGTATTAAATAAAAATTAAAATAGTAATGGGACAGAATTAATATTATACTTATTCTTTTTGGAATTTTATATGAATAAAAACTTTATACAAAACTTATTTAATTGTTTCTTGAAATGTTTGTAAAGATGAGATGCTATTAGCTTAAGAAAAGTTCAGAATGTAAAATAAATAAAATTAATGTGTATATCTATTAAAATAGCTTTTTTTCTTCTTGGAATTGTTTTTATAAGGCACCAATGGCTTTTGAATGGTGCCCCCTGCTTGACTTATGTAACGTTAGTCAGAAGCAACAGATGGTAGGTAACGGATTATTTTGGCTTGCCACCTGACATTGTCTATGCACCATTAGGTTCTCTGTATGGACTTCATTATTTATGATTAAACTTCCTAATGCTGTTAAGATAGGAAGAGCCTAAATATGAGAATATGTATATAACATAAAACATACATAGTCAGTCCGTTACAGTCCAACTGCTGGACACGGGCTACTCCTCACGATGGCAAAGGTTAGGCCTCAGTCAACCACGCTAGCCTAGTGTGAGTTGGCGGACTACATACACCATTGAGAACATTTTGGAGTCCTTTCAGATGTGCAGGTTTCCACACGATATTTTCCTTCACCGGTAACGCAAGTGATAATCAAATTCTGAGTCTGAATCCGAAGAGTCAGAGGTGCGGCCGGGTTCGATCTCAGACCCTATTGTATCTATGTCCGGGTAAATTATATTTGATAGGTAAGTGTCTTACTTTTTATATCTTAGACATTGTTAGGATCGGTTTAGTACCAAACAATCGAGATGGATTTATCAATTTCATGGCATGCCTGAAAAAAAAGTGCTATCTTTAGTTCTGAATTTATGCGGACCGACTATTATGAATTATAAGTAGATGGGTAGAGCTAGATATTTGTTATATTTTCAGGGCTACACACTACACTTACTTAAGTAAAATGGTTTTAGTATAATCATTTACTAAAATTGATTGATTGATGATTTATATCGGAAAGTTAGAGCTCCAATTTCAAGGCGTGATTAGCACTTAGCTGAGGCCACGCCTTACTTAATACAATTAATTATTGAATTCATGGAATTTGAATAACGGATACATAATTTGGATAAATCACTTCAGAAGAGACTACAAAACATATCACAGACATAAATCTTTGCTTCAAAATACTGTAAGATACGTAGAAATTAATTCAAAATATTTTTGTAGATAAAATGCTAATAATCCTACTAGTTAGCTGCATATATTGCCTTGGTAATGTAGAATTAATTATAAACTCGACCGTCAATAAGCAAAAAGCTTGTGTGGTGGGCAGACATCCTAAATTAATACAGACATAAATATTGCTTAAGTGAATATTTCAACATATTAGATAGATAAATATATGGTAAATACGTAAAGTTCCGATTCAAAAAAGCGATATATTATCCTATTTAATTTATTTTAGGTAGGTGTTTGCACATATAAGTAAGGTAAATAAGAATTTTAAAATAAAGTACGTACAACCAATGCGTTCTAATTATTATAATAGTTACAACTATTTACCTCTTCACCGAATCTAAGTATGAGTTTATCAAACGGTGGCAAAAAGGAAGGATTTTAACTAAAGACCGCTCTTTCTATATATAAAATCAATTGGTTACCGCAGTGCCAACAATTCGCAGTTAAGCTGTAGTATTAAAATTTTAGACATTACTGTGTTAGGGTTACAAGGGCACTACAGCTAACGAAATTACTGGGTATAAGACGAAAGTCACGAGCGCAGTGTGGTGCGACGCAGTACTAGTCCTGGGTAGCATTACAATTGTCATGGGCAGGCATGACGCTTACCACCAGGTGAATGACCTGCTATTATCTTCACGTCACATTATATTAAAAAAACTAAATGAAATGAAATGATGGTTTTAACATGCTCTTCTTACCTTTAACGATCCACGCTTATCGTGGCACTCCTTCATTTCCTTCACTTCAGCCAAATGAAGACCACTGCTGGACACAGGCCTCCCCCAAAGATCACCACAACGACCGATATGGTGTGTTGTGTGCTCATTGGGGGGTCTTGCCATAATCGCCACGCTTAGCAGACTGGTTGGCCATCGCAGTTGAGATGTTAATGTACTCGAAGGACGCTGCTGCCCATCTTCCGGTTAATTTCGGCACTCATAAACACTTATTAACTTAATTGTTTTAAACGAGAGCTGAACAATACATTTTTACTTGTCTTGTTTAACTGAAATTTGATTATCTCTCATAGATATCTGAAGCCGAGCGTACGCACGAAGGATTTTTTCAAGACTAAATGGCTAACAACAAGCTCGCCCTAACACAATAGTCTCCAACGTATATTTAACTTCGATAAAACAAAACAAAAACTTTACTGACAAAACGGTTTAGCCTTTTGTAGAGAACGCGTTCGCGGAACCCTGTTGTTAGAAATAAACAAAAATAAAACAAGTTTTTTTTGTTAAAAAACGTAACCCTTACGGCGACAAAGAACAATTTGGGCCTCGAAATGGGTTAACTGTGTGTCGCAGCCTTGAAAGGAAACGTAATAAAAATGTATGTTCAGAAAAAATCCAAAAGCACCTTTCTCTAATATATTGCGAATAATATCGTTAGAATCCCGCAATGTTTGGCCTTGTCCGTACCAATTTTATTGCACCGTAAACCACTAAAAAGTACCTTGTTAGAGTAACATTGACAATGTACAAAGGTGTTCCGGGCTATTAGGCTTGTTAGGAAACAAAGGTACGAAGATAATTACACCTTCGGAGGTTTTTTAGAAGAAAGTCTTTCTCTCATTGTTGTTTTGCGCAAAAATTATTAATTGTTATGATATTTTGTCACACGCAATTTAGCAGGTGCTGAACACAATGGCAACGTTAGTACTTGTTCAACAAAGAAAGTTTGATTTTTATATTCCAAATTTCAGTTTGTTACTTACCTCTGATGTATAAGGTGCGGGATTTTGTTATGTATCTAAGTTGATCATAAAGTAGCTTGATGCAAACAGTGATTTATGAACCTATAAAGTTTTGCTTCAAATTATTTAAATGGTGAGTTTTTTCTCTTTATTGATTTGTATTCCAAATGTCGTCATACCATTAAGGCAAACGTATTTGCTACTATCGCGCTGGCACTAAATAAATCAGAGGCAGTATATAGATAGTAGATACATTTGCATATCTAGGAGCAAGCACGTACTGGCCGGAGCCACAAAGCCGCCTAATGGAGCGACAATCGGCGCCACATTTCATAATTATCGCCTATTTTGACTGGACAATATCGGAAGCTTACAGAGTCGCTCGTACTATGGACGCCAGATTAGATACGGTTACTGTTAAAATGGCGGCCGTATATTTATTCAGATATTATAATTATATTCAAAGATTATATTAGGTATAATAATATATATTCTTGTAATATTTGTTTTCTATGTGTTTACCTATTTATAATGTCAAATTTGCTGCATTAATCAACTTTCAATACATGGTAAGCTTGCGTGTCTATCGGTGTATACAATGGCACTTATGTGTTCAATGATTAAATAAATATACTTAATGAATTATACAGTCTTCAAACGTGCTTAAACGTACGTACTTACTCAATTTAATCTGATTACTACGAAATCAGACTAAATTGAGATCATACTGAAAGCCAACTGAACTTTAAGAAGAGCAGAGTACAATTTGTTTGTCAATTTATAATTTAATCTCAGTTCGGTAAACTTTCTTAGTTCTTAGCTGAAATTGTCCGAGTCGTTTGCATAGGCATAAACTCTGTCGGACGGCAGTCAACTCAGTGGAACCAGCACTTCAACTGCATTGTCTGTGGTAAGTTGAATTAGCTTGCTGAGGACAGCAATTTACTCTTTATAAACAGCACTTTGACTAAGCCACCTTCGACAAGCCGAAGTTCCTCGCAGAAGGCGGCAGTCAGCCTAGTGTAAATAAGCCATTATCAAAGATATGATTACGGTGTTTCAAGTTTTTAGGTAAATGTGAGTATCGTACTGATAAGTCTAATAGAGCTCAGAAGTAGTAATAGAGCCTTCATAAAATCATCATAGATTACCAAATCTTATTATCAAATGCACCAACAGCACCAGGAAAATCTCTAGCCATCATTATCGCGCGTTTGTTCGACATATCAGGATCACAATGCCGCTGCCAAATGCGACCCGACTTATGATAGGACACTTTTAATGCACCATTTACCATCACTAATAGACCGTAACGGGTTACGTTGCTGAAATATAGAGCTACGGCCTCTGGCTTCCGTGTTGCTGTGGTACTTATAGAATATACGAGTAGTATTGTCGGTGCATTTTCCTTCATAGAAGGTAGTTAGTTAATACTTATCTACTTTGATCAGCAGCACTCAGTCTTGAAGCGAAATAAAATAATATACAATATCTCTTTAACTTTTCTTACTTTATTGATTTGTAAATAAATTCTCTATAATTTGACATTTGTTTAACATATTCATGAATAAAATAATAACAACACTATGTGGATATTTTAGTCGTAAATAATATTATTACTTTAATTTAAATCAAATTACGGGCACTTTAATACTTAGAAGGCACAAACATGTAGCTAGATATTTAAATGTACTACGTAGGTTTGGTATTTCGGGTCGGCTCATTACACTTAACTGTAGGGTCATTCGCGGACGGCCATTAGGCCCCGATGGGTGGTCCCAGGCCAAAATAGCTGCACTAATGTCAGGGCAAAAAGTTAGGTACCGGTTAGGAAGTATTTAGTAAGTAAAAAATTAAAGCGCCCTCTTACTGGGGCGAATAATCTAATAGAGCGCCTCAATAACAATTAACTAAAGGTTCTGCTAGAAGCGGTTGTATTAGGGAACTTATTATTAGTAATTTTAGTAATAACAAGACGTATTTAGTGGATTAGTATCATTTGAGTTTGTAATAGAATATATTGTAAGGCATTACAGGCATAGAGGCTATAAAACAATATGGACGATGTTTTTTACGTGTCTTCGAGTTACATTTTTTTATACAACCCGATGTCGAGACGACTAAGCCTTTCACGTCGTGGTGAGCCTCAAGTCTGTCCATAACAAATAGTAATGCTACTCAGGATGAGCCCAGCGCGGCACCACACTGCCCTCGTCACCTCAAGGCAGTAGATATTTAGTCTCTTGCAATAAATCCCCCCCCCCCACGTGTGGTGCCGGCATGCCGTGTGGTGCCGGCTAAGAATACCACCACCCAATCTCATCCCGTGGGTGTCGTAAAAGGCGACTATGGGATTAGCCGAAGGATGGGCAGCAGCGTCCTTCTAGTACAATTATAGCACAACTGCGATTGCCAACCCGTCTGCCAAGCGTGGCGATTATGGCAAAACCCCCCAATGTGCACTCAACACAATCCGGTCGTTTTTTAGACTGAAATGATGACCAAATTATCCAGAGCAAGATGTTTTACTATGCAATGCTAACCACAATTTTCTTTTGTCTAAATATCCATATATTTCCAGTATTATCTAGGCAACAGTCACACCGCTTTCAAACAATGGTTCATAAACATTTCAACTTATACCTACACTTTAAAGGAAAACAATTTCTCGCTTACTTTGCGTTCAAGCGACTAGGGAAATATGTGCAGGCATAATAGATAAGCCCTTACAGTAAGTCGCTTTAACAGCTTTTGTTTCTGAGAAAATATACATTTTTCATAAAAACCCGAGGGTGGCGTGATGTAAAATTGCCTGTAATACATAAGATACAACGGTCATAATTGTTTGAATTACAATATTACGGACTGAACGGCGCACATGTAGCGAAAATTGATCCCTTTTAGAACAATTTACAATTATTTATAAGATATGTATGTTGTGATGGTGATTCTGATGTGCCTATTGAAGATTTTCGGAATGAAGGGCATTTAAATTTGAGCTTAATCCATGTAATTAACATTAAAATCAATATGGTAGTCTTTTCCTAGGTTCCAATAATTATTCAATCCATGTGGTGTCCGGATTAAAAATCTAAACCAGAGAGATGGGCAGCAGCGTGCCCTGTGAACCGGTAGCCATACTGCGCTCACCAACCCGCCTGCCAAGCGTGGTGAGTATTGGCAAATACCCCCCGAAATGATGACACAGTCGTGAAATCTATTGGTGAGGCCTTTGTTCAGCAGTGGACGTATGAATGGCCGATATTTATTTTATTTTTATTTATTTATATATGTATTTATCACATAAATATTGGTATATTGTTATTGTTTTATTTTTATTGTGGGAGACTGGTACCTAAACTAGGTTGAAGCCTGTATTTCAGGTCACCAGGCCTTCCACCCCAGAAGTCCAAATTCATAGTCAAATTTTCCATTTTCTTGTTCTTCGTGTATCTGATTCTATCAAATTGTTTTCTTTTGTTACGGTTCTCTTGATGAATACTCTCCAATACGTTGCTTTAACTTTATCAGGCCCCGATACTGGTTGATTTTGTCATTTATACCCAGTTATCATCTTGCACCCCATGAATGCGCACTTTCACTGCAAATATCTTGATATAAAAATAAACTCGCTGTTTTAATAATATGTATATTATGCCTTTGATACACCCATTATTGAGAATTTCTCAAAATTAATTTTAATTTTTTTTATTTTTGTTGCACATTGACAATTGTATATATGTTTATATATGTTATTTACATCATATATCAATTATATGATGAATAATGATTTATTCTAACTAGTGACGATACGCGCAAGTCATTTGCCTGATGACCAAGCATCACACCTGCCCATAACAATTGTAATGCTACCCAAGACTAGTCCTGCGTGGCATCACACTGCGCTCGTCACGTAATTTCACTGGCTACAGTGCCCTTCAAACCGGTACACAATAATGTTAAATTTTCAACGGTACTGCTTGGCAGCAGAATATCTGGCACTGCGCTGATACTTACCTACCTGGCCGGTCTCTTGTTATGAGATTTGAGAGTTGTTATATATATATTTTTATTGGTCTCCAATATAAATTCTACACGTACCGTCCCGGGGAAGCGCGAAGGGGTATGACTCCTACCAGCTAAAACCACTGTGGCTGTCACCTTTAGCACCGAAATGGTAGGGGGTGATGGGCTCCTGGTCGTAAGATTGCACTAGAGTCTGTCCATGTCCTAGTCGGTGTGGTGTCCGGATTAAGAATATAGCACCACTCTATCTCCTCCTGGATGTCGTAAAAGACGACTTAGGGACTTTAAACTAGAGGTATTGGCAGCAGCGTCCCTGTGAAATAGTGGTCATACTGCGCTCACCAAACTGCATGCCAAGCGTGTTTAATATTGGCAAGTGCTAAAATGACCCCAAAATGACGACACAATTGTGGAAATCTTTGGGGGAGGCCTTTGTTCAATAGTGGACGTATAAACGGCTGATATGATGATGATGAGAGACCAGTAAATTAAGATCGGTTTACATTCGTTTTCCCCAAGGGCAAGGAAACAGCTCCGATATGCGAATAAATTCCCGTGATATTCAATCACATCAGTACAATATTTTTCGCAACATATAATCAATACTAATCTCTTTTTTGTTGCCCTAACCCGCTTCGTCTCCTATCAAAGGCATAGCCTTAGAAACTTAGCTAAACAAAGTGTACTTACAGGCGACAAATGATGTCCACGCGATCAAGTAATGCATGTTAAAGCAAAATGCAGTAAATTGCTTTAACGTAAAGACCTCGTTTATCAGAATTTGATGTTAAACTTAGCTGTCAATAGCGCAGCTTCCTCCGCCTCGGGGAAGAACGTAGGGGCATGCTGGACTCCTACCAGCTAAAACTACTGGGGCAGTCATCTTCGGCACCAGGTCCTCGTATGATCACACTAGAGCCGGGGGGGGGGGGATTGTAAAGGAGCCCCGAAGCGTCCCTGTGCACTGTGCGGCGCGTGACCACATCCTCACCACCGTCTTCTCATGGCTCGCTCGGTGTGGGCCCGCCTTATAATAGGAATTACGCGCGACGCTGGATGTCACCCCGGCACCTTCTCCCGATCCCGCTCTGCGGTCTCCTTCTGGAACATGAAGCTTTCACAGAAGGAGACCCTTGCATTCCAGTTTTCATGCTCTGCCAACATAGCCGAAACTACTGCCAGCAGACAGAGATCTTGCCCAATCGATCGACCAGGATGCGCCGCTAAGCCGCCCACGCAGGGCACGTCTCGAGTGTGTGCTATACGGTATCCTGGTCACTATCACAATGGCAGTGCAAGTGGCATTGTGCCGTGCCCTCGTATCCTATCCTGTGTGTGTACCTAACTTAGCGCTTTCTGCGCTGTTGGCTGTCTTCCATTGACAGCATGGTTGGCGCCGTGGCGGATGGCTTGCTGCGCTGCGTGTCTCGCGTTCAAAGAACCCGCACGGATCAAAGAAGTGTAAGGTTTTATAAAAAAATACCTTGCACAATAAGACGTTCTATAGTGAGCCATGATCCCGCCTTGAAACGTGTCCTAAGAATTTCAGAATGCAAGTTTGGAATTATTTTGCCAAATGATTTAGCAACATAATACTTTTATTAAATTCATTGATAGGTTGTTTTTTCTTAAGGAAACTTGTCACTTTCTCGACAAGTAGTAACATCTTGTCAATGTCTTTCGTGCGGGGAGTGAAAACTCCCAGAAACTCCTTTTCTGCTCTTGCCTAATAGCCCGGAAGCACATTAACCACCAATATTGTCCATGGACGTTGGTAATCGCATATTCAAGTTCAAGATCCGCATGTCTCGTTGGGTCACCTCTAATATAAATGTCAAAACTATGTCGAACGCTGATGTTCTTAATAAGCAGGACTCTATTTGTTAAGGTCCTTAAGCATATCCTGCGATAGTTTTATTTTTAATTGGGCCCAGTGGAAATTCTACATGAACTTCCTCCGCCGCGGGAAGGATGGAGGGGCATGCTAGACTCCTACGGCTAAAACCACTGGGGCGGTAATCCTCACCACCAAAGGGGTCTTCAGGTCCTCGTATGATCACTCTAGAGCCGCCCACTGGTGCCACGCCTATAGGCACACCTCTGAAAAGGTGACTGTAAAGCGGTCACCCCCCTCCGGGGATCCTGCTATATGCTACCAAGAACTGGGAAAACAATACATACTAATTTCGTGCCAGGAATTACTTAGCAATTAAGAATGATAATTTGACAGAAGCTCACGCCGTTTATCACACCTACATTCAGATAGCGTTTTGTAAATAATATCGTTCGCGTGTTCTCGAATCGTATCACAGCGATATATCGACGTTACACCGTAAGCTATTGTTGGAAAAACCAATCGGGCGTTTATGAACAAATGTAGCAATGCAAGCGATGCGAAATTAAAACCTGCCACGATATCACAATTGGCAATAACCAATCTCTTATCGGTACATATCTCTATAGACCTTTTAACATAAACGAAGCGCGGCCGCGGGCGGCGAACTAATCTCCATAACTTTAATCCTTTAACCCTCGCAGTACCAGGAATCCAATCAAACAGTACAAGCACCCCCGCTCCGCGCACCTTCACCTCCTCTTCATCCCCCACCTTGTCCCTCCCGCGTCTCGCCTACGCAGCCTGTCCCGAGTAATTATCAAAGCTTTAATGACGTCATAAATCGAGTGTATAATCTAATCTGGAAAAGCCCCGGGCTCCAGCGCGTGGCTTAATGGTGTGAAAGCTACCTTATCTCCCGCCATGTGTGAATAGAGCTTTATACGCGGCCGCCTGAAAGCTCGCGCCGGGAAACTTTGGAAAAATATGTCGTAGAACATTCGAGATAAGAATGTGGGACGTGGAACGCTTTCAAGTTTAATAGAAAATCGAACATTATCGTAAAGGAGATGTCTTTGCTAACAAATTCCTTGAAAGTGTATCTTATACAGTATGTAGTAGTTAAGAACGGTGGTAAAAGGATTATAACGCTACGTATACACAACGGTACACAATGCCAACACTATTAATTTCACTGCTATATGTCAAATCGTCGGACGATTAAGTTGTTAACAGCCTTCAGATTCACTGATTATTAAACATAATATTGAACAAAATTTTATTGTTATAACTGTCTGAGTTTTATTGAAAACAATGAAATACTCGTAAAACAACGAAATTTGGGAAATCTGATTAACAATTCATCACGATTTGTAAATTAATTTTAATTTACTTTCTTTTTCTGGAAGCTTTCGCCGTTTTTTCAGTGAGGATTGTTTTTGTTGTAAAACATTAAAATTGTAAAGTCCCGCTTCAATGTTTAACGATTCACTTTAACACTTCCTAACGATATCCTCTTGTTGGTTGCATCGCGATTTCATAGCAAAAGGTCAATCTCTCTGTATCAAATCGTTGATTGCAGATAATCGTCGGAGCTAGACTGTGAGTGCCGCCGGTGTTCCGACACTATTATTAAATTACACGCCAAATTCAATCTAACGCCTTTGTAAGCCTGGATTTTAAAACTGCGTACGGTTTTATAGCCATCGATTCGATATAGAGCCACAGTCTAAACACATGTGCTCATCACAAATGAGTCCACTGCCACATTCTCAGTTTAAATGTCAAGACTTTTTTGTCTTTCGCCTTGTAACGTAATGGGAATCTCTGGTGCGATTTGTTTAATATCGTTTGCGCGACGATTTGATTTTAACTAGCTATCGATTGCGGTGAATCGATTTGCTGTTTCTCACGTTTTTGTTTCGTTAACCTTTCGTGTAATTGATTTATTATCTGTAATAGTTTTTATATCTGATTGTTTTAATCGATTTTTGTGGCAGATTACGTTGAATAGGAAAAATGAAATTTTTGAGAAATTTTGGGCAATTATTATGGCTTTACGAACTTTTTTTATACATAGTTCACGTTTTATTAATCAGTTGCCAATCTTAATTCTGAATAGCTTCTTGAAGAAAAATCAGGATACAAAAAAAAAATAAGCGGCGAATATAAAAATAATACTATAAAAGTAAATGAGAGTTGTTGGTATAATTTTATTTGTTTGACGGCATTTGCACTATCAACCGCATACGCCTTAATAATCTATGCTCATAAGCACACCATACAGCCATTATCCTAAAATTCGTCTCTCGCAGAGATCCCCCGCCTCGCTGCTTAATGAACGAATAAATAAATTGAGCCCTTCTTGTAAACAGCTAACGTGATACTCTTAAGGGCCCCACTGTAAGGGGTAAGTGGATTTCTGTGTTGTACCGAATCTGTATGTACTATATGTGTACATTATGCGGGGTCTACTAAGAAATTGCGTGGTGCGAAATTTCAAATTTAATTCCGATACACATTGCGCTACATGATTAGTGTCTTTGGGAGAATCTTACAAAGCATCTGCAAGAAACTTCAATGGAATACAAAACGAATGTAGAAATAATATAGTGCTGCGTGTTGCTTCAGCTGTTCCGTTGTGTGTTAGGCCAGGGTATGAATTTATTCATGTTTGGGCATATAGTGCGTGCACTATTGGAGGGAACTAACTAATAATTCACGTAAAGGAATTAACCGCGGGGAAAATGAGCTCGCTCGTGCGTAAAACGGTTGTTAAATTATTTATTAAATAATCGTAAATATTTCTGATGCCATGATAACGGATTCTAATGGTTTTATGTTTTAGGATAGTGTATTAATGGGTCTGGCAGAATTAATGATAGTGAAAATATACTGGAGGGAATTATAATATATGCATAGCATTTGTGATAAATTTTTTTTTCTTTATCATCACATAAGCCCAAAAATGACCACTGCTGAACATAGGCCTCACCCATAAGACTACTGGTTACATGCCTTGTGTCGTCATTTTGAGGGGATATGCCAGTACTCGCCACGCTTGGGAGGCATGTGGGCTCAGCGCAGGAAGACTGCTGTCCCTAAGAAGTGTTGCTGTTCCCTCTGGTTTAGAGTCCCTTACTCACCTTTTACAACATCCACGGTTCCTTGTAGTATCCGGTTTAAGAATATAGTACCACTCCATCTTCTCCAGTGAAAACAGGATTACAGAGGTGAAAATCAATATGGTTCCATTCTACCACAATACTAGAAAAAATGATGGCTGTCCGATAAATGTTTTATGAGATATCGTATTTACATACCTATCTACATACAGATCGTAATTTCGGTAAAAAAACGGCATAACGTCTATACCATTTTAAAAGGAAACAATAAAGATTATTTTGTGCATTCGGGTTTCGTGTAAACTTTCATATAAAGATTCGATTTTGAGGTTCGTTTTCAAGCATATAAACAACCAAACCAGTAATATATTTGATGTAATATAGCGGTAAATACAACACGAAAATACGACTCGATACGAACTCGTAACACAGATAAAAGGATACTCATTACAATAAAATACTTCTAAACGGATTACATCGCGTATATTATAGATTTTTCTCACTTTTGAACGATAATTGCGTGCATCGGAATTATTTTTGATTACAATTGTACGGTGAATAAAATAACTCAAAAAATCTGGAACGTCGACTGTCACCTTTAATCATTCTGCGACCACGAACACAGCAAAGTATTTTAGCTAAACGTCTAAGATATTATAGATACTCAATGAGAAAATAAATAAAATGACGAAACAACCGCATTTGCTTGCAAAAAATACGCTTTGCTTGACAGTGACACTGACATATTACATTAAATAGAGTCATTCAACTGGCGAACAGGCTCGCAATCCATTTTAATTTAATTTATACAACAGGTCCTATCGCACAGGTACGCATCTTTAAAAAACATGAGAATTTTTCTAGTTTTAAAGTTGGTAGAGCGACGTCTACCTACCAAGCTATCATGATGAATGTTTTATACTATTTGTACAACGAACTATTAAAATCAATTTCAAGATTCCATATGATTGAAACCATAGTATATTTTTTATGTCAGAAACTCACTTGTGATTTATTGATCTATAGATTATGTATTTTTTTTAGTGATTTACTTGGATACTTTAATAGTATTTGCGGTGTTTGCTAGGCGCACATACATAATACTTAGCAATTTTAGTAATTATATGTAACCCTCCAAAATGTTATAGTAATTATAATTATTAATTTATTGAATTTGTTTGTAGACTGATACAGATTTTTATTTGTATTTTTAAAATAATGTCTTTTCATTGTTTTTGTATTTATCTCAGCAAACCCTTTCATTTGATACCCATATCATTGGGGGTGCATAAAAAATACGGGTCCGCCATCTTTGGGAGTCCACCATATTGGATTTAGAATTACGTTACTTAGCTAACCATGCATTATCATCCAAACTTTTTTTTTATTTTTTATTTTCTTCATTTCAGCTCAATCGCTTATGGGGGTAACTGTTTTAATATTCAGTTGCATATTTTGACCCATACTAACACGGCAAGTTCATAAAAACTTGTGATCTAACATGTTGCAAGTGATTTATTGTTTTGCAAATATCTTGAGAATATAGAGTATTAGTGGTATTTGTAAACAAAACCAAAATCAAAAATTGAAATTTATAATCAGCCTGAGTTCACTGTGGTTCTGTTTAGCTTTGAATCCTCTGAGCACAATGCTGGAGAGTTCGGGGCTAGGCTATTAGATGAGAAGAGGTGGTCAGGTAATCTCTCACCTCTCTTACATGGATGATTTGAAACTCTTTGCCCCCAACAATTTGCGACTAATAGAGTTACTGAGGGTAACTGAAACTTTGAGTAACTCTAGTAGGATGGAAATTGGTGTGGACAAATGTGCAGTCACGCATGTAAAACGAAGGAAGATTATGGGATCCGAAGGATTACAACTTTCAGATTTCATACACATCAGATCCCTTTCCTCATCTGAGACCTATAAATACTTGGGCATGTCGGAGGCGTTAGGCATTAACGGAGCTGACATGAAACAATCGTTACATACCTTTTAGACTTAGCTTGAATTTTAAAAATGTCTCATGAATGGTGAATTTTCTCTCATGCCCATATTAGGTTACCTAAAGGTGAAATGGGAATGGATATTCTCCTTTAAAAATTAACAATCACAACACAATTGTAAATTGCAAGTGATACTCATTCAAATTTATTTACACTACCCGTTAATTCGCCAATCCAAATTATGATTCCGGCAGTCGCAGCCTAACCTTGCAGATCGATCATTCTGCGCAGTAGCCAACTAGCTAATAGCTTAAATCAAATTACCTTAAAAAAGTATACTCTTCTCATACCTTCACAATAATGGCAATTGATACGTAGCTAACCCTCCTTTCTTTAAGCTAGTAGGGAAAAAAACTTCATCATTCCTCGAATCTTGTCCAGCTCAATTTGTTTTTCCATCCTGAGGTTGGCTGGAAGAAATCACCGACTGCGTAAGGCCACCTAATATACTCGTACTATATACATTACATATTACAGAGATACCAGGTGCTACTGTTTTTGTACATATCAAAATATTAAATTTATGAACAATAAGTAACAACATCAACATTACACCTAAATTTAAAAGGACTATAACACTTATACCAGCTAGCCTTTCGCTACCAAAAACGCTTATCCATTCTCCATTTCGCTGTTCATACATTACAGTGAGTTATGATTTTGTGCGTCGTATTTAATACCGTCGGCCACAAATAACCGCGATAACGCACAGTGTGTTGACTTACCTTAAAACATTGAGGAACAAAGTGTTGTTCAAGGCTGGATAAATCGGTCTCATGTTAGTCGGCCAGTGGTGTTCCATATTCAACGTTTTGACATTGAATCTGCCTTTGATTTAAAACTGAACTCGTGCCCTTACGATGATGTTTGTTTATATTTAAAATGATCCATTATAAATGCTTCTAAAGCTGTGGTTTTTTCCGACGGAATTCAGTTGGGGCAGGGCATAGTCCAGCTCTCAGTGCGGCTGCAGCCAGGACACGGCGCAGCACACTCTCGAGCATTGCCCTGCTTGGGCAGTGCAGCGCCGTGATCTCATAGCAGTAACCGGAGGAGATCTCTCGCTGTCGGTTCTGGTAAAAGCCATAGTTGACAGCGTGAGGGTTTGGGAGGCAGTCGCATCGTTTCGCGAGGAGGTCGTCTCGCAGAAGGAAATGGCAGAGTGGGGCAGGGAGGAAGATACCCTGGCTGACCCAATCCGTCACAGGAGGACAGTTTGGCGCAGGCGGCAAAATGCCCACCTGGTGCCAATGTAACAGTAGCCAGCGGGCGGTAGCTCGGGGAGTCTGCCGTCCACATTGCACGGCTTTGGAGTTGCGGCGACGCCCTGGATGCATCGCCGTATGCGACGATTAGGCCAAAGTGGGCCAACAGCTGATGGGCCACGAAGGGCCACACACAGTACTTGCGGTCCATCAAAAAGCGGATGCAGTTCAACATAGCGGAGTTTTTAGTAGGTGCAAGTCCCACATTACCACGCAGAATCCCCGGACGGCGTGGTATGCATAACGCATTTTCTCCGGGCAACAAAAAAATGGGCATAGTCCAGCTGTGTGATGTAATCATTTGAGGTCTGGGAGCCCCCTTAGGTACTAAAGATGGCCGCCCGGCGGTTTTAGTCGGTAGGAGTCCGACATGCCCCTTCGCCTTTCCCCCGGGCCGAGGAAGTTCATGAATAATTCCCACTAGGACAGATAAACAAAGGGCATAGTCCAAAAAGTGTTTAGACGCTTGTTTCTTGAACTGCTTGACCAGAGGAGGTTGCGAATGAACGAGGTGATCAATAGGTATGCAATACGGGAACCTTTTGTGGTGAATGAAAGTTCCGCATCCACTAAGACGAGCCTTATCATTACATACTATTTTATAGTATGCTATTTTAAGGTCTCTGAGAGAATTTGAGGAACTTCTCCTATTGAAGTAAGATGTCAACTTGCTGATCACGTAGGAGTAATGTGAACTTGTCGCTTTGACTTGTAATGTTGTTGGCAATAAAGAAGACTACTGTGAGAGGTCAGTGTTGACTATGCACCTTTCTGTATCTAGTCATTTAATGGTTACATAATTAAAGAGTACGCGAATGAGACCCAAGTGACCTTGTTTGACGAAGAACCTATCGCCTGACGCAGGTGCTCACCGGGCATGGTTGTTTCGGTGCGTTCCTGCACAGGATAGGACGCGAGGCCACGGCACAATGCCACCATTGTGATAGCGACCAGGACACTGCACAGCACACGCTCGAGGCGTGCCCTGCATGGGCCGCCGAGCGGCGGATCCTGGTCGATCGGATCGGGCAAGATCTCTCTCTGCCAGCAGTAGTGTCGGCTATGTTGGCAGAGCACGAAAACTGGAATGCAGTGGTCTCCTTCTGTGAGAGCGTCATGCTCCAGAAGGAGACCGCAGAGCGGGATCGGGAGAGGGCCGATCCCGCTCGAAGAAGAAGGAGACGGCACCGGGGTAACAACCGCCCTGGTGCCTAATTCCGATACGCCTGAAAACCCCTGCCATTGCTATAAGGTGGGGGACCTCTGGGTTCGCGGGTGCGTAGATTGGGGAATCTGCGTGCCCACACCAAGCGACCCAAGAGAAGACGTTAGCATGCATGTGGTCACGCGCTGCCGTGGGACGCTTTGGGGGATCCTTTACAATCCCCCTGGGGGGCTGACCGCTTTACAGTCACCCTCTCCGAGATATGCCAATAGGCGTGGCACCAGTGGGCAGCTCTAGTGTGATCATACGAGGACCTGGAGCCTCCCTTAGGTGCCGAAGATGACCGCCCCAGTGGTTTTAGCCGGTAGGAGTCCGGCATACCCCTTCGTCCTTCGCCCCGGCGAAGGAAGTTCATGAAGAATTTCCACTGGGCACCAATAAAAAAAAAAAGGCATGTATGATGCCACAATGGGGGTGGCCATTAGCCAGGGAATTGCTGAAGCTTGGTTGGCCTGTTGGGTTTGGATTTGAGGCGTCAGGGTGTGGAAAGTCTGATGATAGTTCAGAGCGTTCCATGGTCAACTGTGCTCGTCACCTCGTGACAGAAGTTATTTAATGTCTTATGTCCAGAAATTTCATTAGCTATCATACCCGACTACTCAAAACACGGCATGTTTTAAGTTCAAACACTACTGCTGGCGGTGAATATCTTGCACTACGATGGTACCTTCCTAGCCAGAATCTTACAGTGAAAGACCTTTTTTTATTGGACTCCAGGGAAATTTATCATGAACTGCTGCCACCCCGGGGACGGCCAAAGGGGTATGCCGGACTCCTACCAGCTAAAACCACTGAAGGGCTCCCGTAAAATCACACTAGATCCACTCATTGGTGTCACACCTTTAGGCAAATCTTGGACGGGATGATTGTAACAAAAGATAGCCCCCTAGGCACTTCTGGGTGAGGATTGTAAAAGATTCTCCCAAGCCTCGCTTGTGTCACTGTCCTCCTGGGGATCGCTCGGTATGACGGTACGTGACTCTCCAACAGCAAGAGACCTACCACCAGTAAAATGTGTTGTGATTTATGATGTTTTGAAAATGATTCGGTTTTTTTTCGGGCACTGTCAGCTCGAAAAGCCAAATGTTATTTAAACACCATAGCAACTTTGATAAGAACAGTTATTTACATTTTATTATGTGCATATAGATTAATAAAATAATCCTTCCGTGAATACATTTATAATAATATTAGCGATTGGAATATAAAAAAGTGTATGTACTTGATTGTACCGAAACACGATAAATATGATAGCTGGGGTCACTGTCTTAATGGAACGAAAAGCTTCGATTACGTAAGGCAACCAATATAAACAAGGCTTGGTTACAGAGATAACGTGAGGCATGGTATTTAGTCATCTATTTAAAGAAAGAACACCATTAATTTCGGTGTGGCATTATTTACCGAGCTAAGTAAGCACGGAACGGGTTCCTTGTAACACGATAAATCCGGTCGAAAGCCCTGAATAAATCTCATTGGTACGCGATAAGAATCAATGTCTCACGCGACGTATTTATTTATTTAATCCTTAGTATATAATACGGAACCCGGAAGAGTGGGTGTCGACGAACTGGATATTTCGATGCTTTCTCTTTTCAAAAATAAATCGACTCGCCCCAAGCTTTTGATTATGAACAGAATCGAGAAGCTTGAATATCGAGTGTTGCATCGATTTCACGAGGGCACAAGTGAAAACGGACGAAGGTAACAGTGCGTATTTATTGGTCTTGAAAATTACCGCTTCAGTTTTACGTACGCGTAAATCTGATATATCGTGAGTTATCTATACTCCGGTCGACGTGACTTATAGCGAGCTTACACATAAAATGCAAAATGTCCTCCTTCAGAGGTTCAAACAAAAATATAGTAACCATGAAATTATGTACGCGTAATCTGGGCGATCAAAGCGGTAACAGACCATTTGTCATTCAGATACTTATCGGATAATGTATGTACCAAAATTATATAATGTCTGGTCAGTTATAAGTAGTGATGTAACGAATACATGATATTCATATGAATATGAATACAATGATGACCTTTGTAAAAAATAAAATTGTAAAACGTATCTCACCTGTAAATACATGAGCTACGAATCATATGATCGAACTTAATTTGTTGACGTTGCAGTTTCATTATTAGGAGATTACTCTCAAACTAATTAATAAACCTTCCACTGTGGCCGTAAAAAAGCTTTTTTCAGGAGTTGGCAAAATATAAACGAAGGAAACAATTCCATTGTAGTGAAAAATAAAATGGGCTATGTTATACTTAATATACCAGGAGCTTTTGATTATGAAGGTACTTGTATTTTTACTGGTGTATCTTATTGCCTTTGTCTGATCTTTGAATAACGTTCAGTAAGTATATTCGTATTCGCCAAATACTTTTTAATTTAATGCAGACCATCCTTCAATGACTAACAGAAAAACAATTTTTCGTGATCTATCTTAGTGTCTAATTAGTAGGTACTAAGATCAAGATATCATCTGCTTTTTGGCTTGACATTTAGGTTCATCCGCACAGAACAAAAAATTGTATGGTATGGTGTAAATATATATATATATATATACATGTGTGTGTGTGTATATGTGTGTGTATATGTATATATATATATATATATATAAAGATGTCCCACACTGCCTGAAATAACAGTCTGTAGACTATAAAAATTTTTGTTCTGTGCGGGGATGAACCTATTATTATTTAACCATATTTATATATATGTATATTTATATATAAATATACATATATATAAATATATATCATCACTTCGGCCAAATGAAGTCCACTGCTGGACCTAGGCTTCCCTCAAAGATCACCACAACGACACTGATATGGGTGTGCTGTGGGCTCATTGGGGGGTTTTGCCATAATCGCCACGCTTGGCAGACGGGTTGGCGATCGCAGTTGAGTTTTTTTTTTTTTTTTTTTTTTTTTTTATTAATTAATTAATTATTTATTTATTTTCTCTTCACAAATTTACATAATATAATGCTTAGTACTAATGTTCCTCAGGTAAATACAATTTGTGAGAGACTGGTGCCTGAGATAGGCAATAATGTACTCGAAGGACGCTGCTGCCCATCCTCCGGCTAATCCCTTAGTCGACTTTTACGACACCCATAGGATGAGATCTACCACCTAGGTGTGATAATCTGAGCCGGCACCACACGGCCCCCACCACTGGGTGTTGTCAACTAATCAACAGCAACATTCTGTGGTCACCAGTTGGTCCACCAAGTATAATACAGGGTGGCGCAATAGAACGTGCATTTATTAAGTATAGGCTAAAAAAATAAATACGAAAGGTATAGTTGAAATAAAATATAGGATGATTAAGTAATTAAATGTAGTTTATTTTTTTTAAATCACATCATCTACATGACGGCCCTCTCGAAGTCGGCACTCCTCTAAATGCGAACGCAGATTTGTGAAAACTCTTTTCAATAATTCTGGGGTGATAGCTGCCATTTCCCCACGGATATTTTCCTTTAGCTGACTGATTTTCCTCGGATTGTTCATGTGGACTATATGTTTAAGGTAAATCAGTAGGCGTCAAGTCAGGGCTACGTGGGGGTCAACGGATATCACCTCTTTTGGAAATTAGTCTTGCAGGAAACATCTGTCTCACAACCGCCATAGAGTCATTTGATGTGTGACAGGTCGCTCCGTCTTGTTGGAACCAAGTCCTCGTATTCGCTATTCTCGATCTCGCAAGTTGACGCAATATGCACGTTCTATTGCGCCACCCTGTAGTTATGACAATACCGTGCATGACCGTACTTTGTAGTGGAGGCTATGTTGAGCAGTGGACGTTTACTAGCTGATGGTTGGTTGATTACCCCAGAAAGTCGGCCAAAGCCTCATCTCCGGCTTGTCTTAAATCTCCGGCTTGCCTTTAATGCCTGGCTAGAGTTGACCGTATGAATGACTGAAGGACTCTCAACTCTGGCTTGCCTTAGTGAGCAGATCAGAGGGGGCTGATAGAGCTACATGCTCGGGAGTGGAAGTCTCTAACGGTGTCATAATGGGGAAACCGGTCTTCAAGACGCGCGATGGTAAAATCAGTGCCACACATGTGGACACTCATTCGCTTACACCTGTGTTGCTCCCTGTCGGTTGTAGTGGTGGCCATTTAGTGGGCTCAGCATGAGAGTGCCAAGTCACTGTTTGCCACAGAATTTAATTAAAAGTTGTTAAGGCAAGCGCCGCTTTTTAATTTAACACCCATTGCAATAGACCTAATAATTTGTGCTTTTTTTTTTTTTTAAAACGTGGCCCCACTCTAGGAGTTCTCCTGTGTCGTGCGTGCGTTTACAAACGTATATTCCACACATAATACACCCAGACCCGGAACATCTACCCGCAGATCATACAAATATTTGTTCCGTGCGAGAATCAAACCTACGACCCAGAGCACAGCAGCCGACTATAGCAATCACTGCACCAACCGTGCCGTCAAATACTTTCCATCTCATAAAATATATAGTTTTTCTCCTTCGGGGGCAATCCTAGACACAATTTTTATGGTGAAACAATAGCGAGTCTCCTATAATATTTTAGATAAAAAAATCTCCGCAGGGCCTCTGCGTGTTGTACGCATGTCTCCGCGTAAGTCTATCAAAAGACGGGGTTCCTCCTAGAAGAGTATGAACCCGTGAAATTAATTTAGACAAATTAATCCACACGTCATATCATACATAGGTATATGAAGAAATGTTAACTTCAAATTTTATTTTTTTACTGTCCCTGATAGATTCCCCAAGTTATCTCCTAACGAGCAGTTCATCAAACTTAAGTACCCAATAATGCAAGAGCCACATAATTTTAGGACAACCATTTTACTATATCTAATATGATTTATAATAATAATAAATGAGTAGATCAAAATATATCCGAGTTAGAGCCCATAATCTAGACTAATATGGGCTATAAAAACGGTTTATGTGTTTGTTTCTTTGTTCCGAGTATCTAATATGAGGAAGTTGTTACTTTAACCGACTTTTGTTATATATTTTATGCATGAAGTTAGTGCAAAGTTGATGACAAATATTTATAAAAAAAAGCGGATAGCCGGATACTGTACTGAAATAAACCTGTCTTTTGGGACAGTATTTATTAGGGGCTAGCACCCGCGATTAGGTCAATTAATGTCGGAACGAAACCATATTATAATATATTACGTTAGACATAAAAGCTTATAAGTACTTGCATGTATTTCTATCCTCACGTTAAACTAATCATTAAAAGCGAACACCCCAAAAAGACAAAGTAGGGAATTAATCTCTATGTTTTGCAAATAATGTCAGGCATATTATGATGGTCTTCTCGCAGGCATTAACGTGACAACTGGCAAAAGGTTCTCCAGCCAGAACATACTTAACATTATATACATCTATGCTACATAGGAAATCAGCAGGCAGCTAATAAATTATTCGTATGCTATTGCGCATTTTAAATTGAACATTATTCGACGATGAACATATGGAAACCGGAAGTACTACGGGAAGGAATCCTTAGTACAGAAATGGACAAAAGATTTTTGCTACGCATCAAAATTAATATGCAATAATAAAATAACTATGTTGTTAAAAATACATTAAAACCTGAACCCGTAAATAATAAATCATTCGAATCTAAAAAGCTTTGTTTTTAATAAAACTATGTCACTACCATCCTAAATGATGAATAATGATGATACACAAATGCAATACGGTTAAAAGAGGTGAGGTTTTGATAAGTAGGTACCTATTTATCCATTAGACATTGAAGTATGAGAGGTAGGCACATCGAAAATATCAGCCAATGGCGAAACGCCACTCTGTGACGTCACTGCACACTGCGCGTGCTCTCGTGTTTTAGTGTTTTATTTTTATCCCCGAGTTTTGATTTATACACAACATGTACGGTTTACGACTGTCATTCAAATATTTTTTCCACTTTTCATAATGTAAAATGTAGGAAATATCTACAATAAATTACCTGCGTTGTAAACATAGACAGAGATCTAAATAAATGGGCAATTTAGTCATTTTAAAACATGCTTTAAGGAATATTTATTTAAAAAATGAATAGAAACCATATTTTCCTTTACTGACAAGCTTCAATAAATTACCATTGCAGTTAGGTATTTATAACATGCAATAGAAACTGTAGCTTGTACTACAAATATAAATAACATTTCTTTAATATAACCTTCATAAATTGCCTTTATAGTTTTGCGCTATTTACTTTAAAATCGATAATCTTTGTTTAGCTATTGCGTTGCAACTGCAGTGGCTTTGATTTGTTATCCTCATTATGATAACATAAATTAAGTACTTATATATAATTTTGGTGGCACTTTTAAATACGAGAATTGTATAAAAGAAGCGTTAGATTATTCAGTTTAGACCCTTAACCAAAGCATTGTTTCATTTTAAAGGCACTATGCAAATATTAATTTTAATTTGTTTGAAAATAAAAATCTATTTTATAGTCAAAGTCATTTTTTTATTTCACATAATCTAAATATTGGCACTTATGAAACGTCAGAATCTGAGTTGCATGGTTCCAAATAGTTGAGCCAAAAGATTAATATATAATAGAATCGGCGGGCATTCGGCGTTCTAATTTCGAATATCAATTGTGCGTAAGCAATGTGGTGTTGAGTGTACATGCTGTTTCATAACCGAAATGGCGTTCAACGACCCCTGGCCGGGGAGTGTGTCGGTTGGTCGAGGCCACTGAGAGCGTTTATCATAGCGATATAGTTCATAAAAATATATTTACTGTCACTTGCTTCACTAAACTAAATATTTTTGATGTTGATTCAGGTTCCTGTAGGTGTTGCAATTATTTTATTAGAATAAAAGTTTATGCCCATTTCGAGTGTAATAATGATTAACCTCGAAGTCGTTGAAATTATTTCTAAAAATTTATAATTAATTCGTAGCAGACTTAAAATATATACAGTAGGTAATTTGTACAAAATGTAAGCACTGACTGTATAATTGTAGTTTAGGGCGTCCTATAATAATATAATGTGGAATTATTCATTTCAGGTTGTCATAAACTGCTTTTCAATTCCTAAACAATTCATTTCGTGCAAAGTTTCATTCATAGAATCAATAGCACATCAGAGTGCAAATAAACATTCTCTTAATAGTATTCAACTGCTCAGTGAACGAATTTTCCCCAGATTTTAATCAGTGGGAACGTTTTCGTTAGTAAACAGTTTTGACTCACTGCTGAAGCAATTCACAGTTCGATTAGAGTCGTGCTTACACGCAAGCTGAGCATGTTACAATATTGCTAAGGCAATTTTAAACGTTATCTAATTAAGAATAGAGATTATAATTGATTGATAAATAGGGATGGTGGTTACTGTGTGCATACATTGCGTGTCAAAATCCAAACGAAGTCATTCTTTATTCAAATTTACTCCGATATTTTTAATGTCGCCAGTTTGCTACTTGGCCTTTTGCCATTGTTACAGTGCGTGAGGTGAGATGCATGCGGAGAAGGGGATGGGCGTTACGAATGGAAATCAATACTAACTGCACACTACTCTACTGCTGCATTGCTCCAATATAAATCAGCCCCTCTGCCCGGCACTCCGTTGCTTGCCAAACTTGCGTCTATTGAAATTTAAGTTTTAGTTCCTTAGCACAAAGATTCAATCTTCAAAGACGGCAGCACAAGAATGGTCGCGAATCTATTAGAAATAATGTACCTACAAGTATTCTTTGACGTTTTATATGGATATTAATTGGAGTTTTGGTATATTACACTTACGTGTAATACGGTACGAGTATGTACCTACCTACTATTTTGCTGAAGTTACAATTTTGTTGTTTAAAATTGTCATGTGTTTTTCTCCGTAAACAATTGGTTGTTGGTACAAATAAGATAAATAAGAATCTGCAACATCTGCTAATTCAGGTTTTCCAGCTGCAAGTTGTTATTGATTATCACTCGCTTTCAAGCAGTATTTATTGCATTTTCGTTATCTGCGTTTTGTAAATCGCACATATTGATATTACAATCTTAAATATGGTGTAGTCTGTCTTGGAAATAAATAGTCTTGCTTCAATATATACTTACCTATTTTTTGTAGACTTCAAAAATAAAAGAAACTAAAAAAAAAATGGGGTGATCCCGCCACGTATTCCAAACTACTGTAACTTCTGTAAGCTAGTATCTACAAAGGTTTCCTTCGAAAAGAACACCGATCAATGAAGCTCGGTGTGTCCCAGAGAAATTAATAACTGTCTTGGAACCCGACACGAAATTTATCAAAAAAGAAAAAGGAGGAGCAGGAAATATATATAACATATACGTTCCACTTCCCTATGTAGCAAACAGGAGGAGAGAGGAGATACAATAGGCCATAGTCACAATAATCAGGAGTGTACAACTAAGATAAGCTCAGTGGCCAAGCACCACGGGTACAAAAATGTTTATATTTTATATTAAATATACGTTCCATTTCCCTCCGTAGCAAACAGGAGGAGAGAGGACATACTATAGGCCATAGGCACAATAAGCAGGAGTGTACAACTAGGATAGTGGCCAAGCACCACGGGTACAAAAATGTTCATATTTATATTTAATTACGGGTCCTATGTTGTGAGCTATTGTAACTGATTCCAATAGTAGGTATGACAAAAACGCCTAAACGCACGAAAATCCGTCCTAGTTGCAACAAGGTTTGTATAGTAGCCAAACATAATATTGCGTTAATCTTCCTGAAACTTAATATCTATAGGTACTTAAAAATATTACAGTATCTTAAACTCATAAACGATTTATTATGGATTTATATTCTTCGTTATAGTGTAACTAGGCACCGAGCCGAACACATCAGTTAATTTTTATATAAATTTAAACATCAATATACAAAAGAACGAGTCGAATTGAGAGCCTCCTTTATTATTCATTTTATACGGTCTAGTGACTATTTCATCTTTCAATTCAGCGTATCTTACTTAGTTCACGACTGGTTCTAGGGTTCTCCTAAGTTGCTAAAGTCTACCTTCTACAACCAGTCTACCCTCGCCACCTTCTTTAGGTCAATCGTCCATTTGCGGGAGGCTTCCCACGATTTCGAACTTTGCATGCCTATAGTTACTCAAATTCTTCCTCGGATAACTCCATTATATTTATATAATATAGAATAAGATCCGATTCTTGAAAAACACAAGTTCTTTAAAGTACCTATAGCTCTCTTCATAGCCTGATTAGTAATGAGTAACTTAAAGTGATTTCTTGGTGTTTAATGGAAAGCTCTAGTTCAACAGTATAAAATATGTAGAACTACGTACCTACTCAGAATCTTCAATTTTTTTTTACCTTACCCCATTCTGTGATTTCTCCTGTGTCTTGGCCCGTCGGTGCGTTTACAAATATTAATTCCAAATACAATACCGGCTAATTACCTGCAGATCATACAAAATATTTGTTCCGTGCGGAAATCGAACCCACGACCCGGAGCGCAGCAGCCGACTGTGTCAGCCACTGCACCAACCGTGCCGTCAAATTAATTGGAAACTTGCTTCTATATGGAGTAGAAAAAAACTAAAGATGTAATGCTTATCTTTAGTAAACAGATACAATAATATACTTTCCGTAAGCGTCTAACTTGGTGTGGGGTTACCCAGCCTAGTACACACAGTTGGACAGATAAGGAACAAGCTCCGCAAGCAAGCTCACGGCGTGTCTTAACTCTCCTCTTTTATTTATTACGCGCTACGTGCCCGAAGCGAGCGATCGTTAAACCAACAATTTTTTAAAGTCAGCAAACTAATCGCCATGCAATTTCCAATCTTAATCCATGGTTATTGGCGGCATATACCTGCTTTTTAAATTTCAGAACGCAAATTTAAATTTGTTAAGTAGTTCTAATTGATAACGCGCACTGTATCTGGTATTGTCATGATTTAAAACGTCTTTGGAATTCGATTTGCGATTTATTTACGGATGGCAGTGTAAGTTCTGTACTAAGCTTTATTTACTACGTTTAATGCAAAGATGATATGACACCGGGAGTATCTGATTTGTTAGGTTGTTACCGCTTGAATTAATCATAAGTGTAACGATTGATTAAGTGCTTGTAATACATAATACCATATAACATATATAGTGGTGTGATTGTAAAATATGGAGGTAATACATTTGTATACAATATAATTCACTGTTTATAATTGTATAATGGTATATACTCGTATGACCGTTTGTCTTTATTATTGCCTACTCTTTCATTGATATGTAGTATGAAAGGGGTGCATTGACCGGGATCATTCAATAAGATTTCTTCTCTTCGGGCATTACTTTTCTATGCAGAATAAGAGCACATGTATACAAACTGGTGGTCGAGACCCACTCTCGAACTACCGCGACATTTTTCCGAGAGTCAAAACTGGCCACCGGATCATTTTCAGAACAATACGTTTAAAAGTAAATTATATGCTATTCTTATTGACCAGTTATAAAATGAGATATCCAACCTAAGATATCGCAGTACTAAACTATGTATATGTTATATTTATAATATATATTCTTCATGTTATAATTATACATCAAAACTTTAATAATATATATAAATAATAACACTACAGTAACACAAAGGATCAGTGTAATTGAGCACATGCTTAAGGGTACTGATTCGTTGCTTGTGGAGTTCACGTATCAGACTAGCACTACTTAATTTTATATATTTTAAAGTAAGACCCTCGTGGAAATTACTCCTATCACAAGTTCACAACGAAATTAGGAAATTCTTCTTCTACTTAAGTAAGTAGTAGTTGGACGTTTACGACCTAGTATGACGATAATTATGACGAAACTTGAGTAAAAACTCAATACCTAGGTTCTTAACAAAATCGTGTGCACCCTACTTTTCATCATCTCATCCCGAATACGGGATCCATAACAACTGGCAAATATAAAGACAAGCAGCGCATAAGGTATAATTTATTTACGTTCACAACAGCGGCCATATTTAAAATTCATACCATGCAAATTAGTCAAGTCCGATGCTAAAGCAATTACCCAAGCTTTGGTCCGTAAATCGAAAAATGTTTTATGTGCCAGCAACAAGTTAAGAAATAAATAAAACTTGACTCGCCGGTTTTAGATTACCTGGCGCTCGCCTCTTTTTCTTTCTATGGAGCAATGGCGTGAGTGTGAAAGAGATGAAAGATAAGACGAATTACCCGTTCGGAAACCAGTTTATCATCGGGGTCCGAAATCGTCGTTTTTTGCGAACATAGTAGGCGTCGATGGCTGCGTTTATTGTGTTCTTCGAATTTTGAGGACTCGGAATTTATGCGGTTTGTTTCATACCTACTTGTAAGAATTACCTGCTTGATTTTGGTAGCTATTATTAACTGAGGTTTTTCGTCATACAGAATAAATTTCGTAGGCGGGATGTCTCGAAGAATTATATATTTTGGCTACTCTAGTTCCTCACCGAAAATATATTTTGCAAAATGAATATATAATTGTTATCGATAAGGTAAAATGCACTGTGTGAAGCCGGCTAGGAATAGGACCACCCTGACTCATCCCGTGGGTGTCGTAAAAGGCGACTATGCGATTAGCTGGAGGATGGGCAGCAGCGTGATTCCATTACCCTTACAACTCTACTGCGATCGCCAACTCACCTGCCAAGTTGTTGTGATCTTTAGGAGCCTATGTCCAGCAGTGGACGTTTTTCGGTAGAAATGATAAGTTAAAATGGTTATTTAATGCCAAATACAGTTATCGTATCCCAACCTTGTGGTGCCGGCTCAGAATGCCACCACCCCATCTCCTCCCATGGGTGTCGTAAAAGTCGACTAAGGGATCAGCCGGAGGATGGGCAGCAGTGTCCTTGGAGTACATTAACAACTCAACTGCGATCGTCAACCCGCCTGCCAAGCGTGGCGATTATGGCAAATCCCCCCAATGAACCCACAACACATCCATATCGGTGGTTGTGGTGATCTTTGGGGGAGGCCTGTGTCCAGCAGTGGACTTCATTCGGCCGAAATTATTATTATATACAGTTATCGTCGTCTTAAAAACTGTAGCTACAAACTAAGCTCAACTTTAAAAGCGACGAAGATTAAACAGTTGGTTGATAAAGTTTTAAAATAATGGAGTTGGCGTGGCTGTTGGGGCATAGCGTGCCATCAGGCGGCTACTCGGTGCTATAAAGCAGGCGCGAGTGCGATTTACAATCGTTCAAAAGTTAGCCCGCGCGCTTGGGACAAGTTAGAGCTTTTTAATAAACGCCTACGGTGCCACACTTATTTAAAAAGTTGTGGATAGAATTTGAACTCAATCATAGCTCTGTTTGCATTTTGTTACGAAAATTTATTAATTATTTATTTATAATTCTTTTATCGTACACCAAAAAATAGTCACAGATGTTTCGAATTAAGTAAAAGTACAATAGGCAGCCTTATCGCTATCCGCGATCTCTTCCAGGGCCAGCAGTCTCAACATAGATAACCATACCGATCGCTAAATATTAACGAAAAAAATTGTAAACCATTTGCTGGCACTTACGAATAGTCAGAAAAGAAAGCTATGTTAGATTAATGCATGCCAATGTGCGGGATAAATACCACATATTTATGTATAATGATATTAATTGCCTTACAATAAGATTTCTATAGCAGTCAAGATCTGACCAGTTCCGACAGAGGGCACCCGTTCACGGGCATAACGTATGCATCAGCATAGTTCAGCTCAAGCATAATGCAAAGAACTTAACCACCCAACACATAACGCTACCCTCAGCAAGATATTTTAGTGAGCATGACAGACTCATACTGCCAGGCTGATGTATATGTTATTACATTAGTGGCTACATAATGCTCACATTCACAATAATTAATAATTTAATTGTGTAATTAAACAAAAGAGTAAGTTATTATACTATATTGAAAATTAATATTATAAATAATAATCTAATTAATTAATAATATCATTATTATACTGATGTCACAAATATGATCCGATATGATTTTTAGACATGTATAAAATATTTTGAGTTGTTTTAGTGAATGCAGTAGGTATAATATTAATTTCAATTTAGGCTACATACAATGTAGTCATGTCAATCCATGCAACCAATTAGAAAGCGCCAGCGCCGAATGAGGCCCCCATTGCAGCTTAGAGTCTACTGTAATGCCCAGGAAGACAGTCAACTGTCCTCAAAGGTAACTTCAAAGTCACCAGACCTCATTTTTTTCCGTCCACTAACATTTTCGTTTATTTGGATTAAATTTGGTAGAGAGAACTTGATACATTTGGTTTTCCCCGCATTTAAAAGAAGATTATTGACAGAAAACCAATTGAATATTAAATTTAGTGTAGTTTGGGATTCTACAAGATCCCTGACCTTCCTATTTACTTTAAATATTAATTATGTGTCATATCACATATATAAAATTACCATGTTCGATGTGTTATTGTCATTCAACCAGACCCAGAATTGATCCCTGGGGAACTCCCATATTAACAAGTGAACCTACAGAAGTGACATTTCCAGTAGCCACCTCTTGTTTCCGTTTTGACAGATAGGATTTTACAAGATCGATAGTTCTACCTCGAATACCGTAATATTTCAGCTTCAAAATGTGTGTCTGATGATCCACGCAGTCAAATGCCTTAGACAGGTCACTCCTAAAGCATCCAGTAACCCCCTCCCAGGCCCCAAACATATGTTTAATTAGGGTAGATCCAGCATCCCTTGTGCATCGTCCTCTTGTGAAGCCAAAGTCTTTGTCATGTAGCATCTCATGTCTGTCAAAGTGAGCTAGCATTTGATTTAATATTGGTTTTTCAAATATTTTGCTTAGGGCTGACAGCTCCTATAAATAGAAGGATTGTTTGAGTAACTGCCTTTAATACCTATGATATCTATAGCTATAATAAAAGAGACTACCAATTATGGTTAAATTCGGATTGTTAGGACTTTTTACCGATTTTCGTTGTAAAGCGATCGCTAAATAATGTCGAAAACATTCAGTTGCCGTAACGATGTTTATGATAAATGCAAGTCTCTACAGCTGAGAGACCTAGCAAAGTCGTTCATTATCTTGTCATTCCGACGCACCCCCTCCTTCTCCGAACGGAATCGGCTCCCGACGTCGGTCTCGGTACGCAACTGATGGAATCGCCGCGGCTGGCACGACACTATTTTTCATTTTAATGCTCAATATTAATGCAGAGATACCTACAGAAACCATGTAGGCTTTATCTTCAAAACTTATTTTTTACTTGTAGGTTTTACAGTTTCTGAGCATTATTAATTTAATTGATTCAATATGTAAGGAAATGAAAGTCGGCTTCTTTGCAACACATCAAGTCATAAAACTTTGCGAAAAAGTTCGTTACGTTACCGATAACAATCAAAAGCTTTGACCGTAGAGACTACCAATTATCGTTATAACAAGATCGTTAGGACTTGGGACTGATTTTCGTCGTAAACCGATCGCTATCAATATCGAGACTGTAGGCCCAGGCAACCTTAGCATGGAAAATGGTAGATAGAAGTAATTATGAGGTAGTCTGGGGTGTAACTATCCTGTATACATAACATTATTATGTACTACACTAAATACATAAAAACTAAATAAATAAGAACTAAAAAGATAATAACCATTTAAACAACCTATGTGAATATGATTATGAATATGAACTTATGAATATGATAAAAACAAAATATATTTTATGCAAAAGCTAAAGCAAGTCAAAATGGAATAGTAGAATTTAAAGCGACAAATCATCATTTCGGCCGAATGAAGTCCACTGCTGGACACAGGCCTCCCCCAAAGATCACCACAACCACCGATATGGATGTGTTGTGAGCACATTGGGGGGTTTTGCCATAATCGCCACGCTTGGCAGGCGGGTTGGCGATCGCAGTTGAGCTGTTAATGTACTCGAAGGACGCTGCTGCCCATCCTCCAGCTAATCCCTTAGTCGACTTTTACGACACCCATGGGAGGAAATGGGGTGGGGGCATTCTGAGCCGGCACCACACGGCACAGCGACAAATAATGATCCTAAAAAATCTACATAAATGATAAACTTATGTAGTTTTTTTGGAATAGACAACAATGCTTTATTTTTGGGTGTTTGAGGGCTACTTGTGAACTTGTATCGTTAAAATACACCTAATTATATAATAATAATAAGTGTAGATGCATTTTACTATACATATTTTAGTACCATAATTCTTTTTTACTGTTTTTATATTTCCTGAACTTATTTTATGCTATAGGTATCATCATTTCGGCCGAATGAACTCCACTGCTGGACACAGGCCTCCCGTAAAGATCACCGCAACGGCCGATATGGGTGTGTTGTGAGGTCATTAGAGGTTTTGCCATAATCACCACGCTTGGCAGACGGGTTGGCAATCGCAGTTGAGCTGTCAATGTACTCGAAGGACGCTGCTGCCCATCCTCCGGTTAATCCCTTAGTCGACTTTTACGACACCCACGGGAGGAGATGGGGTGGTGGTATTCTGAGCCGGCACCACACGGCACAGCCGGCACCAGACGGCATAGGTATACTTATATCTAATTTAAAAATAGAGTAAGCTACAAATAACAACATAACATTTATTCAACTGTATTGGTTCTAGATGTTATGTTTTATTTCAGAATAAATATTCTTTACTTATTAAAAAAGATGTTTTATTTTCAAGATTACTTATTGCTTTTACGTTTTCTTATATGACAGGTCTTAAAAACAAATATGTTGCAAATAGTGTTCAACTTATGTTTGAACATTAAGGTGATTAATCAACTAAACTTGTTGATACTTCTTCTACATTAAGTAGAAAAAAAATTAAGTTTATGAATGAAATCGTGGCCACTTAAATGATGCGTTTATGCTCGTGATTCTCAATCTAGTTCTTCTTCTGATTGAAGGTCAAATATATTTTTTTTTATGCAAAGAAATATCACTCTCTATAAATATAGAAAGAGAACCTAGCCAACTTATCAATGAACAGATAATAATCGTCACACTTGACAAACAAGTTGGCGATCGCAGTTGGGTTATATATGTACTTGAAGGATGCTGCTGCCTATCCTCCGGCTAATCCCATAGTCGCCTTTATCTTTTCACTTTCACAGGATGAGATGAGGCGGTGATATTTTTAGGTCTTGTCACGCTAACGGCAAGGTATAAGTGGAAAGAACGCGCCTCGTGACTTGTGATGTCAGTATAACAAGTCATGTCTTGCATCATCGTTTTATTAATCGAGGTTGGTTATTATTTTTGTTTATCTCACATGCAAAACTGCTGGCCACTTCTTGATTACAATAAAAATTTATAGTAGCTTGAATGTCTTGAACTTTATCTCAAATAACCGATGTAAAGACAAGTGAGTATTAAGTTAATGTATGTCCAATCAGTGGTAACAAGATAAGCACCCATTATACTTTAGGAGGCTTTCTCTTATTATACACCTACTGCCTCACTGTTTCCCATGAAAGTCTTAAGCTTTACAGGTAACTTATGTTAACAAGATAAGATGCACTTACATCAGAATTAGGTCCCTTTCGAAGTGGATAGAAATGTAGAGCGTTTCCACAGATTATGTAATTAGGTAACTAAAAGGTAAAAAATATGTATATGTGTATATAATAATTTGGATAAATTAAGGATTTTTCAAATGTCAATAACCGCAGCACGCGAGACACAATCGATTTGTTATTATGTCTGGCATTATGACAGTTAATGAGGTAAAAGGCCTTGGTTCCAAGTGTGTGTTGAAAGTTTTACATTAGGTATATAACAATTTGGAAAGCGCGACATTTGTTGTGTCATAGGAAAGGCAAAACGCTTAACGAAATTCCATGTGGGGTCCAGATTAAGAATACAGCACCACGCCATCTCCTCCTGTGGATGTCGTAAAAGGTGACTAAGGGGATAACTCACTAACAGCATTATTTCTGTGGAACAGCAGCTATTCTGCACTCACCAACCTGCCTGCCGAGCATGGCACTGGAAAATTCCCTCAAAATTACGACACACGGCATATTTCCGGTCGTCAATGGGGGCGGTCTTTGTTCAGCAGTGGACGTCTTTTGGCTGATATGATGATGTTTTATGAATTGCATGACAAAAATGACCACCGTGTCAAGACTTTAGCGCTTGGTTGGTTCTCAAACAATTAAATTCAACCGAGGTAATAAAGCAGGATAATACGTAATTAACTGCATTATAGAATAATAAATACCATCCTTAAAAAAGTCAATAGACTCATGACAAATAAAATGACAAAGCATTTCGATAACATTACAGTAAATGCTTAATGAATTCTATGTTTTTGCCACAATTTACTGGACTTCACAAGTGCGATCACCTGCTACAAAAGAAGCTAATTAATATAGCACACGTGATACATACATAATGATTTCTTTTTTGCTGGCCTTACTTCGTGTCGTTCGTACTTACTTTGTTTTCAGTACCTGTAAATAAAAAAAATACAGTATTACCAAACTATATTATTAATTTATCTGTCACAATCCATGTTAATTTGTACTGCAGTGAACCATTTGACCTGAAAATTGAGCTTTAATTCGTACACGTCAACCAATAAACTGTAGGCGCCAAATCGGGAAATGAACTGACTGTAACCAACATAAATCAGCTTAACCTATACAACAACAATTACAATTTACAACGACAAAAACAGAAAGTGAGTTTCATTCAGCTTAAATAAAACATGGCTCTCATATATTTCGGAAACAAAAACTCTTTGGCTTGTACTTTTCGACTCGCATAGACAAACTGTCAACCGTAGTATTTTATAATAGCTAAAAACAATGGACGATAACTAATTATGGGTTTGGTAATAAAATATAGTGACAATATTGAATTTATGTACAAATCATCAGGATACCAACAAGCCGGGAGGCCATGTAGGGACGTGCTTAAGTAATTATGAGCAGTTGTCTTTTTGTCGGAGGTGACTAAATACTTACAGGTAAACTGATGCTTTTTACCTTTATAGGTAATGTGGGGATAGGACGTAGCTGGCTTTATTCGATATTCAAATATGTTTGGGTGAGAAAACTTGATTTTATTTGATTACATTAGCTTCATTTATAAGTCCAGCCAGTAACGTCTGTGGTTAGATCAAGCGCAGACGCGCTTGGGCACTCTGTTTTACAGATATGTAGTGATAACTAGAGAATGGCTTTTAGTTCTCTTTAAAGGAACCTCCTTAGGCCATAGTTATGTAGATGCTATTAACACAGGACCGAGGAAGGCAAATAGTGTAAACACAAGCTACACTTTCACTGGGATACCACAATTAAAATCTACACACTCAATTTGGTTATGGATATGATGATCTGATCCAAAACAATTTCCTTCGACAAACGCGTATAATATCGTTTTCAATTAACAACTGTGCGACGTGCGTTCAGTATCAGCATTTTTTATATAGCTACACTATCCATGTAAATCCTTGGTAAAATATATATTTATATGAATAGTGTAGGTATATGACTAAGATTGAAGACGGAAGTAGAACAAAGGCGGTCACAGAATGGTGACCTATGGGCGCTAGATGGCCGAGAGGCAGTCTACCCGCCAGATGGTCAGACAACTTCGACATATTACCGACTACCACCGAACGAAAGCGGCATATAACAAGAAAGACTGGAGTATTAAAGTGGAGGCCAATACTCAACACTGCACAATGGTTGATAGGATGATTCATATAAAAATATTTACCTATATTTTTACATTAGCATTTTATTTTCACAGAAAAATCTTTACGTTCTCGTTCTGTACGGTTTCGTTAAGCGGTGAATCAATGGGCGCAGACACGCTATCGGCATTTCTCGAATGTTTCCACTTCTTTTGAAACGGCCGCTTCAAGTTTCAACTTTATCTGACTTAACGGGAAACTGGTCCCGCTTTTTACCAACTTTTTCAAGTACGGAGCCAAGAAATCAGCGTGACGTATTGACTATTCCTATATTGTTCAAGTGAAAAGTAAATGACACGGCCATGCGGTGTTACCTTCTTATTTTCAAAATCAAGTAATGGAATATTGTTTATTACTTGATAACTAGATTTCATGGCAGATGTGTTCTATTATGAGCTCATCAGACCAGGTGACGATTTAACAATAAGAATCTATTATAATATGAATACATTTGACTAAGTTACTATCTAGAACCCAGAAAATAGATAACTGGTTAAACCTAGGGGTATCAATTCTTTTTCGTCTATGTCATTGATTTAGCTAAAAATGTATACTATATATATTATAATAAAGCTGAAGTTTGTTTGTTTGTGTTAAATGTTAGCTTAACACAAATTCAATCAATCAATTTCAAAATCTTAAATCTAAATATTATGGGTTAAATTGGTTATTAACTTCAGCCGTACGTAGATGACGAAATATTTATTACACATCACATAGTAGTTAATTGCAAAATTTTCAAATTGACGGTTTATGTAAATAATATTTATTTTTATCCAAAATCTGTATTTATTGTGCATCCAATGATGATACGGCGCTCCATGCCTGTGGGTTTAAACACTACCCACTAGGTGTAATAGGATTCCATCATTTGCATTGGCAGCATCCAGTTGTACACGTACAACCTTACCGCAATCCTCAATCTCTAAACTAACGTATCAAGCTACAGGATAGCTTACCGCCCACTGTATTTACTCTTGAGCTTTTACGCTACGCTTGTTGCGTAGCTCCGACCAAAGATTTATTATTTCGAAAGTTACGACAGCCATTTTCAAGTCCGATAAGGCAACTGTTTAAGTAGGCCTCGCTGGGTCACAGTTGATCCTCGTGGAAACACCACCGTCAATTACAGGTTAACTATGTTTTGATTGACCGTGGACGATTACAATTTCTCGCTTGTTTTTATCAGTAATTTGAATAACTTCACCATGTGAGAGCCTACTTTTAATGGCTGTAATCATCAATACTGGACTCATTATTACTGATAAAACCATGAAGCGATTGGGGTTACGGTAGTAATGGGTTAAATTCGTTACGTAATGTTCGAATTATGAATTTAACCTATAATCCATTGGTACTATTAACTATTGTATTTCTATAATTAAGTAATTATTTTAACTTTTCAATTAATTAGCTTATTGATTAACGGAGGAATAAAATTAATAGTTTTAAATAATTATGTTGATACGTGTTGTAGTACCTATTTGTAGTCATTAGTAAATGGACACGTTTTGCATATGATTTGATTAAATTATTAGTGTAATAATTATTCATACCATCATCATTTCAGCGGAATAAAGCCCACTGCTGGACACAAGCCTCCCCCATAGATCACCACAACGACCGGTCTGGATGTGTTGCAGGCTCATTGTTAACGTACTCGAAGGATGCTGTTGCTCATCCTCCGCCTTTGCCGTGTGGTGCCGGCTCAGAATACCACCACCCCATTTCCTCCCGTGGGTGTCGTAAAAGTCGACTAAGGGATTAGCCGGAGGATGGGCAGCAGCGTCTTTCGAGTACATTAACGAACTTAACTGCGATCGCCAACACGTCTGCCAAGCGTGGCGATTATGGCAAAACCCCCCAATGAGCCCACAACACACCCATATCGGTCGTTGTGGTGATCTTTGCAGGAGGCCTGTGTCCAGCAGTGGACTTTATTCGGCCGAAATGAATGAATGAATCCTCCGCCTAATCTAATGCCATTCACGAAACCCAGAGAATTAGATTAGTTGGTGGTATTCGTAGCCGGCACCACAGGGCTAATAATAATACAAAATAAAACTGGAGTCGGTATTGTTTTCCAAATTGACTAATCCGTTCCATACAGAAACAATAAAAAGAAAGCTTCAAATTTCATAAACCAACCATACAATTAACATTTTCATAAAGAAACAACACAAAATCAAGTGTGATCGTATAGAGTGGTTACGTTAACATTTCATTCTGCAGTATGTGTGTATTTGTAATCTTTAACATTGATTTTCTCTAAAAGAATCGACTTTTCTTTGGACTACTTGGTTGCTGATGGAACTGACCCATCAGTATATTTTTATAACCTGTAGGAACTGATGACCATCTGTAACACTAGAGCAATCAAAGCAAATAGAGTATTGCCGAACTTTACTAGACGAGCTTGTGGAAAATAGAACGCCGAAAAAAGTTAAGATGTTTGGTACTCAAACGTAAAACGCAGCAACATAATGTTAAATCTTTACGCTGTCAAATTTGAATTCATTTTACTTCCTTGATAGAGGGAGCTAATTTTCAAGCTGGATTCTACTATTGCCTACGAAGATCTTTTGCTTATCCTTTGAAATCAGTCTCCAATAATTGCCAATAATTTCAAGACAACGGCACGCACACACACACACACACACATATCGAACTCATAAACGTCCACTGATGAAAATGGGCCTCCCAATGACCACTACAATGAGTGGCCATGGGGAATATTGCCATAATCACCACACTTGGCAGGTAGATTGCGAATCGCAGTAGGTTGTTATTGGCACACGGCAGGATGCTGCTGCCTATCTATTTGATATCATCCCTTAGCCACCCTTTTCGACACCCATGGATGGAGAGGGGTAGTCAGTCCTTTGTCGGGAACCACACGAAATTCGGATGTAAGCGATAGGATTGTGAAAACACAAACAGACTTTATCATCATTTTCCTGCCCTGGTCGCAATTTACTTGGGGTCGGTGCAACATGTTCTTCTCTTCCATTCTTTCCAATCAGCTGTCACCTCATGGTTTGCCCTCTTTTTGCTTCATATACTCACTCACAATCCACCGATCATTTCTATGGTTACTCTTTCGCCCTCCATCCATCAATCAACATTCACATTCATCACTTTTTTAGTCACATACCTTTCATCCCTCCTCATCACATTCTAACTCCTTTGGTTTCTTTAAATTTCGATTTACGTTTCAGTCACTGGCACAAATTTCAAACTCCCTCTAATATACTTATTTTTTACTTTATCCAATCGTATCCGGACATCCATCTCACACAAATAAACATGCTACATGAATAATTACGACAACATTTTATACACAGTTATCTCAAACAATTAAAACCCAATCCATGACTTACTAAACTTACATACCAATATGTACATACCTACACTAATATTATGCAACGACAACGCTTGTTTCATTACGCAAATTAATACAACAAGTATACATGACACAGAGATAATTAGCACTGCATCTAATTGAGGTGCTTTTAATATTCAATTAACTAGACAACTAAGTAAGACTACGGCGTCTTTATTTTGAGGAATGATTTGTTTGTATTAACTCTTTGGATTTCGGATTACAGATATGTCTGTTTTTTTTTTGTGTTAAATGTGATCGTAACACAACGACGGATGAGTTTCAAAATCTTAAATCTGAAGATTTTTGATTAGATACACTTCAGCCAGTTGTTAAAACCAGAGCATTGGGCACAGCGCCCCTTCTGTGGAAGCAGCAGCCATACTACGCTTAGCAAACCGCCTGCCAAGCGGGGTCATCATCATCATTTCGGCCCAATAAAGTCCACTGCTGGACACACGCCATACACCGTTATCGGTGTATTGTGTGCTCATTGGGGGGTGTTGCCATAATCGCCACGCTTGGCAGGCGGGTTGGCGATCGCAGTTGAGTTGTTAATGTATTCGATGGAAGCTGCTGCCCATCCTCCGCCTAGTCCCTTAGTCGGCTTTTACGACACCCACGGGATGAGATGGGTTGGTGTTATTCGTAGCCGGCAACACACGGCCAAGCGGGGTGAGTTCGGGCAAATTTCACCATTAATATGACGACACAATTTGTTTTGGCCATCTGTTGGGTAGGCTTTTTTCAGCAGTGAACGTCCTTTATAGCTGCCTATGTAATGTTGCCTATGTAAATACCATACTAGTTTGTTTATTTTAAAACCATTTTTTTATTTTAATGATCTTTTAAGATAAATGAAGCGTACAATCGAGAATAGCTGGTAAGAAATTCAAAAGTACTCTTTGCAAATAATTTAGAATATTGATTAGTACATAATGACAAGTTCGGTATGTGAAAACAATGTGGATGAAGATGTCGTGGTTATGTCTAGGCAATTATTGATAAAAAAAATTTTTTTAAAACGTTGCCCCACTCTAGGATTGATCCTGTGTCGTGGGTGCGTTTACAGACATGAATTCCACATACAATACACCCAGGCCCGGAACAACTACCTGCAGATCATACAAATATTTGTTCCGTGTGGGAATCGAACCCACGACCTGGAGCCAGCCGACTGTATCAGCCACTGCACCAACCGTGCCGCATATTCACACCATATAACTCTTTATAGGGTCTAGGACACCGACACAAGACGCCACAACCCTCGGAATGTTCAGTAAGGGTTATACATTCTCGAACCACAACACAATGATCATGTGTACGAACTCCTTATATTTACAAAATGTAGAATGCTAATAAATTATATAAAATAAGATGTTTTTAAATGACGTGTTTTATAACTTCGTCTAATGGTACGATAAACTAACATAAATAGCGGCAGTAAACATCAGCATAATTTAATGGACAACACTATTTTATTCATAACTAATCTCCAATTAACGTATAAATCAGCTTTTAAAGTAATCATTCGTCATTAAACCGGAGTTTTATATCCCCATTAATTACTTAATAGGCAGTAAATATAACACCCGGCTGTGATATAATCATTTCATATCAACATTAGTAATTAAATCGTTTACACTTTTATCCAGATACCAAATGAACCGATAAAAGTGAAATTATAAGGAAAACGTTTCAACTTAAATATTTACTGTGCGGTGCCCAGAATAGCACCAACCTATCTCATCCTGTCGGTGTCGTAAAAAGCAACTAAGGGATTAGTCCTAGTCAGAGGATGAGCAGCAGCGTCCTTTGAGTACATTTACAATTTAACTGCGATCGCCAACCCGCCTGCCAAGTATGGCGATTATGGCAAAACCGCCCAATTAACACACAACACAATCCCAAATCAGTGGTTGTGGTGATCTTTAGGAGCGGCCTTTGTCCAGCAGTGGACGACTTCTTTCGGCTGAAATTATGAGACCTGAAAATATTTTGCTGAGAATTAATTGTAATAGTCTATTAAACTCGTCGAATTAATTGTAATAGTTTTAAACAATGTTTTATTTTATCTTAAAAATGATTTAAACATATTTTAGGTTGGACACAAAAATTTGTACGCATTTTTTTATGGATTGGGGTAATTTTATTCTAAATATAAAAAGAACCATATTTATTTTAACCACTGTAATACTTTTCAGGGTTCCGAAAGTCCGAATGAAAAATCTGCGGAGCCCTTATAGGATCACTCGTGTGTCTGTCTGTCTGTGCGTCTGTCATAGCCAATTTGCTTCGAATCTACTTCACCGATTAAGTTGAAATTTGGTGCACATTCTCTACGACCCAAATACGAACGTGAAAATTAAATAAATGAATTTAAATATTTATAACACTTTTGCGAGGCAAATATGGTTTTTTAAAGTTGCATACTGTACCGTGTTACATATCAAATAGAGTTGTTGCGAGGGTCTCATTTTTTATAAATCGGAAATAGTAAGTTTTAACGTTATATTTAAGTTAAGTTAGCCTTTTCTCCTGAAACTACTGAGCCTAAAATTTTGAAAGATATATATAACATAAGTCTTTACTGATATTGGCAATTTTTTTTTCCACAATTGATGTTGGCATTGGTAAGAAAATCTATAAGAAGTCTATGGTCTTAAAATAACAATAACAATCTTTCAATATTTTGGATACAAACTTGCATTAGCTGGAATTTACGGGAAAACATGTTTTTCAACTACAGTGTTGTTTATAAATTATTGTTACAAGACAATTCAAAAATAGACAATATATCCAGAAACTCCACTTTAAAAAAAATATGTGTAAGACTTAAAAAACATGGCAGTTAGCATACCATCGTACGAAACCCTGTCTATGCGAGTTCAACTCGCATTTTATTTAACAATGGAAAAACTGGTTACAACTTCCTCATTTACGTGCACTTTTTCTAATGCGTGATGTCTCGATGGAGAAGTAAATAAACCTTTAAATAAATCAGGGTATTGGTTCATCATCAACACATCTGCTCGTAAAAATTCGACGTTATCCATGGATCTCTTATGCAACCTTTTAAAGTCTTTGTTTTTGTTCGAAAATTCTTTACAACTTTCGGTTCGAAAACAGTGTTTACGAATTCAAGAAACGCAGAAAAATATTTTATTATTTTCAGGCAATCACAGCTAAGGTAGGGATCCCAACGACACGATGAGGCTTATACGAAAATTATTCATGGGTGTCTGTAACCGCGAAAGCCTCTCGCCATGACGCCGGATAAACTCACGGATGAATACATTTAAATAGTAAACGCGACACTACGTTGGATTTACAACAGTATAATGCAGCGGGGTACATAAGTCCCATTACTCATGGATATAACTCGTAGTGTTATAAATATGGCGCACTGACATGCTTTAGAGTCCCGCTGGCCGTTACTTTGTGGGCACAAAAGGGTTTGTTAGTAGAACCTATGAAGTATTGCTTTCTTGTTTGCCCACGCGCACGAATAGAAGCCAGCTATTGTACTAGCCTACCCAGGTAATCTTAGATGTTACTATACTACCTATCTAGACTAGGTACTTTGGGTAGACGAATACAGTGGGTGTGCACTCTGCATCGCAAAGTAGGTGTGGCTGTTTGCTTTCGTGAGAAAATATAACTTTGGAATAACGTTTTCGTCGTAAACATTTAAGTAAATTTTCCAAGTGCATCGTTACTAGGCAATATCTGTACATCAAAATGATATTGTTATATGTACATATAGTGATTCAACAGTAACGGGTCTATTCGTGCACAGATTAATAACAAAATAAAATTTTCTCGACGTTTCGATCAAGTTGTATTGACCGTGGTCACAAGTAGACAAATTATTTTGATATTAATCTGTACGCGAATAGGGGTCTGTACCATACTATACTGTCGAATCATATATTCAATTCGTGAAAGATTAAGAATGTATATGTTATGTTCAAAATTTCGATTGTTCGCTACATCTTTTGTAGGTGGAAACTACCAAAATCGGAATAAATACCATCATTTCAGCCGAATAATCCAGGCCTCCTGCACAGTTCGCCACTACGACCGACCTGGGTGCGTTGTGTGCTTATTGAGATGTTTTGCCATAATCGCCACGCTTGAGAGGCGAGTTAACGATCGCAGTTGAGTTATTAATTTACTCGAAGGACGCTGTTACCCATCCTCCAGCTAATCCCATAGTCACCTTTTACGACACCCACGGTGTGAGTTGGTGTTCTTCGAGCCGGCATCACACGGCTTCGTATTAGACACTAATTATTTATTTAAGCAGAAATTTGTTAGGATTTTCTTAAATTCGTGTCATATTTCGAACAGCATATAATTGCACCAGACCTACATAAATGCGTTTAATTAAACAAACTCGAATGCCAAATAGACACACAAACACATAACTTGCCGCACGCCTGCTTCAGTCCAACCTTCATTTGGCAACATACGCGAGATTGACGCCATTAAGAATATGAAACATTGCTTTTGGCAACCAAACCTCATTATACGAGCAGCTACATATATTTCACACACCCTGACATTTTAACGCTTTTACAATGTATGTGCACCAAGATTGAAAGTTGTGACATCGAATCGTATTGACCCCAATGACTTGCATATTATCGATGGACTTTTCGAAGATTTCGATTAAATTCATGGCTTGTTGGTACCTGATGGTTCGTTAATGTTACGATAGGGAATTGTTATAATGTCTGAATGCTGGAGAAAATGCATAACATACTTATTAATCCTAATAGACTGAGTGCAGAGCACATGCAACCAAACACTTCATGTATTAGTATCATCATCATCATTTCGGAATAAAGTCCACTGCTGGACACAGGCCTCTCTCAAAGATCACCACACGACCGATATCGGTGTGCTATGTGCTCATTGGGGGGTTTTGTCATAATCGCCACGATTAGCACGGGGTGGAGATCGCAGTTGAATTGTTAATGTATTTGATGGATGCTGCTGCCCATCCTCCGGCTAATCCCTTAGTCGCCTTTTACGACACCCACGGGATGAAATGGGTTGGTGATATTTGTAGCCGGTACCACATGGCAAATCATGGCATGGATATATTAATATCCCCGTGGAGGAGGAGGAGGTGGAGTGGTGCTATATTCTTAATCCAATTGGAGTCTGCATTAAGAATATAGCACCACTCCACCTCCTCCCGTGGATGTCGTAAAAAGCTACTAAGGGACTTTAAGCCAGAGGAATGAGCAGCAGCTTCCCTTCTGTGAAATAGCAGCCATTCTGCGCTCTCCAACCCGCCTGTCAGGCGTGATGAGTATTGGCAAATTCCCCCCAAAATGATGACACTATTGTGGAAATCTATGGGGGAGGCCTTTGTTCAGCAGTGGACGTCTATTAGGTCGATATGATTTTAGTATCAATTCAAATAAATTGAAAGAGACTAAGAGTAAAGAAAGTCAACGGTTTCTACCATCCACATTTATCTAAGTAGGAACATTGTCGAAAATGGAACACTGTTTGATTTAACACAGCTAAAAATGGAAATACAATTCTGTATAATAAACACGTTGTCGTCACAAAAATCAAAGGCTTTATGACCATGAAACACAAACTGAACATTTCAGAACCATAATAATGAAAACAAATCTCTCTAATGACGTACTTCTTAGGGAAACGACTGAGTTTATATAGTTTATATAGCCGTCCTTCACTAAAAAACATTTACGGGGGTATAATGTGCTGTGCTAAACATGGAAATATAACCAGAGTACAGACGACCGATGAATTAATAATCAATCTCTATTTTTGATGACCTACAAAAACTATAATTCTCCATTTGAATGTTTCATTACTCCATTCGTTCCATTCATTTCACCGACATTCAGTCGGGTAGACGGCAAATTTTTGTAGGACCTATCATTTCCCCCGGGAAGACGGTGGTGCGCAGCACAGCGCATAGTGAGGCTTCGGGAGGATCCTTCCCCCCGATATGTGCCTCGGGAGTGTCCTTTTTACAGTCGCCTCCCGACCTCTAGAGGGGTGACTGCTTTACAGTTATCCCCTCCGAGATATGCATAAAGGCGTGGCACCTGTTGGCGGCTCTAGCTTAATTGTATCGAGAACCTAGAGCCTCCCTTAGGTACTGTAGAGCCGGTAGGTTTTAGCCGATAGGAGTCCAGCATTCACAGTCTGCGGCGCAAAGTGGCTATACGGATCGCACAAGGATATCGAACTGTGTCCTACGAGGTGGCAACTCTCCTGGCGCGTTTTTCGCCTTTCGACATCCTGGCGGAGGTGGATACGTGGGTCTACGATCAGACACGCTCCTTCCGCCAGAGCGGCGAAGGTACGCCTCTAGGGGCATTAGATAGGCTGAGGTGGCTAGCTCGGCTGCGCGTACTTGGAAAGTGGCGCCACCGCCTGCGGATGCAATTTGCGACCAAGTGTGTCATGGAGGCCGTCCTGCCGCTCTTTGGAGCCTGGCTCAGGATGAGCGAGCGCGTCACCTACCATCTAACGCAGGGGTTCACCGAACACGGTTGTTTCGGTGCGTACCTGCGCAGGACAGGACGCGAGGCCACGGCACAATGCCACCATTGTGATAGCGATTAGGATACCGCACAGCACACGCACGAGGTGTGCCCTTTGTGTGTGCCCGCCTGAAACCCCCTGCCGTCGCTATAAGGCCGGGGGTTTCTGGGTTCGCGGGTGCGTAGGTTGGGGAATCTACGTGCCCACACCGAGTGACCCACGAAAAGACGGTGGCGCACCGGTGGGCACGCGCCGCCGTGTACGCGTATGCGCGGCACAGCACAGCGCACAGGGACGTTTCTGGGGATCCTTTTCAATCCCCCTGTGGGGGTAACTGCGTTACAGTCACACTCTCCGAGATGTGCCTATGGGCGTGGCACCAGTGGGCGACTCTAGGGTGATCATACGAGGACCTGGAGCCCCCCTTAGGTGCAGAAGATGACCATCCCAGTGATTTTAGCCAGTAGGAATACGGCATGGCCCTCCATCCTTCCCCACGGCGGAGGAAGTTCATGTAGAATTTCCACTGGGCCCAATAAAATAAAAAAAGGTAAATTTACTGGTGGTAGGTTATTGCAAGAGTCAGGCTAGGTAGGTCATACCACAATGCCATACATTCCGCTGCCAGCAGTGGTGTTTAAACTATAGACATTACTATGTTCCAGTTTGAAGAGTACTGTTATTAGTGAAATTACTCAGCATAAGAGACTAAATAACTAATGTCTCGAGGTGACGAGCGCAATGTGGTGCATTAAAATTATTATGGGAAGGCGTGATGTTTACCACCAGCCGAATGATATAGACGTGTCAACATAAGATGGTATTTAAAAAAAAATCAGATGATCGGCCAACTGTCGTCGGTCGTATTCGTTCTACCTAAAACTTGAAGAAGCGAATTTCCTCGCTCCATTTATGTGTCTATCAGCGGTTTGTTTGCCAAAGAAACAGAAGTAAGATCATTTTGTAATTAAAGTCAAGGGCCCTTTGATCTGGACACCTTAATTGTTCATGAATGTATGACGCTCGTGCGTTCAACATACCCCTCTTGAAACGGCGGACGTGAGGTATGGACGCAGGCGGGATTAATATGAGCTTTATGGTGTGTGTAATTGATGGAATCCTGTGAAACTGGTTCTGAGAACGGTAGCTTGTAAATGATCAAGTTATTATTCTTGAATGATGATGGTAATTAGGGTTATCGTAATTAAAGACTTTATAGGTAAAATATAGGTAGATAGGATCTATGGGTAAAATAAACTGACAAAATTTCAAATCAAAATTCAAGTATTTTTTATAAAAGTAGGGCAAGTTTTATGGAAATGCAGTCATGTTCCCCATGTTCTATAATTAAGCATAGTTTAAAATCATGTTATAATGGATGAAGTTTCTACGTAAAGTAATATACACACGTTATTATTCTATTACGGTTACAAACGACTTGTCCGGGATCATTTCAAGAGGACGGCAGCAGAATCCTCCTTAAGCATTGATATCGCAAATCCTTCTACAATCACCATTTCTTTTTTCAAGCATGCTACGTCTGCTTCTTCTTTCGAGTAGATAGTAGCCAACCTTGCGTCAGAGTTCTTCAAGCCGCCTGCAAAAAACAACCAGGATCAACGATTTTACGTGCCTTACGAAGCATGGAGACGCTCACTTCATATACCACTTTGTGGTCACCCATCCACAGACTGACCCCGCCAATCGTCACTTCACCGCATCGATCGTCTATACATCAGTAAGTACAACTAGATATGAGCGTGATATTTTAATGTCCATTAATTAAAGAAAACAAAATGTTTATGCAAAATGGAAATATGAATAGTCCTTTTAAAGATTGACGTATTAATTAAAAAATTATATCCATTTTCGGTCGCCCTTAACAAATTCCCTAGCATAAACTAAGAACAAAAACCCTCAGCAATGTAAGAAAACCTAGAAGAATGTGATTTATTAGTGATGGTAAATTACCGCTTCCGTAAGTAGTTAGTACCCTACTGGGTACTTATCCATGAGCACTACTAGTTTTTTGAGATGCCTATCGGCTGAGTAGATTAAAATAAAGTTATTTCTCGACGTCATTTTAAATTAAATCCTCGCAACGAGACGTGTCCTTTGCATTTGTTAAGTCTAGGGCCACTCCCTCTTCAACCTTTGCTCAAGCCGATCCATGCCGAACGAGTTGCTTTAAATATGTCGCTAAAATATAATTATTCTTGGTCCAGCTCTGTACCGAGGCCTTAGTGCGGGGCACTTGAAGCGTTACCAGCTTCGCCAAAATGCCCGATTAAACAGCAAATTATTCCTGATGTGTCTGCGAGAAGCCCAAAAAAAGCAGCTAAGGAAAAACAGGGAAGGGATGCTGTGGGACTCGAACCTCGCCTTATGGCGTTGCTAGGGGATGAAACTAGCTGAAACGGTATTATTTAATGATCTCAGGTGTATTGCTTAGTTTGCCCGGTTGGAGGCCCTTATGGCTCCACCAATTTTACTCGGTTAAGCATCGGGAGCATGCTTCCCATGAGTTGCCTGCGAGGAGCGCCGTAGAAATAACTGATTCAACCGGTCTGTATAACATTTTGAAGAGACATAAGCACAGCGTGTCATTCATATCGACTGTATCAAGATTGCCGCTAACACTTGCAAATTAAACCACACGAGTGTTCGCAAATGAAACTTGTGGAATTTATATGAACTCAGTACGGCACGTGTTTTGCGTTTATTTTGACGATTCCTCGCAAGCCACGTTCCACTTAGAATTAGTTCACACTCCAATGAATAACTATGAATATTGCTCTGATTTTAATACCTTAGTAATATCCCTTAGTAACTCTATTGAAATTATGATTTTATTAAGTTTTTGACTTGTAGCTAAACTGCTACCACGCAGAGCAGTCATCTGCGACATTAAACTGTTCTTGCCGCGATCAGACCCATCCGGATCTTAGAAAGTACGTTAAACTGTTAGTCATATGATGATCATCAGTGATAGTCGTCACGGTAGATCAAGAAGCCCGAAATATTACCCGACCAAACCTTATTTTAACGGAGAGGAGGTGACTGTACAAAAGCTGCTCTCTATCCAGGTTCCTCTCAGGGGATTGTAAAGGAGCCTCGCTATGCGCTGTGCTGCGCACACGGCTGTGCGTCACAAGAGAGTTCGCGAAAGTCACTCGGCATGAGTACGCGGATTCCCCTGCGCTCCCGTGACCCTCAAACCAGACTCAGTGATTGAGTTGCTGATGTCAGATGGCAGTCGCTACGTGTAGAATACAGGGGTGCAATTCCTTAAGCTCGAACATCCATACATCCTTGAATACAGAGTCGAAATAACGGTGTAAAACCAATTCGGTATTCGCTAAGACATGATTGAAGCTATTCACGGACACGTTGCAGAAGCTAAGCCTCGAGGACCAGTCTTAGCGAATATCAAATTGGGTTATCACCGTCATATTAATTCTGTATTCAAAGTTGTATGGATGTTTGAGCTTAGAGACTTGCACCCCTGATATTCAGCCGTATCAATATAGTTGGGAAAAGGCTAGGACCGATAGATTATTTGTTTTTATACTATTGCATCTGCATTTCTTCTTCATCTTCTTAGTAATTCGATAATGGTATTAAGGCCATAGTTTCCGTGTGGTGTCCGGATTAAGAATATAGCACCGCTCCATCTCCTCCCGTGGATGTCGTAAAAGGTGACTTAGGGACTCTAAGACAGACGGACGGGCAGCAGCGTCCCTTCTGTAGAACAGCATCCATTTTGCTCTCACCCAGTCCAGTACCAGAGAACGTGTAATTAGGGCATATTTTCAGTTAAACAGCTGTTATCATAAGTTAATCGTCTAAGGTGTGGTGTCCGTGGGGTGCTAGGTCAGGAAACCTCCACGTGCGCTCGGTGGCTGCTGGTCCCTCTTGATACGTCCGGGGGGAAGAGCAGTTGTCGGGCCGGTGCACCCTGGGCACCGGGCAATAACTACTCCACTTTTTGGAGGACCTTATTGTCCGGTGGCTAATATTCTGACAGGGACGGGCCCAATTTTTGGGCTACAGGTAGGCCGTAGACTGCTTCTCCGTTTTCGGAGGAGCACGAGCGGGCTAGCGGCGGGCTCGGTGTGCACTCACCCTGCCCCGAGCAGGTAGTGGGAGGACTCCCCTTCCCTGCCACCGTCGATATCGTAACCTCGGTTGGAGTGTCGTGGTCACGTCTCGCGGCTTCGACCGGGACCGAGGATCTTGGCTTAACCGCCCGGATCGCGAGGAAGAAGGCCTCTATAAAAAATTCCCCGAACCCAAGCTAGCGTGCGGCGAGGGGTGCATGGCTGATGGGAAGTTCAGTCGCGAGCACGCCAACCCCAGGACCGGCGGCACCTGAAGATGGGATACGCTTGCCCGGGTACAGGGGGCACTGCCCGGGTCGACCGATTATTTCCCCCATACTCGTGGGATTTACTATGAAAAAAAGTACAATTAAAACAAAGAAGGTGGAGAAAGAGAAGGTGGGAGAGACTGTGGGTTTGCTGTTGGAGTCCGACAGTGCCCAGATGGACATGGGGTCGGATGCCGGCTCTGTGTCCAGTTCGGGTGCCAGGACGCGTAGTGCGCGTAACTTGCGCGCCAATGCGCGTACGCAATGTGCGGCCGCGTTGATGCCGCGTCCGGGCACGCCGTTGCCGTCGGGTGGGGCGAGTGACTCCGAGGATTCCGTGGACCCTCGGAGCTCGCACGCCTCGCTCAACATGGTGGTGGGTGGAGAGGGCCGCAAGCGGACCCTCCCGAAGACGTCTGTGGGGTCGTCTCCTGAAGCGAAACGGTCGGCCAAAAAGGAGTCGAAAGTCGAGAGGCTGGAGAGGGAGAACGCAGAGTTGCGCTCCCAGCTCGCCAGCCTCTCGGCACAGATAGAGAGACTGACGACGGAGGTGGGTCTCCTCCGTCGTCAGGGGGATGCCCTGGTGAGCCCGAGGGATGGCAATGCTCCGGCTTTCATGCCCCCGGACGCGGTGGCCGAGCTTCGGCGTTCGATCGCCCTCGAGGTGGGGGCCATGTTGGACGCTAAGTTGGCCGCCTTGGAGGGGCGGCTCCCGCCGGAGAAGCGCTTGCGCCCACCGCTCGCGGCCGAGAAAAGGCCGATTCAATCGGGCGGAATGCAGGCTACCCAATTGGCCACATATGCTGCGGCCACTCGAGCACCGACGAGCGCGGTAATGAATGCGGCCACCCAGAACTCTTCCCCTGGGACTCAGACACAGGGGAAGAAGAAGAAGAAGGACCGCAACGCGGCGAAGGTTGCTGGAGTGGCCGACCTGCCGGCGGTGCCTGCTGCGACTGCAGCGCCCGCGGCAACCGTAACAACCGATCCGCAGGCCACAGTGGAGACCACAGAGTTTTGGTCCACTGTGGTGGGAAGGAAAGGGAAGAGGCCCCAAATCCCTAAGGCCCAGAAGTCCACCACTGCGCAAGCCACGCAGCCATCCTCTCCCAAGGAAGGCAGGAGTAAAAGGGGTGGGAAAGGAAAGGCGGGTAAAGTCAACCTCCCCAAGGTTCCTGCAACGGCCGCCATAACGGTCACCGTGCCAGAGGGCTCACCCAACAGTCGGTTGGGTGAGGTTATGGCCGAGGCCAGGAAGAGCATAAAGCTCGCTGACCTCGGCATCGGTCCCGACACGGTGACCATGAAGAGGGCAGCCAGCGGCGGAATGGTGCTGTCCGTCGCTGGTGAGGACTGCAGCGCCAAGGCTGACAGCCTGGCACGCCGTATGCGGGAGGTGCTCTCCCCCGTCTTTGCTGTGCGGATCGCACGGCCAATTAAGACGGCGGAGATGAGGGTTCGCGACCTGGACGACGCCGTCACGCCTAAAGAGGTGGCTGATGCCATCGCGGCGGCGGGCGGCTGTCAGCCCGAGGAAGTAAGGGTGGGCGACATTCGCCGCTCATCCGTGTCCTTGGGCACCGTCTGGGTGCGCTGCCCACTGGAGGCAGCAAGAAAAGTTGCGTCCGCCTCACGTGTCTGTGTGGGGTGGGCGTCGGCAAGGGTCGAGGCATTGGCGGCACGGCCCATGCAATGTTACCGATGCCTTGAACTCGGGCACGTGCGCCTCCGTTGCGCCACCCATGGGGGGGTTGACCGAAGCGACCTCTGCTTCGCTTGTGGCAGCCAGGGTCACAAGGCGAGGCAGTGTACGGCGCAGTCACAGAATTGTCCGCTATGCGCGGACTTCGGACTGCCTGCAGGGCATAGGCTGAGTAGCAAGACATGTGCTGCCCAGAAAGGTAAGAGGGAGAAGCGAGCTCCCTCTGCCACTGCCAATGACCAGGAGACGACTGCGCCAGTACTACCGGTCGCAGGCCTACCAGAGGCGATGGAAACATCTCATTCCCAGCCCTAAGAATCCTTCAGGGCAACCTTAACCACTGCCGCAACGCGCAGAATCTACTGCTGCAGACTGTTGCGGAGTGGTCGGTTGCCTTGGTGGTTGTGGCGGAGCCCTACGTCGTCCAAGAACATCCTCGCTGGTTCGGGGACGCCGGGGACTCCGTCGCCATCTATTGGGCTGAGAGTGAAGGTGGGCCGCCCTGCTCGCTGTTGGACAGGGGGCAGGGATTTGTCGCTGTAGAATGGGGACCTCTGGCAGTAGTGGGCTGCTACGTCTCCCCCAACGTGTCTCTCGCCGACTTCGAGGGATACTTGGATGGGGTGGCGCGCAGCATTCGTTGTAAATGCTCGCCCCGTCCAATGCTCGTCCTGGGGGACTTCAATGCTCATTCTAGAGCTTGGGGCAACCGTCGGGACGGGCCGAGGGGGAGGATAATACAAGACTGGGCGGCATCGCTTGACCTCCGATTGCTGAATCGGGGGTCCATTAGCACCTGCGTTCGGTGGCAGGGGGAGTCGGTCGTGGACCTGACATGGGCGTCTCCTTCTGTGGCCAGCGTGGTGTCGGGCTGGCGGGTGGCGGAGGAGGTGGTAACGTTGTCCGATCACCGCCACATAGTTTTTGACGTGGCCCTCCGTCCGCCTGGCCCAAGCCGTCTAGGTCCCAGCCCACAGTCGCGGCGTTGGGCCCTCACACAGCTCGATCGAGAGATGCTCGTCGCAGCTGCCAACGTCGCGGCGTGGTCAGAGGTCGATCAAGGGATCTTGCCCGATCCAGAGGAGGAAGCGGCCTGGTTCCGGGAGGCGATGACGTCGATATGTGATGCATCAATGCCCCGGACCAGACGCTCTCGGCGTACGGCAGTGTACTGGTGGTCGGAGGAGATTGCGCAGTTACGCGCGGTCTGCCTGGCCTCCCGCCGCCGGTACCAACGAAGTAGACGCCGGCGTACTGCTACAGCTGGAGAGACTGCAGAGGCCTATCTGGTCTACCGGGCGGCCACGAAGTCGCTACATAGCGCAATTCGCGAGGCGAAGGCTCGGTCCTGGAGCGAGCTCCTGGAGGGACTGGACAGGAATCCGTGGGGGAGACCCTATCGTATGGTCGTGGGCAAATTGCGCCCTTGGGTCCCCCCGGTGACCGAAACCATGGCCTCGGATTTGCTGGAGAGAGTACTTTCAACGCTCTTTCCGGCGGTCCGGGACCATCCGGGTCCCTCTCCACCCCCGATTGCCTCGGACTGGGCTGAGGAATTGGGGGTTTCGGACGGGGAGCTGGGCCGAGCCATTGGCCGCCTGAAGGGTCGCAACACCGCACCGGGTCCGGACGGCGTTCCGGGCCGGGCGTGGGTATATGCACTGCAATCTCTTGGGGACCGCATGAGGCGGCTGTTCACCAGCTGCCTCCGTCGAAGCGTGTTCCCGTCCAGCTGGAAGGAAGCCGGATTGGTTCTGTTGAGGAAAGAAGGAAGGCCTGCGGAGTCTCCTTCTGCATATCGTCCCATTTGCCTGCTCGACGAGGCTTCGAAGCTATTCGAGAGAATAATTACCCGAAGACTCGTTGAGCACCTGTCGCGAGTGGGTCCTGACCTGGCCGAAAGTCAGTATGGCTTCCGGCAGCGGCGGTCCACAATCGACGCGATTCTTCGCGTCCGCTCGCTGTCGGAACAGGCAGTGTCCCAGCGGGGTGGGGTGGCGTTGGCTGTCAGTCTAGACATCGTCAACGCCTTCAACTCCATCCCGTGGGGCGCGATTAGGGGGGCGCTAGTCCATCATCGATGCCCCCCCTACCTGCAGGGCATCATAGGGGCCTATCTGCGTGATAGGCACATTCGCTACGTGGGCAGGGACGGTAGCGTAAAGCGGAGGGAGATTACGTGCGGGGTTCCGCAGGGGTCGGTTCTCGGCCCCTTTTTATGGAACCTCGCCTACGACGCGGTCCTGCGTGTCGTTCTCCCCGCTGGCGTCAGCTTAGTCTGTTACGCTGACGACACTCTTGTGTTGGCCAGCGGGGAGTCCTTCGAGGGAACCATCCGGCTTGCCGAGCAAGCGGTGGCAATTGTCGTGGCCAAAATCCACGCTCTGGGTCTGCAGATAGCGCCTCACAAAACCGAGGCGCTATGGTTCCACAAACTGCCGCGGAGTAGAGAACCACCCAGTTCGTGGATACGCGTTGGGGATGCGCAAATCAGGGTGGGCCAGTACATGAAGTACCTGGGGCTCACCCTGGACAGTCGTTGGGGCTTCGAAGAGCACTTCGCGCGCCTCGTCCCCCGAGTCGAGAGGGTAGTGGGTGCATTACACCGGGTGCTGCCCAATCTCGGGGGACCGAGCGAGGAAGTTCGCCGTCTCTACGGGGGCGTCGTGCGGTCTGTGGCCCTCTACGGGGCGCCTGTATGGTCATCCCGGCTGTCAGGCGTCCAGCGCTGCAGAAACAAACTTCACAGTCTGCAGCGCAGAGTGGCTATACGGATCGCGCGGGGATACAGGACAGTATCCTACGAGGCGGCAACTCTCCTGGCACGCTTTCCGCCTTTCGACATCCAGGCGGAGATGGATGCGTGGGTCTACGACCAGACACGCTCTCTCCGCCAAAGTGGGGAAGGCGTGCCTTCAGGGGCGTTCGACAGACTGAGGCGGCTGGCTCGACAACGCGCACTCGAGATGTGGCGACATCGCCTATGGTCGCAGTTCGCGACCAAGCGCGTCGTCGAGGCCATCCTGCCGCTCTTCGGAGCCTGGCTCAAAAGGAGCGAGCGCGTTACCTACCGTCTGACGCAGGTGTTCACCGGTCACGGTTGTTTCGGTGCATACCTGCACAGAATAGGACGCGAGGTTACGGCACAGTGCCACCATTGTGGAAGCGACCAGGATACCGCACAGCACACGCTCGAGGAGTGCCCTGCGTGGGCGGCCGAGCGGCGGATCCTGGTCGACCAGATCGGGCAAGATCTCTCTCTGCCGGCAGTAGTGTCGGCTATGTTGGCAGAGCGTGAAAATTGGAGTGCAGTGGTCTCCTTCTGCGAGAGCGTCATGCTGCAGAAGGAGACTGCAGAGCGGGATCGGGAGAGGGCTGATCCCGCACGGAGAAGGACGAGACGGCGCCGGGGCAACAACCGTCCCGGCTCCCAAGTCCAACACGCCTGAGCCCCCTGCCGTCAATTGGTGGGGGGCCTCGGGGGTCGCGGGTGCGCAGATTGGGGAGTCTGCGTGCTCACACCGAGCGACCCCCGGGAAGACGGTGGCGCGCACGTGGTCACGTGCCGCCGTGTGCGCAGCACAGCGCAAAGTGAGGCTTGGGGGGATCCTTTACAATCCTCCCAGAGAAGTGCCTGAGGGGGCGACCTTTTTACAGTCGCCTTCTCTCCGCTAGAGGGGGTGACCGCTTTACACTCATCCCCTCCGTGATGTGCCTAAAGGCGTGGCACCAATGGGCGGCTCTAGTGTGATCTTACGAGGACCTGGAGCCTCCCTTCGGTGCCGAAGATGGCCGCTCCAGTGGTTTTAGCCGGTAGGAGTCCGGCATACCCCTTCGCCCTTCCCCGGGGTGAAGGAAGTTCCATGTAGAATTTCCACTGGACATCAATAAAAAAAAAAAAAAAAAAAAAAGGTGTGGTGTCCGTATTATCCACCACGTTATCTTCTCCCGTGGTTGTAGTAAAAGGTGGCTAAGACTCCTAACTAGAGGGATGGCAACAGTGTCCCATCAGTGGAACAGTAGTCATACTGCCCTCACCAACCCGCCTGCCAAGCGTGGTGAGTAAATTTATGGAAGGCCTTTCTTCAATAGTCCTTTGGCTTATATAATGATGATGATGATGAAGCGTCTGAGGCAAAAGATAATTTCTATTTGAAATCGCAGCTCTTACAGTAATGATTTGTAATTACATGTTATTTAAACACAACAACATATATTTTTTAAACCCCGTATTAATCATAGCTAGTTGCGCTCACTAATCGGTAAATGATCGGCGAGGTTAAGCAACGCTTGCCGCGGTCAATCTATAGATGGGTGACCATATAGTGGTACTTAAACTGAGCGTCTCTGTGCTTCGGAAGGTACGTAAAATCGTCGGTCCCGGTTGTTGTCATTAGACGGCAGTCGTTTAGCCAGGTCGGAGGCATGTGGATGGCTGCCTGGATTCAAAATTCTTTAGCACCATATGATATTATTTAACACTATTTTAAATTATATTGTTATTAACACTCTTGTGTTTCAGAAGTGTCATCAATATTAATAGACCTTTGAATACACAGAGCCTAAAATTTTGACCCTAATAACTTACCTGAAGGTACTCATAATTCTGCTTTTAGGTCTAAGCCTACGTCTGCATAGTCAAACTAGTTAGAATGGATATCACGTACAGGAGCATGACCCATGTGGTCAACTGATGTGGAAAATGGCCATTTTAACTACCGTCGGCCTATGTGTTTTGCTTTATCTGAAACATCTAACCTTGAAGATGGTAGCACACTGAGTACGTGAGAAAATTTCCTAGATTTTATATTTGTGTATGTTTTTTTTAAAGTTGTTCCTTAACTGTGATGCATAAAGTTCAATGTTGGTTGTTACGACTGCAATTAGTTATAGTGATAAAATGCTCTAGTGTAAACATAGTAGAATGTAGTTATTATAAGTTAGATTGTGTAAAATATGACATAGTTGTTGTAAAAATAACGTATTACATTATGTTTAGGCCTGCACCTCCTTTTTATGACAGTTGAGTCAATTTGTTGTTTAATTGCCAAGCCGGGAATCACAAGTGTATGTGTCTACATACACATGTATGCCACTCGTTTGCTGAATTATCCTTTGATAGGTCGGCAACCCAACAGCAGTCAAGTAGGTAGGTAGGCAAGTAGCTATATCTGTGTCGTAAGTGCGTAACTGACTTTATGTCCACTTAACCCAGTACTCGCCAGTCCCATGTGTTATTATTGCGATGAATAACATCGTCACACGGACCTATCAGAATATCAGCGCTGGAGCATTTTGTTGGCTATAGCACTAGCTGAGATAGATACCAATTTTGGCCTCACGCACAAAAATTGACACTACGTGCTATCTTATTTTATTTATTGTTTATATAAAATTTGCAACGTGTGTATGAGGACTCAAAACAAACAAATTTTCTTTCTTTCTTTACCCTAATGAAAAAATGAGGAACATATTCTTCATCAACATCACATTAACCAAAAGACATCCACTGCTGAAAAATGCCTGTTTCATAGATTTCCAGAACAACCGGTTGCCTTGATAATGATGATTGCCCTTTGCATGTTGCGTATCACAACATTTAGAAAAACAATAGACTTTATATTCTTGTTAATTTGGGCTTTTTTTTAAACTTTCGCTCGTGTCAATCCTACACAGTTCAATGACCTTTTATTGCTTACTTTATTCTTCATTAGTGGTAAGTAGCCAACCTTGTATTAGAGTTGTTCAAGCTGCCCAAAAGCCTCGCACTTGGCTCAACACCTGCCGTCCAATGACAACAACTCGGATCGTAGAATTTACAAAATTTTCAATTCCAATACTACTATGTGGTCACCCATACAGAGACTGACTATTTGCTAATGCATATAAACGTTATCGAATTGTATACAAAACAACAGTGTTATTGCATAGGCAATCCTGCTCATATTTATACATCTCTATGAATTTCTAGGTTTTCCAAGAAATCTCAAACAATATTTATTATAATGTGACATTTTAAAACTTATGTGTATAATAAATAATCGGATCTGCAATCGGTTCACCGCGCACACACACACCATAAAATAAACCATGAGACAGATTACAATAACTTCTAATTTGCACATTGGCCAACAGTGATTCGTTGTGTTAATAAAAATGCTTGATATAACAATTAATAGAGTCGCAATTACTCTTTTAGAGTTATTGAGGCCAAACGCCTATCTAACCGTATCATACTTCTAATTGAATCGAGATTCGCTTTTTTTATTTGATTAGCACAGTAATTTAAGATTACAATATAATTCAATTACACCAAAATAAATAAACGTTGGTGTTCTTCAATTTTTGTTCTATTTGCCTAATTATCTTGAGATATGGTTATCATTATTTGATATAATTGCCTGTGCTCCAAAGTATTGTATTGTTATTTATTTTATTAAATAATAATTTACGTTAGATATATTTATATGTTTTAAAACAATCTGTAGTTTCTTTTATTCTAAAATTAAAAGGACATCTACTCTCAGAAAAATTAAATTCAGGTGTATCTCAGGGCTTATTACCTAATTATTTTAGAAAATTACTCTTAGTAAGTTATTGAGGCCAAACGCTTTTCTAGCCGTATCATCATATTTTTAATTGAATCGAGACTTGAAATTTTTATTTGATTAGCACAATAATTTTAGATTAGAACAATAATCCAAAATGCATTTATTTGGGTGTACGTGAATTAGTTCTATTTGTCTAATTGTCTTGAGATATGATTGCGATAATTGTCTATGTTTCCGAACATATACAATATGTATGATTATTTATTTTGTTAATAAATTATTTACGTTAGATATAAAAAAAATGTAGTTTACATTTCTAAAATTAATGAGCTTACCGGAAATTTTAATTTGGGTGTGTCTCCAGGCTACCTGTCTTGGAACCAACCAAATATACCCATTTAATACATAACTTCGAATCTCATACAAGTTTTCATCAGCAATTAAAAAAGGACACAACAAATTTCAGTGCTGTCCAATCTAAAACCAACCCAAAGTATACATAAACATGCTACGTAATATAATTTAACGCTCTCGTTACAGTGACGCGTCAACCCATAATTTTCAATTTGTGTCTGCGGCGCCTTAAATATGGACGATGTACATCAGAATCAGTTTATAGCTAGCTATGACTTTGAACTGGATATTACGTCACTTTGTGGCACATATTTGCATAGACACTTTCTATCTAAATATTTTTTCTTGTTCAACTAAAGTGGCAAAACAGCATACGGCCCGCCTGGTGGTAAACGTCTACCTCAACCTATGAACGCTTGCTATACCAGAGGAACTAATTCGCGCGTAGCAAACACAGTTTTTTGTTGTCATGCCCTTTTTGAAGAGGCCCATGCTGTAGTCTCCTGGAAAAACCTCGGCTGAGAGCCGACTCCTCAATCTCCGCGTGTGCAAGTACATTTCAGTGAAACCGTACCGTACAAGACCATTTTGGCTCTATGATATACAAAAAATCAATAAAAAGTTAGATGGAACACACATATAAGTTAATTAATTAATTTGTAATTCCAAAAGCTTTCACAGAGCAATACACACTACTCAGCCCGTAAACAACCACTGCTAAAGATGGATCTCTCAACAGTCACTACAATGAGCGCTCATAGTTGACATATTGCCGTAATCACCACGCTTGGCAGGAAAATTGGTGATCACAGTAAGTTGTTATTAGCACACGGAAGGATTCTGCTGCAGTCACCTTTTACGACTCCAATGAGTGGAGGGGGTGGTATATTCTTTGCCAAAAACCGCCTAAAATAAAGTTTTATTTGATTGAGAGGCAAAATGTGGTATTCTAGTCTCGAATTTCCTCGTTTCAACTCGGGATACAGCATTTAATAAGTTATGACCTATACCTATATATGATACCTAACCGTCAGCACGTGAAGCACTGCATAGAGTAGGTAAGACTAAATAGGCTCAGCTGAATAAAAAGCAAAGGCATCATCCATTCATATGACCGTGAAATTTATCTATAAAATAATGATAACAATAACTGTGTACAAGTAAAGAAAACGAGGAAGAAAGAAAGAAAACCATTTATTTTTGCACCAGTAACGACGCACAACTAAAATAAAGCACATAATATATATATATATATATATATATATATATATATATGTGTGTGTTTCTTATAAATATTCATCATTTCGGCTGAATGAAGTACCGCTGGACACAGGCCTCCCCCAAAGATTACCACAACGACCGATATGGGTGTGTTGTGGGCTCACTGGGGAGTTTTGCCATAATCACCACGGTTGGCAGACGGGTTGGCGATCGTAGTTAGTTGTTAATGTACCCTTTTAGCCAAAAGACTCAGAATTCAGACCAAACATAAAATGTAGACTACATTTCCAGTTTTATGTAGGTTTTAAAATGCTAAACATGAAAAATCCAAAAATCAATATGTCGTGCCCATGCAAAAAAGGTTGTCACTCAGCATAATGCTGTGACGTTGAAAATGTCCCATCGACAACAGCGCTGGTTTTCAGTGACAACCTTCTGTGATGATTTACTGCTCTGTTGTTGTATCAGTGATGTACTGAATACAGTTTATAGTTCTTTTAACTGTTAGGTGCAGGTTACCTTTTATTAGAATAGAATATACTTTATTGTACACCATTTGGAATCTAAAAATAAAACTCAAATATTAATACAATGTACAATGGGCGGTCATAGGCGCTATAGCAATCTTTTCTAGACAATCTTAGGATGGACAAGAAAGTCACGAATAATAATAATGGAGCAGCCCGTGGTGTACGGATAAGTAGATGATAGTACTGTGTATTAAGTGATTAAATACAGATTCAAGATATTTGAAAAATATAAATTACATTACGTTGATATTTCTCGAAATAAAGGAATATGATATAAAATTGTAAAGCTCTATCCTCCTCGAATACCATGGTGCAGGCATAGTAAATTGAAAGGGCAGTTAATGGTGATGGCATATAGACTTCGCTCTGGGCACATCCCACTAAACAAATTCAATCACCTTATGAATAGGTCGGACTCTCCCAACTGTCCATCCTGCAGGGTTCCGGAGGATGTGTATCGCTTATTAATGGAGTCTATGAGAACTTTAATCAGACCGTATATATCCACTGCTGAACATCGACCTCCAAATGGTCACTACAATGAGCGGTAATTTATAGTCATCATCATTTGGATTAAGAATATAACACCACTCCATTTCCTCCAGTAGATGTTGTAAAAGGCGACTAAAGGACACTAAACCAGAGGGATCGGCAGCTTCTGTGGAACAGCAGCCATTTTGCGCTCACCATACCGCCTTCCAAGCATGGTAAGAACTGGCAAATTCCCCCCAAAATGACGACACACGGCATGTAACCAATCGTCTACGCAGGAGGCCTATGTTCTGCAGTGGAAGTCTTATGTGTGATAGTGGAGTGGATGATAATATGATGATGAAGGATGTTTTACAGTAGTTATTATATTTCTAATCTCTCTCTTCTAGGCCTCGCTATGCTACGTATATTTCAAACAGATGTCCGAAATATAGCAATAAAAATATTTTTCCAGAAAAAGCTTAACTGCTTCTTGCATCTGTAGGAAACCAATTAACAGAAATATCTGTAAAAAGAGAAATTCCAGTGAGTTGAAATCTATTAATTTCATATTAAAATCGCGGTTTTTATGTTTTAATAGCTGCCACTAGAAACATATACGTGGTAGTAAAAATAAACGCAAGAGCCAGGTAATACCTAGTTCACACTAGCGAATGAGTAACGGTAACTGTTACTGTTATTTCCCGCTGTATACAAATATAATGGGCACGAACGCCAAACCTAAAGATTTGACTTGTTTTCTATTATTTTTATCTCTCAAGAGTTAGAATGTTTTATTTGATCGGTTCGAAGATAACGTTGGTAATTTATATATAGTTTCAATTACACAGATGTACCTACATGGTTATCAAATGATTATAATTTAATAATGATTGGGTATTCTGTCGACTATTAATTTTCTTCTGTTGAACAGGGACTCTCGTGGAATGGATACACGCCCTTTAGCTTAAGCTATCTTCAGCACTTTTCATATAGTAAACCTCCAATGTTTACTACGTAAAAATCATTTTGAAACGTATTAATTCATTTTCTTATTTATTTTGTTTGATTACTGATTCCTTTGTGATATTTTATTACATACCTAGATATAGCTAATGATCAGATATATAAAATAAGCGGTGATAGCCTAGTGGATGAACGTTTTCCTTCCATACAAGAGGTTCTAAGTACGACCCCGGCCCACGCTTTTGAGTTTTCGGATTCATGTGTGCGTCAAAATCGATTATCGTTGCGTGAAGGAAAATATTGTGAGGAAACCTGCATGCTTGAGAGGATTCCATAATGTTCTCAATGATGTGTATAGTCCTAGTCCTAGACTAGGCCAGCGTGGTGGACTAAGACTTAACCTTTCTCATCGTGAGAAAAGGCTAGTGCCCAGCAGTGGGACAATAATAGATTATGTTATAGAAAAGTAATCAACCTTTTCTCACCAGCGCCATTGAGTCGCGCTACTAACCAGCCTTGTACCCGCCGCCTTACAACTTGTTAAATTGTAACTTAGTATTGATACAATCAATTTCAATTTATCGTCAGTATATGAACTGTGTTTTATTAATCTAACCATCACTAATCAATTGATTGATTTCACAGCTGATTCGAAAGCGTTGTTATTTTGTACCAACGATTTTATATGTATTTTAGATTTCTCCGTTTTAAATGTTTTAGTTTATTTCCATTGGTTATAGATAACGGGAACATATTATAGCTTTTTAATGACGACTAATGCGTTTTGTTATTGTTAAAACTGTTTAACAGCCCGAAAATTAACGCTAAAATGTAATAAATAAGAATATTTTATTCATTTCAGGTGTTAATGTTTTGTTACATAAATGGATACATTTCATGTGTGGTCGGGACTTTAATTAATTATTATTTTAATAGCTTAGCTTTTTTAGTTCCATTAGCTGTTAGGTCAATGATTATTGCCACATTGCATAAAACAAAATGGCTAAATGTATTGTTTTCCAAATGTTTGCCGAAACATGCGTACAAAAAATTATATTACATGGATAATATACGTTTTTTAAATCATACCTATAACTAACCTAACCTAACCTATAAGTACCTAACTAGACTGAATAAGATACTAGTGTCGAATCTCCGAAAAAATACTGATAGATTCATTATTTTTATAAATTAATTCTTACCTTCTATTGGTTGTCAAAATCAATATGACAGGACAGGTCGCCAGCCCATTGCTTCAGTAATTTATTACAATACTTACACCTTGCTTATGTTGCTTTGCTCAGCCCCAAGCAGCCAATACATTCTATATCTTTATTCTTCCTATACTCCTAGATCAGTGTGGAGGTTGTAACCAGAGGAATTTATATCCATAACGTAAATATGTGCAGTTGAGTCCCTATACCGATTACAGAGTGACTTATAGAAATAGAGCCAGCAATCCGCACGATAGGCATTTATGTAACAATACATATACGAGTACTATCAAATAACTACAAGTAAATTCTGCTTGAGGCAAGTATATATTCCACTAAAATATAACATCCAATTTGCTAATTCCGCTTTTGGCAACAATCTCAAGCCAAGTACATATGTAGGTAATCTTAGTATCAACCTAGGTAATTAACAAAACTTTTCTTATTACGTACTTAAGCTATATCTACTTAAGTTTAAGACTCTTAAGTTTAATTAAAGTTCTCCCTGTAGCGCAACGCAATTACTCGGCCCGTGTAAATGCAAATAAGTTTGTAACACCCTGATGTTTATACTGGCCACTGCGACCAATGGACGTATTCCAACTAAACACACAGTGTCAAAATCCTTTGACGTGTTACCTAAATGATCACGCACACGTTGACACGGTGGTATATTGTGGTGTTCAGTGTCGAAAAGGTACCGATTTCGGGCTCGCCGCAAACTTGTTGTAACTTATTGCGGATGTCCCATAAGTTTTACCGCAACACAGAAGCTTCGCAAGTTCCCCCGTCGCTGTTTAGTTTTGGTTGCAAAGTTTTCAGACTTGGCTGGTTTCATATCTAAATCATGGAAGTTGTGATGTCACAGTGTATGTGTAAAGTACGTGGAGAGTTTATTAATTATTTTTAGCTACGAGTTAAAGTGTTATGTTAAATGATGCTCATTTTAAATCAGTTTCCTTGAATTATTTTCTTTGGAACATAGCTCAGGCATTAAAATCTCCATTCATTAATGATTACGAGATACGAGTATCTGATTTTAGTATTAAGTATAAAGAGTATCTATTATGTAAACAAAAGCGAAATGAATACTCACCTTGGATCTACACACTGATGGAAATGGTTTCTTTTAGCCAGAAGAGCTGAACGAGCGGCAAATTATCACTTTACAATGCAAACAGAGGTAATTCTGACATTCCATATTTACACAATGCACTTATACACATTTAAATTTTACGTACCGAATAATAAGATGCAACCAATGTACCACAAATTAATTCAATTAATATAAATCAAGTAAATAATTATAAGGCACACAATTCACATGTTAACTAATACATTTTTTACAATAATAATGTTATCTAAAGTTTTTCACGAACTATTTTTGTCATAGACAAGTAGAGGCCACCTATCTAATGAAGTACTAAATCGATAAGGTAATCGATTGGTAGTCGATTACATTGATAATTTTATATATAATCAGATTTGATATTCCTTCTTCCGTTACGTTTGAATATTTGTAACTTTGATTTATATATACTTACTTTAAATATAATATGCTGCATAAATAAATACATTATTAATATAAATAATATATTGGTAACTGTGCGTGATCTAAGGTCCTATCGGAAGACCAGCCCAGTACTGAGATAGGAGCCTATTCTCATGTCTCACAGAAAAATCTGTTTGCATGCTTTTTATTTTAATTTGACATTTTGCAATATTCTGTGTTGTTGTTTACAATTATTTTCTTGTTTTGTGCGAACAGATTAAAATTGTTTATTTCTTTCTATCTTTCTAGATAAAATGTCTTCAATATTTCTGAACAAAAACATCAAGTTATGATAGCCGCTGTTCCTTACACTTCATGTCAGCCGAAAGCACGTCCACTGCTGAACAAAGCCCTCCCCCTAGATTTCCACAACGACCGGTTACATGCCGTGTGTCGTCATTTTGGGGGGTTTTGCACTGGTACTCACCATGCATGGCCACCCGCCTAGGGTTGGTGAGCGCAGAATGGCTACTGTTCCACAGAAGAGACGCTGCTGCCTATTCCTCTGGTTTAGTGTCCCTTAGTCGCCTATTACTACATCCACGGGAGGAGATGGAGGAGTGTTGTATTATATTCACTAACATAATTTTTGTATTACTATATGTATGCTTGATTGTAAGGTATACAACTATGGGCCATGGAAGCCTGAAATAACTTATTCATCATCATCATCATATCGGCCATTTATACGTCCACTGCTGAACAAAGGCCTCCCCCATAGATTTTCACAACTGTGTCATCATTCTGGGGGGTATTTGCCAATACTCACCACGCTTGGCCAATAACTTATTAGTATTATTATACATAGGCTGCACTAAAAGTATCGGGAATGGAATATTTCCACTGTTCCTGTCATATTAAAATCTTTTTAATTGAAAACTCCTTGGTTTTACAAATCGAATACCATTTATTTATTTAAAAAAAGATTCACGGTCTTGTCACAAGGTTTTGTCAAACTTGTTTAGTCGTTGAGAAAATGGAATTGACTCGAGAAAATTCAAGAGCGATGATTTATTATGACTTTCGAAGTGGTTTAACACAAAAACAGTGTGTTGACCGGATGATTTCTGCATTTGGTGATGAAGCCCCATCCAAAACCACAATTTATCGCTGGTTTGCTGAATTTCAACGTGGACGTGTCAAGCTCAGTGATGATCCTCGTCAAGGTCGTCCAAAAACTGCAGTCACCCAAGAAAACGTTGATGCTGTGCGTAATCTGATTGAGGAAGATCGACACGTGACATACCGCGAAATTCAGGCAACTTTAGACATTGGCATGAGTCAAATACAAATAATCTTGCATGCACAATTAGGTGTAAAAAAGTTGTTTTCCCGATGGATACCGCATTTGCTATGTGAAGAGCAAAAAGCGGCTCGCGTTACTTGGTGCGTCAGAACTCTCGAAAGATTCCACGCAGGATCCTCAAATGCTGTATACAACATCGTATCAGGTGACGAATCCTGGATATATGCGTACGAACCCGAAACAAAAAACCAGTCACGAGTTTGGGTGTTCGAAAATGAGTTAAAGCCAACAAAAATTGTTCGTTCACGGAGAGTTGCAAAAAAAATGGTGGCCACGTTTGTCTCCAAAACCGGCCATGTTACGACTATTCCTCTTGAGGGACAAACAACGGTTAATGCAGAATGGTATGCTAGCATTTGTTTGCCACAGGTCGTTTCTGAACTCCGTAGAGAGAACTGCAACCGCCGCATCATCCTCCATCACGACAATGCGAGTTCTCACACCGCGCACATAACAAAAGAGTTTTTAGAGCAAGAAAACATAGAATTATTAGACCATCCGCCGTACAGCCCCGACCTAAGCCCTAATGATTTCTATACTTTCCCTAAAATAAAGAATAAATTGCGTGGACAGAGATTTTCATCACCTAAAGAAGCTGTGGACGCCTACAAAACGGCCGTTTTGGAGACCCCAACTTCCGAATGGAATGGTTGCTTCAATGATTGGTTCCATCGTATGGAAAAATGTGTCAAATTTCGCGGAGAATACTTCGAAAAGCAATAAATACATTTTTAAATAGCAATGTTGTGTCACTTCCTTGATTCCCGAAATTTTCAGTGCCGCCCTCGTATTCTTATTATATATTATAATAGTTATAATAGCTGCAGTTCCTCACACTTACAATATATAATTACGACGAAGTGATGCGACATGGCTGGCAGGAGGCCTCTTTTGGCTTCGCCAGAAAGGACCGGTTAAGCAGCCACATTTCTCAGAAATGTATGCGAGAAGCCCAACAAAAAAAAAAAGATGAACGATGCGACATGGGCCAAAAGTAAAAATTAATAAACCACTTTACGAAAAGCCGTGTGGTGCTGGCTCAGAATACCACCACCCCATCTCCTCCCATGGGTGTCGTAAAAGTCGACTAAGGGATTAGCCGGCGGATAGGCAGCAGCGTCCTTCGAGTACATTAACAACTCAACTGCGATCACCAAACCGTCTGCCAAGCGTAGCGATTATGGCAAAAAGCCCCCAATGGGCCCACAACACACTCATATCGGTAGTTGTGGTGATCTTTGGGGGTGGCCTGTGTCCAGTAGTGGACTTCATTCGGCCAAATTTTTTTTTTTTATGTCTTAACGAAATGTCAGCAGAATTATTTTATTGATCAATCCTTCTGAGGACTCAAGAGAATAGCGTAGTAAAAGCTGCGAATGCGAATGAATTCTATTAGACATACAAACGTTAAATTATAAGCGCTAAAGTATATGCTAAGGTGCAGCAATGGCAGGCTCTAGAGTGATCTTACAAGGACCTGGAGCTCTCCTTCGGTGCCGAAGTGCCAACTACCACCACAGCGTCTGTTATTTTGCTGCCAAGCAATAGTGTTTAACTTTAGACCTGACTGTGTTCCGTGAACATTGTAGCTAGTGAATTTACTGGGCATAAGAGACTAAATAACCAATGTCGCGAGATGATGAGGGCAATCTGTTCCCACGCGGGACTATTTCTGGGTACCATTACAATTGTTATAACATCAGGCGATTGACTTGCTCGTCTCGTCACTATTGAGTATAAAAAAAGGAGGACAACATCCCAATATTGCTACGTGATGCTGGTATTCTGTGATAAGTGTGACTTCCCTTCGGGTGCGCAGATGCAGATTGGGGAGTCTGCGTACTCCTACCGAGTGACCTCCGGGAAGACGGTGGTGCGCATGTGCATGCAGGCTTGGAAGGATTTCTTTACAATCCTCCCCGTCAAGTGCCTGGGCGGCTGCCTATTTACAGCCGCCTTCGCTTCGCCTCGCAAGGCGTTGGCACCAGTGGGCAGCTCTAGTGTGATCTTACGAGGACCTGGAGCCCCGTTCGGTGCCGGGGATGACCGCTCCAGTGGATTTAGCCGATAGGAGTCCCTTCGCCTTTTCCTGAGGCGGAGAAAGCTCATGATGAGTTTCCAGAGGGGAACTTAAAAAAAAGGTGTAACTTCCCTCATCTTCCCTAAATACTGTAATACTTTATCATGAGAATCCACGAAAAGCTTTTAGGTTCGTTATCGCTCATTCCTCGCTTATCTGTGTCAGCTCATCTTTACGATAGTGAGTTACAATACTTGTGATGTACTGAGGATCCTTGTGACAAAGCTGTTGATTATACCAGTTTTTCTTGAACGAAGGTACTTACTCCTTTTAAGGCGATCTGTTATTTTACGTCGCTCTCCCACCCGTGTATGTTGCAACCTATAAGTTATTGGATGGTTAAAAATACACCGCAAGATTTATAATGACAAACATTATTTTATATATAACTTTCGTATGTTATATGTTCTATCCTGAAACTACCTTCAAAAGCGGTTTGACACGTAGGAATCGTTATCACAATAGCTTCATAAACTCACCCTGCTGTTGTTGTCTAATAAAACCATCCTTTACAAATGATCTTATCATTTTAAGACGCAATAAAAGTTCATTTGAACAGAAGTTAAAAGCTATCAGACTAATTTTTATTATTTAGATAGAGAAGTATTGACTACTCGTGAACAAATGAAGTGTGTAGAACAAAATATTAATCCAAGACATGGGCATAACAAGTGAACGAAATCGTCGAGAAGATCCTGTTCTACTTAGGAGATTTTCACTGTGGAACATGGGCCTCGCCATGATCACTCCAATGAGAATATAGAAAAAAAGAAAGAACCCACGACCCGGAGCGCACCAGCCGACTGTATCAGCCACTGCATCAACCGTGCCATTTCCATAACCACCATACTTGGCAGGCGGATTTGTGTTCGCAAATGAAAGAAAGAAAAAAATTATTTATTTGGTCGAAAATGAGACACACGCAATTAATTACACAAGTACAAAACAAAAACACAAAGACAGTTGGTATGTGCCTCAGGGTTCGCCAAAAAGGATTTGGTTCAGCACATGTCAGACGACAGCCAGAAAGCTGGTTTAAAAAAAAAAATTGTTATTAGCATACGGCAGCATGCTGCTACCCATCCTTCCGATATAAACCCTTAGTAGTATTTTACGATACCCACGGGTAGAGAGGGGTGGTCTATTTTTTACAGGGAACCACATGGAAGCTTTTTTATTTATTTTGTGGAATTCTTTATGTTGACATGCTTACGATTTATGCTCAAGAAATTGTGTGAATTTACGGTCTTCTTGAACACTTTAACAAATAATGTTAACGTCAATATGCTAATAAACAGGTGTATCAACAGTTTCTTTATGCATTTATTTTCTTCGTTGGTACTTGAAAGAGACAAAGACTGTAGTATGATTAATAAACCCAGTTCATCGGCCTCAAGGCGAGACTGATCAAAAACTCGTACTTTAACTGGCGACTGAGCCATATAACATTGGACTGTGGAGATATCGCATCGAAGCCCCGTTTGAGCTCGTTACACACCACTAGGCTAGTTCACGAATTATTTACAATTGTGGGCGAGTAGAGTTATGGCTTGAGGAGCTTAGTTTGAGAAAATTATCTGCCTGTTGGTGTTAAAGTAAAGCACAAATGTTGGCTATAAAATTCGAAGTCGATTTATTATATCCTAGATATATACTTGACTTCGACGTATTTATTAAATGATTTAATGATTTGCACAAATATTGAGTGTTTTGGCTAAAATTATCATCATCATTTCAGCCAAATAAGTCCACTGCACTCTCCCTAAAATCGCCACAACGACCCGTCTGAGTGTGTTGTGTGCTCATTGGGGGGCTTGGCATTAATCACCACGCTTGGCAGGCAGGTTTGAGATCACAGTTGAGTTGTTAATTTACTCGAAAGACGATGCTGCCCATCCTCCAGCTAATCCCATAATCACTTTTTACGTCACCCACCCCTTGAGATATGTTAAAATGATAAATATACTAAATTGAAGACGCTGAATAGAAAGTTTGACTAAGTTTCGTCAATACTATTTACAAATCTGTAAAATACAGGGATATATTCAAAACGGAATGAAAAAATACTGCGCTGGTTTTACTCATTTCAAATGTCATCGTCTCCCACCCATCAATATATTAACACCACAGGTAGACGCATTTTATAAGCTCCCAACTCGACTGCATCAAACGTAGCACAGAACCGCATCTCTGTTCCTGTCCCATATTTCAATTTGCACATTACATGCGTTCAGGAAAAATATAGAATGCAACATCGTAAATACGTTGTTGGAACGCGTTGCGTGCGGAACACATCAACATCTGTGACGTCAATTAGCAGCCAGACATATTATAGGAGGAGACTTTTGTTTTCTACTGAGCTTGTCGCAGACAGCGCATGGGATTAATAGCTGCTTAATCTTTGGCGAAGCAGCAAGGCCCCCCTGCCAGGAAATAAACTTAAATAGATAAACAAGTTGACATAGAAAAGCGCGCCCCTAGTGGGACTCGGGCTTCAGCTTGGGACGTTGCTGAAGGTTGGATAATGTAGAGAGATAGAGATCATTTACTTTTGGTAGGTATCTTATTGCAAAAGGTTAGCTAGGTAGGTACCACCTCAGTACCAGATATTTGCCGCTAAACGGTTTAGGTTGAAAGGGCACTGTAGCTAGTGAAATTACAGGTCTAATGAGACTAAATATCTTTACGTCTTGAGGGGATGCGTGCAGTATGACTCCACGCAGGACGAGTCCTGGGTAGTATTACAATTGTTATGGTCAGGCGTGCCGCTAACCACCAGGCAAATGACGTGGTCGCCTCGCCACCAAACAGTACCAAACATGGTCATGGTCATGATTACCGGTCTCTTTGACTAAAACTGCACGAGTCTCTTTTTATAAACTTCCTGGAACAAGGTGATTTCATCGTCCGGGTCAATAAGGCCCTGCCCCGGATGACAACGATCTTTGTTGCGAGTTGGTGTGTATCGAGAGCATTTGCATGGTACGAGGCAGAGTCGAAGTAGCGTTTAGACGCTAGTTTCATGAAGTGCTTGGTGATAGGCAGCTTTGATTAGTTAAAAAGTTGTTTATTACGAAGAACCAGGTAGCTTCCGTGACCTTCCGTAAGAGGAGATTTATGAACGCTTTCGATAGTTTCTTTTTTACCCGGTGGAATTACGTCTTGTACTTCCTCATGCCGGAAGGCATGCCGTTCTCGTACTGGCTAAAACCAGCGGGGTAATCTTCGGCACCAAAATTGGACTCCAGGAACTCGAAAAATCTCGGCCACATCTCGAAGGATGACTGTAAAGAGGCCGACCCGAAAAATCATCTTGGGGGATTGTAAATGATGCGCGCCACCGTCTTCACGAAGTCGCTCGGCATGAACACGCAGATTTACCCATATGCGAACTCACGGCCCCCGAAGCCCCCCGCCGTGTAACGATGACAGAGGGCTCGGGCGTGTTGGATACGGGCGCCGGGACGGTTGTTACCCCGTTGCCGTATCCTTAACGTATCCACAGAAGGAGACCATAGCACTCCAATTCTTATGCTCTGCCAGCATAACCGACACGCACTTTATATAGCCGCTCCTAGCATAAGCTAATGGTGGCCGATATTATACAAGTATGCGAGTAAACGCGATTTGCTTTCATCAGATGGATGGTGGAGGTACGAATGTTGTAAAGCAATTTGGAAGAGGCTAAGTTTGGAATATGCTAAGCAGAATTAAAAACAAGCGATTCACGAACTGGCTTACATTTAGAAAATTTGGCTTTCCATTTCTCGTATGGAACTTATGATGGATATATTTATGTTTAGCACTGTATTAATTTCTCTTGTTAAAAGAATTCACTAAAATTGCTAGCCGCATCTGAATCTGTTCAGCAAATATTAAATTATAAGGGAACAAATAAACAGACGCGAGACGGTAAGTTTTTATTAACATACATAAAAAGTTTCAAAGTCCTTATGTAAGTAATTTTAATTATCCGTGATTCATACTTATTGAGTCAATTAAGCATTACCTTAAAATATAGTCAAAGTATGTTAGTTAAAACTATCGCGCTGAAGTCAATGAACTTATACAAATCATTATACCTACTTCAATACTTGTTATGTATCCACCGGGAATTGTACATTCATTAGTGTAATTAATAATTATATAAGAGAACATTATTATTCGATTGATGTTCATAGATTTTTATATACAGAGAAAGATAAAGTTAATTTATGTCTCATACTTACATGATTTAAGGCCTTTTATCTGAATACCTACGTCTTCAACATTGGTTTATTTATGTACGCAAAACTTTCTTTGTATCAATGCAATAAATAAGATATGTCTTGTTTGAATGTCATCGTAACCATAATTACAATGTTCTTTTTTCCTAATTAAAATTCAGTATACCTACTGTAGCACCAATAGGTTGGTTCTGTAACGATAGTCGCCTCTTTGGTATAACTTACTAACCATTATTAAAAAGTTTACTATTAAATTGAGTACTGATTTGAAAATGATCTGACGTTTCGGTCTTGCGTACAAATTACGGGAGTATGAGGTATTCTAAGCCTTGTTAATTGAAAAAGCCGCATGGTGTCGACTACGAATAGCACCAGCCCATCTCATCCCGTGGGTATCGTAAAAGGCAACTATGGGATTAGCCAGAAGATGGGCAGCAGCGTCCTTCAAGTACATTAACAACTCAACTGCGATCGCCAATCCGCCTGCCAAGCGTGGCGATTGTGGCAAAACCACATATGAGCAAACAACTTACCCAGACGGATCGTTGTGGCGATCTTTGGGGAAGGCTTATGGCCAGAAGTGGACTTTATTCAGCTGAAACGATAATAGAAAAAGAAAGACGTTACATTATAAAATATCAGATGAATAAGTTATTTTTACACTAAACGCTTGGTACCGACCAATCTCTACCGGAGTACGTTTCCGAGAGTACTTCGTGGGATCGTATCAGATCCAATATTCCGAATAAAAGCTTAGGTATAGGAATTATATAAAATTTTCTTGGTGTCTAAATATCTTGGTTCCGTGTGGACTACCCCTCTCCACTAAGACCCATCCCACTAACACAGCAAAACCACCAAGGCCCATCAAGCCTTAGCACACGGGAGGATGCTGCTCTTGATATCAATATCAAGAGGACAGGCAGCATCCTGCCGCGTGCTAATAATAGCATACGATCACCAATCCACCTGCAAAGTGCGGTGATTATGGCAATATAACCCCTATGACTGCTCGACGTAGTTATCATTGTTCAACATCGGACATTAATTACTGAGTGATGTGTGTATGAGTGTGGTATCTGAATCGGAGCTACTTCAAACGTCTCTAGACAATCAATTGACGGCACGATAGGCGGAGTGGCTAAGCGATTAGCTTTCTATGCTAAGTGTTCGCTAAGGGTTCGATTTCCCGGACAAATAATTGTATAATCTACAGATAGTTTTTTTGGGTCCGGGTGTTTGTGCATGTGAGATGTATCTGTAAACCCTAAGCACGATGCGTGGCGAAACACAAGTGCGTGAATTGGATTGATGGAGCAGTACGACATTATTATGCGTGTTAAAACAATCTACTTCTATTATTTTAACCATTTTAACTCATTTGAATAGTTGTTTTAGAATAATTTAAGGAAGTGTGGTTGTGATTAAAAGAAATACAAACTATATATTAGATTGGGATGGATCACGCGCGTATTTTATTAAATGTAATGATGATTAATCAAATACGAGTATTATTGGAGCTCGCCCTAGATTCCAGTACTAAAATACTGTTGGTAAACAGTACTAATTGCATCTGCTCTCCATTTTTAGTTCAAGCTAATAGCTTTAAAGGTAAAAGTGAATCCAATACTGGTACCTTGATTCCGACTTCGCAAAGAATATGGAGGAAAACAAACAATTGAAAACCGTACGTCAATTTTTGAGAAATATTTTATGAATATTTAAAGGTTGATTAATCTGTACACCGTTGCCTTATACATAACATTGGCAAAATTGTGGAAGATACTCTACAGAAGCCATAATCTAAATTCTAAGAGAAGAAGAAGAAGAATGTGAAAAGACATGTTTACTAGAGACATAAACACTCGCAACTGTTTTATTTATAATAATTTGATTATTCGAAGAATGCACAGTTCAGAATCTAGTAAATCGTCAATTCTCGTACAACGTACATATTGAGGCCGGGCAGTTTCATTCCACAAATTGAATGCGCGAACGTTGTCGATTTACGAGCGGGCCGCCATCTACTGGCCACTGTGTTTTTAATTATTTGATCAGGCAAGACTGATAAATCAACGGATGTAATTGGCTGGCCAGTGTTGCCCTTTAATTAGTTTATTTCATTTTGCACACGCCCTAGAGTAATTAGTTCATGAATTTTAATTTTAATGCAATCTTGTAGGCGTTAATTGATGTAAGGGTTGTTAAGGGTTAATGTGAAACCATCAATTTTTTTATGTTGTGTGTAACTTAATGTAGTTTGCATATTTTAACATTACCATACAAATACAATACAAGTAAATATGAAATTAAATCATGTTTCCACTAAAAAGGTGGAGAATAAATCACAATGATAATAATCTACCAATTCTTTTTCCAGCCACACTGGGGTAACCTTCACTTTAGATATAATATTTCTCGCTTTAGAAAATTCATGAGAGGGTTACAGGGTCCTTCAGATATAATATTACGTAGGTGGTACCTGTGTTATAATAAAACACTTTTAAACGGATTCTATCGCGTATATTTTGATTTTTGATTTTCCTGACGTTTCGAATACTTTGCAGCATTCGTGGTCGTGGTCGTGAAACGTCAGGAAAATCAAAATATACGCGATAGAATCCGTTTAAAAGTGTTTTATTATAATGTGTAATAATCGCGAAAATCTAAGACATTACCTGTGTTATCTTTAGCAGTTTATTTTAATCTCAATTCTCTAAAACAAGAAAATCGTCATGTCCCAACACCGCTTAGCCAGCGTTGTGGCTATAAGCTAACACGCTAGTGGATTAGTCATCATCATTATATCAGCCAAAGGACGTCCACTGCTGAGCAAAGGCCTGCTACATAGAGTTCCACAACGATCGGTTACATATCACCCGCATCTAACGACTTCCAGCTATCTTTACTAAGGCGTGTGTCTATCTTATGGAAGACGTCCAACGCTGCGTTTGCCAGTGTGTGGTATCTACCTGAAAACGATTTTGCTCCAACGGCCATAAGTTCTATGAGCTATTTGCCTCGCCCACTGACACCTTAGCTCATGAGGTATTTCAGCTATTTTGCCGGCTTTAGTTATTTTACGGATCTCCTCATTTCTGATTGACAATCTTATTGAGCAATACGATGAATAACTCTCTCCATCACTCGCTGAGTGATGTTGAGCTTTCTTATGAAACCCATAGTGAGCGACCACGTCATGTTATTTCAGATGATTGATGATCATGGTCTATTATATTTTTATAATATTCAAAAAATATCTACGGACTGTGGAGCTAAACAACAGTCCAACGAATCAGTAATGCAATTATGTAAATCATATATTTACATTATAATTACTTTACTAGTTCACTCGCCCATTGTTTTCATCAACTATTAGCATTTTCGCAAGAACATCGACACCTAATTACTGCTTAAGACTTATGTAGTTTAATGACGAGCAGTAGTATTCTGTAAGTACTCACTCACTCGTTAGTTTGCAACTCACTTCATATTTCACTCATTTCATATCGTAATTGCTACTTTTCACTGCTGATTCAGAATTTTGCCAATGAATTCTGCTCACTTCTGAATCCGCAGTGAAATCTCTAGGTCCGTATTATTTTTAATACTTTTAACTACGGGTTCAGAAGTGGGTTAGCTAGTGCGTTCTTGCAGAATAGCACTGCTGTTCCCAAGCATGTAAACGTTGTGACGTAAGCAGTTATTATAGCGACACTACTAGTGGTCGTGGTAACATTACAATGATTAGTATAGTTTTCTACTGCGTGTGTTGGCTCGGTCGAAATTGGACGATTAACTGCCATAATTTATCCCATGTTTTGGTTGGCACTGCTCTAAAACATGCTGAGATATATTTTCTTAAAAATTACATTATTTGAGAATAAAAATTTACAGTTTTATTGTGTTGTCTTCTGTGAATGAAAGCGTGAATCCATGTGTAATATATTGTGCCTACCTTCTTTTAGCCTCAAGTGTGTCATATAAATCATATGTATAGAAGTGATTTTTTTTGTTTGATTGTTCCTGTGCGTCCCTATACATCTCATCCGATTTAGTTGAAACAATGTACAGCTGTTGTTGTCGTGAAAGTTTCTCCATATGAGTTTCTGACATACAAGAAACATATATTGAGAGGTGTTGCAACGCCGGACGTTAGCTTAATGTACTACTATAAATCCTTTATTAAGAAGTTTTACATATATACAATTATCAATTTTAAACGAGTACATAATTTAAAAATTATATATTTACCGTACCATATAGCCGGCTAAGAATAGCACCACCCCATCTAATCGCGTGGGTGCCGTAAAATACGACTATGAAATAAGTCGGAGGATGGGCCGCAGCGTGCTTCGAGTACATTAATTACAACTCAACTACGATCGCCAATGCGCCTGCCAAGCATGGCGATTGTAGAAAATCCACCGCAATGAACACAAATCCAGATAAGTAGAATTCAGTAGCGGATGTTTTTTCGGCTGAAATTATGATAATGTTAAAAACGTATTAGTCGGACTACCAGTAGTAAGAATCGAAAATCCTCCTGCCTAGAATATCGTTTTCCGTTTTAATTCCCTGAACCCAGCCAACCATCGAGAATCTCTTGGGTGTTTGTTGAGATTTTGCGATTTTGCCTTTGGCGTACGACAGAATTATGAAAATAGTTATTATTAGTATTGCATATTAGGTACTATTAAGTATATTAATTGGTAGTTAAACGAAATTACACATGGAATTGTCGGGTGACTTTCCAAAAATAAAAGTTTTTCAATAGTGGGTGACGTGATCGTTTTATAACGCAATTATAAACCTGAAATAGGAAGATACGAAGTTCATAATTCCATTTTCCACCAAACTACAATGACATAATAGTAACGTAAACACAGAGTAGCTTGCTAATCCACGTATTTATCACGGATAGGCGTAGTAATTCCAATGGTTTCTTGGTCATATATCAAAAGACGTGGCTTATAGATAGCTGAGGATATACGGCGGCGATAGGAACGCGATAGGAGGCGAGGATCGGGCGCACGTTGACGTTTTTACGGCGAGAGCTATCGCTGGAGATAAATAAGTCGGAATACGCGCGTTTTGTTTGACAGCGTTCCGCGGTTGAAATCATCAGAATTTCATGCATTTATGCATTTTCGTGAACGTTACTGATATAAAACTGTGTTGTTTTATTTATATATATTACGTTGATCCTGTTGATGTATGGAATTAATGGAAATTAAAATTGTATAAGCAACAATTTTCTAGGTCTATACATAATACTTATGAAGGCAACCATGATGTTTATAGGAATTTAGGAGACATATTCATTTAAACAATTTAAAAAGCAGCCATTCCAAAATTGCCATATGAGTCAGTGTAATTTTGACTGCTCTACCGTAATGTTTCCCGGCCTGTTAACATAGTCCAATTTCTTTGAAACAGTCGTGCACCCCTTAGCATGCACATGCAGCATGTTTATTTAACATAATCATGATATGGGGAGTTCCTGGATTTACGAGAAGTGATTGCCATCTGTAGCATGAAACGGAATTGGAGAAATTCCAGTTCTAAGCAAATTATAGACGTGCCTGTTTCTGGCTCAACACCTATTATCACGTATCTGTTCGATGCTCGCGTTCTTGAGTGTTCTATATATGTATTTGTAATAAGTATCTGTCGAATGACCGATGACTGCTGGAATAGGTGGCCTTGACCAGACCACGGATTAGTCAATATAGCGTAAAACGCCCTCGAGCCTAATGGACCAGCAACGGAAAGAAAGTGGCTGGGGTAGGGTGGGATTTCTTCTGTATCGTGGGTATAGTTTACAAACACAAGTATAACAACCAGAAACCCAGTACAGCTAGCTATAAGCGGGAGAACCTGCTGATACCACTGATGAACCTGCATATAAATACTTGCAAACCTACAACCTAGCTACTGCAACAGCAGCTAAGGGCGCGCTCTGTGGACTCGAACCTCGGCTTAGGGCGCTGTTTGGGGGACAACTGGATTGGTATTATTTACTATTTTTAGGGGGTATTTAAAGCTACTGGCTTAGCAGGGATATGAGAGCAAGGGCGAGGTGGATCTCAGTGGCGAGGACGATAGACCACCCTGTTTGAACTGCGCGTGTATTTTCATGTGTTCAACGTGCAATATGTTGATTTCATCCGTCGATGAGCTCGTGTCTCGGACGGCAACAGGTACTTATGCGGGAGGGTCGATATAAGGCGGCTGATACCACGAGGGGAATCGGGCAGAGTCGAAGAAGCGTTTAGACGCTTGTTTCATGAACTGCTTGATGGTCAGCAAGTTCAAATTGATATAGAGTTTTATTGCGCATAGACCAGAGTACTCCCGTGGCCTTGCGAAGGTTTTGGAACCAATGCAGTGGGCCTGAGTCCGCGTATGCGAACACAACGCCGGAATAGTCATCATTGGCCGATTACACAAGAGACAATTTAATACGTTCATATGACACAAAGGAAACTTGCGAGTGCTAGACAAGCGCGGGCGCACACCCCCTTTATATGCTTTCGGAAGGACAAGTTATGGTCAAGAGTGACTCCTAGGTATCTGGCGTGCGGTTGCCAAGGAGTCGGTTTGCCTAACATGGAGATCATATATGTCAATCTGCTCATCACCGCTTCTACGGAACAGGACAGCTTTGCTTTTGGTGGGGTTAATTTCGATCTGCTAAAAATAGCTACGTTGCATGGGAAAACGTATGCACCGTAGAATATTGGCTGAGGTTTGGAGAATCTTCATTACTTATTCGGGGCGGACACCGGAGTATGGCTGTGTCGTTGGCGGTATCTTCAACTTGGATAATATTATTTATATTGAGGCGTCTGAAATGTTGCTGGTGTACAGCATGAATAGCAGTGGGGCTAACACTGATCCTTGAGGGACTCTGGCTCTGATGGGATGAGGGAATGAGATAGCGCTCTCGATACGACAGTGAAAGGTGCGTTTCGACTAGTAGTCTCGTCTGATGAGCACTAGACGATCGGGCACACCGAGTTTGTACGGCTTATATAATAAGCCATTGTGCCAGACTTTGTCGAAGGCTATCGCCACATCAAAGAGGAGCACTGCCATCACCAGACCACGCTGATGTATCCAACGATACGGTGAACTTGCGAAAACCAAACTGCTCATAGGGAAGGATATTTCTGGATCCGTTAAAGCAAATGGAAATCCAAATTTTTCGTCGTCATCAAAAGCTGGCCTTTGGTTGGGATAACCGAGAAGAGAAATGGATGCCATTGTTTTGGAACTGGGTTTCTGTTGCAAGTGCAAGAATTCTTGGTGGGTTGCCTCTAAATCGCCGTACGCCTAGAGGCCCAGCTAGCCTCTCGGACCTCTTTTATGCGTTTCTTTATATCACGTTGTAGACGGCGCAGATAGAAGCGATTGATTTCACAGGGAAGAACGTCGTACACTCTAAGGGCTGCGTTCTTCTGCGTCAGCAATGTACGCACATTGTCCGGCAGCCGCAAACCATGGTCTTCTATCGCTGGAAACCGCCGTGAATATTCGTCCACTACGTATATGACCTATGAAGTAGTTGATTGCGCCTATTGTGTATGTTTTCATTAACAACCTACCCTTGATTAAAGTAACAAATATCATCATTTCTCTAAGTACAATTTTCGTAGTAGAGTGGAAAATGTAGGTAGGCTACAGGCTGAAGATGGCCTGCACGATTGCACAGAATACGCCCATAAAGTAGCAAAATTGTATGGATATGTTTAAATACTTACGTACGTTAGATTTTTATTCCTCTACTTATATAAAAATATGCCTCAATATAGAAAATCTTGCAATAAGAATTAGATAAATAATAGAAAAACAACAACACAATTAACCAAATCGTGAGCAAACAATATTAATAACTAGCGTAGTTTAGCAGAAAATGTAAACATGTACTTACTTTCGTATTTATTACTCATCTCCAGAGATGAGAGTGATGGTATAGGTATTGTTTTCAAGAGAAATAGTGGTTAAAATATGTATATGTACTGATTAAATTATCTATTTCTCTCGCCTGCATAAAATATTATCTTATCATATCAGCCACAAGATGATCCACTGCTGAACAAAGGCCTCCCCCTTAGATTTCCACAACAAGCGGTTACATGCCGCCCTCATCCAACGACTCCCAGCGACCTTCACCAGGTCGTCTGTCCACCTCGTTGGGGGTCGTCCCACGCTGCGTTTTCCGGTGCGCGGTCTCCATTCTAGAACCTTTGTGCCCCAGCGGCCATCAGTTCTACGAGCAATGTGCCCTGCCTATTGCCACTTCAGTTTACTAATCCTTTCAGCTATGTCGACAACTTTAGTTCTTCTACGGATCTCCTCATTTCTGATTCGGTCTCGTAGAGAAATACCAAGCATAGCTCTCTCCATAGCTCACTGAGTGACCTTGAGCTTTCTTATGAGGCTTATTGTGAGTGACCACGTCTCTGTTGCATATGTCATCACTGGTAATTATGGTATTATCTTATCTTTTATATTTTAGATTTTGTATGAATTATTTGAAATAGATATGATTTAGATATTACTTTTTATAACGAATACTAATATAAAATAGAAAATACGCAGTTTCTATGAAAAGAATCATATGTATAATAAACTACTGCTTTTTGTTATTACGGGATCATAAGTATATTCATCATATCAGTCATAAGAGGTTTACAGCTGTTTTTTTTTTTGGGTTTCTCTCATACCTTTCTGGGAAATGTAGTTGCTTAACCGGTCATTTCTGGGCGAAGCCAAAAGAGGCCTCCAGCCAGGCTTAAAATTAATATTCAAAATTAAGCAACTTTTGCTAAGGGCGCCCCCTGCGGGACACTGGCCTCGGCTTAGGGCGTTGCTGGGGATAACAAGCCATTGTTTTGGGGACAGCTGGATCGGTATTAATTAAAATGTATTAGTACATTTAAAGCTACAGGCTCAGCATGGGCTGGCGCGAGTAAGAGGGAGGGCAGGAGGGAGAAGTGCTAAGTTGTACCAGTACTTTCCATCCATTCGTGAGCGGTTGGCAAGTGCATGGTTGGAAGTTGATCATTGCGTGGCTCAATTTCTCACCGGCCATGGTAACTTTAAGAGTAAATTGTTTAGCTTCAAGCTTGTCACCTCACCATTCTGCAAATGTTCAACACCGGACTGTGAATATGAACAGTCTGCACATCATATCCTGTGGGAGTGTATTCTTTGGCAAGATGAACGCAATATTATGTTTGACAGCATGCAAGTTACATCCGGGGTTGTTTACTATACAGATCTTGTTGCGACTAGGACGAATTTCCGTGCGTTCAAGTGTTTTTGCCATACCTACTATTGGAATCAGTCACAATAGCTCACAACATAGGACCCGTAAATAAAAAAATTGTACCCGTGGTGCTTGGCAACTGGGCTTAACCCTGTTGTAAACTCCCATTTATTGTGCCTATGGCCTATCGTTTTTCTCTGTCTCCTGCTTGCAACGGAGGGAAGTGGAACGTATATTCTTTCATACTCCTCCTTTATCCTTTCTGATTAATTTCGGTGCGGGTTCCAAGACAGTTATTCATTTCTCTGGGACACACCGAGCTTCATTGATCGGTGTTCTTTTCGGTGGTCGCCATTGTAGATCCTGGCTTACAGGAGTTGCAGTGGTTGGGAATGTGTGGCGGGCTTGTCCCATTTAAAAAAAAAAAAAAGTGCTAAGTTGAACGGGAAGGTGACGCGGCGATAGGCCTCCGCGATGTCGGTGAGGCGGAGGCAGATCTCGATTCCATGTTTTCCTTATATATAGAAACTAGCTGACTCGGTAGACGTTGTTCACTGAACACTGGATTGGTAGGTTGATTGATACGGAATATCAATACTTTTATTCACCTTATGATTTTCACTTATCAATACACCCTCCTTCACTATCACCATTGCTTGAGCACAATCAATGAAAACGCGAATTTAACTTTTACTATCTTTATGTAATTTCCGTGTGGTGGCCGGATTAAGAATATAGCACCACTCCATCTCCTCCCGTGGATGGCGTAAAAGGCGACTAAGGGAATCTAAACCAGGGGGATGAGCAGCAGCGTCCCTTCTGTGAAACGGAAGCCATACTGCGCTCACCAACCCGCCTGCCAGGCGTAGTGAGTATTGGCAATCTATGGGGAGGCCTTAGTTCAGCAGTGGACGTATAAATGGCCGATATGATGATCGTGGAAAGGTCAAATTTACAGCTTTTTAAAGTGATTAATAATAATAATGATTTATTTCTCACCATAATATAGCACAATATACAATACATGATAACCTTGTTACATGATACAGTTAAGTATACTGTGGGAAACTGGTACCTAAACTAGGTATTAATAGGCCTTCAGTAATATAGTCTTAGTGCGTAGATTACGCAAGGAAAACGCCTAAGTCCAATTTATAAACCACGAACCTCGCTACTAGTGAGTCATATTTAAATATAGTTTCAAATTAAAACTTAGATCAATAGCCTATATGTTCATACCACACACATAGTTGACACTAAAATGTCTCATGTAGTATAAATAAATTGGGAAATCCGTGTAGCAAAGCGTGGACATACTTGGGTTAAACCCACTGATTTTATTATAATAATATAAGTGTTGAGGTCAGAGCAACATTATTTTTGAATAGACAAACATCATCAGAAAAAAGGAAACCTTACTACTGAACGATGAATAGGCAGTTCACGTATTACTTACTTCGTAAGTTTAGTAATTGTAGAACAACAGTATATGTAATGAACACACCAAGACTGATTGGAAGGTCATTATTTTACGTCCGAAGGAAAAAACGGCGGAACCCTTATAGGATCACTCGTGTGGCTGTCTGTCCGTCTGTCACAACCAATTTTCTCTGAATCCACTGGACCGATTAAGTTGAAATTTTGTTACTCATATGGATTTCTGCGACCTAAACACGAACATGATTCATCATAAATGAATTTTGGGTCCCTTTTGGGGGCAATATAGAAAATTAAAGTATAAAGTTTTGCAAACTGTACCGTGTAACATATGAAATGGAAGGGCTTGATGTGAGTGTCTCAAATATATTTATTTTAAAATAAAATACAATTCTATAAGTTTTAAAGTTATTCAAGAAAATAGACGAAAATTTACCATACCGAGGGGGGTACGGTAAATTTTCGTGTATTTACACTTCTTCTTTTACACTTTTTCGTCTATTTACACCCTTATCTTCTAAAGTAGAGAACCTAAATATTTGAATAAATATATAGATAATAGGTGTTTACCTATAGATTACAGGAAAACCAGACCAGGAGTCTATGGTCTTAAAATAACATAGTAAATCTTTCAATATTGTGCGTACAAACTTACGTTTGCAGTTGAAATTTATGGGATAACATGTTTTTCTACTACGATATTAAGTTTGTTCTTGGGATAAGTTATTGGTACAAGACCGAATTCAACAATAGACAATATATTTTAGTTGCGACAAAACAATTCAGTTCGTTATTTATTTTTAAACCTGGTCGAAAACATATTCATTGCACGGAACCCTCTCCACACGAGTTCAACTCGAACTTATCCGGTTTATTTTATAGTAATTGCCAAATTTGACTACGTATCGACATAGATATTTGAAAGTACGCCCACTGACCTGCCCCATGGTCATGTTAACTACTTCATTAGCACTTCTCAGAAGCAATCTTATCATGGGTAGCGGCTCGCTGTTATCAATATAGCATCACAAATTGTATGTAATACATGTCTAGGTATTCTCTACACTCCAGCGCTGCAGAACCAAAATTCACGGTCTGCAGCGCAGAGTGGCTATTCGGATCGCACGAGGTTACCGAACAGTCTCCTACGAGGCGGCAACCCTCCTGGCGCGTTTTCCGCCTTTTGACATCCTGGCGGAGATGGATGCGTGGGTCTACGATCAGACACGCTCCCTCCGCCAGAGCGGCGAAAACGCGCCTCCAGGGGCGTTGGAGAGGCTGAGGCGGCTGGCTCGGCGACGCGCACTTGTAAAGTGGCGTCACCGCCTGCGGATGCAATTTGCGACCAAGCGCGTCGTCGAGGCCGTCCTGCCACTCTTCGGAGCCTGGCTCAGAAGGAGCGAGCGCGTCACCTATCGCCTGACGCAGGTGCTCACCGGGCATGGTTGTTTCGGTGCGTACCTGCACAGGATAGGCCGCGAGGCCACGGCACAATGCCACCATTGTGTTAGCGACCAGGACACCGCACAGCACACGCTCGAGGCGTGCCCTGCGTGGGCCGCCGAGCGGCGGATCCTGGTCGATCGGATCGGGCAAGATCTCTCTCTGCCAGCTGTAGTGTCGGCTATGTTGGCAGAGCACGAAAACTGGAATGCAGTGGTCTCCTTCTGTGAGAGCGTCATGCTCCAGAAGGAGAACGCAGAGCGGGATCGGGAGAGGGCCGATCCCGCTCGAAGAAGAAGGAGACGGCGCCGGGGTAACAACCGCTCTGGCGCCTAATTCCGATACGCCTGAAAACCCCTGCCATTGCTATAAGGTGGGGGACCTCTGGGTTCGCGGGTGCGTAGATTGGGGAATCTGCGTGCCCACACCAAGCGACCCAAGAGAAGACGGTAGCACGCATGTGGTCACGCGCTGCCGTGGGACGCTTTGGGGGATCCTTTACAATCCCCCTGGGGGGGTGACCGCTTTACAGTCACCCTCTCCGAGATGTGCCAATAGGCGTGGCACCAGTGGGCGGCTCTAGTGTGATCATACGAGGACCTGGAGCCTCCCTTAGGTGCCGAAGATGACCGCCCCAGTGGTTTTAGCCGGTAGGAGTCCGGCATACCCCTTCGTCCTTCCCCGGGGCGAAGGAAGTTCATGAAGAATTTCCACTGGGCACCAATAAAAAAAAAAAAAAAAAAAAGGTATTCTCTACACTGGTCAGTCTAGACATCGTCAACGCCTTCAACTCCATCCCGTGGGGCGCTATTAGGGCGGCACTAGTCCATCATCGGTGTCCGCCCTACCTGCAGGGCATCATAGGGGCCTATCTGCGCGACAGGCACATTCGCTACGTGGGCAGGGACGGTAGCGTAAAGCGGAGGGAGATTACGTGCGGGGTTCCGCAGGGGTCAGTACTTGGTCCCCTTTTATGGAACCTTGCCTACGACGCAGTCCTGCGTGTCGTTCTCCCTGCTGGCGTCAGCTTAGTCTGTTACGCTGACGACACCCTGGTGTTGGCCAGCGGGGAGTCCTTCGAGGGAACCATCCGGCTTGCGGAGCAAGCGGTGGCAATTGTCGTGGCCAAAATCCACGCCCTGGGTCTGCGGATAGCGCCTCAAAAAACCAAGGCGCTACGGTTCCACAAACTGCCGAGGAGCAGAGAACCACCCAGTTCGTGGATACGCGTTGGTGACGCGCAAATCGGGGTGGGCCGGTACATGAAATACCTGGGGCTCACCCTGGACAGTCGTTGGGGCTTCGAAGAGCACTTTCAGCGTCTCGTCCCCCGAGTCGAGAGGTTAGTGGGTGCACTACACCGGCTGCTGCCCAATCTCGGGGGACCATATGAGGAAGTTCGCCGTCTCTACGGAGGGGTTGTGCGGTCCGTGGCCCTCTACGGGGCGCCTGTATGGTCAGCTCGACTGTCAGGTGCCCAGCGCTGCAGAACCAAAATTCACGGTCTGCAGCGCAGAGTGGCTATCCGGATCGCACGAGGATACCGAACGGTGTCCTACGAGGCGGCAACTCTCCTGGCGCGTTTTCCGCCTTTCGACATCCTGGCGGAGATGGATGCGTGGGTCTACGATCAGACACGCTCCCTCCGCCAGAGCGGTGAAGGCGCGCCTCCAGGGGCGTTGGAGAGGCTGAGGCGGTTAGCTCGACGGCGCGCACTTGGAAAGACTCTAAGCCAGAGGGATAGGTTGGGCAGTAGCGTTCTTTCTATGGAATAGTAGCCATACTACGCACATCAACCTACCTGCCAAGCATGTTAAGTATTGCCAAATTCCTCCCAAAATGAAGACACAATTGTGGATATCTATGGGGAGGATTTTTTCAGCGGTAGACGTCCTTCTCTGATATGAATAACCTGAATATAATCTAATGTTATATGTCGAATGTAGAGTTAACGGGTACCTACCCTTTGTCTTTTTATTGATCCGATGGAAATACGTCATGTAGGTACTTCCTCCACTCCGAAAAGGGCGGAGGGGTATGCCGGACTCCTACTGGCTAAAACCACCGGAGTGGTGATCTTCGCTACAGAAAGGAGGCTCCAGGAACTCAAATCTCCGTCTAGTGCTGAGAGAGATGACTATAAAGCGGTCGCCCCCTCTAGAACGGGTACCTACCTACTAAAGTATATTAAACTACGACAGTATTATAAGTATTATAGTAAGTATTATACGTGTTATAAATGCACATACAGATACATAAAACAATTTTATTTGGACCATCTTTCTTGTTTCCCTCGCCGCGTGCCCATGACACTGTGTAGGGTACCAACAAAGTGTGAAATGGCCCGGAAATATCGTAACCTCTCCCAGCCAGACATTTCGTTCCTTCTCGCTAGCCACGCTCATTATCTGCCATTCGAAATGTTTCTATGTTGGTTTAAGTTGCTTTATTTACTCCCCGTAAGTATACGAATACTCTCCTACACTAATATAACCATTCAAGGATTAGCTAATCACAAAAATACATGTTGTTATTCCGTTTATCTAAATGTATAAGTAAACTATTTATTAATGCTACTTTTTTACTTAATAAGCAATAAATTAACCAATATATATTTGCCTTAAATTATTACATTATTTACATAAACATTTTGGACACCTAAATTTATATTATAATTATAAAATTCCTCCTGTGTTTAATATATTGATTTAATTTGCGGTATCATGCGGGTATATGCATAGATAAAATTATAACTAAAGCCGAATTAAAGATTATAATCATAAATTATAGACGAAACATTACGGTGGAAACGTGGGTGTTTTATTTTTTTTCCGAAACATATCGTAATTTTTACTGATGAGAAAATGTTGTTGACTATTGTTTATTTAATGTTATGTGACGTACAGGACATTAGTATGTCATCGAAAGTTGGGAATAAAATAAATAATATATGACCATCTCATAAATAATGCCCTTCGTTTCCGACGGTACGCTGCGCATCCGGTAGGGAGGAACCCCACTCGACCCGCCGCCATTTTACATTTGAATTTGAAATGTCATTATTGTTATAGTATAATATGATAAACATTGATCTGTAATGTCTCTTTAGACCACCGAATTATTGATGTTTATCGAAACTATGAGTTTGTTTACACATATGATTGCTTAATAAGTGTAGAACATTATGCATTGATATTTTTATTCGAGTTTAGGTTTAACAGATTTCTCTATGTAACTTAGTATAATTGTTTATTAGGTAAAATACATTAGACCCCAGATATTACACAAATGCATTGTATAGAGCTGTAACGTTTGTGTTTTCTGTATTTAAGTTTTAACTAGAAAATCATTATCATCATCATCATATCAGCCAAAGAACATCTGACACTGTTGAACAAAGGCTTCGCTCATAGATTTCCATAATTATGTCGTTATTTTGGAGGGAATTTGGCAGTACTCACCACGTTTGGCAAGCAGCTCGTTGAGCGCAGAATGGCTGCTGTACCACAGAAGGGACGCTACTGCTCATTTTCATTTCGGCCGAATGAAGTCCACTGCTGGACACAGGCCTCCCCCAAAGATCACCACAACGACCGATATGGGTGTGTTGTGGGCTCATTGGGGGGTTTTGCCATAATCGCCACGCTTGGCAGACGGGTTGGCGATCGCAGTTGATTTGTTAATGTAATCGAAGGAAGCTGCTGCCCATCCTCCGGCTAATCCCATAGTCGACTTATACGACACCCACGGGAGGAAATGGGGTGGTGGTATTCTGAACCGGCACTCATCCCTCTGGCTTAAAGTCCCATTTTATGACAAACATGGGATTCTTAATACGGATACCACACAGAGAAACTGCTATGAGACTATTTTATAGTTTCATACAAATTTCTTGTTTTCCTTTCATACAAAAAATATTTTAGGTAATTAAAAAGACGCTACGATAAAGCATACATCCTTTTTAAACCCTGATGCAATTTAACTTTTACTATTGTCAACGACTTGAACAATCGCGTGGGTATGCTCCCATATAAATGAAATTATGGGTAACCCGCTGACCGATATAACAAGACATACCCCGCATCTCTTTCTTTCAATTATTCTGAAATAAAAGGAGTAAATTGGTTGTGATTCAGAGATCTGGATGCATCGGTCATGATATATATAAATGAAGAACACCAGTGTTGATTAAATTAAACAGTAGGATTTATGTCGTCTCCAATTTAGCAATGATGTGAAATGGCAACTGTATAGGGGCGGTGAGTAGATGTTAAGTGGTATATGAGTGTTAATGGCCGTGTTTCGATGAGTTTTTAGTGTCGTTATTCCAAAAGGGGATGATTTTTTAAATTAGTAATGCGATAAATATTAATCTCGTTAATTAAATAATGCGTGTGAGAGAATTCTATTAATGAGAACGAGTAATCTTTTAAGTTTATTATTTTTAAGTTATAAAGCGGCACATACCTATATATACACATGTTTGTTTAGGTATATTACGAGAATCAACTATTGCCTAGTTATTTATCCATAATAATTGATAACTGAAGTTATTATAAGTTTTGCTTATTTGAATTGCCTAGATTCGTATTTATGCATTCTATCCCTACCCTACAATATGGCTAACCCATGCTAAAGCATGCGTCATGCATGAATGAGTGCTGTCTTTTGGGACTGGACAGCTTAATACTATCATGGCAAAAGCTTTAATAAAGATTAAAATCTGGCTCGTTTAGCGTAGACTTGATGTAATTTAGACTCATTTCTCCTACATTGTCCTTCATTCCAAGAACAATGTAGTCAAATATTGTAACGTAAATTATGATTAAAACGACTAACCATGGAGTTTCTTGCCCGTTCTTCTCCATAGAAAATCTACATCTTGGAACGTGGCAGCTAAAGTCTGACTACTCATGAGTGCCTGTAAATGGATAAAAATATTTTTATCTTTATGGTTTTGAATTGTTTTCTGTGGTACTTCTTAATAATTACCATAAGCTCCGTTGCATAAAGGAATTCTTTGTCGCTGAAAATTAAGTTGTAGTATGGCCCAGAATGTAGTGTGTAAGTTGATACTCAATATGTCATACGTGCTCCGTGTCGGACACTGCAAACAATAGACGGTGCTCTCTCCACACATGGTTGTTGTGAAAGGCGACCAAGCGATATGAAGAGAGTGGGCAAAAAAGTTCTACCGTGTGCTAATGACAACATACTGCAATCACCATTCCGCCTGCCAAGCGTGGTGATAACGGCAATAGCCCCTATGACCGCTGTAGTAATTATTGGGAGGCCCATGTTCAGCAGTGGACGTTTACAGGCTAATGTGTATATGTGTGATAATGTACACACGAGATGTTGGTAACATCTTTTAAAAACAACTGCTATACAATAGATACAACTTTTTGCTTCTTCATATCAGCCAATGGATGTCCACTGCTGAAAAAAGGCAATAGATTTCCAAATTAGTAGCATCTTACATTTTGGGGGAAATTTGCCGCCGGGTTGGTGAGCGTCGAATGGCTACTGTTCCACAGAAGGGACGCTGCAGCCCATCATTCTGGTTGAGAGTCCATTAGTCACCTTTTACGACAGCCACGGTGGGAGATGGAGCAGTGCTATATTCTTATTCTGGACATCACACGGATATGCTTTAGGTATACTTCATTTTTTATATGTTAATATCATCAAATATGCTTGAAATTATCACTTTCCGCTATTATAATGGTTGTTAATGATTGTGTTAATAGTTTATGGTTAGGAAAAGTACATTAATATTCTATTCATCCAAATCGATACTAAAACACTTTAAACGACATAAAACTAATAACTACTTAAATTATTTTTACGACCATATTAACGCATCCATTCCTGCCATCTAGTAGCGAGGATGGAAACTACGTGGCGATGAAGGCTTCTACGCTACGCTATCAAACGGATTGAAAACACGAACCTTTGGTTCCAGTGGCGCTGAATATAATTTAATATTCTAATGAAGATTTTAAATACAATAAGCGTCGTGGCATAAAGGTTTTTATCGCTGAATATTTATTCATAGTGTTGTTTGTATTATTTCGTTGAGCCAGTTTAATTCTGTTGCAGACCCGCAGTAGGTATAAAGTACTTCCATATTTATACTATAGGTACGGTCAACGACAAAGTCGTTGAAAATTTTCAATTTTTCAAATCGCCTGCAACGTTTTGTTTTACATCAAATGCATTATTTTTTGCTATTATCTGGTTTGCCTCTATTCTTCAACCTTTGTATAAGCATTTGCATTTTTTTTTAAATCAGGTATGATTTAAAAAAAAATGCTCAGCGACTTATGTCGCTGACTGTATGCTATATTATTTTAATATTTATACTTATCTGGAAATTATAGTACTATGTGTACAAGTTGTCAAAAATATTGATATATAAGGTGTTGAAATAAGTTGTGATTTTAATTAATAACGTTATAAGAAAAAAAACGGTTTATGGAAGAAAAAGGGGTCAAAAATAGTTTAGCTTTAGGCAGAAGAAGTAAAACAGGAAGAAGAGTTATAAGTTGAGAGGAACGCTAATGGTGATGGGCGGTTTCAAAACATGTATAATCGAAATAATTTTATAGGCACAATCTGTAATTTTAAGCGATAATTGAAGTATTTAATTACGTATAACTCTTATAAGGGGTATTACTGGTGATTATTTTCTCATTGTAAGTGTCGAGCTAGGTAGTTACCAAATATCTATTAAAGACAGAAGGTAGTATTTAAACTTGTCTGTGTTCTGGTTTGAAGGGAATTGTGAAATTACTGGGTATAGGAGATTAAATACCTAATGTATCCAGGTGACGAGGGTACTTTGGTGCCACGCAGGACTTGCCCTCGGTACCATCACAATTGTTATGGGCAGGCATGACGCTCACAACCAGGCTAATGACGTTCTCGTCTCTTGACCAGATTGTGTAAAAACCCGCGTTTGAGACTTAATTAGTATTTTTTATTTTTTTAAACATTGCACCACACTAGGATTTCTCCTGTGTCATGGGTGCGTTTACAGACATACATTTCACACACAATATATGTACACCCAGACCCTGAACAACTAACTACCTGCAGATCATACAAACATTTGTTCCGTGCGGGAATCGAACCCGCGACCCGGCTGTATCAACCACTGCACCAATCGTCGACGATATTACATTCATCTTCACACTAATAATGCCAAATATTACGTACAACTTATTGCTAACGGCTTTGTCTGTGTGTTTTAGTCATACATTTTTAGTTTTTGTGCCCCTGCATTTCCCCGCCTGTAGTAGGTACATTAAACTTAAGAAACATAGGAACATCCGTGCATTTTAAATTTTTGTTCATTCATATCTGCTAAAGGACTGGTTATATGCCGTGTATCGTCATGGGGGGGGAAATTTACCAGTACTACTTTACACCACGCTTGGCAGGCGGGTTGGTGAGCGCAGACGGGCTAGTTCCAAAGAAGGTGCGCTGCTGGTCATTCCTCTGGTTTAGAGGCCCTTAGTTACCTTGTAGAATATCCACGGGAGGAGATGGAGATGGACTATTTTCTTAACCCGGACACGATCTATCAGACTCATGACACTAAATGCTTAAATAACATGAAAACTCGACCTTGCCCCAACTTCCTTAACCCCCATAGGTACCTAAATAAATTAAATTCTTCGGGAAAGGGGGAAGCCACCATATCAATGTCTATTCATTACCTTAGCGAATGCATAAATGCCAAACCCAGGAGACTAGCTAATTTATAGAGATGTCTCCAAAATAAACCGCAAATGAGAATCGTATATCCCGCATCCACTATCCTAGGATCCCGGCCTAAGTGAGTGGTATGTTCGATAAGGCTCACCCTTGGGTTAGTCCGTGGACAGTTCTCCCGATAAGTTTCGATTTAATACGTTAAAAGGTGCCCTTAATGGGGTCATTCCCATTCGTTATGGGGTACCGTCCGACCGTATTTCGAGAAGCAAACGTATTAGATTCCGAAGCGATTTTAATAAAACATTGACTTATATGTGACGTAGCTGAGTTAAAAGAACTATACTGTTGCCATTATATATTAATACGATGCTAACGTATTCCAAGTAAGATTTTTGTGTTTATTTGATTATATTTAAAGCATATGTTTATCCACTGAGACATTTTACATGGAGGTCGCTCCTCGTCAGTCATTAGATCCTCGTAAACTAGATACTGGGCGATATCGAAATTGTTAGGTTAGACTAGTTTTTGACAGACTATTGGGCTGTATACATTATAGCATAATATGTAATACAGTAATTAAAAATAACATGACAGACAGAGACGCGTTGCTGTGGAGATTGTTGCGTCGCTTCTTCTTCCTAGCACGCTACGAAGTGGTAATTGGTGTGCGTTTTTGGGGTTGTCCCTTTGTTTATCCCTTCCGACCAGTTGCATCAAAAGGGTATAATCATAATTAATGTTATATTTTAATACCCACTTCTTTTTGTCTCTTTTTTTGTCTGGCGGTATTGGTCTGTCATGCTAACTAAAATGTCTCGGTGATGGCGGCGAAGTGTATCGGGTCGTGAACGAGTGCCGTCTGTCGGTCGGGACTGCTCAGCTGTTAACTGCCATGGCAAATGAATTATGATTTTTATATTATTGTAGTATGTTCCATTTTTACACATTAACCAGCGTCTGGCTAATTATATGTTTTACCATAATTTGTAATCTTCACTATTTTAAAAGAGTTTACATGGAGATTATGCCTGCTGTTCTCCATAGGACCAACCAATTGAAACCGCGCAACTTAAATTCCGATGTTTAATAAGTGCCACGTGGATCAAATAAATGCAAAGCTGTCACTTAAAAAAAAAAAAATAGCCTAATAACAGTTCCAAAACATCCTCAATGGTGTGTGTAGTCCGCCAACCTGCACTAGGCCAGCGTGGTGGACTAAGGCTTAACATTTCTCATCGTGAGAAAAGGCCCGTGCCCAGCAGTGGGACAGTAATGGGTTGTTTATATGTTTATGTATGTAGTCGCGATAGCGATTTACGAGTGCAATAAGTAAAATTGTTTCATAATTACATCCATTAAATCAACAACACATTGTGATAACATGTAGTAAACTAAAAACATACAGTAATATATTATGTTATAATACTGCCTCGTATAAAAACTCTAATATAAATTAAAATGACAGCTAATTTAAACATAAAAGCAACAAAATTAAGAATTGTAATGTAATAAACGCACAATTAAATCACACACGATTTGACATTTATGTATGTTTGCGTGAACTCAAAAGACCTTATGAATTTATCGTTGTTATCTTTCGAACATTTTATATTTTCAACCTACTGGATTTGAAATAACTTTAGGTTCTTTATATTGTGCGCTGCAAAATTGCAGTTGGGTCAGTTTTTAAGGTTATTTTATCGTTCATAGTTTTGGGTGAAATGAATCTAAACTGTTTTATAATAGTATATGCAATTTTTGTTGATTTTCTGCCTTAGAAACTATGTCAAATTGTTAATTAATAATTTTATCTCTCACGGTCGGCTTGTCTTCGTCTTTCACAGATATTGTAGGTACTTGCTACAAATTAATTCAGTTTTGCTCTAAATTATGAAGTAACAAAATATAATTAAGATTATAATCAAGACTAAGTACAATAATGTGTGAAAGTAACGGGCTCATTAGGAAGACACACAACTTATTTTTTTATTCTATAACTGAGCCGCTTTTCTCACTTCACCATAATTGTAACGAATATAATGAGAATATTAATGAGCACGTACCCATAGAAACATTATTTAAAACTAAGTGTAAACTAAAAAAAATACATCAAAAATTTACTTTAAAAATACTAAAGTGGTACTTCCTTCTTGCTCTTCTATGGGGCGCTAAAATGAAAGGGTATAAAGTTACCATTACTAATCAGTTTGCAATTAGAGTAGTACCTACACAGAATAGTAGTGCGCCTAAACCACTTTGCTGGCTTAACTTAATTAAATATTTATAATTTTTTTGTACCCGTGGTGCTTGGCAACTAGGCTTATCCTAGTTGTACACTCCCAGTTATTGTGCCTATGGCTATAAGTGTTTTCTCTGTCTCCTGCTTGCTATGGAGGGAAGTGGAATGTATATTCTTTCCTACTCCTCCTTTTTATTTGCTGCTTAATTTCGTTGCGGGTTCCAAGACAGTTATTCATTTCTCTGGGACACACCGACCTTCATTGGTTGGTGTTTATTTAGGTGGTCGCCATTGTAGATCCTGGCTTACAGGAGTTGCAGTGGTTGGGAATGTGTGGCGGGCTTGTACCAAAAAAAAAAAAACAACTTTACAGCCCACAAGGAGATATGAGGTAATCTCGTCTGATTACCTCATATATCCTTGTAGGTATCATAAGAGATGAGTATAGTAAGGCTCTATGCCATTTTATCAAGCTAAGCATCTAAATGGCCTCTGATTACCTATTCTATAGTCACAGAATCAAAGCGGGTCCTAGTGAAACCCTGAGTAGGTACTGGGGTAAAGAAAATCAAAAGACAGGAATTATTGAAATTGGATTGCACAGATAGTTTGCAAGACACGTGATTTCTTAGTTAAATCTAAGATACCACTGACTTTTATGGCGAAGAAAAATATCGTGAGGAAACCGGGATTTAATGGTGTCTTATATATTATAGGAATCGCCAACCAAGCCAATGCAGTAAGAGTGGTGATCATAAACTCGAGGGTTGCGGATGCGCAGATTGGGGAGTCTACGTGCTCATACCAAGCGACGCCAGGGACAGGGACGCCAGGCGGCACGCACGTGGGCACGTGCAGCTGTGTGCGCAGCACAGCGCACAGCGAGGTTTCAGGGGAATCCTTTACAATCCGCTCCGAGAAGTGCCTGGGGCCTTTTTACAGCCGCCTTTCCTCCCTTACAGTTATCCCAAGATGTGCCTAAAGGCGTGGTGGCATCATGGGCGGCTCTAGTGAGATCTTACGAGGACCTGGAACCCCTCTTTGGTGCCGAACGCTCCAGTGGTTGTAGCCGGTAGAAGCCCGGCCCCTTCGCCCTTCCCCGGGCCGAAGGAAGTTCCTAATGAAAGACCGCTGGAGACCAATAAAAAATACGTGTATAAAATATAGTTTAAATAGTAATAATTTACCTTTGATTCTGACAGATACCTATGAGATACGACACGGTTTTGCCATAATCACTACGCTTGGCAGGCGGGTTGGCGATCGCAGTCGAGTTGTTAAGTAATAGGGAACAAAGATGATGGTAGTGAGGTTCATACTTTGGCTATGTTATATAGTTTTAATGATTGGCTTTAGCATTATTTTAATTAGATTTATAATATAATAATATGAGAATTAGTAAACCGATTCGTAAAAGACTTAAAAACGAACAAGAAAAATGGTCAAAAAGACCTAAGCCTGAGCTTTATTCGGCATTTGTTCTCAGAGTTTGGTACGTAGCGAAATACCCTCCGCTATTTTAATAGTTATCAAATAAAATTCGATTTTATAATTTTATTCAGTACGTTTAAACAATCTACTCCACATAGTATCTGGAGTAATCTATGTATACAATATAGTAGTTTGGTTCAATCTTAAATTTAAGTTTAAGTTTATTTGTTAAGTTTGGACGAGATAACATGGAAAGGATTAGCACAGGCTTACAATATACTTATTAATATGTATAATGAATTATAATGTGTATAATGAAGGTTGAAAGAAGCAGTGAGTACGCTGAAGACGGCATGGTTGGTGCAGTGGTCGATACAGTCGCACTTGCACTCCGGATCATGGGTTTGATTCCCGCACGGAAAAAATATTTGTATGATCTGCAGGTAGTTATTCCGGGTCTGGGTCTATTGTGTCTGTAAACGCATCCACGACACAGGAGAAATATTAAGCGACAGTTAAAAAATAACAAAACATATCGGGATATCACCCAAGTGCTGATAATAAATAACCTACAGTGCGCCTGGAAGTCCGATGGTAGAAGGGAAATAGTGGGGTCAATTCGTGTAGTTTCCGATTCATCATTTCGGCCGAAATGAAGTCAACTGCTGGACACAGGCCTCCCCCAAAGATCACCACAACGACCGATATGGATGTGTTGTGGGCTCATTGGGGGGTTTTGCCATAATCGCCACGGTTGGCAGACGGGTTGGCGATCGCAGTTGAGTTGTTAATGTACCCGAAGGACGCTGCTGCCCATCCTCCGGCTAATCCCTTAGTCAATTGTTCCGACACCCATGGGAGGAGATGGGGTGGTGCATTCTGAGCCGGCACCACACGGCAAAAGTTCCCGATTATTATTATATAATTCTTGTGTTTTATATGCCGTTAAAACAAGAAAGAGATGGAATCATTATGGGTCGGAATGAGTCCCCATGGAATATAACTCTGCGAAGTATATACCTAAATCCGACCAAGTAAACGTTTGTCTCATAAATTCATAATAAACCTACCTAGTGAAAGTTGGTGAACGGCTTCAAAATATCAAGACAAAGTTCAATATTATAATAAACTTCGAGAAGATTTTAAAGATAAATTGATATTCTAAATTACTAAAACGCCTGTTAGAAACTTTCCAGACGTTAAAATTATATTTTCGAATACGTTACATTATTTTTATTTTATGATTTAAACGATAATTTTATATTGTAAATGGCGTGGGGACAAATTTTTCTTTATTATCTGATTTATGAAGAAAAGAACTTAAGATTGGAATCTGAATTATTATAAATCAGATGTAGTAAGTAATGTGCTGGCTATTAAGTAGGTAAAGATGGTTAAATATATAATACTATTAATACTTATTTATTAAGACTAAGAAACCACTCACCATACCAAAATAGATGAAATAAAAAAATTAAATGGGCACAATATTGAAATATCTTCTCGAAAGTAATGTCAATAACGGAATTTGTTCACGTCCTTTTTTTTGGTTATTTATTTTTAATAGATGCATAGGTTTATTTTGCGGAAAGTATAAATAATATGTTGCTTATATATATTTATGTAATTTAGATGGAGCTCGGCGCAATACAAAATATGTGACGAAAATTGTATTACGTATACTACACTATTCAGTTTTATATAATATGCGTAGTTTAATATTAATAAAATGCTGCTGTTAAGTTAATTTTATTTTTTATCGTATAGTTAATAGCTGACCTAGAGTTAAGAGTTGTTCAAGCCGCCAAAGGCCTCCAACTTGTCTGCCGTCTAATGACAACCGGGATCGGAGATTTTACGTGCTCTCCGAAACACGGAGACGCTCAGCTCAAATACTTTTGCACGCTCCATATACTAACTGCGCCAACCATTGCTTTACCACACCGATTGTTTACCTATCAGTCAGTGCAACTGCCTATGAGTACCAAGCCTTAAATTCACTAACATTGCAAGTACATGAAAAATAATTTTCACAAAGCACAAAATAATTTGGTTGCGTGTAAAGCGACCGCTCGCGCCGTTTACATTAGCGACAGCGTATTTTAATTAGCTATACATGAAAATGCTTTGAAACAGAGATGGCCTGTGTGTGGGCTCCCGTTTAAAACAAAATTATAATAGCAATATCACACTCTTGCTTCGCCTTGTTAGTTTACACACAATGTTTGTTTTGTTAATAATGCACCTCTCTAATTAGAAATTAAAAGTTAAAAAGCTTGTTCATGTATTGCCTGAAGTTAGTATAATGTAACAATATTCTGCCCTCGTTTGGGGGTGGTAGCTGGCTCTCGTCTCGTCTCGTCGTTACCGTGACTGACCGTGATATACCATTACCAGGAGTAACGGGGCCGCCGTAGACTGGGGACCAGTTTATTTGTGTTGTCATTTTTGGAGCGATTTGCCAGTACTCACTACGCTTGGCAGGCACTAACCCATAGTGATAGCAGAATGGTTACTGTTCAACAGAGAGGACGCTGCTCCCCATCCCTCTGGCTTACATTACCTTAGTTGGCTTTTACGACTTCCACGGGAGGAGATGCAGTTATGTTCTTAATAACTGCACACGAAAATGGTAACAGATTGCCATTGGGGCAAAACAGTTCTTGAGTGGTGACGGCGCACCGGAAACCGTAGCGTGGGACGGCCTCCAACGCGATGGTTGGACGACCTGGTGAACGTAGCTGGAAGTCATTGGATGCGGGTGCCAAGTAACCAGTCGTTGTGGCAATCTATGGGAAGGCCTTCGTTCAGCAGTGAACGTCCTATAGATGATATGAAGACGATACTGCTCTCCCTTAAGTTCAAAATAAAATTGTAAACTTCAATTAAGAAATGCCGTGTACTTTTCAAAAGGTGATTAAATTCCAGGAGAAAAAATGTTTCGCGACCGAAACTTGGCGTAATACGTGGTCATTAAAGATTTCATTCCAGAACACTTGACAACCCTAATTAGGAGGACTGAAATCTAATAAAAGATAACTCGAAAGTCATAGCGAAAGCCGCATTCATAAGGAAAAGTTTGCCTATTAAAATTCCTCTAACGAGTGAGAACCATCCAGTTTAATAAATACAGGCCCCTTCTAATTTTCCTCTGAGAGATTTAAGCGGTATAAATTTTGCACACTGAAAAGAAACTCTGTGAAAGAAGAACTTGTACATTTTTACGATGGTGAATCTCATTCGCCCCACCAACGGCGAGTTGTCTCTCCTTTAAATTAAATTTTCACTCCTAATTTGAAAGTATAATGTCATTTCACTAGAATTCCGTTATTAAAACTTTTAAATCATTCGGAAGTTTCCTTTTGTGTGCGCCTGAGGGTGGGTACTCGTGATTTTTTAATCAAAATGGGATCATTTCTAGTGATTTTTTATGACTGCGCCATCCCGTCGGCATCAAATTGTCATTAGCCACTTGCGTATCCGATATTGCTTTTCTTTTAGAAGTACTGCGATTTTATGGAATATTTAATTTCCGACCCTTCGTCTTGGTGCAAGTTTTATGGGCGTACATGACTGAAGAGAACCCAAGACGTGTACAGCGAGTTCACTTCCATTGCCTTGTTAAACTTTCTGTATGTTCTCTACAAAGTAGAAATGCTTAGGCATGTAAGTTTTCACTTTCCGACATTGTTTCTGTAATCTAAATCGTCCTCTTGATTGTTTTATGAACAAGCTATTTGAAACGTATGTCGTTGCTGTAAATTTTTATTTCAATAAGTACCAAACAACGTTTGCAACCTAGACATCTGTGCAATTAAAAGAAAAGTTGTCGAGTGTGAATTCACACGCGGTAGAAGTGTAACTTTGTATTTTGGTTAATTTGTAAGAGAATGAGATGAAAACACAATGGAGGTGGTAAACAGAGAGAGAAGATATCAATAAATTGACGATAGGGAATAAAGAACGTATTTTATCTCACTCTCTCACAGCCTAAACCCTAAAGTACATGTATATTGGTCTCTCTTTCGTTACACATTTTCGTTTCATAAAATCCAATTCACACCATCCCAAAAGAAGTTTCACTTCAAAAAACTCGTCACTAGTACTCTCATCCTTATTCTAAAAGCCAATAAGCATTCTGGTAACACCATTGCGGAACATCTGTTTTTAAAAACAATAAAGGGTTGACATTTGACAGTCGGTTGTAAATTACGTCTCGTCAAATCGTCAGAATGGTCAATAAAATTGTCTGGAGTCCTTGACACAGAGACACAGTGCAGACGAGGTTTTATAGTCCATAAACATTTTACTAGCACGACCTTGGGTAGGGTCTGCAATGAGGTCGTTGCACCCAGTTTTACCGCTATTTTGGTAGTCCCCGGTTATGATTACATGGGGACGAATTGTTTGTATTTGTTGGCAGAACGTGTTTGTAGTGCCTATTATATCTACGTATAAAGGTTACGGTGTTAATAGACATTAGTATGTTTATTAGACACACACGTTTTTATTAGTACAATAAAATTATCGTGTTTAGTTATGGTAGGTATCATTTTGGTGATATTTTCTAGTTAGTTGCCGTGCTCTAAGTTATAAACGTGTTCCAGTATAGTGTCTACAGAACTAAAATGCCTATAACCACCGATATAGGTACAAACCTACTTGAGTGCAAGAAAAAAACAGCACTGCTGGCATTAGGTTCGTCCTAAGCCACAGCATTATACTGGGCAATGATCTACATTTTTGCGCACCTGATCGTATCTTCAGACACTATTTTGTTAGCTTTTATATAGTATACTCTGTTTACGTTTATATTATCATTTTGTTTTAAGTCACATTAAATAGATCCACAGACTTATATAAACTGGATACAGATACAGATTACATAAGGTATTCATAGACTGACAGTTTTCATAAAAGTATGTTTTCGTTATTGTGTTTGCCTGGATTCTATGACATTTGACCAAATTTTCATTTACATTTTATGTCAGTGTTACTAGTTATTGTTTTATTTATGATCTAATTTAATTATGCTGATAATATTAAAATTCGGTCTTGAAAATTCTACTTCAAGCTATGCGTATCAATTGCACGTAAAGATATACGTTTTCTTTCTTTCAAGATAAATGAAGATAAATATATTCAATGTTTCATCCAGTGGGCAAGCTGTTAACGAATTTATTAACAACGTCCCGTTTGGAGTCGGCTATTCCAAACAATTATTTTTCAATGTAAGAGAGTAACAATTTTTTACCTTTTTTAATGGCAATCCATTAACTTTTTTATATGAAAGAAGTTTATTACCTGCTATATGTCAAGAAAAAAAATCACGGATGCTTTGTTTAGATTATAAAATGAGTAGTTTCGTAGAATTTTAAAAACGTTTGCGTCAGTATAACTGTCGAGCCAAAACAAAAGTTCTTTGTGCTTTCAATGGAAGGGTTGTTTTTCTTTCGAAAGCAATAAAAGGGTTTGAGGAGTGACTTTGTTACCCTTTCTTTGTTTATTGTTCTTTTTATGGCGATATATTGCACAATGTGCCGTTTTGCGCAATATTGTTTGAATTTCCTGGCTGCCTTTGTCCAGAGTTGACCACGACTCTTCGAAAGAGTTTAAAAAATGTACTTTTGTTGTAGATATAGAACCCCTTCAGTGGATATTGAAACTGATGAGTGTAATATTGAACGCAATCTACGTCTGACGTGACTTCATGTAATAACTTAACTGTTTGTTCATTGGAAACTAAAATTACAAAGTTAGATACCTACTAAAGAGAGGATAATAGTTTTAGTGTATTTACCATTGTACCATTGTGTGTAACATTATAGTGTGTGTGTTTGCTAACATCAAGGGAATCGAGACTTACAGGTAATGACACACAATGTTGCATGTCAAACACGCCACCGAATAACTAAAAATATTTTTACCCACTTATTACATCCACACACCTGATCACCATTTACTCTTAAAAAACTCAAACAAAAATACATAAACATAAAGCAAACAGAACAATATCATCACATCTAAATTTAAAAATCCAATCTCAGCGTGGAATCAGACTGGAGTCCCGACATTCCTTCTTTTTATCCTCCTGAGCTTCTTATCCTACACGGCATAAATCGCATCGACCCGTATAACTCTCCGTGACCATTAAAAAGATAAACAACTTAATATAGGTATAATAATAAACAAGACGAAGCCAAGCCGCTCCGACTTACTTAGATCCCAGTACACACCGTTCATAATTTTATTTATTCACGAAACCGTAAATATCTGTAGGAATAATTCCGAAGGCTCTTTGCGGGGATTAAGGGAGCGATGCGGGCCTGAGAAAATTATATTCGGCTATAACAGTTATCATGCATCACCTGAAGGAAGCTTAATGTGCCTTTTCGCAATCTCGAGGGCGGCGCGGGAGACGCCGAGCGCAAATTACTTTTTCAAAGTATTTACATGTAAATAGAGCTAGTGTTGCGAACTTGGCGGTGTTGTATGGCGCTTCCGCGTGCTTGTGCTGTGTAGGCTTAACGTGTGTTGTGAACTGCGCGGTGATTGCGGATTAGTTTGTGTTTGAACGACTTGAATGCGTTGTTCCGCATAATTACGAATGATTCGCATGTGACGGACCGATACATGTATATATATAGGATCCAACAAAAATTACAATTGTATTTCAAAGGAATAATCAGTAGGCTATAGGGATCACATTTATCAAAACAAAAGTTGTAATGTCCATTTCATTTTTGTAATAAATAATAATAAAGTTGCTATTCGAGCACAAAAATAAAACATTATATTAATAATTTTGTTGCAAAAAGATACACAAAAAAATGTGCTTCTTAAATGGTAAATTTATTTACAAAATCAAATTATATATTGCAAAATAATATGCAAATTACAAGTTTTTTTATATGACCTACGATTTAAATAAAGTTCACTATTATTATAGGATCATATACACGTACGGGTCCATCATGCCTGACGAATAAGTCCACTGCTGGACACAGGTCTCCCCAAGGATCGCAACAACGACCGGTCTGGGTGTGTTGTTTACTCATTGGGGGGTTTTGCCATAATTGTCACGCTCAGCAGGCGGGTTGGCGATCGCAGTTGAGTTGTTAATGCACTTGAAGAACTCTGCTGTCCATCTTCCGGCTAATCTCATATTCACCTTTTACGACACCCACGGCACGAGATGGGTTGGTGCTATTCGTAGTCAGCACCACACGACAATCGGTCCATCACATACGAACCAATCGCTGATATTACGCTACAACGCTTGCAACTCTTTCAAAAGATAACTAACCCGCAATCATCGCGTAATTCACAATATATGTGAAGCCTACACAACACAGATACGCAAAAGTGCTTCATATTTAATTTGGATTCAATATTAAAAATGTCGTGATGCTATCGGAATTGATATAACCTGTATTCTAAATGTTACCGTCCAACCCTAAAAAATATTCATTAATTCATATCTGAATAAATCAGGCCCTTCCTATTAACATATAGGATAATCTTAATCTGCAATTCACTAAAAACTCTTTAAGGTGATATCGTTTAAAAAGCACGCCCTATACATAAAACCTGTATAATTATCATCCATTCTACTTATAAACTTTCATAACGGCCTATACGTCGACTTAACCTCTACTTTCGGGGTTCGGGCGGGCTGCCACCCTGGGGTAAAACCCACCCTCGCCTTATAATGGCCGTCTAAGAAAAACGGGTGCACGGTTCAGAATAGAAAATGCTCGTTTGGAAATAGCTTCGGTGGAAAGCTAGCGATTTATTTGTGTTACGGGATACGCTCGGAAAATATCCAAGAGCGGATTTTTAATGGCGCCATTGTTTCTATTTTAAACGCAGCGTGCGAATGGAATTCTAAGTTAGAGACGGCTCTCTCTTACGTTCTGTGTACCAAACTTGAAGTTTTGGAATATTATCACGATTGTGTTATTGAAGTTGAGCCCGATAGAGTTATCCGAGCGGAGATAAATGGAAAGCGATGGAAGAATCCAGGGCTTAACTCTAAATTAATGTTGCCCTGATAATCTTATATCTATTTAGTTTGAAGCAGGAAATTCTTCTAGATACGTAGATAAGGTTTTGTTTAAACTTGAAATTCTACAGTAAAAATGTCACACCAAACTGTTTCCTTCAGGAACTCCCATACAGCTTAATGTCTTCAGCACTAATGTTATGTACATATTAAACGATGTGGTACCTTTTTTTTTAATATTGATGTCCAGTGGAAATTCTACATGGAACTTCCTTCACCCCGGGGAAGGGCGAAGGGGCATGCCGGACTCCTACCGGCTAAAACCACTGGAGCGGTCATATTCGACACCGAAGGGGGCTCCAGGTCCTCGCAAGATCACACTAGAGCCGCCCATTGGTGCCACGCCTTTAGGCACATATCGGAGGGGATGACGGTAAAGCAGTCACCCCCTTTAGCGGAGGGAAGGCGGCTGTAAAAGGGTCGCCCCCCCCCAGGCACTTCTCGGGGAGGATTGTAAAGGATCCCCCCAAGCCTCGCTTTGCGCTGTGCTGCGCACACGGCGGCACGTGACCACGTGCGCACCACCGTCATCCCGGGGGTCGCTCGGTGTGAGCACGCAGACTCCCCAATGTGCGCGCCCGCGACCCCCGAGGCCCCCCACCATGAAGTGACGGCAGGGGGCTCAGGCGTGTTGGACTTGGGAGCCGGGACGGTTGTTGCCCCGGCGCCGTCTCGTCCGTCTCCGTGCGGGATCGGCCCTCTCCCGATCCCGCTCTGCAGCCTCCTTCTGAAGCATGACGCTCTCGCAGAAGGAGACCACTGCACTCCAATAAACGATGTGGTACCTAACACCTGTGTGGTACCATAGACATGCAACAGTAAAATAATCAGTATGAAATCGCAAGAAATCAAAAGAGCATAAGCATTTAAATCCCGCTTAACTATTTGAGACGTCTGTTTTCGGTAAGAAGGCGGCCATCCCAAATTATTAAGCATTTAAACATTAAGTTGATTTTCAGTATTCGACTAATTCTACTTACTGATAGATATGTAAACCAAAACTTTTAGAATGTAAAAGAATCGTTTATTGAGTAATTAGATCCCAACAGACACTTACACGTCACACAGAAACTAGGACTTTTTACATTATAATAAAACAATTTCAAACGGATTAAATCGCGTGTATAATTGATTTTTGTTTTTCCTCACGTTTCGGACATTTTAGTCATCCTGCGACTACGAACCTTGCAAAGTTTACACACATTTAATCCGTTTAAATTATTTTATTATAATGTGTAATAATCGCGAAAATCTAAGACATTACTATAGGACATTATACTACATGACAGCATCTGAAAAGGAATGCCGAAAGCAAATTTTTCAATACTTACGATCTTACTAAACAAATTTTCCAATAATACTTTTTGCTTATTATTGTTATACTAAAATACTTAGAGAACCAAACGTTATAACTACGTCTTACACACATAAACGTTATTAATATGAACGCTAAGCGCGGGGCAATGGTGCCTATCTCGCGATTCCACGCGCACAGCCTTTTTACACCACATTATAAGCCCCAATATCAGCTCAGTATTTCACTTATACCTAATTCGCTTTCTGACGGAGAGGGCGCGCGTGTTCCGCGACGCAGGTGCGCTGGCGATGTAACTGTGTGCACTTAGCTCGAGTTTCGCTGATTCATTCCAAATAAATATAATACACGTGAAAAAGTTTGTCTTTTAATTGCAAGAAAAAACCACTCGTTCTATGTTATTGTACCCAATCAACCTATTGTACTGAAGACTATTATTACTCATTATAAATTGAGAAATTAATTATTTTTAATTAACTATTCTAAAGCTGTATAAAAAAAAACACGCCGCGCCGTCTAAAATTATTGTTTTGAAAACACAAAAAAACAAATCTATTTTCAAAAGATACGTAATCAGTGAGACGTCATTTTTTATCTCCGGAAGAGATAAAAATGTCTAAAAATAATGAACTAATAACATACACAAAGCTTTCGGGCTAAAGCAAAATATATTAGTAGGCAAGTAACACATCGTTCCAGCGGTATAATGAACATGGCTCCCTCTAGCGGGGGCCATTAATCAACCCCCTTGCACCCGCACACCCCAAGCTCCTCCGAACAGAAATCCCCTCAAAAAAGCCCCCTCTCTCCCCCCGCCCGCTTAGAATGTTTCCAATTCATCACGAGACCCCGCCCTTGACAACTCTATATGAGAATGCCGCGGTCCAAAAGTCCCTTATCGCCGCCCCTTGTGACTTTTTGGGAGAACCGGCAAGGTTCTTTTAGACCGGGGCGGTCACTAAGTCCCCGACCTCGTGTAGAAAGAATTGTTCATAAAAACGATCACGGACTTTTGGATAGGAGAGTGTATTTTCTTGTAATATCAACTCGGTTGTACGGCGGCCATTACATATAAATTTTACCTTACCTTCATTTTTTAACACAGATTCGATATAGATTCGTCGCGTTTCCACTCGTTGTTGTTGTTAGAAATTGTATAATAGCTTACAGTTAATTTTAATTATCGAATTTGCGTTTCTATTGAATTTCAATGTTCGTGACTAGTTTTTAACGGTATTAATTAAGGAAATACATTCTAATCGGACATCAATCTACATTTTAGAAGTCTTTCAATATATTAATAGTATGTATGTTATATTAACACACTTAAGGTACGCAGTAAATATAACCTCCTTCCAACTTCTACTATTGGTCACTTGACAAAAGACAAAAAAAAACTAACGTCGGATTTCTCATTCTCCCTTTTTGGGATGAAGGAGAGGTACTCTTACTGGCTTAATCCACCACGGTGTTTCTTTAATCTACCTTGTGCTGGGGGTGAGGGATACCCTCGGGCATTCACCATACTCCTGAAAGGTTTTTGCCAGCCACTAATTTTGGCGGAACCCATTACCCTGTGTGGATCGGCTAGCCACACATTCTTCTAGAGAGGTGCGCACGGAACACGTCACGCTACTATCTTCTGTCTGTCTCTGATTCGTCTATGGACTGACACAACTGCGCTGGCCACAGGCCACAACTAATGGGGGCCAGAGATTGGTAAGCACCCACTGGCCCAGTGCGTCTGCGACGGGAGGGGAGAGAGATGGTCCCCTCGCTCTACCGTTCCGCCGCCTATTTGCCAATTGATGTACAATTCCTACCAAAAAGATGCATCGGCCTTCCAAGTACTATCTATCATCTTGAACCATGGACAACACCAAAGCGGAGAACGAGAGTTCGACTGTAACGAGGTCACGGCATGGTGTCACTAAAACTGGGTATTCTTCCGCGTGTGCTGCGTCGCGTCTTCCAGGCAGTCTCCGTAGTGGGACCAACTAGGCATCTTATCGAAACAACCACATCCTGAGAGTGTGTGCGTCAGGGCGACATGTCGCCTCTCCATCCAGTCCTCTATGAGTCTTACCGCCCGTGTGCCCGTGTGTTGCATGCCCCACTTTGCGATAGCTTCACCTATTGTATGGATTCTACTTTAATAAACTTCGGCACTTTAAAAATGGAAGCTATAAATATGTAATTAATAAATTTCCCTATACTTATAAAAATAGGATGTACCTACCCCATTCCATTTTTGATTCCGCAATATTATTGAAGGATTATCTTGATTTAATAGGTTTATTTTAATAATTTGACAAAAAATTACTCATTTGATTCTTTTATCTTATTATTTTAATAAAACATATATTAATTAGAGTTTTACACATACTGGTAATTGCTATGCCTATCCACTGAGGGGTTGAATAATATTTTTCCTATGAATAATATATATATAATAAAATGAATTCTTTTATATTTCAGGTAGATGGCCCGCAACATTATCCTATCTGATAATACTAAGGTATTACCGAAATAAAAAACAGTCTACCAACGAACAAAAGTGATACAAAACGATGACGATGCTCATCTTCCCAATTGCGGCGCAGCGATGTATGGCGGAGGTCCGGCTGGCCTCTTTGAAATGGAAATCTCTATTCGAGCTTGTTGCCCGAGTCCACTTTTCGGCTAGTTTTGTCCATATCACACTTCTAGATTATCGGTCAGAGAACGTACCTACAGTAGGGATATTAAAACCTCAAAGTTGTAAAAACCTATGCTCTTAGATGTTGTGGCTATACTTGGGAGTGATTTTTATGCAGCACTGGACTTCGATAAGCTGAATATATATTATTTTGTGTAGATTGATTCAATGAGCTTTGAGCTTTGAGTAAGTATTCCTTAATAAAAAAATAGAGCAATGAGGATTTATCCTTGGTAGTACATACTTAAAGAAACATTTATACCTTTAGTACTACTAGTAGGTAGATATTATATATGTACCTACCAGGTCAGGCGGAGCGCTCGACAGTCGCAATTTAATTGCTTGGCACATTAAACGCGTATAAATTAGTATTCATTGCTGGCCATTGAGTCCAACTATATAGTATATACGCTTGTATATAATATATTGTTTAGTAAAAAGAGTAATATATTCATAGGGACGATTTGGGGATGTTTTTGTTGTTCTGCCGTCGGATTGCAAAACGTAGTCACTGAAATACTAACGGAATGCATTGCAAATACAGGATTTTTCCACCCGACGGCAGTGTTAGTTAGTGTGCTTAAAAATAGTGTTCTAATTATATCTGCTTACGGAATCAAAGTCAAAGTCCAAGTTTTTTATTTCATATGTACCAGTTACTGGCATTGATGCGTTAAAATTAATTTAAATATATATTTAATATTAAGTAAAATGCTTTGAATATTTTCAAACAAGAAATATATTTATAGGAGGTCAAATCTGAATGATTACAAAACAAATGTTGATACATTCCTTGAAAAACAAACACTTCTAAATACTAACCTGAATTATGATTATCTAAATTCAAAATGATGTGTACAAATTTAGGTGCCTAGCTAGGTATATACCTGCCTAATAAGATTGGCAATAAACGCCACACAACATTACCAACATTTTCTATATAGCTTAGGTCCTATTTTAAACCGCCAAGACGAGGCAAACTGCTCGAAATTATGTAGTAGTACAAAATAAAAGTTCGATGCCAACAAAGATAATTCGAACGATTCAGCAAAGAGGAAACAAAAGGAAAACTTGGATAACCGAAGCAAATAAAGTGGTGGTGCAATTTACTTAGTGCCGACGGGAAACGTTCGGAAACGTTACGAATCTTTGTCACATGAGAATTTGGCAGGTCTTTGTGAAATTGGGAGTAGGAATTGAAGCAGGTCTTTGTAAAATTGGGAGTAAGAATTTGAGCAGGTCTTTGTAAAATTGGGAGTGGCAGTTCTAGTATTATAAAATTAAAATTTTAAATGTTGTTTATAAATATTGTGTTTTGGCGGAATTACCTTTGGTAAAATTCTTGTAGGTTATATTTGATTTTCCATGTGGTTTCCGGTAAAGACCAGACCCTATCCAGCCATGAGTGTTGTAAAATACGACAAAGGTTGAACATCAAGAGGATGGACAGCAGCATCCTCCCCAACTCGGCCAACCTCGTGTCCAAATTTTTTAAAGCCTCCCAAGGAACTCCAGCTTGGCTTAACGACTGCTGTCTATTGACTACTACCGGGACCGACGTTTTAACGTTCCTTCCAAAGGACGGATGCGCTCTGTTGAAATACCAATATGCCGTCACCCATCCACAGACTGACCGCTTAAGCGTTGCTTAACCTCGCCGATCGTTTACCGATCAGTCAGTAGAACGGGCTATGAGCGTTTGTAAATAACAACATACTGCGATCACCAATCCTGCCTGGTGATTATGGATAAATCCCCCATGACCATTCATTGTAATGATCATTTGGAGGCCCTTGTACAGTGTATGGATACGGTCTGATGTGAGGTTTTTTCGAGATATAGATAGATACATTCATGATCCTTGTTGTTGTTGGTTCGTTCTTAATTTTTTGTAGGTATGTGTTTATTTAATTAATCAATTTGGGTTTTGGGTGGCTTTTTTGTGGTAGTTGAGATCAGTGTAAAGAGCTCGACTAGGCCATAGTGCAGTCCACTGAGTGAGCAAAGTTGTGTTCTGGGTGAAGGATAAGTACAGCCGATAAAGCTACTGGAAGAAACCGCATTCCAAATTAAACCTTAAGTCAGAACGCAAGCAATCAATATATTGCTGATATCCGTAGGGGCGTTTGCTTGTTTCCCGTTCCTATCATATGAAAAAAGAACATTGGCAAAATGACGATGGGTTACATAAATTAATCTGCGAGGTAAAGCTGCATTTACCGGAATCATGCTTTTGATTGGTGACCATTCTTGCCTCTCCTCCTTTCTTTGCAGAGTGAGTTAAACTGTTGTATTCGTTTGTTATCCAAAGCCAGCAGCCGACAGACAATCTGACGACCGGTCTTACCTACGGATACGAATATAACCCACTGCACATATGGCTTAATGCACTATAAGTTGGTTCGATTCCCGTGCGGAACAAATATTTGAATGGCCCACAAGCCAACTACTTGTAGGCCATCAAATAATTGTTTTGGTTCTAGTTTTTTTGTGTGTTTGCCGTGTGGTGCCGGCTCAGAATACTACAAACCCATCTCCTCCCGTGGGTGTCGTAAAAGTCGACTAAGGGATTAGCCGGAGGATGGGCAGCAGCCTCCTTCGAGTATATTAAGAACTCAACTGCGATCGCCAACCCGTCTGCCAAGCGTGGCGATTAGGGCAAATCCCCCCAATGAGCCCACAACACACCCATATTGGTCATTGTGGTGATCTTTGGGGAGGCCTGTGTCCAGCAGTGGATTCATTTCGATTCTTCATTCGGCCGCAGTGATGGTTATTTGTACATGTTAGATGTGTATCTGTAAACTGTATCCATGACATAGGAGAAATCTGCATGATAGTAATGCTAATGAATTGCAGAGGTCACATGGAAAAAATCTTCTCAGTCTCATATGGTTAGACTGGAATTCAAACCCAAGTTAGCAAGAGGCTAAGATGATGAAATAAAGAAGGAAAGAAAAATAATAATCTGTCGCATCATTATCATATCAGCCAAAGGAAGTCCACTGCTGGACAAACACCTCCCATAGATTTCCACAGTTGTGTCGTTATGTTGGGAGCAATTTACCAGTGGGTACTCACCTCGCTTGGCTGGTGGTTTGGGAGTGCAGAACAGTTGCTGTTCTACAGGAGGGGAGCTGCTGCCAATCGCTCTTGTTTAGAGTCCCTTAGTCACTGTTTATGACATCAGAGGAAGGAAATGGAGTTGTGCTATATTCTTAATCCGGCACCACACGAAAAATCTGGTCTCGCAGTGCAAAAAACGGTAGTCTTTGATAAACAACTGGCATATAGAAATGTTCCTGTATGAATCCTGTACAAAAAAAAGCCGAAACCTGTACAAGCACAATGCTGCAATCACAAAGTGTTGCAGCGCTGATTTTAAGATAGGTTATATAGGATAATGTTTCTACATATATTGATCAATCAACTGCATTGCTGGACAAAAGTTGCTTGTAAGTTTATTTAAACGATACAAAAAGAAAACTGTTTCTCGATTTGAGTTTGTTGTTCGAATTAAAACCAAAAGCAACAATAATCATTAACATATACAAATCGCCTGACTAAATCATCATCAACAAAACGTTTCAAATGTCAAAGAAAGTAGCAGTTTGTTCTCAACATCAAACGTTATAAGTTCATAAAATGTAATCTTTAACTCGAATCTTAAATTAACACGCCATAAACAAGCTATCAAATCAAACATCAGGATCGTTCTATTCTATAAACTAATGAAATACACAATATTATTATTTTTCGGTAACTATTTTATACCAAAAAGTGTTACAGCCTTTTTATAACGCTACAAACGGGTTTGGAGTCTATTTCGAATGGCGTACGCCTACTTGGTTCAGAAATAAAACGGGCCATTACAAATCGTTTCCAAAACACTTTCAGTAATGAGTACGATCGTAAGTTCAACCAGTAAATTACACAAATGCTATCTCCGATTGTTCGGTGCAAGTCAAGCAGGGCACGCGATTAGGAGACATATTGTCTCAGACAATTGGAATCTTTCCGCAGTCGCAGTGACTTGTACAGTCCACAGTAAAATTAAAGCCCGTATTCATCATTCATTCAAATTTTTCATTCATATTAAAACTCAAACTTAAGTTGAGATAGCATCAATTGAATATAAATGCTGGGCCTATTAGATAGGGTTCATATTCGATTAATGCAATCTAGACTTGGGTTTTACTTAAGTTTTAATTCTCATTCTGTAATACGGGCTAGACCTGGCTAGGCTAGGCTAGGTATATGATGCCCGTACATGTATATGATTCCCGAATATGTATATGATGATCAGGGAAATTTCAAATTTGCTAAACTATTAATAAATCGAAAATGTAACACATTATTATTTAACAGTTTTGATAGCTGACTGATCATCATTCACTTTAAATACTGTACTTATGTTTTGCATAGATCGGTTAAAAGTGATGTGGTAGGTCGCCGTAATGCCAGAAGAGCGGAACACAGGCTGGTCTGCTATTCTTGTGTAGAAAATAGGAGGGGAAAACAAGCCCGGCACTGCCTTGGCCGAGGGGCCGATGTCGTCTGCGCCGGCTTATCGGAGGTGACCTAAACCACTGCCGCAACGCGCTGAATCTGCTGCTGCAGACTGCTACGGAGTGGTCGGTTGCCATGGCGGTTATTACGCGCGCGGTCTGCCTGGCATCCTGCCGCTGGTATCAACGAAGTTGACGCTGGCAAAGCGCTACAGCCGGAGAGATTGCTGAGGCCTATGAGACCAACCGGGTGGCCACAATTATGCTACAGAGCGCCATTCGCGAAGTGAAAGCTAGGTGGTGGAGTGAGTCCCTGGAAGGACTGGACAGGGATCTGTGGGGGAGACCCTATCGTATGGTCGTGGGCAAGTTGCGCTCCTGGATCCTCCTGATGATCAAAACCATGGCCCCGGATTTGCTGGAGGGAGTGCTTTCAACGCTCTGTCGGTGGAGGTGACCGGTGAATCGGCCCTCTCCCGATCCCGCTCTGCGGTCTTTTTCTGGATGATGACGCTCTCACAGAAGGAGACCACTGCATTCCAGTTTCCGTGCTTTGCCAACATAGCCGACACCACTGCTGGTAGAAAGAGATCTTGCCCGATCAGATCGACCAGGGTCCGCCGCTCAGCGGGCCACGCAGGGCACGCCTCGAGCGTGTGCTGTGCGGTGTCCTGGTCGCTGTCACAGTGGTGGCATTGTGCCGTGGCCTCACGTCCTATCCTGTGCATAGGCGGTAGGTGACACGCAGCCCCTTCTGAGCCAGGCTCCAAAGAGCGGCAGGGCGGCCTTCACGACGTGCTTGATCGCAAACTGCGTCCGCAGGCGGTGACGCCACTTTCCAAGTGCGCGCCGCCTGCCCCAGCCTGTCCAACGCCCTTGGTGGCGCGTCTTCGCCGCTCTGGCAGAAGGAGCGTGTTTGATCATAGACCCACGCATCCATCTGCGCCAGGATGTCGAAAGGCAGAAAACGCGCCAGAAGAGTAGCCGCCTCGTAGGACACTGTTCGGTATCCTCGTGCGATCCGGATAGCCACTCTGCGCTGCAGACCTTGAAATTTGGTTCTGCTGACAGTTGAGCTGACCATACAGGCACCCCGTAGAGGACCACGGACCGCACAACCATTTTGGACCATCGACACACCTACCCCAGTACCAGGAGGTACGCCTGGATCTACAATGGCGACAACTGAAAAAAAAACACTGGTCAATGAAGCTCGTTGTGTTCCAGTAAAATTAAATCGTATCCGAGCCGTAAAGGTGATATTTAGTACCAGTATGTACTCATATTTCGTCATCATAATATCAGCCAAAGGACGTTTACTGCTGAACAAAGGGCTCCCCCATAAATTTCCACAACGCTGAGTTACATGCCACCCGCATCCAACTCCCAGCTGCTTTCACCAGGTCATCCGTCCATCTCGTTGCAGTTCATTCCACAATGCACTTTCCGGTGCGCGATCTCCACTCTAGAACCCTTTTACCCCAACGGCCATCAGTTCTACGAGTAATGTGGCCCGCCCATTGCCACTTCAGTTTACTATTCCTTTCAGCTACGCTAGCAACTTTAGTTTTTCTACGGATCTCTTCATTCCTGATTCGATTTCGTAGAGAAATACCAAGCATAGGTTTCTCCATAGCTCGCTGAGTGACCTTGAGCTTCCTAACGAGGCCCATGGTGAATGACCACTTCTCCGTGTCATACATAATCGCTGGTAACACAAACCGGTTAAAAACTTTCCTCTTGAGGCACTGCGGTATTGTTGTAAAAGACATTGCGAAGTTTCCCAAACCCTGCCCAGCTGAGTTGGATTTGACTTTCTCGAAGTTAGACTTACCTAACTGGACGGTTTGTCCTAGGTAGACATACTCATCAACAACTTCAAGAACAGACTTCCCAATGAATATTGGGATGGGAACGGCATGGGCGTTTGACATCACTTTCGGCTTGCTCATGTTAATTTTAAATGCTGGAAAACTCTTCTGAGATCATTGAGCATTGTAAATTACCACCCAGGTTTCGACCGAATTGAAGGATTTCTCATAGTCCACAAACGCTAAGTATAGCGACAGATTATACTCCTCGGTCTTCTGTATAACCTGCCACAGCGTATGGTTGTGTCTATGGTACTAAAACCTTTGCAGAAACCGGCTTGTTTGGAAGGCTGTTAGTCATCAAACCTGCACTCGAGACGATTCGTGATGACTCTTGAAACCATCTTATAAGCATGGCTCAGAAGCGAGATGGGTCTATAATTCCTCAGCGTGTTATCACCCTTTTTGAAGAATGGTGCTCTTCTTCTTCGCGTCTATTCCATGATTCCAGCGTGCCCTCGAGTAAGACGGAATCGAATAGCCCCTGAAGGACTTTAAGTACCAGTGTTCCACCCGCTTTCAGAAGTTCTGTCGTAATTCCGTCTTTACCCGGTGCCCTGGTGTTTTTAAGCTGTTTCAAGGCCATCCTAATCTCGTACAGGCTGATGTTCGGGATATCTGCGGTATAGTGTCGGGTTCATTTGGCTGGCGGGTCTTTGTGACAGCTAATGGTAGTTATAGTTACCGCGTTGTATAGATTTTGGTAGAAGTTCTCAATCTCTCTACAAACATTTGGCTTAGTCGATGCCACGCTGCCATTTTCGGTCTTCAGATTCATAATCCGACTTAGCTCAATTGACATGACTTTTGCTAATACTTTGGAGCCCTGTCTCCACTCAATCATCTCTTTAACACCATTGGTGTTAAAGGTATGAATATAGTGACGCAAGGACCATATCCGTCTACTGAGCTGCAGTTATTCTTCAGAATCACCGGAAGACTGAGCGTTATGGCACATCTGTCTACCATGAGGTTTAGTGTCTCATTCGAGAACTTTTTTGGTCTACCATTACGGTGATGCACTATAGGTCCGGAGCGTAGACTTCATCAGACGAGACGTCTCAACTTTGAGATTAATATTCAATGTGACTCTGACCATTCGGTGATCATTACCGGTTTTCACCCTATGGAAATAATTGAATATTTGTCTCCATGGCCATGATAAAGTCAATCTCATTCTTTGTGGAACAATCGGGACTCATCCAGATCCATTTCATGTGAGACGACTTTTGGGAACTGGAAGTTCATCACGAATCCTTTTCCAAAAAGTCGGCTAACCTCTGTCCCCTGGGCTTTCATTGCCCATACCCAAATTTCCCCACTCTCAACTTACCATCACATCGTGTGCCCAGCTTTGCGTAGAAGTGCCCCATCACAACAGTGAAGTGTGCCTTGGACGTTTGAATGGCCCTACTTACGCCCTTATACATACTCTCTACTTCATCACCTGGATGCGTCGATTTCGGTGCGTAGACTTGTATGACCTTCAACGAATACCTCTTGAATATTCTGCGTATAAGGTGCGCTACTCTGCGCGATGCACTGTCAATGGTAACTATGTTGTTAATGAGGGACCTGCGGATGAGTAACTTGGCACCACCTTGAAAGAGATGGTCGCCTTCCCAGTTATAGAATGTCTGGATTTTAGGATTATCATATACAAGAGAGGGCGACCTCTCGTTGGTCTTCTGATAATCCCATGATATCCCAATGCAACTATCTAACAGTCTATTTCTTCTTTCAGTTCAACGGTCTTTTTACCTGCCTTGAGGGCAGTGCGTTGTAAGTTACCAGGGCCAGTTTTTTGTTTGAGGTGATAGCTGGCTCTCGTCCGGAGATTCTTAGCACACCCTGCCCTGCCATTACCATGACGGCTACCGTAATTTGTGTTGTAACTTTCTGGTGGGATTGGCCAGTACTCACCACGCTTGCCAGGCGGGTTGGTAGAGAGCGCAGACTAACTACTGTTCAACATCAGGGACTCTGCTGCCCATCTCTCTGGCTTAGAGCCCCTTAGTCCGCTTTTACGATTTCCACGGTAGGAGATGGAAGGGTGCTATAATAAGTATATTCTGAATCTGGACACCACTCGGAATACTCGTTTTTTTTTATGTGGCCACACACTAGGCTTTCTCCCGTGTCGTGGGTGCGTTAACAAACACAAATTCCACACACAATACACCCAGAGCCGGAACAACTACCTGCAGATCGTACAAATATTTGTTCCTTGCGGGAATCGAATCAACGAACCGGTGCGCAGCAGCCGACTGTATCAGCCACTGCACCAACCATGCCGTCATTTATGTGATCTTTATTCTTATATGAGACGGTTTTAAATGAAATTCTAATAAAACAGGCTTTTTGTAAGTTACCACGGCACACCAAGCGTCACGCGACCCGTGGGCTGATCACGTATGTCGTAGACGGTTTGGGACAGACGTAAATCGCGCAGACGCAGCTCTCTCCAACGTCATTTTGGTATTAGGTATTTACCGATAGCAATTAAACAGGGGAAGATTCACACTCTGCCGGACGATCAATAAACTAAAAATCCTAGTCTTTCAAATTCAGGCGATTTGCCACTGATGGATCCTTGACTACGCGATAGCTGCTGTCGCTAATCAGGGCCGCGGACCCGTGGCGTGGTGCCGCGCCGCCCTGTGCAAATTTATTTAAACTGATTGAATTTAGGAACTAGCTAATGCGCTGCAATGCCTTGCTGTTGTTAGATGTAGGTGGCATGTAACTGGTCGTTGTGAAAATCTATGGGAGAGGCCTTTGTAAAGCAATGGACGTCCTTTTACGGATATAATGTTGATGGACAATGAAAATCATTGAAATCGCAGGCCGCGTAAATTAGGTATATGTGCGCATCTTTTTTTTAGAGGCAGACAGAAAAAGCTCTATAAGCTTTCTCAAAAAAAGGTCAAAAATATTATCGATTCTGAACCTCTCTCTCTCGTCTCTGAAAATTTGGATAGTTATTGAAAATTAAAGCAGTATAGTAAGTATACGTGTAGTACGAATAGCACCAACCCATCTCATCCCGTGGGTGTCGTAAAAGACGACTAAGGGACTAGCCGGAGGATGGGCAGCAGCGTCCTTCGAATACATTAACAACTCAACTGCGATCGCCAACCCGCTTGCCAAGCGTGGCGATTATGGCAAAACCCCCCAATGAGCACACGACACACCAATATCAGTCGTTGTGGTGATCTTTGAGGGAGGCCTGTGTCCAGCAGTGGACTTTATTAGGCTGAAATAATAATAATAAATAGTAAGTATCATTATCGACATGTATACACGTTCCTTTTTGGTTGGACATGGTTACGGATAACTAACACCTCTGATATCTACACCTTTATGAATAGATGCAAATGTTTTAATGAAGACGTCTTTAACCATCGCTCTCCGCTGCACACTTACACCAAGACACAAGAACAGCACCAGTGCCGGACTAGTTTATTCGCAATAAAGAAAGTGGAATCCCGGGTTGCTCTCCAATTACCGGGATATACGCGGCAATCCCGGTGACGTGTGGCCTAGTCCTGGGTACGGCCTCGCAATTATACATATTACCAGCTTCACCGACCTCGTTTCGATGTATCGCCAACGTGGCACGACTTGAAAAACCATGGATTTGTTTTTATTTGAACTTATTTATTAAAAAATATCGAGTGGCGTCCGGATTAAAAATATAGTACCACTACATCTCCTCCTGTATATTTTGTAACAGGTGACTAAGAGTTTCTATGCCTGATGGATGGGTAGCAGCGTCCTTTTTGCGGAACAGCAGCCATTTTGCACTCACCAATCCGAAAGCCATGCGTGGTGAGTACTGGCAAATTCCCCCGAAATGACAACACACGGCATATAATCGGTCGTTCAGGAAATCTATGGAGGTTGAAATTAGCCGTATGCGGCCAACCGGGTCGTGGCCATTGCCGCAACCCATCATATGAGCGAGGTTATTTTTAAGGGGAAAACTAGTGTAATTTGGGACAAGGATTTAGGCACTAATTTAAAGTTAACAGGAAGGTTTCTAAATCACAAAAAATATAAAGTCATTGCTGCATTAAATATACCTACTATATTTTTATTTTTACATTCTCGATTTAATTACTTTTAGACGAATTCTACCGAATGACTTACTCACACACTAAGTTCTAAATAATTATCTTTAATAAATATAAAACTCATTTAATATAAGGATAATTTGTAAAATGTGACGAGAGTTTGAAAAATCCATTTACAATTTTCTTTTACCAACGTATAACAATGAAGCTAGCGTTAGATATACCATAACCGAATGAAAATCAATCTATTCTCGCCCACAAATGTCGGCAGGGCAATACCGATAGTCGTTTATTTCCCGGATCGTCTTTCCGTACGCACGTCCTCTTAACCCCCCGACGGCGATGTGGGCCAGGCAGGCCCCGGAGTGTGCCCGCGGGACGCATACACTACTTTTTCCAAGCATATCTTATTGCTCTTTTGTTGATACCCACGGCCGTTAGTTTCATCGCCTGGGGTTCACGGGCCAAGTCCCGGTATCGCGGGATTTTGTCACTCAGATATAGGGAGAAAGTAGAATTACGTAATTTAGAAAAGGTAAATCTTAAAGTAAAAGGCTTTAGTGTTGTCATTTTTGCTATCATAAATATAATTTCCATTCGCAATGACTTTTCTGAACAACAAAATGAATGAATTACATTTTCATAAATTAACAATTATTTTAGTGGAGCTCTCATCTGCATTAAAACAATTACTCAGAGCCATTCCGCCTGAGAGTAAGATTTGGAAAGGATTAAAACATGCAAATCAAACAAGTACCTATTCCAACATTGGGGATGGCCCCTACGAACTGCGACCCTTCCCGTCTTATTTATTCATCCGTTGGAAAAAAATGTTGTTTTGTTTACTCCCCATTCCGCGGGGAGGTCAGAAATACGCTTGAAAAGCAAGTCTTCCGATTTATTATGTAACGCAAGAAGATATTTTTGCTTGTTTTGCTACAATAAATCTACCGAAGTAATGTAATGGCGCCTAGTTCGCGAAACTTTCCTTTTAGCAATCTATATTTAAGGATAAAAATATTGAATGTGAAGTACATACGTCCGGCGTGCATTGCGTGTACAAATACTGTCGATAGCACAGTTATGATTGTACTTAATTAAAAAACATTTTTTTAAGTATGTATCTGAAAACACATATTTTTGCCTACGCATCGGAGAGCCTGAACGTAATTAAGTACCAATTCGTATATCTTATTGACCTTGAATCTAGATACTTGATTTTTATCTCAATTACTGGTCCATATGAAGGCATCACATAAACCGTTAGTGATAACTTTGTATAAAATAAACATTAATACTATTGTAGTTTTATTTAACACCGAGGACATATATTAGGCTGAGTCACCGTCGACGTAAACACGGATTTAACTCACGCCGTTATCTCTACTTTTATTCTGAGAACGTAAAGAAAGAAAACGCTGAAAGAATAATATTTTAGCTGGAACAGATATTTATCAAGTCGTGGTGGAACTATTTTACTTGCCCTAAAGGAAAAGAAATCTCGATTTATGCTTTAGTACCGATACCATTTTAGTAAGTTACTGAAGGAAACTTTTAGTTTAGGTTCTATATTTATTATTTTAATGTAAATATTATTTATTTATTTGTGTAGTATATTATTTACTTATGATTTGGGTTTTATAATATACAGTAATAGATAGATAGAAGATAAAACAAACAAAAGTAGATTGCATAATTGAGTCTATTAGAATCAAATACCGCAATGTCCATTTTCGTGTTCTGGCCATAATTCATATTTTTTATATACATACACCAATGGATAATGCTATATTTGTAGCATACTTTAATTTTTAATGCCAGTTTTCTACATGACATTGCAGCTTTGGTTGCATTTTGAATATTCAAATAGATTCCTTTTAATCTGTAGATTCATACGGCATAGAAAACGCATTTTTGCTTTTTTATGGACATTGCGGTATTTGATTCTAATAGACTCAATTCTGACTTTTAAAGTGAATTAAAATAGTTTAGCATGAGATGTAATTGAATAACTACTGCTAGGTGGCCGTGTGGTGCCCGCTCATCCTTTGCGTGTCCTAAATGGAATCTATGGGATTAATTAGAGGTTGGGCAGTAGCGTCCTTCGAGTATATTAACAACTTAACTGCGATCGCCAACCCGTCTGCCAAGCGTGGCAATGATGGCGAAACCCCCCAATAAGCACACAACAAACCAACACTGGTAGCTGTGGCAAACTTTGGGGGAGGCTCACTAGCCTCTGCTTTGCTCTCTCTAGCTGGACACTCCAGCAGTGGACTTTATTCGGCTGAAATGATGAGGTGGCACGATGGAAGAAAAGCGAATCCTCAGCTTAGCTAAACTCCGTCTTGATTCTCCCGTGTTTTCTCAACATATTATAAATATAATCATTCGTGATATGTTCCATCGGAAGTGAAAAAAAAAACTGCAATAGGTGCATCTATTGTTACTATTCTAATATAAAATTAAATTCCGAGCCGTTCATTCCTCGTAACAAACGTTTCTTCTTTAATTTTCTTTGAATGAATACTTTTGAGCGTCGCTGGCTTCTTTTATTCCACCCCAACGCTACCCTTTTTAAGGGGATTTCTTTATGTTGTGAGAGCTCATTCATAGCGTCCATCAAGACGATTCCAGCCATCGTTACGGTCTCGGCAAATGTACCGAAATCATCGCTTCACTGCGGAACGCCGGTCGGTGTGGTGTACGGACATATTGTAGGTACCTACCTAACCTAGTAGATATTGTAATCAGTAGATAGTAGGGTATATTTGATTCAATTTGTACTTTGGTTCCGGAATGAAATCACTAAGTAACTTGTACGGGAAGTTTGTACGAGTTGATTTTGTGCGAATCCTTTTTGTTAGTTCGAAGAAAATATGTTTTAGTTCTGTTACTCACATCGGAAGTTCGCTGGTGAACTTTATTTGTGTCATCGTAGTAGTTCCATGTAATATAATATTCTGTAGATATGTAACAATCACACTCAAGTATGTATTTTGCTTTTAAAATAAACCTACCACAACGAACACTAAGATGTTGTAAAATAATTCGAACTTGAAAAATATAGATAACTTTACAAAACTGCAAAAGCATGCATCAGGAAGCATTTTAATACTTTAAATTCTAATATTCCATGTCGCGAAGTAGAAATATTCTGCAGAGCTTGTGGACATTTTGTGGATAGAAATTTTGTTTTAATAAAGGCCCTATTGCGGCCACCGCAGCCGTCGCAACGTTGATATTACAGACGACGAACACCCACTAATGTCCTCTTTTCATATTACGCTGAAGCATTATTATGTGCTTAGGGTTGACAATCTCTGGCTTATGCCATGTCTCAGATCAAAGTAAGGAATTATGGTTAAGTAGAATACTTGTTTTTGTTTAAACATTTTAGAATTTTCGTATAGTATTTTTCCCGTACTGTCTTTGTGTAAGAGCAAGTGACTTTGTTGAGAAATGTTTTATTAATTTATTGATAGCTCTGTAGTTTTACCAAACTGTAGGTTAAGTTATTAAGACTAACAAACCCATAACGGTAACAACATTAACTGCAACCACACATACCAAAACATTTAGTCAACCCTCGTAAATGAGGCGTACAAACAAAATAATGTAGTGCAGGTCCGTAGGTCCCAATGACCGCCGCGTGTTGAGCCCGCAGAGAATGTTGGCAATTAAGATTGGCGACTCCCTACGTAGTTAATCCGAAAATACGTGCGTTGGGTGTTTATTGACTGCCGTCGGCATTTACAGGTTGGTTTGTTTTGAGGAGAAAAATGAGGGTTCAACTGTTATATAATGAAAATGGCTTACGCAAGGTAGCTCCCTACGCATAAAATACACATTATTAATATTAATCGAGCCAAATGATTCTGTTTTATTTGTATAAAAGTATATAATTTTGATTTTAAATGTTTGTTCTTTTAAAACGATGGCTATACTACTTCCCTGTATCGTGGGTACACTTCTACCTCACATACATAAATAGACAGACTGGAAAATACTATCTGTAGACCATACGAATGTTTGGGGAATTGAACCTGTGACCTGTAGCGCAGAAAGCCAATCGCTTAGCCACTATACCAACCATGCACTCCACTCTACAGCATTTTTAAGTTTATCAGCAATTAGAATTCCTAATCATCCTTAAAGATCTTAATCCTAACGCTACTTGCTTAATCTACTTCTAAATTGCTAAAGATCCTCTAATGCGAAAAAACTTTAAGAAGTAATTACCTATTTAAAAAGTTAACAAGTCGAACTCGGTGAAAATCGTGAGTACCTAATAAGGGGCATAGAGTAGATGCTCCGGTCCGGCACGTCGGCTTTATGGACCGTTAGTGCTACTGAAATCAATAAAAGTACCGGAATATACCGCACATGCGCGTTGGAGACACCCACTTCCATTGACTCAGCTACATTCATTTTATAGCCACTTGTATTTGTGTCTATGGCCATTTTGTACTCTTTACTGTTGACAAAGTAAAAAAGAAGGGAAGAATTAATTGGCGTGGGTCGTAAATACCGTCAGCGGTAGCGCAGGGTTTACTTTTGTTAGATAATTGAATGTTTTAATAACATTTATGCGCATGTTTTGTCGATTTTTTCCATTCTAGTTTACTTCATAGCTATATATAGGTAGTTACTTATTATGAAGTTGCCGTTACTGTATCGATAATAAACCACCATGAAAGGTTAATGGCACTCAGCAGTTAGTCTATGTTAGTTTTGGGGACGTCGTTATGGGACTATAGATTACCATAACCCTCTCCATAGTAAACACATCTAACACTTCATTGTAAAGTTGACTCTATTGTAGGGTAGCGAACTGAACGAAGAATCCCTTCGTATTGGTAATGTAAAAAGAATGTCTGAAATTACAATAAATAAGAGAATTCCATCTCGGTGAATTTATTTTCTTAAAGAGACACGTGCATGCGTACTGTGAATGTCAACTTCGTTATTATTAATAACTCTCCATAAGAGGCTGTGTACCTATAATGTATTCCTTATAAATTTTATATGTCTAAAAACGCATTAAGGGAATTCCGCATTAATGTTTTAGGCAATAAGGTTCAGTCGATCAGTAAATGTAAGTAAGCATTGGAAAATTATTTGGAGAATCTTTTTATTTATTACAGGGATAGAACGACTGGTAAGCAAGAATAGATGGGGCTTCAAGCTGTGACTAATGGATGCTGCTTTCATACAATCTTATATAAGTTAACATTAGTTTGAATTTATCGCACAATGAATATATCTCAGCTCCGCCCACCGAAACCGATTAATTGGGTGTTTTATCTTATAAAAACTTCGGTGTTCGGAACTTACTGATCAAATAATTTATTATTATACATTTCGATGAACTTTACATGTTAATAAATAGATTTTTTCTGTGATTTTTAGATACCCACACCTTAATAATTATAAATTTGTCGAACGCTTCATAAATCGATTTTAATAATACTACCAACTTGGGATCGTAAAATCCTTTCACTAAAACATCAGTTGCCGTAACGAGAAATATAAATCGCTTCTGTGAGAAAATTTACTAACTTAACGATTTACAACGAACATTTTACGAGACTTTTATGAACTGTCCGACCATCAAACACGTTTATTATTAAATCACTATTCGTTAACAATTTCCCGAGTATCAGCATCAACGACAAAGCTGATATGGCTTTTAACGGCACGACAATTAATTAAAAAGGCATAAACGCCACTTTTATACACGGAGAGCCCTATAAAGACTAACTTTTATGCGTCGTAAACGCGATTGTCTGACCCTGACGACTTTGATACCGCGGCTTTTGTAGGGGCCACACTGATGTGTTCAAGGATCTGAGGAATGTGAGCACCGGAAATGTTTTGAGATTTCATATTTTTGGGCGAAATTATTTTAATTTTTATAATTAAACACGCATTCAGTATCCGATAAGAAGATAACTGATGGTGAACAAGAAATATTCTAGATCTAAATAGTTTAGTCCCATATCAAAAAATTACTAAGCGCAATTTATTTTCCGACTGTCACAAATTCGGATTTCGTAGTCAATCGATACAAAATATAAGTCAATAATAAAAGGATTCCATTACGTATTCAATAGCGTAATACAAACCTGCTACTTTTGTAAGGAGTCGTATCTATGAAAGAAGGACACGTCGACCAGACCATAACATTAAATCACGAAGATACTAAGAAAGAGCACAAACATCACATAAAAGCTATTCCGATCAAAAGCTGAATGTCTCAGGAGGCAAATAAAAGAGATTTATCTGCCACCCCCGAAGGAAACTTGGAATGAAAATTGTGAGATTTTTTTAAATAAACCATTAGAGAAAAAGTTCCGGACCATTTGAGGCGGTTTATTGTGGCACTATCGGGTACCATTGTTGACTGCAATGTAGCTTTTAATACCTTGATGTAGATGATGCAGAAGTGGCTCCACAGATTGTGTTATAAGGTTACAGTGATGATGATTTGGGAATATTGGGTGAGAAAATTGTTTATGTGTTACTGGTCTACAGCTAGATATATTATTTATGAAGCACAAATCATTTGATATAACAATAAAATATAATTTTTTCCTGTTTAAAGAAAGAAGTTACGTTGGTATATTATATAATATTTTATTACATGTTACTTGCCTAAATTTATGCCACATTTAACAAATTGTTTAATTACTTAATTAGGTAAGTGACTAGAATGGCTGACATGTTTTATGTAGATATAAATATTACCAACATCAACATATTTTTTTAGTAAAAGGATAATCATTAGCTGAAGTGGCAGTGAGCTGGTCATCTCCTGTTAATTTTTTTTATTGGGGTCCAGTGGAAATTTTCCATGAACTTCCTCAACCCCGGGGAAGGGCAGCCCCTTCGCGCCTATGACTCCTACCGGCTAAAACTACTGGAGTGGTCATCTTCGGCACCCAAGGGGGCTCCAGTTCCCCGTAAGATCACACTAGAATCTTCGATTGATGCCACGCTTTTAGGCACATCTCGGAGAGCTAGAGAGGGTAACCGCTTCTCAGTCACCCCCTCCGAGATGTGCCTAAAGGCGTGGCACCAATAGGTGGCTCTAGATAGAGATTATTCGAGTTTCTGGAGCCTCCTTTCAGTGCCCAAGATGACCACTCCATCCGCACGACCCCCCGTACAGACGGCGAACTTCCTCGTTCAGTCCCCGAGATTAGGCAGCACCCGGTGTAACGCACCCACTACCCTCGGCTAGGAAGTGCGTGAAGTACTCTTCGAAGTCCCAATGACTGTCCAGGGTGAGCCCCAGGCCCCCCAGGTATTTTATGTACTGGCCCACGCTGATTTGCGCGTCACCAACGTGTATCTACGAATTGGGTGGTTCTCTACTCCGGAGCAGTTTGTGTAATCATAGCGCCTCGATTATGTGAGGCGCTATCTGCAGACCCGGAGCGTGAATTTAGGGCTGCTCACGTCTATCGAAGGACCAACGGCCGATGGAGCAGAGAGTCCTAGAGTATATTCAGCAATGGATCTTTATAGGCTGATGATGATGATGATGGATACTTATTATGATCAAAAAGTACTAAATATACATGGAATGTAATAGTAAAAGTGCTCATTACATTATATAGATTGGCTCAAACTTTAAATGTAAATCTTATTGCGAGTGATAGCGAGAAAACCTACTTCAAGTTATAAGCAATAATATTTTTTTAAATTAATTATTTAAAAAGCAACCGCCGTTTTGATTAAAATCATATGTAAAAAAAATGTCACGGTTTCAAATGAATGCCTCTAAGATTGCCTTTGGTATATCCGTATATAAAAAAGTGTAGATTTGTGGCCAGTTTGCAACCTTTAACTTGTGACGAAGTCATCCTTCATCTTCATTTCAATCAACCGCTTTCATGACTTCATACCTTTTATCTCCATCAATGTCCACCTCATGATTCATTCTTTATTCAAATCAAAATTCGAATTTAGTATGTGGTGTCAAATCGTTCTTCATATTTTGATCATTATCACATTGGATTCCATTCTGAATGCTAGTGGTTCGACTCACAGCTGTCCCTCTGACAAGTCTGCCTGCAATTTTACAATTACTTATTTTTAACTTGCTTAAACATTGTGGTAGTAAGCTATATTTTAAAATTTATATAATCATCAGCATGAAGTGTTGAAGTTGTGAATATCAATATACAACTATAACAATATATATATGTTACGTTTCATTGATCTCCTTAACTGATCTCCGTTACTTGCTGCCGTGAGAAGAGAGAGAGTGAGAGAGCTTCCTAGTTGAGCTAACCGGGAAGGAAACACGGAGGCAGGCACTCCGCGACGAACTCTACTAAACTTTGGTACATTTTCTAAAACGCATCTAGTAGCTATCCAAACATCCGTGTATTTGACTATAGTTGAGATTTACCTCCAAGTTATGTCTCTGAAATGGAATGTTTGCAATCATATTTTTTTATAGCCAACCGCATCCTTTGATCTCACATGGTAAGTAAATTGCTTTATAAGAAAATTATAAAAGAGATAAAAATTAAAATCTTACACTTTAAATTTAAAAAGAATTATTATGGGTAATGCATATTGTTTAATTTTTTTCACTAATGATGAAATTTTTTATTGTACTCAATATTTATATTCAAATTTCGAACTTAATATTTTAATGAAGTGATAAATATTAAAATAGGAGTATACGTAATCAGTTACTGACCTGAGCCAATTATAATAGATTTAAAATAGGCTATTCTATTTTTTTGATGTGTGCCGGTAGTTCCATTAAATTAATGAGTTGAAGAGAAACTGGAAGCCAAGCGTGATTAAAGCTCCTGACTACATGTAGTAATGTTAAAATTGTTTTTTGATGTTGACTGTTCCGGAACCTTATGGTTTCGGCCAGTTTTAAAGAAGCCAAGTGATACTGAGACATACACTAATTTGCTTGCGGATACCGCTTTAACGAGATAAAGGATTGGTTGCAGTCAGTGTAACGTAGCCTTTTGATATAATTATGTGATAAATTGAAAGAGCTGACTTGACAGCACAGTTGTATTACACTGTACACATTAGATTTGGTATAAAATGCCATATGGTTCAATTGGACAGGAATTTATTTATTTTTAACTTTGTTGGGCTTCTCGCATACATTTCAGGAAAATGTGGTTGCTTAACTGGTCATTTCTGGCGAAGCCAAAAGAGGCCTCCAGCCAGGCTTAAATTTAATATTAAAAACTAAGCAACTTTCGCTGAGGGCGCCCCGTGCGGGACACGGACCTCGGCTTAGGGCGTTGCTGGGAACAGCAAGCTATTGTTTTGGGGACAGCTGGATCAGTATTATTTAAATTGTATTAAGGGACATTTAAAGCTACAGTCTAGGCACGGGCCGGTGCGAGCAAGAGAGGATTTTGTTAAATTATGAGGTCAATTTATAGAACCCTGTCAGCCTGTTGGATGCCTCCACCTGGCACCTGTTTGAACGGGTGACTAGGTATATGAATATATTTACAAACAAACAAATTTACTATTATGTAAGTGCAAACAGTGATATTATGTGAATTTATAATTGCTTGCTAGTTATGAAAATATATACATATTCGCAACCTCTGTAGATATATAAATTTATTAAATTAAGATAAGTATTTCATTAAACAAAGTTATCTCTTCTGTGCGCCGAATCATGATGCATTAAGTAACCAAAAATGTATTATGTAATAAAATCATTATTTATTTTCGGTCATTTTTGACTGATAGCCAACAAGTAGATCATAAAATACAAGCTATTACTACAAAACAACATTTGTTGAAAATGGATATAGAGAAACTTTTTAATTTTATACAATAATTACAATATGTTGAATTGGCACTTAAAACATATTATACTGTCCGCTCGTTGTGATCATCATTATTTATTATTAATGATTCTCAAAAACCGCTGTATTGCTACACACTAAATAATGATGACAAGTATTAGCATTAGGTATGTGTAATTGTTTATATTTTTCAAATTCAAGTAGATAATTTTCGCGCATAAATAAGATACTTACATTGAGCATACAGTAAATTTAATTTTTTACTCAACATCACACTGTTTAGTTAGTTGTGCATGACGTGCGCTATAGAACTGTCAAAGCCATCCAGGACTCATTCTACAAAAATCGGATAACTTGCTATCGTGATAGAAATAGCTGAAAGAAAAGATTAGTAGGTAAGCTGATCTAGCAAGTGGCGGGATACATAGCTCGTAGTGGCTGTTAGGGCCAAAAGGTTCTCGAGTGAAGACCACGTACTGAAAAATACAGCATGCATTTACAGCGTGCTATAAAGAAACGTATACAAGAGGTTCGACAGGCTGGCTGGGAAAAGTAGTTGAGCGAATTAGATCCAACTCATTTAGCGTTCTGGCAAATGCAATGGCAACTAAAGTCCTATACTGGTGTATTTATGACCCCCTCGACCGTCCCATAAAAAGCGGTACCTTTGATGACGGCAACAAAATCAGAATGCCTAGCCAGCCTGAAAGCCCAATGTACTGGCACTCTGCTAGTAGATCAAGCTCACCTCGCCACGGTAGACGCTTATATTTTTTATGCTGTTTTGTTTGTATTTTACTATTTTCATACTTGACTTGAACACATGTTTCGTAATTATTTCTTTCTTTCTTTAAGAATAAAGGATTTTGCTGAATCCAAAATATTCTGCCCGACGAGCAGTTTCGTTTTCGAACCAAACATTTGTGCCTAACCAGTTCGTCATATCGTTGAATACATCAGCGTGGCATTGGTATGCGGTCTGATGAAGGGAGCGCTCTTCTTAGATTTCGAGAAAGTCTTAGACAAGGTCTGGCACAACGGCTTGTTTAAAAATGCAGCATAGGACGGCCTACAACGAGATTGAAAGACGACAAGATGAAGTTATTCTTTAAAAACGTTCCCTCACACGGCGATTTCCTATGTCGTAGGTGCGTTTACAGACATAAATTCACATACAATATCCCTAGACCCGGAATCTTTGAACCAAAACCAAACCTGCAGATCATAACAAATATTTGTTCCGTGCGAGAATCGACCCACGACCCGGCGCGCAGCAGCCGACTGTATCAACCACTGGCCCAATCGTGCCGTCAAAAAGATGACGATGGTAGAAGTTGTTGGATGCGTTGGCATCTAATCGGCCATTGTCAAAATCTATGCCCTTTATTCACTAGTGGATGTCCTTCAGCTGATATGGTGATCGGATTTTACAATAATTGTTTATTTTTTCTAGTAATTATAAATTGTAACGACAAAAAAACCAAATGATGTACTTCTTTTTTTAATGAAATCATTATAATGATTGAGATTTGAATCATAATATGTATAGTGTAGGGATGAATCCTATCACCTTAATCATCATTTTAGCCGAATAAAGTCCGCTGCTGGACACAGACCTCCCCAAAGATTGCCACAACGACCGGTCTAAGCGTGTTGTGTGCCCCCTGGCGTTGCCACATGATGGGGGCCCCAAGGGTCGCGGGCGCGCAGATTGGGGAGTCTGCGTGCTCATACCGAGTGACCCCCGGGAAGACGGTGGCGCGCACTTAGGCACGTACCACCGTGTGCGTAGCACAGCGCACAGCGAGACTTGGGGGGGATCCTTTACAATCCTCCCCGAGAAGTGCCTGGCGGGTGACCTGTGCCTTCCCCCCGCTAGAGGGGGTGACTGCTTTACAGTCATCCCCTCCGTGATGTGCCTAAAGGCGTGGCACCAACAGGCGGCTCTAGTGTGATCTTACGAGGACCTGGAGCCCCCCTTCAGTGCCGAAGATGACCGCTCCAATGATTTAAGCCGGTAGGAAAGTTCATGTAGAATTTACACTGGCCAACATTTTTTTTTTTAAAGGTTTGATGTGTTCTCTCTGGGGGTTTTGCCATAATCGCCACGCTTGGCAGGAAGATTGGCGTCCTACGAATAATCCCATAGTCCGCTGTTACGACACCCATAGAAGGAGACGGGTTGGTACTCATCGTAGCCGACACGACACAATTTTATTAGACTACTATTTCTATGATACAGTATACTTGTTCATATTATGTTCGTGTAGTTTCCAGCAAAGAATATAATACCTATCTTCACCGTTGACATCAAGAGAAAGAACAGCAGAATCCTCCCGTGTGCTGCAACATACTGTGATCACCAATTCAACTGCCAAGCGTGGTGATTATGGTAACCGCTCATTGTAGCGATCATTGGGAGGCCCATGTTCAGCAGGTAAAACGAGCATTTAATTTAAGATCTCACTGTTGAAATATGATAAGTACCTATTTCATGGGTACAATTTCCTTCAATCTTTAGCTCGCTATACAAAAGTGCCATAACATAATTTTGTGTACCTACAGATTTATTTTCGAAGGGTAGTCGTATTTGTCTGGGGAAGCAGTCAGTCAGGGGTAGCGGTTACTCTGGGGGAAATGGCAAACAGAGGAAACGGATCCAGTGAACTTTCCCGCGCAACCAGCGAAAGGGAGATCGGGCATCCTGTACAGATGGGGTAACTGTGTGTTTTGGGTTGCTATGGATATTTTTTCTTTTAGTTTCCGATATACTTTGTAGGTAGCGTGATTTATATTTATTTGGCTTCGACCAGTATAACCTTCTTACTCTTTCTTTTTGTATGGTTAGTGGCCAACCCTGTGTCGGACTTGTCCGCTCTAAGGCCTCCAAATTGACTTAACGACTGCCGTCTAATGACAACAACCGGGACCAACAATTTTACGTGCCCTCCGAAGTACGGAAACGCTCCGTTCAAATACCACTCTACAGTCACCCATCTATAGATCGACTGCGCCAAGTGTTGCTTAACCTCGCCGATCATTTACCGATCAGTGATCGCAACTGGCTATTAGCACCTATTACTATACCTAATTAAATGTCATTAACGAAAAGACTTAAATATTAGAAAATATATCCATTGAATTAGAGACCTGAATAATTACTACGGTTAATGTCAATATTTTTATAAAAGTTTGATTTTGCCCACTTCTCCTCATAGACTTTTCGCTATGAAGTGTTAACTGACCCCATGCATGTTTGTCTACTACACACATTCGTTTTTCCATGCAGTTGTTAGAGGAACGGTGAACATTTTTTTATGACAGAAAGACTCAGAAAGTGTATATTTTTTGACATGTAATATTACTAGCAATATATATCCTTTCTATTTCCTATCAGCTCGTTTAATTCCACGGCTAAATACCTTCTTACAAACTACTGTACTGAACAGTACTGAGGGAAAATTGGCATTGTCGCCATGCTGCAGCCATTTTCTTCTCAGTGTAGAAGGCATGGTTTCTGCATTACAGTTCGGGGTATGGTACCTTAAAACTAACCTCTGATACATTACAAACTCACTTCACTACCTACAAGAAAATATATATTGACCTAGTCGTCGTACCTCCTACCATAACAGCGCAATAAATATTTACCTATACAGTTTCTTATATAAAGGCAAAGTCCAGTAACTCACTGTAAGGTCAACTACAAGAAAAACAATGTCCACCCTACTGTCCGATATATTTATATGCATTAATACCGCTTTATAGCAGTGAGATAAGCATAAATCTCAGTAGGCGGACCGCGACGTATCTACATCCCACTTTATTGTTATACTGTACAATTTATTTATGAAAGAATCGTCTGAGTATACGTAAGAAAATAAACATTTCGCTATACATTGTTTTGTGACTTTTCTTTGGAATTAATTGTTATTTTAGGTTGTATTTTTCTTATTATTTCTTCAGATTTTAAGTGCAAAGTCAATCGTTTTGAGTGAAACTATAAAAAATACTTAGGTACTAGTAAATTAAGTCAGTAAATACCGAAGATAAGGACGGTAATTCATTATTTCACTAGCTGGGACCCATGGTTTCTCCCGCCATTTAATTTAAAAGAAATTGGATTATTTATAAATAATTTAGAGTACTTCACCATAGACACTTGGCATAGAGTATATATATTGGATTTCAAGGATGTTATTTTTTTTGCGCGAACCCTCTTTATTTTCCTGTAACAAAAGTACTGCCTAAGTTATTCCCTATAACATCAGCTGCCAGTGAAAGTCCCGTAGAAATCGGTCCAGCCATTTCGGAGATTACAGGAACAAACAGATAGACTGACAGCAGACCGACAAAAAAATAAAAAATGTATTTTTGTTGTTGGTACGGTATATACTTATTCCGTGTATATTCCGTGTGGTGTCCGGATTAAGAATATAGCACCACTCCATCTCCTCCTGTGGATGTCGTAAAAGGCGACTAAGGGAATCTAAACCAGAGGGATGGGCAGCAGCGTCCCTTCTAAGAAACGGTAGCCATACTGCGCTCACCAACCCGCCTGCCAAGCGTGGTGAGTATTGGCAAATACCCCCGAAAATGAGGACACAGTTGTGAAAATCTACGGAGGAGGCCTTTGTTCAGCAGTGGACGTATAAATGGCCGATATGATGATACTTTCATATGCATTAAGTAAAAAGCTGTTATTTTGACATTACAAACAGACACTTCAATTTTATTTATTTGTATAGATAAATGCATTTTATCTAACTCTCTCTCACACTCTTATGAGATATGAGTTTGAAAGTATGCAAAAATGAAAACTATTTCACATTGTTTATAAGAATGTCGTCATTAAAGTAAGTAAAGTTCATAAGTAAGTTTTCACATATTTCTGAGTAAAAAAAAATTGTTGCTCTTCAGTCCCAAAAATGTTCGCAAAGTATTTCGATACGAAAAATTTACTACGCAGCATGTTCGATCCTGAATATTTTTTATCCCTCCACCGCGGTATAAGTACAGAAACCAGTGAAATTAATATAACAAGCCCTAAAACCTATAAAACACATGCTTGCCGGGATGTTTTAAACATTTATTGAAGATATAAGGAAAGCAATTTTGATGGTGGAATGGTACAACTGGAACGTTTTGGTACATTACTTTTAAGATGCGGGTGGAGAGATGCTCTACATTATGAACCTCTTTTAATTTTCGATTTTGTATGTTGTTTTTCGGTCTTAAAATGAAGAAGCCTGTAGGACTTCGGTCTCTGTTCTTATACCTAACTCCTAGAGAATATTGTTTCTGTTTTGATTACAGGCTTAACAATTATGATCTGCTATTTTGGTCCTTAGTTGCTGTATATTTTTTGACTATGCCCCAGGTTGTCTACTGTATCGTGAGTACAGTTAACTGAAATAAATCTTACATGTACGTTTGCATGGGTGTTTACCCAGCCTCCGTAAACCCTCGTTGTAAGCCATAAAAATATTCTTTTCGTGCGGGTTCTGAAACCGCTACACGAAGCGCTTGAAGCCAGATGATCAGCCACTCCGCTAAACGTGCTGTCCTATTGACCATTATCATAATTAGTTTGAATTTCAGCGTATTCAATAGGTAATAAAACCTTCCTCCGATAGAGCACTTGTCCCACCGTATCATCACTTCTCTAAGCAACACGGTCTCCTAACGGAAGGCTGAAGTAAAATATGAATTCAGCGCGTCTCGGCTGTTTCGTACACACGCGACTTGTTTATCCTTTTAAGGGAGACTTCTCATTTCACACAACTGCTATGATTGCTATATAATCGCCAGTATATCTTGACATACCCCTACCCCTTCATGTTCCCCCTTACATCACGAAAAAGTATAAAGCAAAAGAAAGTAATGGGTCATGTAATAATGGTCGCAACGTTAGCCGTTTTCGTAATGGCGCCGCGCGAATGAAAGCAGATTTTCGGCAACTGATTATGAGTCCTAATACGTTTTGTTATGTTAGTTTTGTTATGTTTACCAGTTCGTTTATAGCGTGTTTATGTTCGGTTTTTATTAGATTGTAATTGTATTCAGTGTATTGTTATGGTAAATAAGTTGTATAAACCAATAATCTAATGTATTAATTCGTGATAGAACAGATCGTCATGAAAATATATAGCTTACTGCGAACTGCAAATAAATAACTAAGTGCATCTCTAATATATGTTGTGTAACTCGTCAAAGATTCCATGGATATTAGTAGTAGTAGAACCTCGTGACGAGAGTACCATAGTAAACCGACGAAAAAACAAATCTATTATGATTCGTATGGTGTCCGGATTAAGAATATTACCTACCACTCCATCTCCCGAGGATATGGTAAAAGGCAACTATTGACCAGAGAGCAACAGCACTCACCCACCCACGTACCAAGCGTGGAGAGTAATCATAAATTCCTCTAAAATGACGACACAATTGTGGAAATCTATGGGGGATGCTTTTGTTCAGCAGTGTACGTCCTCTAGCTGATCAGATGATGATTATAATGCCATTGGATACGTAAAACATAGCAAGTTTTGTTATATTATTAGCTCCTGATACAGTTACTGATAATCTGATCCAAACTAAATACTATCATTTCATCATCTAAGTGTTGTAAAAACTGATGTCGATTACGTGTATTTTGATTGTTACACAATTGTGATAATTCAAATTGAGAACCAAAGAATACTTTAGTCATTAGTGGAGAACCAGAGTACCGAGATATTAGACAGACAAATATATGTAACGTGTTTAAAGACTTTTCATCCTATAATGCCATTATTCGCCCACTTTGCTGGGCGAAATTAACACTCAAAAAGTGTTATTGATTTTTATATAAATAAAATAAAGAGTTTCCTATATCCTATTCCACGACATAATTACCTCCACTAAATCTAGTTAGAAACCGTTAGCCATTTGAGGTGATGGAGATTCAAAAACATCCAAACATATATCATCATAATATATGAGCGAAAGAACATCCACTGCTGAACAAAGCCCCCTCTATAGATTTTCGACCGTATTGCTGATTTTTTCAATTTATTTTTATTAAAAACGTTAGGATTTCTCCTGCGTCATGGGTGCGTTTACAGACATAAATTCCACACACAATACACCCAAACCCGGAACAACCTGCAGATCATAAAAATATTTGTCCCGTGCGGGAATCGAACCTGCGACCCGGAGCGCAGCAGCCGACTGTGTCAGCACTGCACCAACCGTGCCGTCAAAATACACGCAAAATCAAAATACAAAATGGCCGTCAAAACACACGGTTACATGCCGTGTATCGTCATTTTGGGGGGACTGGCCAGTACTCACCACGCTTGGCAGCCGCGTTGATGAGCACAGAACGGCTGCTGTTCCACAGATTATTGCCCATCTGTATGGTATAGACTCCCTTACGGCCGAATACTAAAACGCCAGTTAATATTAAGTCATGCTTCAACTATTTAAGTCACCCGATTTTGTATTCAAAGCAGGTTTCTCGAATAGTTAAAACGGGATTTAATATTAACTGGCATTTCAGTATTCGGCTGTTAGTCGCATACGATACCCACGGGAAGAGATGGAGTTGTGCTATATTCTTAGCTCAGACACCACATGGAACTTTAAACATAAAAACTTTAACATTTATAATAATAGGAACATGACTATTTCTGTGGTATTTTGTGGTAATAACACAATAACATCCTAAATCACGATGCAAGTGACACTGTCGAAGTAAATTAAAAAGCACGTCATAACAAGCGGCGACCGAGTCTTACTTTATGCGTATGTTTGCATGTTTTGGCAACGTATCAAAGTATTTTTGGCTCGCGAAACAGTTCATGAATGCAGTTGCTATTGCCATCCGATATATATTACAATTATGAACAATGTACCGAAAGTATAACCTCGTTTCGTAAATAATTAAAATAGGTCTAGCCGTGCTTATAAACCATTGTTCTTATGGAATAGTTGGTAGTGATAGCTTAGTGATTGTACGCTTGCCTTCCACACAGAAGGGTCTTTGACCGATTCCAGCCCGCACTTTTGTCTTTTCGTATTCATGTGCGGATCAGAACTTGATTATCACTTGCGTTAACGGGGAAGGAATGCATAATGAGGAATCTTGAAAAAAGAACTGTTCTCTATGGTACGTGTATTCTGCCAACCCACACTAGGCCAGCGCTTAACCTTTCTTGTCGTGATAAAACACCCTTGCTTAATGGGCTGATTATTTAGTAGGTACTATAGAGTCCATATACTTTTAGCGTTACTCTGTGGTAAAGCAGTGGCTTTAAGCGACGAGGTTAAGCCCCTGACGAGTTAGTAGGTAATGTGTTATTGATCGTTTATATGTAAATAATTTACCCCAAAGGGATGGGCAGCAGCATCTATTTTGTCACCATAGGTATACTGCGCTCACCAACCCGCCTGTGAAGCATGGTAAGTACTGGCAATTTCCCCCCAAAATGATGACATAATTGTGGCAATCTATGGAGGAGGCCTTGTTCAGTAGTGGATTTTGTATGGCCGATATGATGATGATGATGATGATGATGTAAATAATAATAATGGCTGTGGCACTTATACTTAGCTTATACAGCTGTTTCTCATGGCGGCTTAAACCCCAGGGATCGGTCATGTGTAAACTCGTAGCGATATGACGGCACGGTTGGTGCAGTGGCTGATACAGTCGACTGCTGCGCTCCGGGTCGTGGGTTCGATTCCCGCACGGAACAAATATTTGTATGATCTGCAGGTAGTTGTTCCGGGTCTGGGTGTATTGTGTGTGGAATTCATGTCTGTAAACGCACCCACGACACAGGAGAAATCCTAGTGTGGGGCAACGTTTAATAAAAAAAAATAAAAAAATAGTAAACCCGTATACTCAATTTCTCCGTTTGATTTTTCCAGAGTACTTCATGAAGATGAATAGAAGAACGAATCAATATGGGCAAAAAAACAACTTTCTGCAACTACCTTAATTTTGAATTTTCATAATGTAATTTACCATACATAAGTTACTGAATGCCACCACCCCATTTCATCCCGTGGGTGTCGTAATAGTCGACTAAGGGATTAACTGTAGGATGGGCAGCAGGTCCTTCGAGTGCATTACCAACTCAACTGCGATCGCTAACCCGTCTGCCAAGCGTGGCGATGATGGCAAGACCTCCAATGAGCACACAACACACCCATATCCGTCGTTGTGGTGATCTTTGGGGGAGGCCTGTGTCCAGCAGTGGACTTCATTCGGCCGAAATGAAAAGTTACTGTAATGTACACCACGTCATTATCGTCTTAATATCAGCCAAAAGTCATCCACTGCTGAATAAAAGCCATCCCCGTTGATTCCCACAACTGTATAGTATTTTTAGGGGGGAACTTGCCATTACTCACCACGGTTGGCAGGCATGTTGGTGAGCGCAGTATGGCTACTATCCTAAAGAAGGGACGCTGCTGCCCATCCCTCTGGCTTAAAGTCCCATAATCACTTTTTACGACATGCGTAGGAGCAGATGGAGTGGTGCTATATTCTTAATCTGGACATCACATGGAAACTGTAATGTAATGTACAATTAAAGTATGTATATCCGAAACTAGACCAAGACATGGTCTATTCCAAATAAACAAAAAAAGAAGAAATAACACCAACAAAATTGAAAACAAGCCATTGTTATGTTATACTTTCTACGTTCGTTCGTTCTACGAGAAAAAGGCAATCTACATGGAGGGTTCGTACCGGACGACTCGAGATGAGGAAATAAGAATTCATCCTTTCTCGCCCCGGGAGGGTAGGGGGTCGGGGGAGCTGGGGCAAGACGGACGACGCCATTCCAAAAACCCATTATACGAGCTCCAGAGCTGTTTTCTATCTCAGAAAGGAACCCGCGCCACCCGTCCCGCACCGCCCCTTCTCCCCTTGCCCCATCTTCAGGGATCCTCAACTTTGTTTATGAAAATTACCCATTAAAGTGGCTATGAAAGTAACGCTTTTGCCACTCCCGAAATTAATAAGGAAATTGATATAGATTATTTTTAGGTCGCATTTGGTACTCCTATTTGAAACGATCGATACTCAATTGTGTTTTGCATTGGAATAATTTTGGTTGTTTTTTTGTTTTGTAACATTTTAATTATTGTTTTAAATGTTTAGTGTACTTAGTATTTTTGTATTTGCTGTAAGTTGTGAAATTATATGAAAAAATCTCACGACTATCTTTTGTAGTACAATGATTAAGTATGCCAGTTACTACACACGATACAAGCTTATCATAAGCTAAGCCACAAAGCCACAGTCAATCGACTCCTTTTTTCTTGGGCTTAAAATTATAGAATTGTTATTCACAAGAAAATATAGCCATCCATTTATTAAAGCTATTGAGAAATGTGGAAATAGTATCGTGATTAATCAAAATGATAGTTCTTAAACAAAACAAAAAAAGGTTTATTTGTATTTGCTAAAATAGCAACAAGCATAAATCTTGTACTGTAAATATGTACTTTTAATGTATCATTATGGAAACTATTACTGTATACGAATATTACTATGTAAGTTCATGCACATATTTTAAAGTGACTTAATTATAACAGTAAGGATATCGCCCTGATATAAGACAAAGTTCCCCAGACAAAGGTCTTCAGATTAAAAATAATATCACCAAACAGATTTATGGCTCTCGCTCTCACCCTCGATTTATAACGCCATTAGAAATTAAATTAAAAAACAGAATTATTACACTTGAACCAAAATTTAAATACACATTACTGTTCTCCCCTCTTTATTGAGAAGTCTACTGCTTTCTTCAGCCTTTTCTATGTTCCATCTTTATCTCGCATACTCTTAAATAATGAAATAGAGAGAGATAGAAAATAAGCCCGCTTGCGACTCGTAGCTCGATATAAAGAAAGATTATCCGAAGCCCCTAAGGAAGTTTGAAATTGCTATTGTAGCGAAAAGGATTATATGTTAGTGCTACGCCGTAGCGGGACTACGTCGCAGCGGGGGCCGGATTCAGGAGATTGTATGCCGAAGTTTTATGAATGTGTATTGGTTTCATTTATATTACTCTATACACAGTAGTGTATAGTCTGGTATTTGTTCAAGTTACTATAACATAACAAATTATTGAAAGCTATGTTACGACATAATAAAACAGAAGTTTATAAATTCGTTTATAATAGAATGTTGTAAGGATATTAATTGCATACGTGACAATTTATCGTATAAGTACCTGCTTATTACCATTAAACCTATTTAATTACCTGCTTGTCACCATTGAGCCTATTTAGTATTTCAAGATGTAACAACTTATATTGTACATAGCCAAAAATAATTCCATTTTGTAATTCCACGTATCATACCGCACATTATCCATATAATTAAAATAATCCATTTGCGATTTTAAATATAGAATAAACAATGTGATATCTACAAAGCTGGCAGCAGCGACGAAGCGGATTAATCCGGTTTAAATCCGGGTAAATACGCCGGGATCTGGTAACCGGGCGTGGCGGCGGCGATACGCTGCAACAGAGCCGGGCGGTGTTAATCCCTATTTTAAATTCTGATAAAAGCCGCACCTGTTATTCGTAGGCACTTTAATGTAGGTATTGTTGGATTTAGTGCTGTGAATTTGCGGGAATTGTCTTAGTTAAGGTTAGGAAGAAGGTACATTAATGCTAAGTAAAAAATTAGACAGTACGTTAAATTTGGAGACAGTGAACAGTCCATAATCTGGAGCTTTGACATAGTTTGTTTTTTTTTTTATATAAAATCGTTCAAACTGTAATCCCTAAAATGTTTTACAGACGAAATGCCTGAAAAGGCCATTAAGAATTCCTCCACATTGCGAAAAGGCGAAACAATTTTAGCCGTTCCCTCTAAATTATTCTAATAAATTTACTGAGAAACTCAGCACCAACTTACGTCACCAATACATAACTTATGTAGGTCCTTGACAAGCGACCGAACTAAATTATCTGTGTGTTGATATAACATTATAAATTCAGATATCTCGAGCCATCACCATTACGAATTCGAAACGGGAGGGTCGCACGTACGCATAATCCGACGAACATAACGGGATCGAAAATGATACATAAATTGTTCAGACGGACCATACAGACGATTAAACCCATTAACATGGTGCACGGGTCACAGGGACCCGGGAGGCCGGTCCAATCAACAAACCCTTTCACGCTACCGCCAATGTAGCATGGACCTAGTCGTGTTTGTTTTTCTGAGTCACTGTTCGGTACTTCAAACCGTGAGAGGTTTGAGTGTTAAAGTTTGGAATGGATATGTAAGCATAGTTGTATTAACGAATTCATTGTTGGTTTCTTAGGCCCGCATTATAGGTCGAGAATCAAAACTCAAATAGAACTTAAGTCGAGATTGCATTATTTGAATATAAATGCTGGGCCTATTATGTAAGGTTCATATTTGATGATAATGCAATCTCGACTCAAGTTTTACTTGAGTTTTAATTCTCGATATGTTTGGCATTGCACTGAACTTAGTTCGAAGATATTTTATTTAATTGTAAACTAAAACTGTACCCTAATCAAATATTGCCTATAAGTTTTTATCTAAAATAATTATGTACCTATATTACATCCCATTTTCTGGCACTACGGCGGGGTTCTTTATAGTTTTGCTATGACTAAGTTGCTATTTTACTGTTTAAAACCCTCGCCTAATGCAGAATAGAAAGTCCATCCTCGTAGCAGCGATCGTTAAAAAGCTCGCGGCTCCCAATAAAGCGGTCGTCGTGTATCAGGATTCATGATAGGGAGCTCCCATACGCCCCCACTCACAGATATACGGTAACGAGCGTACCACAATACCATACGCAATAAATACGACGCGTACGTTAACGTACGCGCTGCACACTTACATACGCCCGGGCCGCGTACAACCGGCATTTCTATTGTTTATGCTGTATTAAATTGTTTCAATGTTGCCCAGTTATTGCCGAAAACGTATTTCGGTACGTATTGCAAGTTGTGGGCGTGAGTTGTTGAGCTGTTACGCTGTTATTGTTGTTAGTTTTGGGTTATGATTTGATGGCAATTGCTCGGTATAGGCGATTGGGTTGGCGTAGCTGAAAAAATGTGTGTAACAGATTAGGAGCCTCATAACCTTAGTGTGTTAGTTTCTATTACAACACATTTCGATAGATATAAGTGTTTTACTAAAGCAAAAAGGTCTTGCGAGTAAAACCTAGACACCTATACGCCTTTATTGGTGTCCAGTGGAAATTCTACATGGAACTTCCTTCGCCCCGGGGAAGGGCGAAGGGGTATACCGGACTCCTACCAGCTAAAACCACTGGAGCGGTCATCTTCGGCACCGAAGGGGGGCTCCAGGCCCTCGTAAGATCACACTAGAGCCGCCCATTAGTGCCATGCCTGTAAGCACATCACAGAGGGGATGACTATAAAGTGGTCCCCCCTCTAGCGGAGGAAAGGCGACTGTAAAAAGGTCGCCCCCCAGGCACTTCTTGGGTAGGATTGTAAAGGATCCCCCCAAGCCTCGCTTTGCGCTGTGCTGCGCACACGGCGGCACGTGACCACGTGCGCGCCACCATCAACCCGGGGATCGCTCGGTGTGAGGACGCAGACTCTCCAATCTGAGACACCTACACACCTACATATTTGCTATCGGATGAAAAAGTGTCACACAGCGCAGCAATTCCTGTACACATATTCTGTTATTGTATATATAATTATTTTCAAATCAAACTGAGCTGAAGCTGAGGTACTCAATTTTCTAAAATAACTTTAGAACTCGGAACTCATTAAATAACCTAAAAGCTTTCTGTTCATTAGCAGATTATTTTGCGTCGCGTGATAGTCCTTCGTAAATCACCGCATGCGTGCTACGCTTTTGAAATGATGTTCATTAAAATACTTTCCAAATATATGACTTTATTTATTTTTTCCTGTCTGTTGTGTATTATATTGTTACTTTATGCTTATGTAGCTGTCAGATATCTTGATAAATGTTTTTATATAATGCGCAAAAATGTAATATTGATCAGGAGATAAGTACTGGGAGGTACCTATTAGTTTTATTTTTATTTAATCCCACACTAGGATTTCCCCTGTGTCGTGGGTACTGTTTACAGACATAAATCTACCAACCCAGACCTGAAACATATCTATAGATTATAAAAAATATTTGTTCTGTGCGGAGATCGAACCCGCCACACGTTGCGCAGAATGCAAATTTCTTAGCCACTGCGCTAACCGTGCCGTCAATTGTATAAGATTTTATAATTTAATGTTAGTAAGTAAAAATAAAAAGTAAATGACATTTTAATTTATAATAAACAGTAATACTTACCTTACTTCTCATTTTCAGTATATTTGCTCCAATCATGACAAAAATCTTCGTTCCTCACATATTCGTATCTTGAAATGTCCGTCTCACCGTTCGGACTTTATACACTCTTCTTTCTTTGTCCAAATTATTCTTCTTTGGAATTCGCTACCTCTTGAAATCAGGATGGCCACCAGTAGCTACTCTTTTAAAAATAAACTACGCAAATACCTCCTCAATTCTTTGGCAGAAACATCTCTTTGTTAGTAATTCCTACAAAAAATATTTATATATGTATATTTTGTTATTGTATGGTTTTATTATTACACGTGTACGTATATTTATATATGTATATATTTATATTAAGTCAACGATAAACGTCTTGCATACATTTTCTTGCGTTATTTACGTTCGTGAGTACACAGTTACACTGTCTGAGCACTTACCATGTATTTTATTTTTCTCTGCATTACCCCAAGGTTGACTGGTAGAAAATGCCTAATGGCATAAAGTCCGCCTTTGTACAGTTTTAGTGCATAAAGTATTAAATAAATAAATGAAAGTAAATAATACCTGTGTACCTATGTGTTCATAATAACCTTAGAAGAATTCTATGCAATGGTCCAAAAAATATTTGGAAGCAAATTTTCTACAAAATACTTTAGGAATGTTCAAAGCAAACATAGCAAGGTTTTACAACGCGGTATCTTTAAGGAAGTAAACAAGACGGGAAGGCGCAGGGATTATGGATAAAGCTATATCGATAACCGCGATCGGATGCTGCCAGAGACACCTTATTTCAATAACAACGACTACTCACAAAGGGACCTTATGCATATATTTATTTTAGCACATACCTTTACCGAGGAAACTGGTAACTTAAAGGGAAGTTTCAGTATGTTGTTTCTTTAATAAAATTTTGTTCCTATCAATATATTCATCTTATCAATTTTGGGCTGCACATTTGTACTTCTGAATGAAATATGAAATATTCGCAAAATAAATTGATTAATTTGATGCAAATTGAATTGCTGACTAGGATGAACTGAATTGAATTCATTTCTGAAGAACCTCATAAACTGTTAAAATAGACAGTCGTGTTGGAATACAGCTATAATCACCACGCTTGGTAAAGGGATTGGTGATCGCAGTAGCTGCTTTTTACTATTGACATAATCGTTGGTCGCATTTTTTTTGGATAAGCTACTCTTCACTTCAAAGCCAACAGTGATCGAGATTTACATATATGTCTTTTAAAGGTTTTGTTTTTCAGGTCCATGGTCATTGAAAATGTAGAAATTCAAGTACAGCAGCGAGATCCTTTTATGTGCAATGCTTTGAGATGATTTCTGAATATTATCGCAAACACCTGAAGTGTAGCCCCTTCTATGTGCTGTACAGACAAAGAGCAGCCGTGCTTACTAATGTAAGCGGAACCAGCAGCATGCTTCTCCAGTTTTATCCAGGACGAAGGAAGTCTACGAGGGTTTCATCACGTGCAAAAGGCCCACAACAACCAAATAATATGTTATTCCGTGATGGGGCCTTTAAAATGACCGGTGGCTACGCCGAAGCGGTAATGTTTTATTTTCGACTTCATGATTTTAAACAATGATAATATTTGCTTATACGATTCTTCTATAATACGCATTATCAATTCACACATTATCACCTTCAACTTCACAAGCAAACATAAAAATATAACATTATTCAACACGGCACTAAAAGTCGAACGGAATACCTACTCGGAATAATTTTACAGTTTTTCTTTTCTTCCTTTTTAAAAAAATGTTGCTCCACACTAGGATTTCTCCTGTGTCGTGGGTGCGTTTACAGACATGAATTCCACATACAATACACCCAGACCCGGAAAAACTACCTGCAGATCATACAAATATTAGTTCCGTGCGGGAATCGAACCCACGACCCGGAGCGCAGCAGCCGACTGCATCAACCACTGCACCAACCGTGCCGTCAACAGTGAACATGTTAAAATATTTACACGTATAATGTAGACACGTATATAGATTTTATAGTAACGAGTTCCTAGGTTATATGGATTAGCTGTGAATAGGAAGTATCTATGTTCGAACAGTTTCATCATCTCAGCCATTTACACGTCCACTGCTGAACAAAGGCCTCCCCCATAGATTCCACAACTGTGTCATCATTTCGGGGGGTATTTGCCAATACTCACCACGCTTGGCTGGCGGGTTGGTGAGCGCAGTATGGCTACTGGTTCACAAAAGGGACGCTGCTGCCCATCCCTCTGGTTTAGATTCCCTTAGTCACCTTTTACGACATCCATGGGAGGAGATGGAGTGGTTCTATATTCTTAATCCGGACAACAAACGAACAGTTTACAGAAGAAAAAAAAATGTAAAAGAATGTTACAAGATACAAAGGTCGGGCATGGAAATAAATATACAAGCAAACTTTTAATTTCATGTTTATGCTTTAAATATTTTGATTATATAAGCATAGATTAGGGTACTAACTCCCATTGCGAGCGATCGATATCACACTTCTTCAACACATCCGTGTATCACAGAATGTTTAGATTCCCCTTATCGAGCTTTCTTAGTAGGTACATAGCCACATGAACGTAGCGCTGGGTCGGATGTACCCCTGTGATTTCTGAACGGCTGGACAAGTGGATACCATGATGTTCCGAAGACATTAAACAAAAGAATCGATCCAGTGTATGTATTTGCTTCCGGTACTAGTAGGGGAGACCGGGGGCAACAGTAATAGTTTTTACTTCATAGCGGACTGTGATAAAACTGTTAACACCTAATAAAATCTGTAAGTCTCCAAGAAAACTTAGTTCAACGGTCTACTAAAATGTGCAGCTAAAGTTCATATACTAATTGCAGGTTTTGTTACAATCACGGTTTTAAAGAGCAATGTAGAATGTTACAATTAACCCATAGCATAGGGTCCATTGTAATACAGTTTTAAAGAATAACAAAATAATGATCTTAATGACAATAACCATTTTTTTATTATCAAAATAATCACAGATTCAAGTACAATCCGTGTTATCAACGGAAACTTAAATAAACGGAATGTATGAATGATCAAAGCTTACATCTTATTACTTAAAATCATTACTTTGGGTAAGTTATAGCTACTACAAAAAATAATAATATTGAAATATCAAATTTCATTGATATATTTCACAATAATTAACAACAACAATTTGTATGTAAAACGAGTGTGTTACTTACAACCCCTGTTACATTCAACCCATGTCATATTTTTCGATATATCATAGATTTGCGGGGCAGCGCTCTCTGTAATGTTCATATTGGTGCAGGAGAGAACTTTGGAGGTTACTTGCACATCGGGGAGGACGGTGCCGTCATACTTTGAGACCAAAGGACCGTTACTGCTAAAGAATATTGTACATCATATAATTTTAGCATCGGTATCATTTGTAGCAAGGGGTCAATTGTATCGTTACAACTGACCCCGACAATTATGGTAAGTACAATTGTTCCTGAGGACCATTTTACGTAAAATCTATAATTAGTCAGAAACTATCAATACAATTTTACAATTTGTATGTAGCATGATATACATAGATTCTAATGTTAGCTGTTATTTTCCTTAGATTTTGTAAATGAAAGACCAATAACATGATTTTATAAATTATAAAACTTACTTTTGGTGTGCATTAATGATGGAGGTGTAATGTAGGGGTCCACGCTACTCGGAGCACACGGCCTTCTAAATTGCCTAATGGAGCACCTTACTGACCTTACAGGCTATGTCGCTGCGCTTTTACACCTCTTAGCGTTGCTTAGCAACCGAAATATCGCTAACGTTACTATTGCGTATGATACTTTTGCCCTCGGTCTCCCCTACCGAGACTCCGACGGATACAGAAATTCTATGGTTTATGACCTGACTCACAAAGTGTTCACAGGAGCATTATTTTATTTGCTTATCGTGTAAAAATTATTGTAGATAGATAGATATTTTAAATAGAATATAGCTATGTGTGTACACATATCAGCCCGTAAACATCTATTGTTTAACATGGGGCTCCTAATGATTACTACAATGAGCGGCCATATTGCCATAGTTACCACGCTTGAAAACTGGATTGATGATCGCAGTATGATGTTGCACATGAGAGGATGCTACTGAGACTCATGTTTGAACAGAGGTGAGCTATTATTTGCCAGAAACTAGAAGGTCCAAGGTCCATGGTGCCGTGTGGTGCCAGCTAAGAATACCACCACCCCATCTCATCCTGTGCGTGTCGTAAAAAGCGACTACGGGATTAGCAGGAGGATGGGCAGCAGCGTCCTTCGAGTACATTTATAACTGAACTGCGATTGCCAACCCATCTGCCAAGCGTGGTGATTATGGCAAGAACTCCCAATGAGCACACAACACAAAGCCATACCGGTCGTTGCGGCAATCTTTGGGGGAGGCTTCTGTCCAACAGTGCACGTTTTTCAGCCAAAATGATGACAAAGTCCAATTATGAACTGTTTGGTCATTGATTACATCCAATAAACGAACTACTCGGGTTTCTTTGTAATCTTGAAACACTTCAAACTTACAATCACTCATTATAACCTGCGACGAAAAAAAGAAGAGACAAACAGGAAATATAAATCTGTTTAGTCAGCTAAGAGAGTTAGCTGTCAATTCAAAGAGCTGATACGAATGAAGTTTTTATTTGTATGTATCGATCTAAGTTTGTGCCACGTAGCGCCATCTTTTAGGTGGTTACATAAACAAGGGTACGGTTTTACGAACTCTTTGCACGCTATACTCATTGTTTGTTTTATATTGCTGAATGTTATGTACGCAGGATATAATTAAAGTTGTTTTGATTACCCTATTGTAGATAAGTTTCAAGTGGGCTATTATGTGTAATAGCGATGCCTTGGTTCGTTAATCAAACATGTTATAGTGGTAGTTGTAAGTGGAATCCTGTTATTTTCTGTGGATTTACAGCGAATGTATTTTTATATCATGTTGAAATCAGGTTGTGTAGGGAGTTAAATGAAGATTTGATTATTATCCATAGGTTAGAAACATTTTGACGCGCGAATCGGGGTGGGCCGGTACATGAAATACCTGGGGCTCACCCTGGACAGTCGTTGGGGCTTCGAAAAGCACTTCCAGCGCCTCGTCCCCCGAGTCGAGAGGGTAGTTGGGTGCACTACACCGGCTGCTGTCCAACCTCGGGGGACCATGTGAGGAAGTTCGCCGTCTCTACGGGGGGGTCGTGCGGTCCGTGGTGCTATACGGGGCGCCTGTATGGTCAGCTCGACTATCAGGCGCTCAGCGCTGCAGAACCAAAATTCACGGTCTGCAGCGCAGAGTGGCTATCCGGATCGCACGAGGATACCGAACAGTGTCCTACGAGGCGGCAACTCTCCTGGGGCGTTTTCCGCCTTTCGACATCCTGGCGGAGATGGATGCGTGGGTCTACGATCAGACACGCACCCTCCGCTAGAGCGGCGAAGGCGCGCCTCCAGGGGCGTTGGACAGGCTGCGGCGGCTAGCTCGGCGGCGCGCACTTGGAAAGTGGCGCCGCCGCCTGCGGATGCAATTCGCGACCAAGCGCGTCGTGGAGGCCGTTGCCGCTCTTTGGAGCCTGGCTCAGAAGGAGCGAGCGCGTCACCTACCGCCTGACGCAGGTGCTTACCAGGCACCGTTGTTTCGGTGCGTACTTGCACAGGATAGGACGTGAGGCCACGGCACAATGCCACCATTGTGATAGCGACCAGGACACCGCACAGCACACGCTCGAGGCGTGCCCTGCATGGGACGATCCTGGTCGATCGGATTGGGCAAGATCTCTCTCTGCCAGCAGTAGTGTCGGCTATGTTGGCAGAGCACGAAAATTGGAATGCAGTGGTCTCCTTCTGTGAGAGCGTCATGCTCCAGAAGGAGGCCGCAGAGCGGGATCGGGAGAGGGAGGAGACGGCGCCGGGGTAACAACCGCCCTGGCGCCTAATTCCCATACGCCTGAAACCCCCTGCCGTAGCTATAAGGCGGGGGATCCTGGAATCTGCGTGCTCATACCAAGCGACTGAAGAGAAGACGGTAGCACGCACGTGGTCACGCGCTGCCGTGGGACGCTTTAGGGGATCCTTTACAATCCCCCCGGGAGGGTGACTACTTTACAGTCACTCTCCGAGATGTGCGTGATAGGCGTGGCACCAGCGGGCGGCTCTAGTGTGATCATACGAGGACCTGGAGCCTCCCTTAGGTGCCGAAGATGTCCACCCCAGTGGTTTTAGCCGGTAGGAGTCCGGCATACCCCTTCGCCCTTCCCCAGGGCGAAGGAAGTTCATGAAGAATTTACACTGGGCACCAATAAAAAAATAAAAAAAGGTTAGAAACATTTACGATTAATACCAAACCTATAATATAAATCATGCCTAAATAATTCATTTGGGAGTATTTGAATTATTTGAATAAATAAGCTTTCAAGGACTAATTATTGTGGTTTATGTATGATAAATTGCTCATAATACTATGTAATACTAAATTTGTTCAAATAGAGCTTTGTTCAGCAGTGGATGTACTTCGGCTCACTTAATGATGATGCTCATCATACGTATTACATAATGAATGACCAAATTGCTCCATGTCTTCCACCTGCAGTGGAATTTGCGTAATAAGTTTTGAATTTTCAAGTGGTCTTAAAAACGGCATCTCGTAAATGATATCTGTATATATAAATCAATGTGTGTATCTATGTTCTCAATGTACTCAAAAGCGGCGGGACCGATTTTGAAAAAAAATTCAGACAATCTTCAGATTAGCCCTGCGGGTGATCCTGTGAAGTTGGATAGCGGCAGATTTTTTTGTTATCTATCGATTTTGTGCCTTATAATGGTAGTTATAAGTGGTTATAGATGATTAGTGCTACCAGTGCAAAGCCAGGGCGGGCCGCTAGTCATGTATAATGTTGATTTTTAGGGTAAAATTTAAAAATCGAAATATCCATGTGATGTCTTAACATACTGATATTTATTCTTTAGCTCTAACAAGAAGTTTTTATACTTTTTTGATCTACGTGTATAGAGTAAGCCATTAATAGACACAAAACTAACTGCGTATAAGCAGCTGATATATTATGCTCCATGTTCAGTCTTGGATTAGGGAAGAATATAAAATAACGATAGGGGACCACTTTTCCTAAACACATTATCCTGTAGCCTATCTCGAGAACAGTACTCCACTCTATGATGGTTATTCTTACGCAGAGTCTAAAAAAAACAATGAAAACTTACATTCGCAATTTAGCAATAGTTTAAATTATTTTTGGATTCTATACCTCTCACTTTTCCGAGCTCTTTTCCCACTATGGTGGCGTCGGCTTCTAGTATAGCCACATGCGGCTGAATATCAATATTTTACATGAAGCGACTGCCATCATACCTCGAAAATAAAAATAAATACTGGGCAAAGTTGAAATTCTTAGGTTAGACCAGTTTTTGACAGCCTATTGCGCTCCTGACTACCCACCCGCAACGACTGTCATAGATGTTTGTATGACAACCGGGACCAACGGATTAACGTGCTTTCTGAGCCATGGACTGGTCTCGATGTGTTAGAAATGGTCACCCATCTAAGGAGTGACCGCGGCAAGTGCTGCATTACCTCGCAGATCTTTCAATCCGTTCAGCTGTAACTTAGCTACGAGCCCCTATTTTTTTATTCTATACCAAAGCGAACAAATGTTATTCGGCATTCTTAGTTTGAAATTCTCATGATAGTTTGAAGACCCGCTAAAATACTGCCAGTCACTTGTTTTCAACCTACCTATATTCGCAACCTCATCCCCTTCATTGTTAAAACATAACAACAGCAAAACAAACAGTACGGTCGTCGCAAGCGGCGACCATGCGTGAAACTACCCGCGGTACGTTGAACACGAACATCTCTATACAGTACGCTTATACACACCTAGTTTATGTAGGTATAGGTATATAGTAGGTTATATGTACTTTGTCGCAGGAGTTTGGAAAAATAAGGCTTTTAGCGATAAGTCTAGTCGTGAACGTAGAAAACATGTGTGATGCACGCAAATGGAGAAACGCTCGAGATATATTTGGAAAGATGTTATGCTGTTTGTTCTATTTTTATGTCATTCATGATCTGCGTTATATAGCCACGTTTATTTCTATAGTAGACTACATTGATTTATAAGTGACATGAATGGAAAATTCAGATTTAATGTGAATGATTTAATGTAATCATTTATGATTTCATACGTGTCCGCGTTTTTCTAAATGAACTGTGCTGTATCAAGATAAAACGTATTTTGTAGATAACTTTGACATGTGTCTTTGTGTGTGCATATACTCGTATCTATGTATCTGTTTCTACAGCTATTAGTAGTGGAAAAATTTGAGGTTTATATTAATTTAATTAGTGTTAGATTCTTCTTCGGACAGTTATGATTTATTTAATCCTGAATTATATGCTAATAGAATATTTTAACTACGGCAAATATGACTAATAATATATGATTGTCACTACGTATGAGTTATTATTATGTTTTTAGAACTTGCAGGCAGACTTCATAGTCATCTACTTAAAGGTAAACCACCCTTTTATTACATTACGCCATGTTCAGCCATGAGGATTTATGTCGCTTCAAATACATGTTGAAAGAAAAATGCGTATGCACAAACAGCACATCATCATCATCATCATATCAGCCAAAGAATGTCCACTACTGAACTAAGACCTCCCCCAAAGATTGTACAATTTTGTCGTCATTACGGAGGGAATTTTCCAGTTCTCACCACGCTTGGCAGGCGGATTGGTGAGCGCATTATCGCTACATCCACGGGAGGAGATGGAGTGGTAATATATTTTTAATATGGATAACACACTGAAAGCAGCAATCACAATATACGACTAAAACGAAATAAAATGTGACATAAAAAGGTTTAAATCATACACAGATATGCACAAAGTTATAGTGCCAAATGGGTAACAGCTCAGCATAACGTTGGGATACTGATCACCTAACGCTGATTTTCAGCTGTAACCCACGTCTTACTTTTATGTTGTTCAATTCAGTTCAGTTGAATATTACATCGCTTCTTTTTCATTTTCAAATTCTTGCTCTCATCGAACTGCCGTTCTGACCATCCCCCTTCGCTGGACCGTGTAACACAAATAAACTGGCTACAGTGCAAAAGTTATTACTTCATAGAGAAGGGACAGCCGCTGGGGAAATCCAACAATTTTGTACATTTGCATGACTGACCCTACCCCTGTTAATATCACCATTCAAATAATATTTGCATCTAATTGCAAACCATTGTTGTATCATGGGAATGGACGCCTGTATATGGTCTGTTATGTTTGTATACAATGGACAATACATACATAGAACAGATGAATAATAATGCGTAGGTCGTAATTGGTTCATAGTCAGAGTTATTGAAATGTCATGTCCAGTTTGGTTACGGCTGTCCGGTAGTTTGAATTGCGTTTGATATTAATTCGATTCAATATGAAATAACGGGAACCTAGATTTGTTTTGTGTTCTGAATTAAAAGTACTTTTAGGTACATAAATAATATATAAGAATATAGTACCACTCCATCTCCTCCCGTGAATGTCGTACATGCCAGCTAAGGGACTTTAAACCAAAGGGACGGGCAGCAGCTTCCCTTCTGTTGATCAGCAGCCGGTCTGGGCTCACCAACCCACCTTCCAAGCGTGGTGAGTACTGGCAAATTCCCCTAAAAATTATGACACAATTGTGGAAATCTGTGGGGGAGGCCTTTGCTCAGCAGTTGACGTTTTATGGCCGATATGACGATGATGATGACGAAATAATATACTGCTATGAAGTTGCGAAAACATGATCAAGACTTGCGATTTTTCGTATGGCTCCCGGCAAAGAACAGATCACCCCTCTCCCGTGGGTGTCGCAAAAGACGACTAAGGGTCATAAGTAAGGTGGTATCAAGAGGATGGGCAGCAGAATCTTCCCGTGTGTTAATAACATACTGCGATCACCAATCCGCCTGCCGAGCGTGTGATTATATCAATATCCCCTATGACCACTCATTGTAGTAATAATTGGGAGGCCCATGTTCAACAGTGGACATTTACAAATATGTGTGTGTGCGTGTGTGATGAAGACTGATGTTATTACAAGAGCTTTATGTCAGATATTTTCATCTAAAATGCATTTTGCACAAATTCCATGACGAAATTAGTTTATTACTAAGTGACCATCGTGCACATTACAAGACCACATTAGAGGGTAGGTATCACAAACTTGAATGACTCAAATGACCATCGGGCCACCATTACCCCAAACAAAATACATCAAGGACTAATTTCGAACATTTCCAATAACGTAACAAAATCGACTACGAAATTAAAAACACATAGTGATCGGGCCAGGGAAGCAGGGGGACGAAAACGCGTAACTTCCGTTTTCCGCGGCGTTGGGTACAATTTGAAATATTTTACAGCTGTTGTAACGACTGAATGGCACTGTGAGGGCCACTTATATATGTCTTTTATCTTTTGTCGGCTCGCCCTTCGCCCTGTAAGGATAAGTTCCAAAAAGGGTGTTTTTTTTAAACGGACTGTAATACAGTTGACAGTATCCTTGATTATATTGTAGATACTTGTAAGATGATGGGAATGGCGCTTGTGATACAATCAGGTTGACTACATGGCTCTCCATGTAGTCAACCTGATTGTGTTTCCGTTTTCAATGTAGATGTCCTTAATGATAGGCATAATTCCACGAAAATGTTTTTATGTTTTTATTTTCTTCTTAAGTATTTCGCCTGGTCCCATTACAATTGTAATGCTACGCAGGACTAGTAATTTATATATTCTATTATTATTTAATCCGTAGGTCCTACTTGGTAATCTGCATGCCTACACCGAGCGACCCAAGAGAAGATGGTAGCACGCATGTGGTCACGTGCTGCCGCGGGACGCTTTGGGGGATTCTTTACAATCCCTCGGGGGGGGGCCGCTTTACAGTCACCCTATCAGGGATGTGCCTATAGGCGTGGCACCATTGGGCGGCTCTAGTGTGATCATACGAGGACCTGGAGCCTCCCTTAGCTGCCGAAGATGACCGCTCCGGGTTTTAGCCGGTAGGAGTCCGGCATACCCCTTCGCCCTTCCCCGGGGCGAAGGAAGTTCATGAAGAAAAAAAAGGTCCTACTTGGTACCACAATGCGCAATGTCGTCATTTTGAGACATTGGTTATTGAGTCTCGTATGCCCAGTAGTTAATTGCACTAGCTATAGTGCTCTTCAAACCGGAACACAATACTTTTTTTAAGTACAACGCTCACTAGCAGAGTATCTGGCATTTCACTTGGTAGTTCCTGGCCCCGAGATGTGCCAAAAGGCGTGGCACCAATGGGTGACTCTAGTGTGATCTTACGAGGACCTCCAGCCCCCCTGCGGTGCGGAAGATGACGGCTTCAGTGGTTTTAGCCGGTAAGAGTCCGGCATACCCCTCCGCCCTTCACCAGGGTGAAGGAAGTTCCATGTAGAATTTCCACTGGACACGAATAAAAAAGGTAGTACCTGGCCGGACTATTGTTCACCTCCAGTGACTCCCAATATATCAAAGTGATATTAAATGACAGATATTAATTTATTATGCTAGACGTTTTCTTATTCTCAGAAACAACAAGATTTTTGATTCACCGTAATGAAGCAGTTTGAGTGATATATTTTATTCCAGCAAAGAAAAAGACGTTCCCAAATCCGTTATTCTATTTTATCTGCATTTAAATCTTCATTATACGATTACATTGTACATAACACTTTCTAATAAGAACTAGCATAACTTAATTACGAAACATACCCATACGTTCTATTTTAACACCAAAACGAAACGAACGGCCGTCATATACAACAGTGTGCGCCGTACATAACAGTTGAATGCCAGCATAAAGCTAATCCCACCGTTGCGTAAATCTAAGTGGCGAGATGGCTAAATCAACTCGCTATCTCGCCTCGGATCTCCGTAGGATGCTGTTTTATTGTGCCGTCTTGTCCATACCAACAACTGTTTTGAGTCCCCTTATCTCTTTTGTTTTTAGCTGTGAACTATTTTAAGGGCGTAGAGTTGTTTGTGGATTGTTTTGTGTGCTACTAAAGAATATATGTAAAGTTAAGAATTCGAATTTTATGTGACGTAATAATTCTAAATTCTAATTCTATTAACGTTGTTAATAGATGCTTAAATTAAATAACATATTAACGTTTTCAAGTATTTATAGACAGTTTGTATTCAAATTGTCATAGGTTGCCTTTATCTCTTAGTCTCTAGCAAAATATACGCCCTATACCAATAGGTGTTGCCGATTCAAGATCTTGATAGTAGGTATGTGTAAACTATATCCAAGCTAATTGTTTAGATGACATATAGGTATTGAGAAAAGCTATATTAATTATGGTATAAATTTATTTAACTAAATCTGCGAAAATTTATTCACTGCATTTTCTGTACTTATCTTGAGAATAAATATATATTATAAGTCGATATTCGTTTTCTACAAATAAAATGAGGTTCAATACTATCCAGTACGTGTACTTAAAGCAAAAGCATTAGAATGGACACCTTTCACCCGTATTATCTACACCATACATCATAACCGGTGCTTAACTATTAAACGTGCATTTGTTCACGTTATTAACATGTCGTAATGTTATTTTATTGCACACGACTGGTTTCTACCCGGTGTTCTCTACTTTACTGCTAATATATTCATTATAACGTATGTCTTTCCCATCGTATTAAAAGGCATTATATAAATAACTAAACAAAACGGGTCTAGTCCTTCTCGAATAACTTAAGTTGGGCCGAACAATAATTCAGGCAAAAAACAAAATATGACTACACATTTTTTATTTTCGGTAACGTCTTGATTAAGTGTGGACCACCTGCCTGGACCTTCCTTTGGGAGTCAATAAATAAGTCCAGAAATATATTAATGGCCGCATAAAGATTATGTTGAAATTCAAGTGTGCCCTCTATGGCCGTTTATATGTAATAAATCGGAGGGATTGCTTGAGCCGCTTTTGTTTCCGCCGAAGACTATGTTTAAATTAAATAAAAATCTTTTATGTTAAACTTGTCGGGCAGCCAAGCGTCGGTTTTAATATTTTGACGATTGAGTCATCTTTCGAATTCATGAGATGAAATAAGGTTTGTATTCGTGTAGATGCATCATAAGATGATTTAAGAAAGTAATAACTGACGAAAAATGAGCAAGATATCGTTTGCGTGGACATAATATTTTGAGGATGATACGGCTCAAGGAGTGACATTATTATTAAATACGCATCATGCAGTTGCTTTCAAGGCAATCTTTAAGTGTCAGAAACACAAATAATATTGAAGATATTTTCAGTTATTATATTTTCCCTGCGATATCTCCCACCGTACTGAAATAAATTTTATTTACGGTGTGTTGATACCCACTGTACTTAAAAGTCTCATAAAATAACATAACTTTTTAAACGTTTTTGTTCACCATAGACCTTCAAGTGAACCATTTCACCCTCACAAAAAATATACAAAACCGCAATCCATTTTGTCGGCCGTAACAAAAGAAATGCGAATCCTATAGAAAGAACAGAATCGCATTTCACACACAAAAAAAGATAGTTATTTTTGCTACATTGTGGTCCACATTATATCACATCAAAAACTCAATACACTTCAGGTAAATAGCGGCGGGGTCTTCCCTTCGCTTTAAATCATCCTAGACACATTTCTACTTTATATCTAATCGCAAATTTATTGTTCTGAGGCACGGAGTGGTATGAATTAACAATGAACAAACTATTATTACATATTGAGATATATTCGCGTGGTAAATCATGGCCGCCATTGTACGCGGGAATATGAGCACTTTTATGGGGACCATGAGTGGTAATGAAGCGGTTTTCGGTACCACATAATGGTATGGATGTCGCGTAAATTGATTTTTATATTTTGTTTGACGTTAATGATTGACATGAGAGCATTTCGTTCCGCGCCGAGAATGATTCTACTTGACGGTTTCACGAGGTGAATGACGTGTTCGACGATAAATTTACAGTGTTGTGGGATGTTTGGGCAATTTTATGAGTCATTTAGTGGCACTAAATGTCCATACGTTGTATAGTGTATCAAGTTGCTTTGAGGTGAGCGGCTACTGTATTTAGAAATCGTGTAGGATTTTTATGGCAATGTATCGAAGAATTGCGATGACTAAATATGTTTTTATAATAACTAAATATATTATATTCGTAGGTAAGTATATATAATTAATTAAATATACGCCATATATTTCCGTAAGCTATGTCGATGCAATGGATATCATTCGTGGTAACTTCGAAAAACATTTGAGTCTCTTCATAGGATACCTGCTTGTTTTATTAAAAAAATGTGCAACACATAACAGACAAATCCTTAATCTGCAATCCAATTTTTTTAAATTAGATTGATTATTAATTTCGGCCGTTAGTGAAGTACGGCAATATTGCCGCAATTGAATATGCCACTTCTGAACAAAGGCCTCCCCCATAGATTTTCACAACTGTGTCATCATTTTGGGGGGTATTTGCCAATATTCACCACGCTTGGCAGGTGGGCTGGTGAGCGCAGTATGGCTACCGTTTCACAGGGACGCTGCTGCCCATCCCTCTGGTTTAGATTCCCTTTGTCGCCTTTTACGACATCCACAGGCGGCGGAGATGGAGTGGTGCTATATTCTTATCCTGACACTACACGGATAAGTACACGATGATCATCAGAAACGTATAATGAAGGCGCTAACAGTTAGAGGGTGCAGTGCAAACAAATCTTAGTTAATGAAAATTTAAATAGTGTTAACATGCTTCTCGTCAGTCCGTAAATGTCCACTGCCGAATATGGGCCTCCCAATTACTAAATTATTGCCAAAATTACCACGCTTGGCTTGCAGATTGGTGATGGCAGTATGTTGTAATTAGCATAGGGGAGGATACTGCTGCCATTCCTCTTGAAATTAACCCTTACTCGCTTTCTACGATACCAATAACAAATAACAATAATATACACGATTGAATCCGTTTAAAAGTATTTTATTATAATGTGTAATAATCGCGAGAACCTTCGACATCACTTAGTATATTACGAGTATAAGTAATTATTGTCCATTATTATTCCTACAGAATATTTCATAAATTATATAAATATACTCGTTTTAATAGAAACTTATATAACGCAGTTTTTAATGCGTCTGTACAATAAACGCCTTAAAAATATCCCAGCATATTCAAACTAATACATTCAGTCCCTGTATTTAAAAATGCTAAAATATTCAACATTGCTACATTATCTTTCCGTGCGAGCGTAGCGTCCACGGCGAAGGCTTCGCGGGCAAAACATCAGTCTTACGGCGGGCGGCGCCCAAACCTCACCGAGCACTGCCATTGGCCCGCCATTCCCCGCCCAGTAACACCTACAATTATATTTATAATGCACACGCTGAAATAATTTACATTTCAGCTGAATTTGCTACCATTGGGGGTAATTGAAAATTTGTTGTATTGACCCTACATGGCCTACGATGGGATTGGAAAGTTTAAGTGATTAGTTTTGTGAGTTTTCCTCATTATTTTGGGTGTTTGTTTTTGTTTGTATAAAGTTTTTATTTTACTAGAATTATGCTTCGATATTATTTTAACTATTTGTTTATGTAGATGTTGTGTATATTCTCTAATAGGTGCCACACTAAAATTCTTATAAGATTTCTCATTAGAATCCGAAAGCTAACTACTTTTGCTATCACCATTTTATTAAATCTAGGGGTAACGTAAAATTCGCCTTTTTGTGAGGGAGATTTCATCAACATCATCATCACATTAGTGGACAGACGTCCACTGTTGATCAAAGGAAATTGTATGGGGAAGTCACATCGATTTCCACAACGCTGCCCGCATCCAAAAATAGCCAGCTGTCCGCACCAACCTCTATTCATGTCCATCTCGTTGGAAGCCGTCCAACGGAGATTTATTGCGTTTATAAGCGACAACCAGACAACCAAAAATTACTGCAACTCTAATTTCAATATCTACGGTGCTTATGAAAATATTTGCAGTTTCAGGTATTAATTTCTGAAAAGAATACAAATTCATTTATCAGATAAATACAAAATAACATAATCTAGATTTAATGATTCACAAAAATGGGTGTACCTACTATATGTATATAGAAAAAACATACAAACTACTTATACATATTTAATCTTAATACTATATAAACGTTTGTATGTTTGGGCTTCTATCACGCTCAAACAGCCCAATGGATTTTAATGAAATTTGGCATAGAGGTAGATTATGGCGTTCGATAGGATATCTGAAATAGAAAAAAAAAACATTTACCACTTAATTATAAATTATGTAATGTGCGAGTAACATAGCTGATGAGGAATAAAAACTCGTTTACCCACATGTGTGTCCTCTTAAAGGCCACTCCTTAAATGAGATACATCGATTGAACTGTGGGTCAAGCTGGTGTCATGGCGTGAATGGCTGACAATCCTTTACACAATGGGAACCGTCGAAACCATAATTCCAGAATATGATCTTACGTTTAGTGTACTTTTGATAGTCGTTTCGGCCAGTTTGAAAAAGTCAGGCCAGAGCCCGAAAGTCTGAAAAATCTTACTTGGTTTTAACAACTCTCTACACCAGGATTTCTTTTGTCTCGTGGATACAGTTTACAAGCATAAGTTCCACATGTAAACACACCCAGAACTAGAACGACTAACTGTAGGCCATACAAATACTTGGCCGGGAATCAAACCCGCGACCCTTCGTCACTGAAAACCAGTGCTATTGGTGTTACTACGACACCAATGGTAATAAACTGAGCGATGCCCATTTCTTTGCACACGGGGGAAACACTTGAACACTGGTGTAAAATTTTCCGAATTATTTTTAGGATCACTGCTTTAGAGTGAGAATCGTTTGTTATTGTTTACTATGGTCTATGTTTGGACTAGATCATAGATAATACGCTAACTGGATTCCAAGTCCTTTGGCCAAACGAGAGTTGGTCTATTCCAGTGTAGCCAATTTGTAGAATTGTGAAGTGTCAGACACAGTGTGACAAACAATGTGGAATTGTTGTCTGCACTGTATTTTTTACTGTATGTACCACTGACCACTTCTGACATTTTTATATAGCTGATTCTATTGTTGGTACTTTTTTGTCTATGCTTTCAAATGTATTATTATTGTGTTCCTTTGATATTTTTTAATACTATTGCTGTCCCTATGGTGCAAAGAATAAATTACTTTTCTTTCTTTCTTCTTTCTTTCTTAGCACAGAAACTAAATCGTTTATCCTCTGCACCAACCATGCTGATCGTCGTAATTGGGTTGTAGTGGATTGAGTGTAGTTAATAACGTTTAATATATTGATGAATGTCAACAGGTATATTACACTTTGTTAAGTAAGTAGGTATTGCACGTAGCCATATCTGGATAGTTTGGAGGTTATCCTCCTTAGGTATAGGTAGAAAAAGCTTGTTTCAAGCCTGTATTTAAAAGCGGGCAGTGGAATTCGAGCAGTCCGTCACCCGACGCCCGGCCACAGTCAGACCCGAAACGGTCATCGAGAGCGTTGCTTTCCACGTGTACATCTTTAGAGATCTGTACGACCGGACAGGCCGCACACCGAATTGGGTCTGTCAAAATGTGTGGCGAGTTAAGACCTGCCAGAGGCGAGAGTAAATCCCCCTGCACAAGGTAGGTTGAAGAAACACTGTAATGGTTGTAGCCGGTATGATTCTGGCACACCCCTCCGTCTTCTTCATGGTGGAGGATGGACGTCTACATCACCGTGACCAAAAGAACAATTTGTGCATGAAAAACCTGACACCACCGGCAAATTTTCTTTTAGGTATAAGCTGAAACGCCGAAATGTAACTCGGTATATTATGTGTAATATTCGTCATCATCATCATATCAGCCAAAGGTCGTCCACTGCTGAACGAAGGCTTCCTCCATAAGCAACCGGTTACATGCCATGTGTCGTAATTTTGGGGGGAATTTACCAGCACTCACCACGTTTGGCAGGCGGGTTAGTGAGTGCAATATGCCTAATATTGCATAGAATGGACAGCTGCTGCCCATATGCCCCTCTGGTTTAGCGTCCCTTAGTCGCCTCTTAGATATCCACGGGAGAAGATGGAGTGGTGGTCTTAATCCGGACATCATATGGTATGATATAATGTGACGAAAGTTGTATTTTTAGGTGTCCACCTTTAATTAAAAATTATACAACAACATAATCTTATCATAATATTATTCAATGTTATATTTACAAATTATAATGTAATTATCTATAACACTCTAAATGTGATTATGAAACGATAAGCATAATTAATTGCTATTAATACAGCTCTGTGTATAAAAATTATGTGTCTGATAATTATCTGCTGTTCTAATAAGTTAGTATAATTAAAAAAACTGGAAATGTGCGAGTTGCAGGTTCAGAAATTGCTGAATATATTATTTGTTGTATAGGTTTTCCTGTAATCTGTAGGTAAAGAGCTATAATCTACATTTTTTTTAAATATAAGCTTAATAGTTTCGGAGATAAGGTCGGGGAATGGTAAATTTTCTGAAATAACTTTATAACTGTATATTTTAAAATGATAAAATAAATACATTTGAGACCCTCATACCCAGCCCTTTCATTTCATATGTTACACGGTACAGTTTGCAAAACTTTATTCTATAGGTTTCATTTTTTTTAACTTTGCCCCACACTAGGATTTCTCGTTTGTCGTGGGTACGTTAACAGACAAATTCCACACACAATACACCCAGACCCGGAACAATTACCTGCAAATCATACAAATATTTGTTCCTTGCGGGAATCTAACCCACGACCCGGAGCGCAGTAGCCACTGAACCAACCGTTTTCAAGTAAATTTTCTGTCTTGACCCCCAGTGTAAAAAGTGACCCCATATTCAACTATTATTTTTTAAGTTACACGTCCGTATTTGGTTTGCACAAATCCATAATGTGTACTAAATTTCAACTTAATCGGTTAAGTTGATTCCGAACAAATTGGCTATGACAAACGCACAGACAGACAGACCCATGATCACGACTCAATCCTATAAGGGTTCCGTCGTTTTATCCTTCGGACGTTCGGAAAAAATATGGCTTGCTTGTTACTCTTGGAACAGAGTTGAATTTAAATGTTACTCTTTCATTTTCGGTTGAGGTATTTTAAATCATGGCTGAATAAAACAAGATATTCTTATTCCGCGTTGACTCGAAACTACATCATGATTTGTTATATCTAAGCTCAAATGAAAGCAACATTTCAAAGCCTATTCAAATCCTAATTGGTCCATGTGGCTATGACGTACTTTATATCTATATCTAACAGAATTAACAAAACAGAAGCTGCAAATGACGTATATAAATAGACATAATACCGCGAATATAACATCACTATCGAATAAAATACCTACCTGATAATTCCATTAAATAAATGGAAGACATATGCCCAAGATAACAGATCCTCCGTCTGCAATATATCTGTCGAAAGTGGAAAAATCTTTATTTTAGAGAAGTTGTACACTAGCATTTATTGGTCCCTACATGTTTCTGTAAAGCCTCTCTCAGACTGGTGCGTTACAACGATCGATATTATCGCATGCTATATGTGTTTTCAGTTCATTTTGTATTAGGACGAATTATTGCAGCATTGTGTAAAATCGCATACAATAGTCTGCGTGTGCCTTTAGCGTGTTCTTTGATCAGTTGATTGAATGCGAGAATGTTTTTGATTTAAATATCAACAATCATCTTGGTAAATCCATTTTACATTCAGATTAAAAGGCAAATCAACTAACCACTGAAGATTTTTCTAGTCACCATGTATTAAAAAGGTGTCAGGGTAAATTAAATTAGGTAGTCACGTTTTAAGGTCATAGATATACCTATACCATATGAGTATACCATATCTGTGTGGTGTCCGGATTAAGAATATAGCACCACTCCATCTCCTCCTATGGATGTCGTAAAAGGCGACTAAGGGAATCTAAACCAGAGGGATGGGCAGCAGCGTCCCTTCTGTGAAATGGTAGCCATACTGCGCTCACCAACCCGCCTACCAAGCGTGGTGAGTATTGGCAAATACCCCCCAAAATGATGACACAGCTGTGTAAATCTATGGGGGAGGCCTTTATTCAGCAGTGGACGTATAAATGGCCGATATGATGATATGAGTTGATTGCGCATATAACAAGGAGATTCCATGGCCTTGTGTACGAATTTTTCAGTTTTGGAGGGTATGGAATCTACGGAATATAGGTCATCATTGGCTGAACGCACTTGATTTTACGTAAATATTATCTATAGTATATTGATATTACGTAATTACCTTATTTCTAAGGGATAATTTACTACGTTCATTTAGTAAAAAATGGAAGACAAAGAATGGAGACGTCTGAGTGCAAAAGAGAAGAGCTCCAGGAAAATCATTTTTTTTTTAACGTTGACCATCTCTAGTGTCTCTCCTGAGTCATGGGTGCGTTTACAGACACAATACACCCAGTCCCGGAACAACTACCTACAGAGCATACAAATAAGTATTTGTTCCATGCTGACATCAAACGCGCGACCCAAAGCGCAACAGCCGACTGTATCAGCCACTGCACCAACCTTGCCATCGTTACGGTCAAAAATGAATCCACGGTATTTGGGGTGCAATTAACAAAGAGTCGTATCGCCTAACATGGACATCTCTTTAAAGTGAGTGTGCTCATCACCACACTATAAAGGAGGACGCCTTTGCTATTCGCGGGGCTTACTTCGATTTCAATTTCCTGAACCATGCGACATAGACGTTGGCGGAGGTTTGAAGGAGGGTCCTGGTCCTGGCAAGGTTATTGGGGCTCGAACCAGTGTCACCTTGTCATCGGCGAAGAAAGCCAATTGGTATGATCTACTGTTTCGTTTTGGGTTGTCGCTGGTATATAGCGTGAATAGGAGTGGGGCTACGGATCCTTGAGGGATTCCGGCTCTAATGGGATGAAGGGACGAGAGTGTGCACTCGATGCAGTAGCGGAAACTGTGATTCAACAAATAGTCTCGAATGATGAGCACCAGACGGCACGAGTTAAAACAACTTACATAATAAATCGTTATTCCACACTTTGGCGAAGGCTACCGCCACATCAAAAAAGATCACTCCCGTCATCAGACCGCATTCGAATCCCGCGCTGTGTTCAACGATGTGGTATTTGTTGGACGCAATAGTGATTGGTACGAAAACCAAACTAATTGTTGAGGGGGAGATTTCTGGATTCGGCAAAATCCTTTAATCGTGAAAATATGAGCCGCTCATAGATCTTTGCTGCGACGATAGTTGACGAAAACGATGATGATAACGTATAACTCATTATATTATTAGCAGCTATGAGCATTTTAAACATCATTTACTTTTACAAAGCAAAAAAGCAATGATATCATAATAAACTTTTCGAATACACTATCAATACCCACTAAAACTGCAGTACCGGCTCACAATGAAGATTCAGAAACTATTTGCCCAGTAGGTGTACAAATGGCACTATTGATTACACGGGAAGCCCAAAATATATTAATCTTAGTCAAGAATACTACTTCTTCATGACAATTCTTCCAACGAGTATCGAAGATGACAGGGTTTTTCATCCACTGGAGATATCATCATATGTACTAGATGATATCTCTACACGAGAAAACCCTATTATTGGATTGGTTGGGTTTCATTATCTCATTAGCAAATCTTTTAACTATCAACTACATAACATATAACTCCAGTCGTGTGTCGGAGCTGAAACACACATTTATTTTATTATGAACCTCCGCCCTGGGGAAGGGCGAAGGGGCATGCCGGACTCTGACCGGCTAAAACCACTGGAGTGGCGTCTTTGATATCGAAGGGGGTCCACGTACGATCATATTGGAGCCGCCCATTGGTACCACGGCTTCTGGCATATCTCATAGAGGACTGTTAAGTGGTGGAGGGAAGGGTACTGTAAAAAGGCCGCCCCTCGGGCACTTCTCGGGGAAGATTGTAAAGGACCTCCCAAGCATCTCTGTGCATCAATCGAGGTAATTGTGGCAAAATGGGGTGACCGTTCATTAATATTCAAATTTTGGTCCCGTCACTTCTAAAAGAACAGATATTTTCGGTTTCAGGGCTTCAGTATTGGCGCAGCAACACAACGTTAGTGTATAAACAGCTTTAATCTAAAGATTTGTGCGGCGCACATATAAACAGTGGCTATTAAGGGGCGTTCCTCGATTTACGACCAATTAAAATCTATATCGTGGGGCCAATTAAAGCTTTAGTGGTTTATTAGTATTGAACGTTGGGTTTATCGACTTTGTGGCATTTGAACCGGTTCCATACTTACCTAGTGCTGCCCCGGTCCAAGTTATTGGATTATCTGTAGTTAATTAAGCCTCGCCTACTGAAAATCTACATGTTTTCTTTTCGTTTTGTCATTTTACGATCTATGTATCTAATATGCTAGCAATGCTTGCGAATGAATAGTTGTTATATCTTCTGAACTAACATTTGCGTATCATATTGGATGTTACTGTATCAGTAAAGGCTATTTCATTATTAATTATGACATCTAGATAGATGAGTAACAGATAATTTAATATATAGATATGTGAATAAACGTACCTCATAAGGGTGAGTTCTAAAATTACCACTATTCAATGATAAAATTTAAAATGATTTATGTACCTATATCCTTCATAGATAAAGGGGGAATTTCGCTACAAAATTTCACGTTAAAAGTAAATGAATCTGTGCAATTACTACGATGTATACTTTCTATTTCCTGCCGTTTTGACTTGCAATTCTTCGGTCCTATCAATCATCATCAAATCGTAATAATGAATCAAAGATTTTTTTTTCAGAACTGCCGGTTTCAGCTGAGCCCATAATGCGACGGAGAAAAATACGATTTAACAAGGAGTCTCGAATGATGAGCACGAGACGGTCAGACACGGCTGTGTTTGTACAGCTTATATAATAAGCCGTTGTGCCAGACTTTGTCGAAGGCTTTCGCCACATCGAAGATCATCCCCCCGTCATCAGACCTCATTTGAATCCCACGCTGGCTGAAGTTTTCGACGATACGATGAACCAAACTGCACGTCGGGACTGAGTTTTCTAGATTTGGCAACATCATTTATCTTGTGAAACTATAAAAATGTAATATTGTAGCGATTTTTAGTGGTTCAGTTGTTAATATACTCAAAGAGCGCTGCTGCCCATCCTCCCGCTAATCCCATATTCACTTTGTATGACACCCAAGGGATGAGATAGGTTAGTGCTATTGGTGGCCGGCACCACACGTTCATAAATAACTACCTCTCATTTGGCTGTTATTTACTCGTGTGGTGTCCGTATTAAGAATATAGCACTTCCATCTCCTCCCGTGGATATCTTAAAAGACAAACAAGGTACTCTAATTCAGAGGGATGGGCAGCGGCGACCTATTCTAACTATGAATACCCATTTTTTTATTTATTAAATTAATTTCTTGCCAGATCTTCTCCGTATGACCAATTATTTGAAACCGTGCAACTACATTCTGACTATTCATAAGTGTCTGTAAAATAGATGAAAAAAAATCTTTGAAATTTGAATTTTATTCAGCCTGGCGTGTCTGCGATTACAATGCAATCAGGAAGTATTCTTGAGGTGTTCCCTGGCGACACTATGGTGTGAGTGGGTAGCCCTGGATCGGGAGTGCCAAATCGGGGAGCTAGATTTAGGATCACAGGATGGTGTTCGTAGTCGAGAAGAAGTATTATGATTTAGGGATGTGTTTAAGGCTACTAGCTTGGCACGGGCCGACTAGAGGTAAGTTCGGGGTGGGGATGGAATAGGTCAATGCATCGCATCAGTGAAACGATGTAATGGCCGGTTTGCATTAGACGAGTGCGAGTCTCTTTTATTCGTCTTCTCCAGTGGATGTCGTAAAATACGACTAAGGGACCAGAGGAATAAACCAGAGGGATGAGAAGCAGCGTCTTTTCTGTGGAACAGGACACTTTGCGCTCACCAATCCGGTTGCCAAGCGTGGTGAGTGCTGTTGCCCCCAAAATCGCGTGGCTTGTAACTAGTCGTCTATAGGGAAGGCCTTTGTTCAGCAGTGGACGTTTTTTGGCGTTATTGTTGGTAGGTTGTAAGATATTGATGATGATTTAGAATATAATATAATCAATTATTCAGTAATTGGGTACTAAACACTGATTACACGTCAAATTAATTGAGTAGTACTAAATACAGAAATACTAATAAGAGCCACATACATACATACTTGTAAGACTTGAGTCTTACACAAGGTCAAACAGCCTGTTTAGAATCACAGCACGAACGGCATCGTGTTATTATCATCATCATTTCAGCCGAAAAACGTCCACTGCTGGACACAGGTCTCCCCCATTCGTTTCGATAATGACCGGATAAATGTATCCAAAGACTACCAGCTACCTTCACCGGGGTAGTCTGTCCATCTCGTTGGAGGCCGTCCCACGCTGCGTTTTGCTGCTTTGAATAATTCTACTCCAATGGCCATCGGTTCTATATGAACCGATGGCCATTGGATTCAGTTAACTAATCCTTTGAACTATGTCGGTTACTTTGGTTCTTGTACGGTTCTCATAATACCTGGTTCCATCCGTTGAAAATCCTGTTTTATACGACACTCCTTGATACTGTAATATGAAAAATAGACGTACACTTTCATAATATTAATCGTCTAAGAACAACATTTCTGCCCTTCTTCTTGTTCTCGTATTGTAATCATAATTAGATAATTATGTAGATAGGCTATTTATATGGAGATAACGCTGTTATTGTCTACAATGTTACGTATATAGTACCTACGCATAAAAAACATACGTACAAAGACTTATAATACGTCCTCTGGCAGGAGCCAGCTGTTATCTTTCCCCGCCATCTAGCGGAGCCTCTCGACAATTTTTATCGGTTGATTAAATCGTTCCTAGCTACCCCTTTATGGGCGAGGCGTGTATATATCCACTTGTTTGTTTTTGGATGAGCAGGGAGATTTAATCTGTAGGTGTTTTGTTGAATATCACGACATTAAATCAGGGAAATGTTGCGTTCTGTATCAAAATATAAAGGAAATAATATGTTTGATTCCACTGATACATATTTTTGCGAGATAAGAGTTTTTGCGTGTTTGGATTAAAGCCATAGAAAAAGAAGCGGAAGTTACTCATGTATAATAACGGATTCACTATAAAATATCTCTGATATGAATAGGAGTAACATGATTACCTCAACGATCCTTATATTGTGGCAAAAGTTCGTGGTTAAGCTAACTTAACCTAACCTATCGGCTCTTTTTCATAAGGACTTTACTACGATGTAGCCAATGAGGAACAGAAGGTTACCCCCGACCATCGGCCAACATCCTCACCCTATGTATAGGTCAGCAGCGATTTTTCTGGTCTTACGGATATTCTTGCGATGGCGGCAATAACCAATGTCATGTAATGTCAAAATTACAGCTTTTTACTAAATGCATAAGAGAGTATATACGGTACCTACAACAAAAAACTATTTTTAATTCTTTTGTCTGTCTGTTTGTTTCCACTAATCTCCGAAACGGCTTGATTTTGTCCGAACTTTCAGTGGCAGATAGTTGATGTTATAAGGAATAACTTTTATTTGAGAAATATAATTAGGGTTCCGCGCAGAAAAATCAAAACCTATGAAAAACTATATATACTCTACGTCAAGTATCTAGGCTGAAGTAATCTACATTATTTATAAGTAATCTGATTTCTTTTAAATTAAACGGCAGGTGAAAGTCTGACTAGTTATTTATAAGTACCTATAAATGCGTTTACATCAATAAAATATATTTTTATTTTTATCTTTTTTTTACATTAGGTAGTTGTGTATGTTACAGTATCCGCTATGATCCTTAATTAGGTATAGCTGATCAAGATATTTTCAATAGTGGACGTAAAGGGGCGACGACAGTGACAATGTAGAGCCAGATTTTGCTAGAGAATGAATAGTCGTATATTTACATTCTTCACGTACAAGTAAATTATATTCTAGGAACTCTTAACTATCACAAATATAATAAAATTACGGTTTCACATTCATATAAAACATGTTAATAATATTTCATATATTTAGTATGAGTGGTTTTATTAAATTTTATATGACGACAATTGTTTACCCAAAAAGACACAAAATCATAATCAATCGTCAATCTTCAAAACACAGAGACCATGTATTTCTTTTTTGCTTCTTGGTATTTAGTATTTTTATCAACTGTCCAAACCACAAGGAACTGATACAATAAGAGAATAAAATATACAATGTAATAGAATCTAACTGACATAATACCAATGTTTTTTTAAATTGATTGACACATAGATATCCTGTGGGTGTCTTTCACCTATTACTGCTTACTGCTAGGCTCTGTAATGATTTGGAGACCACAGACACGTGGATTGGGGAATCCGCGCGCTGATTACGTATTTCGCAGACTGTTTGCGATAGGCGTAAATTGCGCAGACAACGCTGTCAAACGTCATTTTGGCAAACAGGTGAATATCTCTGACGTACTCGCTGTCGGACGATCAATGAACTAAAACTTGCATCCTCGCCTTACACTTTCAGGCGATTTGCCATCGCAGATCGTTGGCTGCGCGATAGCTGCTGTCACGTCTGCTGTGCTGTGTGACCTCGAGAAAACCAGGTGCGCAATGTACACAGCGAAGCTTCGGGAGGTTTTTTACTTCTAGGGGAAATCAGGGTGGGCCGGTACATGAAGTACCTGGGGCCCACCCTGGACAGTCGATGGGGCACTTCGAGCGTCTTGTCCCCCGGGTTGAAAGGATAGTGGGTGCCTTGCACCGGCTACCCAATCTCCGCCGCCGCCTCTACGGGGGAGTCGTGCGATCCGTGGCCATCTACGGCGCCTGTTTGGTCATCTCGACTCTCGGGCGTCCAGCGCTGCAGAATCAAGATTCACGGTCTGCAGCGTAGAGCGGCTATACGGATCGCACGAGGATACCGAACGGTGTCCTTTGAGGTGGCAACTCTGTTGGCGCGCTTTCCGCCTTTTGATATCTTGGCGGAGATGGATGCGTGGGTGTATCACCAAACATGGTCCCTCCACCAGAGCGGCTCATGCTGCCACAGTACGCGCAAAAGCGCGTCGTCGAGGCTGTCTTGCCGCTCTTTGGAGCCTGGCTCCAAAGGAGCGAGCGCGTCACATTCCGCCTGACGCAGGTACTCACCGGACACGGTTGTTTCGGTGTGTATTTGCACAGAATAGGACGCGAGGTCACGGCACAGTGCCACCACTGTGGAGACGATCAGGATACCGTACAGCACACGCTCGGAGAGTGCCCTGCGTGGACTGCCGAGCAGATCTTGGTCGATAGGATCGGGCAAGACTCCGGCAGCGGCGGTCCACAATCGACGCGATTCTTCGCGTCCGCTCGCTGTCGGAACAGGCAGTGTCCCAGCGGGGTGGGGTGGCGTTGGCTGTCAGTCTAGACATCGTCAACGCCTTCAACTCCATCCCGTGGGGTGCGATTAGGGGGGCACTAGTCCATCATCGATGCCCCCCTTACCTGCAGGGCATCATAGGGGCCTACCTACGCGATAGGCACATTCGCTACGTGGGCAGGGACGGTAGCGTAAAGCGGAGGGAGATTACGTGCGGGGTTCCGCAGGGGTCGGTTCTCGGCCCCTTTTTATGGAACCTCGCCTACGACGCGGTCCTGCGTGTCGTTCTCCCCGCTGGCGTCAGCTTGGTCTGTTACGCTGACGACACTCTTGTGTTGGCCAGCGGGGAGTCCTTCGAGGGAACCATCCGGCTTGCAAAATCCACGCTCTGGGTCTGCAGATAGCGCCCCACAAAACCGAGGCGCTATGGTTCCACAAACTGCCGCGGAGCAGAGAACCACCCAGTTCGTGGATACGCGTTGGTGACGCGCAAATCAGGGTGGGCCAGTACATGAAGTACCTGGGGCTCACTCTGGACAGTCGTTGGGGCTTCGAAGAGCACTTCATGCGCCTCGTCCCCCGAGTGGAGAGGGTAGTGGGTGCATTGCACCGGGTGCTGCCCAATCTCGGGGGACCGAGCGAGGAAGTTCGCCGTCTCTACGGGGGCGTCGTGCGGTCTGTGGCCCTCTACGGGGCGCCTATATGGTCATCCCGGCTGTCTGGCGTCCAGCGCTGCAGAACCAAACTTCATAGTCTGCAGCGCAGAGTGGCTATACGGACCGCACGGGGATACAGGACAGTGTCCTACGAGGCGGCAACTCTCCTGGCACGCTTTCCGCCTTTCGACATCCAGGCGGAGATGGATGCGTGGGTCTATGACCGGACACGTTCCCTCCGCCAAAGTGGGGAAAGCGTGCCATCGGGGGCGTTTGACAGAATGAGGCGGCTGGCTAGACGGCGCGCACTCGAGATATGGCGACAACGCCTACGGTTGCAGTTCGCGACCAAGCGCGTCGTCGAGGCCATCCTGCCACTCTTCGGAGCCTGGCTCAGAAGGAGCGAGCGCGTCACCTACCGTCTGACGCAGGTATTCACCGGTCACGGTTGTTTCGGTGCGTACCTGCACAGAATAGGACGCGAGGTTACGGCACAGTGCCACCATTGTGGAAGCGACCAGGATACCGCACAGCACACGCTCGAGGAGTGCCCTGCGTTTGCGGCCGAGCGGCGGATCCTGGTCGATCGGATCGGGCAAGATCTCTCTCTGCCGGCTGTAGTGTCGGCTATGTTGGCAGAGCATGAAAATTGGAGTGCAGTGGTCTCCTTCTGCGAGAGCGTCATGCTCCAGAAGGAGACTGCAGAGCGGGATCGGGAGAGGGCTGATCCCGCACGGAGAAGGACTAGACGGCGCCGGGGCAACAACCGTCCCGGCTCCCAAGTCCAACACGCCTGAGCCCCCTGCCGTCACTTCATGGTGGGGGGCCTCGGGGGTCGCGGGCGCGCAGATTGGGGAATCTACGTGCTCACACCGATCGACCCCCGGGAAGACGGTGGCGCGCACGTGGTCACGTGCCGCCGTGTGCGCAGCACAGCGCAAAGCGAGGCTTGGGGGGATCCTTTACAATCCTCCCCGAGAAGTGCCTGGGGGGGCGACCTTTTTACAGTCACCTTCCCTCCGCTAGAGGGGGTGACCGCTTTACAGTCATCCCTTCCGAGATGTGCCTAAAGGCGTGGCACCAATGGGCGGCTCTAGTGTGATCTTACGAGGACCTGGAGCCCCCCTTCGGTGCCGAAGATGACCGCTCCAGTGGTTTTAGCCGGTAGGAGTCCGGCATACCCCTTCGCCCTTCCCCGGGGTGAAGGAAGTTCCATGTAGAATTTCCACTGGACATCAATAAAATAAAAAAAAAAAAAAAAAAAAGGATCGGGCAAGATCTCTCTTTGCCAGCTGTAGTGTCGGCTATGCTGGCAGAGCATGAAAATTGAAGTGCTGTGGTCTCCTTCTGCGGAATGCTCCAGAAGGAAGTCGCAGAGCGTGATCGGGAGAAGGCCGATCCTGCTCGGAGGAGGAGGACACGGAGCCGGGGTAACAGCCGCCGCGGCGCCCGTCTCCAACACGCCTGAGCCCCCTGGCGTTTTTATATGGCAAAGAGGTTTGGGGGTCGCGAGCGCGCTTATCGGGAAATCTGCGTGCTCATACCGAGCGACCCCGGGAAGACAGCGGTATGCATGTGGTCACGTACCGCTGTGTGCGCAGCACAGCGCATAGTGAGGCCTCGGCGTGACACCAACGGGTGGCTCTAGATGGAGATTATTCGACTTCCTGGAGCCTCCCTTCGGTGCCGACGATGATCACTCCGGTGGTTTTAGCCGGTAGGAGTCCGGCATGCCCCTTCGCCCTTTCCCGGGGCGAAGGAACTACATGATGTATTTCCACCGGATCAATAAAAAAATAAAAAAGGGGAGGATCCTATAGGGTGTGACCGATTTACAGTCATCCCCTCCGTCATGTGTCTAGTGTGACCATACGAACACATAGAGACCACGTTTGGTGTCGACGATGACTGCTTTAGAGTTTTACCTGGTAGGAATACGGCATGCCGCTACGCCCTTCTCCGGGCTGGAAAAAGTTCACTATGTATTTCCACTGGACGATAAATAAAAAAGGCTCTGCAATGATAAGCTGGTGTAGGTTAATTTAAAAATCTTACAAAAATGAGAAACTCAAATGTTCCGACTCTATCTTAAGAATGAACGATTTTAAATGTATTCTTCCCTTCATTTACATTTAGAATAATAATAATGTTAAATATAGTCCGAAACAGTTTCCAAAAACGTCCAATTTTAACTTGTCTGGCTCTTATGTTCATTTTGTTTCTTTTTTATACCCTGAAACTTGTCCCTAGCACACATTGAACCTGTCTACAGATTATGAAGATTTTCGGAAGAAATAAACAAACATGGTCATCACCTGCTTGTCTATACTCATTACTCTTGCTATTTAGATATGTAGGACCCCATTGGCAGAACCCACCTGCCGACTTCAACAAAAACAAAGACAAAAACCCGAGGCGTAGACAACTATGAAAATGTCTCAAAATACTTGATAGAAAAATCCTTTGCCTAATTCCAATTCTAAAAACTATTATCAGTTGATTTAACGACAGTTTTACAAGTCTTAAAGACCTGTTTCGCCACTCCTTGATTACCTCCATATAAACTAGCAATCAGGTAGTCAATGTAAGGAAAAAGGTATCTATATCCAACTTAACTAGATTCAAATGGCTCCTAGTCGTCAATGATGGGGGTAACTAAGTGTAATAGCCATTTCCTGTATCTTGTTAATAGAACATATGGGTTAATTACATTTTATTAGATCCTTTCATAGCTTATTTAAAATAATTCAATTAAGTTTTCACTTTAAATGGGTATTTCAAACTAAAAACAGAAGCTTATTGACAAGACAATTTGAATAGTGTTATTTTGTCCACATGAACATGTAAACCGCATGGTATTTTTTTTTAAAGAAAATATGTAACTTAATTTTCAACACAATTATTGATAAATGCCAGACTGCATAGATTCTTAGCTAAAGCAGTCTTTGGATACCTATCACAGGATAAACTGGACCAAACCCACATATAGTTTGTCTTATTTATACTCCTTCACCAACGCTTTCCTTTCACTTACGCATTCCATTAGCAAATGTTGTATGTCCTCAATTCTTTTGCATGCGATACAATTTGGAGATTCAACCTTTATCATCAAAAATGCGAACTTTGCCGGTGGATAATGTCCCGATCGGAGTCTTAATAGGTATAACATATTACCCTATTTAATGGAACATATGGGTTAATTACATTTTATTGTTATTGACTTTATATATATATATATATATATATATATATACATATATAGATATATATATATGTATATATTGACTTTAAATGTATATTTTCGCCATAATCGCCACGCTTGACAGACGGGTTGGCGATCGCAGTTCGTTGTAATAAATCGAAGGCGCTGCTGCCCATCTTCTGGATAAACCAATAATCGCCTTCTATAAAACCCACGGGATGAGATGTTGGGTTGGTGCTATTCTTAAGCGGCACCACACGGTTTAGGTATAACATATCAGCCATTTATACGTCCATTGCTAAACAAAGGCCTCCCCCATAGATTTTCACAACTGTGTCTTCATTTTGGGGGGTATTTGCCAATACTCGCCACGCTTGGCAGGCGGGTTAGTCAGCGCAGTATGGCTATCGTTTCACAGAAGGGACGCTGCTAACCATCCCTCTGGTTTAGATTCCCTTAGTCGACTTTTACGACATCCACGGGAGGAGATGGAGTAGTGCTATATTCTTAATCCGGACACCACACGGGATAGTGTACTAGGTTTAGGTATACATCTAACTATTTATCAAAGACATAATCACAGGTTAAAACTATAGTTATTCAATGTGGTTCCCCAGCAAGGAATAAACTACCCTCGACCGTCCATGTGTGTCGCAAATGATGACTTAATCTTATATCAAGAGGGTGGGAAACAGCATCCTCCGGTTTACTTTTAACAACATACGTACTGCGATCACCGATTCGACTGCCAAGCCTGGTGATTAGTATCCCCTATGACCGCTCATTGGGAGGCTCATGTTCAGCAGTGGACATTTACGAGCTGATGTATGTTTGCCTGTACAAGTGAATATCTACCTTTATTTCTATGGCTCATTTCTTGGGAAATGCCCGAGGCAATATTCAATAATAAAATGATTCCTAGTGGTTGTTTTTAAAATGTTGTACAATAAAGAATATTCTATTATTCTATTCTAATAAAAAATATACCACACAATTGTAAAACAACACCATCTATTGGCCGAGATGAAATTTACATTGACCATCAGGGTAACGAGTTCTTAAATTTTTTGTATAACTTTATGTAAAAACCTGCCATCTATGGGCATGCGCGCGCATTATTTGCACACGTAGCTTACTAATGCAGTTGGGTGTGTTTAGTGTAGAAAACATACGCAAGAGGCTGATAGTGTAGTAGTGCTGAGTGTACAGCAGCGATGCATTATGCGATATTTCACTTTTATAACATGGCGGACGTAGATTTTACTGCTCTATAATTCAAGATAAGATGTTTTGTAGTATACCTCGAATCAAAGATTACCTACTTGAGTTCTATTTAACGGTCAGAAGAACAAGCGATTAAGATTAGATATGGTTTATTAAAAAGAACATAGGTTTGGTTTATATTATTCTAATAAAATGTTAGGTAAACAGTATATTGCATTTAAATAATCACATAAGTATTTAATTGATTATATTGTTGTATATCATATTGACATTGACATGGTTATAATATTAATGTCTTGTTAGCTATTACCTAATTGTGAGCGCAATGATTCTTTTTATGAAATGGGCATAAGTACGTACTTATATTTTGTAGAACGTATTGAAACTTATATCATAATTAAATCTATGTGTTTCAGAATCAATTAATGATTGAATTGAACTGTAAGTAGATAGGAATGTTTTTACTAATTTTATTGTATAAACCTAATTAAAGTACCTATTACTTTAGTAAAGTATTCGGTTATTAATAAGTTAGATGATTTGATAGTCATTCTAGTTGTCAATGCTGTAAGTAGAGAATAGTGAGTCTTTTTACGATAGAGTAGGTATCTAAAGCTTTGCAGAAAGTAAAGAACAAAAGACACCGGCCTTGTCATAGCAACAAATGAACTAAAAAAGCTTCTAAGTTCCAATAGATAACAAAATTGATGCTTTGTTTACATTGATGCAATAAAATTGTTACGACGTGTTGAATAATCGTTTCCAGTTTGAGTGACCATAAATTTGTGTATTTTTAAAGTCACGCAGTTTGAAGTCAATAAAAATTTAACGACTGCGAGGGTGCACGAATAAAATTGTTACGCATTCTACGGTAGTTTGTGGCAATTTTTTGTCTTATTTTGTGAGCATAATCACTGTTGCTGATAAACTAGCTATTTGGCGTTGAAAAACTTGATCCTTGATTCTGTCGAATGTTTGGCGGAATATTGCAGCTTTTACGACCTTTATGGATATTGCCAAGTCTTGTTTGTTACTACAGAGATCTTTACTTCCTAATAACGTATTTTTCACGTATTCTAATCTCGTGACCTCATTTGACTGGTTACATAAACAACCTATTACACATTTTACTACCCTCGAGTGAGTTATGGTACTTACGCAATTCGGCACGCGCCCATAAATAGACAAACGCCAAGAAGTTATTCCTAACGTTCCTAAAAGTAATCTATCTCGAGGCCTCACCGCAATATCGGTTTCTGAACGATTAACAGAGGGCGTGCGTGCCCTTCGCGTTTACGACATACTTTTACGACGTCGTAAACTCGGCCGTATAATGTCTATAATCTTTTTCCGCGAGGCTCCACTCGCCGTTGATAGATGGCGCTAAACACAAAACTCCAAATCACTGTCACCGAACCAAATGTTAAAGTTTTATTGTGTGTTTCGCTAATGTGGTGTGAAATTAATAGGTAATAATGCCTTTATGGGTGCTTGTGAGCTTTATAGGGGCATAAAGTCCTGGCAGGTGAATGTAGTACCCGAAGTATTTGTTTTAAGTTGACCGCAGGTGTGTTGCGCTATCGTTTGATGGCATTTATAACTTTGTGGCATTATAAAAACGTACAAGACCTGTGTTTAGATAGAATATTTTTTTATGATACCTTAAGCGTGTTTTTATAGCCTCGTATTAGATAAGTAGAGCTATATTTCGTACATTGAAGAGAAACCGTTCAGTAGTTATTTCATTATTTTGGTCATTTTCTCCCCTATCTTTCGTAGACAGCCTTACAGAGTATAATTTGGATATATGGTAGTTACATGAATTGCAAAGTTTCCTACTATACATAGAAAATTAGTCGAGCCATGAAATTTTCGTTATTAGTATAAGGAAAACATAAGTATGTTCCCAGCAAATAGGTCGAGGGACTCCCCTGGGTAAATGTAGCAATTCGCAGTAGCAACACTATGAACTATAATTATAACAATTTCGCATATTGTTGAAAAGGACAATATTCAGAGCCAACTGCGCAGTTTACACAAGCGCACATAAAACTAAGGACTGCTCTAGTGAACATTGACGTAGTTACATAAAGAGAGGTAGGTAGAGTCGCTAGGGACCACTTCTTTCTTCAAACTGATACTGATAGGTATATATAATCATATTCAATAATCATTTACTATTTAATATGAAGGTTAACATATTTAGAGCCCAGCCTATCTATATCTTACCGATCGGTTGCAGACAAATCTACGAGACGTGCATCTGTTACCGTAGTTTCCGTAGCAAAGCGTAGCTTAGTAGTTACGAGTTTTTACTATAAAATTAACAAACATGTCCTGAAAAATCTGTACGAGTTGCAAGTCCGGCCCTATATATAGTGTATATATACTACTGTGCTGATTTGGAGTAAGCACCTGGATACCGGCTGCGACCCGTTGCCTCAATGACCATTAACTCACAGATGGTCTAGAACCTCTAAGCTTAAGGAGAAACTTGGCACTCCCTGTGTGTGTGTTCTGAGGAGTGATGTGACATGCTGTCAACGGCTATTTTCTGCCGTCGACCCTGTTGCCATCGATAGCGAGAGTTCACAGTACTTATAGTTACATCAAATCAGAAACTTGTTTATGTAAATATGTGTGTATATGTATACCATTACCAAGCATAAGCAAGCGCGTCACCTACCACCCGACGCGGGTATTCACCGGGCACGGTTGCTTTGGTGCGTACCTAGACAAGATAGAACGCGAGGCCATGGCACAATGCCACCATTGTGATAGCGAGCAGGATAACGCACAGCACACGCTCGAGGCGTGCCCTGCTTGGGCTTCCGGACGGCGGATCCTGTCGATCGGATCGAACAAGACCTCTCTTTGCAGTAGTTTTCTTGCTTTGCTAGCTAGCTATATGTTGGCAATGCAAGAAAATAGAATGCAGTGGTCTGTGCTTCTGTGGAAGCGTCATACTCCAGAAGGAGAACGCAGAACGGGATCGGGAGAGGACCAATCCTGCTCAAAGAAGGAGGAGACGGCGCCGGGGTAACATCCACCCTGGCACCTAATTCCCATACGCCTCAAAACCCATGCCGTCGATATAAATTTGAGTTCTCGGGTGCGCAGATTGAGGAATCTGCGTGCCCACACCGAGCGACCTACTAGAACATGGTGGCGCGCATGCGGTCACGCGCAGTCGTGTTCTGTGTGTGTGTGTGATCCTTTACAATTTCCCCATGTGAAATTTCAAGGACTGTGGGGATTTTCAAAAGAGTATACCCCGGGTGTTGCAAGTATTCATACACTACGGTCACTTACCATAAGGCGGGTTGTATGCTTGTACCTCTGCCACTTGAGTGTAGAAATAAAAAGAAAACTTACTTATGCATAACAATTAATTTTAATGTATGAACAGGCGAAATATGACGATGTACTTGGTACTTTTACGTAATATGGCAATATTCTCGAACCATATCGGTTCCCTAAAGTTGGTGGATTATGATTATAACACATAAATCAGGTCAAGTTATTAACCGGAGTGCATTCGATCAGAGCATCACGAAGAGTTAGGACATAAGTATTTTATCTTATTAACTATATTATCTTATTGATGAACCTAAAATTACTTATTAGAAATTTTTGTAGGTGGTATGTAGTGATCACTTTATTTCCTCCGTGTGGTGCCAGCTATGAATAGCACCACCGTATCCTATCCCGTGGGTTTTATAAAAGGTGATTATGTGATTAGCCGGAGGATGGGCAGCAGCGTCCTTCGAGTACATTTAAACGATACGATAGCGAAGCGACAGTTAACCTGCCCGCCAAGCGTGGCGATTATATCATGTGATGAATATGCACCACTCCATCTCCTCCCATGCATGTCGTAAAAGGTGACTTAAGGACTCTGAACCTGGGATGGGCAATAGCGTCCCTTCTGTAGAACAGCAGCCATACTGCCCTCACTAACCCACCTGCCAAGCGTGTTGAGTAGGTACTGGAAAATGCCCACCAAAATGACGAACCCAGATGTGGAAATCTAAGGGGAAGGCCTTTCGATATGATGATGTCACACTGGGAATTATCCTATATCGTGGGATCTCACATACAGAAATACCCAAATCAGAAACAATCATCTGCAGACCATACAAACATTTGTTCCTTGAGGGGATCAAACCCGCAACATGTAGCGCAGAAAGCCAATTGCTTAGCTACTGCTACGCCGACTATACTGTCAAGTCTAAAATCGTTTGTACAAGCAAACCATATGTTGTTCTGATCTATTTTTTTAACGCAATTGTTCAGTTGCTTGTATAGGCTTCCGACACAGCACACCAGGAGATCCCGATGCTCCTCGTAAGTGTTGAAAACGGCCACTGTAAGGTTTTAGCCAACAAAAGTTCTGTCCCGTCCCGTGAAGGTCCCTGAAGATTTCTCCATACACGAAAATAGCCTCAGCAAGGTGGTACCTCTCGGGTATAATTGAGCATACATCATCATCATTATTTTAGCCCTGACTCACCAAATGATAGGTATAAGCGTTGTTGCTCTTATGCCAACTTCCTCTAACCTATGCGTCTCTCTCATCCAGGTGATTGCCGCGAGTTTGACGGTGTCGTCAACCCAACGTTCCTTTGATTCTGCTCTCGCGTATTTCTTCAGTTAGATCTCGGCCACAACATGATCCACCGATCATCACTGCATAAGCCAGATGTCCTACTCAAGCCATTTGAGATCGCTCTGACACCGACGTCGTAAACATTTGCCCGGCAACGGATTTCGGTATTGCAGACTCGCTCGAGATGGTAAATGCCGAGAATGGCTCGCTCCATGGCTCCATGAAGTTGCACAAAGGTGCACTTATATTCAGTGCATAATCTCCTTAGTGAGCGTCTATGTTTTGGTACTAAACATCATAGTTGGCAGGACACACTGAACGTAGTTACGTGTCTTCAGGAACTGAGGATTCTGTTTGACCGGAAGACATATTCTTTCTCGCGAATAGTATTCTCCTGGAGATCTCTTTGTTTAGATGTTCCTTGTCTAAAGATAAAATACACCCCAGATACACGTATTGATTAATTATCTCTAACTACGCACTTCCAGCATAATTGTTGAAATCGAGTCACCAGAGATGTTTGATATCACTTTCGTCATGAGCATATTCACCTTTCAACCAACTTGCAACGAAGCATCGTAATGTTTTCTGAGCATTTGCTGAAGGTATTCGAAGAACTCAACAATAACATCAGATTGTCTGCAAATCTAAGACTGCACGATAGGTTTACAGACGATCATGATATAGACATAGACACCGTTGCTGCTGATTCATCTTCGGTCCCATACGAATGTTTTGACCATATCTTCCAAAAAAGCGGTAAAGTGTTTGCGGTAAATGTGTCTGCCTAACGCATCACTGTTTTGATTGATATAGGGTCAGTTAGTTCGTGGACCTACATTGTGGTCGCATCATACAGCTCCTTCAACACGTTCGCGTATCGAGTATTGATTTGGCAGCGATTAAGAGTTGACACTGTCAAATGCTTTCTTATAGTCGACGAAAGCTAAATAAAGGGGCTGATTCTAGTATCATCCAGTTGGTAGATAAGGCGGCTAAAAATAATTTTAGTAGACAGTTTCTAAATTTGAGAAGGGAGGGATATGGGACTTAAGTATAAGACGTAAGTAAGTAAGGATAGTTATTTAAGTTCAAAAAGTTTCCTTTCTTGTTAAGAATGGTGACCATCGCGCTTTTAGGGGCATCAAGCAGAACATCGTAATTTTTTTTGACTAAAACCTGAAGCACTGGTCTACACTCATGTAACAGCTCAACCGTATCACCAATCTCACCAGTTAATTTGTCACTCTCAATTAAGAAAGTGAATTCTTCCCGTTGTCGACTTCTCTAGGTAGAAATTTAAATTCTTCCAGTCTTAAAGCAACTGAGGGCTGATACATCTGTTACTACGGACTTTTGTGAGCTTACAATGTGGTGAGCCTCGCTCTTTGTCTTTCCATTAGGCATTTGATGGATTCCATCTCAACATAGGAATTCAGAAAATAGTTCTTCGCGTTCTCAGCGCTCTGACGTTTTAGCACGCCAGGGTTTAGGTAATTGGGTTTTGACAGCTTGGAATCTTCCGGTGATTCATAGTAACCTCTGCCCCACTGGAAATGGGGCCACTGTCAGAACAGGGCTACTGAATGCTTGGAACTGACTTTTGGCCTTAAAACGCTACGTTAGCCAGTGCGTCTTGGTGAGTGGTCGTCATTGCCTTGTTCGTCTGGTCAGCAGAAGGCACCACATGTTAGTAAGGTAGACTTGGATGACTAGATTTGTTATGCCACTCCTTACCCCTTACCTCAGCATCTGTGAGGACTAACATTAAGTAAATAACCTTATTCAATAAATGAATTCATAATGGTTGAGTTACTGATTTTACTCGCAGCGACTGACGTGTGAATGTTGCAACTGAAAATTAAACTAGGCTTTTACAAGTTTATGATTTTATTTATTCATATAACATGTAAAATTCTTTAACATACATTTGGTATAAAATGAACTCCATTCTTATAGTATACGAATAAAGCGTGACGTTTGTGTGTAGGTACGTACGTACGTATCGCTTATTATATTGTATCTCTTAGAAGCGCTATTTCAGAACAAACCTAGTTCTCCAATAAACACGAATTCTAAATTTAAATGAATCATAACTAAATCATACTTTTTGTTCGAAACAGCGTGTCTATATGTCGATGTTGTTGGGAATAACATTAAATATGTTGTCAGTACAGTATCTAATTATATTACATCTAACTACAGATTAATGTATCAGCATGCAGTCTGAACGCAAGTTTATGCAGATCCCACGGTGATGCTCAGCATAAGTGTTATTACAATACATTCACTTCAAACTCACGCCTATCATTTTTGACATACAACTTACCGTCTAGACTAAAACTATTTCACTATTACCCTCAATTACCCTTACTATCGAGCCTCTCTGTCTTACAGACGAATGGTGAAAGAGAGGTATAGTGGTAGGGTGGTGCACAGAATCCCTCCGATTTTCCATGCAATTGAATAAAAGACGTTACGGTGTGTCGAAGTCACGGTAGGATTTTTATCGATATATCGAATCGTATGTAATCCGAGTTCCATGCCTGACTCGATTCATTCGACTGAATGGAGGAAAGTTTAAAATTCAGAACATATCTGGCCGAAAGTTTCTATGCACTTGACACGCAAGATTTTTCGCGAGTTTATTTTGATGTAAAAGTGGGCGTTATGACGTCAGTGTTCAGGGTCTTTTATGGGTTGATGTAGTCGGTATTCTAGGATGATGTTTAATCTAAAATAATCACAAACTGCGAATCCGTAGGTAGGTAAAGTTTGAACTCCAAGGTATTCGATGGAAAAATAACTCCTTTTGTTGTGCCGATAGCTTTTATAATATTATAATATTTTATACTATTCAAAGCTTCCCGATGCTTTTAATGGTGTACCAACTTAAATAATATATAGGTGCCAACAAAACCCATTAGGTCTTACTTTACATATTTACCATCAGAATGGGTGTTTATTAAAACAATAAGTACCTACATTACAACATAAATTCAAAGTCTCACATTTTCCAAAAAAATACTGATATTTAATTATGGTCTGCTAAAAATATTAAATTTAACAATAAAAAACATAGTTGCATGCAGATATCTACAAAGTAGATATGTATTGTACTATTTTCTCTTTGGTTATTATCTTTCTGGGTTTCGAAATAGTTTAGAATTTCCTAGGATGCATCAAAAGCTATTTCTCGGTATTCACGTTGGAGATGAACATTATTTCTTGGCTTAATGGTATTAAGTATGCTCTGGGTTAAGTCCAAAACATACGTGTCTGTAGAAATGTAGTTGAAGAAGTCTTCAGATATTTAAAGCAAAACTCTACTAAGAGAGCAAAGTAAAACGTTCAAGAAAATACTTTGTTCGAGATAACTAACCAAAGAACTTCATAACTATTAAATTTTACAGCATCGTCCTCCAAAATTAACACACACACTCATACAAACGAAGATAGGCAATTCCGTCGAGTTGTTAAATTTCAAACGTTGGTGTCCATGTTTTCCCACACACATATCGTAAAATTTTATTAAAATTAAAACAAAAACAGTTGATAGCGAGTGTGTTAGCTAAGGCCCACGGGAGGCATACGTAGCGAAATTTTCAGTAATGGCGCCTGTAACGCCCTCCGACGTCGTTCGCCGTCGGTATTTGCATTATCGCGGTATTAAGACGCGATATACATTACACTATAGACTTTTTGTTGAGGTTATTGATATGGGATTAGGTACATATTACGATAAAAGTAAAAGAAATGGGAAAGGTTTATTATAAGGAAAGTATTCTTGGAGTTAATGCCTGATGTCTTGTAATATATTGTTACACATGACTGGATGATTAAAGAGACAGGTAGTAGGAACGTGTGGTTTAGCTACTTATGTATGCTGATATACCTATTAGATTAGGCATATCAATCGCAATCCTATGTATTATTGTGGAAAATTAAGTCTGACAGACAGAATAAGCTTTATTAAAATCTTCGTATCATGAATAACTGGCAATGTCAAAAGCCTTCTACTAAGCGTAGCTACTCAAGCTATTATGTAACTTTACACTGAAAAAATGTATCAGCAATAAGTAACTCAAAGTTAAGTTACAAGTAACTAAATGTTTAGCTTCTATGTTACCTTTTTTATTATCTTGGTAGAAATACAACATGTACTTCCACCGTCCCGGAGACCTACCAGCCTACCGGCTAAAACCACGGGAGCGATCACCTTTGGCATTGAAGGGGAGCTCCAGGTACTCGTGATGACACTAGAGCCGCCCATTGGTCCCACGCCTACAGGCACATCCTGGAGGGGATGGTTGTAAGGCGGTAACCCCACTAGCGGAAGGAACCGACTGTAAAAAGGCCGCTCCCATTCACTTCTCGGGGGGATATTGAAGGATCCACTAAAGCCTCGCTGTGCACTGTACTGCGCAAAGGCGGAAGGTACCACGTGCGCACCACCATCTATCCAGGGCTCACCCAGTATGAGCACGTAGAGTCCCCAAACCACGCGCCTGCGACCCTCAAGGACCCAGCCATATATTGACAGTGGAGGACTTAGGCGTGTTGGACATGGGCGTCGAGGCGGCTGTTGCCCCGCCACCATCTAGTTCTTCACCGTGCGGGATCGGACCTCTCCCGCTCGCCGAAGAGCGAGTGAGGATGGCCTCGACGATGCACTTGGTCGCGAACTGCAATCGGAAACGATACCCCTCCTAGCTGCGGGGCATCATAGGGGTCTTCGAAAGGGGGCCGAAGATGACTGCTCCGGTGGTTTTAGCCGGTAGGAGACCGGCATACCCCTTCGCCCTTCCCCAGGGCGAAGGAAGTTCATGGAGAATTTCCACTGGACAGCAACAAAAAAATTTAGGGGCATTGATGATGGATTAGTGCCTCCCTAATCACGCCCCACGGGATGGATTTGAAGGCGTTGACGATGTCTAGACAGACAGCCAACGCCACCCCACCCCTCTGGGGCACTGCTTGTTCCGACAGCGAGCAAAGGCATCCCCCAAATCTTCCAGGTACTCTTTTCCTACGCCATATCTAACCAGCTTTCGCAGTGCGCATCCAGGTCATCTCGCCGAGGTGGCGTCTTGGCTGACCTTGGTGACGGCGATGCCATCTTTAGGTACCCATTGAGTAGAGACTTTTGCCCAGCGGTTATTATGCATGCGGCTAACGTGACCTGCTCAATCTCATTTGAGTCTGGCAGCCTTTTCTCCTGCGTCTTCTATCCCCGTTGTGTTTTTGTCCGTTCTTCTTACGCTCAGGAATAAGAGTTGATAAAGACATTTAAAAATATATATAATGATTGTAACTAGGGTATTTGTTGCTATCATTGTTGGGTATTGGGGAACATATAAAAAACAAATCCTTGTCAAAAGAAAATTGTAGCTTAGATCTTGTTTAGTTGATTGTGTTTAGATAGAACTTTTATTTTGTAGAGCATTTAAGGCCGCTGATAATCGATAAAACACTTTAAATGTAATGATATATAATTGTATATACAATCGATTCATTTACATGCAATATGTATCAGTAGCTTATAGTCGATGTTCAAATATGTGTAGGTAATAGAAAGAGAAATAGAAATTTACGAATAATTTGCTTGACTAAGAATCTAACTTTTGCCGCGCAATATCCGACACTTCTGCGAGTTAAATAGAATGAACGTATTTTAATATCCGTATCAGTTTTCTGCTTGATGAGATTGTTAGTATATAGATTACGTAGATATCTGTAAAACATTCCAATAAGATAATTGACAGGAAAATAAGAAAAGAAATGAATGTGAAGAGTTTTGTACCTATTAGTATTACCAACACTTTAATGTACAGTTTCAATTTGATTCGTCGCCTGAAAAAACAATCGGTTATGATATTCCTTTAATACCTATCAAACTACTAAAAGCCACTTATTGTATGGACTTGGAAATAAGTGTGCTAGTTTCAAATCAGATTAGAAAGTAGAATTAAAAAAAATTGAATTGGCAAGATGCTGCTTGATGGCAATGGGCGGGGCACATTTCTTGTAGAACTGGTAGCGGTTCGGGCAAAAAAGGTTCTCGAGTGGAGACCGCGCATCTGAAAACGCAACGTGGGACGGCCTCCAATGACATGGACAGAGGGCCTGGTGGAGGTCGCTGGAAGTCGTTGGATGCGGGCGACATGTAACCGGTCGTTGTGGAAATCTATGGGGGTAGCCATTGTTTGCCTTGATGATGATTAAATGTTATATGTTAGCTACTGTTTATCTTGCTATTGAAAATCGTGCCTTAGGGTAATTTTTTGTAGGTATATTTGACACTTGGTGAGCATTATTTAGTACAAGAAACGCAATCCATGGAAGCACCAATCAGTTTTTATCTATGCTTTGTCAAAGTCCGATCAACTTAATAAGCTTTTACTGTTCCTACCACCAGATGCTGTTGCTCTACCTTATTCAACTCCATAAGAACAGAATTTAAAGTAGATATTTGTGGGCTGATAACGACTTAGGTAGGTACTGTGATATTTCTTCTTCTTGCATGTTGGCCATTTCCACAGTATTTTGTCACGAGAAAATGGTACAAAGGATTCGCGAACTAATAAGATATATACTACATGGGAGCTTCACACTCACAATCAGCCCTGGAGGGAGTCCTTACGTTCTTCTTATTTTTTCCAGAGAGAGATGTTTTTCGGTGATAGCAAATTTGTTTGCCTACCGTGTGATTATGGGAACTTTTCTCTTACAACTGTTAATGTTATTGAATTATAATGACTAAAGAGAAATTTCATGTTCAGGAGTCGCTTTCAGGTTGGATAAAACTGGGGGTGAGAATGGGTACTCTTATCGGAGAATACACACAAAAGTACTACACTAAAAATATTCACATTTCGCACCAAACTCAGATTGAAAACGGAATTATCGATCGTAAAAAATATCTTACGAGTTCATACTGTATTTCAGAGCTTATCCATTCAGCCCATTTAAGTCGATCAGCCCAACAATGAGCTTCAGCCAGACGAAGAAAGCTAGTCCCGGACTTTTCAAGCAATTTAATTCTACGGAAAAGTCCTTATCGATATTTTTTTCCAATTATAGAGATCCTAAGAAGAAAATAATAGATTAAGCGTTGATAGCTGCATTTTGTGTAGGTACCTAAACATTTCCAATATGTTTAAGTAAAAAGCATAATAAGTTAGAATTTTTATTGTCTACAAAATTTATGTTTTAAGCTATTATGCTTTAAAGTAATTAGGATTTTGTTAACTAATTGGTATATGTCTGAGAAACGTAACCGTACGAAAAGCTTGGGTAAAGTACAACATATATTTAAGTCAAGGTATTAGCCGTTTACGTAAATACTTAATATATTTTGCTTAAGCCATTTAACATTTCATCTCCAAGTTTCTCTAATGCGCATCGGTAGGTACTTACATAACGGAAGAACTTAATATTTATCAATAGGTAATCTTATTACGTACTTATGCTTACCTAACAACAGAAAGGAGGTAGCTCAAACAATTAATTTTCTTAAATTTCATTAGCAACTCTTCCAATTTGCATTTAAAATGTGCGATCACGTACCTAGGTGCCTACACAAATACCTTTCACAGCAGACTAAAGAACCGTCCGAACGCGCCATTATTTTAATACCCTTATCAAAAAACAAGGCACATTACAAAATGGCCGCCATTTTCATGAGTTTGCGCGGGAAAACGCTCGTGAGCCAGCCTGGAAAATTATAACAAAAGGCATCTACCGCTATCTTTCTAATTATAGTAAATCACCTTGCTACGGGCGAGATAAGACTGTACACATTCTATTTACAAATGTCGTATGAGTTCAGGGAAAATCGTAACTTACTACATTTCGGTTTTGCGCTGAGACATCTCTTATGCAGCTATAATAAGAACGGTGTAAGTGACGTACCACTAGAAGCGAGTTGAGACATTTGTTTTCGATAGGAATTGGGTGTGTTCAGGAGGGAAATGGCGTTTGTTTGGCGTATGTAGGATTGTTATACGACGTTTCGATGTTGAGTGTTGAACTCGTTTCATGGACGGACCCTCGTCTAGTACAATCGCATCGAGAAGTATCGCATATTGTATTCCGGGGCCATATCTTTCGAGTTGGAAAAATCCGAAAATAAAATAAAACAAGTAACTTTGAAATGTATATTTGTGTAGGAAACTGAAATGGTTTTGGTAAGCAGGTACCGACGCAGCTTCAACAAAAAGTTAAAGATAACTTCACAGCATCGATCGATTAAATAAGGCTCTAGCTTATAAGTCACTTGCTAGTCCTACTGACGTGGAACGTTCGGGTGCTAGGCAAAAAGGTGTCAATATACCGGACCTCTGTAAAAAAAAAAAAAAGTCGTACGAAAAGTGTGTACTTTAAGGCGGAATCGGTATCATTTCGGTAAACCAGTAAAGCACTACTACTGACACTAATAAGACAGATGCCTAAGCCATGATTACAGATCGAGAATTAAAACTCCAGTGGGACTTGAGTCGAGATTGCGTTACTCAAATATGAACCCTACGTAATAGGTTCAGCATTTATATTCAATTGATGCCATCTCGACTCAAGTTCTGCTTGAGTTTTGATTCTCGATCTGTAATAAGTAAGTCCTAAGTATTTCAACGGTTTTGTTTCGGTCGTATTACATAACCTTGTAATCAACGTCATTTTACCCATTTTTACCCATTGCTGAGCAAAGATCTCCCCCATAGATTGCCACAAGGACCGGCTACATGCCGTCCACAGCCAACGACTTCCAGCTACCTTTACCAGGTCGTCCGTTCATCTCGTTGGAGGCCGTTGTAGTCTGCGTTTTGCGGTGCGTGGTATGTATTTCCATTTAAGCTCTGCGCAATACTAGGTATAGAGGATAACATGTGCGTAGCACAGCGCACAGCAAGGCTTTAGGGGATCCTTTACTATCCACTCCGAATAGTGCCTGGGGGTAGCCTTTTTATAGTCGCCTTCCCTCCGCTAGAGGGGGTGACCGTTTTACAGTCATCCCCTCCGAGATGTGTGCAAAGGCGTGGCTGCTCTAGTGTGATCGTTTGAGGACCTGGAGCCCCCCTTCCGTGCCAAAGATGACCGCTCCATGCCCCTTCTAATTTTCTAAATTTAAAATTCAAATCTAATTCTAAAAATAGTGTTGGTAGAGTTTTAAACCAACACGTCTTCATGATCTTCTTTAGTAGTACTATACTATGTAGTTCTAAGGCCTTGAAACTATAGTCGTTAGTAAAGTCTACAAAATTCACAAGAAGTATTTACTTTTAAACAATTATTTCTATTGCAAAAGAAAACATATAGAGTACTTTTGTAAATATTTTCTTATGAACTGTCCCATTGTTCTGTATAAACCGATGTAACGCAATGCACCGCACCCCTACAATTACAACCCCACCTGTCTATACGCTTGCACCCCACGCACACTTGCATCTACAATCCAGTATAGTTGGACACACCCCGCCCTGTGCTGCGGTAGTAAAAACAGACCCGAGAAGGGAATTAAGGCATTTCATCAAAGGTCTAGGTGAGTAGGATAAATGGAAGGTGGTTTGTAAAAGGCTCCTTTAGTGATTCAAGTCACTTGCCAATCTAACTGCATTCTCATAGGAGTTACCTATGATGTTAGCTATTACTTTCCATAAAATGATACATCTTTTTACCTACATATGTTATAGAAACTGGTTTATACAAAAACAAAGAAGTCAGTTGTAATTCGTATTAAAATGACGTAACTTCACATGTATATTACTAAAAAATTTTTGTTCCTTGTTCTTTTCGTTATCCCATACTAAGTTTTCTTCTTTATCGTGGGTAAAGTTTACAGACATAAATCACAATTGCACAAACACCGAGACTCGAAACAACTATCTTTAGATGTAGGTATAGAATACTAGCTGTTGCCCGCGGTTTCACCCGCGCGTTAATTTTTATCGATATCTCAATATCGAAACAAAAAATGTCCTATATCACTTAACGATAGTGTAGCTTTTTATTGACGAAAGAAAATTTTGAATCGGTTTAGTAGTTCCAACGGTAACCCCCTTCATATAAACAAAAAAATAAAATTTCTCTATAATATTAGTATACATGAGCAACAATGATACAGCACAACTACTCAACGTGAGACCCGGGGTTCGATTTCCTGGTTGGGCAGTCATGAGACGGTTTTCTGTAAGAAAATTATCAGCAACAGCCCGGAATTTGGAAGTGTCCCGTAGATTGCAATAAATATGCCACCTTATTAAATGAGAAGAATTACGGCATCAGCGAAAAATAGGTGGGTACCCAATGCTAAGACAGTTAAATGGAACTCGACGTATATATACATAAGTATTACCAAATTATGAAGTGATGATGATGTTCAATGATTTCTTTGTATAAGTAGGTACCATATTTTTTAGCATTTTATTAGATGGCATCTGAATAATCATATGAGGGAGTGAGCTAACACGTGAATACGCCACATAAACTGACCATGGGAGAAATAGTCTCACCTCAAGTCAACCCCGCGAACTTAAAAGTTTAACCTTGTGACTTGATAGTCATCACGAAACTCACTTTGATAGGAAAGTCTTAAATTCAATCGGGTGATCAGTAGGGTTACGCGGCATAAAGACTGCTCCCCTCTGGGTTGGACCAGTTAAAATTGTGGTCCCTAAGACCATTGACTAGGAGTCTAGTATCATTACACAATTTGGACGATTTCAAATTTCTTAGTAATATTGTTCTCAGTAGTATAGGAGTACCCACCCGCAGTACAATCCTATGGTACACCGAGTGCTCTTTTTCTTTTTTTTCTTCTTTAGTGTTTAAAAATCCCACTAGATAATGAACAGCTTTATCTTCATTTACCACTGAGTCAATAGAGCTGTACACCATTTCTTCCCCCTTAGATAATGCAGCAACATGTCAAGTTTGTGTACATTTGTTAGAAATTTATAAAAAATAACAGGTTTCTCATCAAACTTTCATCTACTATTTTCATACATGTGATTATTTAGTTGGATAAGGATTAATATCATCATACGAATGTCATCATTATTTGATTCTACCCGTATTTTGATTTACTAATTAGAGCTGTGAATCAGTGAGGGTACCTTGGTGACATCTAACTAGTTCTGTGAATATATATATTTTTCCTACCTGCATCATCATAAATTGTGTCTTTTGTTTTAATTGTGTAATTTTATGTGAAAGTACGAATGCATGCTTCGTCACAAGACAGTTAAAATTACTTTTATAATTTAGTCTCATGTAAGTGAACTCTGTATGTTCTTATAAGAATAAAGTTTCTATAAACCTAACAAAAATTGGTTATTGTGACTTAACTATAACAGTTGACAAACAGCTTCCAGCACATTTTTGTGAGTAATAATGAGTACTTTAAACTTATTAACTTAAAAGTACATTATTTTATGTATCATCAATAGTTTTCGCACCGCGCACCAAAGTAATGACTTTTATAGGCAAATTTTTGATACCTTGTGCAATATTCAGAAGATCATTTAAAAAAATTTGTTCACAAAATCTTATGTTACTTGCTAATAAAGTAGATTTCTATACCTAAGAGATTTTTTTTTAAATCTATGTATTCGTTTTTTGAGTTTATCGATAACAAAACAAAAAACTAATCTTACCCAGCATCGTAATAGTCCCTCGTGGACGACGTCGTGAGTAACAGTTAGTTTTTTATAAGAGTAATACTTAGATTGTAAAATAAATCTAAAATAGCTAAACTACAACCTTTTTTTTTTTTTTTTTATTGATATCCAGTGGAAATTCTACATGGAACTTCCTTCACCCCGGGGAAGGGCGAAGGGGTATGCTGGACTCCTATCGGCTAAAACCACTGGAGCGGTCATCTTCGGCACCGAAGGGAGGCTCCAGGTCCTCGTAAGATCACACTAGAGCCGCCCATTGGTGCCACGCCTTTAGGCACATCACGGAAGGGATGACTGTAAAGCGGTCACCCCCTCTAGCGGAGGGAAGGTGACTGTAAAAAGGTCGCCCCCTCAGGCACTTCTCGGGGAGGATTGTAAAGCTAAACTACAACCTACTAAACTTTGTTGTAATATTATGATTATGAATTAACTTTTTTTTTTTTTAATATAACATTTTTATTGTACACTGAGTACTCCTTGCAAGCGTTGTCCGTGTTCATCATTTCAGGCGAAAAACGTCCACTGCTGGTATGGAACCCATAGGTTTGTGTCCTAACCATTGGAGGGTTTTGCCATAATCGCCACGCTTCGCAGACGGGTTGGCGATCGCAGTTGTGTTATGAATGTACTCGAAGGACGCTGCTGCCTATCCTCCGGCGAATCCCATAGTCACCTTTTACGACACCCACGGGATGAGATGAGGTGGTAGTATTCTTAGCCGGCACCACACGGTCATTATTTTATCCGTGTTAAACTCAATAAAATCTAGCTGGCTTCCAGCAACTCTCGCTAGTGGACTGATGTTTATGTATCACGAACCATGTTTATTTATTATCAGACATTCTGCAATTCAGTTATTGAGTCAAAACTTAGTCACACTACTTCATTTTGTAATCCGTCGTACTTTAGAATGAGTTCATACTCGATTTAAGCTGACTCATGCAAAATTATTGCAGGGCTATAAAGTATACAAATAACGTCTGGTACAATATCTGCTGCTTGGTGATTTGTTACAATTTGTACTTACAAGTAGGATAACGAGACTGTAACTCATGGCACAATGTACAACCAGCCAGCCTATCGAAAGCAATCCAGAACTTTAATATATCAAATGTAATGCAGAAGCCATTACATTAGCCGGAGGACCTCCACATGCTGGACAAAGGCCCCCCCATAGCTTTCCAGAACAATTAATCAGATGTCGACCACATCCAATAATTCCGAGGTAATTTCACCGGGTCTCTGTAGGGTAAGTGCGGCCAGCTAGGACGCATAGAGACGGGGCACGTCAAAAAGTAGCAGGCTGATACCTCCTGGGGGTGCGGTCTAATGCTGACAAAGCGGAAACTGCAGCCTGGCTGACAGAGGTAAGTGGAAGAACACCGTGGGGTTTTATGCCCCTTTCCGGGGCGGAGGAAGCCCATGACAATTTCCCCAGGACAAAAAAAAAACCACACCAGATCACCAGATCGTCTGTAGCAGAAGTAGCTAGATTAAATTCTTAGCTACAAATTAATTGACGTTAAGGCAAGTAACATTAATAGTATCTAATGGTTCAATATCAAGTAAATTGGAATCTAAATTTACAATTGCAGGTGTCATTTTATAATTAATCGATCGTTCACTTGCCATATATTACGGGATTTTAAATCGAATAAGATTAAAAGCTTAAGGTTGTAAAGGAATAATCCTTACTGGTGACTACACTTGATATTTTATTTTTTTATTTATGGTATCCTATAAACTATTCCATACGTCATTTTATACCTCTCTGCCAAATCTCACTTGACTCAGATCGTACAAATTATAACAGTGGTAATATTGATTTGCTGACGAGTGACTTGCCCAGAAACTAGAATGCTCCAAACAGTGTCAGACTCACACAAAGCGAGTGGCACAACAAAAACGAGCTGGTTAGTCGTAACTCGCGCTGGATAGTTAAGTGTACGAATAACGTCCTATATTGCGCCCGCGGCTACGTACAGCCATACACCACGTAATACGATCCAATTAAATTGCTAGGAATTTATGTGTGTATACTACGCGCCCTGAGGTGTCCTTAATTTATTTTGTTTGTTTTAATAAACGACCGAGTAATGGGAGTTAGAAACGTTTTGTAATCGATACAATGTTGTTTCGGATGGTTTCGGATTGGGACGGAATTGTGTCGCGCTGGATTTATTAAATGGGAATGTTCATCGGAATGCTTTAATTTTAGGTGCCGACGACTTAGAAACGCATTGGACTCGATTTCAAATTGAAAATCTATTCCTCAAGTGACGAGTACTTATACAAGTATTATTTCTTTATCATTTAACTATATCATATCATTCACGCATTTACCTTTCATATTCTCTTTTATTTCAGAAAGATAACTAGACCCGACAATGCATAAAATTGCTAGGAGTCCTCAAATTATTACAATCGTCTCAATAGGAAAAGGACAATTCGGCCGTTTCTTTCAATATTCCTGTATTTTCCCTCGGAAAACGTAATCGACCGAGGACAGTAATATTACATTTTGTTATATAATAACGATTTTCCTTCCCAATGGCAATTCGTCGTTATTGGACGTAAAGTAAGAACGAACGGTAGCTTCAGTCGAAACGAACATAGGTAATAATAATATAGTTATTGCTATACCTTCCCTTAACCTAAGCCTTGTATCAGGAGCACCGATTTCGTGCAGTCACATCAACCGTTTCGAGTTTTACGACTTACATTGCGTGCGTATAACGGGTAGATGTGATTAAACTGCGAAGTATGAGTTCAATAGTTGACAATTGCAGCTATGCGGCGAATGGGCGCTCTATTCCGGGAATGAGAGGTAGGATTGTACGCTCCGACCTGGCTTCTATCTGCAAAATCAATGTGGCTATTAGCAAGTTTTCGCGCAGTCGCAAAACGTTCACGGAACGCTACCGGTCAGAAGTTACAGCCACTCGAACCGACTTTCTATGCAGATGCTACTGTTTAAAATTATAAACGAAGAACAGAACCATGTACTTTTTATAGACGAGATGGTTTATACCTTTGTTCGATAATATTGATTGAATGAGAAGTATTTTTTTATGTTTGATAATTTTATCGGTTTTACCGCATCACCCACTAAATTCAGCATAAGATGATGATACCAATAATAATAACGTACCTGCTACGCGTGAGACGGCGTGTTCGGCGATAAAAATGCTAATACTTATACCTACAACAACGTATAAGAATCTCTGTTTTTTTGTTTCCAATAATAAATGTGGAAAGTTCCTTTTCTCCGATCACTTGACTTTGTACTGCGTAGTTCACTTTACATGGCGATACTTTTATTATTTATTCAACTAATTACACCATTGTTTTAATATAGTTTAGTGTGCTATTAGCAATTAATAGCCGTATAATGTCCTCATACAAAATTCATTGATTCATTTGCATATAATATATGATTAGAGCTAAAGTTTGGGTCGTTGATTAATTAATTGAATGTCTCGCGGTTACTATCGTAGGTAGGCATTTCCGTTATAATATAGATATTAGTTTGACATCATCTACCGTTACCTAATAAGATCAAGTAACAGATTCTTAAAGTATTAAATAACATTAATTGTTTTTACAATATATTAACATTCAGGCCCGACTTCGTTCGGTTCCAGTGTAGATGGGGTTCTCACCGTTACATAACTGTGAAAACATTACATCCCATTTCTGTAGTAATCGAGATTAGCGCATTCATATAGGTACACTTTCGGGGGCTTTCTTTTGATGTATGTACTGATAACCTATTACGGTTCTCTATGGAGCAACTTCTATGAACTACAGTAAAAGTTGAGTTGTTTTGTATATCGACAGTGAAATAATCATTGTTGTCGATTATACGTTTGTACCTTTACCTAATTGAAATAAACCTCACTTTTTTAATCAAAGTTCCGTCCTTCAAAAAGTAATCGATCTCGTTGTAATCCTATATGATAGTAAAACCATATTTCCTAGTAGACTCGTCCGTCTCATTGCCACTACTTTTACTGGCTTGAGTCAAAAAATGCCCCTTTAGACAAAGCTCATTGGGTTTCTTTAGTTAGAAATAAATAAATAAATATGTACTTATCTTTCCAATGTAATTATATTTTAATTATATCTGTGTGTAACTACATAAATAAAAAAAAATACAAAATACATTACGTTACATAGTTCCGATGGCATATTTTTAATAAGGTTAACTTTGCTGATTGCGTTTACAAAGTGAGTGAGGATATCTAGAGCCGGTCAAGTACTATTTTGCACGCCTCATAAGCGAAGCGTTGAGGTGGGTATTACTGTCAGTTTACGCACACCGAGTGATTCTCCAACTTAAAATGTCACTTTTTTATTCTTTATTGCTTTTATGAATATAAATAGACAAATGTTGAGAAAAAACTCAATTTTTAACACTCGTGATATTTTTCAACCTCTTTTTATTATTTAAACTAATTAAAAAATTGTTTAAAAAAGTTCTGTCTTGGACGTCCGGATGTCTTGTATGTGCGGATCCCGTATCTTGTGGTCGTGATAACGAGCGAAATACTTCACTTATCGAGTTGTTTCTTTTTACAGGCTTCAGTATTTTGAGGAATAGAAGCCTATTACTTTTCACGGTATAATTGTATGTAGTTTAATTTTTATTTAATAAATTAAAAATTATGAGGCGTGCACTTTTGGATATTTCAACGATTTTTTTATACATCCTAGTGACAAGCGAGCAAGTCATTCGCCTAGTGGTAAGCTTAATGCCTGCCCATAACAATAATGCTAAGAAGGACTAGTCCTTTTTTTTTATTGGTGTCCAGTGGAAATTCTACGTTCCGAATAGTATATCCGCCGGTCCCGCCCCGAGGAAGGGCGAAGGAGTATGCCGGACTCCTACCGGCTAAAGCACTACCGGCACTAGAGCGGTTATCTTCGGCACCAAAGGCAGGTCCTCGTAAGTCTCGTCCTCTATCACATCTCGGAGGGGATATCTGTAAAGCGGTCACCCCTTCTAGCGAAGGGCAGGCGGCTGTAAAAAGGCCGCCCCCAGGCACTTCTCGGGAGGATTGTAAAAGATCCACCCAAGTCTCGCTGTGCACTGCACTGTGCTACGCACACGGCGGCATGTGACCACGTGCGTGCCACCGTCTTCCCCGGGGTCGCTCGGTGTGAGAGCGCAGACTCCCCAATCTGCGCGCCCGCGACCCCCGAACGAAGGACAAGTCCTGCATGGCACCACTCTTGTCACTTCAAGGAATTAGATATTTAGTCGTTTAGACCATTTTTTAGTAACCTGGTGGAAATACATGACACCCTTTACAAGTACCGGCTACGGAGTGGTCATCTTCGGCACCAAAAGGGGGTTCACAATCACACTAGAGCCGCCCATTGTTGCCACATTTCAAAGGAGATGACTGTAAAGCGGTCAGGGTTAGCACCATGGGGGTATTTTAAGGGATCCCCCTAAAGCCATAGGGCTAGTAAATTCCTAAGTGATCGTGATGTAACGCATCTACGAACAATACGAAAGTTTTAAAATGTCAATAATTTGTTGTAATAGGATTTTATTCATGCTTATTTCTAGGCTCATATTGAACACCTTGTAAGCCTCAAATTATAATAGCCTTTTCACATTAAATGATATGGATAGTTATATGATTTAATCGCGTATTATTTTCTTTATCAATTAGAATATACCGCATTACCTCTTAGGAAATGTCATTATAGACTGCGCACTTTTGCATGTATGATTAATCTTATCCGCAAGGTTTGATAAACTACAGGTACAGTGTATCATTATCATAATATTAGCCGTTTAAATGTCCACTACTGAACAAAGGCCTCCCCATAGGTTTCCATAATTATATTGTCATTTTGGGGGGTAATTTTCGTGGTATTTGCTAATACTCACCACGTTTGGCTGGCAGGTTGGTGAGCGCAGTATATCTACTAATGCACAGAAGGAACACTGATGCCCACCCCTTTGGTTTTAATTCCCTTAATCGCCTTTTGCGACATCCACGAGAAGAGATGCACTGGTGCTATATTTTTAATCCGGACACCACACGGAATGCAGTGTTTAAATAGTGATAAAATGATAAATTACAATTATAATACACGCATAAATAATAATTAATGACACATAAATGGCGCGTGAAAGTCATTTACAATTTTAGACATGCGTAACGTTTTTATTATTACAAGAGTTCTTTCTACATCTTAGTAGACATTTTAATAGAAGAAGTTGGTATTTAAAATTGCAAATATTCAAAACAAAGGATTCGTAGTATTCAAGAAGAAAGTACTTAAAGCTTTCTCTTACATGGAAAATATCTTATCAGAAATCTTATCTCCAATACGTGCTTTTTTAATTCACACTACATAGTGCGATGGCGCGAGTATTTTATTGAAGTGTAGTACGTAGGTAGGTACATAGGTAAGGAAGTTGGCGGACGAGGAGGGATGTGGCACGATAAACGATGGTTCAATCGATACTGCACGCCGCCGTTTGCCGTTTCACGTAGGTGTGTTTGGAATACTTTTGAGTTAGCGCCTAATTTTTGTTAGCAAAATATTTTGGTAGTTTCTGAGGCAACATATGCGATAAATACAGAAGTAGATAAGTAATAATTCGTGTGGTGGTTGTAAAAGGCGACAAAGGGACTATAAACCAGAGGGATGGGCAGCAGCGGCCCTTCTGTAGAACAAAATGTAGAACAGCCTTTCTCCGCTCACCAACCTGCCTGCCAAAGGTGTTGGCAAATTCCCCTCAATATGATGACCCAATTGTGGAAATCTATGGGGGAGGCCTTTCTTCAGTAGTGGACGTTATATGGCCGATATGATAATGATGAATTATTCAGAACTGAACAACAATAACTTGCATTTTAGTTGATTTGACAATATTTATTTTACAATAGACTGATAGATTTTATTTGGTGACATTCCAATATTAGAGCTTAGAACTCGGAAAATTTATTGCAGACTAGGTCTACAAACCGGTCCTAACTACACACGTTAAGTAACTTAGAACTTAGTGGCCTTTTACAAGCATTCCAATATCGAGAGCTAATACTACAATAAATTATGTAATTAATTATACAACCAGATACAGTATATTTCAAACAAGAATATTACAATTATTGGATAAATAGTTTTAACACATTTTCTAATCTCCACCCATGCGTATCGTACAAGGTAACTATAATAAGACTAGATATACTCTACTACTTACATATAACAACATACTGCGTTCACCAAACCGCCTACCAAGTATGGTTATAACGGCAATATTGGGCTATGGTCACTCATAAGAACGTCCATTGCTGGACAGAAGCCTCCCCCAAAGGTTACCACAACGACCGGTATGGGTTTGTGTTGTGTGCTCATTGGGGGTTTTGCCATAATCGTCACGCTTGTCAGACGGATTGGCGATAGCAGTTAGGTTATAAATGTACTCGAAGGACGCTGCTGCCAACCTCGGGCTAATTCCGCAGTCGCCTTTTACAACACCCACGGGATGAGATGAGGTGGTGGTATTCTTAACCGGTATCCGCTCATTGTAGTGAAAATCCAATGTTCAGCAGTGGACGTTTACGGAATGATGTGAAACATATTCTATTAGGCAATGTTTGTATACATAGATACATCTATAAAGTATGAAGTATATCTTTGAATGCTGTCTATTTGTAACTGAAACAAACCATAGTTTTAATTCTTTTACATCTAGACACCATTGGGTTCTTACCAGTGTTTAGTTAAAGCTTGTTTTGCTTTACATATCCAATCAGGGATTCCTAAAGCACTAAAATAAAACTTAACAAAGCACCAGTACGTATAAAATTCGGCACTTTACACCAATATGCTCACTTTCATACTTATATTATAAATAATATCACTTTCTTAAAGCCCCACACTAGTATTGATCCAGAAGGTCTTAATGCGAGGAACAACCTCGCAACTCTGAGACAGAAAGCAGACGAGTCACCACTGTGCCATTTAAGTCATTAACATTATCTAAGTTTTTTGCTTAAGTGCTTATCATTTGTCTCTGCTAAACGGTTGGAGTTTGCTGACGGTGGCAAAAAATTCCCGAACTGGATAGTACTAACAGGCTGGTTGAAAGTTGTACCGTTTGTTCATGATATTTTGGTGATAAGTCATACTCGACTTCGGAGTCCAGATGTCTTTAGTGTATAATTTAGCAGGTATGTGTGTGTTTCAATTATAATGCATTACAGCTTGGCTTAGAATAGGACCCATCACTTTCGTAAAGGCAGTGTTTTTTTAGTTTAATTCTTAGCGATCACAATACAGAGATGCTATAATAAAATAATTTCAAAATAGTTAATTATTTTGTCACCAGTAGCCAAAGTTAAATCGATAGTGAGTCTACGCTTTTGATGAGCTTGTTAATATCGATAAAAGAGATAACTTGTTCGACTCTATCGTCGCAATACCCTTCAACTTATTAATACTTACTTTGTATGCATAAGTTTTGCGGAAGAGATAAATGAACATTTAGCATTTAATAGATACATCTAGTCCAATCAATAATTTCAAGTTCAACATTGACTCAGTACTTCTTTGTCAAACATTTTATACCTCTCATAGCAGTCATCTGTAAAATTATTGTGTCACTTCCAATAATTTAACTAAGTAGATACAAAGAGATTAAGACTAAAGAAAGGAGGAAATTTTCTCATTAACCAAATTGTCCGGGGCTAACGTTATTAAGGGGGAATAAAAATAATGGCCAACGTTCCGGACAGAATGTGGATTATCTAATAAGTTAAAGATGCTGAGAATTTGTGCAACACAGTATAAGGAAGGAAGCAACTGAAATGTGTTGAGTTCGTGTCCAATTATGCATAATTCCCTTTCCTATATTGCACGATGTCTAATTCTCGCCGGCTATTTTAACAATTCGTTACTATAAGGAAATCTTTGTTGGTCGTACGTTTAGCATTATAGCTTTGTGCCAGGAAGAGATATGTTTTAAGAGATCTCGTTCTCGTTACATCAGCCCGTGATTTTCCACGTCTGAATATTATGGGCCTCTATAATTAACGTTTTTGAAGATATTTATCGTTTTTGAATATTTGGCATAATCGCTTGGTGAATGGATGACACAGTATGATTTTGTAGGTACACAGGAAGATGGATTTTCTAATCATTTTGTATATCATGTAGTTGCTTGACATGACGACATTTTTGTTTGTTGACGAGACTATTATCAGTAGCAGCTGCTGTCTAATGTCTCGAACCCTCATTTAAATCTGGCATCATAATTATTTATTTATTTAAGATTTTAATGACTTTCTTCGATTTGAATTTAATCACAAATAGAAGTGTATAATTTCCTTCTTATAATGTTTACCAGGATTGTGTTCTGTTAAAGGGTTTTTTACTATTTGTGCATACATGTAGCATTAAGGTCTTATTCCAGAAAAAACGTTGTTTTAAAGGATTTAAGATCGTGCATTATCATTAGGAAACACAGATCAGTTCTATAATATCAAGTGATTCTGGTTTGTTTTGATTAATTTGATTAGAATGGAATGGTAGATGCTGTTTAATTCTATAACCCGTATTTTAGATAATTCCTCTATTGATATCTTAAGTAAAACAAAACAGTTCTATGTGATAGGGTAATTTATAACATGTATTGATAAGGGCGAAAGCGAATTTGGTCTCATTTATACATTCCTTACGTTAGCCTAGCACTACATTCTATTTTTACTTCAAATTTAGATTAACTATCAACTTTTCTTGTGGCTTCTAGGTTATCAGGGCTAAACCCATAGATAAGCAAACCACTCGTTCTGAAAGTCATCACGGTTATCTTTTCCTTGAATTTTTTACATAATATATTACATTTTCTTTTAATACAATACATTTTCTCACTAACATTACGTACTAAATAAATACTGACGCTTTTTACCGACTTCAAAAAGGAGGAGGTTCTCAATTCGATGCGTATGTTTTTTTATGTATGTACACTGATTACTCCGAGATTCGTAGACCGATTTGAGCGATTCTTTTTTAATAGATGCAGAATGCTTTCGAATTGGTCCCATATAAATTTCATTACATTTTATTGTGTAGTTTTTTAACCAGCTTCAATAAATAGGTGTAATTTGACTGCGCCTACCTAGATGATGTACAGAAACAAACAAAACTTTTAACAAAAAAAATACTGACTTCAAAATTCTATAGGATATTAAAACTACAAAAAAAAAAAAACTTGCATGATATGAAGTCGGGCGGGGCCCATAAATATAACTCGTTGGTCTGCATGAAACATGTATGGGGCATACCTGGCTGGCCCCGCCCGACTTCATAAATAAAGTTTTTTTTTTCTTCTTAGTAGTTTTAATATCCTATAAAAATTTTAAGACGGTATTTTTTTGTTAAAAAGTTTTATTTAAATGATCTGTTTGATGTTAATTCGTGGTCCTAGCATTTGCCTTGACTAAGAATTCACAGATTTTGGTATTTGTGTCCCGTATGATTATTTTTATTCATCGTTAAATTGCCCTACTTACTGCCAAAATCAATTAGGTGTCAGAGCTATAAGTGTCCACTATTGTTTATTACTGAAATATCGGTTCCTGCAACCTGTTCAGATCTTAGTTCCTTTGCCAAGCTATTAGGTACTGTTAGAACGACATATTTTTGTTGTTAACAGGTAATCAATTGACAAGTGAAATAGCAGTCTTCGTTTTGAAAAACTGAGTGTACGGCATCTTCTTTTTAACATGAATATATGTGCATAAAATGCTGAGATGATGCAAATAATAAATAAAATAAATAGCTTGTAATTTGCGTGTATAGTATCATCTCCTCCCGTGGATGTCGTGAAAAGCAACTAAGGAATTCTAAACCAGAGGGATGGTAAAGCGTCCGTTCTGTGGCACAGCAGTCATTATGCACTGACTAACCCGCCTGTCAGACGTCGTAAGTCCCCAAAATGGCGACAGGCGGCATATAACCGGTCGTTTGTGGGGAAGGCTTTTGGTCAGCAGTGAAAATCTTTTGGCTGACATTATGATGATGAATGTGCATCAGAACTGCCAAAGCCTACCAATTATCACCAATACCAATTATTATCTAAGCTAAGCTTTTTGGCAGATCTCTCTCTCACTCAAAGGTTTGCTGGTAGAAAACTCAATTTTGAGTAAAGCTCACCTTTGTACATGTAATTTCCAATTGTGTTTTCACTGTATTTTGTGTTTGTATACAATAAAGAATTTAGAATCTACCAATTTACAATTTTAAAATCCTTAAAACTTTGTGTTCCCTTTTACTTTAGATCAACATTCATCATTTCGGCCGAATGAAGTCCACTGCTGGACACAGGCCTCCCCCAAAGATGTCCACAACGACCGATATTGATGTGTTGTGGGCTCATTGGGGGGTTTTGCCATAATCGCCACGCTTGGCAGACGGGTTGGCGATCGCAGTTGGAGTTGTTAATGTACTCGAAGGACGCTGCTGTCCATCCTCCGGCTAATCCCTCAGTCGACTTTTACGACGCCCATGGGAGGAGATGGGGTAGTGGCATTCTGAGCCGGCACCACACGGCACAATCAACATTGAAATATATATATTGTCTGTGTATTCATTTTAATAATAGGACAATTAACGGTCGTAGCAGTTAGATAATGCATCAAATGCAATCTCTTTATTAATAGTAGGTAGGTATCCGAAACAACTTATCGTAATTTTACCTTTCGTGAAACGAAACAATTTTCTCAATAGAATAAAAACAGAAAAGAGAATAAAATAAAAGGATGGAGTTTTCTATCGCATCCGGAATAGTTTGCAAGCGGATCGCAGTCGCCATGTTCCATTCAGATAGGCACCTATTACGTATGCATGTTACCTTACCCAATACATTTGTAATCAAAACGTCATTTGATTTTATGAAGCATCATTAAAAATTATTAGTTATAATACCTATGTAGATATTGGTAAATTTAGAGTTCGATAAGAAGTTAAACTATTGCAATAAATCACATTATATAGCTAACGCTACCCCGTGTGGTATCTTTGTTGCAAGAGTAAAGGCCTCCCTTTCCTCCGTCCACTCATCCCGGTCTATTGTGTGGGCAATCCTTCAAATAAAACTCCAGCTCATCGCGCCATCTCTTTCGGGGCGTATGGTACTTTTTACACATAGCTCCTCTGAAATGCGGCAGATGTCACCGGCCCATGCCCCGGTTCCATTTTAATTTGGCGGCTGTGTGGCGTATACAATCAAGGCCGTGTGGTGCCGGAAGAATTACATCTCATCCCGTGGGTAACGTAAAAAGCGGCTATGGGATTAAACGGAGGATTAACCGTCCTTCGAGTATACAGCAATATATAACAAATACAACTCAAATGCGATCGCCTACCCGCCTGCAAAGCGTGGCGATTATGGCAAAACCCGCCAATAAGCACACAATACACTTAGACCGGCCCTGTGGCGATCTTTGGGGGAGGCCCACAGGAATACTGCTGGACACATCCAGCAGTAGACTTTATTCAGGCTGAAATGATGATGATAAAATAGGTAATCACTAGTGCGTCTGTTAGTGATCGTGTAACTTCTGAACGACTTGATTGATTGGGTTTTACTGGGCATTGGGATTCACACAGTATATTTATTTTACCAAGGCAATTTTTCACAGCTATGCTAGGATCAATACCCGACCGACCGGAAAGGGCAAAACAATGTCTTTGTCTGCCGAGCCAGCTAGTCTATTATATTTTATTCGATTGTTGCTGACCACCAATATCAATCCATAGCAATAGAAATACAAAGGTGAAATCCTTGATACGTATTAAGTGATCCTGCTGCAGGGTGGAAGCGTTAGACCATGAAATTGGCCCGGTCTATACCATCAGAGTAACGCATCGGAATTTAATGGGCGACCAGAGGATAGGATTTCAGCTATTTCCATATATAACCGAATTGAATACGTATTTATTGCACGTTTCTATGAAGTTTTAAAATGTTGAACGGAAGTAATTTTTTGCTATTTTACTAACTGGAAGCTTGGCCTTAAATACACATTATATTAATTACTTAGCCGCTACTGTACTATCTTACTTATATGAATAAGCCATTGCTTATACTGTTTTAGACTCTTGGTCACATGGTCTAAGATTGTAAAACAATATCATAAATTGTTATAGTAAAGTACCAATCAATCAGTAGTTGACTAATAAGTACCCACAAACGCAGTACTTAGAAGTAATTTTCATTAACTAACATAGGTATTATTACCAGTTCCCCCGGTTATACTTTATCTGCCTTTAAACGAGCTTACTCCATACTTTGTGTAACAATGTAACATTAGGTACTTACTTCACTCGACCATTTTCTATTGGTATCGATCGATCTATTGCCTATAAGATCTAAATTCCCATTAAAGCAACGCAAAGCAACTGAATTTGTTTGAGTAGTAACATGCTATTTTAGTGAGTTTTAATAGCCATTAGAATTTGCTACGATCGCTCTACCAGATATCGGGCGCCATAAAGGTAATGTCATAGATAGCACTCGAAAAAACTATCAGCCAAAACTATAAAGGCAAAGTATCAGATGAAAGGTCGGTGTAAAAAAATGTTTAGTATGTTAAGTCGAAAATCGCTTGCAAATCCGTGTGCTTGCTAGTACATTTTGTATCAAAATAAGAGTGATGTGCTAAGCGATTTTCGGGCCAGCTTGGACTGGTCCCACCTATTGTGAATTCCGTAGGTCTGAAATTTATTTGACAGCCCCAGTGTCTGTGGAGAATGGAAAATGGCGGAATGGCAGAATACATTATGAACATAACTCATGGTTTGTTTTTGGCGGGGATCCGACAAACGTTATTGGTATTTAGGGCCATTTAACTATTAGGGGTAATGTTTTTTCTTCCTTATTGATATATGAGACAGTGCGTGTTGTAGCCGATAGTGGGCTTGTTAGTTACGGTGGGAAATTAATATTGTTTTAAGTGGTGTGACTTGATATAAGAATAAGAAAACATCGCGAGAAATGAACTTCTATATTTGAATAAGTGATTCGAAATGTTTTCTTTTTACATTTGAATATAGAAACAACACTGTATATGATGCTAAATTATGTATAAATAATGTTTATATTTCAGAAAGTTACAACATACAATCCATCCTTTGAAATAAGGACTGAAAAGCTTACTCTAGGAAAATATCGAAACATTGCTAGTGTTGGATGTATGCAGGTATTTTCTGTACTATTCGTGTGCAAAATTTCTCCAAGAAAATACTTCCCCATGCCTATGTTTCTTTCTGAATATAAGTAGATCAATTATCATTTTAATTCGAAAATGTATCTCCACATTGAGGAGATCAGAGGACGCACGTAAATCCAACCGTGCGACTGCTAATGACTGCATTATCATTTCCTTTATAGTGAGTGGACTAACTCAAGGTCGTGAAAATACTAGAATAAACAAGAATTGGCACAACTGCGGCTAATATATTTTTTGAATACTTCTGCTTCCTAAATGCTTGGCATCTGCCTCCCTTCCCTGTTACTGCGTTTAGACTCTGAATGTTTTTTACCAAATGTGTGTTTTACCCGTTAAAGCGGAAATGACATTCTAGAAGACGATTCGCGCCTGTGCTCATGTATAATGATGCGTTAATAATTGAATTCCAATTGATTTTGAGAAATTTCGAATTGATCGCCAATCCGTCTGCCAAGCGTGGCGATTATGGCAAGACCCCCCAATGAGCACACAACACACCATATCGGTCGTTGTGGTGATCTTTGGGGGAGGCCTGTTTCCAGCAGTGGACTTATTCGGCCGAAATGATGAATAATTGAATTGAATATTATTAATTCAAAGTAAATTAAAAATAGTTCATTTTGAACATCAATATAATATAAGACAACCCTCGAAACTCCAACCCTTCACCGCTTCCGTGTTGAGGTTGGGAAGAAAAAGCGCTGCTACAAGGTCCGCAGCAACGTACATCTCTTTCAGTCATGTCTATTATTTTTAATTAGCATATTATGGTGATTATAAAATTAAAAACAAATAAACAAAGTCCTTAAGTATTTCAAGAAGTTAGTATGTAATGAATATATCCTTATTCATTTGAATTATAAAATATATATTCAAGCACTACAAACGATATTATGAAAGAATTGAGCCTCTGCATAAATCAATTATTAAGGGCGTACCCGCTGACATGAGCAATTGCAGATTGTTATCTGTTTAGGTGTAACAGAGGCCATGCACGTATCACTAGGACCTGAAGCCACATGGTTTCCAAGTAAACGTAAATTAAGTACAATCTCTCTCTCTTTTTCTATAATATTTTTAACGATATCCTATATTAGTTATTCACCTGTATCGTGGGTACAGTATACAGACATAAAACTCTCATATGCACTAACTATCTGTAGATCACACAATTATTTGTTCGGGGGTTAGAACCCACGACAAGTAGCGTTGAAATCCAAATGCTTAGCTACTGCACCAAACGTGCCGATGATGATGATAACGATAACATCACAGTCAGTAGAAAGACCAGTCATCACAAGCAGCACCATTCACGAGCATGGCGCAAAAATCAGCCATCGCCTGTCTCGTCTTGTAAGAAGAAAGGAAGTGACCCGACTAATCAGAAATTAATCATCTATTGAAGGCAACGGCTGCAAATAGGCTTCATTCAAGTTGCACAATAACCATCATTAGTAACATCACAAGTCTGCCCCACTTCACTTCTGCCGGGGGTGCAGCAAATGCGCGAGCGAATGCACCCCCAGCGATAGGTACGCTGAAGGAACACCTTGGGATTTTAGCCAGTAAGAGCCCGGGATGGCCTGCTCCAGGGCAGAAGAAGTACATGGGGATCACACCACGAACAACAAAGTAATAGTGTAGGGAAACGATGTGTGTTACCAGCGATAACATATGGCACAGAAACGTGGTCGCTCACTATGGGCCCCATAAGAAAGATCAAGGTCACTCAGCAAGCTATGGAGAGAGCTATGCTTGGTATTTTTCTACGAGATCGAATCAGAAATGAGAATATCCCTAGAAGAACTAAAGTTGCCGACATAGCTCAAAGGATTTGTAAGCTGAAGTGGCAATAGGCGGGGCACATATAGCTTGTAAAACTGATGGCCGTTGGGGCAGAAAGGTTCTCGAGTTGAGGTCATGCACCGGAAATCCGCCACCGCAGCATGGGATGGCTTCCAATGAGATGGATAGATGACCTGGTGTAGGTGGCTGGGCATCGTCGGATGCGGGCGGCATGTAGCCGGTCGCTGTGGAAATCTTTAAAACCTCCATTTGTTTAGCAGTGGACATCCTTTGGATGATATCACGGTGCGGAAAATAATCTCAAATTATAGACTGATAAATGACTTGATTGTGGGCGAGAGTCGGTACCTTGTTTATTAAAACCCGTTGGACCTACACGTGGTGACGTTGATGAACGGTAGTGATCGATTAATATGAATATTGATGGAATTGCTGAGGTGATTTGCGTACACGCAATTATTGCAATGTACGTATTACGGTACAAGTAAGTATTTCAGGACTATTTGTCGAAGTGTAACCATTTTTAGCATTATGTAACATTATACAGAGAGTTGTTCACATTTCAGCCATATACACTGCTGGATACAGGCCTTACCCAAAGATCGCCACAATGGTCTGGATGTATTGTGTGCTCACGCTCGAGGCGTGCCGTGCGTAGGCGGCCGAGTAGTGAATCCTGGTCGATCGGATCGAGTAAGATCTTTCTCTGCCGGCAGTAGTGTCTATGCTATGTATGTGTATAGGCTATGTTGGCAGAACATGAAAACTGGATTGTAGTGATCTCCTTCTGACGGCGTCATGCTCCAGAAGGAGACCGCAGAGCGAGATTAGGAGAGGTACGAGCTTGCTCGAAGAAGGAGAAGATGGTGCCGGGGTATCAATAACCCTCCGCCTTAGTTCTGTACCCTCTGCCGTCGCTATAAGGCGGGGGGGCTTCTGGGTTCGCGGGTACGTAGATTGGGATATCTGCATGCCCAAATCGAGCGATCCATGAGAAGACGGCGGCACGCATGTGGTCTCGCCCCGCCATGTGCGGGCGGTGTGTCAGGGCACAGTGCATAAGGACGTTTCGGGAGATCCTTTACAATTCCCCCGGGGGACGGACCACTTTACAGTCACCTCCGATATGTGCCTATAGGCGTAGCACCAGTGGGCGGCTCTAGGGTGATCATACGAGGACCGAGAGCCCCCCTTAGGTGTCGAAGATGACCACCCCAGTGCTTTTAGCCGGTAGGAGTCCAGTATGCCCCTTCGTCCTTCCCCGGGGCGGAGGAGGTTCATGTAGAATTAGCAATGGGTGCAATAAAAAAAAATTGCTGACCGCAGTTGAGTTGTTAATGTACTCAAAGGACGCCGCAGTCCATCCTCCGGCTAAACCCCTCGCCTTCGCCCCGTCGACTTTTACGACACCCATGGGATGAGATCGGTTGGTGCTATTCTTATATTTCTATTCTACTTTTCTAAAGAACAGACGAAGAAGACGGGAGCGGTAATTAGGGGACCAGTGTCGAGTGAAGACTGCAAGATGAGCCGACTGGTTCATAAATCTTACCTGTAATATATGAAGTACCTATATTAATATCTAAATTTACGTAACGTATTTTATACGCTTATCTAGTGCATTGTCTCATAATACTAAGAAGATAGTTAGCACGGTAGTCAGGATAGTTACTTCACCTACAACAGGAACATATCCCATCCTAGCTGAATCATGAAGATAAAAAAATATGCTTTTTTCTAAAGTCATACTAGAGATATCTTTTTATACCTGAATGGACCAAGGACCAAAACCAAGGACCTATAAGACCATGAACCTTGATACTCAACTTATAATAATATATATAGATAGATAGGTGAGCAGGATAGTTACAGTCTTGGATGAATTTGTCCCGTAATTGAGTAATAGTGCAGAGGGATTGAAAGGCAATATGATCGCTCATTGTAGTGATCATTGGATGACCCATGTTCAGCAGTGGACGTTTACGGATTCGTGTTTTTGTGTGTATGTATGAACGTCAATTGCATCTTGGTACTGGTAATATGTTAAGGTGGAAGAGAATAAATTTATAACAAAAACCGCAGGATTTCAACTCTGGCTTGCCTTAGTTGGCCGATCAGAGAGGTGCCACCAGAGCTTATATTATGCTCAGGAGTGGAAATATCTAATGGCGTAGTAACGAGAACACGCGCTCAGTCTATATATATATAGCAGTGCAGTACCTCTTGACACCCCGAAAAGCTCACGCCGATGTTATTCTCTGTCGCCTGCAGTGGTGGCCTTTTACGGGGTTCATCTTGTGAGTGGTGAGTTACCGTCTGCGTCTGGTTGAAAGGCAGACGCCGTTTATTCCGCTAAGTTTTCATTCCATATAACATCAATTGCAATAGACCGTGTCATTGTAGCTTGAATCTCATACAATAGTTTTACACCACCAGCGACTATTCGAGAATGTATTTCTATAGCGCAGCCTTGGAGAGTCCCTGGTTAGTGTCTTATTATATTTTAAATTAAATTTATCTAAAGGGCCTCTGCGTGTTGGACACCTCTCCGCATAAGCCTCTCAAAAGACCAGGTACCTCTTATAGGGTTAGAAACCCATGAATAGAGAGACATTATGATAATAATATAATTATACCTACCTGTAGTATTCGAATATGAAACCACATTTGAGGACTTCTAGAAAACAAGTTTATTTTTGTTTGTGCAATGTTAGTTGAGTTCGAAAAGTTAATCCAGTGAAATCAAAACAATAATAGTGTTTCCAATCGTCCTTGCGACAGATACGACGTGACGCGACACGAAACGATGTATTTACGAAGAGATGATATTTTCGCAAAGGATCTCGCCGCGTCGCTTTATCGCTCATGGAGGACAATGGGTGAGCCAGCTGTTTCCAAATCTTTGCAGGATATCAGAATCAACTAAGTAAGAGGAATAGGTTATTTTGTCGGATATCAATACGCTTGCCATAATAATATGTATATGAACAGTGATAGTCTAGTGATTGAACGCTTGCCTTCCATACAGAAGGGTTAGAGTTCGATCCCGGCCCCCAACTCTGACTTTTCGGATTCATGTGCGGATCATAATTAAATTATTACTTGCATTAACGGCGAAGGAAAAACATCGTGAGGAAAGCTGCACACCTGAGAGGGCTCTAAAATGTTTTCAATGTCATGTGTAGTCTGCCAAGATGTAGTAGTAGTAGTAGTGAAGTCTGTCTGTTTTGCCATAACCACCACGCTTGGCATGTGGGTTGGCGATCGCAGTGGAGCTGTTAATGAAAGTAGGTACTCGAACGACACTGCTGCCCATCCTCCGGCTAATCCCATTGTAGCTTTTTACGATACCCACTAGACGAGATGGGTTGGTGCTATTTGTAGCCGGCACCACACGGCTAGCCAGGCTAGGGATGGGCAGCCGCGTCACTTCTGTGAAAAAGCAGCCATTCTGCGCTCATCAACCCGCCTGCCAAACGTGATCAATACTGGCGAATTCTCCTCAAAGTACTGACACAAGGCGTGTAACCAGTCATCTATGGGGAAGGCCTAGTCTAGTCTAGGCTAGTCAGCAATGGACTTTTTTGACTGATATGATGATGCATGTGTTTCGTGTCGTGTCTGGATTAAGAGTATAACCCAACTCTAGCTCCTCTCGTCAATGTCGTAAAAGGCGACTTAGAGATTCTAGAGTGAAGAGATGGACAGGATCACCCCTTCATAGGAACAGTAATATTGCGCTCACCATCCCGCCTACCAAGCATGGTGAGTAGTGGGAAATTCCTCCCAAAATGACGACACAATTGTGGAAATCGATGGGAGGCCTTTTTTCAGTAGTGGACGTCCTTTGCCTGATGTCATAATGATGAAGATAATGATGATGCATGCACAAATAAAGAAAATACAATAGATAAGAGTAGTTCTCATAATAAAATAAAAAACAAAGTCTAAACATTCATTTACTGATTCATTTCAAATAAAAGGAAATGATCATAAGATGATACAAAAATGGGCTAATCTGTTTTTCCTGAACATGTTAATGATTTTACTTATGAAGTAGGTACGTGACAAGATTGTTTATACGGGATCTATGGCACTCCAAAATATCGGTCACATTAACACAGAAGTCAACCAGGCCGGTTTCAGCCACGCATTTTACGGTTTTTTTTTATAAGCGTGTAGACTATTTACGCACATTAGATAGGTTGAAAAAAATTACATTTACTGCAAAACCCGCCTTCAAACAGACGGTTTTGTCTAAAGTTGGTCACGATTCTCATCTAGTTCACCCCTTTTTTCCACCTCAAATGCGTGCACCCTGTGCTGTCCGTTGCCATTCAAGGTAGTTCTCAGCTCTGTAACTCCCATGGATAGGTTCCATGTTGAACTTTCCATGTGTTATTCTAAACGTCTTTATACCTGAGGAACTGTCCTCCTCGATGTGCTTACTGTCCTGGAGCTCGAATAAGCAAATGTGGTCACAGGATACCTGATATATAATGTAACCAGCCGAGCCTTTTCACAACCTTATTGCTATTATTAAAGCTGAAGAGATTTATGCTGCAGCGCTGGCTTCTAGAAAGAAAGAAAAACTTTTTATTTTTATTAAAAACTTTTTATTTCACACACAGCATAAAACTAGACTTTGAAGGCAAGGCATTCTATCTTAAGCCTTAGATTGGCAACACATAAGGAATCACTAGATTGCTGATGTCCACAGGTACGGCAACTATCATCAGGCAGGCGTTGCTCATTTGCCGTGCTTATCATATAAAAACATGTCCTACTAGGGTTTACCAATACTATAAGGTTAGATGTAAGACTTTCAGGCTTTTAAACTACCTATAATTACGAGTGTCGGATCGAGCCCGATTGTTTGTCTTTTTTTACTCAACCCAATGAAAGAAGGGCTACTCAGTCCCCTGGTAGTACGCCTGCCCATAACGATTGTTACGCTATACAAGACTAGTCATGCATGGCACTACAATATACTTGTCACCTCGAGGCATTCGTTATTAAGTCTCTTATGCCCTGTAATTTCAGTAGTTACAGTGCCCTTCTAACCGGAACATAGTATGTCTAAAGTTTAAACACTACTGCTTGGCGGCGAATATCTGACACTGCAGTGGTACCCACCTAGCACCTCGTCGTGTTCTCCAAGGCAAGGTAGGTTTAAATATGTAAAGAACGTTCACCCACCCACAGAATAAAATCGGAAATTGTATGATGGCCATTTAGCCAGGAGCGCCATTATTCTACATGGTTTTTGGTGACCAGTTAATCACGTAACCGGGCAAAAATTACGAAGACATAAGGGTCTCCAGCTGGAAAAATTTTAGTTTTTCTAAGCAACGCAGCTAACAACTCCAAATGGTGGGACTCGGGCCTCGACTTTGGGCGTTGCTGGGAGCCTGCTAGACGAGGTTTCAAAGCTATTTAGGAGAATAATTGCCCGAAGACTCGTCGAGAACCTGTCGTGAGTTAGTCACGACCTGTTCGATAGTCAGTATGCCTACCGGCAGCGGCGGTCGACTATCGACGCGATTTTTACGTCCGCTCCCTCTTGGAGCAGAGAGTGTCCCAGCGGGGTGGGGTGGCATTGACTGTCAGCCTAGTCAACGCCTTCAACTCCATCAAGTAGAGCGTGATTAATGGGGCTTGAGGGCGCAGATTGGACAGTTTGCGTACTCATACCGAGCGTAGACAGGGACGACGGCGGCGCGCATGTGGTTACATGCCGCTGGGCTTTAGGGGAATCTCTTACAATCCCCCCAAGATGGCGCATGCGGGTGACACCTTCACCGTTTACAGTCGTCTCCATTGAAATGCACCTGACTCGCAACAATTACACTCATTGGTGTGTGAGATGTCTTGGAGCACCCCTTCGGTACCGAAGAAGACCACTTCAGTGGTTTTTGCTGGTAAGAGTCCGACATGCCCTACCGCACATCTCCGGGGTGGAGGGAGTACGTAACATTACCACTGGATGAAATAAAAAAATAAAAAAGAGGGAGCTTTAGTCCAACATTGGTGCCCTTCGTACCTGCAAGGAATCGTCGGAGCCCACGTGGGCAGGGATCGTAGCATAAAGTGGAGATTAAATGCGGGCTTCCACCGGAGGTCAGGTCTCGGCCTCTTTTATGGAACTTCGTCTACGACATGTTCCTGCGTGTCGTAGACGAGCATCAGCGTAGTCTGCAGGGAACTACGCAGTTCATAGCTACGCAACCTTTCCCGATTAATACACAAATTATGATCGATACCCTTGCAGAACTAGGTACGTTCGAGTCTTCTTGCAATCATCAGATTTACGTCTAGCCGACCTAAGGTTGATGCAGATCGGACGGCATATACTTCTTATATCGTTAAGAAAAACTGGTTCCAAACGTTATCAAGAGATAAATTAATTTATCAATACTACCCCAGCATCTAATTAAAATCAATATATGGTCCCCAAGTGATGCACACAAACCTTAAATGAAAAATACCGATGGTATAACTACTTTTAACGAATTTCGAATTTCATTCTAATTATTCATAATATAAACCATTTACAGGCAGTAAATGGTTTATATAATTGAATTTGGTAAATACGTCGCCAAATATGTGCGTGCACACTTAGCGAAATAGTTAAGATTAATTTGAGAATAACTACTGTACCTACTAATAAAAATGTGGTTACCTTCAATGTAGTTAGTTACCTGTAGTAAAATCTTCAATGGTGTGCTCCATCTCTGATGAAATAATTATCCTAAAGCTAGTACTTACTAAGTAATACTATTACACAACCTTTTTGAACAGTGTTCTGGCCATTGTAAACTTGATGTGTACCTACACGTATGTAAAAACAATTGTTGCTAGATTGTAAGCTGCTATTTCATTTAAATCTGCGTGGAATGATCCAGCAGAAAGGATTGAATTACCAAGGTCTACGTATGAGAACGTTGTACACGATCTCTTGATACATCCGTATTAATATTTATTATTTCTAGTTTTTTCTTTAGTATATTGTATTATTATTCATTCTATGCTATCGTTACATTTTTGTAGTAAAGTAAAGTAAAGTTTTTGGTGATGTCATTATTATTCCGAATTTAAACTTAAAGTATAAAAGGTTTAATTTATTTGTTCCAAATGTTCAACATTTAATTAACGTTTTATGTTTATCAAGCAAGGTAGAATGCGTTTCAGAAAATAAAATAAAATTTTTACTCATAATATTTATTAGATATTATCAATATATAATATCGGTTAAAAAAAAATTCTTTATTTTTATTTAATTACTTATTCATATCTATAGCTTTTGTAGTGCAGGTTATCTAAACAACAGAAAATCAAAACGCCATAATTTTATTAACTCTTTATTCTCTTGAATTTTTGAAATTAATATTACAATATTGAATGCGGGTTTCATATACAATCACCCAACTATTTGCTTATATAACACGACACAGTCACGTTGAATCGTACCATTAGCTCACGCTTGACCACGTTACTTAAGATCCCAAGTGTACTCAATAAAAGTCCAAGTTATATCCGACAGTGGAACGATTTCGATACCATCTATTGTAATCAGGCCTTTCCGTAACAGTCGCGTACGACTCACAACCATGTCGCAAAGACCAAAAAACTTGAAAACAGCACAAAATAGTGCTTTACAGCTGGGCGTCTTCTTAACATGGTCAAATTGCACACGCATACGACACATCTCAATACATAAATACATAACATTAAACAAAAATATAAACAAAAAATAATGCGCCACATAAAACTTTCACGACTATTTACACTTAACTTTTAAGACGATTTTAATTACTATATTCAAAAATATAGATATAGGTACATAGATACATAGCTACATTTATATTAAAGATAAAAATTGCTCGCTTTTTTAGGATAATGTAATAATTAATAAACGAAAGTCTTGTTATCATTCATAAAGTTAAAAGAACATCGAAAATGGAAACACTATAACTGGGACAACGCAACAAAGATTAAAACTAATAAAACAGATACGACAAAAATAAGTATTTAAAAGAGACAATTTTGGAATACGTACAACTGGGAAAAGACGTGATAACTTAATATGAAACGTTATTTTAATTAATATTAATATTGATAAAGATAATGTTCGGTTAGGTATATTAATACCTCCAGTCTACAAAACACTAGCAATATGGCAAGACAGCATTATGGATGGAGGACATATATTATCTATTTAGCAAATTGCTCATTGTTTCACCGTGGATTACAGTTCTTTACGAGACAGAAACAATAAAGTGTACCTGACATAAATCATCGGACGTACATACCTACACACGAATAACGTTACTATGTTACAAGATTTACCTATTGTTATACACGAAACTTAATGGATAGTTAAAAGGAAGATGCTTGACACTTCGAAACCTGCCTTCTATTTGCACAGTCCCAAACAATATTAAAAAACCGATAAAACAACAATCTAAGTTCGCTAATGTAGAAATAACAATTTAATTCGTATACACACTTCGTGTAATGTATAATTATGTAAGTTCAACATCGTATTAGTTTTCAGTGTGTACGTCCCTTTACCTAGAAGCTTTCCATTCACCTTCCAAATGACCATCTACGAACAATACTAAATAATTTTAAGCGTTTTTTATTCATTTACTAACCATCGGATTTACGCTTAGTTTTATTACAAGTGTCTACGATATTTTAAAAACTATGCGTTTTATAATTTATAAAGCCTACTTAACTCGAAGTTACTTAAGTACATTTTGTTCGATTTTTTACTCTCGATTTTTATTTATATTTAAAAATAAGATGGGATAAAGTTATATTTCTAACGACAACCTTATTATGTACGAAATCTTAAGGGGACTACGGATTTAATGAATGAATTAATAATGGGGGTTGAAGTTATTGCACTCGTACTAGGGTAAATTTAATGGAAAACAATATAAATCTCACAATCTCGTATCGATCGCTTTACGTGCATGATATTGAAATATATTAGTTAATTACAAACAATTAACGGATAAAAGTCGTCGAGATTGAACCGAATAGAGAAAATATGTTTAGGTATTAGAATTCTTATGGCTATTTTTGCTAATATATATCATGAGTAGTAATATATTGAACGTTATTTTAGGTATTTAAGTAAGTGGATAGTATCCATATGTAGCTTTTAATACGTATTTTTTATCACTATCACGAATTTAACGCTGAATCTATCAATGTTGACACAACAAGTTGCAAATGGATTAAGTAAACTCGTTTTGGTCGCAATGATTTTTATTTCAATATTGTGATCCGTGAGTTTTACTATATTTATTTACGAAACGTGAAAGGACAGCTATGAATTTTTGTGTTTTTATATCTACCGACGACTTAGACCTTTCCTAATGATATCACGACATCAAATTTTCATGTTACCTTTACACAACTATGGTTAAACAAATTTTCCGAATAACACAGTGGACAGATATTGGGGGTGATTTAAATTAAGCGACGACTCCAATTCGAATACAGTTATCTATTAATTTATCTCTTTAATTCTACCCTGACATTAATTTACGTATAATGGTGACTATCAAGACTAAGTTTTTAAAATTCTAATTTTATTTGCTCAATTATTTAATACGTATAGAGATGAAATAACAAAAATTTTAAAAACTGGTTTTTGGACGCGGAACAAATATTGCAATGTAGGTACGCGTTAATAAATTATTTTAATTATGTATTTTGGCACAACGTGGAATTGAAAGCGAATACGGTATGTGCTATTTGAAACCAGCCATGTTTAAAAACCTCAAATTTTGCGAAAGAGATACCAGACATTTTTAAGTTTCAACTGAGCTCAATTTTGTTACGTCGTTTGCAGGCATTTTATGTATGAAATTACTGTGCTGGAAAATTCTAATGTGCATATGGCTACATAAAATTGCAGGAAACATAATTTCGCCACCGTTGTGAACCTGACAAACGGCGTCTTTTTAACTTTCGTTGAAAAAAAAGGAACTAAATGACGTCGACATTCCGCCATGATATAGTGCGACCACTGTTACTCTACCATACACTGGTTAATGTATTAGGTACCTAGTCTTAGCAATACTTCATACAAAGTCGAACCTATTACCTATGTATAATACACTTAAACTACTCAACTTTTAATATTACGTGTAAAATTTATATTTAGTCACATTATTGTAATTTATTATATGTATCATTGTTACGTATATAATTTTGAACATCAGATGACTCGGGATTTATGGACAACACGCCTTATGCTGTACCGATCCATAATCTTGTTCGTTTTGTTCGTTTGCTATTTCATGGACATGGTATTTTCAACTAGAATTATCAAAAAATACCGTCTACATTTAAATATTCATAATTATTGAAGATGAAAAATATAAAACATAACGTTCTCTATGACGACTATTTGCAATTGTACTTCATACGTATTTTGTTATAAATATACACTTTAAGTTCTTATGGAATTAGCTATGCAGGTATTTTAAATAATATTCGTCGATAATATTATTTTATCGAAATCAATTGATCAAACGAAACAACTGTTTATGGACTTAAATTAGTCAAGTGAATCACAATCTGGTCAAAAAGAAAGATAAGGAAGTAACGCTTTTCAAATCAACTGATAAAATACAACAAATTTTACAATCTCAAAAAAAATGTGACCATCAAAACATAACCAGTCCGCCAACAGCGGACAAATAATAAAATATACATCAAAATGTACATAATATAATATCTATTAATAAAAAATATAACATAATGGATTAAGAGTAAGTGGTAGCAATAAATACTATGAGATTCACAGATTTAAAATCTTAACTAACAATACCGAAGTTCACTCGGGCTCCTATTTAAACCTTAGAGCGATTCTAACACGTTTTTGTATATTTTAGTAAAATATTATTGCAATACAAGGTGTGGTTATGGCAACAAAATAAATGCTTAAAGCACATCACCAGCCTGTCCACCCAGCGAACGACACCGAGGCAAGTCCTTCGCACTAAAGGAACATTATTACATAAACCGAGAAGCCACTCCTCCACAACGAGGGCGACTTCGACGCGAAAACATAAAACTAGTGGATACGAATCGACTAACGCCCGCAGGTCCGTTTGGACGTAACACTTCCTCTCACACTATATGATACAGAATCAGTCAAGATTTCCTATACAGCGTCGCGGACACCTTACGTAGGGACCTTGTTCACTTTGAGAAGGTCGTTGGAGCCCTTGTCGATGGGCATCTTCATCGGGTCATGGTGATGAGTCACATGGTGCCCGTGGTGCTGGTTCTCCAGCTTGGCTTGCTTTTCCTGTTGCTGCTGCTTCATTCTCTCCTGCTCCTCTCTATCCCTGCGAGCTTGCTCATTAATCTCCTTCACGGCTCGTAGCTCCTTCTTTAACTTCATGCGTCGATTCTGGAACCAGATTTTGATCTGCCTCTCTGTGAGGCAGAGTGCGTGCGCGATCTCTATCCTGCGTCGGCGTGTCAGATAGTGGTTGAAGTGGAATTCCTTTTCTAGTTCTAGAGTTTGGAACCTTGTGTAGGTCTGTCGGCCCCGCCTTCGTGGACATCCATTTGGTCCTGAAAGTAAACAGAAGAATATTATTAGATATTCGGTTTTATTATATAAAAACAACGTTAATCTGTAATCAATTATAAAACGAAGAGAACGGTTCAATAAAATCGATTTATAGCATCATATATCACGTTCCAACAGCTTCGATTCGCAAAAGGCTTCAAGAGAAACCATTAAATTTCACTTTTATACCGTTTTATATTTTAATAGCTCATTAATATTTTATTGCACACTAAAGTTAATTTTAGAGTTATCCGCTACTGAGACCAACCTCAGTGTAAATTAATCACAGCGTGTCAGAGGCGCGCAGCCTTATGAGTGTCGTAGGATACAGTTTCTGGCTTCTACTGCCGTCCCGTAAGATTGTGCTTACAATAAAAATAAGTAAAAACAATAGGTATCGCCAAAGCAAAAAAAGTAACGGGTAAAGGTAAAGGGTTAGAAGCAAACGGTCCGCGAACAATAGTGTCCTTTCTAAAAAGAAATCGCTACAAAAAAGTCAGGGAAGCGTAAAGAAGGGTTGCGCAACTTTCTAATGCTTTGTAAGGTGTCCCTTTATTTTGTTCCTGTAGAGGACGTTTTCTTAGAAATCGTGAAAGTTTTACCCCTTAGCATCGTAAAAGTCTCGTACGTAACAGTTTTGAGATTTTAACGGTTCATTTAACTTTGATTATAATACCTAAGAATTCACGAACAGCAAATTCTCATATCCAACATACGCATCGTAAAATCGAGTATACATAGACAGGTAAATACCGAGTTCCACAAAACGATCGGGCCCCAAGACTGGTTTTGAGTCAGCCAATAAATAACGTAAGATAAATAGCCTTCCCACCGTGTATAAAATTGATAGCGGACCAACAGTGTCTCGGAATTCTCGGCCGTGTAGGCCGGCCTTAGTTACCTGATCGCTTTAAAAGAAGATAGATACGATACCGCTAATGGGTTATTTTAATTGGTGTACAAACACTTTAAATTGTTGCACGTTGAATTAAATAACGCGATCTAAAATATAACTTAATCGTAATTATTTTATAATTATCGCGAGTAACTATACCCAAAAGTTGTGTGAATCTCGCATACCTTTTGTTTTATTTTAATTATGACTTAGAAAATACCGTTTCTTTTCCCACTCATATTCTCTCCATACTTTACATTGACCATAACCTATAAAGAGTTATCTATGTAGCCTCTGGATTAAGAATATAGCACCACTCCATCTACTCCCGTGGACGTCGTAAAAGGCGGCAGCGTCCCTTTTGAGAAACTGCAGCAAGTCTGCGGTCACCAACCCGCCTGGCAGGCGTGGTGAGCACTGGAAAATTCCCCCCACAATGATGAATCTGATGAATGAATGATGATGACAATTGTGGAAATGTATCCATTGTTCTTTTGCTGATACGATGATGATGATTAATATCCTCTAGTCCAAAAATCTTCGGATTTGGGATTACCTAAGGAGTTAATCCTAACACAAAACGAATCTCGAATCAAAATCTTTAGGTTTAGGATTCGATTGATGATTAATTTCGGCCGTAAGAGTGCATAGTAACGATTAAGATTGTTGGTATTTTCTTATTTCAGTGGCGATAATATCAGTAAATATATTTTTAATGAAATACAAACGAATCGTTTAATTAAAATGTAAATTTCAAATTGATTCGTAGCAAACTTGAATGATAGTTATTGCCTTTTAAATATTTAATACCTTACGAGAGCATACATTAACCCAATATTTTATGTAAAAATGTGAAATTATGTTGATAAAAAAAACCTTTTTCTCTTTGCTCATTACAAAGTAAAAAATATACAGTGACTATATAAATCTTGTGACTCGCCCGAAAGTGTGGTACCGCGTTTACATATGCTATAAATTACCAAAACTGCATTTTTACTGCCGCAATAACATTTACGGTGCGTACTTATTTCAACAAAAACTTAAAACTGTTTAAAATGTCATAAACAGACAATGGAATAATTATAGAAGTGTGGTTAGACAAGTAAGGATAGATAACGTTCGTATTATAGAGCGAGATGGCGATAGAAATTCTAATTTTAAAAAGCAAAGATGGAACCCAAAACACAATACACGCATCCCAATAACGCGAATACAATGAAAGGTCGTAAGTGATGTCCGATGATGCGTCAAAAGATCCTTGTGCCATATATGATAGAGTCTAAAATCAGATATCAGGAGAGAGAGTGTGATCACTTTTTGTTAGGGACGGTAATACGTTAGGCAGGTTCACCCTTCGTACGGTCGCCATGACAACGGACGTTAAGGCACCTCCCGTCAGCTGGCTACCATTATTCTCTACAGTATTGTTGTTGCGAAGAGGTTTGACTATCCTCGTATTGTACCTGTAAGAGCTCATCTTTTTTAATGGGAACCACTGAACGTTCCCATTGATATAAGATAACAATTGCATCGAATACTGCTGGTACATTAACCTCATTTGCATTGTTTTTTTGGTAATTGACGCCTGACATTATTTTGGAATAAAAGGATGTTTTTAGTGTTTTGTTAGTAACTCTTGATAATAAATTGATGGTACCTAATCTCGAGATTAGGAAAGAGGATCGTGATTTAAAAAGACACAGGACGGTATGGACACGATATGTCTCTGAGAGCGAGATATAGCATTAATTAGAGCCGTACATTGTGGGCCGACACCGGCGCGGACAATAAACATACTGCGACATGACCCGGCTCTTACCCTGCCTTTTTTCTTTGAAATAAATCTCACGGAATGCTGCTTATTTATTATTTTATTTAACTTGCCCGCCTTTGTACAAACCCGTTCCATGTATTTGATTAATGCTCACCCGTCGGATCGGGATATTAAAGGTCTGATTGTGAATTATAACAGAATTTTTGTCCAGTAGGTAAGAGGATTATTTATGGAACGAGTAAGCCTTGGTCAGTGCCGCAGATTTGTGGAAGTCGTGCAGTTAACTGAGCCAGAGAAAATATATTCTGTGAGACTTGATATATTAGTCAGGCGCTTGATGTTTTAATGTGAGGCGAAATAATATTTATAGCGCGTTTGAGTGATGTAAGTATGTGTAAATAATTTGGAGATAAAATTGGTTCATATAATTAAATGCTGGCAATAAACCCAACTGTAAAAGGAATCGATAGCATTATTAAGTACAACTTATATCAATTAAATGGATATTAAAAGCTTTAAGGGCTGTAGCGGCGTGTCGGCGACACCGCACTTTATTGGCTCGTAATTCGCGAATCATCGTAAACTCTCGTGTGCGTTCGGGACGCCATCTTAAAATAGTTCGTGTTCGAAATTCAAATGTAGACTCTCTCCTATTGTTACCGGATCGATGTTTGACGTTTTGTAGTGTTGTGATGTGCTGTTTCCTGCGCTTTTAAGCTCTGAAGTGCTAGATTTGGAATACTGCTTTGAATACAATGAGAAATCATCCTTTGATCTGAGTAAATATTATAGTTTTGAGGAAGTCTTAAGTTCACAATAATGTTTCATACTTATCAATATTATGTACCTAATGTCTATATTATCAAATGTCACTGACTTTTGTCACTTTAGAAACTACAAAAAGTTTAATTACATGAAAAATAATTGGATAATACCATGTTTATCTAAAGTTTTACGACCAAATTAAAATATCGTTTCCGTATCGCATGCGTCTTGATGTGGGATAACATAAAACTATTTTACATAACAACGCGTGACAATCGATTTTCGTGGATCTATTGTTATAATCGGTACCGTATCTAAGTAACGATATTATTGGCGCTTTTCTTACAACTAGTGTACAACAATGATCATTGGTCCTATACCGAAATTATTACAAGGCACGCACTTTCATAGTTAAAAGACAAAATGTCTTTGACGCATATTAAATAGTTTTGTTTCGGTATAATTAATATGGAGGTCCATTGTAAGAGGTCATGGAGCTCCGTTGGCTTACAGGCAATTAATTTTACGTTTAAGCGTTTTGATTAGAATGGTGCATTAAGTCTGTGTTAACAGTTGCCTATTGACACTACCTTTAGTCAATTAAGTACTGTTATACACAGATTTCGATTTAAATGTTTAATGTTTACGTTCGATGCACATTGGTTAAATTAATGCAACCAGTACTCACCACGCTTGGCAGGCGGGTTGGTGAGCGCAGTACCTATAGCTACTGTTCCACAGAAGGGACGTTGCTGCCCATCAGGTTTAGAGTCCCTTAGTTGACTTTTACGACGTCCACGGGAAGAGATGGAGTGGTGCTATAATCTTAGTCCGGCCACCACACGGAAAAGCACCGTTTACTTGATAGTAAACGGTGCTTTTGCCTAATACTCGCGTATTTACTGATGTAAATACGCGATTATTAGGCCCGTATTACGAGAGTCAAAACTTAAGCAAAACCCTAGTCTAAATTGCATTAATCAAATATATACCCTACGTAATAGGTCCAGGATTTATATTTTTATAAATAAAATCTCGACTCAAGTCCTACTTGAGTTTTGATTCTTGATCTGTAATACGGGCCTTAGGTGGTCGAACAAGTACATAATCTCACACTTGGTCGTGTCGGAAAGAACTATTTTCTCTCATTGTGAGCGACTGTTAAATCATCACAGTGTTGTTCTCTGCCCCGCTCGTAGGACATTGCCTTTACCATAGGGCTGACCACCTCTATATGGCAACCGAAACCGTCGCTAAATTCCGTGACTAGAATTTTAATATATCCTACTCAAATAGATATTATCGTTAATTCTTGAGTTGAAACGTACAAAAACTATCTGATAGGTACAAATGTTATGTGCGTGGCATGTGTCACAGAATTGTGGACTGGTTATCATGGTCACTATCTGGGTACCTATCGAGTATCGATGGAGCGAGATGAGAGACGTTGCCCTTTGCCCCGGCACCCACCTGGGATGGCTTTCGAATGAAAATATCCCTGATAAATGTTGAACATTATATCACGATAATTTTATGTTAGGTAAGTAGAAACATTCAATGTGTGACGAGATATTTTTACTTAGATAGTTTTTGGCCATTCACAGTACTCGTAGTATGCCATTGTAGTAGAAGAAAACAACAAGAGGGGAACTTTCAAACATATTTTCCCTATCTCCAACTCCAACAAACTTTGTCTTTATTAAGCATCGTAGGTCCACGGTGTATAAAACACGGCATAAACTCCGAATAAGCTACACTAACACAGAAGTTACAACATTTTCGGAAAATATTAAACTAGACATATTTCAATTCTACTGTCGTGTTGCTGCCAAAATTATATTTTAAATGAAACTTTAATGTATGACGTCAATTATATTACTAACTAATTATTAGAGATTAAAGCATGTTTTAAACTTATATATCTAATTATTCAGGGCTTTCAGTAAATAGTCGAACGATGGGTGAATAAGTGCTCTTAATATTTTTGAAAAATACTCAATTTGGCCCGGTAAACTGTTTCACGCGGAAACGATAAAAATCGTACGGAAGGTAAACATAATTCCATATTTTATAATATTGTAAAAAGAATATTAATTTTGCTAAGCGACATCCCTATAGCTGTTGCGCACACGCACAGTGGTGTATTCAAGCGAAACGATCTTTGATCCAGGGGCGGCGCGCCTCACTGACGTCATCATTTATTCATCCCGAATATCTGACTGTTAACTAAGTACTAAAAAACATGCATTATGTTGGTGTGTTATGTATGTAGGGGAGATCTGATCATTTGATAGTAACACAATGCGTATATAAAATGGTTTACTAATCTCTTTCTCGTTTTTGGGTAGTCAGTAAATGTCCACTTAGGTTAATCAGGTCCTCGCTTACACAGCAGCACTAAATGGGGAAAGGCTTGAAGCCGCAATGACGCTTGACAATTTTCTATGTCCTAACCGAACTTAACCGAAAGTTATATATAGGTACATCTTAAAGATCTAAAGATACCGCTTGAGAGTTGATTACAAAAGTGATTAGTTAGTACGCAAATAGAAGTCAATTGTTCATTTAATTAGGCACTTAACTATCATGGCATAACCGATTGAATGATAACAATACATTTTCATAATTGCTATCGATTTATGCGACGCATCAGTGAGCAGGAAAAATTATGACAAATAATTAATATTCCATTGTTGAATAGTCTCTTCCGGTATCTAAGCTCACGTAGCCAAGGGGAGGTAACCACAGCATTCTGCGTTTCATGTTTAAATTCAAACTTGGAACGTAGAACGCTCGCCCGCTACTTGGCTCCAGTTCCATTCGATTTACGAGCTAGAACATTGGCTCAAAAATGCGCGAGTGCCGAAGCCGAACCGTAGTCGTATTAATATGACTAACGAACCATTTTTTTATTACAAACACCTAGGCTCCTGTAGGGGTATGAGTTTATTTTCACAATCGAAACGTAATGGTAAACTACACGTTTATCGTGTTCGTCGCTCCGATTGGTTGAAGACTTTGGAGTGGGCTAATCGCAGCGCCGAATGCAATAAACGTACTATTACGTTTCGATTGTGAAAAAAAACTCGTACTTGGAGTACCCTAAGATCTTTGAGCCAGAACTTCGGCTCAGAATGTGCGAGTGCACAAGCCAAATCGAAGTTGTATAATTTGCGCCAGCAAACCATTTTTTATTACAAAAAAAATCGTTTCCAAAATTCTTTAATTGATTAAATTCAAATGAGAAGCATATTAAGTAATTAAAATATTAACAAGGCAGTTAAATGTCGTCACCTTTGACGTAAAACCAGTGAATGGAACAAGATCCACGTTCTGAACTTATCTGCATGTAACAATAACTACTGACAACATATTGTAAACATTACGATTGTTGACGGACCACAGTCTTGTGGCTCTGCTGTGGTCTCAAAAGTGGCCAGTTCGAGGCTGTAAGGACATTTTTATTTGCCTTATACTTTATTTCTATTGGAAGTTCCGTTGACGGTGCATGCAGCTTAAAATACAGGTTAGTTTTTAGCTACTACATTGATGTTCACCTGTGAAATATAAATGCTAGCTATTGTTATTTGATTTCATAATATACGAATGCTGTGTTCATCAAATGGAAATAAAAGGCACCCATTCTCGTCATCTTATTCTTCTTTTGTTTGATTAGTGGCCAACCTTGTCTCAGACTTGTTCAAGCCATCCAAAGGCCTTCGACTTGGGACTAACGAATTTACGTGCCTCCGAAACACGGAAACACTCAGTTCAAACACAACAATACTGTCAGCCATCCATAGGCTGATCGTGTCAAGCGTTGCTTTACCTCACCGATCGTTTACCAATCAGTAAGTGAAACTGCCTGTGAGCACCACAAATGTGAAATCCGCTAAATCAGTATAGGTACCTTTCATGGAAGTATTCTTAGTCCGATAGCGCAAGATCGGTTATTTTAAACAATTGATGGTTTAAAACCTGAAAGAAGGAAGTAATAGAACTACATGGGCATTAAAATTCCCGCTTGGAAATTTTCAACGACATCCTTCACTTGGGGAAGACGTACTCTTACCGGCTAAAACCTCTCCGGTGTTAAAAATACCTTAAGCTCGGCCCGTGGGGTTCACTTGCACATTAACTGCACCCCTAGCAAATCTTGGCTCGTTAGTCATATTGGCAGACCCCATTCCACCGTGCGGCCTGGCCAGCCACATAATTATCTAGAAAGGCGTACTCGGAAAACGAGGTGCCACCGTCTCGGCCCTGTCTGTGAGCGGGCGATTGACTGCCCCAAATCCGCCACCCGCAAGCCATAACTCATGGAAGACGGAGAGCTAAGACGCCCGCTGCGTATTCTGCAGAAGGGAGAGACGTGGTCACCTCCCTTTCCAGTTCAAACGCTTCCTATCCGTACCTCACCACTTCACAAAAGGAGGCGATGGCTTTCCACGGACTTTCGCCTTGCACTATGGACAGAACCACGGCCTGGAGCGAGAGATCACAACGCTGTGTCGCCCAAGCTAGGCTATACTCCAGCGTATGCTGCGCTGTGTCCTGCTGGCAGTCTCCGCAATAGTGACAAGCAACCGGGCGTCTGCTCCCAGATCTGCTGCTGCCGCCTGCTGCTCTACTTCTCGAAACACACATGTCCCGAGAGTATTGTAACATTGCGGGACGCCGGGGCAAAATTTTTTCGCATGTAGGTAATATAAAATGAATATATAAACCGTACGTAGGCGCTACGTTGATAATAAATTATTATTTTTCAACCAATTAGGTACCTACCTGTCAAACGGGTAGGCATGTATTTGCATAATTATAAAGGTTGAAATAACTTAGATAATGTATCTATTTGCAACAATGTAATGTTACCGCGATCAGCTAAAATGGGACGCGGTATTTTACTTTCCCTTGGCTTGCTTTTATGTGGTCTTTGATCTTGTGAAATATGGGTGTTTCTGGCAGATATTGTAAAAGCTAGGTACTACAGAAATATCCTGTTTTGCAAGAGTAAGACGTATGGAGATTATTGTAGAATAAATCTATTGTTTTACTTAGGAGGTATTTGAAAAACTTCTTTAGTAAGAGGCTGACACTCGACTAACTTAACTGATTTGATATACAACAATAGAACGACAGGTATAGTTGAGCGTGTTGGCACTGGTAGATATTGAAGTCTTTATAATTTAGTCACATTGTGTGACGGAGCGCTTATATAGCGCTTCAGAAGCTGCAGATTTATTCATTGTTCAAAATAAAATAGGAATAACGTCATACCTGTACCTTCTGTTGCACCTATTATTTCTGACTTCACTTTGACGTTGACGTAGGTAACTCATAATATGACTAGCACTGCGCAAATACGAAACATGCATGTGGGTGTTGTGGACCAAGTGATTAATTAGGACATCTATACAAATAAATAAAATAGAAGTGTCTGTTTGTAATGACAAAATAACAGCTTTTTACTAAATGCATATCCAAGTATATACGATACATATAACAAAAAAACAATTATTAAATTTTTGTCTGTCTGTCTGTCGGTCTGTCTGTCGGTCTGTCTGTCTGTCTGTCTGTCTATCTGTTAGTTCCGGGTAATCTCCGAAACGGCTGGACCGATTTTGACGGGACTTTCACTGGCAGATATCTGATGTTATAAGGAATAACTTAGGCTACTTTTATTTTAGAAAAATAATTAGGTTTCCGCGCAAAAAAAGCCCTTGAAATCCAATATATATATTCTATGTCAAGTGTCTATGTCGAAGTACTCCAAATTTGTTTTAAATTAAACGCGGGTGAAACCGCGGGTCCCAGCTAGTTATTTATAAAGGCCAGGCAGTATGAATACTGACAAATCGAATTGGGCAATATAAATAAATAATAAAGTATTTTGGTGATCCCAATATTGACCAAGATGTTCGCGGGTCAGTGGTGCCCCTTGGGCTTCTCCAGCCGCACCTTAACCTTTTTTATTTAATTTTTTATTGATCCGGTGGAAATCCATCTTGAACTTCCTCCGTCCCGGGGAAGGGTGCAGGGGCATGCCGGACAAGGTAGGTGGACTGCTACCGGCTTAAACCACCGGAGTGGTCATCTACGACACCGAAAGGACACTCCAGGAACCCCAATAATTTCCATCTATAGTCACCCCCTCTAGTGGAGATTTTGTTCCAAATTCTTCACAAACCACAAATGTCTAGAGCATTATAAATATTATTCTAATAATTCACTTGGTCCGTGACATACGAGTATGTTATATGACAAACCAACCTTATTTGGGGCAGTTACTGTGTGTGATAAAGTTTTCAGGAGGAAACAAATGTATGTGATTACACAGATTAAATGAAGGTGGGTGAGTCCATTAGCTGCAGAACTGCCGTGAGATGGGGAAGATATTGTCAAACAGAGGATGCCTATAGTCAACACTGGGTGAACAAGGGCCGATAAAAAAGAAGAAGCTCTGTCGACTCCACTTGCGTAAAGGTCTCTTACTTTTCTGGAGTAACATGTATGAACGTTTTGTTACTGGTGCTAACCTATGTCCGTACTAAATTTCATTTTTGATGATGAGGAAACAAATTAACGTTCAGACAAACTCACTTCCACATTAATAATATTAGTAAGTATTTTATTAAATTAAAAGGCATTTACTTTGCTTGCTAAGGAGCTTGCTACATCAATATTAATGAAGGAGATGGTCATGGAACAGTTGGAAATACGCATTCACTATAATATCTATATATGTATATGTCCAGTATAAGTTGACCTCTATTGTACCAAAAGCCTGTATACAGGGAGAGATCAGCTTATACTGGGTGTGTATAGCTTGATATGTAGCCGTGCGTACATAGGTATAAAAAAGGACGCAGAATTAATAATTGAAAAATAAACTTACTTATCATAACTATGAAATTACCAAGCTATATAGCTGGTAACAGTCTATGTAGGGACTTTTGTACCAGCAGTGTTCTGGTGATTCGCAGCTGATGTAATCTTTTTTTTGTACCGATGCGTGATAGCGTATACAAGAATTAAATGTTGTACCAGTTTATATCATGTAATGATAAAGCGCATACTCAGAAGCCGCATGAATTAGTAATTAATGTTTCATTATGCTTATCTAACAATCTTTGTGTAGATAAAACATACATATTGAAATAAGAATTTTATGAGGTGTACAGTCATCATTTAGAAATTATAAAAATAAACTCTTGTACGTTTTATAAAGTTGTGAGTATGCCTTTTGCATGCGACTATACGTATATGAACAACATAATACAATATATGTATATTATACTTAGGTTTAATTTGAAACTTTTAATTGATTCAGCTATGGGTTACTTGGCCACCGAGTGGTTTGTGGCAACGAATGCGGTAAAGGTGTCTATGTGGCGATAACATATCTAATTGTCAATTTTGGTGACAATGGCATTATTAACCGACTCTACATTGTAGTGGTGTAGTAGAAAACTTTTGTTCAGTAGTTCAATATAATGATGATCTCTGCGATTCCTGGTTCGACACTAATATGATGAGCTAACAAACTCAGAAACTTGGTGGGATACTTCATTCATAGTAGCTATGGGTAGCTAACCTGTAACACCTACTTTGTAATTTATCTTCATTGATTTCTATTGGTAAAAAGGGGCACATATTTCTAGGTAGACGTAACTTTTTGATAGCATTTATTTTCATTCCACAGTAAATGATGATTTAAAAAATATTTACAACACATGGGACCGATCGTAATCCCGATTCGCACATGACCGGTTCCTTATGTATTGACTCGTCCCTTGAGCGCCATCACAAAATATAAGCAAGGGTTGGGAACGACATGAACGTAATTTTATACATAGCTTACTATGGAACTTTTTGGTATGAAACCTAAGGTAAAAACGACTTTGTTACATTTACACAGAGTTCGAAATAGCTCATGAGGTCTGAAAGGAAAAGAGCATTGTTTTCTATTTTCTTATAGGTAGATCGAATTTTAAGATTATGGCAATGCTTTTGATTGAAAAATGTTTTTGAATGCAGTATCAAACATTTTAAATAACTTCAAGTTAAAACGAATCCCAGTAATAAAACGCACATAAACAACAAAAACTCTACCTCCTTTACCAAAAATTAACTGCCTGATTGAGATTAGCACGCGCAAATATATTTTAACTACTTTGACCACGAAAAGAACTCTACATAATCCTTTTTCGTCTCAAACAACAGACCGTACTCGGTCAGTGCATTCACACTATTATATTGTACGAGTATGCATGAGTTAGGTGCAGCTGCGTCTTGCAAACGCACAAACGAACTAACAACCGCAGACAACCTGATTTAAGGCAGGCGGGTCGATGCACTTGCTCTCTTCACTTAAGATCTCTACACGATCATGCCTGTTTGTCAAATGTGCTTGAAGTAATGTGCCTGTTAGTGATTTGTAGATGCTGCGCAGTTAACTAATGAAGGGAATGGAAATAGTGAGCAATTCATCAATATTGGTCATCGAATAGGTACTCAATCACTACATTGTTTTGAACGGGATTTGTAGATAAAATTATTGCATAAAACACAAATTGCGTGGACTGAAAATTTAGAGGCTGAAATATGAAATCTTTCGAACTCGCTTTCGAAAATAAAAAGGCATAGAAAATATTGTCTAATTCCTGAAATTGTTGTCTTATTCAATATTTTTTTTATTTAAAGTAGGTCAAAAAGCCCTCTACAAAATTCAGGAAAAAGGCGAAAATTGTATACTCAAAGCTTTTCCGCCCGTTTTTCCTACCTTACGCAGATGGAAGGCAATCGATCGTAGCAGATACCCTATATATTATTCCTAGTTCTCTACGTGTACCTACAGTATTCAAGAGAGATCTATTGGTAGTTCTTACGTAATTGAATAAGAAGCACCCGACTCGCTTTTCTACATCTGTCTTACATAAATCATGATTCATGATGATATTAGGTGTATTTTCAATAAGTTTTATTAAAGAGATTACATTGAGATATTCGTTATATTTTTATATATTATTCGGGAGCACTTTTTATTGATATGTATTGATACATGCTATCACCATAGAACGTCCACTGCTGAACAAAGTCCTCCCCCACAGATTTCCACAATTGTGTCAACATTTTGGGGGTATTTGCCAATACTCACCACGCTTGGCAGGTGGGTTGGTGAGCGCATAATGGCTACTGTTCCACAGAATATATATAATATCAGCATTAAATATTATTCTTCGGAACTTTACGGATGCCATTTCTAGAGCAGGGATGGAGAAATAAAGAGAATTACTACTACATTAAAAAAAATACAAGCAAATTAAACAAACATGAAACCTCATCATGTAGTTACACTAATTAAATTAATTGCATTTACTTCCCTTGTCTATGTAATACAACAAATATTTCTATTTCCTCGCAGCTTCCCATCTCAAGCTAGTCTAACGGCTCAATACTAAAATTCCAGTAAGTTCGATTATAAAGTGTAGTTACGAACTTTGCTATAGTCTCGTGGATAAAGGAGTAATTAAATACCAATAAAACATCACGTACGTAAATAACAATAAAAACTCCAATAACTATCATCAATGACTCAATTATACATAATAATGAACAGTGAATACAGTATAAAGGGAGTTTTGCAGATTGCTAGTACATAATAGTTATAAAACGCTATTTATTATGCCGTACATTGTGGACGTTATGACAACAATTATTGAAATGGATGACTTTATTCGAGATAAATAGGTCAAGCGGTATCGCAAATGACGTATAATGTTCGATTTAATTAGTCTGAATGTTTCCATTATTGAATATACATATACACGATTGTAGCTACAGTAATATCTAAGCCGTACTGCTCGGTATTAAAGGAAATGTTGGATGTATCAGATGTTTGTATTCCTTACGTGTTCTAGGGACAACGTGGGATGAAGGTCTAATAGCATCTATTATAATAATATATTCTAAGTTACTCGGTATTATAACTAATATAACATGTCGTGTGGTCATCAATAAAGGTTATTTTTCCGTAGACTACTATATATTTATTCTGAACTAAGTATAGAATCCTAAGGCAGAATGAAAAACCATAGCATATTTACGAGGTTGTAGAAATCACGCAGTTTGTGACTCTTAAGACACTAAAATAAGGTTCTAATTGAATTGATTCACGCGCATTAATGAATTTAACTGAAGCAACAATCTACTCATAGCATAGTAATGTAGCATTCAAATTAATATTTATACATGTTAGAAATATTACAAACTTAAGAATATGGCTCTATGAAAGATTTCGAGTTGAGTAGGTCATTCGAGAGACTCTACATAATTCCCGCTTTACATTGAACGAGGCTCAAGGCTTGTTAACGAGAGGTTAACTCCTGTTTGCAGAATTAAACCTGGCACTAGGCCGAAAAATCAATATCATGAAGAAGAAACACAGTATAAATAATAGCAACTTAAAGATTAAATCACTAGTAGTTTAAACACGCGATATCGCATTTAGCAACGATTACATAAAGTTTTATCGTCTATACGATATATTTTGATAATAAAACCAGTTTGTTGTAGGCAGCCGCTGCCCGCTGTGCCATCAAATATACACTTCTGAACAGTTATAAGTATCATATCAATTATTGGACGACATTTGGTATAGGGTAGAAGGCATCGTGGATTAGCACATTGGGTTTTCTCACATTCCGCAAAACAGAATATTATTTGATTGACATAATATTTTCATTACAGCAGTGCCTCTGTGAGTTACCAGCGGTATGATACAAAGACGTGGCACGTACTATGAGCCTCATAAGAAATCTGAAAGTTACTCAGCAAACTATGGAGGGAGCTATTCTTGGTATTTCTGTAAGAAATCTAGTCTGAAATAAGGAGGTCCATAGGAGAACTAAAATCGCCGTAAAATCGTATGAAGCGTTAAAAATCAGATGGCCCAAACCTTTTTTTCACCCAGTGGAAATACATAATTTAGATACCTTCCCCTTCTTTCCCCGATGAAGTTCTCCACCACGCGAAGGGCAGAGGGGTATACCGCACTTTGGCCGGCTAAAACCTGAAGCCGCCCATTATTAGTACCACGCCTTTATAACATCTTGGAACTTGAACAAGGTTCCCCTTGCAAAGTGGGCACCACCTCTAGCGGAGGGGAGGCGACAGTAAATAGATACATTCCGGTGAATATTGGGAAGAAGATAGAAGAACGGAAGAAGACTACCGATGGTTGATAACCCGGCGCAATACCTTTTTTTCCGAACAGAGTCGGCACTCTTCCGATCTCACTTTACAGTATCTTTCAGATTTATGATGCTCTAACAAAAGGAGACCACTACACTCCAATGTTCAATCTATGCCAGCGTATCCTATTGCTGACATAGAGAGATTCTGCCCAATCCGATGGACCATGATCCGCTGCTCGGCAGCCCACACAGACCACTCCTCAAGTATGTGCTATAGTAAGATATGCTGGTAACTTTTACACTGTGCCGTGACCTTGCGACCTATCCTGTGCAGGTACGTACCAAAAACACTTAAGTTAGGTGGTAGAGATGGCCTAATTCCAGCTACGTTATTCATACGTATTTATAATTCTTCAGTGTGTAGAATATATTTTAATTTTTGGTCCCCCGTGGAAATTCTTCATGAACTTCTTCCTCCCCGGGAGCATCTCGTAGGGGATGACTGTGAAGTGGTCACACCCTCTAGCGGAGGGAAGGCAGCTGTTAAAAAAAACAGCTGCATAGTTCGCCAACCTTCTTAATGTCATTCAAATGGTTGTAAATAAGTGTGCCTCGAACATATGCTCATAACAAAAAAGAAAAAGGCAACAAAAACAAACAAGTATTTATGTAATATGATAATATTTTTCCTGTAAGTAAGCTAACTGTGGGAATTATACCTTAACACTGACTCGAGGATTAAAGGGCAAACAGTGAGCAGCTGCTTAAGTCTCGATTTATACGTAAAAGTCAACAGAAATGAAAATATACATATTATTATTCTCGAACACAATATTTTGTATCTAAGGGGATTAAATACGCTTTGTATTAATAGAGTCGTAACAACTTTCCCGACATATGTGTGTGTGTGACACTAACGATAAATATAAAATATATTACAGTCATTATTTCAGAGGTTACAGTTACTGTCTGATAGATTTTTTAATATAGAGGATTTCTTAAGTAGGGATGTTACGGAGCTTCGACTCTGAATTTGATGTGTCGGAACCTCCGAGCTCCGGCACAAATCTTATTACCTTCGAATTTGATTACGGTTCCGATAAAACAAAGGTTTAACGGAGTTTAGCGCACCGCTGACAAACTATGAAGAGTCTGATTGCGACTGTGTTTTGTTGTTTATCGTATAAAGCAACAATTAAAGTTGGTAAGAGATGGTTAAATTGAAAGATCTAATGCATGCGTCGGGCACACATGATAATTTACTAATAGTCGACACAGCTGAAAGGATTGGTAAACTGAAGTAGCAATGGGCAGGGCACATTGCTCGTAGAACTGATGGCCGTTGGGGCACAAAGGTTCTCGAATGGAGACCGCGCACCGGAAAACGCAGCGTGGGACGACCTCCAACGAGGTGGACAGACGACCTGGTGAAGGTCGCTGGGAATCATTGGATGAGAGCGGCATGTGACCGCTCGTTGTGGAAATCTAAGGGGGAGGCCTTTGCTCAGCAGTGGACGTCCTTTAGCGATATGATGATGATGATTTTTTAATAAAATCGGTTAACTTGTTCCTACAAATACAGACACTGAAATTCTGTTTTTCGATTAAAAGATTACACCAACTTTTGTACTTTTGAAGTAAATATAGATTTTTTACAAACTTCCATGATTTTATGACCTCCGACTCCGCCTCCAGTAAAACCAGTTATGGTATGTCCCTTAACTCAAAGTGCCTATGAGTAAAGGCCTCCTTACCTCTTCCTCATGATGCCTAAGTCAATTTTGTTTCATCTTCCCAACTTTTACTTTCGATTCGTCTCGTGTGTTTACCGTCTCTTTGGTGGAACCAGTTGGTTATTATTATGCTCCATTTTCTGTATTTACTATTTTCTATAACAATATGTCATCATCATTATATCAGCCAAAAGATATCTAGTGCTGAACTAAGGCCTCCCCAATAGATTTACAAAATTATCCTAATTTTAGGCGGAATTTGGCACGCCCAGGGTTGGCGAGCGCAGAGTGGCTACTGTCCCACAGAAAGAGCGCTCTCTGCCCATCCCTCTGGTTAGGTTACTAAGGGATTCCTTAGTCGCCTTTTACTACATCCACGGAAGGATATGGAGTGTGTTATATACTCGGACACCCAACTAAGTATGGAAACTTGGGTTTTAAAAGGTTCCTAAAATTAATCATTTTCGGCCGAATGAAGTCCACTGCTGGACACAAGCCTCCCCCAAAGATCACGACAACGACCGATATGGGTGTGTTGTGGGATCATTGGGGGGTTTTGCCATAATCGCCACGCTTGGCAGACGGGTTGGCGATCGCAGTTGAGTTGTTAATGAAATCGAAGGACGCTGCTGCCCATCCTCCGGCTTATCCCTTAGTCGACTTTTACGACACCCATGGGAGGAGATGGGGTGGTGGTATTCTGAGCCGGCACCACACGGCAAAGCCGGCACCACACGGCAATAATAAAGTTCCTAATATTAAAACAAAACAAACATAAGAACACCATAATAAAAAAACTGTTCATCCTTGAAATAAAACATAGATGCCGAACATAGAAACTGTTCCATCACTGACCTACTTACTAGAACCAAGTAGCAGTTCAGATACATCATTCCATTGATAAAATCTATAATCTCTGTAATGTAGGTACACTTTACACCGACAGTATACACACGATTCGTATCACACAGCCACAATTTAACAAGCATCCTATTTAAGAGCGAGGGGAGCACATGCGCGTTTTACTTTTAACAGAAAGATATCTCAGGAGTCATAGATCATTGTCGTGGACCGTAAAGTATTCTTGGTAGCCCGGCAAACGAGTTTGTATGTAAAGAAGTTACTCGTAACGTTTGCAGAATGGCCAATGAAGAAAACGCTTCTGGGGAACACACGCACGCACGATTATGTAAATTTTCTGTGTATATTTGGCTTATGGTGACTCACTCAAATTAGTTTCTAGATGTTTGCTCGATAACTATTTGGGGGCTATTTGCCAATACTCACCACGGTTGGCAGGTGGGTTGGTGAGCGCAGTATGGCTACAGAAGGGACGCTGCTGCCATACAACACATGGATTATGATCTTGATCTATCTTTGTGTCGAGATCACGCTTTGATCTATCTTTGTGTTAAGATCACACTTTGATCTATCTTTGTATTACGATCACACTTTGATCTATCTTTGTGTTAAGATCACACTTTGATCTATCTTTGTGTTAAATCACACTTAAAAACAGACAAATCCTCTATCCAAGTTCAAAGATTTTGGATAAGATTAAATATGAATTTGGCTATTACTCATGTCTCTTCTGACCAATCTTTGTAGGAGTAACTGGGAGAATAGTATTTAGCAAAGGACGTTTATTTGCTATAATGTTAAAACAGCAAATATTTTCTCCCTTTTTATCAAATTGACAGTTTAAAGGTATATGTGTATTTATAAATGTCGTGCTTAGCATGTCAGTGGCAATCTAAATAGTGTCAGCCTAGAACCTTCCTACGATTGCTGCATTTTCAGTACCATACAGGCGTTAGGGCATGCAGTACCTCATGTTAAGTGCCCCTTCATTTGCGGTACCACACCACATCTACCACACAAAGTCAGAGTTATCTATGAATTCCCACTTAAACAGATTTTCCATGCTTTAACCCATCTGAGTCCGGAGTCGATTTAGAGATTTCCAGGTACGCTAAGGCAATAGAAACTACAAACTCGAAATTCCAGGTGTGATAGTTTCGTCTTCCATTTTGGCCCTACTACTGGTCAGCGGAATCCTGGTGGTACTATTTCTGCCAGGGGACAACTTTTTTCAGGTTTGAAGGGCTGCCGATTATCGCCACGTTTCATTTAAGGCTTCCACTTGCTCGGGCTGATCGGCGATACACGGACCACGCGCATTTGCCTAAGAAAAAGCAAGCGCCAACCCATGCTACTGGGTGTAGGTCTCATATTGCAAGAGGCCAGCCAGATACGTACCACTCCAGTGCCAGATACTCTCTGCTAAGCAATAGTGTTTAAACTTTAGGGATTATTGTGCTCCAGTTAGAAGGGCACTGTAGCTAGTGAAATTACCGGGCAGAAGACACTAAATAACTTCACGTCTCGATGTGACGAGGGCAGTGTGATGTAATGCAGGACTAGTTCTTCAACTATTACAATTGTAGTGAGCTGGCATGTCGCCTAACACGAGGCAAATATATTGCTTGTCTCGACCTTAAGTAGTATAAAAAGAACAATAAGTATTCCGCACAACGTCAGATGAAGCTCGATTTAGAAGCAAATACTCGCTGCAGGTGTGTCGCTGCTAGTGTACACCTCCAGCTTGATGCATTCGTAAAGTCACCTGTCCAGCGGAGTAACACCAACATATTTGCTGCGATGCTCTGCGAACTCAATTGCGATTGTCAATCCGCCTGCCAAACGTGACGATTATGGCAAAACCCCCCAATCAACACACAACGCACCCAGATCTTTTGTTGTGGCGATCTATGGGGAAGGCTTATGTCCATTAGTAACCTTTATTCGGCTGAAATGACGATGATAATGAAGTTAGGCAGCTAATGCCGGGCTAAGTTTCCAAGAACATTTAACAAGTTAATCTCGACCTCCTGACTGTCATGGTTGCCCGGACTGACTGCGTAAGCACCAGGTTACGAATTCAAAAGATGCCATGTTCTAATGTGACCATTTCTATGTCTTAATATGTATTTTCTCACAAAATGGGCCTCCTAAATGGCTACCATTGCAGGCGACAGGGAGTAACACTGGTGAGCGGCTCGGGGTGAGGTATGGCACCGGTTTCACCATCACCCGTCTCGAAGGCCCAGAGTGAGATTTCCCGTTATTATGCCCTTAGACATTTTCAGGCCCAAGCATATAGCTCTAGCATCTACCTCTAATTGGCCAACTAAGACAAACTACAGTTGAAAGTCCTGTAGGCACTCGTGGGGTTGGGTCTATGATCAGACACCCTCCCTTCGCCTGAGCGGCGAAAGCATGCCTCCAGGGGCGATCTCTCTCTGCCGGCAGTGTCAGCTATGTTGGCAGAGCATGAAAATTGGAGTGCAGTGGTCTCCTTCTGCGAGAGCATCATGCTTCAAAAGGAGACTGTGGAACGGGATCGGGAGAGGGCCGATCCTGCACGGAGAAAAACGAGGCGGTGCCGGGTAACAACCGCCGCGTCGTGGGCTTTGTTGGGGAGTATGCATGCTCATACCAAGCGACCCCCAGGAAGACGGCGGCGTGCACGTAGCCACGTACCGCCGTGTGCGCAGCACATCTTGGGAGGATTCCTTACAATCCTCCCCGCCTGGGGTATGATCTTTATACAGTCGCCTTCCCTCCGCTAGAGGGGATGGGGCCTTGCCTAAAGGTGTAGCACTAATAGGCGGCTCTAGTGTGATCTTACGAGGACCTGAAGCCCCCTTCGGTGCCGAAGATGACTGCTCCAGTGGTTTAAGCCGGAAGGAGTTCGGCTAGCCCCTTCGCCGTTCCGAAGCCCGCCCTTTCTGGATTGCACTGAGGACCAATAAATAAAAAGCAGTTTGGCATGCCCCTTCGCCCTTTCCGTGGCGGAGGAAGTTCATGAGGCACTTCCAATGGGGACCAATTAAAAAAAGACGGTCCAGGGGGATCCAGTCTGGCTGACAAATAATCTCTCTCTCTGATCGACTGTCTGGGGATTTCTGTACATAGTGTCACTCACATACAGTTCGCCACAATCTGCCTTTCGGCATTGCGTTATCCCATCTAACTTATCGATGGGGTTTTATATATATTGTTACTTATATATATTATTCAAAATTGTTCGTTGACTGCGAATGAAGAAATCCAAATAAGTTGGAACGAGTATTTAGATACTTAAACTTTTTGGTAGTAACATTAAATGCAAATTCGTATTTATAAAATAATTGCCTTATCCAGTGCTAGATAAACTATTAACTACAAAAGCCGGAGAGATTCCACAGAGGCTTAACATTTATTAATATGTTTATTAACTACTAGCTGTTGCCCGCGGTTTCCCCCGCGGTTTTATTTTTAATAATATACTCAGATCAAAATATATAAGTATAATTAGTATATAGGTATATATTGGACTGCATTTCATGGGATGGAATTGTTTCGCGGAACACTAATATTGTTTCTAAAATAAAAGAAGCCTAAGTTACTTCTTATGACACCAGCTATCTTTTAGTGAAAGTCCCGTCCAAATCGGTCTAGCCGTTTCGGAGATTAGAACAAAAAGACAGACAGATTTTTTTGTTATAAGTTCCATATGTACTTTCATATGCATTTTGTAAAAAGTTGGTTATTTAGTCATTACAAACAGAACCTTCAATTTTATTTATTTGTACCTATGCATAGATTGCTTCGAGTTACGGTTAAAGGATACAAATAATTTATAAATATTAATTAATCCCCATTTTAAGACTCTTAGTCTTAGCAATAAATTTCGAAAAGGTGATTAATAAAGTATTTGAATATTAAGTAGATATTACTTTGCAGTGTTAAAGTAATAAAGCTTTATATCGGTTTTTCCAAACTAATTGATTTTATAATTAGTAATGTGCACTATTATATCAAACCAAATTTATACGTTAATTCATCATCATAACAGCCAAAGGACATATACTGCTGAGCAAATCTCCATAGATTGCCACAACTGTGTCGTTATTTTAGAAGGAACTTGCCAATACTCACCAGACAGACAGGCAAGCTGGCAGACAGGTTGGTTAGTGCAGAATGGCTGCTGCTCCACAGAAGGGATGCTGCTGCCCATTCCTCTGGCTTAGAGTCCCGTAGACAACACATGGAATCGTTAATTAATTCTCTGACATGAAAACCTAACAAATGTTAACCCTTTCCTCGCCTTTCAGCATTGTTTTACAAACATCTTACATCAAGCGATCTACTAATTGCTCCAATGTCTGGCTCTAGACAAAAAAACAACGAGTGTTGTTGCTGCATGTGTGTGCAAGTTATAATTACATTGCTTCCAAACACCAAATCATGCAGAATGTAATTATACAAAGTCTGCACAGGGCGCGCGACCACCTGACAAAAGTCAAAACTCCAACCTATAGACGGACAATTCCTTTCTTTATTTTGTAAGCTGTAAGGATCATTTTGGACTACGAAAAACAAATAGGGAATTTTCAGCAAGGATTTCCCCTTTTAGGCTACATCTGAAATATACGTTAGCGACACAAATAAAATAGGTGCAGTCTACCGCCCACCGCAATGTAGGGCTTAATTCAGTTTGCTTTTGATGTTTTAATTAAGAACTTTTTGCATTCATTCACGACTGACTCAGAGTACTGTATAGCAGACTCTATGTCTACGTGCAATTCGGCCTTCAAAATACTTGTTTCATTTAAACATAAGTCCCGAATGTTTGAAATATAAGTCCCGGACACAATTGACTTACACTGCTTTAATTTTTTCGTCGTCATTATTTATATTAGGAGCCCACGTGTTAACACTATAACAGGATGTTTGAAACACCGAATTGCTTCGCTAAGTACATACTTCATTTCCTATTAGATATTATTTGTGAGTATTCGTGTTTGTAGATAAGCTCTGCTCGTGAGCACACTCGTGGCTCAGAAAGCGTTATTTTCATAATATATTAATGTGAAGTGGTCGTATATTCCCATCGCAAAGAGGAGAGGGCCGTTTTATTTTTGAAAATGACTCCATCAGTCACAGATAACGTTCCAGGGGCGTCACAAAAAAACTGTAACGCTCTGTATTATGTGACACGTACAATTTTGAAGATACTAAATATTGTTCAGTGGCCGCTGGATATTTCTGTGACATTATTGTCAATTAAATGTGCGATAGCTGGACGTAATAGATTTATGCAATAGAAAATCATCGTAGTTTATAATAATACGATTCAATGAGATTGCACATAATAAAACAGTCGTCACCTCTCCTTGGATCAAATTTTTTCCTCGTTTGTAATAGAATGACATTTTATATAATGACATCTCTCAATGCATTCATAAAACATGTCCAACGTTGATAAAAAAATTGATTAATAATTTTATTACTAATTGATTTAAATCCAGTTCTCGGGTTGCTGAAATTGGATCAATAAATAACATTAATGCGAAGAGCACAAAGAAATGCAAATTTATTAACATAAAAATAACACGAATAGACTTCTATTACATTAGAGCAATAAGGAAAAAGCAACATCCACAAAAAACAAATGTGTTATAACCAATTACAGTTTATACAACAGTGGTTTATTGTAATTAAAATTATTAACGTCACATATATTAAAAATATTAGCACTTTAATGCCATTGTATGTTGTAAAAATCCCAAAGCAGTTATGAATCACAGTGATGCTCGTGTAGGTAGCCTCTTGTACAAAGCGACTTTTTTGTGCAAATCTATATTTTATGTATCACGGCATTATGCTCAGAATACAACAGCATAGTCCAGTCGAAGCGTACATTATTGTATTAGGTATGTCGGTCGCACAATAAAAGAGCTTTTAAAAACATCGTGTGGTATCTCTGCGGCCATACAGGCGCTCGTGTTACGCGTTGTTTTGAAAGCGCATAGACCGATTACGATTACGTTTCCAACGAAGTGTCGACTTCGGGTTACGTTTTATACCGTCATTTGAATCTCTCGCTCGGATGTTTGGTCCGAAACGCTCGTTCATTAGCATTTTATGACTGATACGACCGATAAAAGTGTAATAAGACGCATTCAGCGGGTCATATGATGTGATAGACGTCCCAGCCCGGCACGCTGGCACACACTCGAGGAAGCCAGCAACTACGTTATGCGTCCATAGTCATTCACGACGCCTTCTGATTCACTGAATGGGAATTATTATACATTTGAGATGTTCCAATGCTGGTTTTGTTTGTTATATGCATATGTAAGCTAATATCTGACTCTACTATCGCGTATAAAGTCAACCGACATGACTCATAAGCTGTTGGTACAATATTCGCAATTTATAACTGTAGTGTTTGTTCATATGTTTCCATTTTCAAAGGGTTTTAGTTAGGAAGAAGTGGAATATTAAAAGCGAATTACTGTGGCTAAAAAGTAATTCAGTGAGGTAAATAAACAAGTACTAATTGAACTAAAATCGTTCGCCACTTCACATGCGCATGTTGCATCGTAATTGCTTCATCGTCGCGTTTGAGAAATATACATAAATGAACTTGATGTCCACTGAATATCATCTGGTATTCGCTCATTCATTTCGAAGGTGTTGGATCAGTGCAGAAATAATGAAAACTTCTTTGAAGTTTTCCCAATGTTGTCATGTAATGATTTAATATCAATGCCTATGCCAACATTTTCAATTGTCGACGTTTGGAGCCAATCAACAGATCTGCCTTATAGGTTTCAATTCTCAGTCAGCGCAAATTTGGACAGGTGACAGCTATTCGTGCACCATCTGCCACCGAGCCGATTGTCCACGCTTCGATCAATCCTGAATAGCCTCACACCCCCAGCTAGACATAAAGTCAAACAGACCAGGGGCGCGGAAGATCGTAAAGTTTTTTAGAACGTCTCTCTACAAAACGCGAATCATAAAAGTAATTGGAGCCCATTCATATTAATAGACATTTACGAGGTCTACACCATAAAACAGAGATTGTCATCACGGCTTACGTAATATAAGTGCGAATAAGCGATCATGTAGTATTAATTCGTTTTGTTTGCTGAATAGTTTTTATTGGCATTAAATCATCAGCACCGGATATGTTTTCATGAATATTTAGCAGAGTTCGTTGGAAATTGGCACGATTTCTAAGAGACCTGTCTTCGCATGTCATACAAAAGGGCGTCGATTATGTTGTTAATCGAGTCTATTTTATATCGACGCATCTGTCGTATTTGGAGAGGCGTCGTTGTGCGTATCGAGAATATCATATATTTTACTGTTATGACGTAGTATATATCTATACGGCGTTTCCCCGATCACAGATAAATAGAAAGGACATTAGGCTCGCAGCTGTCGCTCGCCCACCTCCTTGGGGACTCTCCGCAATTTTCCTACCCTTAGTTTAATTCGAATCCCGAAAGGTTTTCCTCCGAATATTTATTATTATATCTTTATTAACGTTCGCTTTTCGTTTCGTCTCGTTTATTGCGAATAAGATTTGTGTTCTGAATGCGTTCAGAGAGTATCAGAGTGATAGCTTTTTCGTGTTGTTTTAAGTTTGAAGGCTAATAAAATATGCACCTGTGTTATAATTATCAGTGCAAACGTGTAGAGATAACAGGGCTTAAAACAAGCAGCTATAAATTATCTTGGTGGATGGATCACTTAAAAGTCCGAATTTTAGATTATGACTTAAAAATGAGTCAGTCAGTTTTGAATATGCCAGAAGTGCCAGTTCTGAGCTGACCGTTGAACGGTGATCGTACATAACCTCGCCAATCGCGCATGAGACGAAACCGAGAGCATCGACCAGGCCCGGTACCAGCCGCATCCACTTCCCGTCCAAACCCGATACGCCCCGGTCCTCATCGTCAATCCTTATTCCGAAGTTACGGATCTAATTTTCCAACGTTCCTTACCTGCATTACTGTATCGAAGAGAGGCTCTTCACATTGGAAACCTACTGCGGATATGGGTATTGGACTATTGGGTAAAAGCCAGCGCGACATCGCCACGTACATCCCTCATCTGAATTGTCAAGGTCCGTAGAGAGTATCCGGACACAGCCGCAAAAACTTATTAAGAAATCCAGTTCAAAAGGATTGTTATAGTCGTTAGGCTTGTTAATACAATGTAAAGTGGTTGCGTTATAAGCACGTTATACAAAAAGTCTTTATGATGAATATATATAGTAATACATTAATTATGAAACACTGATAGCTCTCATCCAACGACTCCCAGCGACCTTCACCAGGTCGTCTGTCCACCTCGTTGGAGGTCGTCCCACGCTGCGTTTTCCGGTGCGCGGTCTCCATTCGAGAACCTTTGTGCCCCAACGGCCATCAGTTCTACGAGCAATGTGCCCTGCCCATTGCCACTTCAGTTTACTAATCCTTTCAGCTATGTCGACAACTTTAGTTCTTCTACGGATCTCCTCATTTCTGATTCGATCTCGTAGAGAAATACCAAGCATAGCTCTCTCCATAGCTCGCTGAGTGACCTTGAGCTTTCTTATGAGGCCCATTGTGAGTAACCACGTCTCTGTTCCATATGTCATCACTGGTAACACACACTGGTTAAAGACTTGCGTCTTGAGGCATTGCGGTATTGTTGACGAAAAGACGTTGCGAAGTTTCCCGAACGCTGCCCAGCCGAGTCGGATTCGACGATTGACTTCTTTCTCGAAGTTGGACCTACCTAACTGGACAGTCTGTCCTAGGTAGACATACTCGTCAACAACTTCGAGAACAGAGCTCCCAACGGATATTGGGAAGGGCACGACATGGGCATTTGACATGACCTTTGTCTTGCCCATGTTCATTTTAAGGCCCACCTGTTGGGAAACTCTGTTGAGATCATCGAGCATTGTGCTGAGCTCTTGCAGCGATTCTGCCATGACTACGATGTCATCGGCAAATCGAAGGTGAGTAATATACTCGCTATTGATGTTAATGCTGAATCCTTTCCACTCTAGTAGCTTGAAGGCATACTCCATTGCAGCGGTGAACAGTTTCGGGGAAATGACGTCCCCGTGTCTCACACCTCTATGCAATGGAATTGCCCCCGTGCTCTGTTCATGTACTCGGACCAACATGGTGGCGTTTCTGTATAAGCACTTCAACACTTCAATGTACCGATAGTCAATCTGGCACCGCTGCAGAGATTGCAACACTGCCCAGGTTTCAATCGATTTGCGACCAAACGCGTCGTCGAGGCCGTCCTGCCGCTCTTCGGAGCCTGGCTCAGAAGGAGCGAGCGCGTCACCTATCGCCTGACGCAGGTGTTCACCGGGCACGGTTGTTTCGGTGCTTACCTGCACAGGATAGGACGCGAGGCCACGGCACAATGCCACCATTGTGATAGCGACCAGGATACCGCACAGCACACGCTCGAGGCGTGCCCTCCGTGGGCCTCCGAGCGTGGCAGAGCACGAAAACTGGAATGCAGTGGTCTCCTTCTGTGAGAGCGTCATGCTCCAGAAGGAGACTGCAGAGTGGGAAATTGGGAAGGCCTTTGGTGTGGGATGCAACCTGTGTCGACACCCTTGCTCCTTCTTATCTTTCCAGTTCGTATCATATACTTATTTAGTCATGAATTGCGATACGTGAGTGCGTATCTAATAGGTAATCTAATTACAGCGTAAACCTGAGTGCCTTCTAATATTTTATTCGAACCCTCTCCCACTTGTTTATATCAGCTATATTTTAAGTCGAAACGCAATATCGTAACATAATTTAAAACGAATTAGTTTACCCCTGCAAAGCTTCCAAATTTGAATACCGCATGGAAGCTCGCGCCCCATCACGTTTGTACGTTACCTTTAAAAAACAAAGGGCGCAATGCTGTTATATTTTATAATTTCAACCCGCCCACCCCCGGCGAGAAGCGTAAATGTTTTTTGGAATAGAGCCCCCTAATGTACCGAATGTCTAGGTAGAGAGCTTTCGTACAAAAATGACTGCTTTTATCTCCAGAGAAATTGTTGTTTCTTCTGATAGTGTTGCGGAATACGACTATATAATAGCTCCATTCTTTGAAAGAGGAGGATCTTTATTTGCTTATATTATCTCGAGCATCTAGTTGATCAGAAATGGGCTCGAATATCGATTTTGTAAGTAAATGTCGAGAGCAACTGCGAACTTCCAAAGTCTAGGTATTTAACGGTAGCCATTTTATACGAATGCAGGAGTGTGAAATGCTTCCAATTACAAAACTAAATCCGAAAACAAATTGCTTGCAAACCACATTATCCCCCAGTGGTTCGCCCCACGGTCAAACTGGCCAAAAATGGCGGCTGCTGCTAATAACTCCCGCACCGACGGACAGGGTGGAGCGAAGGGGTGTTATGGGGTTGCAAACATGCAAATTTAATTTGCTCGTATGCACCCAGGCGGTCGACGCCGACTGAGCTCGTTAGCCCGTCTATTGTACACTTATTAATTCAACTGCATAATTTATAGCGATACAATTTTCAACGACGGAACACTGTCCGTTGGGTGGATAATTGTTTTAATTGAAAGTAAATGCGGGTGGAGATATGTGGAGAAATGTTCTTAATGGTGGATATCTACTATTTGTAATTAAGGATAAGATCTAGTAGTAAAATAACTAAATTATACCCACTTAAATACGCATTTAGGAGGGGAGAAAAGCTTCGCTATTGTACTTCGTACAAATATTAACACATACGTAAGAGATTATATAGTAAATAAAATCATTGCTAAAACATACTTTCTATGATCGCTAAAATCTAGACAAACAAAGAATACTGATCTCGTATCAAACTGAAAACGTATTCGCGATTTTATCTCTAAGGGATAAAGTCGAAAATCTTTCGGCACAGGCTTACGTTTTGACGTTCAGAGAAGTTTAAAGCGTTAACGTGACTTAAATAAACCATATTTTAAATTAAGGACGTTTAATTTAGAATTTGCGAACTAATGAACAATAGATATTTATGAATGAGCAATGTATGCTACGAGTGTCTATTGCATTGCGGTTTCCTTGCTATGAAATTTCAAAGCAATTTCCCCAGCATCTCTGAATTGCTGAAAGGCTCATAGAAGGCCAGCGTGTTATTTTCATAGGTACTTCGTAATTGTCAGTTTAAAGCGTTTTAATTACGGAGTCGCTATTCCAAGGGTGTAATGCGCCCTTAAGCGTCCAACGGCGGAGCCTCCCTTATGTGTTTGTAAACTATGATAGCGCCACGTTCCACGCGTGCTGCCGCTTAAAAGGGCCAGTTTCATGTTTGTAATACTGTGTTAAACAGTTACAGAGTTGACTCAGTTAATTATAATAGACAATAATTTAACTGTTTATGGGTATTTAATTCCTTGTATAAAATAATTCGGTGTAGTGTCCGGATTATCCATGTGGTGTCCGGATTAACAATATAGCACCACGCCATCTCCTCCCGTGGATGTCGTAAAAGACGACTAAGGAACTCTAAACCAGAGTGCGAAGATGGACAGCAGCGTCCCTTCTGTGGAATAGTAGCCATACTGCGCTCACCAACCCGCCTGCCAAGCGTGGTGAGTACTGGCAACTTTCCCCTAAATGATGACACAATAGTGGAAATCTATAGGGAAAGCCTTTGTTCAGCAGTGAACGTACTTTAGCTGATATGATGATGATGATGATAAAATAATTCTGTCCGTTTTATACTTTTTATTGACGATGTATGGCGATTGACGACACACACGTGATAAATACTACTCTCTTAATTAATAAATAATGTAAATAACTGTAATTTTTATCACACTTTAGTTTCGATGCAAAGCACAGATAACATAGAAGGAACTCCAGTGGTATTAACCACCTTATAAGATATCTCATTCTCGTCACGCTACTTATCTTATTCACTCAAGTATCTCGTTATAAATCTTAAGTATTTAATGAACCAGAAAATATCTAAGCGCAATTAAGAGGCTTTAATAACTCAAGAACGCGCTTAATATTTCCCCCTAGCCCCCACCCTTGTTATAAGACGAGTGATTAAATCGCGCCTCTCACGCGTTCCAGCGACGCCGTCCGCCATTTGCAATGCCGCAATTATAATTAAAAATTAATCCAGATTCATAAAGTTTCATTAAAAATCTTCTTTGTAAATTTTTGGCTTCTAAATCAAGGCATTAATATGAATGGAAATGTGTTTTAGGATCTCTTTGGTTGTGTAAAGCCTTAGAATATTTTACACGGCCCACTTCGCCCGGAAAACTGGGTAGCATTTCTCTGGCTTATCTGCTTCTATTTTTTATATACCCGAAATATGCAAAAATGACAGAGAAATTCAAATTTGGTGAGTTGTTTAAGGCGCACCTCTACTTACATTACGGAGTCGTGATATAAGACCCTTAACGCAAAATTTCGAGCGCGCATACGCGCTTGGGTAAGCTGTTATGTTCATAAAGCTTCACGTGGAATTGCCCAACATACAGTTATGTTAATGTTGGACCTCCCTCACCGGGCCAAAAAAGATAGGATTGCAAATTTGCGGCGGACAATTTATGATGGCAGTATTGCTCCCCTCGGGGCGTGGGGGTAAAATAGACCTATTGGCATTTGGGTGAGCTAGGCGCGCTCGTTGTCGGCCAAAATGACCCTAAACATTTTATTTGGTAGCATCGCTATTCACGTAATGTGTGTGGAATGGCTCCGACTAATCTTGAGCTACCATTTAGGGGTGTTTTCGCGCGTTTTTGGAATAAATATCTGGAGATTACATACGTTTGCATGGGGCTTTAACGGTAGCAACTACCATCAAATCATACGTGCTATGTTTGGGAGGAGCACCTCACGTATGTATACGAGTATACGCACGTTACATGTAAACAAACGACTTGTTAAAATATGGAAATAAGATATTCTTAACTATTTCATAAAAGATAATTTTCTGTTAATATCAGTAGCCCCATCTTAGTATATAATTAATTTATTTACAGCTAAGGCACGTAATCCATAGATTTACATGCGTTTGCACCCTAAGGCTCAACACATTACACAGCCGCAGGGTGCAAGAAATTATGCGTTCAGAATTCGCTCGAATCCCAATTTATTGGCAATCGATTAGTAACAGCGAGAGGGCTTTGTTTAATTGGAGTGCTACCGCGATTGGATTAACAGGCTCAATATAGACAAGCCCCTATTACTTCCGTAAGTAATGAACGAAAAAGGTAAATGTACGTCCAACAACATTTGGCTCGGCAATATTCAACCGCCGCGTTCGTAATGCGGTCTTTTCATCCCCGAATGCATTTTATGTTTGTACATATTTGTAGATTTACATCACTCAAACTAATATATATATAAGACTACTCCAAAAATTTATTTTAAGGGATTAATTTCCATTTAATTTTTGCAATAATTAGTATATGAGAAAGTTTATATTTGAGTAACTATTTGAAAATAAAGCTATTTTCATTATTTTATAACAGCAGCGCGTGTTCTTTACCTGTGTGCATTTTCAAAATAAGAAGGTGAAAAATAATAAATGTTTGTGCTCAAATAGCAATTTTATTAATTAATTATTCAAAATAAACCCAAAAATGGAAAATACAACTTCTATTTTTATTTTTTTATAAATATTATCCGTGCAACCTACTGATTACACCATAAAACTAAATTCAACTTTGTAGCAACCTATACCTATATAGAAACATATTGTGCTCACCGTGTATACCAAAATAAGTACTTATCTGTATTCCCACGTTGATATCTTCCCGAATGTAAATATGACACCCCATAAAGTGAATGTTTTATCGGCTGCCACTACCATTCCAATTTATTCTGGTCATTTTTGTCTACTTCGGGGGTGACCAATTTTTAGGGGAGAATTTATGGGTTATATTATGACTTTTTTTGGACTAATACCACCTCGAAGCTAGATTCATGAGGCCAGCATCGAGCGAACAAATAATGTTTACTGAAACCTGCTTCGCTCATTGTAAACTGCAAGTTATTGAAACGTTCGAATTACTTCGCTTTACGGGTCACTTCCCAAAGTTAATCAGTTAACAAACTTATTTACAATGTGGCGATTTCGTTGAAAACTCTGACAAAATCCTTTTGTAAAAGGATTTGTATAACAAAATTACTTAGGTATCATTGTCCGAGGTTAAACAAGCTACCTTCGTGTGAAACAAAAACAATTATTATGCTTACTGCCCGTTTAAATGTTAAGTACTCATACGTAAATGTTTTACATTAAGTGTCAAGCGACACGTAAAGCTCATAAATTCGTATCAGCTTTACAATTTATCAAGTAGATACAGATCGGTATCGTTCAGTAGTTGCCTTCCCGCATTGTAATCCGTTGTTTAGGACACTATACGGAGCGAACTAACAAAATATTCCGATCTCGTAGCGAAGTAACGCCCTCAGCCGCCGGCCCCCGCTATTTATACCTCTGTTATTGGCACTTCTTCAATGTCAGACGCACCCTGCGCCTGTCCCCTGATCCCCTAAACCCCACGGATGCCCCTTCATATCCCTCCGACATACATTACACAACACCACTCGAATGCTAACGGCTGTATAAAATTATATCAATTGCATGGATTTTATTGTCAAATTACAATTTCAGATTCCGCACCTCGTAGGTACATCATCTGCAGTGGAAGGGTTAGGTATTCTATTCTCCCCTTCTGTTTTCCGCCTACAAAGTCTATCTACCGACTCATTGAAATCTTGTCGTCCATAACGCAGATAAACATCGTAATGTAAACATGAAATTTATCGCCACTCAGCATCCGGTCGGCGGATACTAAGAAACATGCAAAATAACCGGTATTTTTAATATAGTTATATCGCCTTAATTACAGCAAAGGGCTGGCAACTCATAGTCGAAGGCATGCTTCATTGATGTACAAAATCGTTTACATTATCGATTATCAAACAGCGTATTTTAAGATTACAGATGTAAGCATCACTATTTATATCGAACGATTGAGCTGCAACACGCGTATCATGTTTGACTGTTCTTGATGAAAATACGCTGTATATTTGTGTATCTACAGCCACACTCATACATTTAATACATTTTTCTCTACTTTTCTGAACATAAATTGACGTAATCTCATCTCCACTCAAGTAAATACTGAGAGTTTTTGCTTTACGTTATGATGGATTCAATTAGGTACATTAACTTTTCTGTATATACCAAGAAACGGCTTTTATCTCTACATTCAATCGAGCAACCGATATTTTTTCTTTGCAAGAGAAAAAACAACATAAACTTATCTGTTATAGTAACCAAGTTAACTCTACCGGAAACTTAGGTTAACTGTCAACATAAACTTATGTTATACAACTTATATTATGAATCCCATAGATATAAAAAGCAAAACTTTAGAGTATATCTGGTACATCAGCAACAGAGATTTTACTTTACATGAAAATAATAAGTATTACGAATAAGTAACAAGTCGTGGGTGGTAACCACATATAATTAACAATTCTTGATTATAGTTTTCCAAGCTTCATTTCCATAAACCGCAGACAGGCCTAGATTAAATCCATAATTCATGTTCGCAATATGAAAATGACATTGCAGATGCCATATGCCTAGATAAAGTCATTAAATTGTTTTAATTATTAATTCGAGTGGAATTCATGAGAGGCCTGCCCACTGTCGGCTGACCTCAAAAGGCAGGCGCGTCGAAAATCCCTGTATCGTACAATTAAGCTTCTCTACAATAAAATCACGTTTTAATTTCTTATTAGTGGCGATTAATTTACTTTAAACGTCACCGTAATTGGCCGGAGCGAGGCAAAGTTGCTTATTCCAGCCAGGACGAAGTGAAGTGATTTTTCTTGTTACAAAAAGACTAAAAAACGTAGGTAGGATTTTGTGAACGGTGGTGTACATTTCTGGGTCATACGTTTGTGGTTAATTATGACGTCATTTGTTATATTTAACGAGCAAATGGACTGTTTAACGATGTGAAAACATCATAAAAGTCATTGTATAGTTTCATAATACTTGAACATGCATATCAACGCAACGCAACGTGTTTGATTTTACAAAACTTTCGAAATAAATCTGTACAAAATGTTCGCATTAATTTTTATTAGTCGCTCTAGTTGGATGGAACAAGATACAAAAAAAGTTTATTTATAGTGCGTACGGCGAAGTAAAAATAATGTGTGAGACAACCATAGTGTATTTTATAAAAGGATGAATGAGGCTATTGACTACCGAGTTTTATGTAGTAAAAGATTTAGTAAACTTATACTGGACAACAATAACTTCTAGTTTTATCAGGAATTTAAATAAAGCTTGTCTTATAATATCACCTTGTCCCACTGTATATGTGTGCTGTCTGGATTAAGAATCACACCACTACATCTCCACCCGTGAATGTCGTAAAAGGCGACTTGGGGCCTCTGGCCTCAGGCCAGAGGTATGAGAAGTAGCGGACCTTCTGTAAAACAGTAGCCATGCTGCGCTCACCGACCCCGCCAAGCATGGTGAGTACTGGCAAATTTCCCCCAAAATGACAACACAATTATTGTGGAAATCCCTTTTTCAGCAGTGGACGTCATTTAGCTGATGTGATTTTGATTGAACTGTCCCACTGCTGGGAAGACCTCTTCTCATACAGAGAAAGCACGAGCAGTGATCACTCTTGCTAACTGCGTGTTGGAAATTTCAAATCATTAGATCCAGTTTCATCACGATGTTTGCCTTCAACATTGATATCAGTGGTGCTTTAGATTAACTAAGAAAGTACATATAACATTTAAAAAGTCACATTGGTGCATACCAAGTATTGAACCCGCAACCCAGTGCTAAGAAGCGACTCCGTAAACCTCCGGGCCAATTGTCGTTTCTCGACATGTTCTCTAATTTTAGCCTTGTTGCACATAAATTTTTATGTCTCATTAAGGATTCCAAGAGTCTAGTCGTCGGATAAATATCCGAAACATAATCTATATTTGGTTAAAATAAATGCAACGGAATAGTTGTGATAGCCTAGCGGTTGAACGCTTGCTTTCCATACAGGAGGGTCTGAGTTCAATCCTGGCCCGCAGCTCTGACTTTTCGGACTCCTGTGTGGATCAGAATTACCACTTGCGTTAACGATGAAGGAAAATATCATGTTATTGTTTTTTTTTTTTGTTGGGCTTCTCTCATACATTTCTGGGAAATGTGGTTGCTTAACCGGTCATTTGCTGGCGAAGCCAAAAGAGGCCTCCAGCCAGGCTTAAATTAAATATTAAAAACTAAGCAACTTTCGCTAAGGGCGCCCCCTGCGGGACACGGACCTCGGCTTAGGGCGTTGCTGGGGATATCAAGCTATTGTTTTGGGGACAGCTGGATCGGTATTATTTAAATTGTATTAGGGGACATTTAAAGCTACAGGCTCGGCACGGGCCGGCGCGAGCAAGAGACGGGAGGGAGAAGTGCTCGTGTGTCGGGATAAAAAAATATCATGAGGTAACCTGCACACCTAAAAGGTCTCCCAAAATATTCTCAATGGTGTGTGTAGTCCACACAACTTAGTGCGCTAAGCCAGCGTAAAGCCTTACCTATCTCATCGTGAGAAAAGGTCCATGCTCCGTAGTGGGACAGTAATGCGCTGAATATACTAATAACGGAACGGTTAATTTAGAATAATAAAGCGAAGTGTATTTAATTTTGAGATCGGTTCCACTCCATCTTTGTATATGTTCGTATTATAAAGAAACAAAACGTCGTATCTACCTAATACGATACGATCGAACAATGCCGGTCCTCGAGGTGTCGCCCCATTCCGCAAAAGACCTTACAAAGGTAAAACATACCCCCACTCTCCTCCACCATATATCAAGATCCGTATCTGAGATTTACGAAGCTCGCTGTGACCGCGATTGTATCTGTCAGATTAATGCGCAAGAGTGTCGTAGTGCCTTTACAGCCTGTAGGTAACATTACCTGCCGTTTGTTTCTACATCTTTATTTTTTTTTTAAACTAATTCTACTTTGATATACATTTTCGATGTTTACAGATGACGCAACGTATCTGATTGCCTATGATAGTTATCAATCAAGTATCTATGAATGTAGAAATTATTTAATACATAACTAAATACTAGGTATTTATATTTTAAATAATTTCTTAGTTATGTATTCATAGATATGGTATGTAAATAGTTTTTTTAAATAGACAGCTCACATAGCCAACTATTGTAGCACATACCTACGTATTTAATAAACGATAAACGAAATATAATTATGCTCGTTTAAGGTGAACGCACATTTGCCCGCATCAAAGAATCAACCGCACCTAATTGAACGAAGTTTCTTAATATCTCGCACGCCTATCTGCGCCGAAAGTATCGACCAAGCCGAAAGATAGAGCGTTTCGTGCATTTACTTGATGCATCTCGCATGGACATTACGTTTCGATTTTTTATTTATTTTCGGGAAAAGTAAATTTAATTATGTTGATACGTTTATTTAGTGTGAGTTAACAAAGTATCTGTAAATTGTGATGGAACTTGACGAGGTGTGTCAGAATGCGGGAGCACCGGCCACTTCGTCCGCGCCGTATCTGATGACTTCGTCTGAATTTTTCAGGCGATCACCCGATTCGGCATGGTTGGGTGAGCGAAGTTAAATAGGATTTCATATTATTTACATTCGGCTCGTTCGACGCGTTCGGCGCGGATTAATGTGCGTTCACCTTAGGCCTAGGCTTTTGTAGTTTATGCTCATTCAAGTTTACACGTTTACCATGTGGCAATTTTGAACTTTCTTAAATATAGCAATTGTATAAATCATTTTAGTAACTTGAAAAAGGAGTGCGTACACGACCGCGAGAAATTAAGGTGTCATTGCCATTTTTACAGAAAATTTTAATATTACAAAAATGTATAATTTATTTTGGTACGAAATTTAAATATCTATATAAGTCTAGATACAGCCTGGAAGGTGCTCGCGGTTCAATTATGACCCTAATTATTAACACAGCTAGTGATAGGAGTTTTTGTGTTATTTTAGTAGAGTACCTGCCTACAGTTGTTTCTCTGAAGTTATTTATTTCTGGGAAATTTAGAACCAAATTACTATTAAAATTGGCCCTTCGGCTTAGTAACCCCATCCCGACTGACAATATGTAAGACAGTACGCCTATACCCTATCCTTCGAGATCGCATATAGAGAATGTTTGGGAGCATAATCGTAGTTTACATCTATTTTCCATAACCGTTCGCGCTTAGTGGCATGAAATGTCAGTAAATCACCTCCGGGCATGTCGCTCGGCTTCCTCGTACGTGTGTAATGCGCAACTCTGGTCAGCGAGCCAATTTGTTTTTATTGAGACTACCCTCGAGTTATGCAAACTGGTCGGAAACGCTGAGCCCGCTGTAAACAAACTTAAACGCGACTATTATACGCTGACCTCTCCGGGAGCACCACGCATTACAAATTGGGTGGTAGCAAGCGGGTCAGTATTGGCTGGCACTGGTGGCTAGGTCCACCTTTAATCTCGAAGCGAATGTTTTCACAAGCGTCTGCGTTTGGCCTCCGAGGCCGCGGTCAGACGTGTGTAAACAATACTCTACGTTAATAGAGATATAAATTGTACGCATTCCATTTAATCCCTTTGAGAGCAATCGACGCCCTACAGTGTTACGAAACTCCGCGTTATCGGTCGAAGCAGACATGTTGTAGAACCTTCGAAACTTCTCCTTCATGGATTTGGACGACTTTAGGCTTCTATTAAGAGTAAGAAACGTCAGATGAAACTATTGGGTAGTCCAAACGAATCCTAAACCAACATCTCGTTCATAGTAACGTGCGTAAAGCCCGCAATTTATTTGTCGTGCCATACGTCCTAAGTAATGACAGCGTCAAATCTGAAATAACCAATAAACTGTCTAGAATGTAACATTAGCATTAGTTGGAACCTAAATTTGTAGTCGTAGCAGACGAATAAAATAAATTCGTAGTAGCGAACTGGCAGACGACATCGTATCTATATTAGCATATCGTAGTTGGCATAAACGGAGCAAACTAAAGCTTTCAGAAAGTTCGACGGACTGTTGAACAATGCCTCCGTTCACATTCTTGTAGCTATTGAGTCACGTCTGTGAGCGTTATGTACTAATAACACGCTGTATAACGTACATAACCCTATGTATAACTGCGCTGTACATTGTTGTAGAGTCGATGTATCGGAATGAAAATTAGCTGTTAAAAATATAAAATATGGAATGAGCTATCTGATCTTAAAGTTGGTAAATCAGTCATAGCTATATATTATTAATTCAGATGGGTCGTGCATATTTGTATTTCCAAGTAAACATGTTGCCTGTTAAATATTTATAATTCCTACTTACCTATAAGTTTTAACCTCGCCAATATTTAATCAAATTACAAATATCCTTTGGTAATTCTAAGAAATTTATCGATGACGATTCATATCACGTCCAACACTAATAACTTCTGTCACCTTTATTTTCTTTTTTTTATCGCTGTCCAGTGGAAATTCTACATGGAATTTCCTTCGCCCCGGGGAAGGGCGAAGGAGTATCTAGAGTATCCTACCGGCTAAAACCACTGGAGCGGTCATCTTCGGCACCGAAGGGGGACTCCAGGTCCTCCTAAGATCACACTAGAGCAACTTCTGTCACCTAGCTAGGGTTTTGACCGCTACGAAAACTTGGTACTGTAAGACACTGGAAAATTAATTTTGGCATAAAATTGGCATTCATTAATTTGATCTATCGATACATAACGTTACGCTACGGAAGATGCAGCCCAAATCATTGCAGAATTTTGGCCAAATAATTAAATTAAATACAATTTCCAAATCCATCGCAGGGGTATGTTGATGGATTAATCGGTGAATGAACGAAATGTATACATTCACATTCAATACGTATGTAAAGAGGTTTTAGCGTATTCATAGAATAATTTCATAACTGACTGTGGCAGCATTTGTTTTAATAGTAACAAGACGATGGCTTAAAATAAGTACACTTGACAGTATAACTGTTATCATGTATCAAATGTGCGCGCTTCTAATATTATGACGAGAACCAAAGATTTTGCTGCTGCTTTACAAATAAAATTATTGTTTTTCGCGCTAAAATATCGCACTATAGAATAATTCTGATATAATGTATCTACGTTAAATATACGCATCATCATCATTATCATCATATTAGTGGACGGACGTCAACTGTTGAAGAAAGGAAAATCTATGGAGTCTTCTACTCCATAGATTTCTCAACAACCAGTTACATGGCTCCATGTAACCTTCACCAGATCATCTGTCCATCTCGTTAGAGGCCGTCTAACGCTGCATTTCAGGTATGCAGTCTCCACTCGAGGATCCTTTTGCCTTTTTAGAAGCTATGTGCCCCGTCCATTGATATTTCAGCTTACTAATCCTTTCAGCTAAGTATTGCATCAACTTTAGTTCTTCTACGAATTTCCACATTTCTGATTCGGTCTCGTAGATAAATATGAAGTTTTCTTATGAGGCTCAGTCAGTGACCACATCTCTGTTTCATATTTCATTGCTGGTACCCCCACACTAGTAAAAGACTTTCGTATTGAGGCAGTGGGGTATTGTTGATGAAAAGACGTTGCGGAAATTTCCCGAACTTAAAATAATTAGCCTCTCACGAACTCCGTTAAGGCAGGTAAAATTAAATAAACAACGCTTTATCGAATCAAAGGAAAGCATCATGACATTGCATTCTACGGACGGCAAAAAAGTTATGCAAACGAATAGATTACATTGTTACCATTTCTTTAAATTGAATTAACAGTTATCTTTAGTTATTCGTAATAATGAACTATAGAATAATTTTGATATAATATAATAATGTATCTACGTTAAATATACGCATCATCATCATTATCATCATATTAGTGGACGGACGTCAACTGTTGAAGAAAGGAAGGAGAAAGGAAAATCTATGGAGTCTTCTACTCCTAACCGCGTCGTCTTGCAGGGGATATAAGCCCGTGACTAGAGAAACATGGAAAATAATAATAAAATTCTAAGTTTAATACATTTTTGTTTTGAATTAAAACTTAAGGGAAGTTTCCTCTTTCCCGCTCTTTTCCTCATACCGCCAGTATAAGAATTAAGATATTTCTATTTTTTTTGGGCCTTGGATTTCTCCTGTGTCGTGGGTGCGTTTACAGACATTAATTCCACATATAATACACCTAGACCCGGAACAACTAACTGCAGATCATACAAATATTTGTTCCGTATGGGAATCGAACCCACGACCCGGCGCGCAGCAGCCGATTGTATCAGGCACTGCAGCAACCGTGCCGCCTAATTAAATTTCGTTACTTCACTATTTAATTCGTCCAATTGATATTGGCGATACTAGTATGAAATTAACGCTCATCTTTACAAACGTATGAGCTTTAATAATAAAGCAATAAGCAGTTTTCGAGAACATAAGGCTCCTGAAATATTAGTAAGAAGAAAATTATACCATGCAAAAAGGCATGCTATTTATTATATATTGAAAGATGTTGTTGATGACTGTACCTACATCACATTCACAATAGTTTAGATGCAGCACTTGCAACAGGTTTGAGTGCAAAATGTTTTATTTAAAATGTTTTATTTAGCGAATTTAAAGAGAACACGTTGATCGATAGGCGGGTAATAAAAAAATTGTTTTATGCCAACAGGATGCTAATTGAAATTGCAAAACGACAATGTGTTACACGATTAAGTATATATCCACGTTATCGTATAAAAATATACAAAAGGGACTTTGTTGTAAAACTTTTCTCACATACGTTGGTATCTAATAAATGTAAATATTGGATACCTTTTTTTTTATTTTTTTATTGGTGCCCAGTGGAAATTCATCATGAACTTCCTTCGCCCCGGGGAAGGACGAAGGGGTATGCCGGACTCCTACCGGCTAAAACCACTGGAGCGGTCATCTTCGGCACCTAAGGGAGGCTCCAGGTCCTCGTATGATCACACTAGAGCCACCCACTGGTGCCACGCCTATTGGCACATCTCGGAGAGGGTGACTGTAAAGCGGTCACCCCCCCAGGGGGATTGTAAAGGATCCCCCAGTGCGTCCCACGGCAGCGCGTGACCACAAATATTGGATATCTACTATAGGAATTTAAAAAAGTGGCGCGTCAAAGTGTGGGGTGCTCATAGCGCATCCGATGGTCGGTAAACGAAGAGGTTAAGCAATGCTTGGTGCGGTCAGTAAATGGATGGGTGACAGTAAAGTGGTGTTTTAACTGAGCGTTTCCGATTCTAAGGGCACGTGATATCTTCGGTCGCTGTTGTTGTTATTAGAGTTGCTTAACTAAGTCGTCGGCCTTTGAGCGGCTTGAACAACGGTCACAAGGCTTAACCAAATGAAAAATTATTCATAAAGTAGGGAAGTTAAATAATCATCCGTTAGCGGAATATAAATATTACAAAGCCATCTTCATCTTAGTTGAACAGTCATCATTTCAGCCAAATTAAGTCCACTGCTGGACACAAGCCTCCCCCAAAGATGGCCACAACGACAGGTCTGGGTGTGTTGCATGCTTATTAGCGGGTTTTGCCATAATAGCCACGCTTGGAAGGCGGATTGGTGATCGCAGTTGAGTTGTTAATGTACTCAATGGTGGTACTGTTCCACAGAAGGTATGCTGCGATTCCTCTGGTTTAGGGTCCCTTAATCACCTTTTACGATATCAACGGGAACATATGGAATGGTTCTATATTCTAAATCCAGGCACAACACGGACAACTTACTCATGCTGACAAAAACGAACATTAAAATATCATAGTTGCATGCCTAAATCAAGAACCACGCCGAAACGGAAGTATGTAGTGTCGTGATTTCCCTCTCTGCCAAAAACATTCCAAGAAATCAAAATGTGTCACCCAAAAAGTGGCGACAACGTACGAGGTCCGTTTGCAGTAGATGATAAATGAAATAATTAGCTTGGTTTATTTCTTCGAAGCCGTTGAAGTTGAAGCTTGAGTTCATTTGATAGTGTTTACATAGTTTAAAGAACCAGTTTCATTCATAAAGTGTAATAAAAATGATTCTACGCTTTGTTTGTTTTCGTAGTCAGATCGGCGACTATCTATTTAATAACGGACCCGCCTTCGCCCGTACGCGTTTAATGAATACATCAAAACTATTCTCATTTATACTATTTCTCTCTGAATACTCAAAAAATGTTCCAAGTGGCGATTGAAATCGTACCATAGTCCGCCCAGTAATTTTCGATATTATCCTGAACATACATACTGACAGACATGATCAGAAAATTTGTTTTTTTAACGTCGCGTTCAAGTGTAAAATAGATTCACTGTTAGTAGTGTATAAGATTTAGACTGTATGAAGACCTTGTGGATATCTTTTGGAGTATAATTCTCGTTCTTGAGTAAAAGGCGATTCACACATTATCTGTACTTGATCAATATCCATATAATAAGTTTGATTCGTTGCTGATACGAATAGCAACAACCCATCTCATCCCGTAGGTTTCGTAAAAGGCGACTATGGGATTAGTCGGAGGATGGGTAGCAGAATTCTTCGAGTAGGACATTAACAAGTCAACTGCAATCGCCAACCCGCCTGCCAAGCATGGCGATTATGGCAAAACCCTACAATGAGCTCACAACAAACCCAGACGTGTTATTGTAGCGATCTTTGGGGGTGGCCTGTGTCCAGCAGTGGACGTTATTCGGCTGAAATGATGATGATGATGAAATAAGTTTGTAAAGTCTCCACGAATTTTCTAGTTCGAAATTTACATTAGATTTGATAGCAACAAAGTATAAATCATGCCTATATTTTATGACGAAATATGTCTTGTCTATTGTCTTTAATAATTACCTAATCAACTAAATTGTACTGTGCCATATTTAGTGCAAACAAATGGAATGATATCAAAAACTGATTTTGAGCTTGAAAAAAGTATCAAAATATAATTTAATTCGTTAATATCTTTTAGATTGTAGATTTACAATATAAATTTAACCCAATAACGGGGCCTGGTCGTGCGTACCATAACTTTATTATATAGGTACTATGAATTAAATTATTCATACCCGGTTCCAAGCCTAAATTGAATATAGTACTGAACGATTATTTATCTTTGTGTACTAGTGGGGAGAATAAGTTTAAATTATAATATTTCATTTATTTAGAACGTGCGCGCTCATAAGTATCTTGGTATAAAAAATAAAATTAAAAAAACAACTGGACAATGAACATGTTTTATAGAATTCAAATAAACTTGATCGTATATATTTCAGTTATGAAATGTAATATGGTTCAAATATAGGCACTAAAAATTAATTTATACAACGACAGAATTTGAAAAAGAAATCTAAACTGCGAGCGTCATAATCAGTCTTCGCTATTAAGTATGACCCCATCCACACTCCCTTTATCGGATCTGCCTTTAGAGCAGATTGAGAAATAAATCCATTAGTATTTATAAATACTAGAGATCAAGTTGTTAGTTCGATAAATTAAGAGAATTAAAGCCCTAATATTAAATACTATAGTTATAGTCGAACTTGTTTACTGAATCAGAGTTATGACACTTTGCACTCGAATTTCAGAGGTCGAAGAACTCTGGTTTTCCATACCAAAATAGTATGTTACGCAACAGAGACCAGCATCAACAAACACAACCTTGAGCGTCGTAATGTAAGTGCTCGTGCCTAGCACTCAATTGTCTTGATTGTCTAATGAATAAGCATTTGATACTGTGAGTAAGCGAGGCACGATGCTTCACCGCATGTTCTATAGATATAGGTAAGTATGACATTGACATTCTATATTAAACGATCTTGAAAATCAAATTTATAATACCGATATAAACTTGCTCCAAAGTTCTCTAGTTTAATAAAAATATTAATATATATTTTTGCCTATTTTACATTTTTGTCCGGAATGATTTATGGTTTTAAGATGGTAAATTTAGTGTCGTTTTTTCTGATATCATCTCAAGGATATTAAATAAAAGCGTTTACTGATCTGGATCACATTCAACTATCACTAAGATACAAACATCGTTCGAAATAAATGATAAGATTGTATATATCTACACTTATTAATTAAAGAACTGGCTGACATTATGAACACGGTAAATTATATAGTAGAAAATTGAAGTAAAAGACCATAAAACAAACAAGAGAAACATAATCTCTTATATAGCTTAATAACTTGACGCCTCTATCTTTTCAACGGCCAATAAGTACAAAATAAGACATCTTAATATTAAAAAGCATACCTTAAAATATCAACACAGTAGAGTAAGCCAAGAGATAAGCAGAATAAGGAATTTATATCTACAATATAATGCAGGTACAGAGTTAACTTATTTGGCGACGCGACGGTTGAATCGTGCATCTACGAATTCGCAATGCGCAACACGACAACGCGACTTGGTGGTCAAATAGAACATTATGGAAATTAATTTCCGTCTAAAATACATTTGAAGTCAAATTTGAATATTTTTATTTGTAATAAGTAATAAACCAATTACTGGCACTTATGAAACGTTGAAGTTCAAATTGCATGGTTGCAATTGGTTGATCCTAGGGAGAAGAGCTGGCAGAAAACTCCATAGACACCTACTCCTTTTTTAAAATAATTGAAATTACATTTTACTGGTACGGATAGCGGTAAAACATATACTTAACGAGAATAATGTAGGTTAATGTGTAAGTAACTTCATACTAAAATAATATAATAACGGCTGACCAGTCCCGACAGACGATGCCCGTTCACGAGCATGACGCATGCATTAGCATCGCTTAGCTCAACCATATGGCTGGGAACCTCACGCCCCGATGCACAACGCTGCCACTAGCAAGACATTTTAGTCAGCATAACAGACTAATACCGCCAGACAAAAGACACAGTGTGAGTAATAATTATTAAAAAATCAATAGCTACATGATGCTCACACATTTACGTAAGCGTCCACTGCTTATATTAAATTGCACATCCATAACGATCACCTCTGGCGCTGTTATAAAATTAAGTATTTAAAGACGCTAAAATATCGACAACTACGATAGTTGATTGTAAATCAAATATTAGGAAAACAATAACAATAAATCTTCGATTAGTTTTTCTAAACGAGTATGCGTAAAGAAGATATTGAATTGCGAGCATAAATCAATCGTTGTTTCCCCAACTCTTTACTTTTTTAATTACTTATAAAAGTCTGTTCGTCTGTCGCTAAGGCGATACACAGATGTGGGACCAGCTGTTTCTATGACAGACACGTCCACGAATCTGACAATATGTTTGTACTACACAACGCCACGGGCTTGGCTCGTTAAATTTTTATTGCCACAAGGTCGCCACTTTATGGTCAATTCTCAACAGTTATTGTTCGCGGACCAACTTTTTTTACAGCGACTAGCTTCAATCACTTTATAACGGTGGAGTTATCATTGACAGTGATTAAGCCTTAATTGTTATGGCGCTATAAAGTTCTTTTTATATACTCCGAAAGTGTTATGATTATCCATTTTTCACGTTGATATACTGTTTGTTTATTACCTACCGATGATCAAAATATGTTTAAGCCGCGATTTCACAGTCGAATAAATGTATGTAAAATGAATTCCTGAAGTGATCGATTTATGGAAATGAAAATAAAGTTCAAGACTCGAGCGTGCAAGAGAAACGCGTGAGGAAGTCTGATAATTTATTTATTGTGGCAAGTTGGTTTGGCCCTTAATGTTACTTACTGGCCTGTGAACACCGTATGATAACAAATGATGTTTTGACTACAATTTTGGCGATATCAGCTTACGCTCAACAGCCGCAAAGCGTCCGTAATAAAGCAATTTGCGGGCGTGCCAACAAAACAATGGAACCCTTTCTAAGCTTGTTTTAAAAGCTTTCGACGCCGTGATTTAAAACCCTTTGACTTATACCTTATTTGTAAACATCTTGTAAGCACAAAGGATCGCTGTTTACAACAAAAATAAGAATTTGCACAACCCTATCGCCGTGAACCCTTTGTTTAGATGTTTCAATAAATTTGCAAAAAATTGTGAAAGTAGCTTGACTGTCAGTAATGATTTTTATGGTTCCGTGTGCATACATATGATGGCCATAAGCATTATCATTATTTGACCCAAGGAGGTCCACTGATGAATAAAGTTCTCCCCCATAGATTCCCACAATTATGTCGTCATTTTGGCGAAAATACTGACCACGCTTGACAGGTTGGCTGGTCAGTGCAGTATGACTACTGGCTTATTTTACGATTTCCATGGAAGGAGATGGAGTGGTGCTACATTCTGAATCTGGACACCACACGTACCATAATAGCCAAAACCTTATAATTCGTCAGATTCAAAGATAATGTAAACAAGTAAGAGAGTTCTTCGTGAGCAAAAATGGTTAATTGTTAGTAATTAACTAAAACTATTGTTATTAAAAATGGGGGATTTAGATGCTACTCGGGTGCTCGCAACTTGCTTATTTATATTACTTCAGGTAGAAAAATATATGTCATAAATTAAAAAGGAAAATGGCTAAGGGAAACATAATTGTGCGCCTTATCTGTACGGAACAGAGTACCAGAATGTTGAAGGTCCCTGACCATTTTTGCACCTTAATGTTCGGTTGCATAATATTGACCCACTATTAAAGCTTTTTGTTCTTGGAGAAAGTTTGTGTTTATTGCGAACCTTTAAACCCTTTTCGACACTTTTTTGCAAAAGAACAATAGATTTGCAATTGTTTTTCAATGGTAAAGAATATAACAATAATGAAGAGATTTTTTGCTAATTTTTCTATTATACGAACGTGATACATGATGCAAAAGACAGGTAACATTTTATGGGTTAAGAAAACACTTTGGGGTTTATAAGTTAAATACATTTTTAAAGTCTTACGTATAAAATAAAGGGATGACATGTAAAAATAATTAAATCAGTTTTAAATATAAATAGGTAATAAATACAACATAATTTTGTTGTCAATTAAGAAAGGTTTGATTGCAATAATTCCACAAAGCCATATCAAATGAATAATTGCAACATAATTTTACGACAGCCATCAAAGGATTTTTAAACTAAGTCTTACACACGCACGACAAAAAACGCTTAGGTAGAGATAAGTCTAAAGTACAATCTATATGCCATTTACGACTTTTAGTCGATATTTTTTTCCTTTATAGTAATCAAAAGTTCTTTATAATATGAAAAGTTATAAAACTGTTATGTTTTGTCTTTCACGCGGCCTAGTTTTATACTAAAATATGCTCATACTCTACTGCCCCGAAATAACATTAATCAGGCCAACTATTAAGTAAAACATTGTTTTACTAAAAGCAATATAGTAGCCATTTTTCACAAAGATCAATTCAAATATTCTGAATTTAATCGTATCACTTATTTACAAATGGTTTTAGAAGTTCAGCTGTTAGGGCTATAAATATTTCACTTTTCGGTTTTCGGAATTCCCGAGTTTTATTAAACTATATAACATGCATTAAAAGCGTTGTTAGTCGTACGTGCGTTAAGATTCCTACATCTAAACTAAATACACTTAAAACTAAAAGAAAATAAATTTGAAACGATAAATACCATTGAACTCACCGCAGACCACCCGGTCGAAGGGGCTCATCCAATCTGGAAATGGAAAATCTATTATCAATCGTATTGAAAGTTCTTTGTTTCGGCCAAGTCGCATGCACAACAAGTAAAGCATAGGTATACAAATTCACGAAAGTATATATCTATAACATATCGCTGCAATATTATACAATGTGGCTCTTGAATAAAATTCAACAAACAAAGTAAAAATAAACGTAACTTAGTTCCAATCAACTAATTGTAGCAAAGGTAAAAGAGCAAATAATAATAAGGTTTTAAAAATAGAACGGTTCGAATATAATAGATATATTGGTCTGGGTTTGTAGATCTGATACACAGATTATAGTGAAAATAACTAGATAACCACCTCGATAAAAAAAACTACCTAAAATGTCATACATAATCTAGATATTATTCTTCCTTATATTCTTCCAAGAATAATATCTAGATTAGTAATGTCTTAGGTTTTCGCGACTATAGGTAATAGATTATATTATACCCATATAAACGGATAACATCGCATATTTTATAGACACGTCAGGAAAAACAAAAATCTATAATATACTTAGCGATGAAGTCCGTTTAAAAGTGTTTTATTATAATATCTGGAATTTTACAAATCATTTTTTAATATTTGTGCTTAATTGAATTATCCTGAATTATTGTTGCTGAAGGAAAATTCGATTCGGTGTTATTCAGCCCTAAGTAGGTATATGGAAGTAACATAGATTAACTTTTAAAAAAATCCGGTATTAAACATATTGTACCCAGACGTGGAAATAACACGCCGAAAAGTAGGTACGTACCTACTTTAGATTAAATGGTCGTTACGTTTTAATAGTAAACCACTGAGCTGAGAAGTAAGTAAAAACTGCTAGAACAATTGCCCGTTAAATATGTAAGTACATTTTATCATGAATCTTGATTACAAAGTAAAACATTTTTAATTACCTTTTATCAATTTAAATTACTATCACTTCATTTTCATTGTGTTTTCAGTTTAATTATTTTGGTTATTATAATACAATTCAGCTGTAGTAGGTACTTACTACCCTGCTTGGTTGTTCTCCACGAGCTATAGGTACATATTATGTTATAGGAAATAGTATTATACAGTAATTTCTACTGCAGTAAACCATAGAGCTTTGTTTCTTAACTAAAATAACCTCTCCTAATGAGGTTTACAAAGTAAGTATTATCCAGCGTAACTGGCAGTGAGAAAATCATAACTCCTAAACCCATTGAGCTTCCATCAGTTACAATAGGTAGCATGGTGCGGACATTCCGTTTTTTTATTTTATTATAGGCATGGTTAGGCCAGAGCTGTAGGGTCACTATGGTTTGTAATTCACCATTAGGGTATATAATCTACAGTTTTACCCCCAATTTTATATACACTCAGGTAGCTACATAATAAAGTAGCTCCGCAGTACATTTAGAGATTTGATGTACTTTGATGGTGGGTAGCAAATGACCTCAAAGCTCACATAGGATAGATTAATTAATCATTCAAATTTAGATAAAAATATGTTGACTAGCTAGGCAAAAAATGTATTGTAAAGAAAATATAGATAATATTTAAAACAAACAAAACACGGATAGAACTTGGTATATTCGGTCGGAATGAAGTGACGCAAAGCAGAATCAGTAGAAACGCAAAAAACGAAAGCAGAAACCAACAGTCATTGATTTTATACTGTATTTATTTGACAAGGTTAATAAGTGAATAATTTTTACTAGACTTAATTTCATCGTTACTGACCTAATAATAATCTAATACGGCTTACGATACGATTTACGGGAATACGTAAAAATCTAATATTTGTTTATAAATCTTAGATAGTCTATCTTTAACAACTGTGACAATATCTGCCGTGGGATTACCGCTGCTTCTATTAAAACTTTCTGGCATTTAATCAAAATATAAGAGTTATTACTGACTGACGAGCGAAATAAAACAGCCTTAGACAAAAAAGTAACAGTCTATTTAAAAACTCTCATAGCTATCAACATCGCAAATATAATGACGGGCAAATAAATTAACGTCCAATTAACGAACGCATGTTTAGCTACTCCGGTTCTTTAGCAACGTTAAAATTTAACGAGTTTTACCTATCGGATACATTTAAATTGTCTCAATTGAGTGCAGTCGTTAATTACACGGTGAGTGTATAAAGAATCGATTATACGGATCGTACACCGTGTATCGATATCTACTCAAAAATTCACAACTTATTCCGTCTGAGATACGAACGGGCATACGGTCTCTGATCAGGACTTTAAAAAATCGACAGTCGAAACTTTCGAATGGCGTTATAACCCTAAAAGGAAGAAGGTTAAGAGTTCTGTATCAGTCCCATATTTCATTGGGAAAAGATAATGATGTTATATTTCAACTTGAACGTTTTTTTGGTTGTTGGAAAGGCTGCAACAGAGTAGGTATAAGGTCGTAAATATGCGCAAGTGAATCAGGATTCTTTGAAACATTAAAATCAACATAAATCGTCGTACTTAGTAAGTAAATTTATGTGTACGTAATGAAATAATAAAATAGTTTGTGTAAACAATATGGCTTTAACGATTTAATTAATAACGTGCTACAAATAGTAATCAATAGTATAAAGGGCTTTTGATGGCATGTGGGTTCCGATTGTACAGGGCGAGCTGCGATTGGCTCTGGATGCCGGCCATATTTGTTCGGCGCATGCGCTTTACGTGCCACACACATGTGACTAGCGTTCTTCTTTTCCGCGGTACACGAGTTTAATGTCAAGTGCGAGTTGGGTTCTAAGCTTAAAATGGCTCGTAGGTACTCTTGTGTCGAATGAATTTTTTTATTTTTTAACGATTTATATAAGATTTTTTCTATGACGCCTTGTAATATTTTAAATATTGATACCTATGTCTATGTAAGAACACAGGAACAACTACATTTGAGAACTATTTTAAGTAAATATAGGTACATATACTTATCCGTTGGCTTAACTTAGCATATATGAAAAGTAGTAGATATCATAGTAGGTACCTACGGTTGAGTTTTCAATTCAGTGCTAGAACGCTGAAAAAGCAAGAAACATTGAATCGCATTAAATTCATTCAAACTAACACTCGAGTAATGTTTGAACGTAGTACGCTCTTATACTGTCAAATTGTTGTAGAATGTTGCGCGTTATTACGACATTTAACTGTCGGCTACTGACAAGTCCGCCATTTTAATTTTGTGTGCGCGCGCGCAAGCACCTGCTACGTTATTTTCGTCTTTCCGAGACGAATTTTCACCTCCATCAGCCTGGACGTTTTTATACGCCAACATTGCCAACAAATCACGAAAATAGTCCATTCCTAAACAAAAACAGGATGATTATAGGCGATTTTATATAATTTCAGTGATCTACGATGCTGTTATGACGTTACATTGGCTTTGATAAGTTTTTTTTTTATTTCTCAGTCAGTGCCAAGAGCGACGTTTCAGTGCTAGATCTGTAAAACTTTGATTCACATGTCTTTTCTGTGTCGCGGTTTCCGAGAGTTATTTATACGTGTAAATCTTTTGATACAGTTTATTAAATGATGTCTTTCGGCTATATACCTATTTTGTGATTATCTTTAACATATTTAATATATGATGTAGGTACGTAATCTAAATAAACATTTTTTAAATAGCTCTTTAAGAATGATAGTAAAAATGTTATTGACAAATATTTTGATTATCTGTATTTTGATAAATAATTAAATAAGTCGCAGAAGAAAACTTCTACATAGTCAACATTTTAACTCAGTTTAAATTACTAAAATTTAAACTCTACATAACTTGCCCTTAGTATTTTATGTGAAGGGATTTTACAACCTCGTACGCAACTATAAAAAGCCTATTATGTTAATAGCCACAAAGGCAATTATAAATTATGTGTGAAATTAATTTATATAGAGACAATATAAAACATTATATGAATTAAAGTCAGTTATAATAACATGATTTTAGATGATACAACTAGCAATAATCAAATATTTATAGGCAAAACATGAAAATTTAAATTAGCTAACACATATAGGTACAATTGGGGATAAAATCAGGTGAGATTAGTGATAGACCGCAAGCTGAATAGATAGAATAGATTTCTTTATTGTACACCATTTTAAAAACTACTACCTACGAATCATTCTATGGATAGTAATTGTACAATAGGCGGTCTTATCACTATTATTGATTTCCTACAGATAACCTGTGGATGGACATAGATAGGTATATAAAAAAGCAACTAAAGTAACAACTAAGAATAGTAGGACATGAATCAAATTATATTTTTAGGCACGGAACAGATAAAATACAATAATAAATTTAAATAATTTTGCCTAGCCCTACAGTATCATTTCTCAATGTGACATTCATTAAGAATGTCGTTGCCTGCTACTTTTTTAATTAGCTGTTTGATTTTACCAGGATGGTGGCCGGTAGGTTATTTTTATTAAATAACCAAGTGATAAAATATATTTATTGATCCTTAATATTGTAATTAGTATAAGTTTAATTTTACTCAATAACCGATATTCGTTCAATTATTTTTGTTTATTTATTTATTTAGTTTACTTATTTTACTTATGTTTCCGTATTGAGGTGACCTTGTTATTAGATAGGTACCTACCTAAATCCTTATTAGGCACCTATTATCATATCTGCTAAGTTTAAGTTGATATAATTACATATCTAATTATAATAGGTACTTTATTAATTTTATTTATTATTGTAGGGCTTTCTGTCAAACTGTGTATATAACTATGCATATTCAATGAAATAAAACTAATTAGATGAAGGAACCTGAAGTATGTAAGCGCGTTTCGCACTTGACCGACTACTAAGATATTTTTTCATAGTAAAACGGTGATATCCCTTTCATTTAACTTTAATTACGTGCTGAATAGGTATAATTATCTAAAATAGCGAAGTATTATTCAATTTCTGTAGATCATGTCTGTTTTTTATTAAATATCAACTTGTTTTATTAGAATTAGATGCCAAATTAGCTCTACATTTACTTAAATGTTTATTTATTTGGGCACATATTGTTTAGTTATGGATTAGTGTAAAATTAAAATAAGGACTTATTTATTTAACTGTAAGTATTATTTGGCGAAATAGGTAACCCCTCAAAGATATCCATTAAACTATATTTAAGGAAGTAGCTAGGTACCTGTATACCTAAAATGACGAGAAATTATAATCTGAGTAATTAATGCATATATGTTTAATCCGATATTTAATATTGTAGGTATCTAACGCCTTTAGCGATAGAATAAACTGTTATTATCACTCAATTCAATTGAATTCGATAGCAGCTAATGCTGTTATAACTGTGGGAGACTGATTGCTAGATAATAAAACTTCAAATAAAAATAATCGCACTATTGTATGCAAAACATACAGGCACTTTGAGACTGTAATGGTTTTCCTTTTTTGAGTACTAAGTAGACCCCACAAGAGTAACTTATATTTACTAAATCCATAGTGACCTACAATTCCATTTCCCGGGGTATTTAACCGAATTAGTATTTATAAATTCGGCTCTAGAATTCCAAAATATATTTGGCTAGGTAAAATATTCTAATGCATTCTCTTAGAAACACATACCACGCAAATGGACAATGCCTTGTCGATTAGTTTGTGCTTTAAAATAGACAATTAGTAAAATGTATTGTTATTGATATTTTATTTAGACCCAGTCTTTTTAATTGATAGAAAATTAACTAAAACGATGAAATGCTAAAATATTTTAATTAGGTAGGTATACTTACTAAGTGATTATTTCTAGTACGCACTATTAAATTAAATATTATTGCATGAGTAATTTAAAGCAAGTACCAATTATTTTATAAGAATAATTACCAACACATAAATTTAATTACCTAAACGTAGTTATTAGTTCACCTATTAAATCAATGTAAATATAGGTAATGAGGCAATTACAATTATAATTTAAAGTGTTATGTAGTTAATGTGTATAGTTTAGCACATAACCGTCCCGCCCATTGCCGACGGCGGGAATGGGGCGGTCCGAGCATCAGCGCCGACGGCCGAACGTAACCGAAAGAGAACAAATGAAACCCGACGCATCCGCGCAACATTTACGACCTTTACTCATTGTTTTATTGGCCTGTTTGTACCAAAAACCCTCACACTTTCTTTAATTACCTAGAAGTTAATCATATACCTATTTTAATTACAATACCTGTGCAAAATATTAGGTAGGTATCCATCTACAAATGTTTACCCAATTTATTATCTTCCCATATTGAATTTAATAGTGATTCATTGCCAATAAAAATAATAATGACCCATTTGATTGCATTTATATTGCACAGATTGAAATATTTTATTGTTAAATAAGTGGTAAAATCGTATAAGAATGAGTAAAATTTACAATAAATAGGCGAATGACTAATTCTAATTAGAATTACTAATAAATAAATGTAGATTTTATGTTGTCTTGCTTATTTTGTATCATTTGATGGGGATCGTTCTGATTTTGTAGACATTATGAATAGATATACAAAAATATAATTATACACGGCTAACTAAAAGTAGATTTATTGGAAGTTATATTTAAGATAGGTGCTTACATAAAAGTGTACAAGCTATAAAAATAAAAAGTGCAGTGTAAAAAATATGTAAGACTGGCATAAACACAAAAAACACCTAGATACTTACTAAACAACAACAAAAAGCTGCGTCATCTAATTTCTAAAGTAAAAATCGGCCTGATTAGACCTAAGAATAATAAACCTTATCTTGCACTTTATAAGCGAAACAAAAACCAATTCGAACCAAATATTTCATGAAACAATAACGCCAACATCACAAATGCAAACTGGCATGCAGTGAAGGAGGAAAACATTTACCAGTGATGGACATCCAGGGGTACCGCGGTATATCTGGCAGGGGCTGAGCAGAAGGCTGCGAACATGCAGCTCCCATGGCATCAACAGTGGCGGCGGACGCAGCTGATGCCGCAGAAGCCGCTGCTTGATGGTAAAATTGTGCAGCGGCTGCCATGCTGGCTGATGCTGCCGACACCGCCGCCCCACCATTGTGCTGACCCAGCGCGTAATTCACCATCGGATCTCCTCCCACAGCCGTCGGGTATCGGCAACTCTTGTCATCCGCCGCGGATAGACCGCCACCAGCAGAAAACGGCACCGAACCTCCGAACTGCTGGTGATGCGACACGTAAGGATACATCCTCGCCGGCGCGCCCGGTGACGCCGATGACGAGGATGACGACCGCTGCGGGCTACCAGCGCCCGGCGAGCCTGCCCCCAGCGCTGCCGCTCCCAGCCCGCCAGATAGCGAACTTGACAGCGACGTCGACAGAGACGACGACAGCGAAGATGACAGCGACGCCTCTATAGGCGACGCCCCAGCACCCGCGAACAAATTCTGGTGGTGGAACTGCTGGTGGTACTTCGGGAGCATGCTATCGATGATGAACTTGGAACTCATCGCTCGGCGGCGACGCGGCGCGCGACGATCGCCTCGCGGGAGATGCGTTTATCGCCGGCGATTCGGATCGATTCTCGCGCGTGCACCTCTACTATGGCCGCGGATCGTTTATGACCCGCGTATGAGGCTCTACGACTCCGAATTCCCCGTCGTGGCGAGCGTTACCGCTGCCGCGCGCCGCGCTCGAGACGGCGAAATACGCCACGTGCGTGCGAGCGGGACGCGACTATGATCGAGGGCGACCCGCCAGAACCCTCTCCGTCTCATTAATTCCTACCTGCGTGGCTTATATTAGAAAGAGATAAAAGCTATTCGCTAACGACCATTCTGACGGCCATTGTTCGTAATGGCGCCGGGCACCCCGCACCCCCGCGCCTGCTTCGTCTACACCAATAGTGATCCGGTGCAGAACATTCACCGCCAATCACAAACCATTCTGGCACTTCTAGCTGTCAAATTGAATGGCTTTAAACAGAATTGCAACATTACTTTTAATATTATTAAGTATATATTTTTTGTATAATTATCTGGTACTGAATAAAATTTTATAGTATCTACATAAATATTTTGTAATCCCGTAAATTCTTGTTATTGTGTTAGTTATAAAAAAAGAAAAGTGTATGAAGTAATGTTGAACACGTCGTTTTAGCATCCTGTGTGACACAAACGTGTCATATTAAGTTGACTAGCATAGAAGTTTATAGATATTTAAAATAAAGCATTATCACATTTTGATACTGAATTTGACTATTTTAAACGTTTACATAAGTTCGTAACTTAATTTGTTTTATTCTTTTTCAGTTATAATAATTAATTTATTTGACACATAAATAGTTAGACATACCTTAATTTAAAAATAAAAACACCTCGTTTTCATTTATACACATGTTTATACTTTAGTTAAAATTATGTTGGATCTATACAATTTTAATAATAAAAGATACACATAAATTAGGTATCACCAAAATACTTGTTTTTTTCCTGTTAAGTAACCTATATCCTCCGAACACATAACTGAGTATTACCCCAATCAACAAAAAATTAACTTAGTATTTGAAATATAAATCATTACTAAAGTTAAAAATATTATTCAAAACAAGAATTGCTCCAAATTGCGTTACACCGGCCACGTGGACGAACGGGTACTATCTATCTCGTTTCTTTGAATACCCTCTTCTCTGTCACACGTTTCATTCATACGTATTGGTCGTAACTACACCAAGCACATGTGCAATAACAAACTTTACGACTCTTAAAATAAAACCGTTTATTGACTGAGAAGTTTATTTATTTGTTACAGTTTTGATTGTCAAACGTGTTTAGTGCATGGTTTTTATAGGCTTAAGTTGCCTTTTCAGCTTTATCAGGTCGGTGGTACGACTGTGAGGCAGTAGAACATTGCATAAGTATAGGTTTTATGTTGTTATTGTGATGTTTTCGCCGTAAACGTATGGAATGCATGATATGGCCAGTTAATGCCGTTTATTTCTCGATATAGAGGCATTTTTTTATTGATTTAAATGAGATTAATGACAGTTTAATGTATTGTTCCATTGGAAAACCTCTTTAGGTCGTCATTTTTTGTATTTTGCGTAGATAAATTGTTATGACAAGACAAGAGGATTTCGCTTTTGTATACGGATATGTTTATATTAGAAAATCCTAAAAAACTAAATCCTAGTTTGTAGGTTTGTAAATTAAGATACTCTCATAATTATATTTAATTTAAGACTCATCATGATCATCGTCATCATATCAACCAACAAACGTGTCGGCTGCTGAACAAAGGCCTCCCCCATCGATTTCCAGAGTTGTTTCGTCATTTTGGAGGGAATTTGCCAGTACTTACTTACCACGTTTAGCAGGCGGGTTGGTGAGCGCAGTGTAACACTATTATAGTAAAAAATAAAGCTAGAGCTGAGTATAATAACAGTAAAGAATACAGCTTTTTTGAACACGCTTTTATTTTACTATTAAGTCTTATTTATATTGTAAGTAGGTACAAAGATGGAAACTGCAACATCATGTTCTTTATTTTCTATTAATATTTCCTGAGTAATGTAATTAACTTATTTTAGATTGTAACTTCTTAAGTAATAAAGTGTAATTTAAGTAGGTACTTACCTTCCTACTATTCCAGTAAATATAACTAGAGAAATAATAAGCAAGTAGGAGTACCAGCCATATTCATATAACATTTATATAAAAGGACTAATAAATAGCAGTAGGTACCTAGTTATAAGGGTTTACACTCATGGTCACACTAGTCTGGTCAGTAGCGCTACTTGCGATCATTTATTAGGATAGCGACATTTCAGTCGATCGTGAGCGCCAAACTAAGAAAGCTTTCCATTTTAGCAACAGACTTTAGCTTTGATGTGGCGCCAGTTACCCAAGAACGTTCCACAATCAAATGATACCTACTTATGAATCACTTGAGTTCCATTTGAGGACGAAAATACCGAAAGAACTTATTGATGTATTATTATTTTATTTGAATAATCGACGCCACCTCGATCGTACCTATGTTCCATCCTTTACCCGATGCGTGAGTATGAAAGTTATATTATGGTACAAATGTTACAATAAGAAACTGATTTGCGTCAACATCATGATCAATATATATAAGTACTTAAATACTTACGCACCTATTGAAGATAAATAAATTGGTACTTATCAGTATTAACAATACCAATGAGCATATATCACCTCACTGACTACTAATTCCAATAAGATTTTTCATAGGTTTAGTTTGTAATAATTCCTCTTAGAAATATGTGGCTAATGGCTATACAAGAAATAACAAATTTAAGTACTTAGATGACTTCTAATTGGTGAATAAACTACTTGTAAAATAACAGGGGCCTACTTACGGTAGAATAATATACCATTTAATAGTAAAACTCATTGTGAAGACAATTCGTTCTATTTAGTAGGCACCTACCTACCGACTGCAAGACATATAAGTACATTACCGATACCTATTTTAAAACGGTATAAATACCTACGTTTGGTTATCCTTCTTCTGACTAAAAGACTGTTTGTGAATTAAATTCTATTTATTTTTGTTTCTTAAATATTTTCTAACTAAATTTATTTTCCTGTTTATGATATTTACACTCAAGTTGAACTCACGTACCTGATGTATTTCGTCCTTCTTCATATACAATAACACCAATAATTCAATGATAGTGAATTAAATATAACAAATACCAAAAATGATTAAAAACACACTTCACTTCACTACTTACCTACAGTACTGTCAATATACAATACTGTACGGGCAATATTATTTTATGTGAAGAGTAAATTATACGTAGGTACCTATCCCTCTGGGCGGCTCTAGTGTGATCATACGAGGACCTGGAGCCTCCCTTACGTGCCGAAGATGACCGCTCCAGTGGTTTTAGCCGGTAGGAGTCCGGCATACCCCTTCACCCTTCCCCGGGGCGAAGGAAGTTCATGAAGAATTTCCACTGGGCACCAAAAAAAAAAAAAAAGGTACCTATCCCTCTGCGAGGACCTGGAGCCTCCCTTAAGTTCCAAAGATGGCCGCTCCATACCAGTGGTTTTAGCCGCTAGGAGTCCGGTATGCTCCCTCGTCCATCCCCGGGGCGGAGGAAGTTCATGTAGAATACTTAAAGCTCAACATACCTACTTTAAAAACTAATGAAACACGATCATTCATTTAACGTTCTAACAAACACTATAATACCGATAAACATCTAGCAAATACGCAATCTAGTTGCTTTCAAATCAGTTTTTACATAGTCGAAAAGTCTTGTAGGTAAAGAGTATCTAACATCGAGTTCTAATTTTAGTTTGCTCCTTATTTGCTACATGTTCCCAATAAGGAACGTTCTCCAAATAGATCTCAATATTAGGTGCAATCACCCTTACTTTATAAATATATCGAATTCATAAGTAAGTAGTAATTTTGAGGTCTAATTTTAGTTTGTTTCTTATTTGCTATATGTTCCCAATAAGGAACGTTCTCCAAAAAGATCACAATAGTAGGTGCAATCACCCTTATTTTATAGATGTATCGATGTACAAGAGCCTGTATATTGCAAGCCGCAAAGTCGCCGGTGGGCGGAGCGACGTCCATCGTAAAAGTGTTTCGAGTCTTTGGAAAATTTACAACTATCGCTTGTGAGATTTAACGACCAGTTTATAGATCCAACGCTTTTAAATTCGATATAAAGTTGCTTTGTCTCAATGAAACAGCTATCAATGTGACAAATGTACCACTTAAGCTGTATAGTGGTGTAATTGTGGGCCATGTTTTATGTTAAACGGCTATCAGTTTTTTTATGGGTGCTCCAGTCCAGTCGTTTTGCTGGATTCATTTTCTTAATTTTCTTGCTCTAGGCAAATTTCCAACGTTTTTCATGATTCGGGTAATAGAATAAATATAGTTTTACTTTAAATACACTTGTACTAAATATTGTTATATTTATTTATCTTCCAAGTTCTTCAAACTCTAATTAGTCTAAGAAAATTACTGCTTCTTTTTTCTACCTAGCTCTAACTACACACAATTTGGATAATCAAATAAGTAACAAAAAACTGACCTTTGACATTGATTTTAAAACTGGTGGTGTCAAAACCAAATGCTGATGGAATTTTATAATTCAACCAAGTTCTAATTTGTAACTTCAGTATTTTCTCCAGATACATTTAAATTGGTTAACAAGTTTTAATCTACATTATCATCAAACTTGAGTTCTATGTCACTATCAGTTAAACGAATATTGCTTAAAACCTAACGCTGATATTAGATGTAGTAGATAAATATTTAATAAGTTTCTAATCTCTTTTAAAATTTCATATTTAGAATTAAGGCACTTATTATTTCCTGAGTTATTTTATATAAGCTTAGATCCGATCCGAAGATAGATAGAAGATTAGATATTTGATAGTTCAGAGAAATTGCTAGGACGAAACGGCCCGTCCTCCTTAGCAACATCTACGTATCCACAAAAACACTGTAACAATCTTCTTTACTTGGATTTAGTTCTAAACTAGGTGTAAAATCATTAGTAGGTATCGCATATTATGAAAATTAATGTACTTACCTAAGGAGCTGACATCGTCACCTGAAACAGAAAATTAAATATCAATAAGAGAATACTAATGAGACACGTTTTCAATAATTTACAGATCTACATTATTGCCAAAACTATGTGTCAAGTTTGACATCAATACATGGACGAAAGTTAAAGAATCGGCAGCCGGGCCACATAAATTAAAAAACTTGCCTTAACTCCTTCTACATGTCGTGCATTAATTATAATGGATGAAGGAAATTATTGTGGCTATTGGACGCACAATTTCTAGAAGGAATCACGTTAAAACCAAAATAAAGAAGAATGGGATTACATACTCGGCATGTGCCATGCACTTTACACAATTTTATATCATCGTCACATGTCAGTTTGCCCCATTGTTTCAATATGTCGTGTAAAAGTGACTGTTAAGACCTACTTAAAGAACAAATTATTGTATTCTATTTGCCGTGTGGTGCCGGCTCAGAATGCCACCACCCTATTTCATCCCGTGGGTGTCGTAAAAGTCGACGAAGGGATTAACCGGATGATGGACAGCAGCGTCCTTCGAGTACATTAACAACTCAACTGCGATCGCAAACCCGCTTGCCAAGCGTGGCGATTATAGCAAGACCCCCAATGAGCACACAATACACCCATATCGGTCGTTGTGGTGATCTATGGGGGAGGCCTATGTCCAGCAGTGGACTCTATTCGGCCGAAATGAATGATAACTGAAGTCACATAGACAATTACTAAAACTGATAACAAGAAATTAATTAAACTATCAAAATGGACAATATAACATGCCTTTAATTTTCTTATTTGTCCCATTGGAATTTCTTGGGGTAGGGCCCCTACCGGCTACAACGACTGGGGCGGTCATCTGGGGCACCTAAAGTGAGGACCACCCACTGGTACTAAGCCCATAGGAACAACAACAAGCGTGGCGATTATGTCAAGACCCCCAATGAGCACACAATACAAACCCATACCGGTAGTTGTGGTAATTTTTGGGGCAGACTTCTGTCCAGCAGTGGATATTTTTTGCCTGAAATAATGATTGCTACGATTTGCCATGTAATAAATTGAGTATCCAAGCCATTTTATTTATAGTTCCTAATTACAATTTATCATAAATATAATATCTAAATTCTTACAATGCTGTAGATCACTTGAAATCCTCCATCGGATTAAGTAGGAATACCCCAATTTCTCAGCTCAAAACTAATAAGTACAAATCCCCATAAAAAGATAACGTACCCCGCGTACTAAAGGTTCTTAAGTAGCAATATTTATTTAGCTATTCGGCTCGTATCGTATACAAAAAGGGGGGTAAGTAGGAAATTTTAATTTCACGTCTGGAGTTGGGCGGGGAGCGGAAATTTGTGTGGCATAATAAGTGAGATTGTTGCGAAATTTGCTACAAGAAAAAGAACGAGGGCTCCCATCGCACCGCCGCGCGCCGCCTTGACGTTGGGTTGATGTGGACCTGGCGCGCGATTTAGGAGTAATTTTTTCATATTGGTGTTAACCATACACTACACGTTTCTACAACAGTATTTTTGATGATTTATTTTATTGGTTTTACTAAAATATTATTTAAAAGATATATCTCACTTGCCCACATACCTACTTACCTACATTTAAACATTATATGCCGAGGTACACTTAATGAATTTGTTATATTTTGGGCCAGTCTATAGGGCTTTATGAACTAGCTATTAGAGAAGTAAAAAACCATCACTATAATCTTACAGCCAAATAATAAGGCGCCACTTAATATTAAGTTATACTTATTAAAACGGTTAGACTTTTCCGTTCGGCTCAATAGTTAAAAAGGGACTTAATATTAAGTGGCGTTTTAGTATACGGAGTATACTAAAATGTATAGTCTTTTCCAAGTAGGTACGTATTAAGAGTGTTCTCACTCTAGCTAGAATAGTTTAAGAACCACAGTATAAACAAAAGTATCACACAAAATCTCCGCTACCTTTGTGAAGTTGCAAATTCTGTTGTTTCTAATTAGATAAAATGTTATTAAGTTGCAAATCCATGGCTTAGCATAATGAGTTGCTTGCCGATTGGTATAACAAAGGAAAAGCATAATCAACCACGGCTAGCAGGTGGACTGGTAGTAGGATATTGCTTTTAGTACACAGAAGAACGCTATTCTTAATCTTCTGAGAAGACCTTTAGTCCTCTTTTACGATAAATACGGTTAAAAGGGAGTGGCATATTTTTTGCCGGGACCAACACAATCGGGAATTAACCAATCTTGTTAGGCGTGATTATTAAAGCAATATCCTTTTTATTTTCATTTTCTTTCAGCCCAGTAGAAATTCTACATGAACTTTCTTCGCTCCGGGGAAGGGCGAAGGGGTATCCGGCTAACTCCATTGTAGTGGTCATCTTCGGCACCGAAGGGGGGCTCCGAGTCCTCATTAGATCACACTTGACCGCCCGCCGACACACCGCCCATTGGTGCCACGCCTTTAGGCACATCACGGAAGGGATGGCTGTAAGGTGGTCACCCCCTCTAGCGGAGGAAAGGCAACTGTAAAAACCCAGGCACTTCTCGGGGAAGGATCTCCCAAGCCTCGCCGTGCGCTGTACTGCGTGCGCGCCGCCGTCTTCCCGGGGGTCACTCGGTGTGAGCACGCAGACTCTCCAATCTGTGCACCCGCGACCCCCGAGAAAGCAATATCACTACCTATCATCAGTCATAGAAGATTTCTATGCGAAGGACTTTACTGGAACGGTAATACAGTCCTACCTATTTCATCCGCCATGACAACTTTGCGTAAGTATAGTGGCGTTCCGGGTGCAGAGTAGGAACAGCCACTGAATTATACCGGAGAATAAGGCCTTCTATCTTAAGAATTAGGTCGGCATCACGTTGCTCTAGTGTCTATCTGTCCCAGGTGCCGAAGATGACCGCCCCAATGGTTTTAGCCAATAGGAGGGACTCCAGCTAGCCCCTTCGCCTTTAAGAAAAGGTTAGCATCATGTTAGTTATCACTAGATTGCTGTTCTCCAAGAGTACGTGTGCTGCTTATCATCAGGTAGGCCTTTGCTTGTACAGAGTCACGTAAAATAACTGTCGCTCTTTCTTTCTTCTTTATTTCCCTGACTTAGCAGTTCCCTCCAGTTAAGTAGCCGCCATAGTGAACTCATTGGACAAAATTTCGTAGCCTCGCAGGTGCAACCAGTGCCAGTGCCAGTACTGCTGGAGACGCATTAATAGCGTTTAAAAAGCAGCAATCTCAGCAGCAACTACTAAAGTTTCCTCCAGTGACATTGCCTCCGAGGTGCTGCTTCAGCCTCAAGTGCGGCATCCGCCGCCAATATTAACAGCCTTATCGGTCAGGATACCTTTGCAATTTAAACTTCATTAAAGTTTATGGTAGGTAGGTAATAGAATACATTTTTATGGAATTTGGTGACAAGACGATCATGTCAATCGTAATTTAATGCTATATGCGTATGTATTTTTATAATTTTCCTAAACTTTCAGTCTCGATACACAGCATCCAAAATGTTTAGGCTAAGTCCACACTAAGCGAGCGGCATTCGGTGGGCGCACGTGTAAGTGGCAGCTTCAATATTTATGTGCAATTTTTCCAGCGGCTCCCTTCGCCCCCGCGCGGCCTCTTCACCTCCCCGCACCGTGATAAAGGATGCAACGCGCGCCCCGCATCCCTACTGAAGCACCCAGAATTGCGTAACAATGAACACCGTTTATAATAATTTTATTAATCGGAATTATTTTGTACAAGACTGGAATACGAAATGGTGAACAAATTCGGAATCAGAAACGATGTGAAATAACCGCGAAATAGGGAACGCACCTACGTCTCCGTGGTTTGCCCAACGCTGATAAGTTATCGATACCGAAAAGCTTAGCTATGTTCATACAAGGATATTGAAGTAAAATTTTGTTATATTTCTATATATATATATATTTCTTAAGTAAAACAAGTTTAAAACTAATTAAATGTTCACAGAAGAGGTCCTAAAAGAGCTTTGAACTTATTTCAGTTCTTGCGTACTACTAAATCGTACAGTTCTATCCCTTTTATGTGTTAGTAAGTACTAATGAGGGAAAGTAAAAAGAAAAGAAAAGTAGTGAGTGTGTTCTCATTTCAGTAACGAACTGTTGTACAAATACTATTGGAAGAAGTGACTGACTTGACTATAGTGATCTGTTATAATTTAGGTACTGAATTTATTAATTAGCAGTTAAGAAATATTAAAATCGTTGTCGTTATTCCGTTTCAAAAATAACTTATCCAGACGTGTTTGTTGTGTTTGTTAGAGCAAGTCAAATGATTTATATCTCATCATTCGACGACCAGAAATTTGCTTGGCGATGATAAGATTTTTTGATCACGTATTATTTTCAAGACTATTGGAAGAAGTTACTGACTTGACTATAGTGATTTGTCACAATTCAGGTACCGAATGAATTAGCAATTTGAAATTAATATTAAAATCGTTATCGTTATTCCGTTTGCAAAATAACTTTTACAGACGTGTTTTTCAAAGTAGATGGTTAGAGCAAGTCAAACGATTCATATCTCATAATTCGATGACCAGAAATTAGCTTGGTTATGAGTTAAGTTTTTTGATCACTCATTATTTTGAAGATTTATTTTCATCTATGTAATGAATTTTAGTAGCACTTATCTAATAAAAGACAAACTTTTCCCACGACAAAATATTACGAACAGTATCGTTTTCAACATGAATATCAAGCTGATATCGTTATAAAATAATACATGTACTTCCATAATATCATAACTGGCCGTTTGTGGATAGTACAGCGACTGCACAGTAATATTATTCAAATAAAAACAATTTCAATTTGTTCCCAAATTGAAACAGAGAGCTGGCGGCGTGTTATTACATTTGGGCGGAGGTTAGCTGCGGTAGAGCGTGTAAAGTGCCTATAGAGCCTCCCGCCTCGCCCTCTCATAGCCTATAACACCAGCATCGGGGCTTTCCTCAAAAAGCCTCAAAGAACGCCTCAAATTTAGCGACTTTTCGCTCTCAATACTTTTACGGGACATTTAGAAGCTTACGTTGAGTATGTACGTCATTTTTTTCTTTGTGTTTGGGAGGTGAGAAATATAGTTTTTGATAGACGTGCGTTCCAAACGTTCGGTAGTGTCATTTGGGGGTGTAAAAAGGAAGACGATGATAGAGGTATTTCTTATTTAGCGAAATATGCCATAAGATGTTCTTATGTGCGCTTATAAAAGTGTCGTAGCGATCCGTAGATGTTTCTATGAAGTTCTCAATGATATAGTTTAATAAGCTTTATACTTTATAGCGGTTCTGTTAATTATTTAATATGATTAATTTATTAAATTAACCACAAAAAGTCATGAAAATTGAAATCAGATGAACCTATAAAGCCAATGGCTATACAGTACAGTTTTTGCCCGGTTAAGCAGATATATCTCCCTTGGGATTACTGCGAGAAGCCCATCATAAAAATAAAAAAAAGTACAGTACAGTCAGTGACAATAGAGTACAGTCACGATTTTTATTTCGGATCCATTTAAGGTTGAATATCGTACAGAAAACGTATACCATAAGAGCTATAAGCTATATATAATCTTCTTTATGTAAAAATCCGTCATTTCATTCGATGAGACATTTAAACGTCTTTGATACGTCATGCGATTTGGAGCTTTTAACCGTATTGCATATGAGTGTTCTTAGAACAAATCTAGGAAATTGGTCCCACGACATGAAAGGGTATATATTGTTATTGTATTGTATCTTTCGTATACAATACAATAAAAATATATACCCAATATATATATATATACCCAATATGTATATATATACAATACAATAAAAGTATTTACAATACATAGAACCGAATAGTCAATTCATGCACGCATACTTATTAAGACGCGTGAAGTGAGCCACGCAACGGGCTGCACTAGTGTTGTTAAAAAACATTACAACAATTCGTAGCAGCGGTCATGCCTTGACAAAACTTGAAGTTCTTACTATCATAAAAACGGACGGACGGCATGGTCGGGTCGGGGTGTGTGCTTATGTGTCTGTAAACTGTACCCACGATACAGAAGAAAGTTTAGCATGCCGTGGTGATCATAGGAGATATTGCTATAATCACCCCACTTGGCAGGCGGGTGATCGCAGTATATTGTTATTAGTACATTAGAGAATGCTGCATCCTCTTAATATTGATATAAGTGTTGACACTTAATCGCCTTTTACGATATCCATGGGAGCAGAGAAGTGTTGTGGCTCCTTTAGGAAACTACACGGAACGTCCATCAATACATGTTAATAAGAAAATTTGAGCCCCTCTGGTAAGACTGGGAGCCGACTCCAATGTAGTTGGAAAAGGTAGACTGTTGATGAGATGTAATTAATGCACAGGAATACAATGACAATGCAATATTTCCAATGACAGTGATAATGGAGAAAAACTACTATGTGAGATTAAAAGTAAGACAGAAACAGAGAGAGATACTCTGTGCCAGTTGGTAACAATCCCACGCAAGTTACCACGCTGTTAGGTAAATTGAAGTAAATCGTTTACCGTAGTCTTCGTAGGCGGTATTCGAGAAACTGTCACAATTGTAACACAACTTTATTGTGATCTTTAACCCACCACTTAATGCTACACGTGCCTTTGAATAATACCGACGCACTTATATTCATTTCACACTGTGTATCCAAAGATAAGCTCGCACTCCGATAAAATATTTTGAAAGAAAATACAATCAGAAAAAATACCTACTCACTATCGAAAGATAACGTTCTGATAAAAGATGTTGATATAATATGCTCTGATAAAATTATAGAATGAGAATGCAAACAGAACCTCTTAGTTGTAACTCAATTTGATCTTCTTTAACCGTGTGGTTTCCCGGCCGTAATAGGCCACCATTCTCCACTCATGGGTGTCGTAATAGGTGACTTAGGATAGAATAGGCAACACCATCCTCTTGTATGCTAATAACACCATACTGCGATCACCAATTAACCTGCAAAGCGTGGTGATTATGGCATTATATAACCGGTCATTGTAATGATCAATGGGAGGCCCATGTTTAGCAACGTAAGTTCACGCGCTGATGTTCATATCGGCCATTTATACGTCCACAGCTGAACAGAGGCCTCCCCCATAGATTTTCATAACCATGTCATCATTTTGGGGGGTATTTGCCAATATTCACCACGCTTGGCAGGCGGGTTGGTGACCGCAGTATGGCTACCGTTTCACAGAAGGGACGCTGCTGCCCATCCCTCTGATTTAGATTCCCTTTGTAGCCTTTAACGACATCTAAAGAAGAAGATGAAGTGGTGCCATATTTTTATCCCGACACCACATGGATACGCGCTGATGTATATCATGTTAATTTGTTACTCTACATCGAGAAAATAGTTTTTTTTGTCGTGTGTTAATCGTCATGGATTTCCTCCGCCTTTGGAGGAATGGAGGGGGACTCTTACTGGCTAAATCCCTATTGTTTTCCTTCCAATTACCTATGGCTTCAGCTGAGATGTTCGCCGTGTAGGTATTGGACTGCACCACTGGCAGGTATCGGCCCGTCATTTGGTTTTAGGGGCCCCGTCTCTACACGACTTGGCTGACCACACATTCCTTCAGACAGGTGCGCGCAGAACACAACGCACCGCTGTCTCGGGGCTGCTTCTGTCCGGCGACGGACTAAGACACTGCTTCCTAGTGTTTAAGGAGGAAAGATGAAGCGGCGCAAGAAACTCCCCAGCAACACGTACTTACATATCTATTTATTTATTATATTTTCAATACAAAAACCTTCAATCTATGACTTCTAAAAGCTCATGTAAAATCCAGTTGAAAAGGAATATAATTATAGCTATTTCAGAAATATTTCTATATAAAGAAGTTAAAGAAATATGTAAACGGATACCTAATTTTTTTTCTTTTTTTTGTCGTCACGGCAAATCTTAAGTATATCTTGAAAATCATTTATTAAATATGCTATAAATATAAACTACCGTTACCCGCAATAGGCTGGTGTATAATTACCTATCAGTGTATACATATCAGCTTGCACACATCTTTTATTGATGAAGCGGTCAGCGCGGCTGCAACAAATGTGAAGTCCGAGGTTCGATTCCCAAGTCGTGCAAAGTGTTATCTATTAGAAAATGCTAAGTAGCAGTTGGAGTTAACAGTGTAGTGCCCAGAAAACCGTAATATGCTCACCGCCTTAAGTAACTAATGAATGTAGGTGTATCTACCACTATGCGCATCTGCCTAACACTTCGAGAGATTCAGTCGTGTAGGTAAAATCACGCCGATCTCGCTCGGAGGAGACGGAGCCGCGGTAACAACCGCCGCGGCGCCCGTGTCCAACACGCCTGAGCCCCCTGTCGTCTTTATATGGCGGGAGGCCTTGGGGGTCGCGAGCGCGCTTATTGGGAAATATGCGTGCTCATACCGAGCGATGTGGACACGTACCGCTGTGTGCGCAGCACAGCGCATAGTGAGGCCTCGGAGGAATCTTTTACAATCCCCTCGAGAGATGCCTGGGGGGGTGGCCTCTTTACAGTCACCTTCCCTCCGCTAGAGGGGATGACCACTTTACAGTCATCCCCTCCGAGATGTGTCTAAAGCGTGGCGCCAACGGGTGGCTCTAGATGGAGATTATTCCAGTTCCTGGAGCCTCCCTTCGGTGCCGACGATGATCACTCCGGTGGTTTTAGCCGGTAGAAGTCCGGTATGCCCCTTCGCCCTTTCCCGGGGCGAAGGAAGTACATGAAGTATTTCCACCGGAACAAAAAAAATGGTGCATGATGCAAATCACGCTACAATAATATATGCAGTATAATTTTCACCAAACGTTGATTATGTTCAAAGGTATTAATTATATATACATACATTGTACCTACCTACTTCCTATGTACCTAATTAAATTTGTCTAATACAAGAGCTTCTTGTATGCATTTGCATTCATTAAAATGTAATTAAGATTGTTAATTAGTAACATTACATTAAAAAAGTGTTTTAATGCGAATGCTAAAAATAGAATATCCAATTAAAATAAATATCATAAATTATATTTTTTGCGAATGGTTGTCATATTTTGCAAAAATACTGCCATCTATGATTTCGCGTAGCAACTATTTGGCAAGGTCAGCGCTCGACCTGAACCAGTATGAACTATGACTTCTGTTGTATTTTTATGACTCTAATATTTTATTATAAATACATTACACGTACTTTTGAACCTTGAGATATATTTTTGTTAGAAAAAATTATAGCACGAGTGTTAGCATGTGGTACTAAGAAAGTAGCGCCATCTCTCAGAGGGTGAGGGGAACTATTTGTCTGAAGGGGTTAAGATTGCACTTAGTGAAGTGCATGCTGCGCCCTCCGATAAAATGGCTGCTCGTACCGGACAACTTCTTAACAATGGAGAAACAATGTTGATAGGTTTGTAAGTAGATATCCTGTTCCTGAGGACTCTTCTTAATTATAAAATTAATGTGGCTAATATAATTTAATCACTGATTTAACATAATACTCGATTGCAAGCTCCAAATTACCTACGTGGCATTTAATTTTTTTAGGTCATAAGCATATAGCATGTTTAAGTATGTGTACGTTTATGCCCCAACTAAATAACTTCAAGTCCCCCTTCAAGTAGCCCTTACATAGATTTTCTATGAAGTTAAACTCTTTAAGGGCGACTAAAATGCTTGGGATTAAGCTGCTCTAATGTTCAGAGGCTTATATTGACATTCTTGGTCTTGATGTATCTTATACAATTGCCTTTTTTATCTTGACATTTAATTACGTCATCATTTTCTATAATGGATTATATTAATTCATAAAATGATATTTGATTATTCTGCATTTGTTTAAATTACATTAATTACTTGTTTGTTTCTTTTTTATATTCACTTTACTTTGATTTGTTAGAACTTACAGTGCGAAAACCATGTGGGTTAGTTATTATTTTGTTTAATGGACGTAATAATTGTTTGTTAGTTTAGATTTGTCATGCTCACTCAAGTGTTCTGCTGATGGATGATGCGTCGTGTATTGGGTCGCTACGCTTTCCTACAATATGGATGAGCTAAGCGACGTTGATGCATGCGTCATGCTCGTGAATGAGCGCCGTCTGTTGGGATTGGTCTGCCAAATGCTGGAAACTCAAAAAATACAGTCAGGCTTGTTTAGTAGACTTTTTAAGAAGTTAGGCTCTATCTCTATTCTCTTACATTGCTTTCGCATAAACTTGAATTCTAAAAAAAAACTGAATTAAAAACAGTAACCATGGAGTTTCTTGCCTTTTCTTCTCCATGGTAAATCTACATCTTAGAACACGGTAATTAAATCTCTCGACTATTCATAAGGGCTAGTAAAAGGTTTAAATGACTAAAATTATATGTATTTCTTTTTTTAAGTAAGTATCTTTAAGTTCTTATATTTTATACTTATGTAATACGTTGCAATTTGTCCACTACTATAAAGCCGACTCAAATTTTCTAAATATACCGTAACTCTACGTCACGATGACGATCAAAACAAAAAGAAAGAAAAAATACGACATTCCAAACCAAACCAAACATTTTTAGTCAATCGCTTAATCAGAATCTAATACGCGTTTACATAACCAAACAAGTTTACGCGAAACTCATGGAGATTCGTATCTGTCGGGAATCAACGAGCCAACGGCCCGTAGACGCGTAACTAGGTAGATACCAGGGTAGGGTTGCCGTTCTTATCACCCGAGGTTACGTGGTGACAACTTAAGTGGCAAATGTCATTAGTTAAAAAATGTGTTTAGATATGTATGAGAATGTCTAAAGTGTAGTTGTGATCTTTATGGGGAAGTCTAAAGATCGTATTTTAAGTGTTGATAAAACTGTCTGGATACTTATTTTTGCCATTTATCATTACATATCTGAAATTTTACTAATTTTACTTCGCTGCGATGCTCTATAGTTAATATAGTCTACGAGGATGTAGAGTCATTTATGAAGTTCCGATAATACTCCGTTGCTTCCGTACCGTCAAAGTTCGCTAAAATCTATGCAAACATGCATAAAGACAACCCTACAAACGGTATACTCAACTCATCTACGTAAACGCCCAGCCACGTATAATATATTGTCTATATAATGAATCCATTCTCACGTTCTCCTCTGATTTACGGCCGCACACAAAACCGCTATAAGACTACATAATGACACCTACCGCAGCCACTTATTTTTGGACCTTATACAATTTTTTTTCACACGCGACTATTTAGAATTTTTATCACGTAAATTTTCCGCTTGAAAGGGAAATCCCTATTGTCATTCCGTACGCACGGCTCGTTTCCTCACGAACACGTGTTTGAATATATTTATATATTGCCTGTATATAGGGAAAGTATTTATTTCTGTCACGCAATTTCTTGTTCGTTTGAATTTTGAATTTTCATAGTTCGGTGTTCTTTGTTCTGTGGGAAGGATACGAGTCGATACTGAGTCGATTATACGAAATTTATTGGACGATGGCACGTTAAAAGAAGTTTGGAAATATTGAATTACTTTTAATGTAGCAACGAGTAGGCAGGAGCGAGGCGGCTGTATTAAAGTGCTTGTTACACAGTAGTTAAAGTTTACTTTTTGTAAAGAAAGGCCGATAATATTTGGTTTATTTTCAGTAGAACGGACTCATTATATAATTGTAATTAAGTAAAAATGTATTTAACTGATCCGAATCGGAATCGGCTCACTGTTCCAGTAATAAAAAGATCTGTATATCTATATCTACATAAGATATATATGTGTACCTATCATAGACCAATAATGAGGACATTATTTATAATGCCTGGGCAGTATGAGTAATGACAAGCTGATTTTGCACATATAAATAATAGCTAAGTATATTTTAATAATCAGAAGAATTTGGGCCAATACACTATCACAGTAGGTAAACGTGCTCAAGGGCCACCCCAGTGCTGCACATATTTATAGACACAATTAGGTATTTTCCCAAAGTTAAATTGATCTAAAATATTTATTATTTATATTGCCCGATTCGATTTGTTATTATTCATACTGCCCGGATATTAAAAATAATGTCCTTATTACTTGGGACATAATCACATAACACATATCTTTCGACGGAATCGTATAAGCTCACGTAGGAATAACATTGGTAACGAAATCCTTTGGCACAGTACACCTCATTTTTTAACAGTTACAGATTGGTACGAGTGGATTGTATGTCGGTTTATTTCAGGTTTTGAAAATAAAAGCAGCTGCTTGTCGTAGTTTCAGAGATTTAAATTTACTCATTTCCAGCGTCCTTAAATACGACACTCCAAGGCTAAATATATAATCAAGATAATATTAATTCTAGATTAATATAAGAAGTAAATAGATACATATCATGGAGTACGCATTTCTAGTTTTATATCTATGTGGCTGATCTGGGCTTGCTGTACCGTGGAATGCAGTAAATAACAAGTTTAATTGAGTAATAGGTATTTGATGATTACATTTTCAAACTATCTGAGTGGCATTTCAAGTAGGTACATCTAGTACGCCGTATTTTTTATACAACCTAGCAACGAGAGCAAGTCATTCCTCTGGTGGTAAGCATCACGCCTGCACATCATCATCATCAGCCTATATCGGTCCAGTGCTGGACATAGGCCTCTCCTAGCGTGCGCCACAATACCCGGTCATCAGCATTCCGCTTGCAGCTGGACCCAGCAACCGTCTTCAGGTCATAAGTCCACCTGGCTGGTGAGCGTCCCGCGCTAACTTTGCTTAAACGCGGACTCCGCTCTAGGACTCATCTGCTCCATCGGCTATCGGTCCTTCGACAGACGTGACCAACCCACTGGCACTTCAGCTTGTTAATTCGGTGTGCTATGTCCTTAACAATATGTGATTGTAATACTACCCAGAACAAGTCCTGCGTGACACTGACACTGCGGTCGTCGACCTAGTTATAGTCTCTTACCTTTTTTTTTATTTTTTATTTATCCGGTGGAAACACCTCATGTACTTCCTTCGCCCCGGGAAAGGGCGAAGGGGCATGCCGGACTCCTACCGGCTAAAACCACCGGAGTGATCATCGTCGGCACCGAAGGGGGGCTCCAGGAACTCGAAAGATCTCCATCTAGAGCCACCCATTGGTGCCACGCCTTTAGGCACATCTCGGGACGACGACTGTAAAGCGGTCATGCAAAGAGGCCACCCCCCCCCCCCCCCCCCCCCAGGCATCTCTCGAGGGGATTGTAAGATTCCCCCGAAGCCACACTATGCACTGCGCACACAGCGGTACGTGACCACATGCACACCGCTGTTTTCCCGGGGGTCGCTCGGTATGAGCACGCAGATTTCCCAATAGTCTCTTACCTATACCCAACAATTTCATTTGAATTATTTCATCAAAATAATTTAATTTAAATTGTGTACGTTTAAAAATCGATCCGTTTGGTGTCTGGATTAAAATATTGCACCACTCCATCTCCTCCCGCGGATGTCGTAAAATGCGACTAAGGGGCCCTAAACCAAAGGTATGGGCAGCAGCATCCCTTCTGTCGAACAGCATCAATCTGCGCTCAGCAACCGCATTTTTTTTTACGTGGGGAAGTCGTCTTGGACTTCCTCCGCCTTGGGAAGGGCGGAGGGGCATTCCGGGCTCAAACCCCACAGTATCCTTCTTCTTACATTTAGCCGGGGGTGAGGTGTACGCTTTGTCTGCATTAGACCGCTCAGCAACCCGCCTGCCAAGCGTGGGTATTGGAAAACCCCTTAAAATTATGACAACTGTGGATTTCTTTGGAGGAGGTCTTTTTTCTGCAGTGTACGGACTTTGGCTGATATAATGACGATTAAAAACAAACATTAAAGGCGCCTTGAATGAACAACGGTAGATTCACGACTTGTCTAAATCAATAAAATCTATGCGTTACATGCGAATAAAGTTTACTTAGCGTTCCATATTTGAACAGGTAGGTTACCTAGGTACCTAGTTCCGGCTCGACTTTGCTAAAGGTAGTTTTTTCGGATTCTATTGTATCGTTATCGACCGTGAAGTTGATCAAGTTGATCTTTTAAGAGAATGTCATCGAAGCAAGGACATATTGATAAAGAAAAGTAAACACTCTCGTTAAAATGGAATCCTAAATGTTAATCATAATTACGTAAAACTAGACTAAGAATACTAAACAGTAAATTACTAGTATTCCTTATTTTACTGAAGTAATATTTTAATGACTTTAGAATTCTGAAACGTACCTCAAGTTCACATCGCTCTTTTAGGAATCTCTACAGTTAGGTTCCCTTCCTAGTTACGTGTGAAAAATGAGTTGTTACGTCTATCGATGTACCCTGCCATCACCAAATTGGGATAATCATATGCTAACACATGGCAAACGAAGGATTCATAAATATTAATTAAAGTTTATGTCCTAAGTACACAGTATTAAAACTTTGTTTATCTACAAAAAAACGGTAAGCAAGTCGGTGCAAATTACTTAATTAATTTAACATTCAATTCGATATAGTTGCACAGTTCCTACACAGTTGCAACTTCTTCGTAAACAGTATACTTAGGCACGCAGACGTTACAGGAAATTATACTTTTACTAACAAAACATTTAAGACCAAAGTTGCGCCATAAATATATGACAGAACTTTTTTCTCTATAATATGAAAATTTATCTGTTACGATGCTCTCAACTGTCTTCCTAACTTATCGGCGCATAACGTATACAACATTACGACCCAGATTTGAACACAAGACAAAGCCATTGGAGCGTAACATAAATGAAAATTGTCCCAGAAAATATGGTAACAATTCATTTCCGCGTCACGGCCGGAGAATATTCGCCTGGATAAACTTAGGTATTACGGGTCGCGGCGCTTTTCCGTCATCGCTGCTATAACAATTAGGATATTTATATGCAGTTCAGACAAATAATCAAGATAAAATATATTTATGTGTCGTAAATCTAAATAAAATATATGGGCATCGGTTGGATGGAACCCGAACCAATGTACGGGGTTGTCGATAGAGACGGGGCGCCTCGCCTGGTTGTAGGCGACTGCGTTACGTAATGCAACCGTATGTTTGTCACCCCTCACTGCAGACGGGGGTTGCAGGGGTGGCGCATTATTGCAATCACCGTCTGTCCCCAAAGATGGTGCTACTGTATTTTGCACTAGAGAAGCTAGTTCGTCTTTTGATACACAGATGGTGCTTTTGTACAATTTATATAAAAAACAATAATATTTTTGAAGTTGCCTATGTACTTAAAATGAAATAAAGGCTTAATTAAGTTATTTACTCAAGATCTTTGACATATCGACGCTGCGCTATCTCGTACAAACATATACTTACCTTAGAATATTATAATTCTAGGGTATTAATAATTTAGGAATTTAATTTATTTGAACATTTATATGTTATATGATGAACAAGAAAGTCTGTGAAAATAAATAATGGGGTGGTACGTGGTACGATTCCATGTAATGTCCAGATTAGGAATGTAGCACCACTACATCTTCTCCCATGGACATCGAAAAAGGCGACAAAGTAACTAAATCATAGGCAGCGTCCGTTTTGGGGAATAATAGCATACTATGCTTATCAACCCCCTGCGGGTTGCTAAGCGTGGTGAGTACTGGCAAATTCCCGCCAAAATGACCGCACAACTGTGGCAGCCTATGTGGGGGGCTTTTGTTCAGCAGTGGACGTCCTTTGGCTGATATGATGACGACGATGACGTAAAAAACACACACATCAGTAGTGGTATTCTCTAAACAACACGACTTCCAACTCGACGCTGCGGCGGCAGCGAGTTACATTTCCGTATTCTCTTACTACTTTGCTCACGCAGCAGTTTGACAGCAGAAACTGTCAAATTATTCAATCTTGAGTAGTTGAAACAAAAATCCATAAATTTCTCGTAGCTGTGTGGGCAATGTAAATGAATACGAAAATGTAACTCGCCGCTGCCGCAGCGAAGAGTTTGACGTCTTAGAGAATAACACTATAACTCGTAAACTTCGACTGCTAAATATGGGCTTCCCAAATTCCCTGCAATGATTGGTAATAGGGGATATTGCCTAATTACCACGCTTGGCAGGCGAATTGGTAATTGCACCATATTGGTATCTTCACACGGGAGCATACTGCTGCCCATCCTCTTGATATGAACTCTTAGTTGCCTTTTACGACACCCATCCGTGGTCAGGGGTAGTCTATTGTTTGCAGTTGTTTATTGTAACCACAGGGATGTAAAACAGTTCCTATTCAAAATTTACAAATATTGATAGATATTTAATTGTACTAGTATTGTACTCTTCTGTTATATTGTTAGATTAAGCAAGGTTTAATCAATATTTAGATAAACTTAATACCTCCTGAAATATAATTTAGTATTCATTTTATAATATTTTATTTACTAATTATAACAACACTTATATCTATAATATTTAAAGTAAATAGGAATGATAGGTATCTTATAGAACCCAATGATATACTTCATAAAGTATCTGATTGGTTTTCGGCCAATAATCTTCGCCTAAACGCAGAAAAAACCAAATGTATAAAGTTTTCAACGACAAATATGGCATATATAAGAACACAAGTAAAACTTGACGGTAGAGCATTAGATCTGGTCCCATCAACTGTATTTTTGGGTGTCACAGTAGACTCCAAATTGCAATGGGGGCCCCATATAAAAGCACTGTCCGGAAAACTTAGCTCTGTTGCATATGCTGTTAGGAACATTAGACAGGTGACAGATGTGGCTACAGCTAGAATGGTATATTTCGCTTATTTCCACAGTATTATGTCCTACGGTATTTTACTGTGTGGATCGACTGCCGATGTTGAATCAATTTTTATAATCCAGAAAAGAGCAGTCCGATCTATTTATAATCTGGGTTCTCGTGAGTCACTTCGGGATCTATTTAAGGAGATAAACATACTTACTTTACCATCCTTATATATATATACCAAAATATCATGTATATACGCAAAAACATTATTAGTTTCGATAAAAAAAGTTACGTGCACAGTTTAAATACTCGCAATAAGAACAAGCTTGTCTTGCCTGGCTTTAGACTTAGTAAAACCAGTAAGTCGTTTATCGGAAACAGTGTTAGGTTCTTCAACAAAATTCCTTCTAGTATTACCGATTTGCCAGAACTACAGTTCAAATCTTTAATTAAACGTTTTTTAATGTCGAAGGCCTACTATAGCATAAATCATTACATCCATGATAAAGATGATGTACGATTCCCTTCTGCACACTGCGACCCTCTGGCGCTGTATAATTTATTTTAAAACACTTATATTTGATATGATTGCAAGTGTTTTAATTTGCAATCAAGGGTTTAATATTTAAACATTGGAATTGATTATATTAGTAATGTAAAATAAGTTGACATGTCTCATTTAAAACTACATTTTTTATGTTATTTGCTTAAATATTTACACCTTGACATCATATACCTTGACATTTCACTTGACTCAGTTGAAATTACATAATTTTTTATGTTATTTACTTATATTCAATAACTTGACATTATCTTGAATAAATTCATTTAAAAATTTCATTTCTTTTAATGTTAGTTTCTTATATTTCATATTATGACATTGACTATTAGTTTTTGTTAATATTGTTCTTGTAACACTATATTATAATATTCATACGAAACTGTAAATCCGTGAGAATCATGTAGCCTTTGATGTTATTTTTAGTACTAATATTGATTGTCGTTTGTCTGGCTGTATTGGTCTGTCATACTCACTAAAATGTCTTGCTGGCGGTGGCGTTGTGTATCGGGTCGTTCGGTTCCCTTCAATATGGTTGAGCTAAGCGATGCTGATGCATGCGTCATGCTCGTGAACGGGTGCCGTCTGTTCACTTGTTCACTTGGGACTGGTCAGCCGTTAACTGCCACGGCAAATAATTTATTATTATAATAGTATTGTGGTATGTTCCATCTTTACACATTGACCTACATTTTCTCGATATATGTATTACAATAATTTGTATCAATCAACATGGTAATCTCAATTATTTTAAAAGAGTATCCATGGAGTTTCTTGCCGGCTCTTCTCCACGAGATTAACTATTTGGAACCGTGCAACTTAGATTCTGACGTTTCATAAGTGCCAATATTTGGTTTATTTGAAATAAAAAACTTTGACTTTGACTTTGATAGCACTAATGTTATATGTAACATCTTGTAGATGTTTCTAACATATAATGATTTAGATTAGTTTTTCGCTATTGTCGGCTAGATTTTCAAAGTCGAATGCAAATCTACTGATATTTATTCTTCATTAGCATCATCGTCGTATCAGCCTAAAATATGTGTACTGCTGAACAAAGACCTCCCTCATAGACTTACGTGTGATTTGTGGTCATTTTGGGGGAAATTTGCCAATACTCACCACGCTTGGCAGGTGGGTTGATGAGCGCAGAATGGCTACTGTTCTACAGACCAGACGCTGCTACCCATCCCTCTGGTTAAGAGTCCCTTAGTCACCTTTTACGACATCCGTGGGAGGAGATGGAGTGATGCGATATTCTTAATCTGGACACCACACAGAAATGAATATTATACTATAACATAGATAAGTCATGTTTTAGATTTTTGCGTGGTGTATTTACGCTCCAATGAAACGTTTAGTGTTTGTCATTAGTCCATATTTAAGTACCTATACTTACTTTCAAAATAAATTACTCAACCTTGAGAATTCTTAACCACCCAAACGCAACAGGTAAAATGCACTGCAATATCTGAACTCAAATCACGGTTCGACAAACAATAGTTAAAGTGAAAGATTCCGTTGTTCTGTATTTATTGGCCGACTAGGTGTTATAACTGTTCCTTGGCGTGAAGAAAGGGTTACGTGGAGTTACAATGGGTCTATTGTCGGTGTCCACGTTACTAGCATGCTTTATTGATGGTCCAGTGGTTAATTGCTGGCTAAAACAAACATATAGCGCGACTATATAGACTTGATACTTGGAAATAACAATCAACGCGAATAAAATATTAAAAACTGTATTATAGTGTAATTTACAATTTAAAGACGGTGAGAGAACGGGCAATTGTATTTACATTTTCACATTATTAATTTGAATAAAGAACAATGTAAAAAAGGAAAGTCTCAAAGTAACAGACCAGTAATGTTAACCGGCCAGTTTTAATTGGAACACTCGCTTAATCAACTTTCTTCAATATTATTATCAACCCATATTCGACACGAGGTGAGAAAACGATAAATGTGAATTAGATATTTAGTATTTACTTAATTATAAAGCTTCATCACTTAGTTCACATATGCTATTAAACTATAAATATCGTTGTATTAAGATATTAAAAGTAGTGTGTAAATTTCAGTATAGTATAGTTATTGTAGCCATGACAAAAAATGGGGCCATCCTTAGTTGTGTACAGCAATGTTATCTGTAATTTCTCGTTATAATTCCCGTTTGATATATAATGTGTTAAAAAACTAATATACTCCTTCAAAGCGGACCGTTGCAATACGTAACGACCGATATATTATTTCTTGAATAACTTTACATTTATAATGTCAATAATTTGATACTTAAATTTTATCGCCAATCGATCGAATCGAATCGATAGATACAATTTTCTCGCCAGCGTTTTAATTGCAAATAGCCTTGATTTATATTTAATCAATACTTTTATGAAACACCTTTATTACTAAAAATTTGCTATCATAAATCTACTCAAAAATATTCTTTATTAAATATTACAACTGGTAAATTCTCCAGTGTAGCAATGAATAAATCACCCCTCTTCATCCAAAAGGTGTAGTAATTATTGATATAGTGAGGATAGTCAGCAGAATTCTTCTGTGTCATCATATCAGCAAAATGACGTACATTGCTGAACATAGGCCTCCCCCAGAGATATCCACAACGGTGTCGTCATTTTGGGGGAATTTGTCAGTACTCAACACGCTTGGCAGGCGTGTCGGTGAGCGCAGTATAGCTACTGTTCCACAAAAGGGTCGCTGATGCCCATCCCTCTGGATTAAAGTCCCTAAGGCGCCTTTTACGGCATTCACGGAAGAGATGGAATAATGCGACATTCTTAATCTGGACACCACATGAATTCGCACACCACACGAATTATGTTCTATGGTGTACCTATAACAAAATACTGTGGTCACCAATTCCACTGCCCAATGTACAGATTTTTCTCAATATATGACCACTCATGGTAGTGATAATTAGAAGTCTCGTGTTTAGCAGTCGACATTAGACGCGCGCCAGCGCGTGCATATAGCATGATATTTTAGCTAAACCAATCAATTTAACTCATTAAGTATGCTATGATCTGACAACTTAAATCTTAAGCGTATATCTAAATTATAGCTAAAAAATACCCCTTTTGTTTATACAGCATTATGACATCTTCTTTTGTATTTAAGGAAGATACCATATTATATGATATATCGCTTGCATGAACAGTGTCGAGATTGTAAAAAACATTGATTATGATTTGGCCAATAATAAAAGTATTTAGAACATTACTTGGCCTTAATTATTATCAATTAAAAGTTTTGTTTCTCAGGTATTTATTCCAGGAATCATTTTAATAGATAGGCATAGATATGAAAACACTTAACCTGTTCTCCTGTAAAGTTTGTGATTTGCAGTTTCAATATCTACTGTACGTAGCTGTACCCAATATGAATACATGGCTTTAGATTCGATAAATATACTAATGACGTGCATGAAAACTGGTCCACTATTATTTTGTATAGAAGTTCGTTAACGAGCCGGAACCAGATTGGTACTATACAATTTTCTCATCCGGTTCTTCTTATACGAAAGGTAAAGTTAATAGTAGGCAATCAGTTAATTAGAATATCTCTAAGATGTGTTTAAAAGAGCCGCCATACTTGCACGTGGATTAGTTCAAGTATCAAAAATATAGAACGTTGTATCTAACACTACGTCAGTTGCATAGGTACAATGAAGGAAAATTGCACAACGTAGAACCATAAAACCATCACGCTATTAGCCAACCCTTTGAGGTGTAATAAATATTTCTGTCAATGCCTTTCTATGTTTAAGAAGACATAGGTACGGAATTCACAACTCTATTTAGTTAAGTTAAGGTTGAATATAATACTCATTATGTTTCAAAAACGTAACTGTTAAGGTAATTACTTGTCAAAGGTGTGGTAAAAGTAATAATCACAAGCATTAGAGGGTTGAAAAAGTTGAATCTCTGCAGTGCAAGTTTGAACGCAATACATTTTACTCGTAGCGTTTGTAAAAATAAACATGTTATCATGTTTTATCAAATACTTGTGGAAATATGTGTAAACATTGTGTAAATCGTGTTAAATGTGTGTCATCCTTGTTATTTTTGTGCGCAGTGAAAATATTTAAATGGACACTGAATTGGTTATATTATAATGGTTAGTGAAATTACTTATAGTTGAGCTATACAGTTTTCAAGTATTAAACATGATATTTAAATTCAATAATATTCCTGAATCAATTTTCAAAACGCAATATTGATGGTTGGTATCTCTGCCTCAGCATTACTACATTATCACAAAAAAAAACATGGGTAAGTATAAAGGAACCAGTAAAATTATTTTAATATCATTTTTATTTCCCGTTAAACTATTTAATGGAGTAATGTTTCCATCATTCGCCACAAATTTTCACATATTAGAAGATAGCGCGAGTCTCAAAGCGTTATTTCGTGACTTCCCATCACCACAGCCATTCGTTCCAAAGTTAAACAGTAAAAGTAATCAACTTAATAGCCATATGAACAACTCATGCATCTTACACTGAACCACTTATCTCACCTCAACTTATATCAATATTGTATGGCGCTTAGATAACAATAAAAGCATTTTCTGAGGTTGCACCGCACTAAATTGTCCCATAAAATGTTTTATTGGTCATACATACACACATTAAACAGATATGTATTATAATAAATCATCATTAATATGCAATATAAGCAAGCGGCAAGGGTTTCGCTGAGTAAATAATTTTATGACGTTTTACGACCTTGAAATTGTCTCACGCGAATTTTATAGCGACAATGAATCAAATTTGCATGGTAAGTGATTTAGGTTTCCTTTATTGTTTAAATCATCTTTACATTGTTGCTTATCAAATCGGAGCAATAAATCGTTCGGTAACGAATGAGTGATTTGTGAATCAACATGGCGCCTATTGCTAAGCTGATAAATATAAAAGAGCGCAAACTCTAGTACGTAATTACGTCATGATTTTAAACCTGATATATGAAAACTATTGATAAAATTACTTTGAGTATATACTCGAACATGTTAATAAAAAAAACATAATAAAATGGGTCGACATAAACATAAAAATGAATTCAGTAAACGGTCCATTTAAATATCGAATGTGTAAATCGCTAATCGGGTAGTGAGAAGAGGACGTGGCAAAATTATTGGCAACAGCGTGCCGTAGTGACGTAATAGGTGCGAAAAATAACTTAAAAGTGATTTAATTTTAGATGTGCGGATGACCTATAAGATTTTTTCCATCAACCGAAGCAAAACGTTGAAATACCGCTAAATGACAAGATAAATGTTTTTAAAATTATAACGATAAAAGCTTAAGTTATAAAAAAGCGACAGTAGTTGTTTGTAATGATATATTGTATTTTGTCGCCATTTATTTTAATTATCAGGCTATTATTTACAGACTTGAAACATAATTTAAATGTTAGACGCATGTAGATAATAAACTTGATAACCATACGAAATTAGATACAGGAAGATATATATAACTGTGAGATTGATTTGTGGTGTAATAAATGATGCTTTAGCGCGGTTCTCGACTATCAGAGTGGCAAAGGTCGCTATGCACCGTCTATTTCGCGTCGAACTTTTAGTTAATAAATAGGTATACGAAGCTAAATTTTCTCGTTACTAGTTTTCCCATTCTCTCGGCTGAGGGTAGATGATGGTGGAAACCAATTTAAACTTGGCGACCGACTGGTTAAAAAGCAAAAGTTCCTTTTGAACTTTATCCGTCGTGCCGCCGGCGAGCCCTTTATTTTTACTTATTTTACAACTCCGGCTCTTTACGACCGTCCGCCATCATGCGAAACGCTTGGTACAGTTGGCAATCATATTCGGTTAGGTTAGACAGTTTTTTCTTGTGTTTGCCATTATGTAAAGTGAAATTTAATGAGCAGGAAATGCTGTTAGACATGTTTTTTGCTTTATTATTATATTTTTATTACATGCAATAAATTAATTAAACATTCTTAAAAGCGCATAAAAGCAGCCCCCTATCAGTTAAATTACGTTTCTTGTACTGTCTTCTATGTACTTAAGTGGAAAAAACTCTCTAATGGCAAATGCCTTCAAGAATAAATTGGCAATGAAAAATATTATTGCTCTATAATTACTTACATAAAATTGCGTGTACGCTGACATTAATTATATATAATTATTAATTACTTGAAGTGTGAGGTAAGCGAACTCGTAAACAAAAGTTTAATGTGTAACAGTAACTGTGTAACACAGCTGACTACTACGCACATATTTCAAATCTCTGATGATTAGCTAAGTTTAGTCCGTTAACTGTACTTAGCGGTTTCAATGTCTATCTAATTACATAGTTTTGTATCGTTAATCTCAATTATACGAGTAGTAGGTATTAGGTATTGTGAAGCAGTTAAATCTATTTATATTATGTATACAGGGAGTAAGTGACAACGCACTGAAAAATTAGATAAGAGGTAGGCTTAGGCCTATAATAAAAATTGGAAATCCATTTACCTCGGAAAAGTTACACATTTTGTTATTTTTGAGCACGCATTGTATCGTAAACAACTCGATTAAAACGCTATGTAGTTATTGTACTTTGATATGATATTATTATGCTACTGCGAGCTCATCTGGCGAAACAACAGCCATTTAGTTTTTATTTACATTGCAGTTTTATGTGAAAATAATTCGTTTATAGTATTTTATTCAAAATAATTTACTGGAAATTCATGAAAAGCCGAACACAGATTCTAACGCTGAGGGTTCCAGAATCATGTACTGAATCCATGGTATCAGTTTCCGTTATAATGTCACTTACTTGTTGTCGTTGTTGCCTAATGCCAACAATGTTTTTTTTTTTTATAAACTTTGCCCCACACTAGGATTTCGCCTGTATGGGTGGGTGGTCTCGTGGGTGCGTTTACAGACATTATTCCCACACGCAATGACGGCACGGTTGGTGCAGTGGTGGATACAGTCGGCTGCTGCGCTCCGGGTCGTGGGTTCGATTCCCGCACGGAACAAGTGTTTGTATGATCTGCAGGTAGTTGTTCCGGGTCTGGGTGTATTGTATGTGGAATTCATGTCTGTAAACGCACCCACGACACAGGAGAAATGCTAGTGTGGGGCAACGTTTTTAAAAAAAAAAACTAAAACTACAATACACCCAGACCCGGAACAACTACCTGTAGATACCTGTAGACCTGCAAATATTTGTTCCGTGTGGGAATTGAACCCGCGACCCGGAGCGCAGCAGCCGACTGTGTCAGCCACTGGGCCAACCGTGCCGTCTATTACAGGAATGTTAAACATATTTGTTGTTTATATACCTATATATTCCGTATGTTAATTTGTACAACATTCCTGTAATATTTTCAGAAGGAGGGCGATACTATTTAATTATGAAAAGGAACGGAAGAAATAGGTATGTAAGTACATATTGCATTCGCTTGGAGTTCTTTGATTATACGGGTAGATATGGTACACTACAACCCTCGTTAGATGGGACGTGTAGCCGTCGATTCATAGTTACTGGAAATAATATTTTCACACTGAAGAATATAAACATATACGGGACTGTAAACCAGAGGGATGGGCAGCAGCGTCCTTTCTGTGGAACAGTAGCCATTCTGCGCTCACCAACCCGCCTGCCAAGCGTGGTGAGTTGTGGAAATCTATGGATGAGGCCTTTGTTCAGTACCGGACGTTTTATGCCCGATATGATGTTGAAGAATATCTGACATTACAAATACTTACAAAGCAATTTTTTTGTTCTCATAAGTGATATACACTGTTAACTAGTGTGTGATACCTGTTTCGAATCGTGGTATTTTAAACTATAAGTACTACGCTCAAACTTCATCACCGAAACAAAGTCAGAAAAAAAAGTCCTTAATAACTATAGCGGTCCTTACGATTAGCAACCTGAAGTGGCAATGGGTATTTATGTAGCGCAGATAAGCGAATAAATTTTAGTGCAAATAGCATCTCGAATGGCAATCACTACCCAAAAGACCGTGTACCTTTACTCACCATGCTATGTGAAATAAGACCATGCACAGACCGCGATAATATCATTTATTTTATATACAGTTTTGCGTCACTATTGCTTTCCGTGCATAGAATTACTTCACATAGCATATCAAGTAGGTACATTACTTGTAAGGAACTGTTGGATAGTCACTTAAAACTATTAATTATGAAAATCTATAGAGTAAGCCTATGAAGGTCAATAATGTATATATATATATATATATATATATATATATATATATAAGTAATGTATGGTGATAAAGCGATAAGGTACAGTCATCACCAGCCAAGAGAAGAGCCGGTAAGAGACTTCATGTATACTCTTTTGAAATCATTGAGATTACAATGTTGATTGATATTGAAAACATACTTATACCGAGAAAAAATTGTTTTAATGTGTCAAGATAGAATATACCACAGTAATATTATAATAATGAATTTGCTGTGGCAGTTAATGGCTGACCAGTCCCAATAGACGGCACCCGTTCACGAGCATGACGAATACATCAGCATCGCCTAACTCAACCATATTGTAGGGAACCGAACGACCCGATACACAACGCCACCGTCAGCAAGACATTTTAGTGAGCATGATATACTAATACAGCCAGGCAAAAAATGCACCAAAATAAGTAGTAAACATATAACATTAATAACTACATGAAGCTCACACATTTATAGTTATGATGGAATATTATAAGTTAATGTCACAAGAACAATATTAACAACTAATAGTCAATCAATGCCATACCTTATATTAAATGAGTACAGCTCAGATATCGAGTTATTAAATATAAGTAAATAGCGTAAAACATATGAAATATAAACGAGTAATTACAATAATGTCAAAATTATAGAAAGTTTGATTATATAATATTCACTCAGTCAAACTTACTCCATACGTGTTAATTAGAATTGTCTTGAGCTGAACTCAGCGACCAGCAATTACAATCATCCATATAATCGTTTATGGTGTTATACACCGTTTGGTTGAGTATGGATTTGGTATTAGATTTAAAAGAACTAAATATAAAAAACAAGAAGCGGGATTTAATGAAAAAGATGGTCAAATATTATTATTTTACATAATTATTTAGTATTCAACACTCATACAAAGGCAAGCAATATATAAGATAGCGGCGTGATTAAAGAAAATTAGGAAAGTTTATAATTAGGACACACCATTGTAGCCAAAGACGCCATGGGCTACCGAATAATGTTAATAAGCAAGTTTAGACGCGGGCCGCGCATCGCAGGAACAATTATTACTCCACCGACCCCAAATTAATGAAAGCAACAACTTTCAACACATTTTGCTAGAATTACAACGGGTTTCGTACTGTTAAGGTATTTAGGAGTTATATTTGGGCCGTGTGAAAGCCGCCTTACCCTTTAAGACATAGGTGTCTTGGAAAAGTCAGTCGGCTAGGTAATAATTTAAGGATCTTCAAGGCTAAGATGAGTCTGATGATAAGTTTGTAAAACGACAGAATTAGGATTTTTATCATGTTATTTATGAATCATAGTTTGTATTTGCAAAAAAGACAGAAAAATAGTTATGTCAAACAAGCATTTCAATCGACATTATGAGCAAGTACAATTTTTATATTACAAATTTTGAGGCATGCATCGACTATTTATCTATAAAAAGTGCAGCCCTCGAGAAGACTAAAATAAATAAAAGAGGAAAAAAAAATGTGTATTATCAAACTTTTGATAAAACGGCTGCTTTACTTTTTGGCTACCCTCAAAATCATGGTTAGTGTAAAAATCTATGAATTATATACTAATATTTTTAAATTACCGTATTTCACACTCCCCTATCCCCAATATACAAATATTAAATAATATCGATCCCGCTGTCCCTCAGTTTGGTCCCCCATCAACGCCCAAAGTCTAGGTCCAAGTTGCCTTAGCTGCAGTTGCTTAGTTTGTAAGTACTTATGCCTGGCTGAAGGCCTTTTCGGCTTCGCCAGATTGCCCTGTTAAGCAGCTACATCTCCTTCATATGGATGCGAGTATGAACACAAAAAACAAAAATACGGATGATCTACTTAGCGCATTTGCGTTGAATGTGACTCAGCGGTGTGAGATCTAAATAAAATTCAAAGGTTAAATCTAATGTTTTTGTTAATTTTAAACTACTCTCTACTTATATTCTCATAATAAATCAACCTTTGAAATCAAAAACTCCAAGCTTGTATTCTTAAAAACAATTAATTGTGCTTTTAGTTCATAATTAGTTGAAAGCGTGTTTTTATTCGTTTTTAAACTGCTATTTAATTTCAACCATAATAGCAAAATACCTATAAACATTTTTAGACACATTGCTAGATTCAAATTCGTTATTTTAATGTCTAGCGTAAATCATAATAACTATGTAGTTATTATGTTTGTTTAATTATGAGCTTGTGGTGACAGCATCAGGTCACAGTCGTGACATATAAGTGCAGTGTTATCGATTCCGGTTACGTCTAAAAAAATCTAATATCAGCTAAAATTAAATGCTTGTTTGACTGAACTATGAAACGCTGAAGAGCGCCAGTATTTGGAGTTTGCTAAGTGTTGCTTAACCTCACCGGTCGTTTTCCGATCAGTGAGAACGAAAGAAGTATGGTTATGAAAGGCCATGAAGGCCTCACACATTAAAGATTTACCAACAGTAATAACATAATCTCTAAAAGAACCTGCAGTCTTTTATAATGACTAAGTAGCAGTAGATAAGGTATTTGGAATGAAACTATGGAGAATCTCGAAGTTCATATTGTGCTGTAACATGTGCGGAATACTTTCTTCGTTCCTTATTAGGGAAGTCGGTAAGGTTAAATAGGTTCGTGTTTCAATTTCATCTAAATATCATCTATGATTACGGTTGTGTGTTTTGTAATGGGTACAAGGACAACTAGAATTATGTGCACTGTGAATACCAGATACATTTTTGTTGACGTGTCTGTATACCGTGTAGAATGATTTGTCAGTACGTATTTTTTCATTTTATATTTTTATTGGTGCCCAGTGGAAATTCTTCATGGGCTTCCTTCGCCCCGGGGAAGGGCGAAGGGGTATGCCGGACTCCTACGGCTTAAACCACTGGAGCGGTCAACTTCGGCACCGAAAGGGGGCGCCAAGTTCTCGAGATTGAATTCACTGGAGCCGCCTATTGGATGGGATGACTGTAAAGCAGGCAGCTCCTCCATTGGAGGGGATGCGACTGTAAAGTGGCCACCGCCCCAAGCACCCCTCGGGGACACCCCACTGCAACTGTGATGCGCACACGGTGGCAGGTGACCACGTGCACGTCGCTGTCTATCCGGGGCTGGGTTGGTGTGAGCATGCGGATTCCCCAATATTCGCGTCGGTTACCCCCGAGGTCCCCCACCATATAACTATGGCATCCTGCCGTTACGCCTCAGGCGTGTGAGATATATGGGCCGCAATTCCTCCTTCTCCGAGCGTCATCGGCCCTCTCCCGATCTCACTCTACAGTCTCCTTTTAGAGTATGACGCAGCACTCCAATGCAAAACGAAACTTTAATATACCAGTAAAAAAAAATCTCATCATCTGCTTTAACATTTTTAACTAAATACCTTTTTAATTAACTAAAACTATATAATTTTTGCAGTTAAAGTGTGCGTCGCCTCTGCTTTGCACTCTAAGAAAAAGAGATGAAAAGGAAGGATTCCGTAACCATTTAGGTATTATACCTGCTAGTCAACAGCTGTTCAAAGTTAACTGGGATTTACATATCACCTGCCGTGTTTAGATCTGAGGTTATTATTTAGCTGGTAGCTTTTCTAAACCCAAATTCCGGTACGTATGGGCTAGGAAACAGGCGATTTCCACTTGATACTTTAATTAAAATCTAAGCAGACATAATTATCATGGGTATAAAAAATATGTTTGTTGTTTCTTTTGTTTTTAAAACGATTCCCAATTGTGTTTCTCCTATATCGTAGTTTACAGATATAAATCGCAACACCTAAACCAAAAACACCTATTTGAAGTTCAAACAAATATTACGGGGATCAAACCCGCAACATGTAGTGCAGAAAGCCGATCGCTTAGCCACTGCGCCAACCGTGCTGTCAGACTAGTACCTACTATTAAGTTTCCCCAAAGCTTGCTATCCTCAAATCAACTGAACTTGTATATATATGTAATATCCCTCTTCCAAATCAACACAGACTTTAGACGTTTACCAATAAAAATATAAGTTATCGATATGTTTTAACTTAAATAATCCGCCTGAACCGTACGAATCGCCCTCACGCCCTCTCCCCGTAGATACAGAACGAAACAACTTCTAGACACGATAAGCTTCCCAACTTTCAATTACATAGAATGTAATTAAGTGTCGCGTTAGACGACTGACTTCGACACTATTAAATTGCTAAACTTTCGCAGTTTACGGGATCGAAGACATTTTTGTAAGTCGGTGCCAGCACGAACGTCTAGCTAGGGATTTCGTGGAATGTCCGCTTTAGATTGGAATTTTAATTATTAAGCATGATATCGTTTTGGGCTGTACCTAAGTTTTTTTTTTTGAACTTTTGTGTGCGTATCTTACAATATTTTTTGTATTTTTTTAGAAATACGTATGTTGCCGTCTACGCAATTTTTCCGGTGATTTACGGACTCGTATCTTAAGCACTAGATACATGTTCAATACAGTTGCCTCCCGAAAAGCCTTCCTAGAGGCGTGGCACCGATGGGCGGCTCTAGTGTGATTTTACGAAGACCTGGAGCCACACTTCGGTGCCGAAGATGACCTCTCCAGTGGTATGAGTTGGTAGAAGTCCAGCATGGCCCTTAGCCCTTTCCCGAGGCGGACGGAGTTTATGATGAATTTCCTCAGGAGATCAATTAAAAAAGGAGGTCGCTATGCCCCTTCGCCCTTCCCCAGGGCGGAGGAAGTTTATGATCAATTTCCTCTTAAGATCAATAAAAAAAGGAGCCAGCCGTGCCCGTTCTCCCTTCCCCGGGGTGGCAGAAGTTTATGGTGATTTTTCTCTGGAGATCAATAAAAAAAGGAGCTGAGCATGCCCCTTCGCCCTTCCCCAGGGCGGAGGAAGTATATGATGTTTTTTTACTGGGTTTTCTTAGTATGGCTAAGACACCACAGACTTTAACGATGAAGCATAACATCGTTACTACCGGCTAAAACCACTGGGGTGGTCATTTCCGGCACCTAAAGGCTCGAGGTCCTCGTATGATCACACTAGAGCTGCCCGCCCACTTGTGCCACGCCTTCAGGCACACCCCAGAGTGGGTGACTGTAAAACGCCCAGCAGTGGGATCGTTAGAAACTGGATGTTAGTTATATGTTGACCAAACAAATTCTCAGGGATGAGTCTGTTTACAACATTATCTTCGATACCGCTACATATAGCGTGTTTAACTTTTTATAGATAGTAAAACATTTCGCTTGACCATTTAGATTAGAAATTAAATTAGTTGCACATTAAGATTTATCAGTATTCATTATCAATTAATTGAATCAGTAGATTCTATCCATAATTTGTCTAAACATTAGATGTAACATTCTATTTGGCACATAAAATTTTTATTGACTTATAAAGTGTATCAAAGTCAATAAACTCATCCATTACGAAGCTTCATTAAATTTAATAGAACAGGTTTTTGATTTAAACGAAAAATAATCATTTAAGTTGTTGAGCCATCCAAATCGTTAATGACACAGTCAGATAAGTTGGAAGAAAACGTACATAAAGGTATATCAATAATCGCTACGTTTTGGAAATCAACAGACATTTTACAAAGAAAATAGCTTCATTATAGTAGCCAAAAGAAAGCCATTGATGAACAACGGCATCCCCCATAGAATTCCACTATTGTGTGGATTTTGGGGGGAGTTTGACAATTCTCGCTTTGCGTGAGTCGGGTTGGTGAGCGCAGTATGGATACTTTTCCAACGAAGGGACGCTGCTGACCATCCCTCTTGTCTAGAGTCCTTTAGTCCCCTTTTACGACATCCACGGGAGGAGATAGAATTATGCTATATTCATAATCCCACACGGAATAGCTTCAAACTAGATGAAACGTGAAATAAAAATATTAATATCTAAAACAATATTTATCACGAACAGACATCTAATAGTAAATACATAGTCAGTCAAAAGTTTAGAAATCGATACATATTTAACAAATGAAAATAGCTTCAAGATTGACGAAAATTTGAATCAGAAGTTTATCGAAAACAGTATTTACCACCATAGCATCTAATAATGGTAAATACATAGCCAGTTAAAAGTTTAAGACTACTCTTATAAAAGTATGAATATGAAATAAACCTCAAAATCTTAAAGGTGCATGAAGTAAAAGTGTAACTATCACATAAAATACTAATTCACAAAATACATTAAAATATACATCAAATATCAATCGGAAAAAAGTATCTATAGTTTCACGTTACATAAATTCATAGCTATTGATAGCCTGTCTTAATTAAACCTTGGGCTTAAACGAATGTTTTTTTGGACTATAGACACCGCTTTTTATGTGGATTAAACACGTAATTAAGCAATAAATTGCATGAAGAAATTGCTTAATATTTTTTTATTGCTATCTGGTTTTCTACATATGACATTCGTTGTTGTTAATAAGCATTTATTTCTCCTTACACTTTATCCCTTCGGCTGAGTAAAAATTATGTAAAGCACGATAAATCATATCCAAAGTTTAAGCAATTCTTCTTTCATAATTTATGGAACCTCAAGTAGTACCATTTTATACAATAAAGTGACGAGACGAGCAAATCGTTCGCCTGGTGGTAAGCTAGTCCTGCGCGCTTGTCACCTTGAAACATGAAGTTATGTCCAGTAACTTGACTAGCTAGGTACACTGTCCATCTAACCGGAACACAGTAATGTCTAAAGTTTAAACACTACTGGTTAGTGGTGAATATCTGGCACTGGGGCGGTACCTACTTAACCGGTCTCTTGCGATAAGAGACTTTTTTTATTGGTATCCAGTGGTAATTCTATATGAACTTCCTTCGCCCCGAGCAAAGGACTCCTACCGGCTAAAACCACTGAACTTGGTGCAACGCCTTTAGGCACATCTCGGAGGGGATGACTGTAAAGCGGTCAGCCCCTCTAGCGGAAAGCAGGTGGCTGTAAAAAGGCCGCCCCCCAGGCACTTCTCGGGGAGGATTGTAAAAATCCCCCCAAGCCTCGCTGTGCGCTGTGCTGCGCACACAGTGCGCACCACCGTCTTCCCGGGAATCGTTCGGTGTGAGCACGCGGACATTAATAAAATGGATTATTGACAACAACTAATCATCATTTCGGTCGAATAAAGTACACTACTGGACACAGGCTTCCCTCAAAGAACATCACAACGATCGATATCGGTGTGTTGTACGCTAATTTGGGGGATTTACGTAATCGCCACGCTTGGCAGACGGGTTGGCGATCGCAGTTGAGTTGTTAATGTATTCGAAGGACGCTGCTGTCCATCCTCCAGCTAATCCCTTAGTCGCCTTTTACGACACCTACGGGATGAGGTGGGTTGGTGCTATTCGTAGCCGGCACCACGCGGCAGGCAACAACTAATGTCATACGTTGAAAACCAGAAAGTAATAAAAAATATTAATCATGAAATTTGTTGCTTAATTACGTGTATAATTCAAATAAACGCCTTAAAGAGCACTATCTCTCCACGTCTACATAGTTGCATATGTATTTTATTTTTGGATATGTATATTTATGTATGTGTGTATTTATATATACCTATATTTTATGTATCGTATATTTTTATATAAGTAATTATATGTTTATGTTCTTCATTTATTTACTCCTTTACACACTGTGTCTACATTTCTTATTCAAACTCTCCTCTCGCAGGTCTGCTGGAAGAGATTTCTTAAGAAATAAGCAGTACCTTTGTACATTTTAGTCCTATTTCATTTTTCTTTATTTTTATGTTTCTGTGTGTGCATAAATTATAAAATAAATAAATAAATAAATAAATAAAAGCGGTATCTATCATTAAAAAAAAGTTGTTCATTGGGCTTACCAAGGTTTAATTAAGACATGTTATCAATACGTATAAGTTTATGTAACGTGAAAACGTGAACTTTATTTGGGCATTCATGACACAGCCACCATATATTGGGTTATTACGCAGAGATTGACGGCCTCAGCCGGCTGCCGTTAGGGACCAAATAGATTCCTTTATGGCAATAGCCGATCAATCTTCCGAAGTATTAATAGAGTAGTTCTACTATTATTACGTATCTATCACCACCATGTTAGTTCCCGGCAAAAAAATCACCCCTCGGGTGTTATAAAAGATGGCTAAGGGTTGATATCAGAAGGATGGGCAGAAGCGTCTAATAACATCATACTGCAACATCTACCAAGCGTGGTGATTATGACAATATTTCGACCCTATGACCGCTCATTGTTGTGATCATTGGAAGGCCAGTCCAGGGCTGATGTGTGTGTACGTATCTGTTGAAAATTGCTCATGTAAATATCGTTGCATTAAATTTAAACTTTTAATGATATTACTAGCTAGGTAGGCGTATTTTGCTATTACATAGATTTAGATAGAGATATTAAAATTAGAAAAATTCTTATGATCTGACAAGTAGTTTTAAAATTTGTCACGTAATTAAACGGAATTCTAAATTCTTAATATTGAACAATTTATTGATGAAGTTATTTTTCACACTTATAAAGCATGTCGTATCGATCTATTGGTTGCGTCGATCGCTTAAAAGCGAAGTGCGTCACGCTGCAGCGAAGTGATTCGACACAATTATATGTGGAACCATCGTCGATTTGTTGAGCCTATTAGTTATTAAAATATATATTTACGCCCATCGCTGACTTACTTACTTGCCCTTTGGTGGACTTGCTGACTCACTGATTCTGTCACGCTGTAAAATTATTCATTCTTTTACTTTTTCAACGGTCTCTTAAAGTGCCTTACAACACTCATTTCTTTAGCAAGGACCAATACTGGCCTTACCAATACAAATGTTGTGGTATTTATAAGCGTTTGTTTGTCGAGGCTAACTGATTAACTAATTTACTTTAGTATTGTGTGATGTTTATTTACGAAAATAACTTTAATTAAGAACATAACTGTAATACACCATTACAGAGCAGTGAAAGCAAAACAATTTTATCAACCTAATCACAATCCACATAAAACCTCAAAAACTCACACGCCCTTATAATTGTTAATAAGGGAAAAAATTCTTCGTAGCACCTTAGTTCACGCACACACAGCCAATATTACAACTAATTACGATAAAGCACACTACCAAGTTCACTGAACGCCTACGTTATTATCAAAGCAGTTTAATTATAGCTTCACACAATAGTTTGAAGCGAACACACATAAGGCGACTCACCCCTAATTTAACTTCTACTAAGTTTGGAACTGCTGGCGCCACGTTGCTTTGACAGTATGTAAAATATACTCACGGCAACTTATAGTGATGGGGACATTGTAAAAATATCGTTGTTTCTATTGGATGGTACCGGCTTCGCCGTGCTTAAGTTAAAATTTATTCATAATTTAATATGTTATAATTCAAATAAACAGTATCCATATACAAAATTATTCCACGAAATAATCTTCCTCTCATCGCTGTTCGTCGTTTCAGCCGAATAAAGTCCACTGCTGGACACAAGCCTCCCTCAAATATCGCCACTACGACCATTCTAGGTGTTTTGTGTTTCGTGGATACGCGTTGGTGACACGCAAATCAGGGTGGGCCGGTACATGAAGTACCTGGGGCTCACCTTGGACAGTCGTTGGGGCTTCGAAGAGCACTTCGAGCGTCTTGTCCCCCGGGTCGAAGGGATAGTCTCGAGCTATGGCGCGAGCGGCTTATGCTGCCACAGTATGCGCAAAAGCGCGTCGTCGAGGCTGTCTTGCCGCTCTTCGGAGCCTGGCTCCAAAGGAGCGAGCGCGTCACATTCCGCCTGACGCATTCACCGGACACGGTTGTTTTGATGCGTACTTGCACAGGATAGGACGTGAGGTCACGGCACATTGCCACCACTGTGGAGACGATCAGGATACCGCACAGCACACGCTCGGAGAGTGCCCTGCGTGGGCTGCCGAGCGGCGGATCCTGGTCGATCGGATCGGGCAAGATCTCTCTTTGCCAGCAGTAGTGTCTGTCGGCTATGCTGGCAGAGCATGAAAATTGGAGTGCTATGGTCTCCTTGTGTGAGAGCTTAATGCTCCAGAAGGAGGTCGCAGAGCGGGATCGGGAGAGGGTCGATCCCGCTCGGAGGAGGAGGACACGGAGCCGGGGTACGACAGACGCGGCGCCCGTGTCCAACACGCCTGAGCCCCCTGTCGTCTTTATATGGCGGGAGGCCTTGGGGGTCGCGAGCGCGCTTATTGGGAAATATGCGTGCTCATACCGAGCGACCCCCGGGAAGACTGCGGTGCGCATGTGGTACATACCGTACCCGGCATGAGCCGGCCTGGAGTCCGGCATGCCCCTTCGCCCTTTCCCGGGGCGAAGGAAGTACATGAGGTATTTCCACCGGATCAATAAAAAAAAATTTAAAAAAAATGTAAGGCATGACCGCCCTACAGTTATCTCCTCCGAGGCGTGCCTAAAGGCGTGGCACCAATGGGTGGCTCTAGATGGAGATCTTTCGAGTTCCTGGAGCCTCCCTTCGGTGCCGACGATGATCACGCCGGTGGTTTTAGCCGGTAGGAGTCCGGCATGCCCTTTCGCCTTTTCCCGGGGCGAAGGAAGTACATGAGGTATTTCCACCGGATGAATAAAAAAAATAAAAAAGTTTTTTGTGTGCTCAGGAGGGTTTTGCCATAATCGCACCGCTTGGCAGATGGGTTGGCGATCGCAGTAGAGTTGTTAATGTCCTCGAAGGACGCTGCTGCCCATCCTGCGCTTAATACCCTCGGGATGAGGTAGGTTGATGCTATTCGTAGCGGGCACCACATGGCAAATCTTCCTCTACTCATACTAAAATTCATGACAGCCCATTTAGCCGTTTGGGCGTGATGGAGACTCAAACATACAAGCTTGCACACCTATATAATTAATTTGAACTATCTGTCTGTGATTTCGAAATATAGGCCAATATTTCAGTAAAAAACTGCAATTTACACGATGAACATATTTTTAGATTTTTTGTCTGTCTGTATGTCTTAAAGTTTGTCAGCGAATAGGCTCCGAAACGGCTCAATGGATTTCAATAAGAATTTTAGGGATTAAAACAGAATCTTTAACTTAAATTTGCCAGTAGTATGGTCCATTTCATTATCGTGCAGAGTTTAAAAGATATGAATATAAATATATTTACGCCTAGCGAAGTGGGCGGGTAACATATTATAATAAACTATCTGCTCGCCCCAGCTTCGCACAGGCAGGAACCCAATTGCAGCGCCACCTACCGGATTTTATCCTATTCCTCGACATAATCTAGCTCTTTTTCAAATCTCATTAGAATCCGTACAACCATTTGGCCCCGATGGAGCCTCAAAACATTCAAACATAGGTACCGTGTACCTTTTTTATAAATGAGTTTATTGATCCCCAGGGGAAATTCATCATGATCTTCCGCCACCCCGGGGAAGGGTGAACGGGCATATCGGACTCCTAACGGCTAAAACTAATGGAGCGCTTATCTTCGGCACCGAAGGGGGGCTCCAGATCCTCGTAAGATCACACTAAAGCCAGGTACTTTTTTTTATTTTTGGGCTTCTTGCACACATTTCTGGGAAATGTGGTTGCTTAACCGGTCATTTTTAGCGAAGCCAAAAGATGCCTCCAGCCAGAGAGCCAGTTACGTACTAACTTTCACATTTATATGAGTAGTAGGGTTATACATAGAAAGATTTAAAATTAGATACATAGAAATTAATAATCGATCTTATCCAAAATCTGAAGATTAAAAAAAATTTAACTTGATCTGTTTTTGTGTTAATATGACACTTAACACAATACAAACCCTTAATCTGAAATTCAAAGATAACGGATGAGTTTGATTATTAATTTCAGCCATTAGCCGACTGTTGATAACATTTGTGAATAAATCAATAAAAGTGGCTTCTCGGCCGATTCACAAAAAATAAGTTGTGTCTTTGTCAAACTTTTTTACTAACGCATAAATATATTAATATTATAATTATAGTAGTATAATCATATGAATATATTAAATATGTCCATTTACATTCTAAACTGTACTTTGACACCGTAAGTATGTCCTTTATTGCTAATTAATTTAAAGTATTAGTGTAGTTTTATTAATTATTGCTACCCACATGTCCGGATTAAGAATATAGCACCACTCCATTTTTTCCAATGAATGTCGTAAAATGCGACGAAGGGACTCTAAACTAGAGGGATGGACAGCAGCGTTTCTTCTGCCGAACAGCAGCCCTTCTGGGCTCACAAACCCACCAGTCAAGTGTGGTAGGTACTGCCCAATTCCCTCCAAAATTACGACACAGCATGTTACTGGTCGTTTATAGAACAGGAGTTTGTTTTGCCGAACTTCAAAAACTGTCTACAAATGTTTATTTGTTAGATGTATTATGTTATGTATTAAGAAAACACTTTTGGAACGAATTTCTTTTACACGCGGGTTACAGTAGAGTGAACTGGTAGAAATTGTCACGTAAGGGAAAAGCGTTATACCTCCTCCGGGCGACCTTTCCCTCTCTTTCTCTTTCTATTACATACGGTAGGCGAACTTTCCCTCTCTTTATTTTTCTCTCTGTCTCTTTCTATTATATGCGGTTGTATGTGTGCGTGTGTGCGATTGTCGAGATTCGAGAAGCAAACATTGGGTGTGGTGCGCTGTATAACTTCAGTTCTAAACAAGTGTAAATATTATTTAAACTTAATTTTAATTATTGTTTTAACTCACACGGGATTTATATTGTGTCAATATTGCAAGAAAAGATCTTCGTTCTTTACGGGGGTCCCCCGACAGCACAATATTTTTCTTTTATCCCTACCTCACATCTAAGAAACAAGTTGATTCATTACATATTTAAAATCAAGATAATTTCTATGAAGTTGTAATAAATTCTAATTATTCGTATAGAATACGTCTATTCGATTAAGCCGCTCCACGATAGCATCAGTTACATGTTACAGCTATATATGACACTGTAGCCCAATAGCCTTTACTTTTTCTAAATTATCGTCTCAATTTTCATAAATAGTGAAGAATATGTGCCATTGTAAATGTAAACATTAAATTAGACTGGATATATAAATTAATATAGTAGAGAATAAATACATGGCTAATATATATTATATGTTGGCTACTAGCAGGCCCGCAGCTGGATATTTAATAAAATGCACTAGAACACATTTTTATGCTATTTTACTTGCTTTAAATACCTTTTTAAATTAATAGTGTGAATATATTTTCTATACCTAATTTTCTGTTCTATTCTAGGAAAAAAGTTCAGTCATGTCGAAATAAATGTATAATACACCAGGCTACTTATCCTCAGATCCACCTGTCAACTGTATTTGAATGTATTGTGTATTATAAAGCTTCCACTCATGGTACTTCGCCTATTATTGGCTTTTCTGAAATGTTGGCTTGCATCTAAATGACGCGTAAACGCTTCCAAACAATGTTGAAGATCATTTGATACTCAGATATTTATTACCAAATACCAATACTTGAGGTATTTCTGTGTATGCTACTGAAAAATTTGATCTTCAAATATTGTTACTGATTTGAACATATGAATTTCAGACGTTCAATCTGTAGGAAGGTCCGTTTGAGGACAAAGTCAAACTTACATTGGTCTTCAAAACTCTATGTAGTACTATGTACATATTTTTACGGTCTCTTATTGCAGGCTCTAGTATAATAGTAGAACTACTCTATTAATACTTTGGAATATTGATAGGAATCTATTTGGTCCTTAACGGCAGTTGGTTGAGGCCGTCAATGTCAAACCCAATATATGGTGGCTATGTCATGAATACCCAAATAAAATTCACGTTTCATAAAATTATACGTATTGATAACCTGTCTTAATTAAACCTTTGTAAGCCCAATGAACATTTTTGTATGATATATACCGCTTTTTATTTGAATTTACTTTATTTTTATTTTCTTAAGGAATCATATCGGCCATTGATACGTCCACTGCTGAACAAAGGCCTCCCCCATAGATTTTCACAACTTTGTCATAATTTTGGGGGGTATTTTCCAATACTCACCACGCTTAATAAGGAATAAATTGGATGTAATGCTTAATATTTTATTATTACTTTTTGGTTTTCAACGTATGACATACGTAGTTCTCAATAATCCTTTTTATTTATTATCCTTGACGCTTCGGGGAAAAGGGGGGGAGGGGTGAACGCTGCTTTACAGTCACCCTTTCCGAGATGTGCCTATTGGCGTGGCACCAGTGCTCTAGTGTGATCATACGAGGACCTTAGGCGCCGTAGATAACTGCCCCAGTGGTTTTAGCCGATAGGAATCCCTAGATGCCCTACGTCCTTCCCCTGGGATTCCCCTAGAATTTCTACTGGGTCCAATAAAATAAGGTCTCTTATTGCAAGAGGCCGGCTAGGTAGGTACCACTGTCTTTATAATCCTCCCCGAGAAGTGACTGGGGGGCGACCTTTTTACAGTCGCCTTCCCTCCGCTAGAGGGGGTGACCGCTTTACAGTCATCCCTTCCGTGATGTGCCTAGAGGCGTGGCACCAATGGGTGGCTCTAGTGTGATCTTACGAGGACCTGGAGCCCCCCTTCGGTGCCGAAGATGACCGCTCCAGTGGTTTTAGCCGGTAGGAGTCCGGCATACCCCTTCGCCCTTCCCCGGGGTGAAGGAAGTTCCATGAAGATTTCCACTGGACATCAATAAAAATAAAAAAAAAGATATTACCACCGCAGTGCCAGATATTCGCCGCCAAGCATTAGTGTTAAAACTTTAGACATTACTGTGTAGCTAGTGAAATTACTGAGCATAACAGACTAAATAACTTCAGGTCTCGATGTGACTAGCGCAGTGTGGTGTTTCGCAGGACTAGTCCCGGGAAGCATTTTAATTGTTATGGGCAGGCGTGTCGCTTGCCACCAGGCGAATCACCTGCTCGCTCGTCACCAAGTTGTATAAATATGCAGTCACTTAAAAAAAAATAACTAACAAAATTTCCAGTGTAGTTCCCGACAAAGAATAGGCCACCCCTCTCCTCCCATGCGTGTCGGAAAAGGCAACTAAGGATGGATATCAAGAGGATGGGCAGCAGCATGCTCTCGTGTGGTAATAACTATATACTGCTGTCACCAATCAGCCTGCCAAGCATGGTGATTATAACAATATATTCTATGACCGCTCATTGTAGCGATCATTGGGAGGCCCATGTTCAGCAGTTGGCGTTGATGGGCTGATGTGTGATGTTGTGTATGTGTGTATGAAAACTATATTAAATAGGAAACAATCATATTCTGGCCTCTGTTTACTATTGAATGCACTAGTGTAGTGGGTGTCGTAAAAGTCGACTAAGGGATTGGCCGGAGGATGGGCAGCGGCGTCCTTAAGCCAGGCTGTCTGCGAAGCGTGGCGATTATGGCAAGAACCCCTAATGAGCCCACAAAACACATCCATATCGGTCGTTGTGGTGATCTTTGGGGGAAGCATGTGTCCAGCAGTGGACTTCATTCGGCCGAAAAACAAAAGAAAAAACAAATAATGCTCCCACAACACAGGAGAAATCATAGGGCAGGGAAAGGTTTAAAATAATATATTCACATACACATGTGTATAAACTAAACTAACCTTCATATTTTGGCTACAATTTAAAAGTACTACCAAAATGTCACCAATCTTATAATTAATACTTACTACATATATTACAAGAGCCTTCACATTTAACGACTGTGTATGAAAATTTATGACCGAGAGTAATTATTATAAGCAAGATTATTAAATGTTACGAGGCTATGAATATATGCGTTGGTAACTTAATTACCAGTTTAGCACAGAGTACCGAATACCTAGTTACTGTAATTACCTATTAGGGCTTAAACATTTCGAGTGCCGCGTGGTTTCCGGCAGAGATCTATTCTTTGTTGGTAGGGAAACACTCTTTTGCTGATAGGCATAACATAATATTTCTGATGTTTACGCGATAGGCATCGAATAGCTTACAGAAATATATCGCGTTGATTTCATACATTGTAGCATTGCAGCATACGTAAGTGCCGTATACACACGTGCCACATACAACCCTAGCAGATACAATTATTATATTATTAATGCACAAATATCATATCATATTATATCGGCCATTTACACGTCCACTGCTGAACAAAGGCCTCCTCCATAGATTTTCACAACTGTGTCATCATTTTGCGGGTATTTGCCAATACTCACCACGCTTGGCAGCCGGGTTTGTGAGCGCAGTATGGCTACCATTTCACAAAAGGGACGCTGCTTCCCATCCCTCTGGTTTAGATTCCCTTAAGCGCCTTTTACGACATCCACGGGAGGAGATGGAGTATGAGGATGGAGATGCACGAATATATGAAATATAAAATAGAACAATATTTTATGTTCTTCCCCATGTACTTACATTTGTTCATAATAAGTACCTGTAACATCATACGTGCAATATGTAGCCAAACATCCGTGGTCACGAGCAGACTGCAGAGGTATGACATGATACAAGACTAGGATAATAAATGTTTATTCTAACTTAGATACGAAACCGGTACCGATAAATGATTTGATAAAGATAATGTGTGTGTGTGGTGTCCAGATTAAGAATTTAGCACCACTCCATTTCCTCCCGTGGATGTCGTAAAAGGCGACTAAGGGAATCTAAACCAGTGGGATGGGCAGCAGCGTCCCTTCTGTGAAACGGTAGGCTGATAAGAAAGATAATGAATACACGCAGTGCGGCTGATGACCGGTAGTGAATCGAATTGAATTTATGAATATTGATGAATTTCCTGATATGGTTTGTGTGTATTTTGCAATGTATGGATAGACCTTGCCAAAAAAGAGATTGTTGATATCAAGAGGATGGGCAGCAACATGCTCTTGTATGGTCATAATAACATACTGCGATAACCAATCCGCTTGCCGAGCATGGTGATTATGGCAATAAACCCTACAACCTCTCATTATAGTGATCATTGAGAGGCACATGTTCTGCAGTGGACGTTTACGGGCTGATGTGCGAGAGTGAGTGTAAAATATTTATTTTTTAACCCCGAAAAAATCACATTCTCTTGACTTTAAATTCAATTACATCAAAACTTACAATTAAAATTAATTTCAAATCAATTTTATTGATGACTTTAAAAGATATGAAACTTATTTACTACTAAGCTGGCCTACAAAAATGTCTCGGCTATAAAAGCACCTTTGTTGTTTTTTATCATTGTATTTGAGAAACTTGATAACAAAGTAAATTAAGTAAAAGAACATGGGGAGGTTTTCAAGTCTTCTCTTCTTTGAGATTCTCTGTCTACTATTTATTAATGCTTTTGTGTTTCCAGCCTACTCCTTGGTCTGGTTCATCTTTTTTTTTAGGCCGTGTGATGCCAGCTCCGAATACCACCACCCCATCTCCTCCCGTGGGTGTCATAAAAGTCGACTAAGGGATTAGCTGGAGGATGGGCAGCAGCGTCCTTCGAGTACATTAACAACTCAACTGCGATCGCCAACCCGTCTGCCAAGCGTGGCGATTATGGCAAAACCCTCCAATACCCCCATATCAGTCATTGTGGTGATCATTCTTCAAGGCCTGTGTCCAGCAGTGGACTTCATTCCGCCGAAATGATGGTCTGGTTCGCGTGCAATAAAATGATACGTGATAATACCTTGAAAAATATTGTATCGTATTATGAACGTTTCTATAATGGATTTACGGTGTTGGTACTATAATGTAGCAGCAATAGCTCAATTACTCAGATATCGGACTGCTCACCGAGAGGTTGTGAGTTTCAACCGTGCCTTTTCACCTTTCCAACTCAGTGAATCGAATATAATAGAATCGTTTATTCAGTAATTAGGTCATAGCAGACACTTTTACACGTCATAATTGAAACGACGGAGGGTATTTCGCTACACGACAACCTCTGAGAAGAAATGCCGAAAGAAACTCAGGGCTCGGTCGTTTTTTTTTTTTTTTTCTATATGTGTATTTACAAATCTCAATTAATACATTGTTTTCATGGCAATCTATATGTGAGACTAGTGTAGATATGGGCTATCTATAACTCAGCAGAGTGTTTTTAACGATGCCCTACTTCAGGGTCTACTAACACACACTAGCACACATGCACAAAAACCCATAACAACTTACTGGAGAACATACTAATATTTGTTGTTGCGCGACATGTAGCGCAGAAATCAAATCCCTTCTTCCACTCCGCCAACCATACCGTCGATTTCTTGTACTTATGTCACATGTTTTGAAACCACGAGGTTTCAGGTTCTAATTATACATCCATGACCTCTGAACAACTCTAACAGATAACAATTGCACATGTCAGTGGGTACGACCTTAAAACGGATCTATGTAGAGCCGCTCAAAAGTTCTAGTTAGTTTAATACCGTTTGTAGTACTTGAGTGTTTATTTTATATTTTTATTATTCAAATACCTATAAGATGATGATAGAATATATAGAATTGATATACTAACTAACCTATTGTAACTAACCATTTTGATCATAACTATATCAGCCAAAGAACGTCCACTGCTGACTGATTTCCACAATTGTGTCGACATTTTGGGTGATGGGGGCAATTTGCCAATGCTCACCACGCTTGGCAGGTGGGTTAGTGAGCATAGAATGGCTCTGCCTCTAATCCAGAGGCATACAGCGTATGACGTAGACATACATTCCTTTAGTCGCTTTTTACGACATCCACGGGAGGAGATAGAAAAGTGGAACCAAAAGCAATATCGGCCTGTTTTGCAAATCGAAGGTGAGCTGCTCGCTTCTAACAGATCTCGATGTTAGGTCAATCGATGCCTTGGGAACCGCATGTTCAATATCTTAGAGTCACCCTTGATGAAAATCTGTCCTTCCAAGAGCACACATAACAACACAAAAATGGGGCGCACCAGTGCCGCCTTTGTACTTAGTTGCCTCCACGGTCTACTAAATGCTCGTAGTAAATTATGCCTTAGATATAAGGTCACAATTTACACCACGTGCATTCGGACAATCATTAACCACGCCAGTGTCGCTTTCACACACGCAGAATCCTATCAGCCCCATAGACGCCAAGTCCTACAAAATCGGTGCGCCCTGGTTCATGCTCAATCAACAACTCCATATCGATTTGAACTTATTATTTCAGTGAAATCCCTATTTCACTGAAATAATTGCGAGCAAATACACATGTGCGGATGAGGAATTTGATTATCACTTGCAATAACGGTGAAGGAAAACATAGTGAGGAAACCTGCACACTTGAGCGGGCTCCAAATATTCTCAGTGGTTGTGTGTCGTACACCAACCCATTCTAGGCCAGCGTGGAGGACTAAGGCCTAATCGTGCTCATCGCAAGAAAAGCCCCATGCCCAGCAGTGGGATATTAATATACGATGATGAACTAAACTGACAGCAGCGCTGTGTTCAGCGCACACCGCTCTGATGTGCGGCTGACTAGGCTGCACAGAGACGCGATCCGTTTGACTAAGTGACTGCCCGAGCCCCATCGGGGGTGCAGCGAATGCAAGAGAATTAACGAATTCTGCACCCCAGCTATAGGTAGGTCGAAAGAATACTGCGAAGTTTTAGTACGCTCCTCCATCGTCCCCAGGGTAGAAAAAGACGATGAGGATTTCCAAAAAAAAGAGTATCTATACTGTTATCAAAAATCGAATAGCCGGTGTTTTCAAAACATTTTACATATTACGTGCAATCATAAGCAAAACATTATATACATTTAGCAAAATTGAAAAGTTTTTTTCACCATGCAGTTATTGCACTACTGAAATGATATATTTAGTATCTGCGAACACAAAAGTTGGCTCATACAATAATTTATTTAGAAGAAATTGAATTTGCTACTACATCTTTGTCCTTACAATTGTGTTTGTAACTCATTTCATTAGAAAGGATTAATCCATAGCCACATAAATTTCATAGAATAGTTTAATACATAAGTAGATATATGCTAAAGATTAAATATTGGTACAATTTGTAGTGAATATGGTAATCTTAAGTAATTCTCATGCAAATGCTTCTGTTCTAAGAGTTTATCAGCTTCTTTATTACTCAAGTAATAAAAGAATGAATGAATAACTACGACTTTGGAGGAAAACAAATAAATAACTGTAACATTACACCTTCCAATTTATTGTCGCTTCTCTAAGACGATTTAGTTAGTTTTTTCAGGTTACTGAGTGTTCTAATATTCCGTGTTCGTGAGATTTCAAAGCGATATTGTTACCAATAAATTGAAAGGTAATGTGACAGGCCCCGAAATTACGTTTTTTCTCCTTGATAAGCCCGATTGTTCCGTGAATTTTCCTCGGTCAGTAAAATTTTAGCTAGCGTAAAGGTTTCTTAGTACATATGTAGGTATAAACCAAAAACCCACTTACTTGGTAATGACCTCTCCTTTTAATAGTTTCCTTAATGGAATTCGTGAACCTTTTTCGCAGTAAGTATTTTCGCTGTGTGAGCAAGATTTTTCTCGAATATATTATGTGACTTGAAAAATAGACGGAAGTACATTTTTGAGTATTTTGAGTATAGGTGATGTCCTATCACGACTGTTCCTGTTTTACTACGTAAACGATTTAAAAGTACTAAAATTTTATTTCCGACACGTACACAGTACACTGGCTCTTTAAGGACTGGTAACGAATATTCTCTAATAAAAAATATGTTATTGTCTCCGAAGATTTGTGTGTCGCCAGTTAAATTTACGACGCAATAAGGAAGTGTCAATTCTACTCATATTTTGACGAAAGGGTTGAATGGTATATTGTGTGTTTTTGTTGCTTTTTTACTTTTGTCTCCTATTTTAACGTTTACGTCCGTGTCTTATTGTTATGTGTCTATTGTTTCTGTTTTAGAATTTTTATTATTTGTTTTTATAATTCTGAAGTGCTTTTTGTGTCCTGTGATTTGAAAGACAAAATGTGTCTGAATGTGTCGTTTTTATAGGTATTTTATTTTTCAGTGGGATTTATCTATTTTAAATATGTTGTGTACCGTGTGGTCTTTGGCTTAGAATTGGTTACTCCATGTCTGCGCAGGCATAGGCATTGTAAGCGAAGTAGATTTTAAGCGAATGGATTGATATCATATCATAAAGATATCATATCATACCAAGTTTACGTAACTACTACTGAGATAAGGGTTTAAGATAGAGAAGTCAGTTTAGCATTCTATTTTTCTGTTTTGAGTTTTTTCCCGTCATATTATTGATGAAAGAATCTTGTTACTTGTCCCTGACCAATCATTTTTTAAGCAAATTAATCTCCGATTTTGTCAGCAGGTTAGGAAACAGTATGAATAAAACATTCAATCTTGTTATTTTGCTTATGTGCTAACTTAGAAGTACAAGAACTAATAAAAGCCACTAATTCATCATTTCAGCCGAAAAACATCCACTGCTGGACAGAAGCGTCCCCAAAAATTGCCACAACAACTGGGTTGGGTATGGAACCGATGAATGGATGATGGAGTTTTCAAGATAGCGGTTTCTATCTTCATACAGCCAGGTAGACAACTAACCTCTTTCTATGACAATGGCCAATACCGAAAACTGTTAAAAATAATGTGTTCTTTTATAATCTTGCGTTGTGGAAAAAGTACGGCGTTCTTTGGAAAATATATAAGTAGGTGCCTACTTATAAATGTAAATTTTACTCGATCACTACTGAAGTATCAATGAAACGCACGCAATGAAATTTTTGTTCTAGAATTTCTAGATCACGAAAAGTTTTTGTCCTTGATGTCTCATTGAAATGGTAAGTTTATGTTAGATCTTATGGGCTTCCTTTAACAGACACAAGGTTTTTAAAAGACTTAAGAACCCTCTTGACTCATTATTTTAGCAGAAAAAGGACCACTACTGGACATAGGCATCCCCCAAACATCGTCACAACGACCGATCCGGGTTTTAAAACCCACCAGTATTGCCATAATCACTGCACTTCGCAGGTGGATTGACATATTGAGTTGTGATTAATGAACCTGAAGAAAGCTGCCGCCCATCCTTCGGCTTATCCCATAATCTTTTTTTACGATACCCACAGGATGAGATGAAGGTGGTGTCATTACCACACGGTATTTCTAGCCGATACGTATTCACAAATCTTTGAATGCAGTAAACCTATCCTTACACGTATTTTAAATATAAAACTATGTTTTCTTTAAGTAAAATTTCATATCAACAATATATAAAATACTGTAATATAACACTTCTTTGGTGTAAATAGCTAACGAATTTGAAATGTATGTTTAATTTGAAATTACTTGTTTAGAAAATGGTTTGGCACGGCGTTTGTCATTCGCAACAATGTCGGTAAAACCATACACCTATTAGTTCGTATTCATATTTTGTCGCTTGAAAAGTATAGTCATTATTACAGCCAAAGGCCGTCCACTGCTGAACAAAAGCCTCCCCTATAGTTTTCTACAATTGTGTCATCATTTTGGGGGGACTTTGCCAATACTCACCACGCTTGGCAGGCGGATTGATGAGCGTATATAGCTACTATACCTACCATAGAATGGACGCCGCTGCCCATCCCTCGGGTCTCGCGTCCCTTTTTCGCGTTTCACGATATGGGAGGAGTGGTGCTATATTCTTAATCCGGACACCACACGGATTAGTATAGTCGTATGAGTGAAAAATAAAAATAAAATATTCCAGTCACTTCTACTATCTACACCCCTACATAGTTATCCCGGTTCCAGTACTTTCCCTTCACCGACCGCCTTTCACCTGTATATACTCTATTCGCAGTGCTCAGTTGGAAAACGAATGTTGTATCTAGTCAGCACGCCAAGCAATCAGCTTGCACTCGGTAAAATACACGCTACACTTATAACTACACAAGTACCAAGTCAGACAAGCCCACGTTCATTCGCAAAGTACATCAGTGCATCCGCATTGCACGTCCAGGTCCATACATCGCTAATATACTGCATTCAGCCATACATCAGTCTATTACGGGTGATTGTGCACGCTGCCTGCATTGATTAAGAAGGCCGTCTACCTTACATTGTTGTATGATAAATTTAACTAAGTTTAAAGCAAGGTTTTGCCTTATAGATAGATTTTGATATGCGCTAGGTAACTTTGAGTCTGATGTGGGTTTGTGTAAATTGTTGCTAGTTCTGTCGCATCTTTGCAACATAATTTGGTTATATGTAAATTCTAGTATGTTCTCAAAAATATTTTATTTATACCTATATTTTTTTAAACACAAGCACTCAATATTTTTCTTCATAGTATTAACCAGACCTGTTGTTAGGGATCACGATGCGTAGCTTTTTATTGTATTATTGTATTTTATTGTATGGTTATAATATGGCGGCGTAGTTAGCCAGGTCGGTATGAACATTAATAGCTCGTCAAAATGAAATACCTAATCTAATTACTTGCACATAGAGCTTTTGGCTAATGAAATATTCTGGATTCTAAGCAATATGAACAGTAGATGAATATAAGATTTTTATTTATTATATATATCAAATTAAGTGAATATTTATCCACACAGAATATCTAATATATAGCTCGAATGAGCTACATTTATGTATTAATTTATTTAATTACATTTAGTTTAATCATAATTTATATGAATTTAAGTTTCTAATTTTTAACTTAATCTGCGTAGATTTTTCTATATGTTTGTTATCATACTATTATTGTTTCATATCTTTATTACAGCGATCTTATTAGGTTATTTTATAATTATTATTTATGTTTTACTCAATTGAATGGAAAAATTTACTTAATATTCTTAATAGTATTTGATCATTTTAAATGTATAAAGTATTACAATAATGTTTGCCTATATACTCGATTTGTTGTGTAAGCTGTGATTGCCTATAATTGAATGTAGTACATTACGTAAAATTTTAAGTTTATTATTTAAGTGTATCAAATAAAATGTATTGTTCGTTGGTAATCCTTAATCAAATAAATAAATATTTAACAGCCATATAGGCCAATATCCACTTTAACTATTCGAGAAACCCGTTTTCGGTAGGAAACCAGGCGGCTCAAATAGTTTAAAGCGGGACTTAATGTTAACTGGCGTTTCAGTATTCGGCCGTTAGGCTGTTAATATTTATGTAAGTCATAATTCAACTTATAATTTTTTAATTAAAATATTTTGTTAGATAGGTAGGTGCCTACCTATAGATTTGTCATTGGTAAATCGGGAATCTAACATTAGATAATAGTTATTAATATTGTGGTGCGGTCATCTCTTCTCGTGGCTGTCGTAAGAGGCAGGATGTCGGTGGTAGCATCGACCTGTACGCTTAACTTTCTACGGCATGAACAAAAACTAATTCGCAAGAAAATAATAGTAATTGTAGCATATTAGTTCCTCTATACGTATTCATCTTTAGTATCAACTAGTGGATGCTTGTTTGAATCTCGCACTCACAGCACAAGGTAGGTTAAAGAGATATCTTGGTAGTTTTAGCTGATAAAAGTCCGGCATAGCTTACACCATCCCCTTGGCTGAAGACGAGCATGGAGATTTCCCAACGAAAAAAGGGTATTGAGTAGTGAATGACTAGAAGCTCATTTTATCTTAAAGACACATGGAAACCGAATGATAATCACATTTACACATGCTATGAATTTTGGTACATATCTAAACGAAACTGTTCCCTAAGTACTAACTCATATCAGCCAAAGGACGTCCACTGCTAAACAAATCCACCAAGATGATAGATTTCTACAATTGTGTCACCATTTTGGGGGGAATTTGCCAGTACTCACTATGCTTGGCACGGTTGGTAAACGCAGTATGGCTACTGTTCCAAGAAATGGACGCTGCTGCCCATCCCGCTTATTTAGGATTCCTTAGTCGCCTTTTACGACATCCACGAGAGGAAATGGAGCACTCATATTATAAATGTGAAATAGATTTTGTGTGTATTATATTCATTTAAATTACGTCTACCCAGATATAACTAAAACCCAAATAAAGACAGGTCACTTTTAATTCCAACTTTTATAATCATCAAATCAAATCATGCAAGCATATATAGTAGGTAGTTGCTATGCGTCATTTTTATTATAATTGTAATCGTCATGCCAATGATCTCTGAAGAACATTTATAGTTCAAAAAGGTTTCGTATACGCAGTTCATAGTCTGCCAGTAAAAGTATTAGATCGTAGAGCGAAAGAGCGCGATGTAATTTTCTTGTATTAGTTGGAACAACTACCTATAAGCCATATAAATAAATATTACGTGCGGGAGTAGATCCCGCGATTCATAGCGTGGAAAGGCAAGCCACTAGCAACTGCGCCAACCATACCAATGAATCTGTATGTATAGGTACCCATGTAGGTATACATTTCTTGTAACATAAACAAAGCAATAATTTCTTCACGAGTCCAGCAAATGTTAAGTACATATAAATAAACGCATCAGTGCTTTGAAATGATCCATCAAGTGGACATTTGATGGTCCGAGAACACCTGTGGCATTACATATAAAAGCAATTTACATTGCTATATTCGATTATATCGGGACTATTATTATGTTGTGTGCTTTGTCTGATGTAAGGAACTCCATGTTTGTCGGTTGCTTCGGATTATTCCTAAACATTTTGGAAATAGTTAAAGTTAATAATATCAAACAAGATTTTATATTATGCAAGAATTTCTCCGGATCCACTCGATTTTATGGTTTTTCAAGTGGATACAAAAAAATATTTCTACCAAATATATAAAATTCGATTGACAGTTCAGTTGAAGAAGTACATATTAGTCCAAACAGAGTCCAAACTCACGCTGGTATACTTCCGAAAATGCCACTCATTAGATGTCAATTAGGGTAATGGGCCTCGTGATATTTGGAATTTTGTTTCTTTGCTTCGGTGCCTCAATTAGCAGTTTTTTCTTTAAAGGTTTTTATGGGCTTCTATATTATAGCCGATATCTCTTTGGCGGCTGCGCACTACATTTTTACTTTCTTTTCAATTGATATAACAAAATATTTGAGAAGTTAGGCTCTTAAAATTTCATATGTCTACCTATATATACTATTCGAAATTCCACGTAAACCAGCAAGATTATCTCCTCCCATGGGTGTCGTAAAAGTCGACTAAGGGATTAGCCGAAGGATGGGCAACTCAACTGCGATCGCCAACCCGCCTGCCAAGCGTGGCGATTATGGCAAAATCCCCCAATGAGCCCACAACACATCCATATCGGTCGTTGTGGTGATCTTTGGGGAGGCCTGTGTCCAGTAGTGGACTTCATTCGGCCGGAATGAATGAATGAAATCATAAGTACCTAGTACTACTATTATGTAGTACACTTTAAGAGATGGTGGAAATTCAATGAGTGTATGTCATCAATGACGACTAAGGGAAAAGGTAATTCCTTTTCCCTTAGTCGTCATTGATGACTTAAGCGGGATGACAAACAGCTGATGCTTCTATTTTTTTCCTTTAATCTCAACTCAGTGTGAAAGTTATGAGCTTACATACAGGAAATAATATCTTTACTCATGAAATTGGGGTTTTGTGCGCTTGTGCTATATTTGAAACACAAGAAAACAAAACTTTTTATTTAATTCACTGAAACATTTTCCTGAATTATTCATCATCGTTTCAGCCAAAGGACGTTAACTGATGAGCAAAGGCTTCCCCCTAGATTTCCATAACTGTGTAAATATTTGGGAGGCAATTTGCTCAAACTCACCACGCTTGGCAGGCGGGTTAGTGAGCGCAGTATGGCTACTGTTCCACAGAAGGGACGCTGCTGCCCGTCGCTCTGGTTAGCCTAAGTCGCCTTTAACGACACCCACAGGGAGGAGATGGAGTGGTGCTATATTGCATGTCCGGACACTACACGGAATGAACTATTCATACAATCTTGCAGTATTAAGAGCAGTTTGTTGATGTCTTTTTTGTAAAAGCCTACTGCACGGGAATTGACGACATATTTGCCATCTATCATCTTCATCTTTGCCTCTATAGAATTGAAGTTTTCACCTTGTTTAAAGCTATTCAAATTCCGAAAAGCGTGAAAGCGAATACTGGTAAATATTATGGACGAGAAAAAGTTCTACCTTCAAATATTACTATTAAGCCATCGTGGTCTTGTGTATGTATGTGGCTGGGCGTTGTCATGAAGGAGCAATGGCGACGAACATTTCACCAGTCTCGGTTGTTTACTGCGAGCTTCTCCATCAACATTTGCAATTCTTGACAGTAACGGTCAGCAGTAACTTTCGTACCAGATGGCCAGAAGCTAAATAAATAATAATAACTAAATAAGATACAGTAATACTGGACTACCCAACTATGATCAGAAGATCCTTCTAGCTAATCTTGCGTTTCGGGCATTGTTTGGCTTGGGCACCTAGATCTATCCACTAATACTAACGCTTATGATTATGGTATACGTTCGGAGGCAACAGTTCTCAAAAACGACATAAAATTCCCTCGTATCTGTGTTGACCGAGAAACTGTGTTGGTTTGGATGCTGGCTTCTCGGTGACGGTTTCTCAGTGCGCAAGGCACCCATTTATCAAGCTTCTTTATTTTTCCGATTAGGAAATGAGGAAATATTGTTTTGAACAACTCATATCAAAGGTCAAAGCCAGGTCAGATGTAGTTTGAGACAGATCCGCTTTCACTAATGCCTTTAATTCATCATTATCAACCTTGCTTTCGGGGTGTCCACAAGGGTCGTTTTCGTAGTAAAAATTCCGAGAATGAGAGCGATTAAACCAATAACTTACATACCTACTGTTCATTTGTTGGCAGTGCTATACACAAAATGACAGGGATTTTCTAAGAGTCCATAGTTGCAAATTTAAACGACATTGGAGGGAAAACAAAATCCAAAAAGAAAATAATTGAATGAATATAAAAAAGTAATAATATGCCATAAAACATTTTTTTTTATTGAATTTTATATTCTCAAAACCATTCTCAAACCAGTGCAGGATATAGAACAGATAGTGAACAGTTCGAGTAAGAGATGAACTGACTAGACGATGCGCCTCCAGGATCCTCTGCTCCACACGACAAATGTTTTAGACTGAGCAAAAGTGTGAATGCAACCATAATAAAAATAGCGTTAGCGCTTGAACATATAATGTACTAAAAACGAATGCGTTACCATTAGCTTACTGCTAATATATAATAGACTAGCTGGGACCCGCGGTTTCACCCGCGTTTTATGTAAAAGAAATTTAGAGTACTTTGACATAGATACTTGACATAGAATATATATATTGGATTTCAAGGGATTTATTTTCTTGCGCGGAACCCTAATTATTTTTCTAAAATAAAAGTAGCCTAAGTTATTCCTTATAACATCAGCTATCTGCTAGTGAAAGTCCCGTCAAAATCGGTCCAGCCGTTGCGGAGATTACCCGGAACAAACAGACAGACAGACAGACAGACAGACAAAAAATTTAAGAATTGTTTTTTTGTTGTAGGTACCGTATATACTTTCATATGTATTTAGTAAAAAGCTGTTATTTTGACATTACAAACAGACACTTCAATTTTATTTATTTGTATAGATGTATAAAAAGATAGATTGTATTAGGAATTTGTGTATGTTGCGAACCAAACAATACTTTATTGAAATTCAAATAAATGCAAAGTTTTGCATAGTGCCACCACAAATTGCAACAACATTTTAATGGTAGTCTCCATTTAAATTCCGAAAATGGACACTGAGACCCGTTCAAAATAATGATATACTTCTTGCTCCTAGATTAGATACATTCTCCATGGCTACCCTAAGCGTCGTCCATATTGAAGTACATTCGGGGCACGTCGTATTGCACTTTACTGCAACATATTGGTATTTGTCCCGCACTCGGTGCGTTGGCGCCTTTGGGAAGCATCTATTTTGACGTAATCGCCCCTACGCGATATATTTTATTAATGCACTGGATCAAGTTCTCACAGAACGTTTGTGAACTTTATTGGAGCACGTTCAATGTATTATTGTGGTCTTAAATATGATTTGCTTGATTATTGTGAGTGTATTGATGTTTCAATCTATTTATTTATTCATTCAGGTCTTCCCACAGCTCGTGCATACAATAATCTATGATTGGCAATTGGTGGTATGGACTGTGATACTTTATCTAGGGAATGATCTGTCTTGATTTACTATATTATGGATGACTCTTTGCGCACTTATATACCGTCTGGATTACCTCATTTGGTGTATTCTACATAGAACATTGTAAATATCACTATATATCTGTAGAATTCATCTCCTAAAATTAAGACATCATCATCATCATCTTATCAGCCGAAGGATGCCCACTGCTGAACAAGAGCTTCCCCATAGATTTCTACAAAGACCAGTAGTGATATTCTAATTCTATTTTCAAGGATGTACGGATGTTATAGCTTAGGGAATTACACTGCTGTTACAGGCCACCCGCACCCAACGACTCCCAGCTTTCTTCGCCACGTCGTCTGTCCATTTCGTTGGGGCCGTCCCTATCTGCGCTGTTCGGTGTCTCTAGTCGCGAACATTTTTGCCCCAACGAGCATCAGATCTACGAACTATGTCCCCCATCCATTGCCAATTAAGTTTACTAATCATTCATTGCCGTGTGGTGCCGGCTCAGAATACCACCACTCCATCTCATCCTATGGGTGTCGTAAAAGTCGACTAAGGGATTAGCCGGAGGATGGGCAGCAGCGTCCTTCGAGTACATTAACAACTCAACTGCGATCGCCAACCCGTCTGCCAAGCGTGGCGATTATGGCAACACCCCCCAATGAGCACACAACACACCCATATCGGTCGTTGTGGTGATCTTTGGGATCTTTGATTCGGCCGAAATGATGACTCATTTTAGCTGCGTCGGAAATGAAATGAAATTAATATCTACAAACAGACCGGAGTAGTAGGAGTGCAGGCCGCATATACACGCAAATATTAATGACAAAATTTGTCGAAAACTGAGAGGCTTGGCACGTGATGATGGGAAGAGACCAGACGGTATGCCGAATATAATAACCTCGTTGGTTATATATTTAAGCCGTTTGGGGTCGAAACATTCGGGTCATGGGTCCGAGTGCACATCTGCTTTTTAAAGATATTGCCAGACCAGTGACCAGAAGGCTGGCCAATTTTATGGACAAATAATTAGCATTGCCATTCAACGTGGCAATGCTGCCAGTCTTCTGGGAACTTTACCGGTAGACAGCAATGAGGAGGCGTACTTTGACTTTGCCTAAGCCCTTTCACATAGTTTTTTTTTTTCATAGATATTTTTATGTCGTTTTTTACATAGTAGTAGACTATGTATGTTTATTTTTAATTTTGTATACATATATATAGGTATATAAATTAAAGTATTTTTGAATAATCATTTTTGAAGTAAATACATAAATTCTCATACAAACAGACCATAATTAAATAGTAAATCGAATTATCGATGTGTTTGAATTAGATGACGCACGAAACGTATCTAAAAAAACTGGCTTTCTTTTTATCTCTTTTTTCACCAATTGTTTGCTGTCAAGAAATCCTAAAATAGGTAGGTATTGATACATCAGTCTAAATAATGCAACAAAATATTGAAACAACAACACTCGTACAAAAAGATTTCTGAATAAAAGTATTTGCACAACATTATGTTCGTGATTCAGAATCTATTTTTCAGCCAAGCATAAGTGGGTAGGTAGTTTTAATAAAGAATATGAGCAATTGACTGCCAAAATTCATTGATTAGAAACTTGTCTAGACAAAACAGTAGACGAGAATGCATCATTTTGGATCTGAAATTAGTTGTTGGCAAAGATTCTAGCAATTAATTGGTGTTGGTTTATTACTAAACTTTATTAATAACTATAGTTTAGACTTTTTAAACTATCGCGAATTTCACTCATATTAGGCTATGATTATGGCCAAGTTGCATTGACCGTGGTCACGAGAAGATTACGGCCAATGCAACTTGGCCGAAACGTTGAGGTTAGTCAAAATATTGTTTTGATTTATCTATGCGCGAATAGTCCCTAAATCATAGTCTAATATAGTTTAGACTGTCCAATATTGGATTTGGTTAGTGATAAGTATATTTTAATCATTTCCAACGGCTTCATAGGTGTGAGAGGACTAGAACTGCGTTAGAAACAATGTTGCCATATTTTATGAGGGATTTTGGGGAGAAGCTGAAAACGTCTTTATATTTAATGTAATCACTAATTTAATTTATGTTATTTCGTAAGTTGGATTACATTTAATGGTTTAATTTGTTACAAAATATTAGATCTATAAGTATACATTAATTCACCAACTGGTCCATACTTACGGCTTTGCTTGCGTCGTACAAACACGATGCACCTACTATTTTCAAGTTTTACGCTTCATGCTATTCTCTCAAGATGTTAATATAATTCGGGTACAAATAAGTAGAAACAAAAACGAATGGTTTATTTTCTGTTTTATTTATGTATTGTGACCTCATTTGTGAGTACCTCTTTGATGTTGGTACTTTTACTACTACTTTTGGTTATTTCACTATTTTTATTGTATACACGGTTATGTTAAATAATTGTTTAGGAGGTAGTGCATTAAAAACAACAACATCAATATTAAAAGTCAGTTTTCTCACTAAGGTCATTTGTTACTGTTACACTGTATTTCACTATTATAAGGTTTTCTTATTGAAGTCCACTGCTAAACAAAAGCTGATGTACATTGAATATTCAATAAGTTATCATCATCATATCAGCCAAAAAATGTCCACTGCTGGACTTAGGCCTTGTTGTGTAGTCATGGGGCGGTTTTACATAATCGGGACGCTCAGCAGGCGGATTGGAGATCGCGGCTGATTTGTAAATGTATTCGAAGGACGCAGCTGCCCATACTCCGGCTAATCCTTGAAAATAATCACCGTTTACGACACCCACAGGAAGAGATGTGGTGGTGCTATTCTTAGCCGGCATCGCACGGTGTGATAAGTATATTATATCTTACGTCTATTACATAATCAGTGCTCATAAATCATAACACAGGTATATAGCTATCTATTAATAAATCAAGCCGTTGAATTGTTAAAAGTACAAATAAAATTACTAGGAATAATTAATATTCAAATATTCAGCGAGCTACCAGACGAACTCACACACTTTTATACATACAAAACGCGAGCTTATCCGTCGGACGGAAGCCCCTTCCCCGCCTCTTCGAGATCCGACTCTCATTGTAATGCAAATGTGTCCGCTGTCTGCCTCCAAATTACCCCTACGGTCAAGCGAGAGTCGACCGATGACCAAACATTAGAACCCTCCCTTTTAAAACAAAATCGTCCCCACACTTGTAATTTTATACTATACTGCACACAATACTCGCCCATAATCATAACATATAAGGAATAAAATTGTTTGTACTGACATCAGAGGACAGTCACAAGCATATTTCATAGCAGATATAGTGTTATGAGAGTTGCTAATGTGGTAGTACGCAGCGTAGGAATGGCGTAGCAATTGTGTGGACAATAATTAAGGGTAATGCGTAGCATTAAGCATCGTAACGATACGGGTATAATGTCTTGCGATTTTGTTAACGACTGTCCTTTGATGCTGTTGAAGGGAGAACATAGATCTGTTATGTATATTTATATAAATATTTCCATACAACTGTACTATTTTATTTCAATGACGACCTTTTTAATGAGCTGAATAAAAAGATTTATGGCTAATATCAAGTAATTTATTGTAGATAAATATGCTCAAGAAAATTGACATTTCTACCTAATTATAATTTCAAATTATTATAGTTATGTTAGATTTACAAAGTATGACATTACAACTGAATAATTACATGTCATTAAAAAGTATTGATACTAAAATGATGAGATAAACCTGATATAAGATATGGTCAATCAATAATTCACGGAGGTAATCACCAGATATACTTTAGTTGAAGTCTGCTACAAGCATATAGGATGTATTTTATATATCTGTGATTAAAACGTACCTATGTCAGAATAAATTGTGTATTTCATAAGAGCTTAAAACCGGTAATACGTACGTAGTAGATAAGAGTGCATTTTGCGGACACCTGAAAACGTTTCTTTTGTGTGAAACTGGTTATTAAATTTCATTTGTGAGTGTGAATTAGATACGTTTAATACTTACCAGTTACGACAAATATAATAATATAAATGTACGCATTAGTACGCGGTGCGCACCCGAAGTGTCTTGTTTTCTATTGACTACTGGTTCTCGGAAAGTCTTGGAATTAATTTTTGGCTCAGATATGTACGTATTTTAATGTAAAATATATGGTGCTTATGGTGTATAATAAGATGCCATACAAGAATTCCTCGTTGCTATGGCTAGCAAGACTATTTTGTGTTTATGCGATTGCAAGTATACTGTTTAAGTTATAAATAGTTAGTTAATTGGCAGAACATATCAGACGGTATTCTATATAAATCGTAGGTATAGATAGGTACAATTTTTTTTGCTCTACAACCCAATAAGTTTTTATTCAACATTCTTACCCGATTTTAAATAAACTTGCGAGAAATATAGACCAGATCAGAGTAAGGTAGGTACCTAGGTACAACAACAAAGATAAAACAAAAACGGGGTGTTTAGTCCAGACACTTTCCCCTGGGCACGTCGGGAATACTCGCAGCTTCTTCGCAATTTCACAAAATGCGATACACACCTACACAGTATACATACTAGGTAGACATCTGTAAACACCGTCCAATTTAAAATGAAACGCCATCCCTTTAAGAAGTAGGAGATTAAAGCGGCGGTTGAAGACCATATTTAAATGGTCAAGTTACGGTAGACGGAAATAACTAGACAGACAGCAACTAAATTAGAATACTCTCTAGAGCTTTAAGCTTCCGTTAATATATCTAGAAGTTATAACGGACACCGCTTTTCAACAATATTATCTCTAATTGCATTTATTTCTTATCTTTTATATTCTTCGCCTGTTGAACTCTTGCGGGTCTCCTCAAATCCAACTTAGATCCATCCCATTCCAACGATCCACTCCTCGATGTAACGGAAACATTTAACTCATGAATTATAAACTAATAGTTTTTTTAAATACAGAACTCATTTCATGCAAACCCACGTTCAACTTCATTTGAATTTTACATCAAATATGTAGGTACCTCATCATTTCGGCCGAATAAAATCTACTGCTGGACACAGGCCTCCGTCAAAGATCACCACAACGACCGACATCGGTGTGTTGTGTGCTCATTGGGGGGTTTTAACAACAAACAAAAAACAACAATAACAACAACGAAGGATGCTGCTGCCCATCCTCCGGCTAATCCCTTAGTCGCCTTTTACGACACCCACGTGATGAGATGGGTTGGTGCTATTCGTAGCCGGCACCGCATGGCAGGTATAATGCAGGTGTAATAGGTACCCACTTATCATTAATATACACATAAATATAAACGCTAGTGAATACGGTCCATGGGGTACACCAAAAACTAATTAGTTTAATGACGTGACTTACACTTTAACATGTTAAAATGTACAATAAGAAGATATGAATAGCGCACCTAGATAATAGATTGTAATAGTCGTTCGTATATCAACGGATTTAGATAAGAAATTCTATTCAAAAATGTCTTGTGCTCATCTTTTTTATATTATAGTGACCTCTCTCATTTCCCTCTGGCTGCACTAAAGCATCCCAAAAACATGAAATTCCATGAATTCATAGAGGCCAAGTTGAAATGGTTATTAGCATTCGTTCTATAGACAAACTCCGGGCGGTATTATGTAAGCAGGCGATATCGATTTATTTTATCCGAAACTGCCGCAATTATGACATTAATTTAGTTCTTAAGAGCCATCAATGTTCATATATAATGTTAGAATCGAATAACTTTATCCTAGAGCCCCGTGAACCAAACGTTTTTGGACGATATACGTATATTTTTTTAGTCTAGTTGATATTGGAAACAGGTAAAGATATGGGAAAGCGCCGAAAAAGGTGGTGGTGTACACTCGATTGAACAAAAATAAATTGTAAATAATACACAGATCGGGCGAACACATGTCGCTTGCCAGAGGTAACATAGAGCCGTAGTTCCCGAGTCCTAGACTGCAATCGAACCAGTTATGTAGATGCATGTGCTACAACTTCAACATTTAAACCTCTGTACATTCTATATTCGATCGGTAATTATTTTTGTGGTTTAATTTGCAGTCAGGTTGGAGATTATCATAGTAATTTTTTACATAATGCATTTACCGGTAATACTGTACAGGAATCCGTAGGGATGACAGTGTTTATTTTCCTTTCAAAGCAGTATTATAAGGAATTGAAAGTTTATCCATTCCCACATATATTCTTGAATTTAACTGTGTATCACGTGGCGAAATGAACGATTGTCAGGTGCTACTAAAACAGTAAAATACTTTTAAAACTTTCGTATTTTAATTGGATATTTTATTTATTTAAAGTGCGCAATACATACTTTTGTTATTACTGATACTGGAATGCTGGCGTCACACGCTTTATGAAATTCGAATTGAGAGAATAAACAGGCTGTTCACACATGAAAATAAACTGGAACTTAATAACTAGGGTCTAACGCTAGTCCTTGGGCGTTCATTCATAATTTTGTGTCTCCATTCAATATAAATCATGTTACCCGCTGGGTAAAATGCAGCTCGAGTTTAAAAGCGCGATTAGCTCGGTAGGTAACGGGAAAGGGCTGAATTTGTGGCGGACATGGACTCATTAACTGACAATCTCTTTAAATCACTTGTGGATCCTCCCTGTGGACCTCGGCTGGCTTATTACGGAGGGTGGCCCCGAAATGGCTAGAGGTATTAAGAAATTTTAGCTTTCGTGATATATATAGATACCTACTTACTGTACCTAATGTGTAGGGATGTAAATTAACTGTTGTGAGAGACTAAAATTATTAGAATACCTTCTATTTTTTTATGTCTAACCGGCATTCGTTTTAAGCGAGACTTCTTAACGCAGATAGACAGACAGACAGAGATGACACAAAATGTGAAATAAGCAAACGCGCGCACGGCGTTGCAACGCACCGCATTAGCCGGACAGCACATATTCTTTTCTTTTAATCTAACTTCATCATATCAGCCAAAGGACGTCAACTGCTGAACAAATGCCTGCCCTATAGATTTCAACAACGACCGGTTACACGCCGCCCGCATTCATTGTCTCCCAGCGACGTTCATAGTTTAACTTATACTAATTATATCTAAATGTCTCCCTATTCACGGGTTATAGCCTCTGCAAAGAGGAATCCTGTCTTTTGATAGGCTTACATGGGTCCAACACGCAGAGGCCCTTTAGAGAATTTGAATCTAAAATGTATTTGTAAACATGTCTAAATAATCATTTTCTTCATCATCGTCACCATTATTTCAGCTAAAGTACGTTCACTGCTGAACAAAGGTCTTCCCCATAGAATTCTACAGATGTTTCATAATTTTGGAAAGAATTTTGCCGTGCTCACCAGGCTTAGCAGGTGGGTTGGTGAGCTCAGAATAGCTGCTGTTCCACAGCAGAGACACTGCTACCCATACCTCCGGTTATGAGTGGCTAGTTCCCCCCAAAATGACCACATACTTATATACATCTATGCGGAGTCTTTAGTTCAGCACTGAACATATTAAGCTGATATGATGAGATAGATTACAAATACTTCAAATAAACATATGTTTACGTACTTTTTCTTAAAATTGTTTAAGTATACCAAGAACATAAAGCTGTCTGTACGGATAACTAAAATAAGGAATACTATAACAAGCCAATAGAGAAACAGCTATTAGACCATCCTTCAAACATACTAACCAAACAAACAACTTCGCCTTGTATTTATATACTATAAACCTTTAACATAAGCCAGTAACTACGCAATACCAACTAACATAATCATAAAAACTAATTTAAGAACATAAATTTTACATCGTCCAAAAGATCCTGCGAGTATTCATTCCCCATCAACTTTAATCACTCATAAATGCACAACAAAGAGCGTTTATAATAGCAACAGAACTGGCTAAGTACTATGCGAACATGCGTAATGATACCACGAACAATATACTCTTTCGCCTCGCTATATTATTTTACGGCCGCGAATTTTATCTCGTTGCTTCAACGCTGAAAATAAACGCAAAATATTTACATGCCATTTGCATTCGCTTAAACGGTTTGGTGTTCAAATTTCGACTTTATTATTTAGTAGATAATGAATATGACATAGTGTGTCGTGTTTGTTTTTGTACACATATGCTGTAAAGTATTGCTGGCAAACGTAGGGTTCCGTACAGTGTAATGTTGTGTGTGAGCACACAAAGTTTTATGTGGAAACGCCAGTTGCCGCGTTTTGTAGCAAGTAACGTTTTTGCTGTTTTTCTTACGTAGTTATACCGCTTATTGCTTTTTTTTATCAAAACTTTATTTGTTAGGTATATAACTCGTAACTTATAAAAACTGTATGTTTTGTAAAACTATGTGGCGTGTATTTCAATGAGAGTTTTTTATTTTCCAGGACATTCATTCTGGTTTTATGATTCATCGTCGTATTAGCTAAAGATGTACACTGCTGTTCAAAGGCTTCTTACATAGATTTCTGCAATTGCGTTATACCTTTGGAGGGAATTTGCCAGTAACTATTCACCACGATTGGCAGGCGGATTGGTGAGTCGGTGAGTGATTGGTGAGTGAGGTCTTTTACGAAATCCACGGCAGGAGTAGCAGTGGTGCTTTATTCTTAATTCGGATACCACACGGAACCGTTTTTTGATTACTAACTACTAGTTTTGTTTTTGGTTTTGTGATAAGTATAAAATTAGTAAAACAAATAATATAAGTCATGATAGGTAGGTACTTATATTTTGTTTATTTGTTATAAGTAGAAGGTTTATAGGTATAATTAGAGTCTGGGTCGAAGGCAGAGTCTTATTATCTAGTTAATATGTCGCAACAGGTTATAAAGCACTAAAACATCCCTAAGTCAGTGGTAATAGCCTACTCAATTTTAAAATCCGGTACCTACCTACCTACCTACCTTATGAAAACTATTGACCTTCCCCTCAGACAAAAAGCCTATCTACTTCATCCACTACGCACGTGAATACTAAGTATCTAATTTTGATTTTTCAACAAAGCCAACGAGGATCCGAGTTCCTCTCATCGATCCCGGCCCCCTTGGTTCCGGTCGCAGCTAAAACTCGCCGAATGTTTTTAAAATTCCCAACTCCAAACCGACCAGCGTAACCTAAGACCTGCGTTCTCGGTGGCCAACATAAAACAGTTACCCAATGCTATGTCGGATAAGTGTCAAACGGGATCATATTAAACTGGATACGTTATCTGCAGCAGGTAGCAGAAAGCTAATTGTGTATTCTTTCCTCGCTTCCAGCGTCCTTAATCTGGCCTGTTTGCCCCCACCCCTTTTCAACCCCCGGCGCCGCGCCCCAACTAAGCGGAAAGTTTTAAAACACTGTATTTATGCAGATTGTACACTTGTTTTTATTGCGCGAATTAGGTAATTGCATGATAATGACGCCATTGAAGTTCAGATCTTTAATTAAAATAATAACGAATAGCGTAGTATAGTAAGTAACTATTTAATCAATTCAGTAGGTAGTAGTCCCTGGTAGTTTCCCTATCTATATTAGGTAGGTAAGTTTGCAGGTCTGTGTGTTGTCCGGATTACGAACATAGCACCACTCCATCTCCTCTCGTGGATGTTGTATAAAGCGATTAAGGGATTGTGAACCAGAGCAATGCACAGCAGCTTCCCTCCGAGTGATAGTAGCCAAACTGCGCTCACCAACCCGCCAAGCGTGGTGAGTAATGGTAAATTCCCCCCATAATGACGACACAGTTAGTGGAAATCTATGGGGGAGGCCTTTGTTCAGCATTGTACGTCCTTTGGCTATTATTAAATATGCAGGTATATACGGAGTACGACTTGTAACTGAAATAAGATTTATATTAGTCTACTTACCATTGCTGCAGGCTTCAATAAAGTAATTGAAAGCTTTAAAAGCAGAATTACACAGCGTAAAATTTACCACTTTGTTTAAACAAGCTGTAATCGACACTCACAGAGTTTACCTTAAACGTTTATTAGTCAACACCACGCTAGAGCTTTTAAAAAACAAATACAGCTAATAACGTAAATGGCAACTCGTTCCTGTATAAATACTGTTTACCATTCCGTTTAACTTAACAAACTGTCGATTTAAGGGGGATTACAGTCCATTCTTGCGCGCGTGAGATAGCAGTATTTCGATGGCGCACATTAACAAGTAAACTGAAGTATTGTAGGTACGTGTACTTGGATAATCTACCTCTGTATGTATATTATGACGCTGAAAACCCGAACATAATGCGGTAGGACCCAATAACGGAGGCAGCGGTAGTGAGAAGGAAATTGCTCGGGGAGAATTTGCATTTTTATTGAAATTTCCACTCTTGGTCGCGGATGAAACTATGTCTCTAAATAGGTACCTTAAGCTTTGTATAAGCGTGTTTGTTGTGTCTGTGTAGGACACTGTACGTATTGCCTGCGTATGTGAGCGTGCGGAGGACGTAGAGACGCACCGTAGATACATTGCTACCGGTAATTGTCGATACTATTCTTAATTAATCCTTATCAAATCCACTGTGACAATTACCTGATAATTGGAAAACTATTAATTGATACTTAATGTAGTAGTGTATTTTTATGGACGCTACCGATATCTGAATACCATGAATCTTCAATTATATATGGATGGTATATTCAAAGGTTTATAATAATTATGAATGTATCTAAGACATTAGCATACGGATTTTGTTATGGCTTTATTACGATATCGATACAGGCACGTCTCTAGTGGACGGCAGACAATTGCTATACAAGTTTGTACCTATAGGTACGTAGTTGACTTTAGGGAAGGGATCATAATAGGAAATTTTCTCTGGCGAATATGCGCACAGTATCCGATACCCTTTTCACTTGTATTGTTTTTATTTTCCAACCCTAATGAAAGAACTTGCCTCGTCTGTATTGCAATTTCAATATATTGGCTTAGCAGCGATCCTTTCGCCACGTATTCCGTATTTGCTTTTTTTCTTTTCGGATATAGTTTTGCTATAAAGAAAAATGTTAGGGAATAAACACAGATGACTCTAATATATGGAGGTTAGTAGACTTTTCTGCCTATAGGTAACAAAAATTATTAAACTTTATGATTATGTCTAAATAAAGAAAATATATTTTGGGACGCTTTTAAGACTTATGAACTTGAACGTGAAACTTCCAGATACGAACGCTCTTTTTCCGACTCGTATCAAGGCAAAACCACCAATGTAGGTAAAGGAAACGACAGTTCTTTTGAAACAACAATTTGTTCCATCTTTCCAAAACATTTTTCCGCAGTTAAAAATAATTTCCAATATATTTTCATAGCACTGAATACCTTTAAACTTCGTATTTTACTGTCATGAGGTAGATAGCGTTACGTTCATACCCGTCGTGACACAAATACCTATGACGACCGATACTGATACAAGATTTATGCCCTGACAAACAAGAGCATGAAAAATAAACTTTTTGTTCATCAGCTGTAAATGTCTCCACAAATTGATCATAAATTTCTGCTCTATTAAAATTTATTGCCCTCAAAACGTTTATTGTAACATTACGTAACTTGGTAACCCTTCCATGGTCATAAAACAATGCAAGCAACACGGGCCATGCGAAAAAAAATATTCCAACTTACATAACACCTGGCATTTAAGGTCATATTCGCATGACTGACTCGTTTCGATTTTATGACACGGGGGGCAGTGGTTTACGATCTCTTATCGAATCAAAAATTTCCTCAGAACAAACAAACGTGTAACATCTATAAAGACCTAATTTGAATTACAGCCGACAACATGGTGGAGTCACTCGCTTACATTTTTGTTTGTTTTTATTATCCAAAACGCCTTATTGTATTTATAATTACTACTTCCATAAAAATATCGTTAATTATATAATTAGGTGTAAAAATTGTAAATATTAACTTGTTTGCTTATCTTTATTCTTGAGGGCCGTAAAATTTTCATGTGGCATATAAAACTTTGTGTGCCAACTGGCATAATCAAAAAATGATTAAGTGAACGTTTGTGTACAATTCAAAAGCGGGATAATAGGTTCCTCATGTTTTCGAAACCATAGGCAATGCAATCACTTGCTATGGAAACCTTTGACAATCTACACGTACATTTCTTTTTATCCAAGATAAAGCAAACACCGCTCTGAGCAGATAAAGAGGAGAAATCGACCGCAACTATATAAAGGTTTGCGGCGATAAAAATACCGTGTTTATTTGCACGTCCTACATCAGCTCCCTTAACCTGGAAAACAGACTTAAACGCGTGCAGAACGATACACAATAATAAATCTCACATGGAAAGATATACGACCGATATTCCAATGTAACACCTCACTCGATAGTGATGTTTTAAAACTTTCGGCAAGTTGAACTTACATTCCCCGGTATCAGTAAATTCGGATCCCAATCGTGGGCAATTTTTTTCTAAAAATGTGATTTAAAAACGCTGCCAATGTACATTCTTTACAATCAAGTACCCAGGGTGAGTTTAATGCGTTTTATTTTTGAGAGCCCAGGTGGTATACGTTACTTACGTCAATTATTAAAAGTTAAAAGGATTATACGCTTAATACGCATTGAATATAAATATTTTCCTTTGTTTACGGCTTCAGATAAGGATGTTTATTATTTAATCGTTCCTCACTTTCAATTTTCTAATGCAGACTTATTTTCGTAGCCTAAACGAGTTTCAGAACGAGTAAACATTACTAAATTTACAATACTTACGTCTACAATGTGGATTTTCTGTATCTAATAGATATAAAATGTAACTCTCGCATAGCATTTGAATCGGCACGATATTGATATTCGCCCTTTTCGTCCTCCATAAAAATGTGCATTGTAGCTATCGTAAAGTGATCCACTTTACTATTACGAATGCGTTTTGTAGATAAACGGAACTGCACATATTTTGTTCGTTCGTATCAGATAGTAACTGTATAAGTGAGAAAGAGATGAACATATTCTATAAATTCAATGTTACTACACTGTCGCGTATTTTAAACGCGCTACGACAACAGTCATGCCGCTTGAAATTTTCTATTAATTGCCATTTTTAGTGCTCTTTGTCGATGCCATCCTATGGCTTAACGTGATTTTGTATCATTATTGTCATGTAAGTATAAGTTTATTTGATTGTGTTATGACACATTTATCGAAAATCGACTTTAAAGTAACGATTTGTTGTCATAGAGCTAATCATAGACAAATGTTGACTGGCGGCATCCAGCAGTTTGTTGCGTCTACGGAGCCGATATTTAACTAGTTTGATTAAGTCAAATTGTATTCTTGTCGTCCGCTACTACGTTGGAATCGATTACTCACTGAATATAGACTCATTTATTTTTATTTAGCAAATAAAAGCAATTCATACGTCGATAAAAGACATTTGAATTGGATGCGAAATGTATGCTAATGCCACCGCCAAGTTGGTATAATTGACGAAACTTCCTCTCGCAAAATCGATCGATCATTTATATACATGTTTCATGGCTGGTTATCAGGGGAGCTCACACGGAATTCCAATAAAGAACGACATGAAAAATTCAATAGGTCGATAGCCGAAGAATGAAAGTGAAAAAAACCGAAACAATAACGAACATTTAATCAGTATTCAGAGCGTGCTTGTGTCCACAGCTGGGATATTTGGCAAGGGGACAAATCCTGTGGTCGGCTGCGACAATATTTGGGTGGCTCAGCGCTGCATCGTCAGCCCGGTCGACTGTTGACGGTACGACGAATTTACAGCGCAATTAACGACGTACATTATGCAAGGCATCGGCGTCAGTGATCGTCCAACCAAAATAACCATCACGAGTATTTCGAGTGTGCACTGATTTATTGAGCTTTGCGATACCTCTGTGTATTACTACGATCACTCACCCAGTTTTGAAACAATAAAGTCAATAAAATCGTCAAATTAATAAAGAGTATTGCATACATAACAGAAATGTCTATATAAATAACAGTCTCGTTTGTTATGCACTTAAAATTCGCTCGATCAATTGTCGGGTATTGCAACTAATCATGACAATAAAGAGTATTGTCCGACGCCTCTATTGTCGTAAATAACCTCATTATTTGTAGCGGGCGGCGACTCGGTCAAATACCTGTGTTTTAAATCAAATGCAATGTATTCGGGGGTGATTTGTTCGCCCGAAATGGTTCCTTTGTTGGAGCTAATAAATAATTTAGTGGTCGGACGGACGATCCATGAATACATGCTCTGTTGAACTCTTGTAAATTTTCATTTGCAGTAGCAACACGATGATGCTCCTGCTATTATATATGAAACGATTTTTAAGTGGGTAGTGCCATCAAAATCACGATTAACGTACCGTATAAACACACGGCTATTGTTGAAATAAACATAAAACCTTATCTTGTTCAAAAGTTCATCAATACTCGTAGTGTGGTTGCTTAAACACAGCAAAAAGGTGAATCGCAAATAAAATAATCAAGCAAGATTATTATCATCTCAATGTATTATTTATTTTCGTTTATGTTGTTAATTTAAGAAAACAAAGAGTGTATTACATTTAAAATTCAATGTAAAGGCACATTCAATTACGGACAAAGAGTGTGTTTTAACATAATATTTTCGTGAAAGAGCAAAGAACGTCCCGCCTCCGACGATTTGCATCCACGGAATGCTATCAGCCTTTGTCGTGCAAATATTTTTTATTCAAAACACATAGGTACCATCATTGTAAACACAAAAACTAAGCTGTCTATTTACTATACAATTGTTATAAAGTCATGTGATAACAATCGGATTATCTTTATGTATAAAATATCATAGTGTCTGTATTATCTATTTATTATGTATCTAATATTTTGTATCGGAAACGTTATCTTTTCTATTAGTTGGGCGATAATTTCCATGTTGTCATATAACTTATCGATAAGCTCGAGTAACGCGCTGTCACTACACTACATATACAAAATAAATAAATAAAAAAGAAAACAAACCTTATCTACGAGTTTCTTATTCTATGTAACATTCTATACGAGCACTAATAGAGTGCGACAAAAAAGTCGCAGTTATATTTTTTATAAGCACAATACTAGGTTAAACGTTACAACGTGTAGATGTTGACTAGATAGTGAAGCAACCTACATGTACAGTTCGGCGACCCCGCAAGGCCGGAATCCGTCATTCGTGGGTCAAGGTCACGTCGCTTCATGTCACACGTCACACGAATATCTGCATCTGTGATCGTCTACATTGATACTCGTGCCCAGCGGTGCATTACCGTGCGAATGAAGACTTTATTCCACCGTGTTAGGACATATGTAGTCCAGTGCATCGACCCCGCCGCACTGTATGGCTTCAAGATGTTACTTTCGTTGGTATTTTAGATGATGATAAACTTAGGAGCGGTTATGTAGTTGCTTGTTTGTAGTATTTCTTTCTGACATAACGTAATGTTTTTGTTTTTCTACTTTTTTCAACTTGACCGTGGAATCCAGTAAATGTAGATTTGGCTCTACGGAAGTGTCAGATAAGTATAAAACATGTAGATATGTTTTATTAAATGTGGTTTATTTTAAATGGTGTAGTTATCATATAAAGTGGTACATAATAATGTCCAAAGTAGGTTATCGCAACACTCTTGTCATTGAACAGTTTATAATTTCTCCGAATCTTAATGTCAATGACATCATCAGATAGTATATTTTTAGTAGCAATCGTATTGTACTTACAAGATATCTAGATACCAAGACATCTACCTCAGACGATTAAATAATCATGTTTTAACCATGGTGTCATCTAATCAATACACAATACATGGGTACACATGGCGGGTGTAGGCTCACCCACTTGACTCCCCATAACGGCATCCTATACAGGTTGTCGACGGGCTCGATCTCACAGATGGCACAGACCACCCTTAATTTGGGGACATAGCTTCTTTGTGTAATATTATACCGAAAAGAGTGGATGTACTTGTTTATTTAACCTGGGGAATCGGGCGCAAAGATAAAGTTTTTTGCTGACCATTTCTTTCTATCAACTATGTCTGTTGTATCTATGATATAGGTTTTCAGTGTTTTTTTGCCAGCTGTATCTGCAAACGTATTCAAAATAAATTTGCTGATGAATACATGTGAAAGTCTTATAAAAGCGGTTATCTAAAAGAATATGTAAATATATGAAGTAATTACACTTGTCCTAAGTACTTAACGCAATCGAGTATGATAACAATAATCGGTATTGCAAAACACTGTTTTTATTGCGTTAATACCAAATTAAATGAGGTAGATAATCGTATCTCCATTCAGAAGCACTCTTGCGATTAATGTTTAAAGTAACCTACGAATAAAAAAAGAACAAGGAAGGCAGCGAACACAATCAACGTAGCCAGGCTATAAATCGATTAAAACTTCTGACAGCCTATGAGGCAGAACCTGATTATAATCATAAATTGGCGATTTTAAATAAAAATTATACGTACACCGGACCAATCCATGAACTAATCACATAAATATGGGGGAACAACAGATGGCGTACCCTACGATGCAGCCCCACCTACACTTTTATTCGAAATTTTATATTTTACAACAATAAATTTTAGAAAAGGGAATAAAAAGCGAGAAACAAGCGTCGGCATCACAAAGGAGTGATATAGTTGTTAAGTCCAAGTAGTCAGGTGGTCCTTAATTATTTAAGATAAAAATACGATAGTACTTCATTAGGTGTATTCGGGTGATTTTCTTTACAATAAATAATATCCAGCAACGCTTTATAATGAATACCACGATAACTTATGGTAGCTCAATTTAGAGTGCTACTATAGATATATTCGTAGAGATATTTAAAATTATGTTATTATTATATTTGTTTTGATGTAACGTTCAATATTTAAGTAAATTAACTGAATAAATTCTTAATTAGATATAAAACTGCACCTTTGTTTTGAGTTTGCGTGAGTTTTTTCAGGTAAAATGCCGCCTTACTGTTATAAAGACAGATTTTTTACTGAGGTGTAGCAAATTTTAGTAGGTCATCTAACTACCAACGTAATTGGTTATTGTAGTGGATAATGTTCCTATGGCGTAGCAAGCTGACAGCAACTCTCAACTAGCGTCGTTATTGTAGGTATTGTTACTACGGCGTAGCAGATGTTATTAATTAGTCTACAATCATATTTGGTTGTTACTCTTGATAATGATTCTTGGCACACATAAGTTTCAGAAATAGCCATAATCATGACGAAAGAGCTCTCTTGAAACTGTAACTGTTAATACTCATTTTATTATACCTATGGCAGTGTATATATTATTTGACACGAGTGTTTTTAAATTTTATCTTGTTGATAATTATATTGTATTTAGGTACACATTTCGAACTCTGCATTGCAAACCTTTACATTTTATCGCCAACCCATTGTCTATATTTACCACGGACATAAAACAAAATTGTTCGGTAAGGTACAATAAACTTAGATTGCTGCCAACCTACCATTATAGCTGGTTCATATATATCACAAGTATAATTTAAGCACCGTTGTCGCTGTACAGGCCGTTTGCAAGAGTACCTACATAAATTCCTTTCACTGGAAACCCTTTCTATGTTAGCTGAAGTCGGGTTACAATGTTGTTCATTCATTACCTATGCTTAGGTACCTACACCGTTACATTTTAAGGTCTTTACATACCCAAGAGAACTTACCTGCATCTGGTTACTGGGCCATAAAAAGGTAAGAAGTATTGCTTACACATATCGAACTTATAAAACAGAAATAACCAGAATATGCACAATGCATCTTTCATACACTATCAGAGATAATCGGTCAACGTTATACCTTAGATTGCAAGTTTATTCTGATTTCGTCTGAAACGTAAATAGGTACACAAATAGCTGCTAATGGTAGAATTTTAACTTTAAAAGCCTGTACATTAATGCCTCGATGTAAATTCTACATTAATTTTGAAAACATCTAATTTAATACTAGTCTAGTCAGGACGACAAAAATCAGCAGCCAATTAAAATCTTTCAACCTATCAGTGTCGAGTCACTTGAATTTTAAATGTTCCCCCTTGCCCGATTAGGGTGCATCCTAAAAGCTTCTAAAGCGATAATTCACAACGCAAGAATGCGAGCCGACGAGGATAGGCGCGTGTACCAAGCGACAAAGTTATTACTGCGGGTAGTAGAACATGTGTGTCCATGGCATAGTGTTTATTATTCAGTGTGCGAATAGTCAAGAGATGTTTGGTAGTGTGTAGTAATGGTGGAGTGTCATGGCGCGGTTGACGTCACTCAGCCAATGAGCGTACAGCGCGACGCGATGGCAGCGCCACAAGATGGCCGCCGTCGGCCGCCCGCCGCCGCTTTTGTTGTGTTTAGGCCTAAACATGAATAGAAAATTTAAAATAATAATGTATTTGTAAATAAAAACGTGTAAAAATGTTTTAGAAAAATATTTTATACTGTCAAGTTTCTTTTCTCTTAGTGAAATCAGTAATTTTCTATAGTAAATAGTGGATTCTGTGATGTTTTGTTCTATAGAGGTAAGTGCTTAAACTATTTTTAGATTTTTGTTAATAATTTTTTTTCGTAAAATAATATTGCATATTCAATTATATTTATTTAAAACTACCTGGATATATTTAATATATTAATTTGAGCTTTAACTCTACTTAACAGCGTTTGTCTTATGAGTAGGTACCTATCTTATTAAAATTATTACACATTATAAGTCAATATTATATCAATCAATATAACTATAAAAAGCAGCGATTTTATCGTTTCTAGGTACATCTAAATACAATATATACTATATATATACTATTTAAAAATCGGAGTATGATTATAATTATTTTTCTTTTAGAAATCTAGTTTTTACAAACAGATCATTATTTATATTTCTATTTGTAGAACTGGACATTATCTATGTTAATCAGTAGGTGATGCTATGACATTTAAATTGCACAAACGGGTGTGGTTTTAAACGAAAATGATTAAAATTACACCGTTTGAAAATGTTTGGACTGAATTTATTTCGATCCCAGACTGCATTTGATCTTAATTATATCGTTAAAGATGCATAAATACATCACCGATGGAAGTTTACGTCCAAGTCATACAGTAAAATTATTGGCCGAGTATACAGCAATTTAATTGTGTCAATTTATAGCTTATCCCTGGCAACGCAAATAACAGAGTGGTGATCAAAGACTTCCCTTTTTAAAGCTGCTTATATCCGTTTAAATATAATTCGAAGTTGTAATGTTTATACATCGCATATGTTTCAGAAAATTGGGTTAGTTTTGGTGAAAATAAGTTGAATAAACGTTCTCAATTCTTCGATGGACAATTTGAAATATCGACTGAACTGTACGCTGATGACCTGTTAATAGTAATCAATTGGCAGTTTACACATCTATGTTTATAAATGGTTAATGGTCTTATGTTATCTGATAATTAACGATAAATACTTTTCTGGGGCAGTGGAATAGTACCAGGTTTTAGATTAAGTTATACAACCAGCTGATATGTTATTTACTTAACAGAGCAGGTACATGACACCCGGTTTGAATTATACAATTTTTTAAGCCGTTTTACAAGCAAAAATATACCTATTCATCATCATCATCATTTTAGCCAAATAAAGTCCACCGCTTACCACAAGAGAGGGAAACCCTCAAAGATCAAAGATCTCCGGGTCTGGGTGTGTCGTGCGCTCATTGGGGGGTTTTGCCATAATCGCCACGCTTGGCAGGTGGGGTGGCGATCGCAGTTGTTAGTTGAGAGTTGTTAATGTACTCGAAGGACGCTGCTGCTTATCCTCCTGCTAATCCCATAGTCGCCTTTTACGGCACCAACGGGATGAGATGGGATATTGCTATTTGTAGCCTGCACCGCACGGCGAGCTGTATACTTATTGATAAAAGTTAATCAAATCCTATCTATCGGTACATTATAGTGTTGAAGTGCTTATACAGAAACACCACCATGTCGGTCCGAGTACTTATATGAACAGAGCACGGGGGTAATTCCATTGCGGAGAGGTGTGAGACAGGGGGACGTAATTTCCCCGAAACTGTTCACCGCTGCAATGGAGGATGCCTTCAAGCTACTAGACTGGAAAGGAGTTGGCATTAACATCAATAACTCAACTTCGATTTGCCGACGATATCGTAGTCATGGCAGAATCGCTGCAAGAGCTCAGCACAATGCTCGATGATCTCAACAGAATTTACTATCAGGTGGGCCATAAAATGAACACGGGCAAGACGAAAGTTATGTCGAATGCTCATGTTGTACCTATCCCAATGACCGTTGGGTGCTATGTTCTCGAAATTGTTGACGAGTATGTCTACCTGGGCAAACTTTCCAGTTAGGTAGGTCCAACTTCGAGAAAGAGGTCAGACGTCGAATCCGACTCGGCTGGGTAGCGTTTGGGAAACTTTGCAACATCTTTTCGTCAACAATACCACAATGCCTCAAAATGAAAGTCTTTAACCAGTGATGATATATGGAACGTGAGCAAAGTGTACGGAGACGTGGTCACTCACTGTGGGCCTCATAAGAAAGCTCAAGGTCACTCAGCGACCTATGAGAGCTATGCTTGGCATTTTTCTACGAGATCAAATCATAAATGAGGAGATCCGTAGAAGAACTAAAGTTGCCGACATAGCTGAAAAGATTAGTAAACTGAAGTGGCAATGGGCGGGCACATAGCATGTTTGGAGAAAAAGGTTCTTGAGTGGAGACCGCGCACCGGAAATCGCAGCGTAGGATGACTTCCAACGAGGTGGATAGACGAACTGGTGAAGGTCACTGGGAGTGGTTGGATGAGGACGTCATGTAACCGCTCGTTGTGGAAATCTGAGGGGGAGGCCTTTGTTCAGCAGTGGACGTCCTGTGGCTGATATGATGATTATGATTATGATGATAAATCAAATACTTATTTTTAAATAACCTTATACGTGATATAAGTACATTAAGAACAGATTTTACTCCGGTATTACAATACCGAGTAAAATAATGGTTAGTTAGGTATAAAGGAATTTTCGGCTTTATAATGATCGCATATAGAACTTGGCTTGCACACACACAATTATATAGCTGTTATTACTATTACAAAACCTGGCATTCGCAAATAAATCTTCATTTTTTGTTGCAGGGGTCGCCGTTGTCTGGTACCACCCTATTTTTTTCATTTTTGTCCCCGCCCTTGGCAGTTAGGGTTGAAGCCGTTTATTCATTCATTTGACCATTGACCGCGGAAGAACACAGAGTCGACTGGAATAAAATGGTTAAATTGTCATTTTTATGTTTCATGATGTTGGGATGATCGCTGAGAGGTAAGATTTCTGAATTCCTTTAGAGAAATTTTATTATAATCTGAAGATGCTTAGGGAGGTTTTATTGATATGGAAGCTTCTGTTTCATTATCCCTTTCTTATATTGAATATCTAGAAATATAGAGGCTGAAACCTTTCTCTTTCATTGGAATAATTGCAAATATCCCGCTAATGAGCTTCTATGTGTCTACTTATATGCAGTGATAGATAGTGTTTAAATGCTTACCTTTCATACAAGACCCTCCTAAGTTCGATTCTGACCCGCATCTCTGACATTTGGGATTCATGCGCAGAACAAAATTTGATTATCACAAGCGTTAACGGTAAAGGAAATTATCGTTAGAAAATCTGGACACCTGAGAGGGCTCTAAAATGTTCTCGATGGTGTGTGTAGTCCGCTAACTCGAACTAGGACAGCGTGCTGGACTAAGGCCTAAACTTTATCATCTAGAGAATAGGGCCATGCCCAGCAGCAGGAAAATAATGAGCCGATTATTATGAACAAGCTACTAACGTAGTTATGTTTTTCTACTACGATTTTTCAGGAAATTGTAATTACATTGTATCTAATTTCAAGTATCTTGGATTCAACGCTACAAGCATTCCTCAATTTTATTTACCTAATCTATCATTCAACCCTGAATCTCCTAGTAATAGATTAAGGCGTATAGATCGATAGGTATATGATAGTGATTACATGAATTGGTCGTGACTTCCTATACGATAAACGGTCGCTACCTACATTGTACCCAAATGGTCATTAGGACGAAAAGGAGGATAGTTAGACCCCGACAAGTATTTTAGGCCAGAAATTGTATAGGGTAGGGGATTCTAGAGATTTAGATTATAAGTAAACCTTTTGTCTTCAAAGGCTTAACTAATTAATGTTCCTACCAAGCTTGGCACCATGCCATCATCATCATCATTTAAGCCTAATAAAGTCCAATACTGGACATAGGCCTGCGTCAAAGATTTCCACAACGACCGGTCTGGGTGTGTTGTGTGCTCATTGCGGGGTTTTGCCATAATCGCTACGCTTGCCTGGCCAGTTAGCGATTGCAGTTGAATTGTTAATGTACTCAGAGGATGCTGCTATCCATCCGGCTAAACTTATAGTCTTCTCTTACGACATCGACGGGATGAGACGGGTTGGTGCTTAGGTGAAGAAAATCATCTTTAGGAAACCTCGATATACCTACAACTATCTGACATCACCAACAAGCAATGCAAGCATGGCATCAATGCTCGTTCCTTCTCTATTAATAAAGAAGATGCCTTTGCCCAGCAATTGGACTTTTAGGCTGATGTTATATTCTTGTTATGTATAGGATTAGTTCATTTAAATTATAATTAAAATGAAAGAAGCCAACAATACAATTTCAATATCATAGGAAATTTGAAATTGCTCTAGTGTGATCGTACGAGAACCTGGAGCCTTAGGTGCCGAAGATGACTGCCTTAGTGGTTTTAGCCGATAGGAGCCCAGCATTCCAGCACTTCGTCCTTCCCCGGGGCGGAGGAAGTTCATGAATAACTACCATGAGTACATAAAAAAGGGAAAATTTTAAATTAATTCTTTTATCCCAAATAGGTTTTTGTTATTATTCTTCATTTTTCGTGTGATAAGTGGCTACCCTTGTGTCAGAGTTCTTCAAGTCATTCAAAGGCCTCTGGTTTGGCTTTACGACTGCTGTTTAAGTACAATAACCAGCAACCAGCCCTCCGAACAACCAGCAACCAGCCCTCCGAAGAAAAGAAATAAGTTTTATTTATTCTAAAAAACACATTATAGTAATTTATCCATAACGTTACACCCGGAACTGTTTTTCCTTGCAATTGCCTGATCCATTGAAGTTACGTACTCTACACGTACGTAGTCTACGAACGAGTAGCAACAGCAAGCGCCACCTGGCAAGAGCAGCCGGCACTAGTGGATAACGTGCATTTCGTAGACCGCAGAGGATTGAGGATTATACATTAATGTTACTACCCATTTTGCTAGTGGGCCGACTATCTGTAACTTAACCTAATCAAATAAACAGGAAACAACACATTAATATTAATATATTATCTTATCTTATTTTTTATTTTTTTAAAACTTTGCCCCACACTAGGATTTCTCCTGTGTCGTGGGTGCGTTTACAGACATACATGTCACACACAATACATCCAGACCCGGAACAACTACCTGCAGATCATACAAATATTTGTTCCGTGCGGGAATCGAACCCGCGACCCGGAGCGCAGCAGTCGACTTTATCAGCCACTGCACCAACCGTTTCGTCATTAGTATGTTGATATAGTTATTAATATAGAGTCACACAGAACTACCAACTTCAAACAAGAAATAAAACATCAAATATACGATGATTGTTTAAGTTTATATATGCTATATGTAATAGGCCAAGTTCCGTAGTTCCACAATTGAATAATAGGTATAGTTATTAGGTTAACTGATCGATCTGGCGGCGCCCAATTTATGTTGACCTGGCTAGAAGATCTAGATAGGAACCAATACGCTTAGTCAGCATTATTTCATGGTTGACGACCTCTCAAATAGAGGATAGTAAGTAACCGCAAAATTGCTGAATAAAATACATTTAAGTTCGATAGATAGGAAAGAAATATTACACAAAATGGGACTGATATTTGGTCTTTAAAATTATTTTTAAATCTATAAAGTGTATTTTATGAAACCGTTAGTTCCGGAGTATTTAAAGAGACATCGTAAATGTTGAAATCAGGTCATATGGAAATAATCTGTCGTATTCATTTTGAAGCTCTTGATTTGTTATATGAATTCAAAATATTCATCGATTTTTAAAATATAAGTGATATATGGATATTTGGTAGTAGAAGATACATAATACCTAACTATATATTTCTTTTAATTAAGGTCACCTTCTTGTTCGTATTAGAAGAACCAGGGTTTAATAAATAGTATATTATCATTATAAACATATTAGAATTAAATAAAAAGTGATTACAAATAGGTAATCCTGAAACATTCACTAATTTGTCAGACAATAGCTTCAGGACTAGTTTCAACTATTTATTATTAAGATATGCCAGCTAAACCTAACTAGCTAAGCTAACAGATATAAGTACTATAAATGACAAATTTAGATAATCATTTCAGCTGAAACACGTCCACTTCTGGACCTACGCCGCCCTGAAAGCTAGCCATAGGGATCGGTCCTGCGATATGAGATACTCACATCCAGCCGATTCCCGTAACCTTCACTAGGTCGTCGGTGTCTGCTCACGCTGATAGGTACCCTACGCAATATACCTAAGTAAAAAATAATCGGCGATTTCTGGCTCCCATAGTTATATGTGCCTTACAAACTAACATATATGAAGTACCTAATAGAATTCAACACACAAAACTTAATTTTCCTTGGTTATGTAACTTCCTTACGATTACGACAGATTAAAGTGATGGTACGTATACGTAGTACAAGTTAGGTGTCTGAAATTATATCTACTTACAAGAAATCTACGGCACTTTTTATTTTACAGAATGTTATAAGTTGGTATTATATTTTATATAATGTTATTACCATATAATAATAAAGATCAAATATATAGTGTCCGGACTAAGAAAATAGCACCACACCACTCTATGGCCTACTATGGATGTCCCTTAACCAGAGACCATGCCTCCGGTTTGGGGGCACCAGCATCGTTTCTCCGGAACAGTAGCCAAACTGCGCTCACCAACCTGTGTGCCGATGTGGTGAGTACTGGAACATTCCCCCCAAAATGACACAATTATTAAATTCTATAGGGGAGGTCTTGGCAGTGGACGTTTTTTGGCTGATACGATACGATACGAGGAAATAAATAGTAAAAATAAAATCTTTAAGAATATCCGCTGGATATGTTTTCTCTAATTTATTTATTTATTTATTTATTTATTAAACAACAAAGCTCTGTGCACTTACAGTTTCCTAATGCGTGCACAGATTAGTTAATAAGGATTATACTATTATAATTATTATTTTATCACAAATTGCATAAATAGCTATAACATTGTCTGATAAACTGAAGTTTGTTTCTTGGACTTTCAAATATGTTTATGTCTTGGTGTCGTGCAACCATAGTATTGGCCAGAGCAAGTGCACTGTACGTGGGAGCATGTCGTGACGCATTGCAACGCGTATTGCGCAACGCGAATAGCGGCTGCCGGCGCAAACGCAGGTAGTTGTTCGGTACAGCGAGTACGCATCGCGCCACCTCCTCCGGGTTGTCAACTATACCATTAACAATCTCGAAAAGCCGAATCAGTAACGTCAACTTACGTCTAACGTATAGAGTATCCAGCCCAACCATCCCTGATACGAACAATGAAGGAAACACATATCCGGGATAGTACCCATATTTCTTTTTGTACAAGTATCGTGCAAATTTTCTTTGTACCCTTTCCACCATGATATTATATTTGGCCTCATGTGGATCCCAGATTATCGCGTTGTATTCTAGGCGACTGCGAACATAAGCATTATAAATGATTGTAAGTTTACCAATACAAGAGAATACCCACTTAGCAAAGATAATTAATTCAGCCATAATGCCTAAAACTAATATACTTTAACTCTACCTAGGTAAAAGTCATAAAGATGACAAAACATTCTAAACGAAACACCGCAAAGTAATTACCGCCATAAAAATTCCATCATAAATTACAACTAAACGATGACTTGGATATCTCAAGACTTAGCGTTTTACTATTTTTTCATTCCGAACCTAGCCGTGAGCTTCAGAAAAAAGAAAATGTGTAAGTAATAGGCACGACAATACACAATTTCGTTTTTACATTTTCTATTTTGTAAAATTGCCAAAATCTACATTACCCACTTATTACGCTGCCACATAAAGCCGACCTATGTAAGTATTAAAAATCCCAAGTCGTGCCGCAGGGCGGACCGGTAATCACCGAGAGAACAGGAACAGGTGGCGCAGCCTGTCTACTGTTTAATATCGACTTTTTATCAGCACTCATACATCGTTATATTATAATAATCCTGCCGGCGAGCCTTTATCTAAATAATATGTAAACGTAAATAGATATTCGTAATGTAAACGGTCGCAAAGCCTAAGCAAACTATCAAAAAACATTACGGGGTGCAAATAACAACGATCATGGCGTATGTAATGAAATCTTGCATCGGCATTAGTCTTGGTGTGGTTCGGCGCGCGCCGAGCGGCGACTCGGTGAGGGCGGCAATCGATGGCGGGCCGGGACGCGCGCCCCGACGCCCAGACCGGCAGACGCCCGGAGACGCCGTCCCTGAACACACGCTCCTTCAAACCGCGCGCAACCCCATCCGTCATCCTTCAATGTTTACTTATCGGACGACGCGAACAGCTGACCGACCGGACCGGTAAGTCACGTGCTAATTCATTCTCATCCGCGCTCGGCACGACCCGCGTATATCTCTTGCCCCGACTTTGCTCCAGTGCTAGTGGCTGCATTTTTGTGAATATTTTATCGTTGCATAGAGAACATTTCGTTTGTGCATTAGAATCAATAATGCAGGCCCGGTGTTGTTGGCTCGCGTCGTAAATTACGAATATAATACACCCTTACGCCCTTTCATGTTTTTCTATTCAATCCCCCGACTGACACACACATAGAGACTCAAAATTCTTTAGTTATTTTTACGAGTGGTGGTCGAAACTTGTCTTTTGTAATTTATCCTTTTATGCAACAAAGGCCGGTGGACAAAAGGCCCTACGGGCGTCTGTAGTTGCTCGCTCGGTGGATAGGTTCTAAAAAACAAAGAGATGCTTCGCTACCGGTTCGTTGGTTTGCGAAAATTATTTTTGCAAGCCAATCACGTGTTTTTGCAAGTCCCTGTGCTCTCATTGGTCTTCGAGTACAATAGATTGTTTCACGAGTCTAACACTAGTTAAAGTTTAAAACAATTTCCCATTGCAAATTTACGACACGACATATTTTTCCCCACTTTATCCAGCGAGTTACGATAGCTGAGTTCATGTGCTATCAGTGTTTCCCTTTTTGGCTTGAAAACCCAAGCGTGTTGTAAATCGGTTGCTTTATTTTATAGGTGGTGTTCCCAGAGGAGAAGCGGGGGCGTCCGGTATGGAGCGGCTACGCTCGGTGAGCTTTTAAGATATTGAAGGGGTACGTGTGAAAAGTCACATTAACAGAGTGAGTTAGTAGGGTTAACATTTTCGTAGCATGAGAGTAAACTTAATATTATATACAGCCGGCCTTAAAATTTGTTTTAGGAATAGACTTACCGATAGGTCCACAGCATTCTTCGCAGTCAAAGTTCAGAAGAGAAGAGAAGAGTACGCGTCGCCTTCTGTACGTATACTGAATGTATCCTGAGTGCCTCATTCTTTCCGGTATACCTTCAGTATACGTAACAGAAGATGACACTGGTCAACCGGTGCGTCGACGAAGACTTGAAGACTTCTTGAACTTATTACTATTTTTACATTGTTGTATTTTCCATGTTTTTTTTTACAGATTTATAGAGCAGCTGCTACAGATTCCATACGCCTTCGTATTTAATTATATTATTTTATCTGTAATGAGTCAATTGAATAGATATGGCATGTTACCTACTGATATCACGTGGATTACACGTTATGTAATAAATTAATTGATTGTAATTGTTAAACTATTCATTTAATTGGGTTGATATAACTATCTCTACTTACAACATTAACGTATATTGGACTTTTTGATTGTAATAAACGACAACATGAAAATGATCTCCATGTATTATGTATTATTTTGTATGATGTTCCTACAGGTTATTTCCATGAAAAAAATCAATAAATAAGTTAATAAGAATTGATTTGGTCTTATTTGGTATCTATAGTTACACAAACAACGCTATTATATACGCACACTTTCCTGTTCCTTTACAAAAAATACAGTAACAGCAATTGACTTAAAAACCAAAGCAAATTTCAATAACCAATTTCAAATAGTCACATAATTAGGCAATTTACACACTTAACTATAACTCGAAATTAAAAAGCTATCACAAGGACATACCGCCAGAAATCGTTAAGGCCGATCACAAACAAAGGCCAAAATGTAGTATTGTTCCTCTTCCGTATATGCAAACCATCAGGCGCTATATTAACAATGGGCGGTCATTGATATGCTAGGTATACCGTAGATCGTTAGTTATTCTAACTGTTATATCAGTTACGAGGAGTAGGTACCTATATTACGGATATAAAGTTCCGGGATGTTATAAACTACCCTATGACAATGTGGATACTAGAAACTATTTGTTGGTTAAGGTTTCATAAGTATCGATGTAACAGTTTTCATGTGATTTTAGGCAACGGATAGCTCTCTTTTTTTGCGTCGTGTATGGCCACAAATGTATTTTTTCAAAATAATGTGCTTACTATTTTTCACTGATAATAACTTACTGTGATCTATGATCTGTGTTTATTACCTGTGCCAATTATTACTATGCAAATATTATCTTACGATAGTTCATTATTATTATTCAGCATTGGACGTTTTTTGGCTGATACGATGATGTTGACAGTCGTGGTAGGCAACTAGGGGAATTCTGATAATAACTCACATCTATGATCTGTGGTTAATCCTAACCATGGTTATGGCAATATTATCTTACGGTCGTTTACTATTATAGCCGATCTATGAGGAAGCCGATGATCAACAGTGGACATGTATGGTGAATTGGTGATGATGATGATGAGTGTGACGTGATACTGGTAAAGAGTGAATAAATAAGTGGTTTCCGTGTAGTGTCCGGATTAAATATATTAGAACATAGCACCACTCTATCTCCTCCCGTGGATGTCGTAAAAGGCGACTAAGGGACACCAAAACAGAGGGATGGGCAGCAGCGTCTTTTCTATGGCACAGTAGCCATTCTGCGCTTAGCAACGTGCCTGCAAGCGTGGTGAGTACTGTCAAGTTCCCCACAAAATGATGACACAGGCCATAGGGGAGGCTTTTGTTCATCAGTGGACGTTCTTTGGCTGATACGATGATGATGATAATCGTGATAGGCGACTAAGAGATTTAAAAAATCGAAAGAGAGAGAGAGATAGGATCTGCTTACTGTTTCTTGTTTTGCTAATAACAACTCACATTTATGATCTGTGATTAATACCTGTGCCAACCAAGATTATTATCTTATGGTAGTTTACTATTATACTCGTAGTCAATCCATGAAGTGGCCGATGTTCAAAAGTAGACATAAATGGTGAATATGATGAGTGTTACGAAATACTGGTAAAGAGTGAGTAAATAAGCGGTTTCCGTGTGGTGTCCGGATTACATATATTAGAATATGCACCTCTCCATCTCCTCCCGTGGATGTCGTAAAAGGCGACTAAGGGACACTAAACCAGAGGCATGGGCAGCAGCGTCCCTTCTGTGGAACAGTAGCCATTCTGCGCTTACCAACCCGCCTGCAAGCGTGGTAAGTACTGGCAAGTTCCCCCCAAAATGATGACACACGGCATGTAACCGGTCGACTTATAAGCCTCCTCTTAATCCTCCTCTTAATAAGCCTCCCCTTCTATGACAATGTAGATACTAGGACCGACTTAATGGTTAATGTTTCATATTCAATCGGTGCAGCAGTCATGTGATTTTATAACAGACAAATATAATCTTCTTTTAGGCGCTTATACGCAGTTGTACTCACTGATCGGTGAACGATCGGCGAGATTAAGCATTTCTTGGTGCGGTCAGTCCGTGGATGGGTGTCCGCATAGTGGTATTTGAACTGAGCGTCTCCGTGAGGGGCACCTTAAATCATCGGTCGCGATTCTTGTCATTAGACCGTCGTTAAGTCGTGAGAAGCCTTTGGGCAGCTTGAACAACTCTGACACATGGTAGGCCACTAACCACACGAAAAATAAGAAGATATGGGCTCTTAGTTTCGTGTGATCTTCTACACAGAATAGGTCTCTTACTCCTGGAGATACGACGATGTGATGCGATGATGACCGTCCAAGCACAGAACCAGCAGTCTGAACATATTCCCCTGCATCGAGGTGTAAGACAAGGGGATGTTATCGCCCCCAAACTGTTTACAAATGCAATGGAGGATGTGTTCAAGACACTGGACGGGAAAAGACGTGAAATAAATATCAACGCCGAGCACATCTCACACTTAAGATTTGCAGACGACATCGCCATCATGACTAAAACGCTGCAGGATATACAACAGATGCTAAACGGCCTAGCTGATTCTTCCCAACGCATCGGTCTCCGGATGAACTTGGATAAAACCAAGATCATGTTTAACCAACATGTCATACCGGAACCGGTTGCAGTTGCAGTACATGGTGGGACTCTCAAAGTTGTTCAGGAGTTCGTTTACTTCGGGAAAACTCTGTATTTGGGTAAGAACAATTTCGAGAAAGAGGCAAATAGAAGAATTCAGCTGGGCTGGGCCGCATTGCCATTTGCCATTGGCATTTGGGAAATTGCGTCGAGTGTTGCTGTCCTCAATACCACTGAGCCTGAAGACAAAAGTCTTTGATCAGTGCGTCCTAACCGTTATTATATACGGTGCCGAAACGTGGACACTAACTGTTCGGCAAGTTCACAAATTTAAAGTTGCTCAGCGAGCTATGGAGAGGGCTATGCTTGGCGTTTCCCTGAAGGATCGAATCCGAAACGAGGTGATCCGACAGAGAACCAAAGACACCGACAAAACCCATCGGATTAGCAAGCTGAAGTGGCAACGGGCTAGTCGTGTTAGCCGTAGAACTGATGGCCGTTAGGGCAAACGTGTTCTTGAGTGGAGATCGTGGCTCGGCAAACGTAGTGTAGGGCGCTCTCAGGCTCGGTAGAGTGACGATCTTCACAAGGTAGCTGGCATGAACCGGATGAGGAAAGCCGAGGATCGTGCTCAGTGGCGTGACTGGAGAGGCCAGAGGACATAGTCCGGCAGTGGACTGCCATGGGCTGTTGATGATGACTCCTGGGGATTGCGAAATGCGGCTAAGACTTTTTCAAGAAGATGTGCTTATATTTTTGCTGACAATAACTCACACACCATACCTACCTGTGCCAATCAGGATTATAGCCAGAATGTCCAGGATATTTGGTTTTACTGTTCCACATGCACGAGAACCCAGACCCGTAACAACCATCTGTAGGTTACACAAATATGTTTCATGCGGGGTTTGAACGCGCGACTCGCAGTGCTGAAAACCAAGCAGTTAGCCATTGTGCCAAACATGCCGTCGAAAGTGTAAATATGAATAGTAAGTATGTAAGTATTGTAACTACTACTATGTACCTACAAATATTCTTATAACCGGTCACCTAATGGGACGAATAACTGACGGTTTAATACACCAGCCAAAGGATGTCCACAGCAGAACAAAGGCGGAAGGCCTCGAATTTTCTATAATTACTACGCTTGGCAGGCGTTCGGGGTTAGTGAGCGCAGTATCAGTGACAGTAGCCATAGCTACTGCCCTGTAGAAGGGATTCAGCTACCCATCGTTCCGATTTAAATACCCTTAGTCATCTATAACCACATCCGTGGGATGGAGATGGAGTGGTGCTATATTTTTAATCCGGGCAAGACGCGGAAAAACCATTACATAACGAGTAGGTATACTTTTATTCTACATGTCTCTATTCACGGGTTTATTTCCCCTGTAAGAGTTAACCCGGTCTTTTGACATTGGACATGGGTCCAACACACAGAGGTGACACTTTTAGAGACTTTTAATATAAAATGTTATGGGACATTAACCGGGGAATCTACATGGCCCCTCTATTTAAAAAAAACGTGAATTCTCGGAGTCTCGGATTGTCCCCAGAAGGAGAAAACTATTGTATAAGATAGAAACTATTATACAATTATAAGGTCGTTTTAATAGGAATAGAAAATGAAATTTTGGGACAGACGGTGACTCGCCACTCACTGGATAGGCCCCCTAAGCGGCCACCACTCAGGCAACAAGGAGCAACACTGGCGTGAGCAGCTCGAGGTGTCAAGAGGTTCGGCACTGGTTTCACCATCGCGCGTCTCGAAAACTCACTTCCACCCCTGAGAATTGATCTCTGGCTGCCCCTCTGATCGGACGACCATGGCAAGCCAGAGTGGAAAGTCCTGTGGGCACTCATGTGGTTCACTCCAGCCGACCAATAAAGGCAAGCCCAAGACGAGGCCCAGACCAACTCCCTGGGGCACTCGGTCATGCAGTGTCACCACTCACAAACAGCTCGTCACAAGCTGCTCTGCGTTCTGTAAGCTTCTTAGTAGATATACTTTTTTCTGTATCAAAAGTGTGAGGAATTTGTTTTAATCTATATAATTATGATCATCAGATGGGCAAGGGCAATATTTCTTACTACAAGGCACACGAACCACTTTAAATAAGTTGAACAAAAAAACTAACTGATTATCGTCAGTGACAGGATAATGTGTCAATTAAAACATTTGAAAGTCAAGCCTGACGGTTACGACCTGAAAACCGGCTAGCTAAAGTATCAGTGTTTGATTAAACTTAATTACCGGACACACAGTAAAAAATATTACGCACAAAATAAAGAAATAACATAGACTTGACTTTGACTACGAAATAATTAAACGAAAATTGGTACTTAACAAGTTATGAAAAATTACAGGTAAAGAAAAAAAGTAGGTAAATGAGGAGATTTATGCCAATCATATGCCACAAACACGTAAACACAACAACATATATCTTTCAAAAAGTTCTGTTTACGCCTTATGTTAAGTCTTTACGTCATGGTTTAAGTAAGGTTTATTATTATTTATTAGTTAAGTGAGTATAATGAGTCTAGGTTTCAGCAGACTAAATATGCGAGATAAATAACGAGCGTAATGTAAAACTATCTCATCAGATTAACCCGTACAATCCCACCGGGGTAAGTTCATTTTTTACCAGTAGGCAAAAGCGCCATCTCTGTTCTCTAGCTCGAACTTTTTCGTAGCATTAGAGCTCGCTAGAGCTTTTCAGGCGGGGAACAATGCAGTCAAGATGACATGTTTTGTTGTAGGTAATGTTTGTAAATAAAAATTGTGACGAAATACATAATTAAAGAATCTAGATAAAGATGAATTATCTGTTAAATATTTAATTAGGTGAATTGAAAGATGAAAAAGAAAACGATCAGAATGAAACGACTAAGAATACCATCCCATCTCATGGGTGTCGTAAAAAGCGACTATGGGATTAGCCGGAGGGTGTGCATTAGCGTCCTTCGAGTACATTCATATCTCAACTGCGATCGCCAACCCTGCTGCCAAGCGCGGCGATAATGGCAACACTCCCACAATGAGCATTCGCCTACAACAACAAACCCATACCGGTCGATGTGGAAATCTTTGGGAGAGGGTTTTGTCCATCAGTTGACGTTTTTTTGGCTGCAATGGTGATGAATGATGATACGATTATGTAGCTAGTAAAATATCATATGTCGGGCATATTCATCAGTCTATAAAAACAAAAGTTTACTGATGACACAAAAGCGGCATTTGTATTAAAATATTATGTCATTACAGTGTAATAAAAATAATGAGACATTCTTTAACAAAAAACGGCCGTTGTTATTGTCTCAAAACTCCAAAAGGATCAGATGCAATAAGCCATTGTTTTTTGGGGTGAAAGTTTTTAAAACCCTTCCGCATTAGAGGTAGAAAACCAGGAAGAATGAGAACTGTAACAAAAAAGAGAAAGTCAGTCTCAAGGTAAGTAAAAAATATAACATTTGTGCAATGGGCCAATAGGGGAGCCGAAAATAGAACTTTCTAATTTGTTTTTGAAATTGCCCCAAGTTTTAAGTCATTTGCACGGTAGCTTTGGAAGATGAGATGTGAAATAATTGTGGTAACTTATCATATTTTGCCATAAAGTGAAACTGGTGCTTCTCTTCATCAAGCTACAAAATGTACAGTGGATAATTTGTGGGTGATATACGAATGTGAAGTGATTTTTAAAGTACTTGCGTTAAACCATATTTCAAGAACGCGTTTAAATATCTAGATTCAATGTTCCTGATACTCATATAACAAAAACAACCGACGAATTTATTACACCTAACAATGAGAATATCTTGATCTCTAAACTACATCAAGTAAGTAAAAAACAACCATAGATCTAAACAAACTATGTACAGTCATATAAATGTATTGTGTTGTAAATTAAGCACGAGATATTTGCTGTAAGATCGCGTATTAGATAGAATCTAAATACAATCTATAGTTCAATGTAGGTCAGATCAGTTCAATATACTTGTATAATTTACATTCTTGTTCAACCAAAGCTTTCCAACAAGACCACCGGCTCACTTAACCGACAGCGCAGAGCATTTATGCTAACCCTACGAACACTGGCATCCAGCCATCGCTGTGCGAATACGAAGATCGTCCAAATCCGGACCCAGCATCTGACTACTTAAAGAGTAAGCGAGATGACTGTAACTTTGATTGTGTGACTGCGAGTCCCCGGTATCGAGCGGGCCGTTGTCATGGCAACAGACAATGGTTTTTGGGTGCATAATATTTTAGGCTGCGTCAGGGTGCGAGTAGCGGAGTGCGCGGGGCAGGGATAGGTCGAGAGAGCGGCAGCCATCTTTAAAATTATATTTCCAGTTTGGACGAACTCTTTTGATTCCAGCCCTACTTTTCTTTCTATGTAGAAGCGCGGTGGTGTAGGATATTTTGAAAAAGTTATAAGTACCACAGATTTTCTTTCCGCGTATATTTGTAATGTCACTAACAATTTTTTTATTATTTTGCAATTCATTATAAATGGTTCTTACTTTAATTATTATAATGTTATTTGTATGAAACCATACAGGTTTAAAAATTTCAAGAAGTTTTATTAAAAATTGTTCTAAATATAAAATTATGTCAAAATTATAAAGTACTAAAATTAAATTTTATACGTTTAGTTACACCATTAAAAATGTATATTTTATAAAAACAACGTATATCTTCATTTATATTACTGGTATAGAAAATAAATCAAATTTTCTCATGCCGTTTTCATATATTTTTATTCAACTTCAATATATATTTTATCAGCAATGTTCCGCTATATGCGCTCAATACGCTAAGAGGCTGACGTCGTCTGCGGCTCGGATTCCCCTCGTAAAGCCTCCGATTAATGTGCCTCCTCCGACAGCGCCTCCCGCCACGATTAAGCGATATTCTACCTGCCCTTCAGTATTTCAGACGAGAAATGTTAGGTACTTTACCACATATTTTTAAAGGTGTAATAGTATGTTCACCAAATTAGGTATGTTCAATGTCTTCATAACGAAAAAGTTATCTTTGAGGTATAGTCGCTATATTTGGCTGTTAAATGTTCCTACTATTAAAATAAATTATAATTATACTCAAATACAAAATAAACACACACAATAGTAATAGTTAAATAAAAAATACACACCATAACGTGTAAGGTAGAAATGATGATAGTTTTAAGGCCCAGTAAGATATACCTGAAACAAAGAAAAATAAGATACATAAATAATTATCGACACAGTGTAAAAAATGTATTTGTAGGCACTATCTATTTAAGTGGCCATTTAAAATATTCCATATCTGTCATCAACCCTTTCACAAACGCTGTGTCAAAGTACTTGCGAGTTCCGTCCAATTTAAACACATTACATAGCACATTTAAGGGTATCTCGTGTAGATAACATGTCGTAAAATAAAAGTATGAGTGTTAGGGAAATGCAGGGAGTGCGCTGCAGCGGGAGGGTTAAGTAAGACGGGCGACACACTGGTTTGATGACGTCAATACCTCACAAAGTGTAAATCTTACTAGCACTCGTGCCAAATCTCTCTAACGTGTAGCTTGTATTTCACATTATTTGTTTTGCAAAGCATCTCCTTACTATCTCGTTTTTGTTTATCAGCTGACTTTGGCGCAGCACTAAGATGTCTAGACGGAGGTTCTTGGTTCGACGGTCGTCGAAAGGTCATTGTGGAATTGAAAAGCAAACACCCCTTGTACAAGACGTTTTCAATTTTTTACTTTGCCTTGTCAGAGCTTAATGTAATTGAAGGCCTAAGCGTTCATCTGATAAATTTAAACCGCATCTTTTATTTATTTACGTATGAATGCAAAGAATGAATTTACTTTAAAATCTCTTCTTTGAAAAATATCTATATTAAATTGCTTTATTGTTATTACGATTACAAGTCAAGAATAGAATTTAGACAGATTTGAATCCGCTTTCATTACTCTATGACATTGGAGCTTTGAAATAACACTTGTACAATTGAGTGGGTAGGTATATGTATGCATCACGATAGCGCTGTAGAATAACCTGTTTTTCCAAGCGTCCTCGACTGATAGGTAATGTATTTGAGTAGGTATGAATGCTCGAATTCGTTTTATATTGGATAATGAAAATTTAACACGCGGTTTGAAGAACATTTTGATAATAACACGTTGTTTTGAACATGATTTTTATATCGATTGCTACACCACATCGAGATCTCGATTCTATTCAAATGATTACCTAATAATTTTCAGACGACGATGAAGAGGATGTGTGTATCTTTTCCGTATCTCTATGCGTATATGCTCCCTATTCTGATATGACAGTTCTATACTAGTGCCAAGCCATAGTTATTTTAATGAGCCTTATTTAATAGATACCGCGCACGAATCCGGATCGGTTTTATTAGATTTTAAATCGCAATTAATTTAATTTGTAATTAAGTGAGTACATTTGTGTTTATAAAGAAGAGCGACGTTTTTGCTCTTTAACCATTCTAAGTACGCCGAAGCCTAGAAATGACTATTTAATTAGATAGCTGGGATTCGGATCGGGGATAGTTCTTCTTAAAAGGACCGAGGACTGCAAGACTATGAACTTTGACCTTCGTTGAAGGCCAAGATACGGGTACCTAATCTTTACTTAGAAGAAAACTGAAGTAATACAGAGGGTTGGGTCTCGCGTCGTTTAGATACATATCCTTGTACCTATTAGGATTTGTTTGAGAAAGCTTTCTGGCATTTTCGAAGGGACGGTTCTCATCTTCTAACCGTAATTATTTCTTAAGTAGGTACCGAAGTCTTACTTTTTTGTTTTTGCGTGTCATCATAGTAATCTTTTTCGAGTTCTTTATTCGTTGTTATTAAAACTAGTGGTTGCCCAGAGGTCGAAATTCGACCATGAATTATTACCTTTTTTAATTTAATGTATTTGTAACACATATTAAAAATAATTTTAACTTTCTGTACTCCTACTCGTTGGGAACTTTAATTATGCCAAATCTTACACTCCTCCGTGCGCGAAATCTGCTTATAAAGGGGTAGGTACAAAGTTTTTCCTTCACGTATTAATATATAGGTACCTAAATAATTAAACAAAGGTATTGTTTCAAGTTCTACAATTTGATAATAATAGGTATATCCTATTCATGTCGTGGTGACCTGGAGGTTTTCAGTTTTCGGGTTCAAAACTCAGTAGGTTATGTATCAATTTTTATATTTTTTTGTAAGTTTACGTTCTTAGTTAACCTAAGACACCGCTGGCTTTAGGTGAAAGAAAACATCGTGAGGAAAGCTGGATGTAACGGTTTAAAATATCCAACTTCAAGCGTAGTGATCAATACTTGTTCCTTCTATGCATGAGAAAATTGCCAAGCAGTGGTAGATTGCTATTATTATCTACTAGCTCGGAGCCGCGGTTTCACCTGCCGTTTATTTTAAAAATGTGATTATTTATATACAATTTAAAGTACTTCGGTATAGACACTTGACATAGAGTATGTATAAATATTAGATTTCATGGATTTTAATTATTTTGTGCGGAACCCTAATTATATATTTAAAATAAAAGTAGCCTAAGTTATTTCTTATAACATCAGCTATCTGTCAGTGGAACTCCCGTAGAAATCGGTCCAGCTGTTTAGGAGATTAGCGGGAACAAACAAACAAAAAATGTATTAAAATAGTTTTTTTGTTGTAGTTACCTTATATAATTTCATTGCATTTAGTAAAAAGCTGTTATTTGACATTACAAACAGACATTTAATTTTAAATTATTTGTATAGATAAAATAAGTGCTCACAGTATTAAGCATAAGCTCCACCCAGGCTTTACTTACCTTATATAGTTTTCTATCCCGCTCATAATTTGCTTTATCTACGTCGTAAAATTACAAAATTTAAACAAATGTTTAGTAAAGGCTGAGTCTAAAAGTCTTTAGTTTATCTTGACCTGAGTGTTAAGACGAGGCACACGGCCTGCAAAATATACTAGAACGATAACGCTATGAGTCTGAGATAAAGCAGAGTATTCGCACTCAAAACCTTTCCCTATGTAAATGCAATAAAAAAATCAATGTAGATAAGTAATTTATTCAGAGTGGGGTCTCGGAGTGGTCCGTACGACCCCTGCTTGGAAAATATGTTCGGAATAATACCATTCTTCGGGATCAGTTTGGGCCACCTGATACCCACATCTCTACCTTTTCGAGGGATGTCAGGGGATTTTCTTTAAATTTATAATACTTCCCAATATTATGTCAATAGATTTTCTTACAATGTAAACGGAATGGGCAGTTCTGTCCCCTTCAAGATGGAAGTGTCCCCAAAAGTTCCTAATTAAATTATTCTGCTTTATTACTGCCGGCTTTTCCTACTTTACTAATAAATAACTAAAACAATTTATAGAAAATATACCTACGTTCTACGGAATTATGTAAAAATTTCAATGGTTTCTCGTAAATTACGCACTTTGATCTTCTACTAGACCGGAAAACAAAAGCCACGCGTAAGATATGACTGTACGGCGTTTATAAATATGCGATATTCAGACAACACAAAGTTTGTGCCAATGTTTAGGTGTAAACCGAATTCTGTCTGGCAATATTAATCGTTCAATATATAAATACTTACGCTCTTATACCTTTTCGGATAAATTCGGGACAGTAGAATTAAAATGCTTATTTATAGAGCTACGCTAGGCGTAGGCGGCATGTTTTGATATTAACTGATCATGTTGAACCATTATCTACTGCATTTTATTCGGGCTATACTTAGTAGGTACACACAAATGTAAAAATTCCCGGGTCCAAAAATTAAGAAAACCAGCTATAATTGACATTTAACACTCGTTTTTCAGCACTTCCGTAATAACAATTAGAGTTGGTTGGACTCTTAACTTAATTAACGGCGGGTCTGTGTACCCACCCTTAAGCCTACAACGTTCTCTAATTATGTTAATTCAAAATAAAGTTATGCTACCGCACTTGTAAGGGATGATCCCTGTCCAACCGTGTTATGACACTTTTGCCCAGCCTCCCTCGTTTCCCAGTGTGTAGCTTACAAACAAATTATTTTTATAGGTGAGTAGCAATTTTGTGTTTGTTTCTGTTTATCATTATACAAAATGTTATGTAGGAATGTTTGTGTTGTTGTAGATGTACCTAATTAGGTTGATTTAATTTATTAACCTTACTGCCTGAATTGTGTGTATACTTAATCTCATCATCATCACCATTTCAGCTGAAAAACGTCTACTGCTAGTCATAGAACTCTCCCGAAGATTTGTACATAGATGACATTCTAATCCAACAACTCTTAGCTACCCTGCGTTTTCTGGAGCGTAGCCTCTTGTCAAGGTTCTTACTTCCACAACGGCCAACAGTTCTTCATTCGTTTTCCATGTTAAAATTTTCACTATTAGAAAAACATTATATCTTAGCAGACCAAAAACCACTGAGATTTTTCTAGAATGCACGGCTATCAGTTCTTCATTCGTTTTCCATATTAATATTTTTCACTATTAGAAAAGTATTATATCTTAGCAGACGCGAAACCACAGAGATTTTTCTAGAATGCACGGCCATCCAGTTCTTCATTCGTTTTTCATATTAAGATTTTTCACTATTACAAAAACATTATATCTTAGCAGACCAGAAACCACTGAAATGTTTCTAGAATGCACGGCCATCCAGTTCTTCATTCGTTTTCCAGATTAAGATTTTTCTCTATTACTAAAACATTTTATCTTACCCCCACTTATTTTCCTAGAATGCACTCTGCGTTCTGCTTAAAACTAGTAATTAAAAGAGACATCAACGACAAAGTATGTACCTATATAATATTATAATTAATAATTCATCGAGCAACAACATTATGCACGTAATTCCCTATGCAGATATAAACATTAGTCCACTGCTTGACACAAGCCTCCGCAAAGATTGCCATAACGACCGGTCTGGGCGTGTTGTGTGCTCATTGGGGTGTTTGCCATAATCACCATGGTTGGCAGGAGGGTTGGCGATCACAGTTCATATCATATCATATCGGCCATTTATACGTCTACTGCTGAACAAAGGCCTCCCCCATAGATTTTCACAACTGTGCCATCATTTTAGGGGGTATTTGCCAATACTCACCACGCTTGGCAGGCGGGTTGGTGAGCGCAGTATGGCTACCGTTTCACAGAAGGGACGCTGCTGCCCATCCCCTGGTTTAGATTCCCTTAGTCGCCTTTTACGACATCCACGGGAGGAGATGGAGTGGTGCTATATTCTTAATCCGGACACCACACGGAATTTAATCCGGACACCACACGGAATCACAGTTGAGTTGTTGTAACTTAATTAATTAGGTGTTTATTCTATTCATTCAATAACTAGCGCTAAAAAAGTTCGCCATAAAATATCTTTCATCGCATGCGCTGCGGAAACTTTTCATGATAAAACAAAAAAATGATCTACAAAATTAAAGAATATATAAAGATCTACAATTTAAAAAAAAATACCATATGTCCAAGTATTTTAGTTATTATAATAAAACAATTTTAAACGGATTAGCAACCACAAGTCCTCGCGAAACAGAACCGATGTGTACCAAGAATGTTTCGTGAGGCTATTGAAATTAAAAAAACATCCGAATTTTAATAGAGAAGATGGTTGGCAGGTACCACCTGTTTGGAATCCAGTTATTAAAATAATAAAATCCCAAACAACACACCGCACTAATAAACATCAAGACACTGTGAGTGATTACTGCGTGCATCGAATCTAATTTTTTGATTAGAATTATACGGTAGATAAAATAAAATAACTTTTTTTAAGATCTGTAACGAAGGCGTCGTTACAGATTAAAAAAAAAGTTATTTCGCCTTAGTCATCTTGCGACCACGAATGCTGCAAAGTATTCGAAACGTCAGGAAAAACAAAAAATCTATAATATACGCGATCAGATCCGTTTAAAATTGTTTTATATGTAATGTGTAATAATCGCGAAAACCTAAATCATTACTATATTTTAGTTATGTAACTGTAACTTCGTTTTTATATTTCAATAGTTGATAGAAATGCCGACCAGACCATGTTTACATTGACTCTTACAGTTAAAAGTTGCTCTTTACTTATACCAGAAGATTACATCGGTCAATATCGTGATCTCATCTCACATATCTATATAATATAAAAAACATAAATAAGTGCTTTTTTGTAGCTCTTCCTTAAAGGTCATTAAGATCGTTTTTACTTTGGTATCCATAAAAAAACGCAAGCCCATAACAAGCCTCTTCATCAAACAGGCCTGATAACATGATAAGAATATCAGCCTGTAACTGCAGGGAAAAATCCTTCCTTCTCATCTTCTATCCTCTTCTTGTGCAAAGAAAGAACGAGCATTGATCACCGATGACGATCAGTGATAGCGATTTCAGACCATTATAGATCCAGGTTACCTCAAGATGATTCCTTTGCCGTTAAAATCAGCGTCATCTTAGATTAACGGTAATTACGTCACTTATACATGCCAGGTTTGAAGCCAAAGGTCGCGGGCTTGTAGATAGAAGCATCTGCGGGCCCACACCAAGCGAGCCACGAGAAGACGGTGGCGTGCATGTGGTCACGCGCCGCCGTGTGCGTACCATAGCACAGCGCACAGTGAGTCTTCGGGGGATCCTTTACAATCTCCCCGGGGCGCTGACCGCTTGACAGTCATCCTCTTTTAGATGTGCATATAGGCTTGGCACCAGGGTGAACTAGTGTGATCATACGCGGTCCTGGAGCCCCCCTTAGGTGCCGAAGATGACCGCCCTAGTAGTTTTGTCCAGTAGGAGTTCGGAAAACCTTCCCCAGGGCGGAGGAAGTTCATGCAGAAAGTCCACTGGGACAAATATTAAATAAAAATGCTCACGTAGCGAGTCCCTTAGGCTGCGGGCCACTGTGGCATTATATGCATATTACTATAAGACATAACAAGTTATTACGATTCATTATAATATAGCAATTATCGGCATGTGTTCGGTCGGTTATATCACTGCTCAGCGTTAAAGAGTTTACGGCACCCGGCCACCTGTCCTTCTGTGAAGTTCCGTGTAATTATCTCAGTCTTTAAGCAAGCAACTTGTTCTATACACCTCGACTACCACCTGAAGTCGGCTACCCTTTATTATACAGAATTAAGTAAGAACAGTTCATAATACCTACACATATTTGTCTCAAATGTATACTTGCCAACCGAATGTGTTATAGTTTCGGCTGGAAAGTCACACCTTTCATTACACGAACACTGCTAAGTCATAACGATAGTCAGTACTTCTCACTTCATACAAGTAAAAGTAAAGCATCCATTGATCGTGGCTAAAATTAAAACAAACATAGGCTAACGCGGCGAATTGTTCTGCATACAAATCAGTCCGTAAACGTTCACCGCTGAAAATGGGGTTCCCAATGATCACTACAATCAGCGGTCACAGGTGATATGCTATAAGTAATCAACACGTTTAGCAGGCGGATTGGTGACTGCAGTATGTTGTTATTACCACGTGGGAGGACGCTGCTCATCCTCTTGATATCAACCCTTAGTCGCCTGTTGAGACACCTATTGGTGGAGAGGGTGGTCTATTCTTTACTGGAACTACATAGTATTATCAACATCATCATATCAGACAAAGGACGTCCACTGCTGACCAAATGCCTCCTCCATAGATTTCCACAACTAGCGTTCACATGCTGCCCCCATCCATCGACTCCCAGCGACCTTCACCAGGTCATCTGTCCACCTCAGGAGGAGGAGTTGGAAGTCCTCCCACGCTGCGTTTTCCGGTGCGCAGTCTCCACTCGAGAACATGTTATCCCAACAGCCATCAGTTCTACGAGCAATGTGCCTCGCCCATTGCTACTTCAGTTTACTAATCCTTGCAGCTAAATCGTTTCTGAAAGAGGTCAGTCGTCGAATCCGACTCGCCTGGGCAGCGTTCGGGATGCTTCGCAACGTCTTTTCGTCAATGCATCAAGACGAAAGTCTTTAACCAGTGTGTGTTACCAGTGATGTCATATGGGTCAGAGACGTGGTCACTCGCTATGGGCCTCATATGAAAGCTCAAGGTCACTCAGCTAGCTATGTCTTAAGTCCATTACCTTTAGTCGCCTTTTGAGAGCTTCACGGAAGGAGATGGAGTGCTGCCAAATTCTTAACCGGACACCACACGGATGTTAAACGAATTAAAAAGATTACATCGCATATCATCTTCATATCAGCCTACACTGCTGATCAATGCTGGCCTCGCCATAAATTTCCACAATTGTGTCGTCATTTTGGAGGGAATTTGAATACTCACCACGATTGGTAGGCGGGTTGGTGAGTGCAGTGTGGCTACGGGTCCACAGAAGGGAAGCTGCTGCCTATCCCTCTGGTTTAAAGTTCCTTAGTCGCTTTTTACGACTTCCATAGGAGGAGATGAAGTGGTGCTATATGCGTAATCCGGACACCACACGGACTATTACCTACTTACCGTAAGATTTTGTTGTTAGCACATAGCGGATGCTGGCCATCCTCTTGATGTCAAACCTAAGTCGCCGTTTACGACACCCATGGGTAGAAAGGTGATATATTATTTAGACGGGAACCACACGGAGCACGGGCGTTACATGATATTACTAATTATTTAATAAAAAACAGATTCTTTTAGACTAGAATTATTTCACGATCTGTTAATACCTCTTGGTATTAACAGATCGTGAAATAATGTTTAGTAGGTACCCACCAACACATTTTGTTTGTCCTTTGCTCATTCCTGACCTCACAGACAAAAACACGACGACTTTCACATTTCAAGGCTTTTTTTAAGAGTTACACTTTTGTCCCTACGCTTTGAGGACAAAAAGTACACAATGCGTAACCGACCTTTATTTGTATTTAGTCTGAAAATGTGGAACGTATCTAAATTTTTATTTATCTCGGAGAATCGGATAACGTATCTAGCTAAGCAATTTCTCCAAGTAGACATTTTCTTATTTTCTGCGAGAACGTGCCTTCTGTAAAAAAATATGAAATTCGTATGTTTGGTTCGAGTTTCCCTGGGGAAGTCTATATTTGAAGGGTGTACGTCTGTCAAATATGAATAATGAAAATCGTGTATTTACCTCACCAATACTCTTAGCCCTTTCAATGTTATTTATACATTGAGTACATATGTTATGTATGATATTAATAGGTACTAATAATTGGTATCTCTACCCTCAAACTTCACTGTAGTCATTGATCTTTATGTTATATACCTATAAGTAATTTTCTATTCGTTAAACGTAGCTAGTACCTACCTACATTCTCTGGTCTAATTATTTTAATAATACGTTCGTTGCGTACCTATAATATTAGAATCACATAAGCAAAAAACCAAAAATTACAAAATCAACAATCACTTAATTTTACCAACAAAGCGCTTGAATTTCCTACCAAAAGTTACGAACACTTAAAAATGTATGTGTATGGAATAAATTAATTTTGCCCACGAATATATATGCGCGTAGAATACACAAATTTCTCGTATATTCAATGCTAACACGAGGTATTTCTTTTGAAATCGGAGCGTAAATCGTACTTCTCGTTAATAAATTGATCGAGAACCCTAATTCCTGCCTTCAGCGTTGAAAACTTTGTCGGCATGCCTTTGAAATGCTGAGACAGATATTGTTATGAATTTATATCTTAACATCAAATCATCCGAAATGTTTGAACGAAAACTTGTCATTCGGCGCTGAGTTTTAAAAATGGCAAAAGCGTGGAAACTGCTTTGGCTCCGCATACGTGCCTGTTGTGTATAAAAGTTAGCGTTCAGAAGTATGAAACATGTGTGTATGGAATAGTCGGACGTAGCTCTGGAGACTGTCTCATTCAAAATATAGCTAGGGAGCGCGAGCCGAATATGAAACAGGGTAGCGTCGGAAAATAAACATCTTGCCTTACACACTTTGTTTAAAAATAAACTTTAATCTTATCATTTACGAAGGTTGCTACGATTGTATTTAGACTTACGTAATAAAGTGCCAAAGCAATTTTTGTTTCACCATCATCATAACAGCCATAAGACGTCCACTCATGCTGAACAAAGGCTTCCCCCATAGATTTCCACAATTGTGTCGTCATTTTGGGGGAAATTTGCCAGAACTCACCACGCTTGGCAGATGGGTTGGTGAGCGCAGTATAGCTACAGTTTCACAAAAAGGACGTTTAGAGTCCGTTAGTTGCCTTTTACGACATCCACGGGAGGATATAGAGTGGTGCTATATTCTTAATCCGGACACCACACGGATATTATAATTTCTGTTTATTGACTATAAAATCCAATGTAATAACTACAATGTAAAATGCATATCAGCTGAAGCGGGTAAATTTTATTAAGCACATATCTGCCTTAAAACTATACGTTACGCTATCCATATCTACATTTATAGCGATAATTTGCCCTTTTAAATCCATCTTGGCGGTGTGAAATAAGGCAATGAATATTAAATTAAATGTCATACGTTGCAGACGGTCTTTGTAAAAGGGCAGACGCGTTCAATATTAACTGTTGTTGGGAATGCCTCACGGTGCTGCATTCGCCTGTCGACGCCACGTAAACGCCCGTTATTGTACGTATTTTAATTAGTTTTAGGTGAGTAATTAAGATTTCGTAGTGAGCATGGAGTCATATGCTCAGTTCAAATTTCTTTGACTTTATGTTTCTATAAAATTACTGACAAATTATACTTTAAGAACATTGCACTAAAAACATGTTCAGAATATACAAAAATACTACGGCGTAGCGCGTACGAAAAATATTATATTGTTTACGATACATATATATTCCATAATTCCAGGGAAGTAATAAAATGGCAAAATTATCTGTTTACAGATACCATGACAAACGGTAGTTTAAATAGAGGAATAGTTTACAAAAACTTGATAGTTAAGACAAGTTCGAACGCCTACGTAGAACGATTGAATAAAAATACGTGGGTTGAATAACGTACTTACATTTTACATAAGTATTATTGTCATGTGGACTAGATTTCCGCTTTAAAACATTGTTTATACCTTCATCTTTATTTGAAGGTTCCGATGATTATTTTCTTACATGCTTTTCTGTTTTAAGTTATACTTTATTTTAAATACAGCCACATAAAATGGAATACACAATTTTATTTGCTTATCTATTTCGTGTGGGGGAGGACCTTATTAATAATATAGCACCACGCCATTTCCTCCCATGAACGTCGTGTCGCGACAAAAGGACCCCAAACCAGACGGTTAGGCAGCAGTGTCCCTTCTGTGGAACAGTAGCCATTCTGCGCTCACCAACCAAGCGTGGTGAGTACAAAAAAAAACCCCCTAAGTGACGACCAAAATGTGGATGAAGCCTTTGTTCAGCAGTGGACATTCTTTAGGCGTTAAGATGATCAGTTTCTAAATGTTTATCGAAGTTCATTCACCTAGCCCTATGTATGTAATTCCTAGATCACCTTCTGCACATTATCTGGGGTTCAAATTATGTTTATTAGTTATGTTTATTAGTAACGGACTGTTGACTCCATGCTTTTATTTCTAATTATATCAAATTAGTCTATCAGCATGAATGTGACATTATCCCACTACGGAATGTGAGATAATGTCCCTTTTGTCTTAACCTATACGATTTTAGGTAAATTTAACATTGATACTATAATATTGTCAGTATGCAGCTGGATGCTGCTTTTTTGTACCGTTTGGTTATCGGCAAAGAAAGGATTATATCTCACCTCCCATGCTTGGAGAGAAAGGCGACTAAGACTTGATATCAAGAGGATGGGCAGCAACATCGTATGCTAAAAACAACATACTGCAATCACCAATCTGCCTGCTAAGCGTAGTGGTTATGGCTATATCTCCTATGACTGCTATGCACAGCAAAGGATGTTTACTGACGTATGTTGCCGCGTGTATGCTATTGTAGCAGCATCTAATACAATTCCTTCATTACATTACTCTATCATAATCCTCTGTCACTTACAGAGGATGAATTATTGATTAAAGAGATCTGTGTATAAATGAAGCGTACCGTATGGTTGGTAGCTGGCATTTTCTGGTATGATGTGTAACCCGAAGTTTTTTTTAGATATATGACAGTTATTACACTTATTACTTATGCCGAATTATATGCACGTATATGCAAATGAATTTCCATATTTTACCTAGCTACATAGTGTACATCATTTTATGTTTGTAGTATATTAAATATGTATAATAAACCTATGGGTTTCATACCCAACCCGTCGTGGCAATTTTTGGGGAGGCTTCTGTCCAGCAGTGGACGTTTTATGGCTGAAATGATAATGATGAAATAGGCACTTATAATCTTACTACTAACAATTTGGGTACTTGATTATTAACGTTTTCAAGAACAAAAATGATAATATCTCGTTGGAAATGGAGTAAATAAAGTAATATGTTTTAATTTTACATGATGGTTTTTTTTAATACCTAATTGTAATCATTATTTTGTAATATTTATTTAAATTTGATATATCACTATCAGCATATTCGGGCTCATTTTGCTTTGCTGCATATTTCAAGCATTTATGATGCATATTTCGACCATTTTAGGTTACATATAATCCAGTCTCCAGTTATTTATTCCACTTTACGCACTTAATATGCACATGTGGAAAATAGATAAATATTAGTGCGAACTTTTTTGTTGGCAGTACTGTACCAACTCGGCGATGGGTGGTACAGATAACAACTATCAACACAAATTGTAACCCCTTGTTCCATTCGCCAAATTGGGTGCATTTCTACGCGAAATTTTAACACGATAACATTGTAAACAGCCCCATTGTGTTAGCATGTATTTGCGATTCTGCTATATGGCTGTGAAACGAAGTGGAAATAGACCCTGCCAGCAAAATACCATACATAACATAAAACACCTAATATTTTGTATCTAAATTTTCAAATATTTCGAAAAAAGATATTCAACAGAGAATCTCATTTGCATATATTTATGGAAGCAGATAACAATAAAATGTCATCCGTTAAGCGAAGACTCTCTTTTAAATGTACATTAATGTCCGAATAGTCCACAAAACTCATAAAACTTACACATGGCCCGGAATATGAACGGATTGACAAATTATAAATACACAGCTGACAAAGTCAAGGCTCGTAGGCTTCTCACTATCAACGCTGAAGGAGGCGATGAACATATCACCTTCAGTGGTTATAAAAAATAAACTTTATGAGTAATAAAATAAAGTTTAATTTACGACGCGCCGTTGTTACAGTTAAGTTTTTTCAAGTCAGTGTTAGTAAGTAGCCAGTCCGCAGCACGGGCTGATGACAGCAAGACCACAACAATCGGTACGAAGAATAATCGCTACACGTTTTATAGGTCGTAATTGTTGTCATAAAATGGTAACAAAAGTTGTTTTTACGTTCGGCACGAGAGGCGTGTTTATCATCCCGTAGTAACGATACAGAATTACTAAATGATTATGGTGGGAAACCGCCGCATTTTATGGCATTTTAATTGTTTAAAATGACTTTTAGGTGTTTCTCATACATCTATTTGTGGTAGATCAGTTGCGGAACTTTATACGTACTGTTTTTTCGTTTCCGCAAATGGCTATCGTTATTAAGAGAAATACGAAACGTTTTATAAACTCGCATACCGACCGTAAATGGGTAGATTCCCACCAAATTATGTTATTGAGGAAAATTAACTAATGCATTTTAATTTAACATTCCATATATGAGCCGCAGCTATTACTTATACCCAGAACGGATGGAGAGAATATATTAAAATATTTAATTAGGGTTCAGGCGAAACTGGCTTCGCGGGACGTCCCATCTGTTCGGGGATTACACAATGCAGCGTTTCTTTGAAGGAATGGCGGCTCGCATAAAATAATTCTAATCAAAATTCAGATATTGTGTGTTCCGCGTACTTCTCGACTACGATTACTATGAGTTAAATAATTAATTCGATTCGAGCGTGACTTCAAAAGATAATGGGCTCATACGTGCAGGGAACGACCGAGACGGGCGTTGCTTATGTAGGCAACGAGCTCCATGTTTATTTAGTAACACATGGTAAGGGATATTTTCCGATTTGTAGGCGTAGTTCGACGTCCGTCCTCGGGCGCCAACTGACTCACCGACTACAGCCGATTGTTCGACACTAAACGTCGATGGAATCGGTAACTCAAGCATTTTATGGCCGACTTAAATAATATATGGGGCGTTGCGTAATTTTCCTTTAGTTTCGCCTTATGCGAATGTTAGTGCAAATATTGGCTTTTGGGCGTGGTTTCAGAGCGATATTCGATATTGTTATAGTTGAGCACATCCGTTAATAAAACATTAACGCTCGTTCTCATCAAGCGAGTGTTGTATGTACGACAATAAACGTAAATATTTTTGCTCGTTAGTCCCAAGACTGCTCGGACGCGATTTGGCATTTTTTACACTATAAACAATTCCCAACGCTCGTTAACAAGAAAGATGAGCTCTAACACTTCAGTTTATGGACAGTAAAGTCGTCGGCACGTGTGTGTTTGCACGACATTTGCTACTTGATAAATTCAGTTTAACAGTAGTTAAGCTAGGCGGAAGAAAACTGGTAGTCGTGATCACCGGGATCTAGAAATAAATTGCTCCCTTGAGCAGGTGTTGGTAGAAATTAGAAAGCCCAAGATAAATGCGGTTATTAACTTAGGTATTATTAAATCCCCCGGGAAGACGGTGGCGCGCACGTGGTCACGTGCCACCGTGTGCGCAGCACAGCGCAAAGCGAGGCTTGGGGGGATCCTTTACAATCCTCCCCGAGAAGTGCCTGGGGGGCGACCTTTTTACAGTCGCCTTCCCTCCGCCAGAGGGGGTGACCGCTTTACATTCACCCCTTCCAAGATGTGCCTAAAGGCGTGGCACCAATGGTCGGCTCTAGTGTGATCTTACGAGGACCTGGAGCCCCCCTTCGGTGCTGAAGATGACCGCTCCAGTGGTTTTAGCCGGTAGGAGTCCGGCACACCCCTTCGCCCTTCCCCGAGGTGTAGGAAGTTCCATGTAGAATTTCCACTGGACATCAATAAAAAAAAAGGTATTATTAGATGATGAATGTTGGTGTAGATACTTGTATGTTAATTATTATCTCACATATCATTTCAGCCGAAAGACGTATACTGTAGGATAAAGACCTATCTCAAAGATCACCACAATTTTAAGGGTTTCTGGTGTGTGTTCGTTGAGGGGTTTTGCCACTATAATATCTACTTTTGGCGGTTTTTCGATTACAGTTGAGTTACAAATATACTTAAAGGACGCCGCTGCCTATCCTTCAGCTAACTCCATGGTCACCTTTATGAAACCGACGGGATGAGATCGGGTGGTATTATTCTCAGACCAAACGGACCAATTTGTATTTATTAAATGTCATATATTGCAATGGATTAGCATTTAGAAAATGTATCAAAAACGAGTATTTTGAGTCGTAATTTCGATTGATCACATTAAATATGTGAGGTTAAAGACCGTTTAGGAACACGGTGGTTTGAAACTGAGTGTAACGATTCTATTGATGCATCGTGTCAGTGACCGCACGACGTTGAAACATGCCTCATGCTCTACAACGTATTATTTGTGTGTCATATTTCACTGGGATTATTTGCATATCTCAAATAGCAATCTATAGAACACACAGGTACTTAATATTCATTCGCTATTCCGAAATTAAATTTTCCTTCTTGCATTTTATTCAAAAGGATTTTATCTCAATCTCCGCAACGCAATTCTATTTTAAGTGTATATAATTTTATTTGAATTGGTCTGAGAGTTACGAGCATCGAAAGCGTTTAATTGTAGACTTTTTTCATCAAAATTTACATAAACGAGAGCAGAATCATCTGCGCAGTGTGTAAAATATCTCCATAAGATTTCAAATTAGAAGAAAAAGTGAAGTTTGTACTGCATTTGCATTTAAAATTACCGAATCGATTCTTCACAACCGGTAACTCTACGTCCCTATCAATAAAATCTCCTTTCTACGAAGTGAATCGAGGGTTTTTTTGTTGGATTTCATATCCTGTATGCGTATATTGAATATATCGAGAACTAACATTGGAGCGGCGAGCAGGTAGGGAGTCAGATAGCTTGGTTTATAAATAGGTAAAGAGCGTAAATAGAAGCGGTTGTATCGGCTTTGAGCCGCTACCAATCGATACGTGATATCGTTGCGATATTACGTCATAAACCCCTTCCTTCTCTACATAAAAATATACCCTATCCTCGTATACATAAGATATACTTTTGACTGAAAGTTCTTCCCCGTATTTGCTTTACACCGATATATGTATAGGCGGAAACGCACACACGACTATAGAGATATGTGTGCATGGATAGTTAAAAGTTAAATACCAACATGTTTTCATGTTGTTGGATCTTTTCTTAATCAAACTAATGGCAATTGCCAGGTTTAAAAGTCAGTAAGTAATTTCTTTAGTTATAGTGCATTCTTTATTACGTTTAACGGAATAAAAAAGTAATTTTATTCGTAACGAAATTAACGGTTACTCCATTATGTATGCTTTCGAAAGAGCGTTTATTTTTGTAGCCATATAATGAAAAGCTACTGTAAACTAATCAATTAGAAATCGTATCAACAGGTGTAAATTAAATAAGACAAGCTGTTTTCATCTATTGATCGGACCCGAGAAATTTCAGTGCAAGTTTCTCAGTAAAATTTCCGCAAATTTCTCTCACAGCTGTCAGTAGCAGGACCTTTGTAATGATGTCATGAACATCACGGACTAAATCTTAACTCGTTATATCTGTTTGATATCTTTGGATTAGGGAAATAACAATATGTTGCCAATATTTGTTTTCCTTTTCCGTATTACTGAATGTTTGCGCGCACTGAGGCGTGGGGCTGTTGATACGTCTAAGCGACGTAGTTCGCGACAAATGTTGCTACGAGTTTACCTTACACAGGTAAGCTTGCCAACTCGTTTTCCGTGAACACGGTGGAAGAAAACATAAGGTTTTATCTTCCTTTTCATGTAATTTAAGCTTTGAAATAGAATTTATGGTTCCGCGTTGATTCATACAGATAATAAAAAGGTATTTTTCATTGTATTAAAAATAGAGTTTCTACTTAACATTACGTCCCGAATTAAGAATATACTAACTACTCCATCTCGTCCCGTGGTCGTAAAAGGGGACTAATGGACTTAACTTAACCAGAGGGATGGGCAGCAACGTCGCTTCTGTGGAACAACATCCATTCAACGCTCACCAACCCGCCTGCTAAGCGTGGTGAGTAAATTAATTACTGGTAAATTCCCCCAAAATTACAACACACGGCATGTAACCGGTCGTCTATCCTCATAGCCTTTGTCCAGCAGTGGACATATTTTGGCTGATACGATGATTTAATATATACATCTAATAAAGAGCATACTATCAGCAAATAATTGTAGTAATATTTCAAATGTATGTTTTGTGATGTTGATCTCAACAAATGCAATAAAGTAAATAAAAATGACAGTAATGCTATCTTTATAGGCATTCTAATCTAAGATACGATATTCTTATTTAAAACCATAAAGATATGGCGTTCGCGCTGAGAAAATAATAATATGAAAATTAATAAGGCTGATAGTTTTAGACGTGATACCCACTCTGTATATTTTAGTTATGTGTTCGGTGGAAATACCACTGGCGCTGGATCCGGGGTCCTTACGACCAAAGTTTGAGCGAACGGGTACCTTCTCTTAAATAAAATCTTCAAACTTTTATCTTTTACTTTGATAACGCAGCTATTCCAAGGCGGAACTTCTATTACATTCGCCGTTCAGCGATGCTTTGTGACAAAAAGATTCAAGGAGATCCGATTGCGGAGTTTGTCTTTTCAATAAAGACGAGAAGCCTGCCTTTTTGTTCCTCTTTTAATAATATCAAACTTTTTGTTACGTACTAGATACCTACTGATCTTAAAATGAAATTTTATAGCGTAATTTAACCGCTAATCAGTAACATAGATAATATTGATACATACATGAAAACATCAATCTAAAAGATATAACTTTACACAAAAGATAATATCTTTAGTAACACTTAAAAGATCATAAAAATCGCCACGTGCCAAATATTTAGATCCGACATCACTTTTGACCACGGACCGAAGGTTTTTTACTGGTCAGCTAAAAGTTTCCACTATAATAATAATTAACTAAACGACGGTATCAGAAGTAGAGACCAATTGGATTCGATATCGAGTTGAAAAAAATATGCACGGGACTCACAATTATTCTTTTACGATCGAATTTTATAGCATTTTTATGTTTTTCCAATTGCCTTCGGTTGACAATCTTATTCGTGTAAATTCTAGCAAAATATGTGTGTGAAGAATCCGAAGCTATTAAAATGTAAATTGGAAGTTAAATTTACTATATTACGTATAATAACGACGACCGTAGGCTTTAACCGCATGAAGTAATTGATATGCCATGACCACGTTGCTTTAATCCGTTCATAACTATTGATGTATACAATATTGCGTACTTTAGATAGAAACAAAATTAACTTGGGATTTGTAGCTTCAATAAAAACGAAAATAATAATTGAAAATCATGGCACTTTGTTTTAAATATATTGCTAAAGTAGCAAAGCAATTGAAACACAATATATTAGGCACATTGATTTAAGCTAATGATACTGTCTAGCGAAATCCAAAATAGACACTAGATCAATACAGCTTTGATTCATAAACAAAGCAACGTCCGTAATCTCAAGGAAATCAGCCATAACTACGGAGAAAATATGAGCATTTCCTTGAAGATTACAGCAGCAAAAACGTGCATTACGCACACTGAATTTAGGTATTCAAGGAACAATGTCTCGGGGAAGGGACAGATTTAGGCGAAATTAAATCATTAGAAACATCTGCGTTCCTGAAGCTAAGTATCAGAGCGGTGCCAATAGGTACGCACGGATTACATTACCCACCCTCCCTTTATCCCCAGTTTTTAATTCGAGGTACCTACATGGAGTGTATTTTAATATTTACCTGCCAAAACCCACCAATATTTCTTGTAAATCCGAACCTTCATACTGATTAAACTCTCGAGGGGGCTATTTCATTAGGAACATGTATAATCAAAAGATTAGTTACACGTGTCGACGTTGCTCTTGCTTAATATTTATTACACTCTATATTTTTCTCGACCCCGGAGATTTTTCTTTAAAATATGTATCCAATATATACAATCAGTGCCGCCTCATCACTTATGAAAAATCGTTTCTCTTCAGAGAGTCCTCTATAAAAAGCTCATTCCAAATTAAAATTAAGGTCTAGCGTAACTAAAGAAAATAATCTTATATTTTATAAAAATATTGCAATCTGAAATATACTCTAACGCAATGGGTTTAAGAGAAGTTTCGCTCGTACTACGAAGCATTTACGACCTATTTTGAAATGTCTGTTGTCAAAATAACTGGTTGTTTTTCAAGATCCATTTGTGTGGTGCCCCACGCTAGCTCTGAATTATAGATGTTAAGAGAACAACAAAACATGTCGATGTTTTAGACGCGTTAGATAAAGTGTTAATAGTAATATAAAACCACCGCCGAACGGGTATTTACGAAATAATTCTCTATAATATGAGTCTTTTTATGCAAGACCAATGCGCACTACAGTAAATAATATTTAAACATCTCGTTTATGCACCATTTAGGTATTGCTAAAACGGATAGATATATTTGATGATTATACATGACAGATAATTATGAAGATTCACAGTTAAATGATAATTTGACACCCACGGTTCACGACCGTGTTATCGGTAGACGTGTAGAAAAGTCACTAAAACATAATAAGGAATTGAATATAAGAAAAAAAGTAAGATATACAGTTGACTAATTAGATAAATATTATATTTAATGCTCTTTATCTGTTGATCGTACGGTTGAGAGAGTATGCCGCGTGGTGTGGTTGTCTATATAGTGAAGACGCTCATTACGACATTACAGACGTGTATACTGGTCAGAGTATATAACACACCTCCATCGAGCAAGTCCATTAACATCAAGCGTTATTGAGGCCGTATCTCGAACCCTGAGCCACTCCGATAGCCCCACGTTCCATTAAAAGAAACCATAAAATTACATTATTATGTGTTAATAATTTCAAGCCAAAGAACGCCTTGTCGAGTTTACTTCTTGACAAATTAAAAATTCATATTCATCCCGTACTGTAAATCTTTCATAAACGTCGTACAATTAAAGATTTAGTACTGGAATATTGAGATGCGAAATTGAGTTTCGGCTTATCGAGTGTGAAAATGCTACTTTGCCAGTAGCTTAATCTTGTGTTCGCGTGCAGTCCATTTCGTCATACTACGCTTGGGAAATAAAAAGCTGTTTCACGGTTTATTTTTTTGTTTTCGAAATGGCTTTTATAATCTGATCATATGTTAACATGAGAGTCTTCTTTAAATCCATAACGATTTTAATTTCGATTGTAAAATTTAAGTACCTGCTTATTTTTCGTGCAAGCATCTGTACGGAGGTCACATTTCATCATATACCTACAGAATGCATACCTTTCGAATCGGGTTGTGCCTAGATATGCATACCTGGCGATAGTATATTTCCAATGGCTTCACGATTCAGATAAAAAATATATTTCGAGGTGGAAGGCCGATGTAAATTTAGTCGGCGTATCTACCTGTGAAAGCCGAAAGGCGTTTACTTGGGATGTCTCATAAAATTAGTATCTAACTGCTTTGCGTATTATCAGACCTGTTTTGAGGCGAACCGAACTCACATGAAGCGCGTAGGTATTTTAGCAGATTAAGATTACATTTGACACGTTATCAACGTAGGTAAAAATACTGTAAACTGAAAATAAACTACCTCCTTTTTTGTAAAATATGGTCGTGATCATTTATGCGTCGGCTCTTTACCGCCGGTTCCCCTATCGGATTATTTTAATTTAAACATTTTCTGTTCAAATTATAATATTAACGTTTTTTTAAGGAAGCTATCTGTGCTGTGAAGCCAGTAACTTAATTCTTATTTTTTCTTAATGGAGCAAAGAGCTTCTTTTGGTATTCGGGATTTAGGGACAGTTTAATTCTCAAAGAAGCACTGAAGAAACATTTTGTTTTTAATAGATGACTACGATATTTTGGGAGTCAATAAGAGAGTAAATATATCACACAAACAAGCATTAATCTTGTGGTTGTTTTAGCAAATGCCAAACACAACTTCATAAAATACTTCCATAGTTTTTAAATTATATTGATTCTCTAGAATTAAATAGAATAACATAACACAAACTATCTGTTACAAAAACTATATATAACCGGAAACTCGTTGAAGAGTTACGCATGAAGTTGCCAAATCAAAACATTGCAAACATTGATGTTCAAAACTCGACAACTTATTCGAAAAGAATAGCACTTAATCCAATTAAGTAATTGGTGGCTACCGGTGTATTACACTCAATACTTATTACAGCTAACGGGACGTGTAGGTACATTAAAGATAATATCGCTTCTGCGAAATCGATACGCATTGCTCCCTAACCTACCCTGGGCGGTGTGTAAGTTATGCCTGTGAGGCCAATGTTTGTCCGCCAATCAAGTGTCGTATTTTACTGCTACAAGCCGACACTAACTTACCACAACGGGCACTGCCTCTCGGTTAATGAGACAGCATCGTTTTAGTGTCAAACATAACGCGGTACGGGAATAAGGTACCCTATAATAGAATAAATGGAGTATTTATGAATGGAAAGAGTTTTCCTTAGGTATCGTTTGATGGGCCTTGGGGGTCGTGAGTGCGCTAATTGGGAAATCTGCGTGCTCATACCGAGCGACCCCCGGGAAGACAGCGGTGTGCATGTGGCCATGTACCGCTGTGTGCGCAGCACAGCGCACAGTGAAGCTTCGGGGGAATCTTTTACAATCCCCTCGAGAGATGCCTGGGGGGTGGCCTCTTTACAGTCGCCTCCCTCCGCTAGAGGGGATGACCGCTTTACAGTCATCCCCTCCGAGATGTGCCTAAAGGCGTGGCACCAATGGGTGGCTCTAGATGGAGAGCTTTCGAGTTCCTGGAGCCTCCCTTCGGTGCCGAAGATGATCACTCCGGTGGTTTTAGCCGGTAGGAGTCCGGCATGCCCCTTAGCCCCCTCCCGGGGTGAAGGAAGTACATGAGGAATTTCCACCGGATCAATAAAAAAAAGGTATCTTTTGATACTTTATGTTTGGTTTTTTCCAAAAGACAACATAGTTGAGGAAATATGTGATGCCTTTGTTCAGTAGTGGACGTCCTTTGACTGATATGATGAAGAGAAATTGTTTGTTTAGGTATATGTGATAGAAAACATTGGACATAAATGGACCGATGTTTTAAATTCTGTTACCGATTAAGTTTTGGCATAGACATAACCAAAATCCATCAATATAGGTTTTTCGACGTATAGAATAATAATACTGAAGTAATATTTATTATTATTTTCTACATGTTCATTATAGGTTCTTCACATTTGTGAAAACATATCGGGGAGGCCTTGCAGTGGACGTTCTTTTGCGTATAATTATGATGATTATGATGACTCTAAACATCCTGATGATTATCAAAAAGCCCTTTAATAAAACATACTTCGTGTATAAATTATTTCATTAAAAACACATAACTGTTACGAAGTTTTTGTGAAGAAACATACCTATTTATCTAGATTTATTAAAAGCGTTTGATACATTGCGTATTCCCTTTTTGGTAAGCAAATTAGAAAAAATGCACCAAATAGTTTCCGCGTCCTATGGTTAGCTGTAAATAATGTTTTTTTTAAACATACGTAAGTACCATTATAATGTGATGCTAATTCAGTGATGAGTACCTATTGCCATTTACCTAGAGATCGTGGTCGATTAGCATCGCGTTCTACGGGGAAGCATTCTTGGTTCTACCTTAATTTTGGTGTTCATATAAAAGACTTATGCCTAACAAAACTGCACAGTGAAAATAATCTATTGATGTGCTTCAAGACTGTGTTCAAAAAGGACATAATTCAATTGTATGCGTAATGAAAGAATACTACCTAACTCTTAATCGTAATAAACTTACACTGAAAGTTAAAAATATGTCGTATTCTCTAAGAAAGCAAGATCATTCATTTTGCAACAACAATTGACATGTCCATAATTTGTGAACCGCGTTACGTTTGAAATAAATAGAATCTATATCGCATTACGGTCTGTAGGTATTCTTGCCTTAAATCAATTGAAACATTTCAGTGTTATTAAACGATAATTTGAAACGGTGGCTGACAATAAGAAATTATACTCTTGGTGTCATAAATATACTGAGGTAACGTCATAACATTTTGTTACATTGAATTACTGACGATTTCTCTTCGGTCCGATTGGTTTCTGAATGTTTTCGAAATAAATATTCAATTACACACTTGTATAAATCTAATAGAATAGGTATATTATATTCCATTAGTTATCTAGTAATATCCATTTGTACGTACCTACCTACGTTTGGTCTCTAGAAAATTCCGACATAATATTACTATTACGCATGAATCCATATAAGTACTACCTACATGTATCCTGCGGTAATGAGTACAGAAGTTTCTCTTGTTAGCAACTTACATGTACCTTCAGAAAACAGGGTTGCTTATACGGATGTAGCCAGACAAAGGTACAAGGTCCTGCCTTAATATATTGTATTACCCTTCGAAGGTACCTACTATGAGCCATATACAGGAAAAACAAACTATAAATTCAATATAAGTCATCGACTAAGTAAAATACACCTACAATGTCTTGTTCGGGTATAATGTCAGACAAAAAGTAGGTACTATGTTTTTAGTTTTTTTATTGGTATGAAGAAAAAACTCAAAAGCATTTTCAGTGAGAAAATAAATGCATAGAAAAATTCTTTCTTGTTATAGGAAAGGCGGGAGAGAGCACAGCGCACGTCGCGTCTGCTACATATTTTATTGAACACGAATGGAACACATGCGACGATAATACGAGATAGATTCAACGACAGATTAGTTATTAGATAATGTAAGTGGGCTTATATTGTAGTTGATGGATTGTTATCATGGTCTAATTTGGTTGTTGACGCATAAAATAATGTATTAGGTACTGTTTCGATTTCGAATATGTGGGTACTTAGTACGTAGGTACCTATGCTTACTTAGGGATCGAAAAAGATAAGTGTAGTAACTATAAGTTATCTTCGAGTTATTTTAAAAACTGTAATCTTACTTTTAATCTAGGGCCCATGTTACCAGCAGTTATTTTGTGTTTCCCAGCGTTACGTCATCTATTTATTTGTAACCAATAGCAGACATAGCTTAAAGTTTCTTATTTTGGAAGCCACTTATTTGGGTTTCATCGTTCATATATGTAGATATATTTGAGCATAACAAAATATATCATATCTAATAATCGACCTTGCATCAACAATCATCAATCATTTCATGACATCATTCATCAATCAACGACGGAATAAAACACGACATAAAAACCGATATACATCTCGCGACACATCCGCCGTACGCCTCTCGTGTGCCACGCACCTTCTTTATTTCGTATCAGTCCGTGCGGTATTCCCTAACTGCACTTCAGCTCCTGAACCGACGTATACACAAGTATACAATATATACAAAATATACACGTGGCTATAGCACGCACCTACTCGCATTCGCGACACGTAACTTATGTTTTAGAAGAGTTTTTCTTATGTTTAAGGTAGATATAATACAACATGAAGGTGTATGGATAAGACCAAACTGTAAAGGGATGGTTCGTCATCGTATTGTAAATGTCAACGTTAATGTTTAAAAGAGGTAACCGGCGCCTTACCGCATATACACGCAAAAGTCATGTCCAAAGTTATAAAAAAGTATTTAAGTAGATACCTGCTTTTAAAGATTTTTCACAAAATAAAAAGGTTGGGTCATTCAACTTATACCTATATGATAGGATATAGGCGACCTATATCTACTATTTTATTTTTTATTTATATAAATATCTAGCCCCACTCTAGGATTTCTCCTGTATCGTGGGTACAGTTTAAAGACATAAATATGATATCACATGTCCACACCACGAATCAACTATCTGTAGACCATACAAATATTTGTTCCGTGCGGGAATCGAACCCGTGAGACGAAGCGTAGGAAGCGAATCGCTTAGCCACTGCGCATACCATGCCATCAAAATACAAAATGAAACATGTCTATTTTGCCTACATTATCGCAATGACACTAATACAGGTTTACGAAAATTTTATTGCCCTAATATCTGCAGTTAACTCAATAGTTTCCGCTTCCTGTGTTTTCGTAGGTGTATACATTTGTATCCTATACCTATTTCCTTTCGATTCCTCGAGTTGGGATGGTACCTATGGGAATTTGATGAGGTTAGTCGGTGGTTTGTTTGGTCAAGATCTACGCTGATAAGACCCTCATTTAAGTTGGGTAAATAGTTCATACGGGTGTACGTTACCTTTGTATTTGTACGATAGGGTAGGGTAGGTGTGTGAAAAGAATATACCTAAGCTATAAAAAAGTAGAAGATTTTTCTTCCAGGTACCTACTGTGTGACATTAAATGACATGGTTATAGTAATTATAACTTAATCCGAATTGATATTATTGTGTTTATACTATAAACAACAGGTACCTTTTTTTTTGTACGTACCTACGTTTCCCCACACTAGGATTTCTCCTGTGTCGTGAATTTATTATAACTATATTAAGCTGCTTACCTACATACCTACTTTGATAGATTACACAAATATTTTAATTTGGGTTTTGAATTTAAATAGGTACCTATAATAATTAAATTTTCTTTTATTGCACATTAATATTTTTAGAATTCAAATTTCATATTTAAAGCCGAGTAGAGTTATTTACGAACACTTATTTTTACTTTTCTATCTTCTTCTTTATTTGTAATATGTTCACTTAATAATGTGTCTCTAGGTACTGTAGATATTCTGTAAACTACCTAGTATTCTGTGGAAATGTCGTAGATTGAACTATACCCTGCTGTAAAATGTATAGGAATAGGTATTTAGCCGTAGGCATTATGCTATGAAATATTTATGGTTTTCTCAAACAAATAAAAAAGAAATGCCTTCTTGAATGTGTCAAATATTATGGTTTTCAAAATTAAAGTTATCAATAGTTTTCATTATACCTACAACCGTTTGAAACGATAATTTGATGTATCTAAAATCTATACACAGGATTTTATTTTATTTATTTGGAATAAAGAACAGCAGTATAATGTTTGTTATTACACGGCTTAGTACTAAGTTTACTTATCATACTACTAACATTATTATCCACTTTTTATGCAGCATGCTACGTGATACAAAAAGATAAAATACAAACAAAAAAAATCAAAGTATCATGAACTAAACTACGGGAGTTTTAATTACTAGAATATTTGATGTATCTACTACTACTATTTAAATACTTATTTAATGTATTTTGAAAATTAATTCATCTCCATTCGCTTCAAAACAAATATAGATAACGCTTATTTACATAGATTATCCATACTGCATAGGTATCTAGTTTTCTCTAGCTCCTAGTATCGAAGTGTTTTCAAACCATTTTAAAAGGAAGGATATAATATACGCTGTATAAATGGCTGAAAAACTTGTATAATCCTACAGCAAGGTGTTGTTAAATAAAATAAAAAGAAATTTAATTACGCCGTACTCCGCAAAAACACTGCAAGCGTTTTCGTTTAAAAATAAAATAATACGTTTAATTAGGGTAGCGTAGGTATAATGTTATGTTTACGGCTTAATGTTGAATTTATCAAGCCATGAATTCAGGGATAATTAAAATACTAAGACACACACAGAAAGGTGAAGCGTGTGTGTTGAGGTCAAGTTACTTTATCTGTAAACTTGTTACTTTATTGTCTTTGTTTGCAAAAAGCTGTAAACGACGACGCGTTTTTTAGAAAATGATAATTATATGCATGAATGCATCCACAGAGACTTTTAATTAAAGTCTAATTATTACACTCAATCGATGAGTAATATTTAAATGAAAACGCATAGCTTGTATAGGTACCCATAGGAATATGGTTCGACAAAATTTCGATTTTATTTCATTTTATTAGGTCTCGTGTTTAAAAAAAAAGTATAGTTTCGTTATATTTTTGTAAAATTGTGTATCTAATATTATTGAAATAATATCCTTAATAGTAGAAATAAAGCATCTAGCGGTGAGCACTGAAACGTATATATTTTTTTACCATTTTATTACAAAAGCTCACATAACCAGAGTGAAAAACCTACCTACTCCTGAAGATTAAGTTTATGTACCTTAGACCTGACCTGTAGCACCACTCTATCTCCTCCCGTGGATGCCGTAAAAGGCTGCGGGACTATAAATCAGAGGGATGGGCATCAGCGTACCTTTTGTGCAACAGTAGCCATACTGCGCTCATCGACCCACCTGCAAAGTGGTGAGTAATGGCAAAAGCCCCCCAAACTGACGACACAATTGTGGAAATCTATGGGAGAGGCCTTTGTTTAGCAGTTGAGCTTATTTGACTGATATGATGTGAATAATAACTCTATATAGATCGTATTGACCATAGTGACGAAATAAGCTGTTTAATGTTTTGCTACAATTAAGTGCGAATTAGGGCAACATACATTGTACTGTGCCTATTTGTAAAACGTTACAAAGGAATGTTCCTACTTATTTTTATGTCTTCATACCGTATTTCTGAAACATTGTGTACGAATGATAGTACCTTGTTAACCCTCATTTATTTATATTTTGTTCTTAAATAAAATACTTTTTCTTTTTTCTAGGAAAACTACATAATGGGCTGAGAATACTGCCTGCATACGACGTCTGCTCAGCCCGCCCTGAACTACATTACAATAAATTATATTTTATTTTCATTGCAAATGTACCAATCCACAATATTTTCATAATTTTATAGTAGGCTTGATACCATGCCAACTCATAGTTATCTCGCTCCTAAAACACAGCCGCTATCGAGCCTCATAAAATTATGTAGAGTGGCGTAGAGATGCCATCCGTCCCTAATTTTGTGGGACATCTAAATTTTGCCGCATTGGCATGGTGTAGACAAGTAGTTCGGCTAACCGCTTACGCTTCTGGGGCCCTGGGTTTAGCCACAAGGTTGGATGAAGTTTCATTGTGTATGGTGGCCAAATATTCCAAGATTGTGATTCTGGGCAATATAATGATGATAACAAATTCATGCATTATCCCTATTAATATTATACATGCAAAAATGTCGTGTGCAGCTACGGAGGATGATTTTTGCATGGAGATAGTTTATGAGCTGGATAGTTACAAAGGCTATTTTTCATTCTAGAAAATGTACAGTTCCAGTGAGATAGCGGGCGAAACTGCGGGGTGCATCTAGTTATAATAGATTTAAGAAAGATGAATGCATGAAGGATCTACAAATATATCTTCGTCAACCCTTTAGAACATCAGTCGGCGTACTTTTTAACAGGAGGGCCACAAATTTTACATAGATGTAAGTGAGGGCCACATTAAATAAAAATATTTTTGAATCTTAAATAGCATGCAGTATTTTTTTTTGCTGTGTGTTGCCGGCTCAGTTTTCCACCACCCCATCTCCTCCCATGGGTGTCGTAAAAGTCGACTCAGGGATTAGCCGGAGGATGGGCAGCAGCGTCCTTCGAGTATATTAACAACTCAATGGCGATCGCCAACCATATCGGTGGTTGTGGTGATCTTTGGGCGAGGCCTGTGTCTAGCAGTGGACTTCATTCGACCGAAATGAAATTGATGAATAGATTTTTTATTTGTATTTATTGTAAATTTGGGGTGACTCAAGGGCTGCCGGTTGCCGACCGCTGCTTTAGGGGGTCACAGGTATTACCTAGTTATTATTGCACATTACATTTTAAGATATTAAACAGTCTTTCCATGTATTTTAGTCTGTTTAATGACAAAAATGTAAACAAGTAGCGAGATTCAATATTTATAGTTTTCGTTGATAACCAAAAACTTGCCTATTCACCTACACAATGAATACAATATTTCAGGATTTCAATGACTGTTCGTTTTAATATAACCCTTTTCAAAGGTGCTGCATGTGTACATATTTATGCTCGTGACTGTACTTGGGTTACAAATCGTACAACTCCACTCAAACTAATTTTATTTAAATGTATCTAAGGAAACACGGTGCAATAATGATTGCATCGCTTCCTGTGTCAGGTCATTAAACAGGAAACAGTATTCAAAGAATTCAATCCTAATAAAATTCTTAGCTAAATTATAACTGTGCTAATAGTTTAAGGATACAATCTGTAACTTTTTTTTGTTGGGCTTCTCGCATAGATTTCAGGGAAACGTGGTTACGGTCATTTCTGGCGAAGCCAAAAGAGCCCTCCAGCGAGTGGAGGCCTCCAGCCAGGAGAAGCCTCCAGCCAGGACAATCTGTAACATTATAGTTTGTAATTTATAGACTTTTGCTTCATTTACGTAGACTTGTCTCAGTGAATTATGATAGTTGGCAACCCTACAAAGCGAGTGAGATAATTTCGAGTTCGCACGGCGTAGTATGATGGCTTGGAACAATTAAAATCTCTATTAGTACACATCTTGTTGACTTTGATGTAAAAAATTAGTAAGTAAATGTACTTATTAATGTTTGGTATATCGTGTACTTTGGATGTATGGGCAATAAAATTGTATTTTGTGTTAAATAAAGTATAGTTTCCGGTTGTTTTATTATCTAAGATACCTACTACGAGTATACTTGTTTCCGCAGTACTTACGTAAAACAATTTGTTAATTAGGAATTTATTACTTCTTTCACAATTTCTAGTAGTTTAAAGTAGAAAATACTAATAATTATCGTATCTTTACATTTATAATGGTATACTTACTATCTACAGTTTATGTAGATGTAGTTGTAATGACTGCATTGGAACTGCATCCTCTCATAGTCAGAAACAGGTTTTGTGTATAGCTGTTCCTGTAAATGTACTTTCCTCAACCCCTTTGAAGGCTGGAGTGGCACGATTCCTATCGGCTAAAACCACTGGAACGATCATCTTCTTATCAGGTCCTCGATACAATTACACTGATGGATAGTAGATATTTCAGGGAATAGGTAATTCTGTTTAATGTGGTTATGCATTTCCCGTAAAGGATCTCTAATTTTACCTATAGGTTCACCTTGGTACCTAATTAATTTTAGTAGAGGTCACCGAGTGGTCAAAATTCTACCGTAATTTGAAGTTTATTTAGAGAAAGGAAAGATTATTTTAGCTTTCTGCACTCCTTGTCCATATAAACTATAACTATGCCAAATCTTAATCTCCTCCGTGCACGCAATTATACTTAAAAGGGGGTACAAAGTTTCATCTTCACGAATTAATCAGTACCTGTATAGATTTTAGGTATTCTCTATAAAAAAGATAAATATTAACCAAATTGAAGTTGTTAAATAAGCACAGTTTATATGCATTTACATATAATGTAGGTAGATAATGTAGGTGATATAGAATTAAGTACCTAGAATTTAACACAAAAGGGTGTCAGATCACCACCATAAAATAAGTAAGTTATTAGATACTTACTACTAAGGTTACCAAGTACATAGGTAGGCGATAATAAGTAGAACAGTGCCTATATACTTACCTACTTATTTACTGTTTCAATGGTAGAGCAATATTCGAAACTCGAGAAAATCGGAGTTTAAATTGTTCGTTTTACGATTATTGTGTACTTCGATGGTAGGTATCTTTTGAATACAAATTTGCGACTTCGGAGTATACACGCGAGCCACGATATTGTGACTTTTACTAGCAAAAACCAACCCTCAAATTTGCTTAATAGAGTTGAATTTCAGTTGAGATTATCAGATGTAAAACACACTTATTACATTACATAGGGCCAAGTGAGTTTACACGATAGTACAGTCAGCAATATTTTAAGAGCAATATTGTAAATTTCTGTTGATGTTCTGCATAGGGCTTACATCATTGAGTTTATGTCGATAGATACAAAACGTCACGTGTCATGCCGTCCGTGATAAGTTCCAGAAATTTGTTATTGTTTGTGTTTACATGGTAGCGAAAAAATGGTGACTGAAAGATTAGGCAGCGGTGCGTAACATTTTAGAAAATGTTACGTTATTTCGATATAAAACTTTAGATTATCCTAGTGAAACTTTAGATTATCTTAGTGTAGCGAAGCAAAAAGGATGCAATGATAATTAACTATTTAAAACTTTGTGACTAAATTTTACTATAGGAATACTTAAAATTTATTTTTGCTTTAAATGTAGCAACATTTAAAACAAAAATTATCAATGCGTCCTTTTTGCTTCACTACACTAGGATAATCTAAAGTTTTACTAGGATTTCTCTTGTTTTCTGTGTCGTGGGTGAGCCGCCCAAATACGTCGTTCAAAAACCAAAATAGAATTTTCCCGTAGATAATTTTATTATGTAGATGCAACTATCCTTAGTACAAAATTATGCATATCTATTTGTTAAACTAAAACCTTTTTGTATCCTAATAACAATAAAAATATCAGACCACATAATCACATCAGCACGCAAATATTTACCGCTGTAAATGGGCCCCCCAATGATCACTACAATAAGCGGTCATACGAATATTGCTATACCTTAATCACCACGCTGATATCAACCCTTAGTCACCTTTTACGATACTCACGGGTGTGAGTGTGGTCTATTCGTTGTCGGGAACAACAGGAAACATACATACCGCCTAATAAATAATGGCTTCAGTTAGAAAAATAAAACGACAACAAACAAATACTAACCTACTTGCGAGAACTGAAACTGTATCACTGGGAGAAGAGAGAAAACATAGCTTCTTATTGATAAATGTTTTAGGAAGTAGATAACAAAAGTGATTCGAATTCATTTTAACCATAAGTAACAAATTTCTACCTATATACGTGAAGAGAATACTTTGTACCCCTTTATAAGCATAATTATGCGTACGGAAGAGTGTGATATTTGGCATAGTTAAAGTTTATATGGAGGATTGCAGAAGGCTAAAATAAACTTAAAAATTTACCGAATTACAGTCGATTTTTTACCTCTGAACAATCACTAGTCTTAATAGATGCGCAATAAAATAATAACGACCATGAACTTGAGTTTTTATACCTACAGTAATAGCTTCGCTCAATGGTATACTAGAGCCATACAATGTTACTATAAGCAATCGATTTCGTCATTCGGAAGGTAAAAAATCGATTTACCTGACTAGAAGCGAGTATAATCGGATATAGAATAGTTTTTAGTACCGATTGACTACCATATTGATGATTGTGTGTTGATTTTTATTTTCGAGTGGCCATAGAAAATATGGTAAGTACCTAAGAATGGGAAGATTATGAGAAGTTTGATGCCTGTGGGATGCATTATTAGAATAGGTAGTTATGTCCTTTTCATCAACAGGAGACGATGCCGGGATTTAAAATAACATTAATATATTTAAGAAATCGGAATAAATCGACGTGGTTGGCGCAGTGGCTAGCTTCCTACACTACGTGCAGCGGGTTCGATTCCCGTACCAAATAAATATTTGTATATCTAGCTTTTTTATTGGTCCCCAGTGGAAATTCTTCATAAACTTCCTTCGCCCCGGGGAAGGGCGAAGGGGTATCCTACCGGCTAAAACCACTGGGGCGGTCATCTTCGGCACCTAAGGGAGGCTCCAGGTCCTCGTATGATCACACTGGAGCCACCCACTGGTGCCACGCCTATAGGCACATCTCGGAGAGGGTGACTGTAAAGCGGTCACCCCCCCGGGGGATTGTAAAGGCTGCCTTTTACGACGCCCATGGTTGGAGAAGGGTGGTCTATTCTTTACCGGGAACCGCACGGTCATCACGTGTATCATGTTTCCACACAAGACACAAGTACCTAAGTAGGTATCTACTGTAGACTTACCTTTTACTCTAGGTACCTAGTTGTACGCCTGAAACCCCCTGCCGTTGCTGTGAGGCAGGGGACCTCTGGGTTCGCGGGTGCGTAGATTGGGGAATCTGCGTGCCCACACCGAGCGACCCAAGAGAAGACGGTAGCACGCATGTGGTCACGCGCTGCCGTGGGACGCTTTGGGGGATCCTTTACAATCCCCCCGAGGGGGTGACCGCTTTACAGTCACCCTCTCAGGGATGTGCCTATAGGCGTGGCACCAGTGGGCGGCTCTAGTGTGATCATACGAGGACGTGGAGCCTCCCTTAGGTGCCGAAGATGACCGCTCCAGTGGTTTTAGCCGGTAGGAGTCCGGCATACCCCTTCGCCCTTCCCCGGGGCGAAGGAAGTTCATGAAGAATTTCCACTGGGCACCAAAAAAAAAAAAAAAAAAAAAAGGTACCTAGTTGTAGAAATCCTCATGGACTACGCCTCCGACTCCGCCCTGGGGAAAAAATATGTACCTACTAATAAATTCGTGCGTGTGGTATTCGAGAAAGGATAGGCCGTCGCAACACGATCCTTTGATGTCGTAGAAGCCAGTAAATATCCAAAACATGGGCAGAAACGATGTGCGCTACATACTAGGTACATCCAGTGCTCACCAATCAGCCGGCCTAGTGTGGTGATTAAGACAACGTCTCTATAGCCGTTCATTGTAGAGCCCGTGTTCAGGGGTGGGCGTTTACGAGCTGAGCAACTATATGACGTACCAAGACAAATAAAAATAAAACATACCTATCGTGGGCGTAGAGGCAGAACTGAATAACTGACCTTTTTGTCAAAGTGGTCTTGGTTGCATTTGTTTATATATAGTGCTATAGCAATCTGCACAATTTAGTATAACACAAAATTCGATATCCTTATCTTAAACCATTAAAAAACTGGATAGTTGTAGTTTACATAACATATAAAAAGACTGACGGGTTACCTATTGATTTTTATATAGGTATAATGATAATATAATTTTAGTCAAATAAATAAAACAGTAGAAATTTTATTAATCTTTGAATGTGCTAGTTATATAGTTCTCTCCTTCTACGTCAATGATACCTATTTGGAACAATAAGTAAGTAGGTAGGTACTAGGTAGATAGACCAGACAGGGGGGGAGGAGGGATTTCTTTTTACAGAAAACCCAGATATCGACCGCCGTGTGTGCAGCACAGCGGAAAGGGAGGCTTGGGGGATCCTTTACAATTCTCCTCGAGAAATGCCTGGGCGGCGACTGGACACCAATAAAATAAAAAACGGTACCCAAATATAAACGGTTAAAGAAAAACGTCCTCTAGAATGGAAACTTGAAAAGCGAAAAGAGAACTGCTTTTAAGTCACTGATGTACCTACCTACTATTGCCTAATTATCAATTGATAAAAAAATCATATCTATTTCTGCCTACTCAGGATTACTTTTGTCTGAATCTACCTAAGTATTATTAGTAGGTACGTTTTTTTCTTACATAATCGTAATACCTACCTACATCTTTAACAACTGGTAGAACCAAAAATATTACATGCATATAAATATAAAAACTGAGACCAACGTGGCATCTGGCACACGGAACAGCCTCACTACGCTTGCCATACCGAAGAGTAGGTACCTACTGCTTTCTGTTGCTGTCCCTTCACCTAGAAACCTAACGAATGCCTCTTTATATGTTGCACTGGAAAAAAAAGTGTTTGCTATAACAAGCATGTTGTTTAATGTGATCACACACCTTGACTCTGTATGAGCCTCACAAGATCTTGACTACTGGAGCGAGGAGACCTTTATTAAACTACCACAATTCATAGGCAGGTATACTAATATATAATATACTAAAATTTGTATTTAAAGTACAAAAGTGAAAAAGCAAAATTAAACAAAGCATGTATGAGGTAACAAAGACCGTTGATTATATTAAACAATATTTATTATACATATATCGATATAAACAAAATGAATTTGTTCTGGCCACTATACTATCTTGTGTAGGTATAGTAAATAGGTAAATAATGATACCAAACATTTTAATGCCAACTAAGAGAAAATGTATCTTAGTAAGCCGGTATTTTTTCAGTGTGGTCAAGGTATCTTGCGATGAGGGCATTGTCTATCACAGCTATTGGTACCTTTTTTTTTTATTGGTGCCCAATGTAAATTCTTCATGAACTTCCTTCACCCCGGGAAAGGGCGAAGGGGTATGCCGGACTCCTACCGGCTAAAACCACTGGAGCGGTCATCTTCAGCACCTAAGAGAGGCTCCAGGTCCTCGTATGATCACACTAGAGCTATTGGTACCTACTTACGATGACCACCGAGTCCGTATCCCACATCTCTTGTGCGAGGTCTAGAGACATTTATTATTAATTATATACATACCTGCATACATAAGTATTAAATTAGTAGAACATAACTAATAGGTATAAATATCAACCTATAGGTATAAACCTACATCTTAAAGAACCTAGAAATTTATTAAAAATTGTATGTGATTTAGAGAGTCTACGGCTTTTATAAACGAATGTTTAAAATTATAATAAATTACTGATTCATACACCTAGACAGATTTATGAGATTAAATCTGAATTGTCAATTGCTTAGATTTTTTATTCAAGACCGGTTTGAACCAATAAATCTATTCCTGTTGTAAGTATTTCAATGATTAGTTACCAACGAGTGAAGGCCAAATATGTGAATACATTATCTACATAGGTACATATTTTAATAATAAGTTTCTAGTAAACAGGATACTAGATAAATATAACTTACTTACTATACAAAACAATTAATGATTCTGTTACTGTAAGCAAGTAAGTACATTCCCACAGCTGGACCAAGACCTCTTATGATAAGTAGGTGAGTATTCTGTGAATTAAAATAAATGTTTCATGTCTATCTAATTAAAGCTCTACATTTTCACACTATGTTTAACTAAAACAAACGATAAGTATTGTATTCTATAATACAATCTGAAAGTAAAACGTGAACCTATTTCTAAAAAAGTATTCCCATGCCCGAATTCCATTACAATCCCATTACCAACAGCTGACTCTCATAAGGTAACACGCGATTGCCCCGCCATCTAGCATGCGAGAGACGAACTACGTAACAACCGACGCCATCTATACGCAATATGAGACAACTCATACGCTCACTACTACATTGACCCGTTCCCCATCGCGTTCACTCGCATACGTAATGACAGAGATAAGAATACCTCCCAAGATGTCTTCTAAATTGACTTTTAAATATTCTCGGCGTTGATTGGTCAGAGTAAGAGCGGGTAAACTGGTTTTTTTTAGTTTCCGCCAATAGCGAGCGGCGGGTGTTTGCTGAACGAACGGCCATGCTATTTTAGGTGGGGCTTGGCTAAAGTTCCTCCTTTATATTCCTGACGTATGCAGTCATTTGAGTTATGGGTGATGGCGTAGGACTACGTGTATTTACAACAAATCTGCTGAATTTCCCCTTTCCCTCTAATATTTTTTTGAAAATAATGCTGAATCACGAGATTGTTATACCTAGTAGGTACTGAAGGCAACGTAGGTACTTGTACCGTACCCATTTATATGCCGACGGCATTGGAATAAATCCTGCTACCTACACATAGGTAGTACAAATTAGATTACCTCCTTGTATTTTGCTGTACCTACAAAATTATGTAACAAAATAAACACAAAGCACCGACACAATAAAAATTACAAAAAATGGATGCTCATATAAACAGACAGCGGGTTGGCTCATAAATATAACACTGGCCTACATTAATAGGTAAGCGATCTAAATATATATTTTTTTGTAAACGAGATAGTGTATTTACCTTCATACGTATCCGCATAAATTTTATCTAAAATGGTTTGATGTATAAAGGAAAACATGTGAAAACAAGAAATAGGAGCAATAAAATATACAAGTGTAACGAAATCCAATCTAAAACAGAAATTCTTAATCCTACATTCTGTACAGTTGCATCCAAAATACTTACTAAACAGAAGAGCCACCTATTACCTACCTAACATTTTTTTTGTACAGTCGCTAACCAATGTTTTTAACGCTGCAAATTTACTTTTTTGATAAAGGTAATTTCAACGGTCGGTAAGATTAAAATAAAGTTTCTAATCTATTTAGGAAGCGTGACTCAAAAATAAATAATATGTTGGTAAAATGGTGGTGAGGCTTTGTCAATACACGCTTGAAAGCCCGTATACCGCGATAGGAACATTCCTACGGGAATGGAACTAAGCGCCACAACCCGAGTCATAAAGCTGGAACTTGTGAATGAAACATCGAACCATAATTGGCACATTAAAACGTCGTCCATTGACAAAATTTTATTGACACATTGTAGGAAGGATAACACACAACAGGTGACCGTAGGTTTTTACGAGCAAACTCAAGCGCGTGCCACGCCATAAACCGCCGTCGAAATCGTAAAATTGTAAGGAGCTGTTTAAATTGCCCCTAATAGAACATTATAGTAGTCTCAATGACGTGTTTGGTTTTATGTGATTTCGTATAAGTAGGCGCCACCGTAAAACGAGATGACGTGGCGTTGAATCGCCAGTAAAATAGTCATTCAGTTGGTGCCTAGACAGATTCTAGACAGGCGCAGTTGAAATCAAAACGGTTTTATGACACTTACAACACGTGTTTATTATTAAACGTCATACATTTATTGTCTTTGCTCGGATATTAACTGATTTATTATCGCATACATTATGTACTAGCTGAGCCCCGCGGTTTCAACCACCGTTTAGTTTAGTAATGAAGTTGGATTACTTATATAAAAAAAATTGTTGGGCTTCTCGCTTACATTTCTGGGAAATGTGGTTGCTTAACTGGTCATTTCAGGCGAAGCCAAAAGAGACCTCCAGCCAGGGTAAATAATTTAGAATACTTCAGCTTACTTATAGGCAGTTGACATAGAGTACCTATGTAAAAAAATATTGGATTTCATTGGGTTTAATTTTTTTATGCAGTACCCTAATTATTTTTCTAAAATAAAAGTAGCCTGAGCTACTCCTAATAAAATCAGCTATCTGCGAATGATAGTCCCGTCGAAATCGGTCCAGCCCTTTCGGAGAAGAGCTGGAACAAACAGACAGACAGACAAAAAAAGTTGATTTGTTATAAGTAGGTACTATATATACCATATGGGGGGATCCTTTACAATCCTCCCCGAGAAGTGCCTGGGGGGGCGACCTTTTTACAGTCGCCGCCCCTCCGCTAGAGGGGGTGACCGCTTTACAGTCATCCCTTCCAAGATGTGCCTAAAGGCGTGGCACCAACGGGCGGCTCTAGTGATATATCTATCTATCTATGATCTTATAGAATTTCCATTGGACATCAATAAAAAATAAGGTACCGTATATAGGTACTTTTAGTAAAAAGCTGTTATTTTGACATTACAAACAGATATTTCAATTTTATTTATTTGTATAGATGTTTGCTAAATGCTTATGTAGAGATACACACAAAAGTTTATATTTAAAAAAGTTTAGGTATATTTTACTGTTTAGTGCAAACACAGTTCAATCACAATAAAAATATGTTTCTTTACAATAAATAACAATACCTAGGCAGTAGGTTCTAGAACTTTGGTCCCTACTTTATACACCCCTGTGAGGTTACGTCTATGTTATCATCTTAATATTTTCCAAAATTATATGTCTACCCTAAGCCATTTCGACACAAAAGTTTTAATAAAGCGGCCTGGCCAACTAAACTTGTATAATCGTTTATGTTAGCGAGTGTACGCGCGTATCTCCTGTTTTAAGTTAACTCAAACTACTAACCGGGTAAAGGTAAACCGGGTACGTAAGTACCCAGCTTACGTGTAACATAACGTTTCCAAATTAGGTAGGCCCCAACATTCCTGTAACTAAACACATTCTCCTTACCGAGCTGCCTCAGTTTCTAAAATGGTGTACCTCTTCAATTTAGGTACGTAATGTTGGGATAGACCTACATAATCCTTGAAGATATCTTAGAAATTTCTTCTATTTTCATATTTATGTTGCAAGGAGCTTTTTACACAATAACCACCCAGCTTACGTGTAGCATAACGTTTCCGAATTAGGTAGGCCCCAACATTTCTGTAATCAAGCACATTCTCCTTACCGAGCTGCCTCTGTTTCTACGACGGTTTACCTCTTCAATTTAGGTACATAACATTGGGATAGACCTACATAATACTTGAAGATATTTTAGAATATTCTTCTATCTTTCATATTTATGTTGGGAGGATCTTTTTATACAATGTTAATTTGTGAACGGGTGCCTTTTCATAGAACCTTTTGCAATATCACTTCAATTTAGTGTCTATAAAATAAAAAGAAATCCTTTAGGTAGGTATTCGTTTTACATTTGATACGACATTTACTATTTGAGTAGTACCAAGTTTTCTAAAACTATGTAGAGTGATACCTTTTTTACTGGGCCCGGTGGTAATTCTACATGAACTCCCTCCGCCCCGTGGAAGGATGAAGGGGCATGCCGGACTCCTACCGACTAAAGCCACTACCTAGGCGGCCATCTTTGGCACCTAAGGGAGGCTCCAGGTCCTCATATGATTACATTAAAGATGTAGACTGATACCTACGGGTAGTTGATTCACTGGTGGGAATTCTCATAGTGGAAGAGTCCGGCTTGATAAGAACCACCGCTGTGAATGTTATTCGCCGCTAAACAGTCGTGTTTAAACTTTAAAGATTACTGTTTCGTTAGAAAGGCAGTGTAAATAGTGAAATTAGTGGGCATATGAGACTAAATAAATGACGTCTCGGGATGACGAGCGCTGTGGTGCCACGTAGGACTAGTCCTGGGTAGCATTACAATTGTTATGGGCAGCCATGATGCTTACCACCACGTCTTACAATGACTTGCTCATTGCGTCACCAGGTTGTATCATCATTTCGGCCGAATGAAGTCCACTGCTGGACACTGGCCTCCCCCAAAAATCACCACAACCACCGATATGGATGTGCTGTGGGCTCATTGCGGGGTTTTGCCATTATCACCACGCTTGGCAGGCGGGTTGGCGATCGCAGTTGAGTTGTTAATGTACTCGAAGGACGCTGCTGCCCATCCTCTGGCTAATCCCTTAGTCGACTTTTACGACACCCATGGGAGGAGATGGGGTGGTGGCATTCTGAGCCGGCACCACACGGCAAAACCAGGTTGTATAACAAAATATAATTACAAAGCTGTCTCTACATTTCTGAAATAAAATCAAATACATCTACACTATTATTATAAAGAGGAAATATTTGTATTTTTGTATGTTTGTTACGAATAAACTCAAAAACTGATACTGATTTCAAAAATTCTTTCGCTATAAGAATGCTACATTATCGTTGAGTAACATAGGCTATATTTATTACTAGAAAAAATTAAGGATCCCTACTAGAAAGTCTTTCATCACATGCGCTGCGGAAACTATTGAATGATAGAACAAAAAAAATGTTTATACAATATTATAGAACATGTCAATGTCTACAAAAAACTTCGCGATATCCGGTCCAACTATTGTAGTTATGTTACATTTTATAAGTTGTTACAAATTCCGACCAAAATCAGACCACGTTTACATTTAGTCTACGTTTATCCCAAAATGTTTAAAAAATAAATGTCCACCCGTGCGAAGCTGGGACGGGCCGCTAGTACCTACATAAAAGAGAGATTTATTATTAAGTAGCCATGTTTCTCTATTCACGGATTACTCTCCTGCAAGATGGAACCCTGTCTTTGGATAAGATTACGCGGGGACATGGGTCTACACTGAGGCCCATTAGAGAATTTTACTCTTAAATGCAATGGAAAATTAACCGATTCGCCATGACAGCTTTATAAAATCCAGTCTCGGATTGTCCCCGAAGGTGTAAAACTATAGCATGAGACGGAAGATAATATGATAACGTCTACTTCAATGGATATTACTTATATGAATTTCTAACTTATAGTACAGGGGTCGCCAAAGTGATACAGTCGACTGCTGCGCTCCGGGTCGTGGGTTCGATTCCCGCACGGATCAAATATTTGTATGATCTGCAGGTAGTTGTTCCGGGTCTGGGTGTATTGTGTGTGAAATGTATGTCTGTAAACACACCCGCGACACAGGAGAAATCCTACTATGGGGATTTATATATTTAACAAAAAAAATATTGTATATTTAATGTCAATAGATGGCACCAATTTTACTCCAAACTTCAGACAGATAGTCCGCAATAAAAACTTGTAAATTTATTCATTGATATGTAAACAAAATGCCGTGTGGTGCCGGCTCAGAATGCCACCACCCCATCTCCTCCCATGGGTGTCGTAAAAGTCGACTAAAGGATTAGTCGGAGGATGGGCAGCAGCGTCCTTCGAGTACATTAACAACTCAACTGCGATCGCCAACCCGCCTGCCAAGCGCGGCGATTATGGCAAAACCCCCCAATGAGCTCAAAACACATCCATATCGGTGGTTGTGATGATCTTTGGGGGAGGCCTGTGTCCAACAGTGGACTTCATTAGGCCGAAATGAATGTAAACAAATACCTTTGTTATTTCCGTAATTACAATTGCATAATAAATATATTTTTCTATAAAATATTGTGCGCCGCCGCGATGGTCATTTCATTTCTTAAAACGGACCCCGAGCGAAACTAATTGGTGACCCCTGTTATTACTATAACATTTTGTTTCCGTACCTAACTACTGTTAGGTACGGAAACAACGGCATTTTTCTGTCCAACTTTATGTATCATTTTTATAAGATATCAAACAACCTAATTTTTTTTTTTTTATTCTGCAAGATTATGTATTATTCCCATGTTCTACTACTACACAAAAAAATATTGAACATATTTTTCTATAGACCCCAAGAGCGTCCTACATTGTCCTATTTATCCAATATGGTGGCTCACAATTGACTGCCCCCAGCCGGCCCACCCCTATCTTATTAACTTTATGCTGACTACGTAACACCCAACTCTGTTCTCTTTGAATCAAATTAAAATGAGAATATAGGTAGGTACCTACTAAAATTGGCACAGAGAATTAGGATCTATGAATTTTCTGGAAATACTTGGTATAATTTTCTTAGGTAGGTAGGTATAAGAATATTAGGTAATATGGCTAACATGAAGGATGCCGTTGCTTTAAAAAAAAGTATTATATAGGTAGATGAGACTATTGTATGGCATTTAAGGACTAAAGATTCTTACCTTATATTTCAGTCGACTCAAAGTAAATGTATCCTTTTATATATCATCCAAATTCCTTATCCATCTGAAACAAGGAGAATATAAAGTTACTTCTGGTCAATCATTAACATTCAGGTCTAATTACAGTCTTACCTATACAGGGTTTATTGATAAAAAAAAAATTATAGCGGCAAAAAACATTATTTTGTCACTGTTACTTCCAAAATATGTTATTTAATAATAAACGTGTTTTCACCTATTTGCTTTAAGATTTTTTATTTACCTATTATCACTGTATTTATAAATCTTAAAAAAGGAATAAATAATGTTTACCAAGCAACTCCTTAGGTGCATACATTATGTATCTAGTTCAAGTGTAGTGTGCTAATTGCGCATTTTTATCTCATCATGCACATCAATAATGTTGTTTTCACAACCAGCAGTATTTACACACCTGGTTAGTTTATTAAAAGGTAATTGATACGGAAAACATGGTGAAAACATCGTTCCAGTTGAGTAGCCATAACGCAATAGCTTGTGAAAGATGCATCGCCCGTGCAGACTATAAACCGAAGACACCTCATCACCTGTCCACCGTCAGCCGCGGGCCGAACCGTAAAACCCGTCTGCTTCTAGTCTACGGCATTTACGACCCAACCGATACCAGGATAAAAATAACCATCTCGCAAACGCTATTATTACAAATGATACACAGTTTACGACGTGAATATTTACGTTTTTATTTCAAATGTTTATTGCCTGTTGTGCAACTTAATAGCACACTTGAACTTGCCACGCCGGGCTAGTGACACCGTTTGATCCAAATCGCGTTTTATTGTTTTGCTCAATGGACGGACGAATTTTACGAGCGTTTCGTAATCTGTGACGTGATGGTTATAACTCTGATGCGTACTACGATCACGTGACTCATACGAATGCGCTAACTCACTGCTTCAATATATTCAACATTATTATGCACGCGATATTTTTTTATTGAATTAGCTGGGGCCTGTTTGATCCACGCGAGTAATTGCTTGGGTTGAATTAGTGCAGGTAATTAGATACCCCGTTTAAACGTCAGCGCTTTCGATTAACCGAAGCTCGAATCGAAAAACGCAACGAGCTCTACCAAATTTTATAGCTTAATCACTGTAGAACTCATTCTACTTCGGTATCGAGTAACTATGTACCTACCTCAATCGAGTCAGAAGGAAAAGGATCGCCGACTCCGAGCGACGTTTCCTTATGTGAGGGCCACCCTTATTCACCTATTTACACACAAATTCTTTAGATCGAAATACGAAAGGTCGATAAGATACGGTCCTTCTCGCCTCACTTATCTTTCTTTAATAACATTGTTCCCAGAGGTGCCCTCGGATAAATAGAAGAAAAGAAAATAGTGTCAGGACTCATGCGACCCGGAGAAGGAATTTGCATTATATTACCTATATTCATATTTCTTTGGAGGTAACCTTTTCTGGGGGAACAAATAATAGGTAGAGTGCATCTGGGGTCGCATTAAGGGACATCTTTTTATTCGCTTGGAGCTTTGGTAAATATTTTTGTTATTGCGTTATGCTTTTCCCGGAGCGGGTACCTACTCATGTTTTTCGATTTTCGTGTGTGTTCCCGATAGAATACTGGGTGAGTGGCCCGTGCATTATAGATAGTAGAAAATTTCCTTTGGTGTTGACATAGTGCTCTTTGTGGATTAAGAATTCAAGTTTAGATATATCTGGAAAGATAGAGATACCTTCCTAAATAATATCAAGCTTTAAGTTTGTTCTCAAATACAGGTAGGTAATATAACCTTTTAGGTAATGCTATAAAGATAAAATTATCGCAAAGTATTAAAAGGAGAAAAAACAAATTAGCTCGAAGTTAAGGCCAAAGTTCATTTACATGCCTACAGCCGTAGAGCCTTCTCACGGCTAAAAAATAATATCGAAAAAGAATTTACACGATTTTTTTTAATCAACCACAACCGACTCTCTAAATGCATAAAATGTAATATTAACACCATTTGTGCATTACATGTATCGCCAAAAACCTGTAAATGTACGAATAAAATGTTGAAAATTATGTGACAGCACGACACCGCCTTACTTTCGAGTATTTTTGAATTTTCAAAACAGGATTTGTGAATAAAATTCGACATTCATTAGGCGTTTTTAGTTTGTAGTATTTTATATTTAAGCTGGGTAGGTGTAATGTTATCTTGCGACATGGGACGTCGAAATTGTGCGCCGACAGTTGCTCCGGTAGCGCTAGCAAAAACGATCAATTCATGTAGGTATTATTGTAATAAAATACGACTAAATGGTTACTTTAAAAAATAAAACTACTTGTTAAAGACACTTCTTATCAAAGTAACAAAAAATAGTATTTGTAGAAAAATCAAGTTGCTCCTTGTTTAGATAAAATCTAAAAAACCAGACGGACCGGAGTCATTCAGTCTAATGTTAAGCGTCACTTCTGCTCATAAAAATTGTAATGCTACTCTGCACCACACTGCACTCGTCACCTCTAGATGTCAGTTTGACAAGCTACAGTGCCCTTTAAACCCGAACACAGTAGATTTTTAAATTGCTTATCTGCAGTGGTACCTTCCTAGCTGGACTCTTGCAATAAAGGCGCCAGCAGTACAGGTAGTAAGTTGAGACAGCAAAAACTCGATGATGATATTAAATAAAAACGCAATGAAAATTATTGATCAACGTTATTCCGAAACACCCACAGAATAATCATTTATTTGACAATTCAATGATAAGTATTACCTAAATACACCTACTCATTAAAAAATCCATGTGGTAATAATGAGCCACTAATATTAATCATTACTATTCACCAAATGCACACACTATTGCACAACATTTAAATATCTCAATAATGAAGTGAAGTAAGTTCACATAAAAAAAACCGTAGACATTATATCTAAGTAGGTACCGAGGCGTCCAAAACTTTACCATTATCTCATAAATCTAATTTATTAGCGGAACTAAAACTATGTAAGATACTTAAAGATAAAACAAGCCGGTTCATTCGCATCTACTCATTAAAAAAATGCCTCTATCCACATCGGATAATTGGAATAAAAGTACGTGTACGTCTGCCGACAACGCTGGTATATCTTGATAAAAATACTCACTTTAAATATTTATAGCTACAGCAGTAACTTCAACGTTTTGTTAGTTTGCCTGCAATTTGACATTTTTACTAAACGTCAGATTTGGTAAATAAACCTAGTATCTAATGACTGAGGCCGGCGCCCACAAACCCGTTCACAGTTTAATCGATGGATTAGATTATCCACATAGGGATACGAGTCGTGTTATTTAGTAATCTCAGGGCTGGACATAGAGCACGCCTACGTAACATTTATTTACTCAAAAAATTTCCTTGTTTCCTTACAGAAGTGACGGAATTTATTATTTTATTGAATCGATTTTTAGGTTTGAATAATTTTGTGATAGGTACTGTTATGTAAAGTAGGTATATGAAAAGGGTGAACTTGTTTCTCGTAGGTAGATACAAGATCGCCTTGAATTTGTAAGCACACATTATATTATCTTGATTACCGTACCTCCCAGGACGTCGTATTTCAAGCTTCTTTGAGTGGCTTGAATGTGATTCGCGAGTTTTATTTCAATCGATTTCCTTATGTGAATTCTGTGCACGATTGCCCTACTGAGTACATTGTACGTGATAATGTAATACTGTTAATAATTATCTGGTCACCGGCACTGCACCTGGCTTCATAGGTGCGGTAGGGCTGTGACTGCAGTAACCGATTAGCTTGAACAATGTGGTTGCTTATAGGATTATGCCTATCTACTGTGGCCCTTGTAGGGCCTGGTTGTATTGATGAGTTAAAGTTCATGTAATGATGTTATCATCTTCGTATAGTTTTTTTACAATGACTCAGTGTTGACTTCTCGTATCTACCCAAAAAGGCTAACAAAATATTCTCTACTTTCTAACTCTATCTAAAAAAAACGATGGAGTATAGTAGGATGTCTCCTGAAGGCTATACAAAAAAATGTTTCATTGCAGGGATTGACCCCGCGACTCGTTGCGCAGTAAGCTAATCGCTTAGCTACTGTCAACCATGTTGGCTTTGATGGGTGCATTATTCGCAGCAAAGATTACGCCACCCTTTCTCTACCAGTGGGCGTAACGGGAATTAGCATCTATTATACCTACCATGGTCGACAAGAGTCCTTTATCTGCGTGATAAAATAACACGACGCGATCATCAGTCTTATCATCTAAAACGTTCACTTCTGGACATAGGGCCTCAAAGATGGCCACATCGTCTGTTCTGACTTTGTGTTGGGAGCTCATTTGGGGGCTTTGCCATAATCGCCACGCTTGGCAGGCGTGTTAGCGATTGCATTGAGTAATGAAATGTACTCCAACGAACCTGAACGTTACTGGCCATCATCCAGCTAATCTCATAGTCACTTTTTACAACACCCACGGAATGAGATAGGGTGGTGATATTCTTAGTCAGAAGCACACGGTTAGTAAATATAGGATGAATTTAAAGAAACAAAGAAAAAATCAAAAGAATTACGGCAACGAAATTACCGATAACTATAGCGGTTATAAGGGTTGGGCGTTCAAAAATTTTAAAATGTCAGATAAGTAATTTAATATCAATCTCTTCGTTATTCTCATAAAGTCTGTGACTAAAGACAACATTATTCGTAAAATAATGGGTAAAAATATTCGCCAATCTATAGATACAAATACATAAAACTGAAATGTCTGTTTTTAATGTTAAAATTTGTAATGTCACAGCTTTTATCAAATGCATATGGAAGTATGTATATACGGTACAAATAACATGATATTTGGGGAACATTTATAAAGAGAACCATGGCAATATTAGTTAGATAATTTCTTTATTTTAGTAGTTTTTCGTGTTATTCGAGAAAAGTGAAAAAAATAGTTTAACTACATTTCGTTTATTTGTAGACGCTACTTTAAAATAGTGCAGGAAATGCAATGGGATCAGCACTGGAACAGCGCGACATCCGCATTCACATACAACCCTCAGTGATGGGGTGCGCGGTGCCTCAGTGTGAAAGCTTTTTCCAATTATTGTTACGATGGCAAGGATATTCGGAATCATTTTCTGGATGTTGTGTTCCGTAAACAAGGATCTTTTTATATGGTTCTTTTTCGTAAACTTAGCTACAATGATAGCTTAAATTTCCTACTCTATATAATAGTAAGTAAGTAACTTATTCAGTAAATAGGCCCTGACAGTCAATTTTACTCTTGTTTTCCGTGTGGTGTTTAGAATAAGAATATAGAACCACTCCATCTCTTCCCGTGGATGTCATAAGAGGCGACTAAGGGATTCTAAACCAAAGGGGTAGGCAGCAGCGTCCCTCCTGTGAAACAGTAGCCATACTGCGCTCATCAACCCGCGTGCTTTGTTCAGCAGTGGACTACCTTTGGCCGATATGATGGGACACTTTTACACGTCATATTAAAACAACGGAGAGTACTTCTTCAGGATTCCCGAATGCTGTTCAAGTTCCTGCCTTGTGGTCCCGGCAAAGAATGGACCTGTCTCCACCCATTGTCGTAAAGGCCGACGGAGTGTTTATATCCAGAGAATAGGCTGCAGCATCCGCTTGTGTGCTAATAACACCTGTATTGCAATCACAAGCCCGCCTGCCAAGCGTGTTATTCATGGCAATAGAAAGGTACCTATACCTTATGACCGCTCATTGCAGCATTTGGAAGCGCATGTTCAGGAGTGGATGTTGTGATGATGTGTGATGTGATGTGATTATTTAAATACTTTTTATTGTTCTCCAGTGGAAATTCGTCATGAACTTCCTCCGCCCGGGGAAGGGCGAAGGGGCATGACGGACTCCTAACTGCTAAAACCACTGGAGCGGTCATCTTCGGCACCAAAGGGGTGCTCCAGGACCTCGTAAGATCACACTAGAGCCGCCCATTGGTGTCGGTTTAGGTACGTCTTGGAGGGTATGACTGTAAAGTGGTCACCACTTCGAGCGTCAGGATGGTGACTGTAATAAGGTCAACCCCAGATACTTCTCGGGGAGGCCTTTAAAGGATCCCCCAAGCCTCGCTGTGCTCTGTGATGCGCACATTGTGGCACGTAAACACGAGCGCACCGCCGTCTTCCCGGGGATCGCCCGGTATGAGCACACAGACTCCCCAATCTGCGCGCCCGCGACCCTCGAAGCCTCCGGCCATATAGTACCTAATTAATAAAAAAAAAGAAAAGAGTTATTTCCACAAGGTAAAATTGAAAACGGTAGGTAGGTATATGAAATCTAACATATAGATTACTCATAGTTAGTAAGAGTTTTTTGAAGTTGGTACCTAAGTATACCCCCTATTTCAGAAAAATATAGCAACATAACTTTTAAGAAATGCTCGCTAAATTATGCGAAGATATTTCACTAACGGTAAATAATTTAAGAAAGCTGTAACTTATTATAAAATATTTGACAGATTTTTAAACAGAACTGTACCTACCCATGATTTAAGTCAATCCAATAATATTAAATTTGATACCTACGGTCAAGAGAAAGTTATGATCACATACTTATTTTTTCTTAAAGTTTTGAATACCATCCTTATTTTGCATAGGTATTCAGATGTGTCATACCTACCCAAATAAGTAGGTACTTATTTGGGTAGGTATGGACACATCTGAATAATATTTTGTTCTGATGGTTTTTGTCGCAGTAGACATACTTAACGTCCTTATTTAATAACCTTAGTAGAAAAAAACAATTGAACCGTACGACGTTGCCGACATACTTTTTTGTTTTTTTTCTTCTTTTTTTTCATATATTTTACTGAATATGTAAAGATTAATTAATCCAAACATTACATCACATAACGTTGCCTTATACTTGACATTGGCGAAATTGTGGAAGATACTCTACAGAAGCCATAATCTAAGAGAAGAAGAATAACCTAAGTATTATGGTCTGCCAATACAAGAAAAAAGTAAAAGTAACAATAATTTTGTTGTTTTCCGAAATATGTCCTCAGAATACCTTTAAATTTTCTGCCGAATTTATTAACTAAGTTTACTTAGTATACACCTACACTACGTCCTACAACACAGTATATAAAATAAAGAGGCGTTCATGAGCCAGTTGCACTCACTAGTCTGACTGACTGAGGTTGAGCAAACCTCGGCGCAGTCAGTTTATCTACTGAGCGTCGCCATGCTTTAGAGACTACGTAAAATCATATCGCTCCTGGTTGTTGTCATTAGGTAGCAATCGTTAAACCAAGTCAGAGGAGCTTGGGCGGCTTAAAGAACTCATATACAAGATTGGCCACTAAACAAACAATAAAATATCAATATACATACAATTTTTTTTTTATTGGTGTCCAGTGGAAATTCTTCATGAACTTCCTTCGCCCTGGGAAAGGGCGAAGGGTTATGCCGGACTCCTACCGGTTAAAACCACTGGAGCGGTCAACTTCGGCACTGAAGGGGGGCTCCAGGTCCTCGTATGATCACACTAGAGCTGCCCACTGGTGCCACGCCTATAGGCACATCTCGGAGAGAGTAACTGTAAAGTGGTCACCCCCATCCCTGTGGGGAGTATGTAAAGGATCCCCCGAAGCCTCGCTGTGTGCTGTGCTATGTTGCGCATACGGCATACCTACCTACCTACATCGCCTTCTGTACCATAATTGTTCTTCAAAGTATTAACAAATAAATAAATTTTAAATCTGCCTAATAATAGGTATACGTTCCTATCTATATGGATACATATTTTATCTGTTACCAATTATAGCTACCAATATCGACATCAATTATAAACTCGCACCCAAACACTCAAGAAAACAAAGTTCGTTAAATCTCAACCCACAGCATCCATAAACGTCATAACATCACAAAGAGCATCCACAGCTAGTTAAATTACATCTAGCCATAAATAACTTACCATATAACGCTAACAAGATCCAATCCTGAAAGCTGAAAGCCGGGCTTGTTAGAAACTGAAAACAATGGGGCTTTCAGCATGAAAATAGAGTAACAAGCCACCTTGTTAATACCAGTTGTTTCTATATTAAAACTTAGAGGAACCGTTCTCTGCTGGCTACAAGCCAATTAGTTATGGGAGCTAAGACAACCACGATGGCTATGGACTTGAGAGTTTCAACGTATCGGTCAAAAAAATGGTTGTTAACGTACATTTAGGTAGGTAAAAGCTTTATTTAGTTTAGCCACGCAGGCAAAGCTCGTGGGCTTTAAATGTGTATATTGGTTTTAAATCTGAGCAATCATGATCACATCAGCCAAAGGACGTCCACTGTTGAACAAAGTCCTCCGCCATAGATTTACGAGTACACAACAACCGGACACAAGCCGCCCGCATCCAACGCCTCCCAGCGACTTTTATCAGGTCGATTGTACACCTCGTTATAGGTCGTCCCACGCTGCGTTTTCCAGTGCGCGGTCTCCGCTGGAGAACCTTTTTGCCCCAAAAGCCATCAGTTCTGCGAGCAATGTGCCCCACCCATTGCCACTTCAGTTTACTAATTCCTTCAGTAATTTCGGCAACTTTAATTCTTCTACGCGTCGCCTCATTTCTGATTCAATCTCGCAGAGAAATACCAAGCATAGCTCTCTCCACAGCTCGCTGAGTGACTTTGAGCTTTCTAATGAACCCCATAGTGACTGACCATATCTCTGTGTAGATATGACACAGAGATATGGTCAGAGCACGGAACAAATATTTATATGATCTGCAGGTAGTTGTTCCGGGTCTGGGTGTATTGTATGTGGAATTCATGTCCGTCTAAACGCACCCACGACACAGGAGAAAACCTAGTGTGGGGCAACACTTAAAAAGTAGGTCAACGCTGGTAACACACTCCGGTGAAAACTTTCGTCTTCAGCATAATTGACTTAGTCTGCCCCCAGTGTGCATGCATTTTAGACTAACAGGACCAGTTGTCATTTGGGGTATTACCTGGATTCTTTCCGGAGACGCTTAGCACCCCACCCCGCCGTTACATTAGCCGCTAATGGTAGCTTCGTTAGAGAACCAAGAATAGGTCAGTTGTTGTGTTGTCATAGAGGGGAGTGTGCCAATACTTACCACGCTTTGCAGGTGGGTTGGTCAGCCCAATATGGCTACTAATTAACAGAAGGGGTGCTGCTGTTCATTCTTGTGGTTTAGAACCCTTTAGTAACCTTGTAGGACATCGACGAGAATAGATGGAGTAGTGTCTTATACTTATGTCTGGGCACCACATGGAAAGTTACAGTTGTCAGTACCTTATTTATTAAGTGCTGCTAACTTCACTACATGTAGTATTTTTTTTATCGTGGGTGTCACGGTTTATCTTTAATTAGCGGTGTTAGTACTGATTACACGCGTCAACCAGTACAATTTAAATCTAAAAAGCAGCTTTCATTATCTAAAACTATAGATTTTGGACTTTTACTACAAATAAATTACGAGCACTCTAGAACAACATTGAAATGCAATTATTATCTAGTTAGTTTCGTTTAGAGCAATTATTATTTTTATTTTTGAAACCATTTATTTAACTAACAAAACAATATTTTAAGTGTATATTAAATTACAGAGCCACTAAATTTAATACACATTTTAATTTATCATTTTAGTTATTCAGGTCTCTCTCGGCGTTAGTGCGATATTCAGATCAGGTCATCAGTCAAAGGTTAAATTCGGTACTTACATTTATCTTCATAAACCGAAGCTCACAGTCACTGTAGTTAAACCAATAGGTAACTACATTTGGATTTGTATTCGTACGCAACTCTCTGAACCGGAGATAATCGCCAGTCTTAGCTATAATCGAGTTCCTATTTCATAGTCATAACATGCGTCTAATATTACTATGTACATACTATGTATTTTTACACTAAACTCATAACCACTTAATTCTAAAATAGATTAGGAATTATCTTTTATATGCGCAATCTTACAATTTTACTTGATTATATTCCTTAGGTATTTAAATTTAACCTAAGCATGTGTATTTTTTGTTTTATGTGTGTAGTTTTTTTCTACCATTAGTTATTTTACTTACACAGCACTACACTTTACTGCAATAAGCTAAATTAATTGAGGTTTGCTGCTTATAACCATATCTATAAATCAGACATTATTTACAACAAAATTAAATTCAAACGCATTTGTGATTCTAAAAATACAAACATTTTTTATTACGTGCCGGAAGTGAACATTTCTTTGGTCTTCTTCCATTTCCTCGTGATTTCGTTCGCATTGGCAGTTATCCAATTTGGCATGCCGCTTCGATGGAACAGTCACTAGCATGATATTTCGTTGCTTCTTGTAAAATATTCCGTGTCTAGTTTCCTCGTTTTGAAGTCTTTGAATGGAAATGTTGGCGGAGAAAATTTCAAGAAGGATTTTTCTTTAATACCACTGTGTATCATGAAAATAAAACTAAAACATATGAAAAGTGTTGAAACTTCAAGGTAGAATAAAATAGAACCGTTTATCTATTCATTAATCAGAGATCCATAACGGTTATATTGAAACGAGAGGGGTTGATAAATGTAGGTAATATTTATATCAAATATTAAGAAAGATCAAAATTTAGTTATTATAATATAATTTGACCAAAAAGTAGCTACTTAAACTAAATTTTCCGACATTGAACTTAACCTACTCACCTTCGTTTTATGTTCTAACAAAAGCGAAGCCTCTATCGGTTAAGAATTTTAATGTTTTACCATCGTTACATGAATACACAAACGGACTTACAAAAGAACGCTACAGAGAATGAATATAATACACTTAAAATTCTTCAAGCGTAACGCATATCAGAATTAGTCCGCGGCGTTTGTGATGTGTTTACAAACTGGCAAACATTGGAACAAATCTTTCGGACTGTAAATTTATTACATTTATATGTCATTTGGGTCTGCCTAATTGACATCTATAAATTAAAACATAAGCCGCTCGTAAACAGCCATTCATATTTCCGTTTAAATAACGTGATTATATGAAATTGGCAGGCGAACAAACTTCTTAGCAATATTATAATCTAAATTTTTATTCAAAGTTTAAAAGGTTTGAACCTTATAAAAAAACCCTTATATATACAAATTTACTATTCCCCGAAATTTTTAAAGTTAAGTTAAGCTGGGATAAAACAAATTAAATATTATAGGCACGATAATTAAACTAGATTATAATGTTATTGGCCAGTGTATACCCAAAAAGTATAAATAATTAACAAAAGAGGTTTTATTAAGCCAGTCAGTTTTATTTAACCGTAGAGGGATGAACAAATTGAAATGAAATAAACCAATCAATCGTGATAACTACTATAGAAACTGCGATGGAACATCGTTAATGGTTTTCCAAAACGTTCTAACGTTTATCTTAGTTTTGACAGTGAAACGAATTCATTGTTACAACATTGAAATCGATTCAGCCAGCAAGTTGCTATTTAATATATATATTTTGCTTAAACTCTATTCAAGATTCTACAGCGCAACACTATTAAAAAAAGAATAAAAAAAAGAAAAGACTGCTTTTTTTATTCAAATCGATTTAGCTATTTGCACATTTCTGATTAATATTTTATGTGATGCTTCGACAATTCGTTTGCTCAAAACGGAATAAAAACTTTTTAAACGTCAACAAATGAAACCCGTCCACTTTTAGTAGAATTAGACTATAAACGCAAGAGCTTGGTAATCCCATATTTAAAATGACATACCTACCTATGTAAACACAGTCACATACTTAAAAATCAAAACAAATATTTTAAATCTGAACACTAATCGCAATCAGGCGAAATTGTAATCACAACAGCGACACTAAAAATCATATTTATGTAAGTGGCTTCGAAGCCCCGATTGGGTATCACAAATTAGGCAGGTAGGTACCTGATTCGTGCATCGACTTACTTATAAACGACAAATTAAACCCCACGGTTCTCACCGAAATGAGGAAAACGCCGTGCTCTCATGGACATGAGGGCAATCCTAATTTGTTTGACGATCGATATACCTAAGGGTTTAGGTACACAGTGGTGTGCAACTTTAGGTATCACCGAGTTAATTATTTTTAAATTAATGTGGATTTATGTGTAACATTATTTTCCTAGTTCCTTACAGGCTGGATAAGCCGTTTGTACCGTATGTATTTTATGAGCATGTTAGGTTTTAAAGCGTAGGATAGATCACAAGCAATGCTCAATAAAATATATAGGGAGTTTATTTTGCTTATTAGCCAATAAATTTAGCCTTTTGCCATTTAATTTCAATAGCCTCACTCCCTATCACATGGCTCCTGATACCATCATGGGCAAAATATGTATGAGGTATGATCACCAACAAACCGTTGTTTTGGAGGATAAGGCAAAGCTTCGAGCTCTTTGCCTAAATGCACCATAGAAACCAATGCTTTGAACCACTTAGAATTATGACACGTTTTCTATGGGTTTTTCTGATGATGATTTCTCTTTTATTCGCAAGTGACTACGGGAATTCATAAGGAAATAAATAGACGATGTCGCTTCAAGCATAACCACGGGCGAATAGCTGTAATTTTCTCAATTGAAATGAACAAAACTTCTGAGTGTGATTGTTCCCCAACAATTACGCCAAAACTCTTAATTAACAGTAGTAGAACCATGAATTGAAATAGGAGGATTTAAGGTTTCTCTATGCAAATTGATACGGAAATTACTACGAATATATATTGTGCGTAACATATTTAATTTACTAATTAATTGACTAGTTCACTTACAACGTCATTCTTTCGTTTATGTGCTTTAGTAAATAAAACTGTATATACATTGAACATACCATACAAAGATTTGTGCAAATGTATATATTATATATTTGCTACGAACGACCATTTGCAGGATACGATTAAATTATTTTGTTTATCGTATCTATATCGTGATATCGCCGCAATTCAATAAAAATCTTTAGATTTAAGATTCTGAACTTCATATCTGTTTTTGTTTTAGAATCACTATTAACACAAAAAACAGACAAATCCTTAATCTCAAATTCAAAGATTTTGGATTAGATTGATTATTAATTTCAGCCGTTAGTGAAGTGCGGTGACATCGCCGAAATTGAATGGGACATCGTCTAACCAAAACATTAGACACCAAAATGTTAGACTGACATTATTTGGGAGATACTACACAATCTATTAGAATCAAATACCGCAATGTCCATAAAAAAGCAAAAATGCGTTATGTCCATAAAAAAGCAAAAATGCGTTTTCTATGCCGTATGAATCTACAGATTAAAAGGAATCTATTTGAATATTCAAAATGCAACCAAAGCTGCAATGTCATGTAGAAAACTGATATAAAAAATATGAATTATGGCCAGAACACGAAAATGGACATTGCGGTATTTGATTCTAATAGACTCACATATCGTTCTGGGAGGCCACGAGATGTGCGCATGATCGGATTGCTTGGTACAAATTTGCCCGATAGAAATCAAGCATTCCATGTCACGATCCTCAACACTCAGGGAACTGTTTACAAGAATTTTAAAGAAACATGTCTTTGTTGTATATCATGTAGAATTAAGATAAAAGATGATTGAAGTCCCGCCAACTCTCTGCAGTAAGAATACCTATATATATCCAACAATCACGATATGTCCAGTGAAATGAGCAATTTATACGACGGCAGATTGTGCCCCGGTTCCGATCAAACCTTGCAACTCACAGCTAAACAAATATATTTACGATAACAAGAATGAACAACAGCGTCATGCCACTAGATTCGTAAAATGTCTTCCTCAACATAATTTCCGTGTTAACATTCTGCAAATTCATGTTTATTTGACTCTTATTCTTCGACGCAAAGGACTAACAGAATATTGGTAAATAAATTATCGGATAAATGCCGTCCATTCGTTCTTTACTAGGAATGACTTTTCTTGTTATATTTACCTCTAAATCCAATGGTCCGTCACGCTTCTGAGTCATAACTGTGTATTGAAATTCACTTACATTTACGAGTAGCCACAACATATCTGGTTTACTTATCTTCAACGATACGTCTTAGAGACACATTTGGATTCCGTTTACCAAAAAACTTCACGATGTTACACTTTTTGCTCTGTAATACACCAACAATGTTCTAAGAATGACTAGCAATATTCTATAACACGCAACTACGAAAAAATGGGCAGGACATTCATACGAACAAAAGTTGCATAACAAACCATTGTTTTTACAATCAAAAAACACCTTACCCCGTCCTTTGGATGGTCATTGTTGTATTTTTATAAAGAAACTGAAAGTGCATTGTTAATGTTGACCAGTTTTTTTGATGTTTTAGTGGGTTCCATAAAAATTTAGAGCATAAACAAAAAATTCGAACCCTTCCGCGTTGCAACAATGAGTACTGGCAAGGTATGGATCAGTTTAAAATTACAGGTGAACTAGTGAAGGTGGTCGTTTCTCACTGTGATAATGTGTCTTTGTCTTCAAAAGCTATTTTAATTGCTTTCTTTTATATGATCATTGATTTATTACAGTGGTCAGTGAGAGTGGCACAATACGAGGTGAGATGGAACCTTCAAATTTTAATTTCTATTTGTCGTTTTTTTATTGCCTTTTCAGCAGACTAAGACTGGCTGTCGTCAAAGAGTGTATAGTATGATAAGTCATCATCATCATTTTATAATTTCAGCCAAAAAACGTTCACTGCAGGACAGGCCTCCCCCAAAGATTTTATGACCGGTTTAGTTGTGTTGTGTGCTCATTGGGGAGTTTTGCCATAATCGCCATGCTTGGCAGATGACTTGGCGATCGCAGTGGGGTTGTAAATGTACTCGAAGGAATCTGCTGTCCACCCTCCGACTAATCCCATAGTCACCTATTACGACACCCACGAGATGAGATGGGATGGTGCTATTCTTAGCCGGTTCCACACGGCCATTAGTCATATCATAGAGATATGTCAATAACAAGAAACAATGTGTGAAGTTATATGGTAGGTTCAAAGAAACAATGACTTGGTTATTACCGTAGCATCAATCGTCTCTACAATTGCGACTGTCGTTTGTAGATATGCTCTAGTTAACCGTGACTGGCTGTTGTAAACGATAAAGATTCATGTGTTCGTGTCTGCAATAGATCAACTGAATACCTACATAATCGGTTATAAAAAATATATCTGAGACTTCAACTGGATTTTAGTTATCGTATCGAGAGTATCTGATGTCTTCTCATATTATGTAGCTACATAAAATTTGGTATAAGAGCTCAGCATAGCCGAAAATCCCAATGAAAATACATACCAATAACAGAAAACGGTTCGATTGTGCGAAAAACTGAACAACCGATAAGTCGCGAACGTGCCCCGCTCGCGCCAGCAGAGACAATCGCCGTAACGACCCGTAATTTTATATCGACGTGCACAATTTACTGTGGCATTATGCCCCAATGTTTGTGCCATGCTAAGGCACACACATTTGCCTCGTATTTGCTGTCTGTAGCACAATATTTGTGGAACGTGCTAACCGTTGTGTCAAACATCACATATCTAGGCGTCACACGTAGCGACAAACATTTTCAGTTATTACACATGTTCTACTGTTATTATCTCGTTGGCTTTTTCTTTTTGGTGCAATAAAGCGTTGATTACACCAAGACGGCGGCAATTGGTCACGAAATAGGACTGTGGGGGTGCCGATAAGGCAATTGACGCATTTACTTGCGGGTAAATACTATGCGTGTTGGGAACGTTCTAATGATAGCCGTGTTTATTACATGTCGTTATAAACACTAAGATATATATATCATACTGCATCTAAAATACTGTTAAATCGATCCGAGTTAATTTTATTTTATGGTAAAATAATGAGAAGTCGTAAAATGGTTATAGGTGAAAGGTACTAAGTACTGCCTACATCAAATAGATAGGCGAGCCTTTAAGATTTCCTGCATTTGGAAATAGGTATCTACCTACATAAAATAACGACAATAGCTTCTAAGTTTGACTACAACAACGTAGGCTAACTAAAAACATTTCAAGCAATCCTTTTGAAAATCACGCCTCGTTTTATATTTTGCGAACGAACGAAGTCAGGGTTATTCGAAAGAGTTTTATCATGAAAGAACTTTATATTATGAAATTTGTTTAATCCGTTCCGTGAAATGGCCGCATTACCAAAACGGTTGAAGCAGAAAAGAAGTTTTGCGTAGAAGGAACTTCAACGCGGGTCCGTTAGTTAATGCAAGGAGAGATGCAAATGGACTCTCTCAAAATTGGACGGGGATTCAAACTTTTACCTACCGAATACGCTGATCTGCAAAGTGAGACACAAAATGACGCAAGGACTACGAACAATACATTCAATTGTGATTCTTTGCGGCATTATATTCTGGGTGATTTTTCGTTGACGCTGTTTAGATCTTGAGTCATTTTTCGCAGTAATGTCCTTGTAAAATATGACAGTATTGGACGGTTTGGCATGCACGGCAGCGTTCAAGTATTTGCGATCCAACCACCAATTTGAGGTAGGATTTGTGATAATATGCGAATTCGATATGAAGCTGAGATTATGGAGGTATACCCATTTTCCAGAAACAAGTTTCGAAATTTTGATGACGCAGTTAAGTCCCCGAACGTGACTAATGTGGATATGAAAACTTTATAAACAGTCTAATTTCAAAGATCGAGAGCAAAGCAGCTGTCTTGTAAAAATTGACATCGTTTTAATAAAATTAGATGATCACATCCGAGATATTTCAGAGCTGGATATGTTTTTAAGAAATCGTCAATTAATTTAAAATTACGTAGTATTTCAAACAAAATGTAGCTATCAATTTCATTTTAAAATAATCCCTAGAAGCTACGTGGCACATGTGTTTTTAAATATGTATTTTATAATGTTGATGACGATTACTTGTTTTTGGTACCCATATTTGATTCTTCTCTGCTCTACTCCTTTTCCATAACTCTTTAATCTTAGTAGAATTAATATTCTACAGACCAAAAAGTATCTTACTGCATAAGTATTAGGTCTAAACTTTAGAATAATAATAATAAAACAAGGCAATACTGGAACAGACTCGCATGTAAGCGGTCCGCTTTTAAGCCTCTCAACCATAAAACGTATGATAGATGTTGACATCGACAAGCCCTCGCGTGTCGCCTGTACCGTTCCGTCCCCACTCCTAAGGGCTGAGCCAGGCCGCCAGACAACTAACATAATAAGATCCTCCACCCCTCGCGCATTCCTTTGACCTACGGATCCTGAAAAGGCAAAAAGGGCAGCTCTCGAGTTCTCTTTAATTTGGACGATTGTATCAGACTATCGAATTGGGGTTCGGTGCACTCCGCAACATATTTAAAAATCGAATGTCGATTGAACACGATTTGAAAATGGCCGACGGTTTTTTAACTTTTTGTAAGATATTGAATTTATGCTGTGATTTCACGGCCTCACATCATATCATGTTTCAATTTAATTTAAATTTCTTTAAATAGGGGATCGGAAATGAAGAGTGGTAGTTAAGAGCCATTACGAATCGTTCCCTTTTAAACCTACTCTGCATATTCTAATAACTTTATATCCTTTGTAAATAAATTTTACTTATTAGGAAAGAAATCGAAACGTATGAAGTTAACTTGAATTTAAATGCATTGCGAAATCAAAATTCCGTTAAAAGCCTCTCAGCGTGAAACGAAAATGATACGCATCTTACAAGCTGTTTCAGGGCCACCTGCTTGACACATGGACATACAAACGTTTACTTTATGTAAGGTTTAGTCTCTGCACTGCGAATAAAATCACAGTTTTTATATTACGTATCGAATTAACGCATCGACTTATGTATCGTAAACACACGAAAGGAACGACTTCGACTAAATAAGGTATACATGTTACAAACAATTTATAAAATATATGATCGTGTGAACGTAGCTGGGCTAAATATACTTTTCTCATAAATAATGCGAAAGTGCTCAACTTATTCTTGAAAGTACCTAAATAAAATCAGTTACAAACCCTACTTGTGTGATACATAAAGCGTTAAACTTTTAAATTATGGCAAGTAAGGATTTCCTACCTTCTGCTATTTACTTGCATTCAATACTTTGAATATTCTGAGTCATAAAATAAAATAAAAAGTCAAGGATATCTTTCGTTTTACCTACAAAAATAACAGCGACCTACATACATTTGAGAAAGCAGTCTGAATATTGGTGTAAAATGATTCAGCATAAATATAATTATATGTAGGTGTAGGTAGTATTGTGTATTTTTTCCTCTCGGGTCAGGGATCGTAGACTTATAATGGGGACGACAAGAGACCGGATAGCGCAGAATATCATGCGAATCGATCAAATAATTCATTACTTACGTGTGTCAAATATTTATACAACTTTAACAGTTATCAGAAGTACGTTCAGAATCCAATTTTCTCCTTCAAAGATGAACTTAGTCTTTTAATTTAGACAGCTACTTTCAAGGGCCAACTTGATGGCTTCCCGGTCATTTTTAGAAACATACCAAAATTCATTAACTAGAGATTGATTTAATCTCGACCAACAGCCGACTGGGGTCTCAAGAGGCCCAAATTAATTTAAAGAACAGAACAACATTCTACCATACGACATACAAAGTCGCATTCCTGAAAAGACAGTGCATGGGATTTTATGCTTTAATGTTTAGGAGTTAAAATTAGTGTGGTTGTACTGGAGTGTAAGTTGTATATTTGTGTAGGTGCCAAGATCGAGTATCCAACTGTGGGCAGGCAACAGATGCCCCAAACGGGTCTGTGAGCGTTATCAAAGCGTTACGGTGCTGAAATAATTATTTTGTTAATATACCGGGTAATTGACGCTAGGATACGTTAATGGCGTTTCGGGACTCGAATTTAATTTGTTCGGTAGCTGTTTGTTAAATTAACTCGTTCTGTTCCTTTAACATCTGTAAATAATCAAATTCATAGATATAAATATGGCAATGATTCAACTTTGTGTATTTTCAGCACTTGATATACAGGCTATAATAAAGATAAAGGCATAAATATTAGGCATATAATAAAAATAGGAAAGTCATTAACGTAAATAATCGGTTGCAGTTTTTGTAATTTTTGAGCACGCAATATATCGTAAACCCCGGGATCATAACGCTATGTGATTATTGTACTATGGTGTGATATTAACTGCTGCGAGCGATGACCTCATTCGTGAACTATAGTGAAATAACAGCCGTTTAGTATTTATGTGAAAATAGCGTTATAGGATAGACGAAAACAATGATTTTATACTGAAATCAGTTAAATAAACTGGCATAAAAATAAAACAAAATCTGAAAAGACCGACGAAAAATTCTAACGCTAAGGTTTTTCCGGAATGATATACTGCATCGATGGTATCCGTTTTCATTACGATGTTACTTGCACCCTTTATATACAGGGAGGCGATCCCTAAGCTCAAACATCCATACATCTTGTAAACAGAATTGAAATAAAGGTGACAACCCAATTTGGCATTCGCTAAGCTCATTCAGCCTCATGGCTCACCACCTGCAACGTGTCGATGAAAAACTTTCTATAATGTCTTAGCGTATTGCAAATTGGTATTTTGCCGTTCGGTAGGCTCCTATAAAAATATTGAACTTTTTAAAGTGGACAATCAAGTAGGTTATAGAGACAGTATATATATAAAAAAGTTGTAATAACCTATATAAAGTGATAATAGTTACCAAATATATATTGTTCACTAGTATGCTGTTCTTCAAACATAAAACAATAATGTACCAGTAGAATAACTGAAACAACTTTTTAATTGATATCAGGTAATGAATCGTGTAAACACAGGACATTCGTTTCAGTAAAGAGAAATGACGATGAAACTAGGTATAGTTGGCAAAAATGACCAAAAATGTTAAGAGGAGCGGTGCCGAGTGCCCGAGGTACTTAACAACAGTCGGAACAAGTAACAGGCATTCCAACAAAAGGTTATCTCACTAAAGTGTTGGTCCCTCAAATGCTAAGCGTGTAGTTTGAAGAACATTTCCTCTAAAGTTCAACGTTTGACCGGCGCTTTCCGTACTTTAGTTGGGTACGTTACAACGCGGCTGCCTTCCCCGTAGCGGAATAAAGTCGTTTAAACGAAATAGTAGACGACTGGATGTAAAGTTACAAGCTATAGCTGAAATGTTTATATTTACGAAACGTTAAATATTACAATTTTGTTTATCATCATCACATCATCCAAAGTACGTTCACTGCTGGACAGAGGCCTCCTTCATAGATTTTTATAATTGTATCATCATTTAAAAGGAATTTGCCATTACTCACCACGCTTCGCAGGCGGGTTGGTGAGTGCAGTATGGCTACAATTCCACAGAAGGGACGCTGCTGCCCATCCCTCTGGTTTAGGTCACGATGTCCACGAGAGGAGATGGAGTGGTGCTATATCCTTAATTCTGACATCACAAGCTAATATTCTATTAAAGCCGTAAACTGATGGCCGTTGGGGCAGAAAGGTTCTTGAGTGGAGACTATACTCTAGAAAACGTGATGGTCTCCAACGAGTTGGACAAATGAGACCCCATCCAACGACTCCCAGCTCTAGTAGCTGGGAGTCGTTGGATGGGATGCCATGTAACCGGTCGTTGTGGAAATCTTTGAGGTAGGCTTTTGTTGAACAGCGGACATCCTTTGGCTGATATGTTGATAGCGCCGAAATATTTGGAAAGAAAACAAGGCTCTTTTCAAGTCATGTTGTGGGCTAAAAAATCAGAACTAAATATTTTTTATGTGATAAATTTGTATAAGAATAAATCAAAATAAATTTACGTAAATAACATACAATAAAAAAATGTAATATTATGTATCTAAATGTATGTATGTACCAATATCCATCAACCACGCGTTATCTTATATATTATTACCTAAGTAAGTAATAATATGTACCTACCTGCATAATCACTGCGAAACTTTTTGACCCTGATTATATTATTATTGCAGACATATAATAATGTACCTGCTACATAAAGAGTATGGTTTTACGTTTCGATACACAAAAAATATCGATATATAATGAGATAACCCGATATTTAAATAAATTGGTAGGTATACATCACCGAGTCATAAATAAATTCACAAAAAGAAATATTATTTATTTTTATAATAATAATCAATAATACCAGTCGTTCACATAATAGGTACGTGATACAGTAATGTCTTACGAGAAAGGTAAAAGACTAATGTTCAAAATAAATTGAGCTCGTGTAACTCAGTGGCATGGCAGAAGAGAAGCCTGGGGTGCAATTCCTTAATACAGAATTCAAATAACGGTGTCAACCCAATTTGGTATTCCCTAACACTCGTCCTCAAGGCTCACCGTCTACAACGTTAGCGTATACCAAATTGATTTTTCACCGTCATTTTAATTCTGTATTAAAGAATGTATAGAATTGCACTCCAGCTCGTTCATGCGCCCACATATTTTATGCCCGCGGATGCGCATATTACATTTTATGCCTGCGCATGCCTTTACACATAACATTTTGCACTCTGATTTACCTTGAAATTAAACTCTCATCACGCCCAGATAAGTTTCACATCAAAAATACTTAAAAATTTCAATGTTTCTTTTTAAATTAAAGATTTCCTCGCTCTCTCATAACTTGTTCCACTCAACACAACTGTAAAGCCACTCAGACTTGTTTAGCGGTTCTGCCGTCTAAGGGTTGAAATATGTAAGGGTTGTGATGCTGACGTAGCCGACCGTGCCGTCTGGACGCACTTAATACCCGCCACATTCTGTGTGGAAGGGGCTTTACATCCGGGCCGTGGGGTATAAATATACTTAATAAATACTGTTGTTTAATTTAGGTAAAGACGAATGCTTTTATAAATATTCTTATATTTTATGAATATCCTTCTTCAATTTTGTATTAATTTATTCGGATGACATCTACACTCAGGTGCAGTAGATAGTTGTACTAGGTATGAGTAGGTACCTTTTTTATTTTTTACTGGTTCCCTGTGGAAATTTATTCTGAACTTCCTTCGCCTCGGGGAAGAGCCGGCTAAAACCACAGGAGCGATCAGCTTCGGCACCAAAGGGGGGCTCCAGATCCTTACTGTATATAATATGGTCATTTAGAATCGTAATTTTAATGTAGGCCCTACGATGGCTGTATCTGTAAAAACCTTACATCATCATCATCATTATCAATGGCCCATAGCAGTCCACAGCTGGGCATAGGCGTCTTCAATGTGACGCCACAGAGCATCTTCAAAACCCTATGTTTTGATTAAAGTATATCTATTCAATATTAACTTAAAAATTAGATTAGAATCGAATTTGAAATGGATGAACAATATGCGAATATGGTTTAGAAAAGTAAGTTAAGATTTTCGAATTCCTACCGCACATAGTATAGGTATATTAGGAAATTACGGAATCTCTTATAAAATTCTAATTTTAAGTTAAGTACTTAAATGTAGCGAACGAACGAATACACAAATATATTAAGCCACTAGTTTTGAGTTACGAGACTTTGGAATTAAAATTTCAATAACTTGGACCTACCTATAAATTTATATAAGTTTGGGTACGCGAGTATAGGCAGGTTGTCTCACCCACTCCTGTATAAAAAACACATTCGTTTCTTGATTTTGTGGAGGCTCATTCTAATATTTTATGCTTATAAATATACGCAATTATATTTACAATAATTTATGGGCTAAACGTTACATTTTTGCTGTAGAAAATTTCAGCGGTGACCGACTACAGATTAAAACATTAAGCTCGATTATTTAATTTTAGTTTTGATATTAGAATTATGGATTATGGGAAAACAAACAATAGACACAATCTTAAAATCATCCTTCTTATTACGAGTGCGGTCGCATATATTTTACTAAAATTAGCATTTGGTAAGTATATACTCTATACTAATCTAATCTATTGTCAGCTATATGTCGGGTTCAGCTGTTGCCGAAAGCACTTCGACTCTTATGGATCTTTTGTGCTGACCCTCGACTTAATTGCTGGTACATCGAAAAGTTCTTGTAGGTGCAGTGCAGTTGCCATTGTGTTAGTATGAAACTGAGTGCATCAGGTAAAGGATAAGATATTCCCAGGTGATTCGCCCTACGCCTAGCACGCGCGTCGTAGTTACAAAGTATGTGTAACATTAACTCTTTTTCACTCCTGACGCATTTGCATGTACCTATTCACCAATCTGAGTTTTGACGGTCGGTCCAGTGGCTGATTCGGTCGGCTGCTGCGCTCCGGGTCGTGGATTCGTTTTCCGCACGGAACAAATATTTGTATGATCTGCAGGTAGTTGTCCCGGGTCTGGGTGTATTGTATGTGGATATTATGTCTGTAAACGTACCCGCGACACAGGAGAAATACAGGTATGGGGCAACGTTTTAAAAAAAGAGTAAAATAGTTTTATTCTGCGGAGGTGCTCATTGGTGCCGAACTGCTCTGTGAGTGCATCTAATCTCGAAGAATGGCATAGATACTTACTTAAAAGTTGGATGTGTAATAAGAAATTGAAAAATATGAACAATTCTTGCTAAAATACCTATATCCGAAAATTATTTATGGGGTTATGCACCCACTCAGCGGGTGTCAGAGAAGGCGGAATTTACGCAAAATATTTTATTATTTCACATTCTTATGTACATAAAATAAGGCTTCGTGGTTCCCACGTAATTCGAGACACAAGTCAAGACCAGGCAAAGGCTGTATGCAATTATGTATTGCCTTACATACACATTTAAATTAGGCATTATCTCGATGCTGTCCGTTGGTGTCGTGGTTTTTCCTGGAACGGCGAAACATTGCCGTGTAAAAAAGTGATACTTAGGTATACGATATGGAAATATAAGTAGGTACGTTACTGTAAGGACGATGGTAAGTATCGTGGGATGGATCTCAGACAAAATCGGGTGAACCAAATGTACCGAATATCTATCTCGATTGTGCAAGTTGCAATATTTGTTGTTCTTTGTTGTCGTTGTGGGCGCACATTGCTCGTAGAACGGATGGCCGATAGGCCGAAAGGTTCTCGAGTGGCAACCGCGTACCGGAAGACGCAGCGTGGGCAGACCCCCCACGAGATGGACCAACGACCTGGTGAACGTTGCGGGAATCCGCTGGATGCGAGTAGCGCAGAACCTATAATATAAGAGGCCTATGTTCAGCAGTGGACGTCTTTCGGCTGAAATGATGATGATGATGATGATGATGATTGTTGTTCTTATGTGATGATATAAAGTTTTACAGTGGTCAATAATAAAACAATTTAAGTCTTTTGCACCACATAGAATAGCTTAGAGCAATTTTGTCTAACAAATTACTTTTATAGAGTTTATTTTGTCAATTTTAGTGAAATTCTGACTATTACCTACTTAAGTGCCTTATAGCCAAAGATATTGGAAGAAAGGAAATATGCCATGTAGATCGAAATGTATGCGAGCCTAGAAATCCATTTTCCCACTACCATTCTTCATAAAAGCACACCAATGCACACAGTTACAAGGTCTCATCCAATGAACTGAATAAACACAACATTTTAATTGGCGTAATTTTTTTGGGAGTACCATTCGCTGTTCTATTCACTGTGTGTTATACACCGATTGCTAGTTAAAAGTGGTAGATAAGAAGCATTGTATTTTGTACAAAAATGATAATGTCAGGCTGCTCCATCAATCCAAATGTAACATAATAAAGAAAACAATAGTTTTTAATTTATTCTTTTTATAGACAAATACTAGAAAATTCCTTCTATTGCATATTGCATATGATTCCTTCCTTGATAAAGTTATTATTTTCGCTTCAGTTTTTGCATGTTATCCCCACATTTTGTTAACAAAGTTTCACTTACGCTTACGCGATCGAATCTCAACTGATGTTATAAAACGGCCTTTTTTCAGCCACGGCCACTGTCAGCTACGAATAGCACCAATCCATTTCATCCCGTGGGAAATAAAAATTACTACGGGGTTAGCCGGAGGACGGGCAGCAGCGTCTTTGGAGATCGCCAACCCGCCTGCCAAGCGTGGCGATTATGGTAAACCCACTCAGACAACTCAGTGTGGTGATCTATGGGGGAAGCCTGTGTCCAGTAGTGGACATTATTCGGCCGAAATGATGATAGGGCGGTGCATTGATTTAAAGTAATTATTAGTGTAATTGATGCTCTATCAGCGTTGTTACTCTCGTGAGTAAACCATTCTCAAATTATTTAAATAGCTATGCAATTTTTTATTAACACATCATCGATTTCATCTCTCATGTCGGCCATTTATACGTCCACTGCTGAACAAAGGCCTCCCCCATAGTTTTTAACAACTGTGTCATCATTTTGGGGGGTATTTGCCAATACTCACCACGCTTGGCAGGCGGATTGTTAAGCGCAGTATGGCTACCGTTTCACAGAAGGGACGCTGCTGCCCATCCCTCTGGTTTAGATTCCCTTTGTCGCCTTTTACGACATCCACAGGAGGAGATGGAGTGGTGCTATATTCTTATCCGGACACCACACGGATTATCATCGATTTACTTGTTGATTATTCGACATCCCGTTGTGTTTAAGACAGGTACCTTATTACTTAGGCTAAGCTACTTACCTTACCTAACAAGAATTACTTTATGTATACAAATTTGTAGTAGATACTAGGTAATAAGTTAAGATAAGACAGTGAATTGTTTTGCATACTCGTTCAAGCTCGCTAATTAATAATTTTAATTCAAATAGTCCACTGAGTGCCTTACAGGACTGTACTTATGAAATTGTACTATAATTACAATTTGTAGAGCAATGTCCATTAATATTATCTACTTGTATACCTATACCGCCTACAGTTTAGTGTCGATAATTGAAAATACTTATGTACAGAGTTATCTACTTCTGTTATATTAGATAGCAGAATATAGCTCCTATAGTATGTACCTACTTGTACGATAGACGCCGATAGAAAAACAGAATAGGTACCTACTACATATCTACTTAGTACGGTTTTGTTCTGTATCTAGCTTTTTATACTTCTAAACATTAAATTCATTTGATAATATTTGTCTCCAATGGATTATTGATTTCTTACATAAATATCCATCCAATATTTTTCATAGCGAGATATCATGACATTTCGTATATCGCCGTCGTCAGCGGCGCCACAAATGATATGATTTGAATGTATGGAGCGGCTCTGTTCCCGATTCTCCATACATTTGCATCCCATTAACCGTGTCACTATTGCCTTCAATTTAGTTAATTCCCAAGAACAAAGAACAAAATAAATTAAACAAAATTAACACAAACAGATCACGTCCCTCACTAAATGCATTTCAAAAACGATAACGTAAATCGAACGGCGAACGTCTCCTGCAACATGAAGTGTCGTCTCGTTTGGAACACTCGTTCCTAGAATCGATATCATTTTCGAATATCGAATCGAGATTTAGTAAATTTGGAAATTCGCATGCAGATCTTTAGCTTGGTGCAGTGTAGGACCTGCGGTAATCAAGAAATACTGTGCACCCTTGGGTGTTACCCCACTTCGCCCCTCCACGAGGGAGAAGGGGACGATGCCAGCGCGATGTTTGTTTGTTTCAGAATACCTCGGGAAGCGAAACTTGTGTGAGAAGGTTAATTTGTTTGGTAGATAAGTCGGTAGGTAGGTATTGTTTTTATGTGGCTTAGTTAAGGAACTCTGTCCCCTTTTCGTTCATGTTTTTATATTGCATTTTGTGTGAACTTGTACATTATTTAGCTACTCACTTTTCAGCGATGTTCCCGCGTTTTTATTTACAGATTTTTCTAAACAAAACGCACAAAGAGAGAAAGAGAGAGAAAGCGTTGCCTTTACACCTTATATTTAAGGGGTATCTTTTTTTAAACACGGTATCCGATTACTTATAGGTACGTGAACTCTATAGGAAGTAACTACCATCTTAGAAAGTGATAAATCTATTTTTCAGATAGGTAAATTCTCTTGACATTTAGGTGCATACAACTTAGCGCAGTCCACTGCTGGGCATAAGCCTCTCTAAACTACACCACAACAACCGGTGCTACAGCTTCTGCATTTACGTACGTCTTAAAAAATTATTCACCATTTCGGCCGAATGAAGTCCACGGCTGGACACAGGCCTCCCCCAAAGATCACCACAACGATATGGGTGTATTGTCGGCTCATTGGGGGGGGGTTTTGCCACAATCGCCACGCTTAGCAGACGGCTTGGCAATCGCAATTGAGTTGTTAATGTACTCTAAGGACGCTGCTGCCCATCCTCCGGTTAATCCCTTAGTCGACTTTTACGATACCCACGGGAAGAGATGGGATGGTGGTATTGTTATTGGTACTGGTATTCTGAGCCGGCACCACACGGCAATAAATTATTATCATCGTGGAACTATGTGCACTAGCTATAGAACCCGTTCAATACATAACAGATAAGGTAAAAAAAGACAAATTATAAAACAGAAGATAAGTTTTCCATGTTAACGCGTCACGAATTGCTTTGGAACAGTGCAACTTCGATGCTTTTTAGTTTCGAAAAGATAATGAGTAAGTAAAGTTTAGTTTGCGTTGGAAAAAGTTTAAGTTATAACTTAAAACGAGCGCTTAATGCGTGTTGGAGATCCATTAGTCGGTATCAATGCAGTGGTAGCTTTTTCGTTTTATTGGGATACTGGATACGCGAGAAGAATATGTTGTATATTCAAACAGTTACCTATAGTATATATTTCTACTAGTACCATTTCCATGTATCTATTCATCATGTCAGCTAAAGAACGTCCCCTTTTTATTTATTTTTTATTGATGTCCAGTGGAAGTTCTACATGGAACTTCCTTCACCCCAGGAAAGGGCGTATGCCGGACTCCTACCGGCTAAAACCACTGGAGCGCTCATCTTCGGCACCGAAGGAGAGCTCCAGGTTCTCGTAAGAGCACACTAGAGCTACCTATTGCTGCCACGCCTTTAGACACATCACGGAGAAAGAACGTCCCGTGCTGGGCCAAAGTCGCTCCATAGATTTCCATAACGAGCGGTTACAAGCCGTGTGTTGTCATTTTGCCAGTAGGTACTCACCACGCTTGGCAGGCGGGTTTTTGAGCGCTGAATGATTGTTGTTCCACATAAGGGAGATGCTGCCCATCCCTGGTTTAGAGTTCCTCGGTCTCTTTTTACGACATCCATGGTGCTATATTCTTAATCTGGAAACTACACGGAATTGTATATGTATCTATTACCTAAGCCCAAAAAAACAACAAGGTAGAAGTCGTTTTATGAAAGATAATAACCGTAAACCTACTAAACCATAGATAAACATTTTTACGTTTAAGTTCTTATACCCTTGACAAAACTACACATTAGTAGCTACATTTTAAAGCAGTTTTGAAACCGACCGTGCACATATAGACATACAAAGTGAATAATATTTGTGTGTGGACAAGCATGTGATAGAATGGTGTAGAGTTATATAGCGCCGGCGCCGCTTCGCTATCTAATTGAAATATGTATTCGGAAGTGTTATCAGTAGCAATTGAATGTTGAGGTTATTTTCTACAATGTAAATGGGTTGTGCGTAGATAGAACCTACGTAGTGTTATATAGAAAGTTCACTCTTGTGCTGTGTAGAGATGAGGGATTTTAAGTACACAAGTATGAAAATGAAGTTAGGTTAATATGAATATTTGCATTTTTAAAGTAAAGCGTAATAGTAGTAGATAGGAACAACTATTTCTATATCATGTGGCTTTAAATAGTGTAGGTACTTAACAGTCCACAACTGTGTCATCATATTGGGGGGAATTTGCCAGTACTCACCACGCTTGGCAGGCGGGTTAGTGAGCGCAGTATGGCTACTGTTCCACAGAAAGGACGCTGCTGCCCATCCCTCTGGTTTCAAGTCCCTTAGTCGCCTTTTACGACCTCTACGGGAGGAGATGGAGTGGTGCTAAATTCTTAATCCGGACACTACACGGACGTATTAATCTTTAAAAATATTAGGAATTTGCTTACTAATATTTTTGAAGATTGCTGATGAGCTTGCTAAAGTGAAAGTAGCTTAGCTTCGTGTCGTAATAGACTTTTCAAAGTAGAGAGACTAGAGACTGAATAAGATACTACGTAAGTTTAAACTAATCATCGTCATCATACTGGCAAAAGAACGTCCACCGCTGAACCAAGGACTCCCCTATAGATTTTGTCAATTTTGTCATCACTTGGGGTGGGGGATTTGCCAGTACTCACCACGCTTGGCAGGCGGGTTGGTGAGCGCAATATGACTACTAATTACCCATTTCTCTGGGTTAGAGACCCTTAGTTGCCTTTTATAACATCCACGGGAGGAAATGGGGTAGTGCTATATTCTTTATATATAATAAGTGAATAATAAGTTATTATATATGATTTTTTTATCAACTTTATAATAGTAATACAGTATTTACATGCCGCGTAATCTTTTTAGTATAGAATAGATGGCATTTCACCGAAAACTCAATAAAAGAGAGTTCTTGTTTGTACATAAATAGGTCCGCGTGGTGTCCGGATTGTCCGTGTGGTGTCCGGATCGTCAGCAGTGGACGTATAAATGGCCGATATGATGAGGTACCCACCTATACCTTCACAATATAGAATGGAGATCTAACTATCAGATGTAGCATAGGTAGTGTAAAGTAACTTATTTATTATTGTTAGGTACTGACCTACAAATTTAAAAGTTTGTATGTTTGTCAATCTAGGCTTAATGGATTTTAATGAAATTTGTTAGAGATATAGATTAGGTACTTATGTGAAAAGACTTAAGAGTTTAAATTAATAAATTGCGGATGAATTCACCATTACAGCTAACATGGAATAAATAATTATTAAACAATTTTTTCTACACAAAAGTAGCATACGCTTAAAACATTCTCATATTCTTATCACAATTACATACATAAATAAATAACTTGATTCTGACACATACATTATATAATCATGCTAGACCAAATTTAAATATGAACACGCACTAAAATGTTATAAACATGACTACTGATTGCAGATAACCTGTGTTTAGCGGCAATTTTAACGTTGCATTTAAGTAAAACAAATTTCATAGAGTTTTCAACGTTAGTCGTTCTATTTATGAATTGATATTTATCTTTGGCATCCGCACAAATATATTTGTAATAGTAGGTATGTATTGTATTGACATGGTCAATCAACGCTTAGTCGGGGTGTAAGTGAAGTAATTTTTTTAGTTATGAATGGTTGTTTGTAATGCGTGTACAATAATGGGTATGATTTTTATAAATATGTAGATAGTTTACTTGTGACTATGTACTGTGGAACAAACGTAGACAGACTATGTATTCTGGTAATAAAATGATGGCGAAATATCTACTTGAAAGGTACGTGTACATTTCTTTGCATATTTTGTTTTTGTAATCCCAGCCTTGTATAGAAATTCTTACTAATTACTTTCTTAGCTGCATTTCTCAATACATGAGAAACGCTTCGTAGCAATAATTCAAGCCTAATGTACCAAAACGATTTTGTTACCAGAGTAGCTCTAAATTACAAAGCAAAGGCCGAATCAAAGCCCTCTGCACATTTGCTTTATCAAGTATACATTATTTTCCACGAGGTGCACAATACATTATCGACCACACAAGGGGCCATGTTTACCAACAAATAAGAGGGTTAGTTATTGCGCATGCGTGGGATGACGCCGACGGCGGCTGTATGCGTCGCTATAAATATGGCGACGGGACGCCCGCCCTTCCTCCGTTATGCAACACTGTTTGATCTAGAAACATCCCAATAAATCTTCCCGATCATTAGGAAATGTTTTTCATAAATATAACACCCATTAATAAAATTTATGGAAGCCGACGGTTGAGCAGCCATTTTGAAAATAGACGCCGCTTATTAGTCTTACTAGAACGATTTTTGATTGGAAATTACTTCGGACACTTATAATCCTTTTAGAAAACATTATTAAACATTTTAATAATTCTAATAAGAAGTCTGATAAAATCTACTTGCCTACATCTTCGTATTTATAATAAACATCACAGTTTTGAAAGGACAGTATGTAAATATGTAGATACAAGACTAAAAGTTGATATTCGTTTAGGTGCAATATAAAGTTTTTTTATACGTTAGCATTACAATTCGTAATCGTAATAAAAAAAATACTTTATGTTTACAATCCAGCATTTATTTGGAACCTGCTAATAAATAACATGACCTGAGATAAGCTTCGTCCCAATACCATGTATGTAAATATATATATTCAAATTTATTCAGACCAAATTCTTGTTGGAGTGCTCATTCAATATTTGAAATTAGCATTTTTTTGGCCGCAAAAAGGATGAACATTAGTAGTTTTTGCTTGGGAAAATTAAAATAAACAAAATATGTGAGGGTGGGTATAGTTGGCGCGAAGAAAAGGAAGGAAGCCATTATGCGGAGCACAACGCCATCTATCCAAAATCCTCGGAGGCTTTTCCTAACCACACCGAATGCTGCGGGACGTAGCTGAATATTTTCGTAGCGAAGTTTTTCTTGGCGAATTATTTTGTTCTCCACGCGTCATAAACCGTTCAAACTTTGGTTTTAAAAGTTTAATTAATTTGGTTTTGGTCTTTGTCTACGTAGTGTGGTTCTATATTATAATTAGATAATTAGCAATTGTACTATTTTGTAATTAGGTTGTTCGTTATAGATTAGGTGCTATTATAAAAACTTTATTTCGAGGTAATGTAAATAAAATATTAAACTGTTACTCAATGGTACTAATTTAAATGACACTAGATATCAAAAAGAAGGTAGTTGAAGTTAGTTTAAAAATTAACAGACTTTAAAACAACACAAACTTTCAGCACTCTAACGATACTTAGGTATGTATACAAATTTACTTCGAGATTTCATGTTTGTTCGATGATACGTTCAAGCCAACAGAGTATTATGTTGATTAAAATAAATATTTTTAAATATAAAATAAATAATGTATGGAATAGAAAAATGTGGAATAATATATATTTAATGTTTGACAAATTCTAATAGTTTTAGGTCCAGGTACATAAAAGTCAAAAAAAATGAATTTTCCGAAATCACAGCAACGTCCCGCAGCATTTAATCGAAACCAGTTTCCCCGGTAAAGCCTTTCGAAGGACGCGCCAACCTACTTTCTATCTATCTCTTTTTCTCAATATCCGATCGCATTGCGCGGAAAGAAGATAGCAGTCATTACGTAAACCACTTGTGTGGCCTTTAACTTCCTGCAGATTAATGAGTCTTTATATTATTATATAGATACCTACTGAATATGTATAAACGGAGATTCTTAATTAGGTAATTAACTCTTTGATAGCGCGCTGCCCTATCTGTCATATGTATCATACATAATGGTAGTGTGCATGTGAAATGACCTATCATACGGAGAATTTATTAGTTTCATGAGTTTTTATCGCAGCTCTGCTGGCTTCAAATTAAATTGGTGTTCAGTTCCGTGACATCATAAAGTCTTGTGTTATCGACAATTACGACAAACTTTAATGTTATTGTAAGATTAAATTTCTAACCATCTTCGTAGTTACTGGTATATAAAGAAAGAACTGATGTAACGAGCATTATATGATAATAACTTTCGTAAAGTTTGTGTAAAAGTTAGTTAATTTGAGTCTATGGTCTGTGTTTAACACGTTGCATCTTCTTATATTTTATACAGAGTAATACTCTTAATATTTAATTGGGAAGGATCCCTACTGAACATTAAAACCTTTAAAACCTTGGTGTCGCTATACTTTTTTGTTGCTGAGGGGCTGCGTGCCCACACCAAGCGACCCAAGAGAAGACGGTAGCACGCATGTGGTTACGCGCTGCCGTGGGACGCTTTGGGGGATCCTTTACAATCCCCCTGGGGGGGTGACCGCTTTACTGTCACCCTCTCCGAGATGTGCCAATAGGCGTGGCACCAGTGGGCGGCTCTAGTGTGATCATACGAGGACCTGGAGCCTCCCTTAGGTGCCGAAGATGACCGCCCCAGTAGTTTTAGCCGGTAGGAGTCGGCATACCCCTTCCTCCTTCCCCGGGGCGAAGGAAGTTCATGAAGAATTTCAACTGGGCACCAATAAAAAAAAAAAAGGGGTTTCCCCTCAACTTCGTGTAGCCTACGAATTGTAGGCGCCACTATATTATTTCCCATGGGAGAACTAAGAGACGAATAAGGCGTTACTGAAAAGAGGTTGGATATCATTCCCAAGATATTTACTTACAGTGGTTGATACAGAAAAGATATATTCAGGTGTAGATTTTGGTACTAGTTAGGCCTCTGCCTTAAGTTTATCCGGCTTGGTTGGTACGTTTTTTATTTTAAATATGTTGCCCCACACTGGTGTTTCTACTGTGTCGTAGGTTTACAAACACAAATTCCACACACAGTACACCCAGACCCGGAACAACTACCTGCAGATCGTACAAACATTTGTTCCGTGTGGGAATCGAACCCACGACGTGGTGCGCAGCAGCCGACTGTATCAGCCACTGCACCAACCGTGCTGGCCTACCAAGTTCTATCTTACTTTAAGCTTACCATCTGCATAGCTTATAACTATTACTTATCTGATTTATATTAAAACTAGCTGGGACCAGCGGTTTCAGCCGCGTTTAATTTAAAAGGAATTTAGAGTACTTCAACATAGACCCTTGACATAGAATATATATATATTGGATTTCAAGGGATTTTATTTTTTTGTGCGGAACCCTAATTATTTTTCTTAAATGAAAGTAGCCTAAGTTATTCCTTATAACATCAGCTATCTGCCAGTGAAAGTCCCGTCAAAATCGGTCCAGCCGTTTCGGAGATTACCCGGAACAAACAGACAGACAGACAGACAGACAGACAGAAAAATATAAAAAATTGTTTTTTGTTATATGTCCCGTATATACTTTCATATGCATTTAGTAAAAAACTGTTATTTTGACATTACAAACAGACACTTCAATTTTATTTATTTGTATAGATAGATGGACTACCGACCTGATGAAGGTCGCTGGGGGATCCTTTACAATCCTCCCCGAGAATTGCCTGGGGGGGCGACCTTTTTACAGTCGCCTTCCCTCCGCTAGAGGGGGTGACCGCTTTACAGTCATCCCTTCCGAGATGTGCCTAAAGGCGTGGCACCAATGGGCGGCTCTAGTGTGATCTTACGAGGACCTGGAGCCCCCCTTCGGTGCCGAAGATGACCGCTCCAGTGGTTTTAGCCGGTAGGAGTCCGGCATACACCTTCGCCCTTCCCCGGGGTGAAGGAAGTTCCATGTAGAATTTCCACTGGACATCAATAAAAAAAAAAAAAAAAAAAAGGAGTCGTTGGATACGGACGGCGTGTATCCGATCGTTGTGGAAATCTATCGTAGAGTATTCCTTTGTTCAGCAAGAAATATCCTTTAGGTGAGACGATGGTGATGATCTGATTTGAAAGACTGCATCTGCCGCTACATTTCTCGGTTATCTAACAATAACCGGTTTAAGTTCTTAATTTAGGGTTTAGGCATTAGTAAAAAGCAGTGATAGCCTTATAGTTAAACGTTTGCCTTTCATACAGGAGGGTCTGAGTTCGATCCCGGCCCTCATCTCTGAATTTCGGACTCATGAGTGAATCAGAATTTGATTATCACATGCATTAACGGTGAAGGAAAATATCGCGAGGAAACTTGCAAACCTGAAAGGGGCTCCAAAATGTTCCCAATGGTGTGTGTAGTCCGCTAACCCATAGTAGGCCAGAGTGGTGGGCTAAAGCCTAACCTTTCTCATCGTGAGAAATGCCCATGCCCAGCAGTGGGACAGTAATTGGCCGATTATGTTTGTATTATTAACATTAAAGAGCTCTCCTTTTTGTCGATCAAGGTCTCCTAGGAAAACTTAAAATTCCCACGAGAAATCCAGACCAACCTCAAAAAGGACCGCGAAGCGTTCGATACCTTCAATTCATTACTAAACTGATACGAGACCGGTTCGATTTTGGATTATATGTCTCTCTCTATCATCATAACAAATGATAGGGATGGATGTCGATTCGAAATGGTGCTTAATTTCCGCCTGCGGTGAGACGTAATCAATGCATTTTATTATTAAACCAGCTTTGTGCTATGTGGGAGGCAAGCATGGTCCACATACTGTAATTTCTATCACCGTGTTTAAATCTTGAATAATACCTTCCCGTAGCTTTGGTTACATCACATGTAGAAGAAAATCTATAGCTGTTAGTCACACGCTACGAATTTTCATCTTATTGCTGGGGTATAAGGTTTAATTTCTATTGATGTTGGTTGATATTAAACCCTGGCGCTTATTGCGGGCCAAATTATAATGTATACACACAATATGCCCAATAATTAATACAATAGGATTATGCTGCCTTTTATTTATTTTCTGCGTGTGAAATTTCACCCTTGAACAAACAGTTATTAGCGAAACTACGTCAATTTCAATTGAATTTTGTAACTATCTGATTTAATTATCTTTTATTGAATGGTATGACTTCAAGAATTATTGACACTGGCAAGCCGCAGAAAAATACTCAAGAAAAAAATATGTTTTGAGAGCGTCGACGCCATTTATTTTTATCCGCAAGAATACAAATTGGCATTGTTTTAATAAGATGAGGCCAAACTAAGCGTGTCGCGAACAACTCATTATCATCGAGCGAACTGACGGTATCTGTTTTTGCAAATTTGTTTTGATAAATCCTCTTCAACTTTCGCAAATGTAGATCAACCAACCTCCCATATTGCCACGGATACGTGCTAGATTCCCAAACGTTTGCAAACATAATAGGTACTTACATCCTAGGCATTTGAAGGACGGATTGCGTAATCAGTTTCGTTAGTAAGCCTGTTTTACTTAATTGGACAACTTTTTTGCCTTTGAACGTGGTCCTTGGAAGCTTTTAAACTAACCAGTTCTTTGGCAGAAATGTACGAAAGTTTTTTGAAGTATTCGAGATTAGTTGCCGGACTCGATGGTTCACCCACATTATCTGACGTGTGTGGTAGAGTGAACGTTTGAATAACAAATTTAGTTTATAAAAACAAAACAAACCTATGCTTCTAATAGTCAGATTTACTTTGAGTGAATACCGAAAAACATTTTAAAAGGTTTTATTTTAAAATACCATTCTGGAACTCTCCACTCTGGTGTAAAAATACATAAATGCTAAAGTGGAGTTTATGAAACTTCAAATCCCGTTGGGGACTATTTTCACACCAGAACGCTGCATAGGTAGGTAAGGGAGAGTGCTCAGTAAGAGCGAATGTTTAAAAATCTTAAGTAAGAAATCTTACTAAGCACATTAACTTAATCTGTAATAAGTGTTTTTTGTATTTTCATGAACTTTCATTTAGTAGTTAAGTATAGTACCTAGACTAGACTAAATGAAGCTGTATCCTACACTAGGTATTTTATACCTACAAATTCACAGTCCAAAGATTGCTATAGTTAATGTCTTAAAATTATTTATTTAGACATCAAAACAATAATTGAACATGATAAATGAGGTTAAAAAAAAACAGAAAAAGTCGTCTCGCCGAATGTTTATTTTTCGACCTTCAAAAGTTCAAACACGCGGCCGACTAAATGCCAATTTTGGGCACCTGCTACCAAGAGACGCGCGCGACAATTTGCTAGGCAGCGTACGCTTCTCACTCTAACGCGTCGCAATAACGAGAGCTCAACACGCGGGCCCCCTAATCCCCTCGTATCGTCTACGCGAAACGTCAATGAACTTTACTAATCTCCGCACGATACAAATCATAGGCGTCCGACAAAGCTTGGCCTTGCGCAGCAAAAATGTTAATTCTGAATTCATTCCACGCAGTACCCTTGGCACGCTACTAGACATAACTAAGATTGAACTTAGCTAAACTTCATTAAGAATGGAACGTAATCCCGAGATGTTTTACACGAAGTTTTGCTACGAAAATTGCGTGATGCAATCAAACATTTCATAGGCCATTGACCGAGTTCGTCGCGTGTAATAATATGCAGTGACATAATGACCATGTGACGCGACACCGCTGTGTGACGTTGTCAGCCACTATATAGTAGTGTACCATGAACTAGAGATGCGAACCTAGCGGATATAATATTGATAGATTTTCGATAATTATTCTTGTAGATATTACTTTTGCACGAGTGTACGAGCACGACTTCCCTACATGCGTAGCCTACATGCAAGAAAATTATGTTATGAGATATAAAAAATTATAATTAGTTACGTAATTACTAATGGGAATACCGCGATGATAAATTATCTTTTGTTTTAATTAATATCGGAGTCCGCCTATTAACTGTTATTACGTTGATGCATTTTATTATAATTGATTACGTATCTGCCGTCATCCTTGAATTATAAATTAGTACACGCCTTTGTAATAATTATCCAAATCGAATTCAATCCGACCGTACGTAAAGGAAGTCTTTGATAAAGATGTCTATTTTAAGCTTTACCGCGCCGCACGTGAATAGGAGAGCTCGTGAAAATTTAATAACGAATATTTGCAGGCGATCACTTGTTTTTATACGTGTGAGCAACTAAAATTGAAGAATTGAATGATTGAACTGACTGTTTATGACCATATTGAGTGATCAGTTAATCGATTTGCTAGTTATTTATGTTGATCAAAAACTGAAACTGGTTTACCGATCTACTCTATATCTATACATATTAAATACCTTTGACTTTATTACTCATACTTATATTAGTCGAAATGGAGTAATTAACTATACTCAATTCTGTATGTTTATTGACATATTGCTAGGATAAGTTATCTTAGTATAATGTAGTTTCTAATCTTCATGGTTTCTATATGATAAATATTTAAGATAATATATTCTACTTCAATCGCATGATTTATTTCTTAACATTTGAGAAATATTATGATTTATTCTACTTTAATCTCAACCTATTCCATCGAAACTGCTCTTTTAGCCTTCAGTAACATACTTTAGTACAAGTTTACAAGCGTACCAATAGGCTTCCGCAAATTTATAGTCTTACCAGAAATATACCATTTATACTTGCAAATATATTTCCAATGGGATGAAGTCGAATTAAATACAAATACAAGTATTATTGTCCAGTTAGAAAATTCACTACCAGCTTTCTGCAAAAGCTCTGTACCATGTAAGTTCTGTAGTGGCGAACCAGATGTCGCTACAAGTCACGTTGGGAAAAAGTTTAATGCTAGTGTGTGTTTACTTCCTCGTCTCTACACGGCACTCACACTAGCAAAATAACGACCGTAAACTTGCGTACAGACGAGGTACACATTTGCAACGTTTACTTTGCCAACGCACACAATCAAGCATATTGCAAGTAAATATAGGACTTTACGTTTAGGTTGTGTGCGTAAAAACGTGTTTACGTAACAAAACACGAATACACACCGACGCAAGTGTATGTACAGCAAGCTTCGCAGAATTTACACAGATCGGATAGATGGCGCGAGTAAGCTTGATTCCGAAGACTATTTAGCTGTCGTGATATCATACGGGGCAGATGTTATCTTTTTGTGTTCTTAGTTGTTGTTATTGACATTAAATGGTCAATTAGGAATAATTACAATTTGAATGGCGGTGGTTTTTATTTATTTAGTTATTTTTAGACAAACTGTTCTATTGTACGAAAGTTGTACAATGTTGTCCGAAAGACAAACTGTTCTGTTGGTACCATGTAGTTTGATATAAACCAAGCTTATGTTGTGAAATCGATTGTTGTTTAGTTGCGGTATCTACCTATTAGACTTGCCGGTTGCTAGTGAGTTCTTTGCCTTTTCTACGATAATGTACTTTCACTTGATGAATATCAGTAGCATCGGATATTACATTTCTGAATGGATTTTAGGCATGCTGATATTTGATGTTATCTTGTTCGGATAATTGAAATATATTACATAAATATATCTACTACGCCTTTATCATTATTTAGCGCTTACCTAAATTATTTTAGTTTCTAGTGTAGTACTGGCAAATTCCCCTCATTATGATGACACAGATGTGGAAATGTGGGAGGCTTTAGTTCAGTAGTGGACGTTGTATTGCCGATATGATGATGATGATGATGAATTCACGACTTACTCTACTGCCTCTAGATCATCATCAGCTGAATGACTTGCAATGCAGAAAAAGGAGTCTCCCATAGACTTTCATAATGACCGGCTACAGGTCACCCGTATCCAAAGACTCCCAGCTAGCTTTCACTAGGTTATCTGTTCATTTCATTGGAAGCCACAACGGCCACCAGCTGTTGCTGGTGGGGCTGATAGCTCGTAGACTACAGTCAGCCCCGCCCGTTGCCACTTCAGCTAACCAAGTAATCCGTTGAGCTACGGCAACTTTAATTAGCCTCGAGATACTTTTAAACGTGTTACATGATACCTATTATGTCAATACTGTTCGGGAATTAATGTGAAATTACCTTTCAAATGCTTGATAGTGAGTGTATGTGTGTGGCACGATCAAGATAAATAAAGAAAAAATGGGGGTGAATAAAGAGAAAATTATTTCACAAACGGAGTGATTTCGCTGCATCAGTACAATACAATACAATACTCTTTATTGTACACCAAAATTAACAAAAATAATATCTAATGTAGAAAAAGACATGTACAAAGGGCAGTCTTATCGCACACGGCGATTTCTGCCAGACAACCTGGACAAAGATGGACAGATTTGTAAGCGATAAAGAAAAGGGTAGTAGACCGCAATCTGCATTGATTCTGGTGGAAACAGCAAACAATTCAAAGTAATTTCG